>CM074718.1:565575168-566828501 GCA_037306005.1 Rhinophrynus dorsalis
GGCCTTGAAAGACAGAACAAGAGAAAGAAAGGAAGGAACAACACACGGTGCTATAAATGATATTACTTTCCAAAATCCTAGTACATACTGAGTACCATTACATTATTCTGTTACTGCTGTTAAGCACCATAACATTGTGATGAAATTCTTCAGCCTCTTGCATAGACAGATTTATATATCTGTCACTCCTAAGCAAAGCATCCATCAGGACTCACTCCTCACTCACTCACTCACTCCTCACACAATCCCTTGCACAGCTCCATCCCACTTCACCAATAAAACACAAGCACAAGAAGTTTCACAGGCATTTCTATTGCCTTAGGCTACATCTCTTCATAGAATATGATAAAATCTCCAAAGAAATCACCTGGTATTTTGATTGTCATCTATATTTTACCCCAGATTTGATCAGATTCTTAGTAAATCACATGAGCAGTAGGGTCTTATCTATTAAGATAGAATGGTGCAATTCTGGAGCGAAACAACTGCACCATAGGGTTGATATGAAATTTCAGCAAACTCCCTTTGATTTATATGAGGATTTCCACCTCCTTGAATGATAGCAATGCATTAGATATATCTAGCTTTAAGGGGTAACAAAAAAACAAACAAAACACATAAATAAAGGGGAAGTTTTCATTTCTCTCCAAAAGTGCTTTTGGTTTGTGCCATCATTGCATTGCTTTTTTTTGATGAATAAAGCCTAACGCGTACCAGCACATGGTCTGGGATGTGGATGACAGATCTCAGTCCCCTCTCTGGTCCTCGTCTCAGCGCTGACTGGGGCAGAGAGAAGGCACGGAGGAAGAGAGAGGGACAGAGGATGAGACATACTCATTTACCCTTTGAGTGCCAGAGGGGTCCACAACACTTTGCAACGCGTTGCTGGCCTCTCTGGCACTCAAAGGGTTAAGGCACAGATGGAGACTCATTTATGGGTTATGCCTTAACCCATTGAGTGCCGCATCACAGCCCCTGCAATCATGCAGATGGGGCATCACAGTCCCAGTACAGACAGCTCTCAGTCAGCAAAGTGTATGGATGTTGATTCCCGGCTTATTCAAGGCACAGATCGCAACTGGGGGTTAACTTAAGCATGACTGTGATGGCTGCTGAGTCTCGTTTCTCCCTCTATGCATGCCAGACACCAGCTCCCTACACAGCTGCGCATCTTTATTTATTTAACTACTAGTTGAAGAGCCCGTTACACAGGCCACAGTGCCGCTGCCAGCCGTTCTCGGGGCAGTCATGCACAGTAGAGACTGCCCGCGACGTGGCTGATACTGAGCTGTACGCTCCTTGGAGTGTCCAGCTCTGTATCAGCCGCAGCGTGGGCAGTGTCTACTGAGCATGACTTTGTCGTTACACACGTTTTAGGGAATTATTATATAGGATTCAACACTTATATGGGCAACATTCTGATGTTTCATCACTCAAGCCTGCAACATCAGGATGTCTCCCATTTCAACCAGATGACATTTTTAATGCGCCGTTTTCTTGGTTGCCCATTAGTGGGCGACATTTCAAAAGGATACTCCAGCACATATACTAGTTATAATTAAAAGTGTCTTTTTAACATTTTGTGTGCCAGAGGGCAACCATTGCCATGCGTTGGACAGCTTTCTGGCATTGAAAGGGTTAAATCTAATCTGTATTTTCGGTACACAGTTGTCTTCAACATTTCTGACACACAAGCCTTTACAAGCCCCATTAAAAGTAAAGGGTTTCATTTTTATTTTATTTATTTTTCAACTAAAATTAACTGATCCTGAGTGCCAACCTATAATAGGTCAGGGCACAATGAACTTGGAAGCAAATCGTACACTGTTCTGAACTTTACATTGACATTAAAATACAAAATAAAACTGCAGTAAGGACTGCTGATCTGTGGCAAATGACTGTTACAGCTTGTCATTAAGTTTCACCTTATGTAATAGTGAAACAACTGTAATTATCTGTGAACTCAATGTTGAATTTTTGTTTAAATATTGTAGGGAAAACCTGGATCAAATGAAAATATGATTTTTAACCTTGTTTCTTATGAAGGTGAATAGACTAGTGTGTATGTAATGTTGAGTGAGATATTAACATTCAAAGTTTTGTCAAGGCATGTTTAATCATTTGTATGCTGTGTGCAATTATATTTAACCACATGAGTGCCAGAAGGGTGTGCAATAGGTGTATAATACCTTATATTTCCATAACATAGATTCCTATTTATACAATTTTAGGAAATTAGTGAAAAGAGTGTGTACATACATAATGCCTTCAGTGATACCTGCCCGGGTGCTCCGCAAATCAAATCAATATATTTTATAGGCAGGCAATCACAAGTCTTAAAGGGATAGTAATACGTCGTTTTATCTTTATTTTATTTTGTAGGCATTAAAAAAACATGAATGATATAAGTCTTATCTCTCAAACCTTTATGGTTTAAGAGATATTCACAAGCAAAGTATCCCCCCCTGTTCAGCCAGATCAGAAGGGAGGTGCCCAGGTAGACTGCAAAGAGGGACAATCTTCAATTAAGATAAGGGAAAAACCTGAAAAACTTGTCAAGGGGGGCAGGGCTTTCATTCTTTTCATACAAAGAAGATTGTCCCCTGCTGTTATCTGTCTGGTCTTACAACCAGATTCACATCTGAGAAGGGATGGCTTACACTAGGAAAAAGGGGCGGGAGGGGGAAACTTTGCTTGTGAATATCTCTTAAACCATAAAGGTTTGAGACATAAGACTTATACCATTCTTCATGTTTTTTTAATGCCTACAAAATAAAATAAAGTTAAAACGAAGTATTACTATCCCTTTAAGCCAAATGACCTCTAAGGTAATATTTTCTGAAACTGCTACCTTTGCAACGTGCTACATCAGAATGGCAACATAAGATTAGGGAGTTAAATGGGTGGCTAAAGACATGGTGTAAGCAGGAGGAGTTTGGGTTCCTAGAGCACTGAGCGGTCTTTTCCCTTGGGGGCAATCTTTATAGTTGAGATGGATTGCACCTTAGCGGAATGGGCCACTGTGCTAGGAGTTAAGATGATTACGATGGTTAGAGGGCTGGAGGGCACTTTAAACTAGAAAAGAGGGAGGGTGATGCAACAAAGGATGGAGAAGGTAGTATAATTGAGAAAATTATATTAGAGAAGGGGCATGAGGGTGGATGGGGGGATGGGCTAGTTTATGTAATAGGGAGGTGATAATGTTACAGCATCATAAAAGGCAAATCCATTTTACAAAGAATGTAACTTTTCAGAATGGCAGTAAGAAAAAATGTATTCCTGTAAATGCTCATAGTCTGGCTGGTAAGATGGGGAACTAGAAATTATTGCAATGTATGAACAGTATGATCTAATTGGTGTGTCTGAAACCTGGTTAGATAATACATATGATGGCAGTCAGTCTAGAGGGTTATTCACTTTTTAGGAGGTATAGGGTTAATAAAAGGGAAAAGGGTATGCCTATATGTAGAGCATGCCTTAAAAGGGGAAGATCTAAATGAAGGGTCCAGTGAGAATGTAGAGGCCTGTGGGTTGAAATGCACACTGGGGGCACACATAATAAAAAGATGGTAATGGGGATTGTTTACAAACCACCTAATACTGGGGAGTTTGAGGAAGTCCAACTGCAAATGAAAAAGGTTTCTAGGTAAGGAAATGTAATCATAATAGGAGGTTTAAAGGGGAACTTTCACCCCGCAATAACTTAACGTTGACTTATTGCTCACCTGGCGACTAGCTGCTTAGTAGCGCTAGTCGCCAGCAATATTACCCGGTTCTTCAGATATCAGCTTTCAACAGGAGCAGGAAGCACGGACGTCTCTTCACAGTGACATCCGTGCGCCTGCGCTGTCAGTCCCTTTTGCACCACACGGTGCAAAAGGGACTGACAGCGCAGGCGCACGGATGTCACTGTGAAGAGACGTCCGTGCTTCCTGCTCCTGTTGAAAGCTGATATCTGAAGAACCGGGTAATATTGCTGGCGACTAGCGCTACTAAGCAGCTAGTCGCCAGGTGAGCAATAAGTCAACGTTAAGTTATTGCGGGGTGAAAGTTCCCCTTTAACTATCCTGAAATTGCCTAGAGAAATATTACTTCTAGCACAACAAAGGGAAATTATTTATTAAGTATGATTAATGACAATTTTATGCTTCAACTAATAGAGAGTAGTAGAAAGGAGGCCTTACTTGACCTAGTGCTCTCATGCTAAACAATAAAGAAACACTTGGACAGTAATGACCATAATATCGTATCCTTTGAAATTTGTTATGAGAAACCCAATAGCAAAAGTTTAAAGGGATAGTAATGTTTTATAGGCACATCTGCTCTGATTACTCTTCATAGTATGTGGGCCATTTAGAACTGTATTTTAATAAAGTCCATATAGTAGTTCAAGAGCAATTCAGTTCTAAAGGATCCCCCTACCTATTCCATCCACATAAATTATATAGTGTTTTTTACGCACATATAGGGCTTTCTTTTGATACCCTACTTATATAGATAAGCCACTGTTTCTTTTTGCAAAATTAAAGAAAACTGCAAAAACAAAATGTAAAAAAACACCTTTTTTTCTCTTGGGATCATTTGGGCACAATGGGTTAATTTTTTATGGAGAATGCATGAAAGGTATGACCGGTCAGTCATACCTATAAAATGGGCAGTTTTAAGTGGGCACTGTCCCCCCTGGGTGAAAATCCCCATGTCCCTTTTTTCTACCCTATTTTCCCACTTTTTTATTGATGACATTTGGCGGTGTGTATAAGTGTATTACATGGCTCCACAACAATCATACTTCCAATTTTGTTTATTGAGATTTATTTTTTTAAATAAAATCTTTTTTGTAAAAAAAAAAAAAAAAAAGGATGTTTTTATTTAGAAAAAAAGAAGTGCATCTTAGCAGGTCAGAAACGGACCTGTATCCAGCCAGCCTCCACAACAGCAGTGAAGGGGTTAATACCCCCAGCTGCTGCATTTTTTTTACCACTAGGTGTCTCCTGTCTGCTTCTCTCTCCCTTACTTTGATTGTAAGGGAGAGACAGACAAAGGGAAGACACAGAGGCAGTGTGTAAAGCACACTGCCACATTCATTCAAAATGCCTGTACATGTGATCACTCCTGCAGCAATCACATGACCTGGCACAAGTGACAAGGCTGAGACAGAACGCTCCAGTACTGGAGCGCTCAGTCTCAGCCTTCAATGAATGATAGCAGTGTGCACAGAGACGTGCTGCTATCATTTAACCCATGACGTGCCAGGACCATCATGGGTCCTTAAGGGAAATTTACCCATGACAGTCCTGGCACATCATGGGTCGTTAAGGGGTTAACCAAATTATTCAAGTTTAAAAAAGGCAAATTTTACAAAGCTTAAAGCAGTATATTCAGTGGGATGTAATCTTCAAAGATAAAAACGCACAAGAATTGTGGAATTTGTTTAAAATGATCGTAGACAAATATATGCATCAAGATATTGGGGAACAAGCATAAAAGGAGCACATTAAGATCAATGTTACTTAATAATGAAGTTTGCAGGGAAATTAGAAATATGAAGCAGGCTTTTAAAGTAAAGAAAAAGGACAAGAAGATGCTGCTAGTGTAGTGTCCTCAGATATATCAGTTGTGTTCACCACCCCATCACCAAATGGCACATTACTCACAAAGGTGCAGGCTGGAATCACACATATATCCATTCCAGCTTTAGAACAAAGGGGACAATTAGCTGCTCCCCAAAACAGACCTGTGGTATTTCCAATATATCTCAATCAGCTGCAAACCAAAGGACTCCACCAACGGAGCACAATACATCCAAAACAAATGGAAACGGGGCACCAATAGCGCCACTCAATAATGATAATAATGCCAAAATATATATATATAGAGAGAGGGAGAGAGAGAGAGAGAAAGAGAGAGAGAGAGAGAGAGAGAGAGCACTCATGTTTAGATGTTGCTGCTAGACAGGTGTACACCTCTAAGCAGCGATTCAGGCTTACAGAGAAATTTGATCCATCTCTCCAGCTTTCCAATCCAAGTCTTCACCCAGGAGATGCAGGAAAAAAAATATATATATGCTGATCCGTCATATAAAAAATATTTATTCATAAAACATACTTAAAATGTGGCCCTTGTGACGTGTTTCGCAGCTAAGTGCTGCTTTATCAAGCAACTGACCTCACAGACTAGGTTTGCTAAACAATTGTACAAGTATATTAATAACAAAAAGATGAAGGTTGATATTGGTCCTCTTAAGGCTGAGACAGGTGAATTGATTAGTGAGGATAAGGCTATGACTGACACCCTAAATACATTCTTTACTTCAGAAAATACAAAGGAAGCAACAATGACAGGCTATGGGCAAACAGATAAAGCCATGGAATTTCCTCCATGCACATGGCTTACCGAGGACAAGTCCAAAAGATACTGCAAAATGTTATAGTGAATAAAGCAGTTGGACCCGATGGTAGACACCCAAGGGTACTTAAAAAACATAGTTCAGTAATAGCAAGACCATTACACTTAATATTTATTGATTCACTTTCATCAGGCATAGTGCCTTATGATTGAAGGAAAGCTGATGTAGTACCACTGTGCAAAAAGGGGGCAAGATCCACATGCTACCTAGTGTTTTTTCTGCGCAGAAGGACTTAGATAAACTGAGTACAGTTTTGGGGGCCATTTCTTAAAAAATGCATTACTGATTTGGAAAAAGTGCATATAAGTGCAAAAAAACTGATAAAGGTATTCATGAGTCAGAGTTATAAATAGAGACTAGCCATATTTGGATTGTTTACATTAGAGAGAAGACATCCAAGGGATGATGTGAATATTATTTACAAATATATTTGAAGTCAATGCAAAGAACTCTCCAATGAATTATTTACTCAAAGGGCTGAGCTAAGAACAAGTGGTCATCCATTAAGACTAGAGGAAATTCATTTTCAACTAAAACAAAGGCAGAGATATTTTTACAGAAAGGGTGGCAAAGCTATGAAATTATTTCCTCAGGATGCTGTGCTTGCAGATATTGTAACTGCTTTAAAAAAGTAATGGATACCTATCTAGCACAGAACAATATTGAGAATGATGACAGTTGGCTTCAAAGTAGATAGGATGTTGATCCAGGTAACTATCTGACCGCCATTGGAGTCAGGAAGGATTTTTTTCATTAGAAATAGCTTCAGTGGGGGTTTTTTTGCCTCCCGCTGACTTAACAGGGGTGATTTGGCATGGGCTGGACTTGATGGAACCGTGCCTTTTTTCAGCCTCATTAACTATGTTACTATGTAAAACGTATTTATTTGTTTAGGCGATATTTCGCCCAGTAGGGAGTTTCTTCAGGACAAACATGCATGCCTTGTCTGACATTAGTTGGGTGGGATGTGTTCCCTTGGCCCACAGATGGACTATTGTTGCTCAAAATATGGATGGGCTCCTGTAGCCCACTGTGTGGTGGGGAAGGTGTGTCCACTTGACTCAGAGGGCTTTTTTACATGGGTTACCATATTCTGTTACTATTATTATTAATTTATACATGTATTGGGGCACTCTGTGTACACTTGTAACAATATATAAACATTCACTCATATTTAATTGGATTACAGTTGGTTATTAGTACATTATGGGATAATCCCTTAGGGTATATGAAGCACAAAAATAGGAGGGCCTTTCCTTGATAACCTGATGAATTCCCATTGTCAGGCACCAAATTGTTTGTGAAGCTTGGAGCCACCAAAGCTGAGGGGATCACTTTATTATTTATAATGCGGGTGAAAGGAGCAAAAACGTAGAAACAGAGGACGTTTAAGGATTAACATTGGCTTCAGGCAATGTTCAGATTGCAGAATTGAGTGGCATAGAGATGCTCATTATGTCAAGAATATATTGAGAAAGAAAGTTGGATAGAAAATGCAGCAGAAGCTACAATGTTATAGACATGGCGTCACGGTTTGTTTGACTCACAGACACAGAGTTAAGATAAAAACACAGCTCTATTGAAAAAATAATAAAGAACCCTCACAGGTCCTGAACATCAACATATGTTACAGACACACGACAGGTTCAAGTAATATAGCATACAATGTACACATAGGTAGGCTCTACCGGCCTCACCAAAATACCGTGTAAGGCAGCCTAGAAGATGGTGCAATAGGACTGAGGAGGCTCTACCGGCCTTACCAATATACCGGGCAAGGCAGCCTAAACTGGTACAGCAAGGAACTGAGAAGGCTCTACCGGCCTTACCAAAATACCAGGTAAGGCAGCCTAATCTGGTACAACAAGGAACTGAGGAGGCTCTACCAGCCTTACCAAATACCAGATAAGGCAGCCAATGACTGGTGCGACACTGTGTAGCGGAGGCCCTACCGGTGCTATAACGGGGGTAGCAAAGCATCCGGTTAGATGGAGTGGAGCAACCAACTACTGTATACCAGCACATTCACGGAGGCAACACATGCTAATGGAGGTTCAGAGTGGAAGTGAATCAGTGCCATAAACTGAGCAACACGGAGGCCCTACCGGTGCTATAACGGAGGCAGCACTAGCAACCGGTGTCAGAGTGGAGCAAACCAATTACTGTATTCCAGCGCAATCATGGAGGCAACACTCGCAACTGGAAGGACAGAGTGGAGTGAACCAGTACCACGTACTGGACAAATATGGAGGCCCTACTCTGTGCTATAACGGAGGCAGCACGAGCAACCGGTGTCTTTGTGGAGCAAACCAACTATGGTATACCAGCGCAATCACGGAGGCAACACTTGCGACTGGAAGGACAGATTGGAGTGAACCAGTACCACGTACTGGACAAACACGAAGGCCCTACCGGTGCTATAACGGAGGTAACACTAGCAACCAGTGACTGAGTGGAGCAAACCAACTACTGAATACCAGTGCAATCACGGAGGCAACTCTTGCGACTGGAAGGTCAGAGTGGAGCTAACCAGTACCACGTACTGGACAAACACAAAGGCCCTACCGGTGCTATAACGGAGGCAGCACTAGCAACTGGTGTCTGAGTGGAGCAAACCAACTACTGAATACCAGTGCAATCACAGAGGCAAGACAAGCCTGTGGACAGCGGTGCCAAACCAGGAAGGTACCGGAAGTCAGAATGTCGCAGAGGCGACTAGAGTCAAAGCGGAACACAGCCAAGTTGGGATCCAGGAACAGGAACGTCAGCCAGGCCGGGTCAGGATACCGGAGCAGGAACGTCAGCCAAACAGGGTCGGATACGGGAGCAGGAACATCAGCCAGGCCGGAACGGTACACAGGAACAATATAAGAGAGTAGTCAGGCTATCCGGGTCGGTACACAGGAGTAGGAACAGGAGAGAAGTCAGGCCAAGGAAGTACACTGGAATCCACAGACAGGCGTTGCACTGGCATAGAAACACCACGAAAGGGCAGTGAAAGGGTGCAGGAGCCCAGTCTATATAGGCAGTACTGGGCGGGCTAACCACAGGCAAAAAAAGGGAAGCACCCATTACTGACTGACAGGAAAAACAAGCAATCACGGGCACCGTGATAGTATCCCCCTCTCTGGAAGAGGGACCTGGCTTCTGAGGGTATTTAGAGTGAAAAATAAGCAGTAATTTGGGGGCATGAAGGTCCTTGCTCTCAACCCAGGATCGTTCTTCCGGACCATAACCCTTCCAATGTACCAAATACTGCAATTTTCCTCTAAATCTGCGAGAATCAATGACACTTTGAACTTCGTACTCCTCCTGACCCTCTACCTCTATAGGCCCTGGCACCACAGGGTTAGTAGTATAACAGTTGCATACAAGAGGTTTGAGGAGAGATACATGGAACATATTATGGATGCGCATGGATGCAGGGAGATCCAAGGCATAAGAGACAGGGTTAATTTTACGAATCACCCTGAACGGACCAATAAACTGGGGAGCCAGTTTGTTGGATGGGACTTGTAACTTGAGGTTTCTGGAGGATAGCCATACCCTGTCCCCAACCTGAAAGGACACAGCTGGCAGCCACCTACGATTGGCATGGCGCTGATGACAGTGGAAAGACTGACTGAGTGACCTCTGAAACTGTGCCCAAGTGGAGAGGAGCTGCTCGATATGCTCATCCAGAGCTGGAATCTGTTGAGACTGGAATGAGTCCGGGAGCAAGCAAGGCTGGAACCCATAGTTGATAAGAAACGGGGAGCTCCCGGACAAAGAGTTAACCGCACAGTTTCTGGCGAACTCTGCCCACGGCAACAGGTCGGCCCAGTTATCATGGTGATCTGTGACAAAACTGAGCAGGAACTGCTCCAGTCCCTGATTGGCACGCTCAGTGGCCCCATTGGTCTGGGGATGGTAGGCAGAGGAGAAGGACAGTTGAATGCCCATCTGTTCACAAAATGCTCTCCAAAATCTGGACACGAACTGGCTCCCCCAGTCGGACACCAGAACTCTAGGTACCCCATGCAACCGAAATACCTCTTTAGCAAAAACAACAGCCAATTCCTGGGCAGAGGGAAGGCCACGGAGAGGCATGAAATGAGCCATTTTAGAAAACCTGTCAACCACCATAAGTATGAATGAATACCCTCTAGATACTGGCAACTCCCATGAAATTGATGGAAACGTGAGACCAGGGACATTCGCCATTAGGTACTGGTTGGAGTAGGCCCACAGGGAGGTGTCTAGGGGTCTTGGCACGAGCACAGGTGGCACAGGCATTGGTAAATGCAGCACAGTCAGCCCTCAGAGAGGGCCACCAGAAAACTTGTGAGAGAGACCATATTAATTGATCCCTACCAATATGCCCAGCGGCCTTAGAGGAGTGGTATGTTTCAAGTAATCGAATGCGGAATGGCTCATCAACAAAACACTTGCACACTGGCGTTTCTGGAGGGGCCGTGGCCTGGGTGGCCAGAATCTCATCCCCCAGTGTCGAAGTGATACTAGTACGTAGGGTGGCTAATATGCGGTCAGGCTGTATAATAGGTACTGGGACCTCATCCCTCTCAGTTTCAGGCTCAAATTGTCTAGACAGGGCATCAGCCCTAACGTTCTTGGAACCCAGCAAATATGATACAATGAAATTAAATCAGGAGAGAAACAAAGCCCATCTGGCCTGGCGAGAGGACAACCTTTTAGCCTCTGACAGATAGGTCAGGTTTTTGTGATCAGTGAGAATCAATACTGGACTTTTGGTGCCTTCCAATAAGCTACGCCATTCTTTCAGAGCGAGAATGATAGCCAGCAGTTCTCTGTCACCTATCTCATGGTGACTTTGGGCAACTGACAACTTCTTAGAGAAAAACCCACATGGTCTGAGAGTGCCCCCTGCCACTGGTCATTGAGAAAGTACTGCCCCAACCCCAATCTCTGAGGCATCGACCTCCAGTGTAAACGGAAGAGATGGGTTGGGATGGGATAGTACCGGAGCAGCTGCAAAAGCAGATTTCAGTGTCTCAAAGGCATGTTCAGCTGCCTCAGACCATTGGGAAGGATTGGCGCCCTTGTGTGTGAGGTCAGACAATGGTTTAACAATCATGGAAAACTTTTTTACAAATTTTCTGTAATAATTAGCGAAACCCCAGGAATCGCTGGATCGCTTTTAACCCTTTGGGCCGTGGCCATTGCAATACTGCAGAGAGTTTCTCCTGATCCATAGCGATACCTTCCTTGGCAATTACGAACCCCAAAAAAGGCACACTGGATCTATGAAACTCGCATTTTTCCATTTTAGAAAACAGCTTATTTTTACGTAAGAGGAGTAACACTTCGGACACATCCTTGATGTGTTGTGACAAATTAGCCGAGTGTATAAGTATATCGTCCAGGTAGACAACAACACAGGACTGCAGCATATCCCGGAGGATATCATTAAAAAATTCTTGGAAAACCGCAGATGCATTACAGAGGCCAAACGGCATAACTAGATATTCATAGTGCCCGGATCTGGTGTTAAAAGCCGTTTTCCACTCATCACCAGCTCCAATCCGAATCAGGTTACAGGCCACACGTAGGTCTAGTTTCGAAAAGATGGAGGAACCTTTTAACCTATCAAATAATTCGGTGATGAGTGGTATCGTATAGGCATTCTTGGGCATCAATTTATTTAGGCCACAGTAATCAATACACGGTCTTAACTCGCCATTCTTCTTCTTCACGAAAAAGAACCCAGCACCAGCAGATGAGGTGGATTTCCTGATGATCCCTCTCTTGAGGGCATCCTCAATATATTCTTTCATAGCCTGGTTCTCATCGCATGATAATGGATACGTACGTCCCCTAGGGGGTACCACCCCCTGGGTCAAATCAATGGCACAATCATAAGACCTGTGCTGAGGCAGAGTGCCAGCCTCTCCCTTGCTGAAAACAACGTTGAATTGTTGGTATTCAACTGGCAATGAGGGAGAGGCACACAGAATCTTAACCGGGTGAGACACACAATGCTCCATACAATATTGGGACCAGGACTAAATCTCACAATTCTGCCAATCAAACTAAGGATTATGCAGCTGCAACCAAGGAAATCTCAGAATGACTGCATGGTGAGGAGAATGAATTATCTGGAACTGCTGTTCTTCCCTGCGAAGAACCCCAATCGTCATAGGTAGTGATATAGTTTCAAAAGTAAACTATACTTGGTTCTAGTGGTCTGCCGTCAATGGCTTCAATGGAAAGAGGCGATTCCCTTTTAACCAGCGGAATCTTGTGCCGTTCAGCAAAGGCACTATCCATAAAATAACCGGCCGTGCCGGAATCAATCAGGGCCAGAACCTCCACTGAGCGATCTGCCCATGAGAGTACCACCTGGATGGTGGGTTTCTGTATGATCGGATCTGGAGACGGTTGAACACCACCTAGGGCCTGTCCCCCAAGGTACCCTATGTGCATTCGTTTCCCGGACATACGGGACAGGTTCTTAACATGTGCCCAGTATTACCACAGTATAAGCATAACCTCTGCCTCCTGCGGTGTGCTCGTTCCTTCTTAGTTAAACTGGTAAAACCTAACTGCATAGGTTCACAGGATTCTCGTATATGGTCATTAGGTTTAGGCAACGAGGGAGGGATGGGTGGGCATAATGAACTGCTGAACCCACTGTTTTTAGGCCGTAGCCTATGGTCTTTAACCATAAGCCCCTCACGGATCCGAGTGTCAATTAGAATTGCATAATCAATATATTCTTCCAAATCATTAGGCAATTCTCTAGCTGCGGTTTCATCTTTAATGTGGTCGGCCAGACCTTAAGCAAAGGCTGCCACCAATGCCTCATTATTCCGACCTACCTCTGCTGCTAGTGTGCGGAATTCTATGGTGTAGTCGCCCACTGTCCGTTTGCCCTGTTGTATCTCCATAAGATGTTTAGCAGCAGAGGCGGTTCTACCAGGGATCTCAAATACTCTCCGAAATGTCTGCACAAATTCCCTGAAATTCTTTGTGCAAGGTTTCGCACTCTCCCATAAGGGATTGGCCTATGCCAGGGCTCTACCGGTCAGTAAGGATATCATAAACCCAACTTTACTGCAATGATTAGGAAAGGCATGAGGGGTCAATTTCAGAAATATCTCAAGTTGGTTGATAAACCTTGTGCATAGACTGGGTTCGCCATTATATATGAGTGGCAATGGTGCTGAAGCGGTTAACCCTTTGACTGCGGCCACAGAAGTCACGGTTGCATTCTCTGGTGTCGAGACTGGGCGGACCACCGGACTTGAGATGAGAATGGTTTGTATAGCCAATGCCAACTGATCCAGGCGCTGCTCATGTACATCCATCCTCCATTGGATGTTCTGTGCATTTCCCTCACCCTTATTGTCTGAGGTCATGGCTCTTTCGTACTGTCACGGTTTGTTTGACTCACAGACACAGAGTTAAGATAAAAACACAGCTTTATTGAAAAAATAATAAAGAACCCTCACAGGTCCTGAACATCAACATATGTTACAGACACACGACAGGTTCAAGTAATTTAGCATACAATGTATACATATATAGGCTCTACCGGCCTCACCAAAATATCGGGTAAGGCAGCCTAGAAGATGGTGCAATAGGACTGAGGAGGCTCTACCGACCTTACCAATATACCGGGCAAGGCAGCCTAAACTGGTACAGCAAGGAACTGAGGAGGCTCTACCGGCCTTACCAAATACCGGGTAAGGCAGCCTATGACTGGTGCGACACGGTGTAGTGGAGGCCCTACCGGTGCTATAACTGAGGTAGCAAAGCAGCCAGTTAGATGGAGTGGAGCAACCAACTACTGTATACCAGCGCATTCACTGAGGCAACACATGCGACTGGAGGTTCAGAGTGGAGCGAACCAGTGCCATAAACTGAGCAACACGGAGGCCCTACCGGTGCTATAACAGAGGCAGCACTAGCAAACGGTGTCAGAGTGGAGCAAACCAATTACTGTATACCAGCGCAATCATGGAGGCAACACTTGCGACTGGAAGGACAGAGTGGAGTGAACCAGTACCACGTACTGGACAAACACGAAGGCCCTACTGATGCTCTAACGGAGGCAACACTAGCAACCGGTGACTGAGTGGAGCAAACCAACTACTGAATACCAGTGCAATAACGGACGCAACTCTTGCGACTGGAAGGTCAGAGTGGAGCAAACCAGTACCACGTACTGGACAAACACGAAGACCCTACCGGTGCTATAACGGAGGCAGCACTAGCAACTGGTGACTGAGTGGAGCAAACCAACTACTGAATACCAGTGCAATCACGGAGGCAAGACAAGCCTGTGGGCAGCGGTGCCAAACCAGGAAGGCACCGGAAGTCAGAATGTTGCAGAGGCGACTGGAATCAAAGCGGAACACAGCAAAGTCGGGATCCAGGAACAGGAACGTCAGCCAGGCCGGATCAGGATACCGAAGCAGGAACGTCAGCCAAACCGGGTCGGATATGGGAGAAGGAACATCAGCCAGGCTGGAACGGTACACAGGAACAATATAAGAGAGTAGTCAGGCTATCCGGGTCGGTACACAGGCGTAGGAACAGGAGAGAAGTCAGGCAGGCCAAGGTAGTACACTGGAATCCACAGACAGGTGTTGCACTGGCATAAAAACACCATGAAAGGGCAGTGAAAGGGTGCAGGAGCCCAGTCTATATAGGCAATACTGGGCGGGCTAACAACAGGCAACAAATGGGAAGCACCCATTACTGACTGACAGGAAAAACAAGCAATCACGGGCACCGTGATACGTGGTGAAAAAGCTAGGATGGCAGAGGTTGTTACAGGAGACATGTTTCATTATGACTACTTACAGGATACCCTCTCATTGCTATGTTTGTGCTGGTGTCTAACAAGATTTGGGCTATGTACAGTGACTCAATAGGGTTGGACAAAAATATTTGTTCTAAAAGGAAAATGTGAAAAATGGCACTTCCTGCCTTCATAGAGCTCTATGAAAATTTAAATTTTATGTTTTTTTCACCTTTTTTCATTGCTTTGAAATAAAAAAATAATACAGTTTTCCACCATGTGATAAGGTTCCCCCATGTATTTCCACCATGCTAACTTGATAATATAAACGGGTGTGTCATTTTTCAAATACTGTAAGTTTGTGCTTGGGGAGGGAGAGAGAGAGAGAGAGAGAGACAGTGAAACAGAAATGTGTTAAAATGTTGATGCTCGCTAATGTAGAGGAAGACAGGTAAAGTCAGGGTGCGGGTGTTGCTTGATTTAAGAAGTACTGAGGATTGTTCATGAATCTGTGACACACTCTTTTCATGATTCTTCTGCAAGGATTGTTTTTGTTACTTCATTATTGTGCTGCTATATTCTGCTGTTTTCAATAAAAAAATCTAATTATATAAAAAAAAGAAGTACTGGTGAAAGCCAGTTGTTCCCTGGACAGCTAGAGTGAAGGGTGTGAAAGGAGAAGGGAGTGTAAAAAAATGCACTGACTGATCAATGACCATGACAGTCAAAAGGGCAGGTGATCCCACCTGAGCTAAGATAAGACTGAGATGATGAATGACAGATACTACAGAGACAGACATAATGCATTCAAGAAAAAAACAGATGGACAACATGTACCACTTGATATACTCTGTCACACGCACATACTTATTCACCTGCATCCACCCAGACAAGAACAGGAGGGGCAAGGTAAATAATATGGTGTAGTGGACGCTGGTGCTACACCTGCTGCTTTATTTTATCCTTTACTTCAATTTATAAGCTGCTGATTCTAAAGCTAAAAGTTCTATGTCTAACTCCGTAAAAATTAACACTGAACT
Organism: Rhinophrynus dorsalis; assembly: GCA_037306005.1. Lineage (NCBI taxonomy): Eukaryota > Metazoa > Chordata > Amphibia > Anura > Rhinophrynidae > Rhinophrynus > Rhinophrynus dorsalis. Next base: position 565,591,382 of record CM074718.1, read on the forward strand.
ATAGTGCCTGTGATGCTCTGTTTCAAGTGGTGTAAAAAAATAATAGTTTTCAGACAACCTACAAGAATATGAAAGTGGTGTATGCGTGTGGGTCCCATCAGATGATGCTGCTGACTTAAATATTGATGGCGATTTGTAATGATCCTCCCATTCTGATACTGATTATATTGATGATATTGCAAAACAATTAGTTGTACCTGAAAGGAAAAGGGTCTATCCTCCATCCCTGAAAAGTAGTAATATTCCCATTTATAAATTCCTTGAGAAATCAACTACAAAGTCTGAACAAGTAAATATGCCTAGACATACACAATGATATAGGTCATCATCATTATCACTGCTTCCAAGTCCAACCCCTACCTAGTTACACATTATTATTGACTAAGCAGCAACACAGGTCAACATCAGCTACCCTAGCAATGAGAGCTTCTGCTGCTGCCACCTATGAATAGTACTATAGTAACATATTGCCCCTCTATGAAATCACAGTATTGAGATAATTCATTAATGATCCATAAGCTGACCATGGAAAGCAGGATCACATCTTGCCACATTCTAATTGAGATCCCACTTGAAGATCACATCTAAGCACATCTTCACTGAGATACCACCATAGGTCTGACTGTGAGATAATCCTGCAGCATATCAGAGGTGTCATGACTAACAGCAGCAGTGTCATGGTAATCAGGCAAAGAAGGACAGACACAGTAATAAAATATTATTGGAATATACAGTGATAATAATATATGAGATATAGCAATAATATCCCACACCACCCCAGACCACCAGATGATAGGGCACAAGCTCCTACCTGGAACTGCACACTGTGCTACGTACTGCACTACTGCGAGGTACTGGAGACCAAAGGCAACAGGTAGCAAGAGTCGAACACAGCCGCGGGACACAGAGTCTAATGGTCAGGCAGGCTAGGAGCATACGGAGCAAGTAGTCAGCCAGAGCCACAGGCCAGACAAGCCGAGGATACACTGAGAGAGATAGGAGTCGGAGGACAGACAAACCGGGGACTACACGGAGTGAGTCAGCCAGAGCCACAGGTCAGAACCGATGTGGGTAGTCAGACAAACCGGGGTCATACACCGAGCGGATTCTCAGATAAGCACAGGTTACAACGGAGCACAAGAGTAACTAACAGGAACACCACGTAAGGGCAATGACTTCCAGGCCCAGGGAGGTTTATAAAGGAGCAGAAGGAGTTGGGACCCAATTAGGCAACCCAGAATAGGCCCATAAACAGGCGTCCGTGCTAGTGCCTGTTACCTGATGTAGCAATGAGGAAGTGGCTGGAGGCCATGCCAGCTGGCTGCCATACAGAGGTAAGGAAGCACAGGATAGCCCAAGGGAAACTGTGATAAGCAGTAGCAGCATTCCTATCCTAAAAGTGCACACGGCTGAAGAGGCATAAAAGGTGTGTTGTAGATTTGACTAGAAGTGAGAATATTTTCCTCAGTGACACCACCTATACTGCCTACTGCTGTTGTGCAAATTGCAAGCAGGGAGGATAACTGTGGAGATGCTCACTCTAACAGCAGTCCCACTCCAAGGGTTCAAATGAATAGTAGGAATAAATCAACCAAACTGAGCTGAATTTAACCAAAGGAACATATTTATTGTACATCCACCAGAGTCTAGGCCTGTCCCACTATACATTCTGAAAGATATCTATCTCACTAAGCCATGGACCCATGATTTATTCCCAGGTTCCTGGAACTCTATGTTGACCACTACAATCAGATCTCCTACCTGAATAGCTCCTGGGAAACGGTCAATCAGGAGCATGGGTTTGACTGGGGAGATCTGAATCTGCCACTCAGGCCAGTGTTTGAGCTGGGAGATCAAAATCTGCCAGCCAGGGAATTTCAGTCATCATTCCTTAACCAATAGGAAAAATACCAATAATCTTTCCCCTCCTCTGCTTCAGTCTCCCCATCATAAAGCGAGAACCCTCTGTTACAATGGTGGAAACCCTAAGGGGTCATCCACTGTTCCCCCTATACTAGGACTGGAAAAACTTAGAGCGGGGCTGCCTACCCCAGTCATCTGGTAGAGAGAGGCCTTACTCTTTATTTGAGCCCTTCATGGACATGCCTGAGGCAGGCAGGGAATAACAAGGGCCATGGGAGTACAGGCCAGACAGGAATGAGCCAGCCTGGGATCACATCTGCAATCCCAGACTCAAAGAGCTGTCCAGTAGCAGGGTTCTGAAGATGCTCTGCTGTCCATAGATCTGGGTGCTGAAACAGCTCCTCTGGGAGATGGGGCAGTGTTGGTGAGGGACACATCTCCACAATGACTGGGTTAGCTGGAGATCACAGAGTTCCTATAACTGCCAGACTTACTGCCACCACTTCCACCACTATTCATTTTAAAGCAATTAAATTACACAGTTCTTCTATGTACTGCCAACCCATACTTACTGAGTTCATAGAAAGAAATAGAAGAATGCATAAAAATAACTGGAAATTACTCCATGATGTCAGGTGTTGCACCTCACTGGCATACCCAAAACTGCAGTTATTTTTCAAGGACGGTTGTGCCAGAAATGTCCAAGCAGTTGATTATTGTAGTGGGCAAAGGACTGGAAACATCATTTGGAAAGAAAATGCAATTGGCCAGATATAACTGGACAAGTGGTCAAAGTACAGACATATGACTGCCATTGCTCACTGATTGTCTTTTCCATCAGTGAGCAGCAGCAGAACGTTGCAGCAGGTCAACACCAGTGTTGCATCTGACACCAGTAGTAAAAGCCAGCAGCAGGGTGGCCTACACCATTGGCATAAACAAGAAAAACAACAAGAAGGTGCTCATAGGGTTAATAAGTAAATGGAGATCAGGAAGAAATTCCAAAAATGTAGCCCTACTCACAATTCTCAGTTGTCTATGTCTATCAATGCTTTTGGGGGATATTATACTGCCAACCACACAGATATGATTCCAGGTCGCTGCTGCCCAACCCATGCCTCTCAAAAAGAAGATTAAAAAAAAAACAACAGAAAATAGAAAACTATGGGGGCACTTATCAACACCCAACATAAATTGCCAAGTATATTCTGAAAATAAATTTGTTTTACTGGCTGCATAAGATGCAACCAGGGGTTAACCTGCCCCTTTTCAGCTACTCCGATATAGAGAGGATCATTATGATCAAAGAGACGATGATGAAAGTGTCTTGAGGATCCAGAAACCCACTGATCTGTTTTTTAAGTGTGATTCACATAGTAATTTTTATTAAACTACATTTTTATACATCTGAGTTTGTGGAGCTGATCACTTTCTTTTGGCTAATCTTGTCTATACTGGAGTACTTGAACAGGAGCAGGTTAAAGTTGCATGTTATACAGCTAGTAAAATACAAATTGTGAATACGTTTCCTTTTATATTTATCGATTCATGTTGGATGTTGATTAGCAACCCCATAGTTTTCTATTTTCTGATGCATACCATTGGTATGCTACTTTTTGCATGGGAAACTTTAAGAGATAATCCTACAAAGTAGTAGGGGCTCGATTCTATTACCCGCTCTAAAACCAGCGTTACAAGAAAAACAAGTAGTGCGAATTTTGCAAACATGTGTAACGTCAGTATTCTATTGCAGAACAACGGTAAAACAAAACCGGCATAGACAGCACTTTTCAGAGTAGTAACGAAACTGGAGCTGTCTGCTTTTTTCCGACTACCGCCTACAAAAAACGCGCAAAATGTCAAAGTCCAAGGAAATAGGCGTACATTTGACGACAGAAAGATCAAGTTCAGTGTTAGATGTGTTCTCCACATAACAAAATCTGACAGAGTGCCCCCTCGACATATTAACCCCCCCCTTTTAAAAGTCGACTTGCAGTGCTTTCTTCAACCACAATAATCCAACAAATAGTGTTCATAGTCGACAATTAACCCTTCCCCTTCCAAATTCGACTTACAGTGCTGTCTTTCACCATATTAATTTGACGAATATTGTACATCTGACATTTTAACCCCCTCCCCCTTGAAAAGTCGACTACAGTGCTCCCATGACTTTCTTTCACCATTTTTATCCCACATTTTTCTGCTCTATTATATTTGACATGGTCTCGTATTTTGTATTGCAAGATTAACCCTATGAGTACCAGAGAGGTGTTGTAATGTGTTTGCTACCCCTCTGGTACTCATAGGGTTAATAGGCAACCTGTAAATGTATAAAAAAAAGGTGTTTGTTTTTATTATATATGTAATTTGTGTGAAAATGTAATTAAATATTTAATTTATGTGAAACAATGATTTTCTTTTTTTAAATTATATATGTAATTTGTATTAAAAAAGTACTTCAGACCTCAAGAGGGGTATCATGACCCCTCATGACACCCCCCTAGCATGGGGGCGACAATTGCCCCCTTTATTAATTAAAAAGCATATAACCTATGTTATACAATTGCCCCCTTTATTAATTAAAAAGCATATAACCTATGCAATGCGTTGCATACCCCTCTGCCACTCAAAGGGTTAAGAGGCCGCTACCTCACTGCTTCATGAGATGCAGTCTTGCATCGCCTCACTCACGTGATGCAATCATACACAGTAGATGCTGTCTCTACTTCACATGACTGCATCGTGACCAACATCCTAGCGAATTATTATATAGGATACAGTGCTTTGGGAGGATTTGGGAGCAGCTTCTATGTCTATGATTTCTGTGAGCTCCTGAAGCCTTTTGAGCAGACCACCTTGCTGGTTAGTTGTGCTGGTTCAAGAATCACTGAGATACTTGCCCTAATATATTTCCTGCATAAAAAAATGAAGAGCAAGACCAATGAGTATTCTAATAACAACAGCATAATCATGAACCAGCTGGTGAATCACATTAGCATGCTTTGAGCAGGATACGTACATGTCTCCATTCAAAGCAACAAGGAATAATACAGTGCTAGGCCGCTGCTTTAAACATATTTCTGAATTTCTGACAGTTAGAAAGAATACAAAGAGATCCTTATATTGTGTGGGGGTAGGGGAGAGAGGGAGAGAGAGAGGCAGAAATGTAGGACTAATGCTACCATAAAGCATAGTGAAAAGGAAAGCAAAATGGTTATACCCTCAGCCAGGGCCTAAAATGTGAAGCCCTTTGCTACTAGCCAGACCTGAAAAGTTACTCGCCACTGCAAGCCATAACATACCCAACAGGGCTGAATTTCTACTCACCAGGGCTAAATTTTCACTCGCCATTGGCTCGTGGCGAGTGGAAATTTTGAGCCCTGCCCTCAGCAATAGTTAACAGCAATATCACAATGACAAGAAATATTATCAAGAGCTGAAGCAGGCTGGTGTAAGAATAGAATCACCTTGTTACATCTTGACAACAAACACTTTTATTTAAAAAAATATATAATGTAATCTCCAAGCTCGAAAACATAAACCCCCCAAGGTGGAGACTGTTTATCTAAAGTCTGAACACCCGACAGGATGTGGCCTCCCCTCTAAACAGGCATATACATCTAATGCCTCTCTACCACATAGGGCTCTCAGAGACACCTCACGATCTGTGTTGCTTGTATAGATCTAAGGACCGTGTACACCAATGCCACCAGGTAACAGCCCCACATCCCTAGTAGAAGTTTCATCAGATCCTCATACAGGGGAAAAGAAACCAATATATGCAAAATACCTCCAGTAAAAATATTCTATTATAGCCATTAGAGTTTAATTAGAGTTTAATTGTTTTGTGTACATTTATAATTCATCTGAGAGGATTATATTAAAAGAATTACCAAGAGCAAACAGAGAAGGTGATTTTGAATTTGGGAACCAGTTTAAAAGTAGTATATATTATATATAAAACTAGTTGAACAGCCCATTACACGGGCCACAGTGCCACTGCCACCTGGTTGCAGGACAGTCACGCGCAGTGGAGACTGCCCGCACAGCGGCTGATACAGAGCTGGGTGCTCCTTCGGCACGAGCAGCAGTGTGTACTGCGCATGTCGCGGCGTTACACACAATTTAGCGAATTATTATATAGGATATAACTACTAATATAAAAATGAAAAAGCTAAAGTCAAGTAACAACTGGGAAAACACCAACCCAACATTTTCTGTAGTAAGGAAACAACTAGTCTTATAAAGGAATTCAAGTTGTGAATGACAATACAAATTTGAAGCTGATTATAGGACACACATTCCTATTAAAAGTCATGTGAAATACCATATATAACGTACAGTAAAATCACTAAGCAATCCCAAGCTTAAATCCCCCACCCTCTGGATTGTTATGGTGCCTGATGAGACTAGCAAGGCAAGTTCTGATGTGATTGCTTCTGAGATGGTCACAGCGCAAGTGACATAATTAGCTAAGTGCAGCACTGTGGAAGAAAGGACACCACATTAAAGAGATTGTTCACACATTCAGCATAATAATGACAGTTTCTTGAAAACAGAGAACATTTTATTGTTATAATATTTATAATGCATTTCACTGGATAGTTCTATAGCACGGAAGATGTTCGACCTTAAATCAATTTTGTCTTAACTCTTTGGGTGCTGCACACCATCAAGAGATTGTTCCACAATACACTGACAGTCTTAACATTCGAATGGTTATGAGACACAACAGGCAAACAGTAAATTACAGGGAGGTAAATTGACTGAAATGACTAATACACCATCTATAACATTGATCTAGCAGCAGGGAAGAGTGGATTGATTCTTCTGTCAGCTCCTTATGATGTTAGACACGTTACTTTATCTCTCAGAACTTGGATCACTGTATACATTATACAACAAACAATGGCTATGTGTGCATATACAGGCTGAATGGAAGCAATGTGGATAGCATGTTTACTGATCATCTTGCAGCATTTTAGATTCATATCCTGAAGATGAGGTTACGCCCGGACATTTATCATGTATAAAAGAAAACTGGAGTCATTCTTGGGCAAACCAACAGCATCATAGGAGATAAAGAAAACTCCACATTGATTTAAATGACTTTTAACTCTTTGAATGCTAGAGATGCGTTGGAGACCTCTCTATTCAAGGGGTTAAGAACACCATTTAAAAACTGAAATTTTGGAATTATTTGTTCCCCTATGGAGCACTTGATTTGCCCCTGAATTGATCCAGTTTGCTTTCATACCTGTTGGGTTTTATGTACAAAAAAGAGGAGTGGAGCAATTTAGGATTAAACCAACTGCACCATAGATGACAAATAAAAATTGGTTTAAATGGGAAGTTTTTAACAGGTTGAATGCCAGAGATTGCATCACAATGTGTTGGTGACCTGTCTGACATTGAAGGGGATATAAAGGGTCAGTCAACCCAATGGGAATGTTTGCTTTCCATTAATGCATAAGACTTATTGTGCTGCAAGGTGATTGGTGTATATGCCATCTACAAAGGATTAAATCAGTTTGTACATGTAGACTTAGCTCTACATTCACAAAGGAAATAGGAACAGTTCTGGAGTAACCAGCTGTATGATAGGGAACATATGAAAATTTACAACAGAATAAGCTGATACAATGATGCTCAGCAGGGTAAAATAATAATAAACCCTATAGAAGATACACCGGTAGACCAAGGGCCCCCAAATATAAGCAACCTACCATCCAAGACCTAGTGTGCTAAATCTAAAAAAACAAAATAACTCTAAATGGAGAACAGTTAAATATTAATAGATTCTGGGACCACCTGTTTATGGCTATGAGGCAAACAGAATATGTAGAAATGACTGGAGGAATATATGGATAACTAAATAAAGCTTACTAAAGGTACGTAAATACATAAATCATAAATACACATATAGACAATAATACAACATATATCGATTAAATGTCGAGATATTCAGTCCAGTAGAATCCATTGGGCAAATATGAATAGCTGCCGCAAGAATTAAACGTCCACTGTGTAGACAATGCAGTGCATTTTCCTAGTGTATATCACCCATGTAAAGTACCTCTCCTGACCGTGGAGGTCTGCAATGTGGCCAGATCTTTATGGCATCTTCCGTCCTCTGTCCTGGTGTAAGACATCAACAGTATAGCCAGAATCTGTATGGCTTCTCCTCTCTTCTGTCTTCCAATAACCCCTGTCAGCTGCTTGTGGAATAGTTGACACACAGCAAGCGGATGTAATTAGCTGAATAGCTGGGGTTCCCCCTTAGATGTATTTTCCAACTAGATCAAAGCTAATCTGTTCACAGATATGGAGGTGAGGACTACGGGCAGAGCTCTGTGAATTCTTACAGGCAAAGAAGCAGAGGTTCTTCTCCAGCTCAACAATGTAGAGCTTAACAGTGTATATACACTTGCTGCAGTCTTAAAAAATAAAAGCTTCAACGGACTGAATGTGTTAAAAACTTATATATAACTGCTCTTCCAACGCATTTCGTGTCTGACACTTCCTCAGGGAATAAAATCTATTGCCAAACTAACATATATTTAATAGACTAGTGCACTGCACTAGTTTTTTTGGTAAAATTAAATTTCGGACAAATTTTTATATTTTGTCGTTCGGAGGATCCGCATTTCAGACCAGACCTGTTCAACTCGGACAAAATTCTGCTACATTTTCGAATTATTTGGCTGAATTTAACATACTTTAAAAAATTACTCTCCCTTCTGGTGGCAATAAGGTACTAGGCCTGCTACCTGCCTACACAACTGTGCGACTGACTGTGTCACTCTATTCAAACAAATTCCTAATATTTTTTATATTTTGCACAGGAACAAAGATGACTCTCCCTTGCAGTGGCAATAAGTTACTAATGCTGGCTGCCTGCCTATGCTACCTGCCTGCCTACACAACAACTGGACACTCTCTATCTCCCCCTGCTCTCTCTGAGCTCCAACAATGGATTAACAGGAAATACAGGCTGTCTGGGTGTCTGACGTATCATTAGTGCAACCCTCATCATGAAACGAAGAAGCTAATTGGACTAGAGGGGAAGGGAAAGTATGGAGGGAAAGTATCGCGCTTGCGGGTAGTCATCGCCGAATGTCCGAAATTTTCGATGACATTCTGAACCACGGCTGTTCGGATTCAGCTTTAAAAAAAGAAACGACTTTTCCCTTTCGTATGGCCCGAATGACGCTGAATGATCCTTATTCATCTGAATTCCAAAAATCACAATCAAAGCAACCAATGGCTGTTTACTAATGAACAATCCTCAGCTGGGGCTAGATTAAAAAGTGAACATTAACATTATCCCTTATTTACGCTACACTCCGCCAGTCAAAGTTAACTCCCTGAGTGCTGGGGAGGCGTCCAACACAACACCAAGTCATGCACCCAGTGTCTTCCCCAGCAACCATGGGGCCAAAACACACGTATAGTAATATTATAATAAACATTGCCCGGCCATCCTAAAAGTGCATAAAAATAAATGTGAAAAACAGAAAAAAGAAAAAAAGCAGGAGGCGTACCTAGTGTATCCTAGTATATTATTGTCACAAAAAACTAATCACCAACCACCAAAAACTAATGCACTCACAAAATCGATGGCTGAACCAAATACATACGTGTTTCTTATCTGAAAGGGCCTTGGGGGTATGATAATAACTGCCCCCTCTAGCAGTATAACCAGGCAGCTCCGCTACAAAATGCCATCATCCACGAGGCGGAAGTGAAAAACATGCAGAAAACACAGAAAAAACACAAAAGGGTGCCTATAGTGTTTTATCAGACAAGTAGATGTGCCACAAGCATAAACATATAATATACATACTCACATTAACAGTTGTGGATAATCAGACAGGCATATGCATGATTATCTACAACTGTTTAATGTGAGTTGATATATTTTATTTCCTTGCGGCACATCTACTTGTCTGATAAAACGCTATAAATGCCCCTTTGTGTTTTTCCTGTGTATTGTGCATAAACATAAGTGTATATGCCCAGTAGTGTACAACCCATGGTCTTATACATCCCCACTCCACCGCAAGAATAATGACACCATTGTGCCACCAAGAGGAAGAGCACAAACACACACAAAGTGCTTCTGTATATGCATTCAAGACCTCTCTAGTATACAAGGAATTCAATTTAGCATTTCATTCAAGGGGACATTTGGAAATTCTGGTCTCCTATGGTGCAGTTGGCTTGTTTCAGAATTGGTCCTCTATTACTTAGTGTATAAAGCTCCGTACTCTGAGTTTTCTCTGTTTTCCCCTTGATTTTAATGGGGCTTTGATTGCATCAAAGACATCTCTTGCATTCAAGGGGTTAAAAGCCCCATTTTAATCAATGGAAAATTTGTATCTGCCCTCTGTGGTGAAGTTGGTTTGCTCCAGAATTTCTCTTTGCCTTTAGTCATATATTTCTGTATACCAGGGGTAGCCAACCCTGGTCCTCAAGAGCTACCAACAGTGCATCTCGTGAAAGGTATCCTACTGAAATGTTTCTGGCTCAGCATCTTAGTGATCATGTTTTGGGAGGGTAGAGCCTGCTGGCTGCTGTAACTCTGAGATACTGAATCCCACACAGTGACATGGGGAAATGAACATCAACATCTCTGTGCAATCTAGGTTTCTGGATCTTTTCTCTTGGCCGCAAAACAGATTAACCTTTAAGTACCAGAGAGGCGCATAATGCATTGCAAAGCATTGCACAACATTCTGATCAACAGCATTAATATATTTTGCAAGTAATTAAATAAAGCAGTCTTCCAGTGGATATCAGGGCAAAAGAGGGGGAAATCTATGGCATGTATGAGATAGATTCACAATCACTGCTGCTAAGAGAAACATTCATATGCCCCCCTCCCCTTATTCCCACACCATTAACCTGATTTATATTTAAACTGATTTTATTGTAAAAATGTACATATTCAAAACATTTTGATCCTAGGAAGGACTGACCCATAAACATGTCATAAAAGAGTGACCCAAAACATGTCATGGCTATTAGTATACCTTGGTCTTTGTATTCATGGAAACAAAAAACAGATCACAATCATTAAGACACTTTGGTACTAGGACTAGAGATGGGTGAAAATTTCCACCTCAAACTGAAATCGGCAAAAAATGGCACTTTCCGCTAGAAGAAAAATCTCCCGCGAAAAGTGCAGATTTTCAGCTTTTTTCACCTAGCTCATTCCACTGAAATCAATGGGAACATAGAAGTTATACACAACACATAGCAAATATTATTTTATTTCCTAAAGGCATAGTATAAAAGAGTCATGAGGGTGCCTTTGTTGGTGGGGTGTGGGGAAAGAATCAGTTGAACAGGGGATGATTTTTGTGGGGTTGTTTACTGGGATTGGGGGCACTTAATAAAAAAGAAATCCTAAATAAAATAAAAACCATAAGGCATGGTATAAAGGGGTCTGAGGGGGGTGCCTGTGTTGGTGAATGAATTAATCATTTGAACATAGAATTTGTTTGAGGGAGGTTTCTTGACTGCTATTTGGGAGACAGTTAATAAAAAAATAAATCAATAAAATAAAATAAGAAATTTGTATGTAAAGTGATAGAGACAGGAACCCCCTGACATAAGCTGCCACTGGGGAGGACTGATACTTGACTTGATAGAGTATTTTGTAGAGGATGATTTGTTTGATTTGTTGTTAGAGGCCTTTGTAGGACTTAGACTTCTTAGAGGCCCAAGCCCTGAAGAAATATTGATTTGTAGGACTTAAAGGTATAGTAATACTTCGTTTTAACTTTATTTTATTTTGTAGGCATTAAAAAAACATGAACAATGATACAAGTCTTATCTCTCAAACCTTTATGGTTTAAGAGATATTCACAAGCAAAGTTTCCCCTCCCCGCCCCTTTTGCCTAGTGTAAGCCATCTCTTCTCAGATGTGGAATGCAGTCCATAGACTGGACAGATTACAGCAGGGGACAATCTTCTTTATATGAAAACAATTAAAGCCCTGCCCCCCTTGACAAGCTTTTCAGGTTTTTCCCTTATCTTAATTGAAGATTGTCCCTCTGTGCAATCTACCTGGGCACCTCCCTTCTGCTCTGGCTGAACAGTGTGACATCAGTAAAAGGGGCGGGAGGAGGACACTTTGTCACTGAATTACTCCTGAACTACAACTCTGACAGAACTGAAATAATACTCTCCAAAGTCCAAATACTATGATGATTAATTAGAGCTGCTTTTATTATGAAACATTACTATCCCTTTAAGCTTGTTTGGCAAAAGCCCTAAGGAAACATTGATTTGTAGGACTTAGGCTTGTTAGAAACAACCCCCCCCCCCCAAAAAAAAAAAATTGTTTATTTTTTGTAGGACTAGTTTTTTTATTATTATTATTTATTTTAATTTTTTTTCAAAACACAAGAGCTGAGACAAAAAATAAAAATTCTCTACTGGCCTAATGCCAGCAGATCATGCTGGCCAGTGGCCACTGTCAAATGTCCTCCTGAGTTGCAACTGCTGTTCGTACTGCTGCTGCTGAGTTTAAGCAGCAGGATGATTAGGCAGCTGAAAGGGAATGGGATCAACAATAGTAGTAACATGGTTGATGGATGATGAAGGTTCCACTTGCCACGAATGGCTACAGTGATGCGCCGGAGGCAGTAGCAGCACAATAAGTAGCCCCCAGTCTATGTGGAGAAAAGAACAAGTTGGCCAATCATTTTTCTTCACCTGCCCCTCCTCCAAAATCATTGGTGTGTTGTTATTAGAATAGAAATGTTTCCCTTGAGAGCAGGAACTGTGGCTCTCATCAGCAACTGCAAGGTGCCCAGTATGTGTGGTAAATAACATCTGGGGGCACAACTGTATCCAAACACCATGACACCAGAAACCAAGTACTGCTGCTGTCACTGTACCCCTTTTCCAGACCCGCTAAGGACACATGACAACTTGCTGACAGTTTAATAGTAATGATAAACCCTCCCTGCCACCCTCTTAGCATATTCTGCAGGATTTGAATCTCCTCAGATGCCTCTTGATGCACTGATTGTGATTCTCCTCCACCACACTGGCATGTGTGGTCAGTGCACCACACAGTGTGCGATGGGTAGAGACGAACTGCCACATCCTAACATCAAAAGAGTGGCTATCATTTGGCGGGGGAGGTAATGAACGAGGTGGATTGGCAGAACATGTAGTTACCCTAGAAGGTGATGGTGAGCTAGTTGTTTCACTTGTCCTGGAACTTCCAGTCTCTGCCTAGGTTGTTCTATTCTCTTCCTCTTTGATCTCCACCTAGCCTCTTGTTGTCTTTCTGGAGAGTCAGGGACAGCAAAAGTGGTGCTTGATTTTTTGGTGGGTGTTTATCTTTAACATGTTTGGAGTAAATGTCATGGTGTCTGTGTTTCATGTGTGATATGAGGGTACTTGTGCCAAGGTGTGTTCCCTCCTTTCCTCTTCTCATTGACTTGTCACAAATTGTGCATGGTGTCATTGCTGATGACTGCACTGTGCCTGCCCCAACAGAAAAATAGTCCCACACCCATGGTGACTTCAGGGGGAAGGGAACAGCTGGAGAAGAATGGCCTCTTTCTTCTTGTCCTCCACATTCCCGTTCATTGTCTGTGGCAGCAGATAATGTTGCTGCTACTGCCTCAGATTCAGCACTGCAGCTAGGATCAGGAGTATTGCTACTGCTGGCAAGTGGAACCTGTCCTAGTCCTGCATCACTTGTTGACCCCATTCCCACTGTGTCCACAGTGGTTTGTGGCACATTAGCCTGCTCCTCAGCATCTTGCTGCCCTTGCAACTCAGAATCAGAAGGAATTAGAGCAGTTGCAAATTCCTCTAATTCCAAAATCTCACTGCTGGTGGTGGTAATGCTCATCCTTATTTCTGTCTCCCATTCCTTCTCAGTTTCTGCTAAAAAGGCCATCAATGTCTCTTCCACCCCAGCTTCTCCAGCATCATCATCACCACCACCACCACCACTACTAGTCCCTACATGCTGTTGTTGCTGCAGCTCTATTCCAGACATCTCACTGCTGCTTGGAAGAGGTGACGAGCAATGTGACAGAGGGTCCCCTAATGTCACACTTGCCATTTCCTTTTGACCTGAAGAAGAAGGCAAACTAGCACTAGCAACAGTAGCAGCAGGCACAGGCAGCTGATCTGTGCCCCCTGCTGGTGGTGATGGTATTAATTCTGAGCCTGCTTTTTCCCAACACCAGTTGGACCTCTTAAAGATCATGCTCAACTTGGACACTGTAGTGAAGGGAAGGGGATTCCCATAGCCAGAGGAATGGTGTGGGCTCCCTTGACCGCTAGTATGGACGCTCTCAAATGTTTCCCCTACCAATCCGGCTGCTTCACCATTACTGCTACTACTACTAACACCAACCACATCAAGTTCAGCCTCAGAGTCTTCCTCCTCAGTCTCACAGTCACTAGTAATATGAGGATATTATTGATTACCCCCTCCTTCATTCCTAATGCTAACAAGCTGCTGGACCTTAGTAGCAACAGTACTAGCACTGGCAGGACTGCATGGGAATGTTAGCTGTGATTTAGGGTCCCTTGCTGTCACACTTATCATTTTCTCCTTCCCCCCCCTCAGTACTACAAGAAACACTAGCAGCAGGCAAAAGAATTGGTGGTATAGGTTCAGCACAGGCAGCAGGTACAACCCTAGTGGATTTAGGTACGGAAATGGTGGCGCTGGCAGCAGAGACGGCACGTCTGGCAGCAGGTACAACACTAGTGGCTGCAGGTACAGCAATGGTGGCACTGGCAGCAGGGACAGCACATCTGGAAGCAGGTACAACACTAGTGGCTGCAGGTACAGCAATGGTGGCACTGGCAGCAGGGACAGCACGTCTGGAAGCAGGTACAACACTAGTGGCTGTAGGAACAGCAATGGTGGCACTGGCAGTAGGGGCAGCACATCTGGCAGCAGGTACAACACTAGTGGCTGCAGGAACAGCAATGGTGGCACTGGCAGTACGTCTTGCAGCAGGCACCTGACCTGTCCTGCTCTCACTAGTACTACCATTTTCTCCCTACCTTCCCATTCCCTTTTCTCCCTTCCTTCCCATTCCCTTTTCTCCCTCCCTTCTCATTAAATTCCCCAAGATCTCTTGGGTTGATTTAGGGGGACTGGACAGCATTGGTTCAGTACTGCTAGTCACTTCCTCCTCCTTCTCCTCCTCAGACTCAGTGGACACATAATAAGGGTCCTACCAGTTCCTCTTTTTGCTGCTCATAGTGATAGGAGTCACTATGAGCCTCTCCTGACTCACTTTTTGCAAAATATCACAGCAGAACAGCACAGCAAGTCTATCTCTCTCTGTAGCTGCTCCTATTGTGTCTGCCTTCAGCGTAAACGTCATGTTTTTATAGCGGAAGTGTGAAAACAATGTAAATTAATGTGCAAAAACTTTATAGCCATTGAAAAAATGGTGAAAGATTTTGGTCAATGGGAGAAAGATGCAAAAATTTTAACTGCTAGTTTTAAAGCGGATTTTCCCACAAAAAAGAGGATAACAATGTTGTTTTCGCGAACTTTCTAGCGGGAACACGGCAACAACTTTCGCCCACCCCTAAGTAGGACTGACCCATAATCATTTAATTTCCTATTAATACACTTTGATCCTAGTAGGACTGATCGATAACCATGCCATTACCATTAATACACTTTGTTTGTAGCATGACTGACCAATAAACAAGACAATGATATTAATATATTTTGTCAAGTCCATAAGCATGAAGTGACCATTAGTACTCTTTGGTCTTTGAAAGAACTGATGTATAAATATGTAATGACCTTCAGTGCATTTTGGTCTTAGGTAGGACTGACTGAACCATACCATAATGTTAGTATCATGTTTACAGGTAACTGCTACTGCAAACGAAGACCAAAGTGTACTAAGGTCCTGAGCTGTGATATGTTTATGGGTGAATCCTTCTAGTACCAAAATGTAATGATGATATAACCATTAGTATACTGTGAGATTAGAAAGGGCTAACCCTTTAACATGTCACTGCTGTTAATACACCCTGGTTCTAGGAAGTACTGAATCAAAACATGCCTAGTAAGGACTAACCCACGAAGAACACATCACTTTCTATCAATACACTTTATGTCTATGTCTATGTCTATGTCTTATGTTCAAGAGAAAGAAATGTATTTCTGAAGCAACACTACTGTAGAAGTCCTTATATTTATTGACAAAAAGAATGGCTTATACTTTTCATCAACCGGAATGTCAGCATATTCTTGTTAACAGATATGACAGACTGCATTTAACCCTTTGAGTGCTGGATGGGTAACCCTCTGGCACTTAACCCCTTAAGAACCGGGAAAATCTGAGGTCAATTTCACTTAAAGACCGGAGCAATTCTGACATTCTGACTATGTCTTAGTTCAACAGTATTTTTCTTCTAAGTACTTTATTTTACCCATGAAAATTATATACTGTTTTTTACGCACAAATAGGGCTTTCTTTTGATACCACACTTATATGGCTAGCCCACCATTTATTTTAGTAAAATTAAAGAAAACAGTAAAAAGAAAATTTAAAAAATGCTATTTTTTTTCTCTTGGTATCATTTGGGCTCAATGGGTTAAATTTTTATGGACACAGCATGAAAGGTATGACCAGTCATTCACACCTACAAAATGGGCAGTTTTAAGTGGATACTGTCCACCCTGGGTGAAAAACCCCATGTCCCTTTTTCCCACTTTTTTATTGATGACATTTGGCGGTGTATATAAGTGTATTACATGGCTCCACAACAATCACACTTCCTATTTTGGTTATTAAATTATTATTATTTTTTTTTTTAAACAAAAAAAAGTGTTGTGTCTTTTAAAAAAAAAAAAAGTTGATTTTAGCAGGTCAAAAATGGACCTGCATTTAGCCAGCCACCAGCACAGCAGTGAAGGGGTTAATACCCCCAGATGCTGCATTTTGTTTGTCCACTAGGTGTCTCCTCTCTGCTTCTCTGTCCCTTACTTTGATCGTAAGGGACAGACATGCCTAGGGGAGACAGAGAGGCAGTGTATAACAATGCCTCATTCATTCACAATGCTGGTACAAGTGATCACTGCTGAAGCGATCGCATGAGCCGGCACTTGTGAAAGTGGCTGAGACTGAATGCTCCGGTACCAGAACGTTCAGTCTCAGCTGGGAATTAATGATAGCAGCATGCACAGAGGCGCGCTGCTATCATTTAACCCATGACGTGCCAGGGCCATCATGGGTCCTTAAGGCAAATCTGCCCATGACGGTCCTGGCACGTCATGGGTCGTTAAGGGGTTAAAGGCTTCAGAGATGCATATCTTTGGAGAATTTGTTTGTTTTTAAAACATTGCATTTACATTTTTTCCTTTTTCAACTACATATTGAACAAAAGACTAAAGAAAGAAGACAGAAAATTACAGAAACCAGAAGATTAAAGAAAAAGACAGACAGTGCATGACAGGTAAGTGTAACAAAGATCTGGCTGTTAGGCTAGAGCTAGGGTTAGTCTTGTTGCACTTTACTGTTAGGGGTAGTTTAGGGTTAGTGTTTGAGAGGGTGACTGTGGTTTTGAACTAACAGTCTGTGTTTGACAGTGTGTCAGGCACCGATCGTTAGTTTTTTCCTTTGATGTTCCCATTATTCATGCTGTTTAGCATGTGTTTTGGGAACTTAACACACAAAATGGACGTTCGACCACAAGTCTGTTTCTGTGGCCTAACGTCCGTTGTGGTTTTTGCTGATAGGGTAATTGAATTGCTCCGATAACACTTTCTGCTAATGGGCCATTAGCCAATATTGCCCTCCCAGCTCTTTTACCGGCCTCAATTGAATCAAGGCCTTAATCTGGTGATCTAACTGGCAGAGAGGAGTGAGGCTGTTCTGTGTGCAAAACATGTAAATGTGACTGCTGTTCCCACAAACAGAAAGAGAAAGAAGTCCACAGGTAAACTTCAGAGGATACTGAATACGTTGCTCTATTTAAGAGATTACATTCAATTACTCCAGGTGCCTTATGGGTTCTTCCTCTGCCCTGTCCACAGGGTCGGTGAATGAAGAATCAGTTATAAACTAGAAAGTGGAATTTGCTATCCAAAAGAGCTATTCAGCCTCCAAGTGTACATTTAAATGGATATTGCCTGAAAACACCCCCAAGACAGAGGGGTGAAAATACAAATCTGCCAGAGTAGTTCCACAGGTGTTTGACGCCAGTAGTAACATCCCTGGATATGCAGTTCAGTGTATTCTTCAGTTAGTTTCTACCAATATACAAATACTCCACTGTCATAGAATTAATGCCAGCAAGCCCTTTACACCTGTCCATATCAGGAACATGAGAATGTCAAAAAGTTACAATATTTCCACAGTACCTTATTTAATTCAATGCATAAAACAATTCATAAAGGAAGACCCAAAACACCCACAGATTGTCCATCAGGGCAGTTTTAAGAATATCTGAGGTCCCAGCAAATATACACAAACATTGACATTTCTCTTAAGTTTAGATGTAGCCTTCTCTTCAGGACCAGATTTACATCCCAGGTGCCCCAGGCAAGGCACTCTAGGCATCCTTAGCTCCACCCATGGCAACAGCCCCATTCCTCTCACAACCCTACCGCAAGTCCCATCCAATCTTTCCTGGCACACAAAGTACCCTAGAACTATGACAAGCAAAATGATTAACACCTATTACTAGAGAGATCTCCAATGTATTGATCCACAAGGTGTTAAATAATAATTTGTAAATTGGGTATGTAATCTGGTGCAAGAACATTGAGTTTGCTCTGGCCACACACATAACTCAAAATATGGCATTCTGCAAAATATGGAGCTCTAGGCAATTGCCTGCTCTGCCGAATGGGAAGTCCAGCCCTGCTTCTCTTTCCATTTTTTTCTGTGAGAAGCAGCTACAGTTGTGTGTTGTGTACTCTGACCACAGGATTAACTTAATGTTTGGTATAAGTAGCATAGCAAATCTGTGTTAGACAGGAGTAGGGTTTGAACATCAATTGTAGTGCCTATTTTGTGCACAATCTAATTTATATGTTGCTCCCACAGTTCTGCTCAATACAAGAAGAGCAATAATGGAGAAATGCAATTGCACTGTAAGAGAAAAATAAAATATTGCTATGTGTTGGAGACATCACTAGCTTGAAAAGGGTTAAAGTCCCCTTTTAAATGGGAATTTGTATCTGCTTCCTATGGTGCAATTGGTTTGCTTCAGAAGTGCTCACCGTTTTCTTCTGTACTGTCCTAAATATCTCCTATAGATACACACACCAAAGAGACACAGACATATTTTATATACACATAAATATGCAATCCTTGGGCAAATAGGCATTTTTATTGGTACTGAATAAAATATCATATTTTTTCTTTAGTTTAAAAACGCAACTCATCATAACCTTGCAAGAGATGTGTAAAATACTTGTGATAATAAAACAGTATATAGGCAACATAAGATGAAAGCAATAATCTTTAGAAATATAATTTAAATGCAGGCGCTGTTTCAATTCAATGCTTCATTTTCCTTGCTTCAAGAGAAATCCCCCTTTTTGAACATAATAAAGAGAGAGCCATATTGGCCAGCCCAGCAGGATATTTGTTTGTCTGCTGAACACAAAATATCCATTACAAGGTAAATAGACTAATGTTCTACACTTTTCAATACCGTGCTGCTTTTCTCTAGGGAAAGACAGAATGAAAAACCACATCAGACTAATTTTCAGTAAATACCATGAATGTACTTTCAGGGAAAAACAAAAATTGAGAAATGTCTCAAAGAAAATGAAAGCGAAGGCACACAGGAACAGGGTAATGTTACTTATTGAACACTATGTGAAAGTGGTTCCTGTGTGCATACTATGCAATGAGTGCTGTTAGATTTATTATAGCCACAGTTATATTGATGCACCGTGACATAAATAAATGTAAAAAGAGAAAACCCACAATGGAAAAAAAAAACACTTATTTCCAGGTACTGCAATAAGGGTTGCATTTCTTATTAGGCAAAATAGACAACTGCCTACGGTGCTGAGGTGCTTGTCATTTGTGATAGTTATGCCCACTATGCTGAGTTATGTGAGTGGCTAATGCAATACTAATCCACCTGAATCACATACTTGCTCGTGGTTCATGGTGTTTGATTTGTTTGCCAGTTTATATGTTGCTGTCATGTCCAGTTTAATTACTGTGTCTAGCTTTTACACTCATTTTCTGGACAAATTGATTAAAACATACTGTCAGTTTAGGGAATACCATGTACACAATCTGTCATTGTTAAGACTTTAATTCCAGCAATCCCCAAACACTACGTTAAATGACACGCAGGATATTCCTGTAATTTTACACCAGTGTCCTCCTTGTAAGGATCACAGGAAAGAGACATTAGAACCTGACTGGAGTCTATGCCCATCCCAGGTGGTATTGACAACGCGTCAACTTGTTCTTGGAAAAAAAAAAAGTGTAGAGATGTGCAGCCTTCTTAAAAATGGATAATGCCTGATCAGGGAAGTGCAGTTCATCCAGAATAATCTTGTTCATTTGTTCCCTGTCCAAAAAGGAGATGGTGTTCTTATTTTGCTCTTTTAAATAGGTTCTTTTCTGGATCAATCTGTGGGCTACAATCAGATACCTGTAATATCTCCAAGTTGGCTGAAATAAGGGGTTCTATGGATCCTTAGTCTTTAGTTCTGGAAGGAAGATCAGACATGTAGATAGGGGTTATTAGTATAGCTATGAGAGTCATCTTCATCCCCAGAATGCTCTGCATCAGAGAGAACAGTAACACACAAAAGAAAAATCACTTCAGATTCCTTGTAAATGTAAAATTTAACTCTCCAAGGCTCAAAAGCCTATGTAGGTCTGGAGCTACTCCCCACAGCCATGACCACTGACTCCAACAGACTAGACTACACAGGAAGGGAGTGCTTCGTGGACCCACTGACTCCAAACATCTGACTCAATCTTGTATCATAGGATAAAAATCTTTTATTTGTACAAAAATAAAAACAGCACCATATTCCCCAAGTATGTACACTTGCAAATTGATGGCATTCAAAACACAAAACAGCCTAACGCATTTTGTGATGAATTCACTTAATCATAGGTCTGATTTTCTGTGCAAAGCCATTTAGTACATATAGTAATAATCCTAACAATACAACAAATAAAATTCATTATGTCAATTCAGTTGAATCATAGATTGAAGTTGTTCCACAGGTGGAAAATCAAAGCCACCTCTCTTTTTGTTATGTAGCAACAAAGTCACATATGAGTTACATAGTAACCGAATCACGGCTAGCTGCAAAACCAAACCTTGAGAAAAGTCAGAGATAATGGTCATTACATAAACTATTAACTGAAAGACATACAATATTAAAAAAGAAATGTTATTTAAAATGAAAAACATACTTTTGATGTTCAATTTGTCAAACACCAGAGTGGACAGTAGTCCCATTTAATTTCAGTTTTATTTTTGTAGCGAGTGCCAATCCTGATCCAATAACACAGGTCAAATAAGATCCAAACATACACTAGATTCTTATGTTAACCCATTTGGTTCTTAGCTTTAACCCAAGTAATATATTATTTTGGTTAAAACATTTTATATCCAAAATTAGGTCTCTTATGGGCATCATAACCATGTCATGAATGAATGGTACACGCTATAGTTTTTTCAACCCTTTGAGTGCCAGAGTGGTACGGAATGCATTGCAAAGCAATGCATTCCGTACCACTCTGGCACTCAAAGGGTATATTATATTCCTATAATTAAAGTGGAGAAATATAGTCACTCCGCAATTCCCTTCAATAAGATTTTTTGTGGCAGTATCCTGAATAAAGGTTTCCAGCCTTTAATACTTTCATGAATAATAGAATGAGTTTAAAGTTCACCCATGAATTTTGGTGAAAAATATATCTTTCCTAGATATGAGGTTCTCCATTGATGGTAATAAGATACGAAGTATGCTCTTTAGGATAACCTACGCTGGAAATTCTTTGTTGCATGCAAGATCTTGCCACCCTATATATACCATCAAAGGGGTACTGTTGTGCAGTTCCTGAGAATTTGCAGGAACTGCCCGACCGATGAGGAATACAGGGTCCAATCGAATCTCCTGAGGACATGCTTCTTAGAGAGGGACTATCCATCACATATGGTTGATTCAGCCTTTCAGAGGGCTTTGAGACTGTTGGACGAAGACATAACGAGGGGAAAACGCTTTCCCACTTATGTTTATTACGGACTACAGTCTGGAGTTCAGTCGTATAAGAAGTATTATTGATAAACATATGCCAATACTTGGTGGTGACCCCTCTCTGAGACCTGTAGTAGAAAAAGTATGGTATAAATATGTGGCAAGAAAGGTACCCACTTTAGCAAGAGCCCTCTCACCAAGTTTGTTTAGGAGTAGTCCTGCAGCTAGACTTGTGTACGAGCAAAATTTTCGATTTAATTCGAATTCGGACAAATGTTTTTTTTTTCTAATTCAGATGATCCTAATTTCGGACCGAGCCTATTTGATTCGAACGAAATTCTGATCCATTCCGAATTATTCGGCCGAATTTAACATGGGTTAAACTATAGCAGTGTGCCTCCGTGCACGCTGCTATCATTCTTTGCAGACAGGGTGTGCATTTAGAAAAAGATCCATCCCAAAAACGGACATTGTCGTACATTGCCAGTCTGTGCATGTCACAATGCAAACGTTGAACATCGAGAACCCATGCCTGTCATTCAATTTAGCATATGCTCGAACATCGAAAACCCATGCCTGTCGCATCCTACTCAACATAAGTGGTCGACTCGAACATGGACAAACTACATGTCACATTCTATGTTAGTACATAGGTAAAGGTTAAGGTTTCATTTTCTGGTACCAGCCTCCTATCCTACTGTCCCTCTTTAGTACCCAAATTCCTCTCTCTCATTTTATTATCCTGAATTCCCCTCATATCAGATAAGTCTATGTGTATATACATTGTAGTGTTTCATACTACATCAAGAATAAACATCAGTGATTGTTTATACTGCAGTATGTGTGTCTAAACTAATTTGTGTATTGAAAATACATTAACCCTATCGCGACAAGTGACTTACCAGGTACGTCCCGCAAAAACTGTTACTTAGTGACAGAGGACGTACCTGGTAAGTCCCGGAAGTCATTCGCTAGAATGAAGAAGAAGAAAAATCCGTCGTTAAGTGCTGGGCGCGTACGCGCGCGGTTGGTCATTAAGGGGTTAATCTTGTGCTAAATCATCACCTCACTTAACCCTTCTCAGAGACTGACAGAATTGGAACAAAGTGCCAACTTGCCTTTGATTCGAGGATCACAAATTGTGGCAAGCATTAACTCGGGACAATTGTCCATGCGCTCTTCCATGCGCTGAGTAAGTTCCTTCTTCAACCTCGTTAGAAGGGCAGCAACATCTGGAAGTATATCACCCTCAGCACCAGGCAAGCGTTCCCTATGGGAAAGGAAATCATCCAATTTTAAGGAGAGGTGCGTGAAGAGGAGAATGACTTCTGTCAGACTAGCGTTCTCTTTGCTCAAAAGTTCCATCAAAGCACGGAAAGGCGTAAGGACTGTCACTACCTGTTCCATCAGGGCCCAGTCAGCCCTGCCCAGTGTTCTGTTACTGCTAATGAAATGGGGACGACATTGCATGAATTGCCTTTTTCTGCTCCAGGATACGCTCTAGCATATCTAAGGTGGAGTTCCACCTGGTCCCAACATCTTGTTTTAGGCGGTGCTCTGGGAGGTCTGCCTTTTTCTGTTCCTCCCTGAGTAGCTGGCTATCTTTGACGCTCCGATGGAAGTGGCCAGAAATTTGTCGGCACGACTCCAGAAGTGCTGACAACCTTCCAGTGTTACTGCCATCCTCAAGAGCAGCCTTCACTACTAGATGCAGAACATGCTGTGAGCAGCGCACGCCCACAAATCTGCCATCCCGGAGAGCCTTGATCATGTTAGCTGCACCATCAGTAACCACAAACCCCATTTGCGCCTGTGTGCCTGCCTGCTCCCCTAGCCATTGCGCCACCATGTTCTGCAGTGCTTTGCGAATGTTATCTGAGGTGTGCTGCTGATCCATTACCTCAGCATGGAGGAGGAAAGAGCGGTGCCCTGCCTGCTTGGCTACTGCACCTGAACTTGTTGTTGCTATCAGTGTGTCTTGCAACGAAGCCATGCTAGCCACTCGGAGCACTCCATAAGTCAGTGGTAAAGTGCACTGACTGGCCACCAGCCTTTCCTAGCAGTTCCTTCAAAAGACAAATGCACGACTGGTACAGTGAGGGCACTATAGTTCTACTAAATGTGGAGCGGGATGGAATTTTATATTGGGGTGCAACAACCTCCATAAGCTGATGGAAGGGCTCCACATCCACCAAAATGAAAGTTGCACCCCCAACGGCTATGAGCTGTGCAATGAGGCATGTAATTTTCCTGGACTGCTGTCTGCACATCCCCTTGGAATGAAACCCACCAAAATCTTCCAGTGTGGCCTGTATTGACTTTGGGATGGGCTGTGACTGTCTACTGCTTTTACTAGGACCAGACGTGGCATGATCTTCCTACCCTTTTTCCTGCCTATTGGTGGTGAGTGTTACACTGGTAAATGTAGTAGTGCCAACACGTTCTGCACTGACTTGTGGTAGTGGTTCAGGTGTTGGTTCATCCCAGAGTTGGAAAGATGACCCAACACCCTCCCACGGCTGACTTCCCTGCCACAGAATTTACATTTTGCTAGCCGGCCATCGCCAAGTGTCACAAAATGGTCCCACGCTTTGGAGCGACGGATGACTTTGGAAGGTGGTGAAGAAGAAACTGAGGTGACACTTTCTTCATCTTCACATGCTGAAGCAACCTTACTATGCTTTTTTTTTCTACATACCTTTACAGGGTTACTAGTAGAACCAAAGATGGCAGCAGGGATGTCGGGACTGGGATTGGAGGAGGGTGGAGTAACACTGGTGGCAGAGACACTAGCAGCTACTACCTGCCTGGGAGACTCATTTGTAACTGGAGAGTCAGGTGGTGAGTTTTCATCAATAGAAGACAGAATTGTAGCTGGAGAAACAGGAGGAGTACTATGGGCAGCAGTGGAAAAATGGAGCTCAGGAGAATAATCAAGGTCAGTGGAAAAATCATGCTCAGTGGAAAAATCAAGCTTAGCAGGCCTTGGTCCCTCATATTCTTCTTCCACCTCTTGTAGGTTTGGACAGGAAGAAAAATCATCAGCAGCAGATTTTGGGGAGAGCTGATGAATTCCCTCTTCTGCCTGGTGGCTACCGGGAAATGGTAAATTATCTCCCTCAATAACCTTTTTTGGAGACAATATGCTCTCAGTGTCAGTGACAGTGGCGGCAGGAGAAATTTTCTCAAAATACTCTAATAATTCAAGTTTGGGTTGCTTACTCAGACGTTCGCTGTAAAATTCCCGCGTTGATACGGCCCGCAGTTTCTCACCAGTAGTGTTCATGTTCAACAAGCTAGGTGTCCCCAGGTTTATAGAACTGGTTGTAGCAGAAGTGGTGATGGAACTGGCAGTGGCATTAGTCATTGTGCAGGTGGTTCTGGGGGGATCATCACGAAACAGCTGGCGAGACACGGGTGACGGCCGCTTCGTGGTCTTAGAGGAGGAACTGGACCTCTCTACCCTGCTAGTAGAGGTAGAACGACCAGCAGTTCCCTTCTTCTTTCTAGTTTTTGTTTTGGACTGCTGCTGCTGAGTCTGACTAGTACTAATCAAAGTACTCTTCTTTCCCCGCCTGCTGCTGCTAGCTCTCCTTGAAAGCAACTGCACTGTGGTGGTGTTGGTGGTTGCTGGGTCATGGCAGCTGGTACCAGGACGAGGAACAACAGGTTGTTCACTAGGACTCAAATCCATTACGGAAAGGTAGGTAGAGAACGATTATAGTTTTACAACTTTAAAACCTGCCCACACAACAACTGTGACACTGGCAGTGTGACTCAAACAAATAACTTGTATTATGAATATTTTTAATAAAACCAACACAGGTGACTCTCCCTTGAGGTGGTGAAAAGGCACCCTGTCTGCCTATACAGCTGTGACACTGGCAGTGTGACTCTGAAGATTATTCAAACAAATAACTTGTATTATGAATAATTTTAATAAAACAGACACAGGTGACTCTCCCTTGTGGTGGCGAAAAGGCACGCTGCCTGTCTATACAACTGTGACACTGGCAGTGTGACTGAAGAGTATTCAAACAAATGACTTGTACTTTTTATATTTTTTTTTAAGAAACACAGATGACCCCCTTGCGGTGGCGAAAAGGCACCCTGCCTGCCTGTAGGACTGTCAGACTGGTTGATGTGACATTGAAAATTATTCGAAAATATATTTTGTACAGGAACAAATATCACTCGCTCTTGCAGTGGCAATAACTGGAACTAATGCTGGCTGCCTACCTATGCCTAGCCTAATGCTACCTGCCTGCCTACACAACAACTGGACACTCTCTAATCTCTTCTTCTCTCTCTGAGCTCCAACAATGCAATGAGGAAATGCAGGCTGTCTGCCTGTGTGACTGTGTCATTAGTCCAACCCCCATCATGAAACAAAGAAGGCTATTGGAATACAGACAAAAGAGGGAAGTTGTGCATGAAAAGGAGAATGGAATTGGACTAGAGACATGGAGGGAAAATTATGGAGGGAAAGTAATTGAGCGCGCACAGGAAGTACAAAAAAACTTTTGGAAATTTGTCGAATGCCGAAACTTCCGAAAGTTTCAACGAATTTCGGTCCTGGGCTGTTCGGAGTCAGATAATTTTTGCCGAATGACCCTTGAGTTTCGGATTGGTCGAATGTCTCCGAATGACCCCATTTTCGACGAAATCCGAATGTCTCCGAATCAATTCGCACAAGTCTACCTGCAACTACACAGAGTTGGTTGTCTGTAGTAGGGATGTATGGATATGGTGCTATACAATGTATAGCTTGCACATATGTCCAAGTTAGTAAGGAAGTGGTGAGTAAATGTACTGGTAGGAAGTACCCTGTTAGGCATTACATAAATTGCCATATGACCTATGTTGTCTATGTAGTCTCATGCTTGAGATGTGGTAGACAGTACATGGAGCATACTGTAAGAATTTTAAAGGATAGGATCAAAGAGCATGTCCTTGATATTAAACATGTGGATTTAATTAAGCTAGTGGCATGTCATTTCAGGGAGTGTGCTAACTCAGATCTATCAGCCTTTTCCTTTCAGAGAGTGGAGAGAGTCACTTTGAATGAAAGAGAAGGACACATTATGAATCTCCTTAACAAGGCAGAAGGGAAATGGATAGGTAATATGGGGTCAAGAAAACCTGATGATTTAATCAGAAAGCATGACTTGTTACTATATATCAATAGCACTTAAGGTTATAAACCAGCAGTATTTCATAAAACTTTGGAAATTGCCTGATATGGGAATATGCCCTTTTATGATAGCGGAGCAACTATATTTGTCCACTTTATTATTTATTTTTGTCCACTTTAATTATAGGAATATAATAAACTTAAAAGAAGTATCAAATTTACAGTCCATTCATGACATGGTTTTGATGTCCATAAGAGACCTAATTTTAACCACAAAAATATATTGTTATTCGGGTTAAAGCTAAGAACCAAATGGATTAACATGAGAATCCAATGTATGCAACTAGCCGTGGATTATAAGTGACTATGTAACTCATATGTGACTTTGTTACTTTGTTGCTATATAACAATAAGGAAATAAAGGGTTTCTTCGGTGGATTTGATTTTCCCCCTGTGAAACAACTTCGATCTATGGTTCAATTGAATTGACATAATGAATTTGATCTGGTTGTATTCTTAGGATTGTTACTATATGTACTAGATGGCTTTGCACAGAAAATCAGACCTATGATTTAGTGAACGCATCATGAAACGCATTAGGCTGTTTTGTGTTTAGAATGTCATCTATTTGCAAGTGTACATACTTGGGCAATATGGTGCTGTTTTTATTTTTGTACGAATAAAAGTTTTTTATCCAATGATACGAGATTGAGTCGGCTGTTTGGAGTCAGTGGTACGTGAAGCACTCCCTTCCTAATCAGAGAGAACAATGGGCCTGATTAACCAATGGTGTTGAACCCATTGCTTCCCCAGAAGCCTGAAGAGGATCACCAAGCCATTTACTTAGTACTTTATCCATGTAAATAAATGTAGTAAATAGGGAGGAACTCAGAGTAAATTAAGATGTAGAAAAAAGACATATAGGGAGTAATATACGTAAAGGCTTCAAAATTAATTGTATGCTAGCAAATGCAAGAAGTATGGTAGATAAAATAGGAGAACTAGAATTGCTGGCGGTTAATGACCAATTGGACATAATTGGTATAACAGAAACATGGTGGAACGATGCACATGACTGGGCTGTAAATATAGAGAGCTATTCCCTGTTTGGGAGAGACAGGATTAATAGAAAAGGGGGAGGTGTGTGCTTATATTTGAAACCAGACCTAATATTTGAAACCAGACCTAAATCCAATTTTGAGGGGTGATATTAGTGAAGAAACTGGCCAAAATGTTGAGTCCTTGTGGGTAGAAATTGAGACTAAATGTGGTGTAAAAGGTTTAAAAAAAAAAAAAAAAGGTGTTGGTGGGTATATGCTATTGATGACAATGTTTAAAGCCCAATAGACTTGTGCACAAAAAAAAATTTCGGTAAAATTCGATTTTTTTTTTCCCATTCAGAGGATCTGAATTTCAGACCAGAACTGTTCGATTCAGACAAAATTCGGCAATAGTCCGAATTATTCAGGAAACTTTAGAAAAAACATTAAAATATTCAATAAAAAATTGAAATTAAACAAATAAAAAAATGCATTAAACTAAATTAATAATAATATTAAATCTCTAATGAGACAGGAAGGGGTATTTTATAAACTCCTATACACTTATTAACCCTTAATAGGGCAAATATAGGGTGAGTGGCAGAAATGTAACATGGATGTGTGATACAAATTAATATACAACAAACACACAAAATAAAGCCGTGCTCTCAAACTCCCAGTACTCCTGGGCAGCAGCAATGGCTATAGTATACGTCAGCCCAAAATACATAGTACAAAAAAGAGTTACCTGCGCTCTGTCCCAAATCTCTATGCACATTTAAATAATTGGAGGCTTTTAGTTTCACTCCAATGACCATTTGAATGTAAGCTCACCTGCAGCACCAAGGTAAGCCTCATAGGTGAGTTTATTAGGACAAATAAATTATTTTGAATGACTTTTCTTAAGCTGCACCCATTATGTAACATATTATTACTGCCAAAACTGTAAAAAAAAAAAAAAAAAAAGTGTTTTTTTTTTCATTTTGTAATTTTTTATTTTTTTTTTAATAATAAATGAGAATTTATATATGTATATGTCACATCAAATTAAAGCCCTTTCTGCCTTTTAAAAAACGGTACATAATAAGCGTTTGTGCAATAAATGAGAAAAATAGGAATTATGGTTGAACACACACATATCAACAAATGCAAAAATTGCTTGTGTTCATATGTGGTTAATATCTGCACTTTGCATGAACTGTAAAGCACCTGTTGTACCAGATCTATTTTTAGCAGCATGTAGCAATATTGTAATAGTTTCAGGGGGAAAGCGCTGTGCCTTCTATTTTTAGTAGCATGTAGCAACATTGTAATAGTTTCAGGGGGAAAGTGCAGTGCCTTCTATTTTTAGTAGCATGTAGCAACATTGTAATAGTTTCAGGCGGGAAAGCGGTGTCCGAATTTCTGAAATTTACACTGAAATTTTGGACTAGGTCCATTTCGGATTCTGATTTTTTTCTTGTGGGCGGACCTTGGCTTTCGGAAGGTCTGAATGATGCCGAATACGCCTTATTCGTCTGAATTCCAAAATTAGCCGAACCGTATCACACAAGTCTAAAGCCCAACTGCTACTGCAAATGAGGAAAGCTGCCCTGCTTGGGTATACTATAATTGTGGGAGATTTTAACGAACCAGGTATCAACTGGAAAAATTAGACCTGTCAGAGTGCTAAGGGAAGCGCCTCAACAAGTAACTAATAAAACAATACAATTATCAGATTTTGGGTTAACTCAAGAAGATTTCATGGGAAGACTGAACAAAATTAAGGCTGACAAAGCACCAGGTCCTGATGGTATATATCCAAGGGTTCTTCAGGAATTCAGTGCAGT
The DNA here is from genome assembly GCA_037306005.1 of Rhinophrynus dorsalis. NCBI lineage: Eukaryota > Metazoa > Chordata > Amphibia > Anura > Rhinophrynidae > Rhinophrynus > Rhinophrynus dorsalis. Next base: position 565,621,463 of record CM074718.1, read on the forward strand.
GTTACCAAAACCCCTATATTTACTCTTTAAAGATTCTCTCACCGCAGGCTCAGTGCCACTAGATTGGTGAAGATCCAATGTAGTGCTTCTGTTTAAGAAGGGAACTAAAACAGAACCTGGAAATTATAGACCTGTGAGTTTGACCTCTGTAGTGGGAAAACTGCTAGAAGGGATAATAAGGGACTATATTCAGGATTACAACACAAAAAATAAGATCATTAGCAAGAATCAACATGGTTTTATGAAGAATAGATCATGCCAAACTAACCTTTTCAGCTTCTATGAGGAAGTAAGCAGCAACCTTGATAATAGCAAGGCAGTTGCTATAACATATCATCTAGACTTTGCAAAGGCATTTGATACAGTGCCACACAGAAGGCTGGGGTATAACATAAGGAAATCTGAGATAACCTTTGCAATTGGATACTACACTGACTGAAGGATAGGGAACGGTGTGTGGTTGTAAATGGACAATTTTCCAATACAGTTAAAGTGGAGAGTGGAATTCCTCAGGGTTCAGTATTAGGTCCGCTGCTTTTTAACATGTTTATAAATGACCTGGAAATAGATATAGAAAGCAAAATATCAATATTTGCAGATGACACTAAATTATGAAGGGTAATTAATTCAGAACAGGATATTTGCTCTCTACAGAGGGATTTACATAAAATGGCAGACTGGGCAAACAAATGGAATATGAAGTTTAATGTGGGGAAGTGTAAAGTCATGCATTTCGGTGGAAATAATCCCAAAACCAGGGCTCAAAATTTCAAGTCCTGAGCTACTAGCCACCAGTTTCCATGCCTTGCCCCACCCATATCCCCCGCCTTTAACCACACCCATATCCTGCCTTTAACCCCACCCATCTCAAGTTCTCTTTGATAAAATGACACTGTTGTTTTATGTGTTATTCAGCATATCAACTGAATGCAAGAGATCTCTAGCAGATTGTTGTACAATGCATTCATTACTTCACCAACATCCAATCTGTTAAAATAAATGCAAATTAAAAAGTTGCATATATAACATTAACATTTTGAGTGCCAGAGGGTGTGCAACACATTGCATACCCATCTGGCATTGACAGAGTTAAAGCAAGAACAGATTTTCTTATAGGACAAGGCTTGTTGAATAATCCATATGTTTAGACCTATTTCAATAACAAAATATTTAAAGACACATGACGTGTGTGGATTATGGAGGAAGCTGTGCACTCCAAACTTCCTGCAACCCCTGACTAGGAACTGAAGAATGCAAAAGGAAACTGCACTCAGGAGAAATGATTTCCCTTTGCATTTCTCACTCTGTGACCAGCAGACTGTATTCTACATACAAAGCAAAACTATGTAGTAGTGCATGGAAAATTGCTTCTCCAATTTATTTAAAATCTATTAATGCTAGAGAGCTCTTCAAGGCCTATTTATCATAAGTCTAGTACAATGACTGATTTTTTTTTTTTTATGGCTCAAGACACCACTAACACACAGTGTGGCGTTTTCAAGACACCCCTACTACTGTTTGGGCAATTTGAAGTGCAAATATTTAACCTTTTGAGTGCCAGAAAAATATCCATTGCATTGTGTTGCCATGCATTGGATGTCTCTCTGGTACTTAAATGGGGAAATATTATTAGTAGGTCTCACACACATTGTTAAAAACATAAGATGTAAATGACTTCCATAAATACACATGGAATAAGCCAGTGCCAATGGTACCAATGATTTATAGTAAGATATAGTTATATATACATATTCAGTAACACAATTGTGCATACTAAGCACTGAGTTTGTTCAAATACTTTGCTGCAAGAGATGTTTGTATTCCACTTGGAGACACCTCTGCATCCAAGGTGTGAAATAAATTATATTTACTAGAAACCAATACGTGAACCTACACCAAAGTGGTACATCTGCCTCCCTTAATCATCTGAGTGCCAAAGGGGGTAATTAGAGTCATGAAGAGTTGGTAAGCTTTTAAAAGATGGAATGATTAACAGCGAGCAGCTAGGAGCCGCATTAAGCAGGTCGCTGAGTTGAAAAGGGTGAAATGAAAATCGCTCCCTGCATACAAGAGAGAGGTTCTCATTTCACTTCCTTTAACATCGCTTCAACCCAACCCCGCAGGCGAATCCACGTTATTTGCCATGTACAGTAGTATAGATGTGTGCCTCTGTGTTTGTTATTCATTGAAGCGAAAGCTGCCCGATAAAACAAATGCATATTAAGCCTTTTGGCACAGAAATGGTTAATTTGCATTTGTTTTATCAGGCAGCTTTAGTTTCAATGAATGACACACACAGAGGCACACATCTATACAGCTGTACATGGCAAATAACGTTGATTCTGCAGGCTTGGATTGAATGCTGTGGATTTGTCAAACTTCTCTCAGGATGGGAGGTCCACTTTTACAGGCTGCTCCTTGGCAGTTTTGAGGGGTGGAAACCTGCAGCTCTTTCGATATTGTAGCTCTACAAATCCAATCATCCTTACTATAGAACTTGGGAGTTGTAGTACAAGAAAGCTGGAGAGCTTCAAGTTACATACCCTAGGGATATTCGCATGCCAGCACACATACATACACGTTAGGCCTGCACTGCATCACGCCTGCTTTCCGCTTAACCACTCCCCCACCACAAACATCCATCACTTATGTCTGGCATTGTGTCTAGCTCCCAAAACATTACCTATTTCTTTATCATCCCACCCTGTAATTATACTTACTCCCTGTGCTCTCACCTCTCTCTGATCACCAGCTGTCCCTCTCCATCCGCTTCCTATTGAAATGTCGCCCACTATTTGGCAACCATTGCAGGTCACCCCTTAAGGGTGCAATGTCAGAATGTTGCCCTTATGATGCAGACAACATTCTGATGTTGCCATTTTGATGGTGACATTTCAATAGTAAACTGCTGTTGGGTAGGCTATACAGGGCAGAATGTGAGAGGAGTTTCATCACTGAATGCCCTGCTTCCAGGTGGAGGTCTCAATAGCCCATTGGTCCCTGCATTAGTATCCCTTTAATTTTACTTTAAACTCTTGAATAAATTTATTCTTCATGCATTGAAGACCTCTCTAGCAATCAGTGGGTTAAAATCACATAAAGCAATGGGTATGTTTTTTGTCCCCCTTTGGTCATGAGATTTTTTTCTCAGAATGTGTCCTTTTTAGCTTCACAAAAGTGAGCCTGTGTTGTAACTCTTCACCAGGTCTTGTAACAGGTGAGGCCTGGAATTAGGGACTCCCACTTTGATCAAGAGCTGTACTTCAGTAAAGATGTATGCATATGCATATACAATTATGGGATATAACTAATTATTTTAGTGACAATGAATACAACATACTTAGTCTTACTGGAGCAATTTTGAGGTACACCATCCACATTATAGAGAAAAACAAACTCTCCTACTTTCCATTTATTTAGATTGAGTTTTCAACTCTTGAATGCAAACAAGTTCTCAGAGACCTCTTTAGCATTCAAGGGGTTAAAAGTATCATTTAAATCAATGTCCATTTCTTTGTTCATACGCACCACTGAGCGCCAAAGAATCTGCCAGTGTTTAGCACTGTTATAGCACATATACTGACTGCAGTTGAACAAGTCCTGGTCTGAGCCTCCACATTAACTAGATTATGACAGCCAATCAGATGGATGAAGTGCAGAGCAAACTTTTAATTAATTGGTTGAGCCACATTTTAGTAAGGGACCCGGAAAACTAGAAAGTAAATAGAGTTGGTTATTAAAAACTTCCAAAATCCCCATTGATTTAAGTGGGGCTTTTAACCCCTTGAATGCTCAAGAGGGTTCCATTGCTATGTGCAGCAATGCACTGGATAATTCTCTAGAATTGAAGATGTTAAAAACCCCATTAAAATCAATTATAATTTTATTTACTCCCCACGGTGCAGTTGTGTTGTATCAGAACTGCCACACTAAATCACATCCTGCATGTGGCAGGAAGATCTGTCTTATACTCATATGGTTAGTGATGCAGGTGCTGCAGTTCTTAGTGGTTTTGTTTGTAGTTATTTTATTTTGTGTTCATGTAAAGAGGAGGAGGTAGTGGCAAATTACCTGGAACAAATTGCAAGTCTTGGCAATTGAAAGGCTCAGTGTAGCTGCATGGTCTTAAATTATCACTCTTGGATATCTCTGTATTGCTTAGACAAAGCATTCTGGGGCTGTTTTGTTAGAAAATGATAGGACTGAAAACTAATGTCTTTAACCTTTTGCATGTCAGAAGGTTATCCAACGCATTGCTTTAATGGGAGCTGATTTAATCAGTAAACAATATACTGAGCTATTCATAAATTCAAATATTTTCAATATATTTTTTTACATTTTACACAAACTATTATCACGTCGGTCCTTTGGACTTGCATCTTCTGGGCTTAATCCAGGGACCCTCAGGTTCTAGGTTGGCCAACATCCTACACTGCCACTAGAGGACCTTCCATATTCATGCTGTTTTGTAGCAGTGCTGTCCTTATACTCTTCCTGGCACCTATTGGTTAATAGCCTCCAGCTGTCCCCTGCTTAGAGACTATTTAAACTCATTTCCTGAGTTTCCAGTGCTCAGTTGTTATCCCTGGTGGTGAAGACTCAGTTTCCTATTTCCTGTCTGCTGTAATAGATTCTCCAGTTGAAATTGACCTGTAACTTGATTTTGCTTGAACTCTGCCTGTCTCAACCTTGGCTTGGACATAGACTTAACTTGAACTCTACCTGTGTTGACTTCAACCTGCACCCTACCTTTGCTTGATCTCTGCCAGCCTCAACTTATTGACTTGCCTTGACTACGTCTCAGTCTCCCACTCCAGTATCTCTCCTTCCCCTGGACTACCTGTGTACTTATCCTGATACTGCACCTGGCAGGGGGGGATATCTAGCATTGTGGCCAGCATTTTAATACAGTTTTGAACACAGCACGTATACACTGATTTATGGCTCCACACCTCAGCCTCACATTCAAGCTTCACACCCTAGCTTCCACTGCAGAGACCGTGAGCCTTAGGCTTCTTAACAGCCCTTTGTCCCTCCATCAGTATCTAGTCACCTGTATTACTGACAGAACTACTGGGCCAGTATGAATCCCATGGATTCGTTCCCTGGCTCCAGTACGGCAGACTCCGTCATCTGCTGAAACCTTTTCTTCACCACAAGGCTCCAGTGAACAGATGCAAATCGTTATGGATTATGTTGCCCTAACTGCAGGAGAAAGGTCCCGGAGGTGCAGTCTGAACCTCCGCTAATACAGGGGAAAAGACAGCCACCTACTCTGTTCCTATCCCGTTCACTCTCAGAACAGTATATGCAGGGTTCCTTGGCAGACCATTCATCATTTGACTGGCAGTCTTAGTATTTCAGTTTCTCACTGCTTCATTTCTTTGTCCTTGCAGTTGGTGTCAAAGGTTGTCCCACCTAGAGTCCTTATTGACTCCAGAGCTACTAGCAATTTACTTGACTTACATCTGGCATCCTCTCTCTAAATACATTTGGTGCCTAAGACTCATCCTCTACAGATCCAGATCTGGATGAATATGAGTCTTATCAAAGGCTTGTTCACTCATGAATCTACTGCCCTACAATTCTCTATTAATGAAAACTGTGAATGGTTGGCATTTAATGTGGTTCAATCTCTCTTATTCCCTATAGTGTTGGGTCTGCCATGGCTACTCCTTCACAACTCCAGTATTGACTGGCCTACTAGTCAAGTCACTTTCCACTCTTTCTGCGGTTATCAGAGGTGTGTCTCATCACCAAGGACCTCCAGATCTGCACCCTTTATTGCATCGGTAACTGTGGAAACCGCCTCCATACACATGGCTTACAGGGACTTTGCGGACATGTTCAGTAAAAAGATTTATAATTGCCCAATCAAGTTATTTCCAGGTGCTAATATCCCTTTTTGGTCATATCTATACTTTGTCTGAAACTAGGAGCTAGGGTGTCAAAGACTTTCTACAAGATAATATAGCTAAGGGGTTCATTCAGTCTGCCACTTCTCCGGTTGGGACAGGAATTTTCTTTCTAGAGAAAATGATTAACTGAGACCCTGTGTTAATACGGAACTCAACAAGATCACCATTAAGAACCAACATGCTCTGTCTTTAATTTGAGCACCTGAGATCTGACACCATTTTCATTAAATTTGGCCTATATGGGGCTTATAATCTGGCATGAATCAAAGAAAGACAAATGGAAGACAGCATTTTGGCCAATGCAAAGCTCCAGCTCAACAGTTTTTCAATGATATATTTCATGATCTACTTGTTACTTTGGTGACATTATTTGTTTTTGGTTGGCCATGGAGGAACACCATTCTCACATTTGGAAAATCCTATCAAGTCATAGCCTGCATTGTTTGTTTGTTATATTGGAGAAATGTACATCTGAGACCTCCACCATACAATTTATAGGCTTCATCTTCTCTCCTGCCAGAATTACAGTAGATTCCTGTAAAGTGTCTGCCATCCTTGATTGGCCAATTTCCAAATATCATAAGGCTTTGCTAACTTTTACCAGAAGTTTATCTAAAGCTACTCAAAAGTAGTTGGTCCACTTACCCATTTAACCAGTTCCAAGTATCTTTCTCCGATCCGATACTGTCCAGGCAACTTTTAAGCTCCTCTAGAAGTGCTTCTCCTCAATACCTGTGCTCAAGCGTTCTGGCTCAGATCTACTATTCTTGAAGTGGACTCCTCTAAAACTGCTGTTGGAGCAGTGTTGTCTTAAAGGAGTGGTCCTAAAAATTTACTGTACCCAGTGGCTCTCTTTTCTTGTAAACTGTTCCTTTAAGAAAGGAATTAGGATATTAGTGATAGAGAACTTTTGGCCATCAAACTTGCTCTTGAAGAATGGTGCCATTTGTTAAAAGGTGCTAAACATCTTTTTACCATCTTCATCAGCCATGGGAGCTTGGAATACCTCAGAACGACTAAGAGAATATGGCCAGATCAGACTAGGTGGGATTTATTCTGTTACAGGTTCTGATTTCCTATTAACTACCGTCTGGTTCTCAGACCGGAAAGGGTGATGCACTCTCCATTCAGATTGCTGACGACTCAGAAAATATCATAAGAGGATTTGTTCCATGACAAACCCTTTGTTTCGCCATCGGGATCCAGTCTCCTGTATTCCAGACAGCCACCTCCATAGCTGTTCTTACCAACTCTTCATTCCTTTTTGCACCTTCCAATAACAAAGTGCTGCCCAGGAAACAAGTGACCTACAGGACAGCCCAAGGTGATAAAATTATGGAGACATTTAATTTTTAGCAGAAGAAATACAGGTTGACTTTATAAGTCAAAATATGCAGCTTTCCAGTGAGCCCCAGATTTCTGATTGATGATGTCTTCCCATCCTTAAGCATGTTTAATGATATTAGAGTGTTATTAAATCATTTAATTGATATAACAAAGTCTGCAACTTTTGTAACAATGGGTTAGTGAATATGGACTTGTGCTGTGGCCCATATTCTCTCCCCCACCATGACATCACATACTGCTCACAGCCCCAGTGCAATGGGGGTTTTTTGTGTTTTGTTTTTGCCCACTGACAAATATTTTCACAGAACCTAATCAATCCTGGGGAAGATGGGCTCCCTTTGGATGCTGGGCCCTAGCATAACCACACCTTTTTCACCCCCTGAATAAAATGGATAGTAATGTTTCACAATAAAAGCAGCTCCAATTAATCTTTGTAGTATTTGGGCCATGGAGAGTGTTATTTTAATACATTAAGAGGTGTAGTTCCAGAGTGCCCCTTTTACTGATATAACCCTGCTCAGCTCAGAGCAGAAATACTGTCCGGATGGATCGCAGAGAGGGACAATCTTCAGTAAGCATAAAGAAAAACCTGAAAAACCTGTAAAGGGGGGAAAGGCAGTGTTTTCCTTATAGTCACAGTAAGAAGATTGTCCCTTGCTGTGAACTGTCTGGGTCCAGGGCCTAGATCCCACATCTGAGAGGGGCAGGAGGGAGATACTCTTTCATTCAATTACTCTTGAACTACAACTCTGACAGTATTGAAAGAACACTCTCCATGGACCAAATACTTTGAAGATTAATCTGAGCTGCTTTTTTGTGAATTGTTATTTTCCCTTTAACAAAGCATGCAGATTAACCCCTTAAAGACCAGGAAAATTAGAGTTGGATTTGACTTAAGGACCGGAGCAATTCTGACCTTTTTGACTGTGTCTTTGTTCAACAGTGTTTTCCCTCTTAGGCTTTTATTCCACCCCCATAAATGATATACTGTTTTCTTACAAACAAACAGGGCTTTCATTTGATACCCTATTTATATGGATAACCCACCATTTACTTTATTAAAAAGAAAAAGGTAAAAAAAATGTAAAAAACTCACCATTTTTGTTTTTTCTCTTGGGCTCAATTGGGCGCAAAGGGTTAAATTTTTATGGAGACTGCATGAAAGGTATGACCAGTCAGTCATACCTACAAAATGCGCAGTTTAAAGTGGCCACTGTCCCCCCTGGGTGAAAATCCCCATGTCCCTTTTTCCCACTTTTTTGTTCATTACATTTGGCAATGTGTGTAAGTGTATTACATAGCACCACAACAATCACACTTCCAATTTTGTTTCTTGAGATTTTTTTTTTTAAAAATAAAATATTTTATTTGTAAAAAAAAAAAAAAAAAATGTGTTTTTATTAAAAAAAAAAAAAAAAAAAAGTGTATTTAGCAGGTCAGAAATTGACCTGCATCTAGCCATCCTCCTGCACCAGCAGTGAAGGGGTTAACACCCCCAGCTGCTGTATTTTTTATTTCCACTAGGTGTCTCCTCTCTGCTTCTGTGTCCCTTACTTTGATGTAAGGGACGCATTGGCAGAGAGGAGACACTAGAGGCAGTGAGTAGCACTGCCTCATTCACAGATTTAGAATGCCGGTACATGTGATCGCTGACGCAGCGATCACATGACCTGTCACTACCGACAGAGGCTGAGACTGAACGGTCCGGTACTGGACCGCTCAGTCTCAGCCTGGAATGAATTGTAGCAGCGTGCACGGCGGCGCGCTGCTACCATTTAACACTTGACATACCAGGACCGTCACTGGTCCTTAAAGCAAATTTACCCTTGACGGTCCTGGTACGTCAAGGGTCGTTAAGGGGTTAACCTATAGGAAACTGGTTATCAGTGGCTATTACAAGGTAGGAAAACCTTGAAAATGCGGTCAGGCACAATACCAGCATTATTATCAGATCTCTGAGTGACTGCTGCTGCATACCTTGGGTGAAAGCTATGATCAGATTGTCTGACAGACAGGAAGCTGTCACAGGTTACCTTGACTCCAGCATGATATCAGGCGCAAGGCTTCAAGCAGGCTGCAGGCCTCTGTTTTATCTGTTTGCTTACTGTAGTCTCCTCCTACCTACTTCCTCCCTCTGAGCGGCTCCTCCTACTTCCTGTGGAGGGGTTTATAAGGCAGACTGAGGCCTGACTCAGATGCCCTTGCGTTGTTGTTCTTAGGTGAAGTACTTGGGCTCTGTGTATGACCTGGCTATCTATGAAAATCCACTCTGTGTATGACCTGGCTATCTATGAGAACCCACACTGTGTATGACCCGGCTAAGTAAGAGAACCCTTTCTGTGTATGACCCAGATAAGTACGAGAACCCTCTCTGTGTATGACCCAGCTAAGTACGAGAACCCTCTCTGTGTATGACCCAGTGATCATGAGTATCCCTTACTGTGATCAATTTGTGCTATTAGCTTAAGACAGACCACTGTTGTGGACAGGGTCTGGTGTGTGACTGCAGGCGTGAGTCACAGGGTCTCGATATAGTGACTGCAGGCAGAGTCACAGGGTCTGGTGTGTGACTGCAGGCGGGAGTCACAAGGTCTCATGTGGTGGCTGCAGGCGTGAGCCACAGGGTCTTTATATGTGACTGCAGGAGTGAGTCACAGGTGTCCGATATAGTGACTGCAGGCAGAGTCACAGGGTCTCTTAGCGGTGACTGCAGGCATGGGTCTCCGGGTTGCTGCAAAGGTGTGGTGTTGCTGGTTTGACTGATTGCAGGCGTGGGTCAGTTCTCCAGTCCAGCCGTCCTTGTGTTCCTGTTCATCAGATCAAGATTGCTGAGCCAGTGTTCACAGTGGTCGCCTGTTCCAGTCGATGGATCAAGAGTTGGCGTTCCTGCATCCTGCTGAGACTAACAGGGGCTTCGGCCCTGTCTCTCACATTGTGGTCTAGCGAGAGGCCTACTATTTCTGGTAGTAGTGTCGCCAGCTAGTAATCCTTTGCTTGTTGTACCCCTTATTTAGCATAATAACAAAAAGCGAAGAGAGCTACCAGAAGTTCATGAGCTACCTGTTCATGACCCCTGAGCTAGATGGTGGAGTGGAGTGGAGTGGAGTGAAGTGAAAATCCCCTAACCAAAACCACCAATGTGGTCCTGCTTAGGAGTTGCAGTGTTAGACTACAGAGCATGAAAGGTACTTGTGGGCTTATGTATTAAACAAAAGTGTAGTAATTCTGTAGGAAAACAAATTACACAATAGGAAAAAATAAAATTCCCTTTGCTTTAAAGTGGATGTATCACCTTAAAAATGTTTTGCACATATGTATTGTTATAAGGTATTATTAGGAAAACTGTTTTTTTGTAATGTAACTAATTTTGAAGATACTCTATCTTTAAGTCAGACAGAAATGCGCCGAAGAATCAGCATACTGCATTATGCTGACTGGCACAGCTCTATTTGAACTAATTCTCCTCAGCAACCTCAGTCTAATGCAAACCGGAACTTGATATAATGATAGAAGCATTCACAGCACACCAATGGGAAGCGTGAACGGGCTCCCTGGGGCACCTAGGAGGGAGGTGAGAGGAGAAGACATGTGATGTGATGCATCTGGACATAGCACATTTGTACACACCTCTCTGAATAAGAAAATTCTTGCCATCCAAATGAGTATTATATCTCATATGTTTATTTTTAGAAAAAATAATTTTTAAATGTCTATTCCTCTTACAGATAATATTAGGTTTGGCTGATCTCTCGGGAGTTAATGTTTTACTGTTTACTTATGTGTTTATATTCTATTGGTTAGCATTTTTGGCGTTATGTATAAATGGTATCTGTGCTCTGTATTCTTTAAAAACATTTATATCCCTGAAGAAGTATTGCTGATACGAAACGCGTTGATTGTAGGATTGTTATTTATCCTACCTGATGTTTTATTTGATGTTCTCTGATTATATCCCATCAGTTCAATACCTTTATTGTATACCAGAAGGCAGTTAGGTTGCAGTGGAAAATTCTGCCCGCTTCAGTGCAAAACATTTAGATTACAGAGACGGGAGACTGCTGAGAACTGCACATTATTCCATCATTTCATGAAGAGGTGCTGATGCCATAGTGGGAGATTCTGCCCGCAGAACAAAACAGAGACGAGAGACCCCTGATATTGGCATATTATTCTACGGCTGTGTGAAGCTTGATATCGGAGCCACTCCAGATTCTGGAGTTTCGATTTACTCTGGAGTCTCTCTGCCTGCTAGTGTAGGCAGTCCTTACGGGACCTACACATGAGGTTGTACATTCATATATGGATGGGAGAGAAGACTACATACTTTCACAGCATTTCTAGCACCACCATCATTTGTTTCATCAGATTGGAAATACAGGTATCGGACGTTTTATTACTTTGTTTAGTGTATACACAGTATTCACCAAGATTATTTTTGGGACTTTTTATCTGATATTTTGGATCCATATAATATTGAGTGAGTTCACTTTTATTGGACTTTTTATTTTTGTTCTATCGCTTGTATTTTTCTATATTAAATATTCTGTACTTGATTATACAATATATATATCATTTTTATTGTGAGTTTTAGCTTTCTCCTTGTGTTTTTTGTTGTTTCTTGGTATACACTCCTTGCACTATAGGGGTATTACGAGTGTAGCATCTTCTACTCATATATGGTTGGATCTATTCAGATTCCTGGTGCCTTTTCTCCAATAGTTGTGATGGTGATTATATATATATATATATATATATATATATATATATATACACATACACTGCTTGCTCCCCCCCAGCCTTCTTCCACCAGTAGCCATCCTCCTGGCACCCCTAAAGTATGTCAACCCATACTAATGGAATACCATTTTTCTCAGGATGGCATTATGTACTGAATACACTAGGAAATGTTATGGTGTTTAAACATTTTAATATCTTTGAAATAACTGAAGTGTAAAAAATAAATAGTGTAAAAAGGGTAGTTTTACCATGTAACCAGTGGAATGTGCATTTAATTCATAACATTGAAAATATCAATTTGTACTCCTCTTAATTAGGGGTCGGTGCAGTCCATTTGTGTAAGAAAAATTGTACATATTTGTTATTTTTGTACTCAAAGGATTCAATGTCTTTAAAAATAACTGAAATTTTCCCAGCCAACAAATGGGGGTAGCTTATCATTCAATTACTCTTGAACTACAACTCTGACAGTATTGATATAACACTCTTCATGGCCCAAATACTATGAAGATTAATTGGAGCTGCTTTTATTGTGAAACATTACTATCCCTGAAAATTCCCAGTGTAACCCAGTGCAGAAACAAACACCAAAATTGTTCAGAAAGTAAAAATAAATAAATTAATACAGTCACATTACCACAGTATATACAACGTTATGTACGAAACCTAGGAAAAGTAAAGAAAGTGAATTAGTGCATAAAACAACTAAAAATTAATAAGTGAAACAATCCCCATATGTAACGTGTCCACACTATTTACATATGGCTAATAAGTAGGCCATGCACCCCACCAGTATACATATGCAAATTTAATTGTTCAGTGCATAATCTCAGGTGGATTACAGTTTCATATGCATACTTGGGTGGGGGTGAGGCTGTCCTTTTTTCAGACACAAATCCTTCTGTTCTTTTCCATCCTAGTGTCCCCTTTTTAGGATATCATTTTGTGTGAACTGTATATAAATGTTTCACATTGGTCCACAGCAATACAACTCACATTGTTTGTTTAAATCAGTATATGTTTATAAATTAGTCTGAGCAAATAAATGGTTTGGTCTTACTCTAAACTATTTATTCCATTAAAAAGGTGTCATGTTATAACCTAAAAATTCTCAGAAATGTCGTACTTAGCAGCCGTACCAGAAATGCCATCACCTAAAACAAAAGTGTCCCTCTTTGGCCATTTGAAATGTTGGAAGGTATGGCATATATGTACACAGGAGGGGTATTACATGTCAACTTAATGCGCTGGACACCTCTCTGGCGTTCAATGCATATGCTTCCTCTTACTGCTGGAAACCAAGTTATTTGGTTTCCAACAGTAATATGTAAGCTGCGCAGAGAAATCTGTTCGCTATGATGACGAACCATAGTGTGCATGCCCCCACAAAAATAATAATAAAGTTATTGGCCATTTAACAAATGTAATGTGCACTTTATACACCATCAATACCAATACGCAAAGAAGCCTACATGTATAGGGTGTTTCTGGGAAATAGAGAGTATATCTGTATACCATATATTTTAATCTAAATAAAAATAGGGGATATATATTTACATGTGGCATTAAAACATTTATTCTAGCATGAAATAAAAATACGGTAGGCATGAGCACATATGTATAAAATTGTAAAACATTATCTAATAGACACAGCAAGTAAAATGTAGTGTGAGGTCATTAAAGGGCAAAAAAGCCTGGGCCCTTTATGGATTGACCCACTTGGATCCTAGAGATGCCTCACTCTTTGAGAGCCAGAAGGGCAGTGCTTCATAATAGGTTATAGATATATCTAGCATTCAAGTGGCTAACATGGAAGATTTAGGTTTTCTGAAACAATAAAAAGGCTTTTACTGCTTTACATATTCTGGACTCATCTCTTGTGACAATCCTACAGCATACACATGACAAACAACTGTTTACCAAAACATTAACATCACTGTAATAAATCTAGCATAATGGTCTTGTCAAATAAAAATCATTTCTACCAAATAACCCATGGAAACTTTATAAACAAGGTTTATGTTTGATAAATTGACATGATTGGCATGTTTCATTACATATGCTCTAAAGTAATTCAGTAAATGCTTTCATTGTGCTGACTGCAGTGACAACTTATATTTTATATAAACAAAAATAAACAGAACAGAAATGCAACCTTAAAATGATTTCAGTGTCATTCTAGAACATATACTACATGTTCAACTCTAAAACGATAATATAAACATTTTATAATACTCTGTCTTTTACATGCCAGGGGATGTATTCAGCAAGTATTGTGATCGGTTTGGTATAGTATACAATTCCTGAAAGCAAAAATACATTGAATTTGATAAACATTTAATAGAAAACGACATTAACCTTTCTCAATCCAAGACAAAACTGATACTGTTTTTTATTTATTTTGACAATAAGGCTTAATGCCTGAAAGCGAGTCATAAGAGTAAATGCCATGACCTATTAAATTCGAAATTACAGATTGCAAAACAGAGAACTTAAGTAATGATCCAGCTATTAATTGTGTCAGTTGCTTATAGTCTTTCAGGGTTATACATATTGCAACTGATCAATGCTGATTTCATGTTTTAGTGCCTATAACAGTTTAGTCTTGGGGTTCTAATTTCACAAGACGCCATTGTAGGGAAAAACAAGTGGACCACAAGGGACAAATTAAAATTTCCCAAAATCCTTTAGCCACACATCTTTCAAGAACGGCTGTTGCTACTGGCAGCCACATTCTTATTGGCTACATAGATTGCAGAGATGTCAAATCAGTAAAATAATAATCAGTCAAATGTGACTGAATATTACAGCAATAGCTCTGCTGAGAAGATGTGGTGGTGTTTGTACATTTGTAAGTTTATAATGCTGATGCTTCCTGAGGTGGGAGTAGCAGTGATAAACTAGCTTTAACACACAGTTTTATTTTCATTTTAATTACCCTTTAAATGGAGTAGGGCCATACTTAAGGAACACAAAGACCTACAAGGAGATTTTTGTGTACTGAATGATAAATCCTTTTCTATTAGTCATGTGGAACAGAGGAACCATGGGGTAAAATATCCTCCAGCCAAGAGGGCAGCTCACTTATGTTAAAAGTCTCTATGGAGGTGGCTACTTCCACCCTACTCTACTTTACCCCCACCAGACATGTTCAGTTTTAAAGGACAGCAAAAAGAGAATCAGATTTCCAATATGGCTATGTGTAGTACTTCAAGCAACATACCACATCCAACAGATAAAGATCCTGCTTCTATCTATTGGAAGAAGCTGGGCAAAATGAATGATGGACAATTTCTTGTTTGATGTGAAATTCCAAAACAACTTTGGCAAAAATCCCATGGCAGCTCACAAAACCCCGTCTTGGTGAAAAAACAGAAAAGAGACTTATAGGACAAAGCCTGAAGTTTGACTACATGCCATATGGGCATAATGGCCAAAAGGAAGTCTTGGACTTCTGAAGTTACAGAGATGCAGCTGAAAGATGTTTGAAATGGGGCTTCTGTAGAACTACCAATATGAGATTCAAGTCCCACAGGGGAGTAGAATCCTGAAAAACAGGATAGCAGTGAGCCACCCCCTGCACAAATGTCTTATCAGAAAGCAAATCAATGATTGCTGGAAAAGAAGAGAGAGAGATATGAGATCTGCACCTGGATAGAACTAAGCATGAGACATTTGCTAACACAGTCTTGAAGAAAAAACTACTGGAAGAACGAAAGGCTGTGTGTCACGTTTTCCCAAGAACAATTCAGGAGTCAGAACGGTATAGTACAAGTAACAATTTATTAAATAAATACAATAAGAGTAATCACAGAAACAAGGAATAACAAATATGCAGTAATCATGAAGAAGCAGTAGAGGTCCCACTAGAGGTCAGCAATTAGGAATAGGATTCCCAGTGTACCGACCCGGGCTGCCTGACTACTCTGCATCTCGTCTCCTGCCTGTGAACCGACCCGGACTGCCTGACCATTCTTCTGTGCCTGCTCCTGTGTACCGACCCGGCTTGGCTGACGTTCCCGCTCTGTGTACCGACCCGGCTGTGACGATTCCGGTTGGTTGCGACCTTAGGGCAAGTTACTCAGTTGCCCAGTCCATTCCTGTCACAGCAGTGCTCAGTTGTGTGTCACCGTTACTGCTACGGCAGTGTGTAGTGGCCTTGTCTCCGTTACTGCATGTGCAGAGTGCAAGTGGCCTAGTTTCCGTTACTGCTACGGCAGAGTGCAAGTGGTCTAGTCTCCGTTACTGCTACGGCAGTGTGCAAGTGGCCTTGTCTCCGTTACTGCTCCTGCAGAGTGCAAGTGGTCTAGTCTCCGTTACTGCTACGGCAGTGTGCAAGTGGCCTTTTCTCTCAGTTACTGCTCCTGCAGAGTGCAAGTGGTCTAGTCTCCGTTACTGCTACGGCAGTGTGCAAGTGGCCTTGTCTCAGTTACTGCTCCTGCAGAGTGCAAGTGGTCTAGTCTCCGTTACTGCTACGGCAGTGTGCAAGTGGCCTTTTCTCTCAGTTACTGCTCCTGCAGAGTGCAAGTGGTCTAGTCTCCGTTACTGCTACGGCAGAGTGCAAGTGGCCTAGTCTCCGTTACTGCTACGGCAGTGTGCAAGTGGCCTTGTCTCTGTTACTGCTCCTGCAGAGTGCAGGTGGCCTAGTCTCCGATACTGCTACGGCAGTGTGCAAGTGGCCTCATCTCCGTTACTGCTATGGCAGTGTGCAAGTTTCCTGGTCTCCGTTACTGCTACGGCTCAGTTTCTGATACTACTCTGGCAGTTCATGTTTGTCTGCTAACCTATTACTGGGCTGAAGACCATTAACCCATGCAGTACTGATACTCTGGGAATCCTTCGTATTCCGCCTGACCTGTGTCAGTATATTCTGTTATGGACTTCATGGTTATACTGGACCTGTGTAGGCATATGAATATGTAACGTGTCTTTTGTCTGTATTATTCTGCTCAAATACTACAGGACCTGTGAGGGTTATTATATTACTGCGTTTTCAATAAAACTGTATTTTATCCTAAACCACTGTGTCTGTGTGTCAAAAAAAAAACGTTACACGCAGCAAGAGACAACCTAACACCTGCAGTCAGTGGGTAGGCCTAGGAATCTCCCGAAGGTGGTAGCCGATAGGGAGAAAATACTGATGCGAGCCTGCTGTCAGTCTGATGAAGGAAAACTCCCCTAGGGAACACAACGGGGAGAAAACCCAGTCTAATAAGTGAAACCGAAATGTAAGTCGTAACCACAGGTCCGCACCAGACTGGGTGTCTACTATAAACAGGAAGGCAGGAGAATAGTCAGACAGAGCCACAGGTCAGCAGCAGGATGGATGGTCAGACAAGCCTGGTCATACACAATACATGTAGTCAGCCAGAGCCACAGGTCTGCACCAGGATGGATGGTCAGACACAGAGCCCAAGGGAAACTAACTGTGTTGAACAACAATGCAAGGGCAACTGAGAATTGGCTCAATTCCCGTATAAAGCCCAGCCCAGGAAGTAGATGGGAGGAGAATCAGCTGTACAGCATAAAACAAGGACCCGCGTTATTCTGCCACTTTGCACCCGTGAATGATGCATCTCGTTGCAATGCATCAAACCAGCAGTCTGCACCTGCATCAAATTGAGCTCCAGACCTGGCTGGCAAGAGGACACGGACAGCCAATAGTGCCGCCAAGCGCACCCAAACCTGGCACCATCAGTGACGTCTGGGAGGAAGCATCAATGACATATCGACGCCTCCTGCGTCATCGTCGACAGTGGAGCTGGAACTAGGTAACTAACAGTACCCCCTCCTCCGAGGAACTGATCAGGGTCTGTCAGGAAAACGTGCATGAAATCTATGTATCAAGACAGGAGCGTGGACATCCTCAGCTGGAATCCGGAAGCGTTCCTGTGGACCATAACCCTTCCAGTGAATCAAATCTTGTAGGTGCCCTCGAACCCTACGGGAGTCCAGAATATTCTGTACTACGTACTCCTCGTGATCTGCAACTCTCACAGGAGCAGGATGAACAGGGGAGGAGGTATACCAGTTGCAGACCAAGGGCTTCAACAGGGAAACATGGAAGACATTATGAATGCGCATATTGGCTGGAAGTTCCAAGGCATAAGCCACAGGGTTAATCTTACGCAATACATGGAAAGAACCAACAAATCGAGAAGCCAATTTGTTACAAGGGACCTGGAGGTGGAGGTTATGGGAAGACAACCACACTTTGTCTCCTACCTGGAAGATAGGTGTCGGCAATCGCTTACGGTCAGGTAGATGGGAGGGGAATCAGCTTTACAGCATAAAACAAGGGCCTGCATCATTCTGCCACTCCACACCCGTGAGTGGTGCATCTCACAGCGATGCGTCAAACCAGTGGCCTGCACCTGCATCAAATCGAGCTCCAAACCCGGCTGACAAGAGGACACGGATGGCCAATAGCACCACCAAGCGCCCAAACCTGGCACCATCGGCGAAGTCTGGGAGGAAGCTACAGCAACATATCGATGCCTCCCGCGTCATCGTCGACAGCGGCGCTGGAGCTAGGTAACTGTAGCACTGTGGATGAAAACCACAACAATCTGCACACTACTGATAGAATAAGGGCCAAACCCTATGAAGGGCCTTGGGCAAACAGGTTTTCTAAGCTTAGAGCATGGAAGAAATTATAGAATCCAAAAACTAATTTTTCTTCAAGATGCTGATTTAAAGAGTTGGGCCGTCAAAGCCAACTTCTCCACTTAAGGGTGATATACCTGGCTTTGAGTCAGAAGATCCAGCCTCAGGGGGAGGCGAAAAGGTTCCACAATTGATAGATTGAGAACATCCAAGAACCAGATCAGAAAGGTGCTATCAGAATGGAATGAGCTCTCTCCATCTTGATCTTTCTCAGAACCCATGAGATCAGAGGACACATAGGTTACATGGAAAATTCCAAGGTGTGGACGCTGTGTCCATGGTGAATAACAGATCTGTTGATCCAGCACAGAGGAACTTTTTAGTTCATGCAGAACTACTGATTGTAATTCCCAGTGGTGGGCAATCAGGTTGAAACTTCTCTAGTTCAATTCTCAATTTCTGGGATTCAGATGCTTGCAACCATGTGTTCTACATCTGTGATATGAACAACAGATATAGCCAGAACATGAGTCTTGTCCACTGGAAGATCTCCCAAAACTCCATCCAAGGACAGCTCAGTCAACGCAACAGTGGTTGCATAGTCTAATTGGATCCTCACCAGTAATCCTGATAGAGCATGAGGCCAATGATGTAGAGTTAGATGAATCAGCAGCAACTCCAGAACATTGGTTGAAATAGGATTCTCCTCTCCAAAGAACCTGGGCTGTCAAGTGACCCAACATATCAGCCTATCAGACTGGTGTTCTGGTATTAGATGGAAGTGTTGAAGCCACCAGCAAATGTTGTCCTACAGTGGAGGCAGAGATATGAGATGAGACAAGTGAGAGTGTTGTCTGGACTATTTCCTGAGGAAATCGACCTTCAGTGAAAGTGAATGAAGGTAATTGCTTCCATGGCTGAAACTAGGCAGCTTAGAACTCATGTATTCCCACACCTCTGCCAACAGACAGGAAATTGCTTGATACATCTGATTGGTCAAGGACTGGATCTTGTCCTCTGTAAAAAAAAAAAAAAACAAAACAAAAAAATAACTTTTGTAGGGTGTTAAATCTCATACATAAGAAATGCAGAATCTGGGAAGGCACCAGAGAGGAGTTCTTGAGATTGAGCACCCAGTCATAACTCTCCACTAAGTGGACACACTCCTGAATCTGTGAATGTAGTCTCATCTCTGAAGGAGGCTTAATGAGGAATAGATTGTCTAGATAAGGAATCAAGGAAATTCCTTGAGCACAAATGTGAGCTGCTGAAATAGACATGATCTTCGTGAGTATCCTTGCAGTGGACACCAGACCAAACAGGAGGGCAGTGAACAGAAATTGACTGTCCAGAAAGGCAAAACACAAAAAAACTCTATAAATTTTGATGAATAGTAATGTGTAGGGTAGCTTCCCGGAAGTCTATGGCGGTAAGGAATTGCCCTGGACAAATAGCCACAACAAACCTGCTGAGCCAGTATGGAAAGGTTAAGGCACTTAAGTCCAGAATAGGATGGCAGCCACAGCCTTTTGTGTGAGCAATGAAAAGGCTTTACCAGAATGCAGTGAAGATGCTCCTGCAACAGAAGGTGGACCTACACCTTCTTTTCTAGTTGTGAGAATATTTCATTGATGAACAGACTCCCCTAGACTGGGTTCTGAGGAACTCTGGTCAAAAAGGAATGGTGAGGAGGTAGGGACTTGAAGTCTAACCAGTAGCCTTCCAGAATTACCCACAAAGCTGAGCGATCCTTCATTGAAATCTCCCACACACCTTGAAAGAGATGGAAGTGACCCCTAATGGACAAAGACAGAACAGAACCCCATGATTCATGTGAAAGTGAGCTTTGCCTTAGGCTTCTGAGCAGTCTTATTTAAGCAAACCTGTTTGAGGGGGCAACAGGGTGTTTTTGTCTTAATGGCTGACTTTGTCTAAGTCAGGACTAAAAATGCATTTCACCACAAAGGGAAGATTGGTCAGCAGATCAGATCTTGAGCCACAATGTGTGAAGTGCAGCCATCAAAAAAAGCAGAGGCTTTACCAGAAAATCTGTCTGCTTCAAAGGCCACTTCTGTACGGTATGGTTTTCCTCAAGAATTCTGGCAAGAAATAGACACGTTTCCATTTTAGGAACATCCCCTTAGCATCTGAAAGATGTTAACCCCAGATGGCCATAGCTCTAGTAACCCAAGCAGAAGCTACATTGGGTTGCAGAGCAGCACCAGTGGCCTCAAAATTTGCCTTTAAAAGACGCCAAGCACTTATCAGCCTGATCCTTAAAAGTCACAGCATCTGACAGAGGCAAGACGGTGTCCATGCCAAGGTACAGATTAGACATGTGCCTGTTAAGAACCATTTGCTATGAGGCATTTTGAATTCTTCCAGGAAAACCTGGGCCAAAGAGTGATGGGGAGGAAAGAATGGGTTCCTCCTTTTTATATCTCTAGAAGATATCAGAAGAAGAACAGCAACAGTTTGAGTCCTGAGAGACCTTAAGTGTCTCTAGGACTGCACATATAATCCCCTCAGCTGAGGGAAAAGAATCCACTATGCAGACATCCCACAAGGCACCTTCCTGCTCAAAGGAATCCCCAACCAAATGTGAATGACCCCATAAACTAAGGGGGAAGGGGGTTTCGAGGTGACAGAGGAAATCAGAGTGTTAATCCAAACAGTTTCCTATTTTGCAGTGGAGGGCTCCAGAGTTGGAGTGGGGGCCCACAGTGCAAGAAGGACATATGGTACCAGAATACTCCATAGAAAGCCCAGTCTGGCATGAGAAGCAATAGGTTAAAGGGGATCCCAGAATCTTTGGCTTTGTCTATGTGCCCCTTGGTATCGGATATGTTCAATGGAACCCTACCAAAGTAAAACAATATTATCCATATTGCAGAAAAGGGAGCTAAAAGTACTTATAGAAATCAAAATGTACGTATCTAACTGTAAGGGATTAAATAGCAGGATGAGAGGAAAGACGAGCCTCTGTGTAGCACATAGGAAAAGTAAGATGGCCACTAAAGAACCATCCCTGTCCACCCTGGGAAGCTCAGGAAACAGGGGATTCTGGGGGCTTTCTTTGCAAGGCACGTTAAGCAAACTGTTTTCCAGCCATTGAAAAACAGTATTGTTGCGAGCTGGTATAAGCCACCTGCAAACCACCTTACTTGTAAGTATATCCAAACACAACTGCCCTCCATATTCACTTGGATAACAGGCACTACTGGGCACCCTCTGTTTGTATTTTTTCCCATATCTCTGTCCCATTTGCTTCCTGGGGGTCAGAGTCGATTCATATTAAACAGGATGACCTGCTCTTTTAAACACTCACTCTGGGGACTTCTTTAGAGTTTGGGAGCTCTGTTTTTCAATGGCTGGATAAAAAGCACTATTGGGCACCCTCTGTTTGTGTTACTTCCCATGTTCTCTACTTCCTGATGGATATTTAGAGGTGCACCCACCCTGCCCCCTGCAGAGTTTCAACAAAGAAGAGTCTGTGTACACTGTGGCTGGGACAGTATAAAATCCCTCCAGCCGGTTTTTCAGTAAACACATGTCTTACTGAACATCACCACTGAGCTCCTCCTTTCTTTTTGTCTTTTTCTGCTGGGACATATATATGTTCCCGAAAACAATTGTGTGAAACAAAGATGGCCAACGAAAGTGCACCTGGCCTTAAAGTGGACACAGCAAATTTTAGAAAGTACACACAAAATAGCTGGAAAATTAATAGGAATCAAGCAAAATAATAGAACAAATAAATATACTCAGAAAAGTGGAGAAAGGTCCCAAAAATCAATAGAAACAGATCAAATGACAGAGTTAAAGAGCCCTTACAGTAGGTGCTGCCACCATTGATACAGAGTAAAAGGCAACAGAAATACAGGCAAAACACCACAACAGCGAGTGCCATAACAGGGACATAAAAGTAGAACCATGGCAGTCAAGAGGTTAACACACCCATATTCAGTCTTCAAACTCACATTGTGGAAAATGAAACTGAACAAAGGTAAAAACTTAAGACTTCAACCTCCACAGGTAAAAGTCCTATAATAAAACTTGTGATCTAGTCTAGTAACATGAACATCTTTTGTTGAAACGGAATAAAAGGTGGGAGTAAAGTGGAGTAAAGAGGGGAGTTTCTCCCTCAGAGGCTTTAAGTGCTTTACCCTCGGTAGAGGGAACTTTACCCCATGGTTCCTGTGCACCACATTGGACGACAGAGAAAAACGTTTGAGTTATAATAACTTCTGAATGAAAAATATTTTACTCAGTAGCAATAGCCCAGTTACATTTTTTCATAATAAAAGGTTAATGACACTTTTAAGAACCTTATGCACAAAAATATAAATTCTGGGGTAAATTAACTAAATCATAGGGGAAAATAATTCAATTGATTTAAATTAGGCTTTTACCCCTTAAACACTAGATACATCTCTGAGGCATTACAAAGCAAAGGGATCAAGACCTCTAGCATTCAAGGTATTAAAACCCCCATATAAATTAATGGAAATTATATTTGTCCACATGGTGAAGTACTACTTTTTGCTTTCTGCAGAAGGGCTTTAAGTGTGTGGATGTTCCAAACTACTGGTTTCTAATTAAGAAGCAGGTTTCCTCACCCTCTTGTGAGACATGATGTGTCTCATGCACAAAACATAACTTATATATGGATAATATCTGCAACGCTAGAGTTTCTAGCCGGAATGTTGAACCTTCATTATAACATGGATAAATAACTGTATCACGCTACTTTCAGTCTTATTGCTGTTCCTTAAATTAATGTTCTCTACCTTTCTGGAGCAGTAACAATCACTTTAGTACATTGTCTTAACCATAAAAGCTACAGAAAATCACACAGCACAATTTTGATGATTAGACCACACTAAGAAGAAATAAGTATATAATAAAAAACTGCTTATAGTCTTTCAAATATGATTTCTGCAGTGATGAAAAAGTTTTAAACAATACTTTTATGGGGAGTTTCTGGAGAATTGACAGTGCAATGCATTGGAGACCTACCATACAAGGGGTTATGGTGGAACACTAAGGGCAAAGGAAGGTATTCACTGAAGCAAAATAAACAAAACAAGATAATGATGAGCAAGGAAGAAGAGGTTAACCACATACAGTGTAGTCCAAAAATATTTGGAAAATGATAATTGTTGTTGTTTTGGCCCTTTATTCCAGCACACTCGATTTGAAATGAACAATGACTAAAAGGATAAAATGCAGACTGTGAGCTTCAATTTTAAGGTATTTACATCTATAAACCATGAACCATCTAGGATTTTCAACCCTTTTTAAATATAGTCCCTCCATTTTAGGGGAACAAAAGAGGATTTTAATAAACTTACCATTAAATCATATTCTCTTAGTCCATGTAGAACATAGGGACCATGGTGTAAAGTCCCCCCCCCATCTCCTCGGTTTCACATATGGCAAAGTAGAAAAAAGAAATAAGAGGGAAGAAGGAAGCCCTGAACAAAGACCCCTCTGCACAGGTACTAAAAAGTTTTTTCTTTCAGGATGGGATTCCTGTATTCCACAAGGTCTAAATGAAAAAGATTCATCATTAAGTTCACTGAAATACTCTTCATGGAACACAGGAATCATGGGGATATACCAATGCATCCATAAATATTCCTCAAAGGCAAAGAGAGAAAGTAAACTCTCCATTATAGACCAATACTCCACAGAACTAACTGGTACTGTATAAACTTCAGGTGGCAATGGACATCAAATTTGCACAACAAACAACTAAACAAAAAAGAACAAACAGGGTTCAGAATTCTGTAGAAAGAAAGAGTGGAAGGATCCTTAGACAGACACTACCTCCTGAAGGACCTTCCTGCCAAAGCTAGCTTCACCTGAGGCCAAGTCATTTTACAGTAATGTTTGGTGAAGGTGTGCAGAAATGACAACAATGCCGTCTTAGACAACTGCTTAGCAATAGCCTGATTTTTGTATGCCCAAGAGGAACTCATCTATCTGGTGGAGTGAGCCATGACTGGAAAGGAACTGGCTTCTTTTTGATCACGTGTCTGTCTGATGGGCATTTTTTATCCAGGAAACAATTGTAACCTTAAAAGCTGTCTGGACCACAAGGGGGTCATTAGGGATGACAAATAGCAAGTCAGATTTTCTAAAAGACCATGTGCAATGAACATAGTATGTCAGTGTACTACATCCAACAGGTAAAAAGTGCTGCTCCTGTTTGCTATAAGCATCTTATAAAGGGAAGGAGAACAGTTTCCTGGTTGATTTTAAAATCCAAAATGACCTTGGGCAGAAAGCCCCTGGGAGTAAGCAGAACCAACTTATCCTGGTTAAAAAAAAAAAAAAAAAAGGAATGGGGCTTACAAGACAAAGCCTGTAGTTCAGCAACTGTGTGAACAGATACAATGGCCACAAGAAAGGCCATCTTAAGTCTCAGATAAAGCAAGAGGAGGAGAGGAGAAGAATGACTGTTTAGCCAGGGAGAGGACAGAGCTATACGAACGGAGAATGAATTTGTAGTGTGTGAAGTCAGCTGTGGAGCGCGATTTCCTCCAGTGCCTTTCAGCAGTGCATGAGCACCTTTGGAGGTATTGCGTTAGTCTTGTGTGCCAGGGTTGTAGTGGGGTTGTGCGTGGGTGGAGTGGAGTTGCAGGTGCAGCGATGTCAAGGGCTGAAGTGAGAGTGCTGTTGTAGAGAGCAGTAGTTTTGTCTGGGCAAGTAAGTGTGAGGATGGGGTTGAGAAGAGGCTGCAGGGAGGTGGAAAATTGTTGCTTATCAAGAGTATGCAGATTTCTCCGCATGCGCTTGATTGTGGCAGGGGTGATGGGTTTGCGTGGTATGATGAGGTTACCGGTGCGGAGGTGGTGGTCAGAGAGGGGAAAGGGGACATTAGAGAAGGTGGAGACTGAGCAGAGGGTAGTGAAGATTAAGTCGAGGGAGTGACCATCACTGTGTGTGGTAGAGCTGGTCCACTGCGATAAGCCTAAGGAGGTTGTTAAGGAGAGGAGTTTGAGGGCAGGGGGGTGTTGTGATTATCTATAGGGATGTTGAAGTCACCCATGATGAGAGTAGGGACATCAGAGGACATGAAGTGAGGGAGCCAGGAGGTGAAGTGATCAAGGAATTGTGCAGTGGGACCAGGTGGCCTGTATATGACAGCGACACGCAGGGGGAAGGAAGAGAAGAGGCGAAGTGTGTGAGCTTCAAATGTAGGGAAAGAGAGAGAGGGAACAGAAGATTCTCTTCCCTAATCCTGTGCTGCCATGGAATTGCTCTTTTGATCACTACTCACTCCAGGTTGACAAATGGATGTCCCAGTGTTAGGTGGATATGATGGTCACCACCAATGAAGATCCTCCAACGACCATGGGGAGAGAGAGAGAGAGAGTGGGGGGCATAACAAGAGACAGCTGAGAGTTGCCTTGACCAGCTCTAGAGAATGTCCAACTGCAACCTTCTCATGTGAAATTCAGTGTAGGGAACATGTTTTTCCTTTCTGCCACCATCGGCCAAGATATAGTTTCAATCACTTGGAGAGAGACCAGATCGTGTCCACACACCCTCCCCTGGAGAGTACCGAATCTCATGCCTATGAAATTCAGGACCTGGGAAGGCACCAAACAGGACTTCTTCAGACTGAGCACCCAAAAATGCTGCTCCAGAATGTCGACATACTCCCGAATCTGTGGTCACAGAGCAGTCCCCAAAGCAGCCTTGTGCAAAAGGCCGTCTAGGTAAGGAGACTCCTTGAGTTGAATGGAGTTGCCAAAGCATATACAGTTGTGTGAAAAAGAAAATACACCCTCTTTGAATTCTATGGTTTTACATAACAGGACACAATAACAATTATCTGTTACTTAGCAGGTCTAAAAATTAGGTAAATACAACCTCAGATGAACAATAACACAACATATTATATTGTGTCATGATTTATTTAACAAAAGTAAAGCCAAAATGGATAAGCCATGTGTGAAAAACTAAGTACAACTTATGATTCAATAGCCTGTAGAACCACCTTTAGTAGCAATAACTTGAAGTAATCATTTTCTGTATGACTTTATCAGTCTCACATCGTTGTGGAGGAATTTTGGCCAACTCTTCTTTAAAACGTTGCTTCAGTTCATTGAGGTTTGCGGGCATTTGTTTATGCACACCTCACTTAAGGTCCCACCCCAGCATTTCATTCAGATTGAAGTCTGGACTTTCACTGGGCCATTGCAACCCCTTGATTCTTTTCTTTTTCAGCCATTCAAGTCTGACAGCATCAAAGATAGCTTCAGAAACACAATGTTGAGCTTCAGAAATATTAGCCAACAACTGCAGCAAGACAGTGGTGGAAGCCCATTGACGAACACCCTCAGTGAGTTGTTCTGTCCACACAGCAATGGCTCTATTCACCCAAGCGGCCACAAAAGTGGGTCACAGAGATGCACCCACAGTGGCAAAAATAGCTTTCAGAAAAGTCTCAAGTTAACCTTCAGTTAAATCCGTAACCCCTTAAGGACCGGGGAAATCTGAGGTCGATTTCACTTAAGGACTGGAGCAATGCTGACCTTTTTGACTTAGTCTTAGTTCAACAGTGTTTTCCCTGTAAGTACTTTATTTTACCCATGAAAATTATATACCGTTTCTTTATGCACAAATAGGGCTTTCTTTTGATACCACACTTGTATGGATAGCCCACCATTTTAGTAAAATTAGAGAAAACAAAAAAAAAAAAAAATTTCAAAAAATGGCATTTTTTTTTCCACGGGATAATTTGAGCACAATGGGTTAAATGTTTATGGACACTGCATGAAAGGTATGACCGGTCATTCATACCTACAAAATGGGCAGTTTTAAGTGGGGACTGTCCCCCCTGGGTGAAAAACCCCTTGTCCCTTTTTACCACTTTTTTATTGATGACATTTGGCGGTGTGTATAAATGTATTACATGGCTCCACAACAGTCACACTTCCTAATTTGGTTATTGACGTTTTTTTTATTTAGATTTTTTTTTTTTTTTTTACAAAAAATAAGAAAAAAAAGTGTTGTATCTTTTTTAAAAGAAAAAGTTAATTTTAGCAAGTCAAAAATGGACCTGCGTTTAGCCAGCCTCCAGCACAGCAGTGAAGGGGTTAATACCCTCAGCTGCTGCATTTTATTTGTCCACTAGGTGTCTCCTCTTGGCTTCTCTGTCCCTTACTTTGATAGCAAGGGACAGACGGCTGAGAAGAGACACTAGAGGCAGCGTAGAACACTGCCTCATTCATTCTTTCACAATGCCGGTACATGGGATCGCTGCTGCACTTGTGAAAGTGGCTGAGACTGAATGCTCCGGTCCCGGAGTGCTCAGTTTCAGCCTGGAATTAATGATAGCAGCATGCACAGAGGCGCGCTGCAATCATTAAACCCATGACGTACCAGGACCGTCATGGGTCCTAAAGTCAAATCTACCCATGACGGTCCTGGCACATCATGGGTCGTTAAGGGGTTAAGAGCTGAAGCATCTGCCACTGGCAGAGCTGTAGTTTTAGAAAGCCTAGACACTGGGGCATCCACCTCAGGGGGGTAAGCCCACTGAGCTAGTGCTGCCTTTGAGAAGGGGTACAGCTTAGTGAACTTCTTAGGCAATGTGAAACTTTTGCCAGGGTTTTCCACTCATCTAAGAAGATCTGGTCCAGAGTGGAATTAGGAGGAAAAAAGATATTTTGCTTCTTAGGTCTCTGAAAGACATCAGAAGCATCCTTGTGTTCTTCAGAAAGAGGGGGAATGTTCAGAGAATTAAGGACAGCCTGGTAAGATCATCAGCAGAGGGTCAACCTCAAAGGGGTCCCCAAAGAATTGGGAACAAATTCCCTCAGACCATTCACTTTCATCTGAATCCACTAACAATTGCTCCTCAGAAGAGTCTGACACATCAGGCACATCCTGTGGTTTGGACACAGAAGACCTGAATAGTGCATGGGGTTTACAAGCTTGGATGACCCTCTGCAACTGCGTTGGAAGCAGTTGCAAAGTAGTATTTAACTCTTTCATCCAAGGTGGCTCTACAAAATGGCTGGAGGGTCTTGGCGGAGAGGCAGGGGGCCACAGCGCATGAGGAGCATAAATGACCTGAGTATACTCTAGGAAGCCCTGTTTGACATGAGGAGCAATGCGCAATGTGGGTGACAGACACCCCAGTATCCTTAGTCTTAGGTCTAGCCCCAGGTCCCAATGGGCTTGACACTCTAACAAGATATAAAGCATCTGATAGTATGACAAATAATCCAAATACTGTGTCTAAGATTAAATTTTCACCCCAGAATTAGTGAAAATACACTTAACTGGCAGGTGAAGGGTGAGGAGAGAGGAAGAGTCCAAGCCCTGCGTAGGGAAAGCTAGAAAATGGCATCCGCTCAGTAGCCAATCAAAAAATAGCCCGTTTAATGGGCGTTCAAGGAAATTGTAGTTTCTCTCCAAGTACCCTAAAAACAGTGCCCAAAGCGCCCTGAGCCCCCCATGACACTAAGAATACAAACTAGACAGGGTTAGACAAGTAAAATGAGCAGTCTCTGAACTTGCTATGTGGAGTGGTTGCAAAGATATGTCCCAATAAGTAAAAGTCCCATAGAGGTGAATGGAGCGTGGCGTCTATGAACTTCAAATAACGGAATTTAAACAAAGTGAGTCCAAAGATTGGAAATACATAGAAATCCCCATAAAACTACAAAAAACACTAAGCCCAAAGGGAAAAGTGTAAGAAACCTATAAACATGCTCAATTAGGCAAAGCTTTATAGCCTGGCCGCGAACTGGGCTTAGTCGCCCTTTTGTGGTGTTTCTATGCGCATTGCTGTGTTTCTCGTCTGACCCTTGCTTGTCTTCTGTTGCTCTCTGGTGTTTGATCCTTGGTCTGTCTGACTATCCGTTCCGGTTGTGACCTGTGGCTACGTCTTACTACCTGATCCGTGTATGACTCTGGCTTGTCGGACTACCCTCTCCGTGTTGACCTCAGCTGTGGCTAACTACCCGATTCAGCTTCCGACTGTGGCCTGACTACGCTCCGTTTTGGTTACTGTGTCTGTCTGACTACCACTTGTCCGGATAGTTCAAGGGAGCGCTCCTTTCCTTCGGCACTTAACTACCAAGCTGGTAGTATTGCCGTTGCTTCTGCTACACTAGCTTGTTGCCTCCATTGTGCGCTGCCGATCTGCCTACCCGTACGAGCGCATGTTAACTGTTGCAGATTGCCTGTATCTGTTGGCTACCCTCGCTGTGTCCCAGCTGGGTATCACTACACCTGCAGCTACCCAAAAGCTCCATCTGACTTTCCCTTTTTTGGGATTGTCTGGGTACGCTCCTTTACTGTTTCAGCATTCAGTTGCCTATCAGTATTTAGAACCAGGTTGGTTCTGCCTACTCCATATCTACATACCTGCGGTGGTTCAGTGTCAGCTCCTGGGTAGTGGATTAGACACTGTCCTCACATTGTTCTCCCCCATTGCTCTTTGCATTATTCTGATTATTTTAATAAACTGGTTACATTCACTTGTACAGTTTTCGTGTATTTATTTGCCTAAGGGACCGTGACACCAAAGGACTAACATGTAAATCAAATGAGTACAGGAGTGTAATAGGATCTCCAAATGGAGACCCATGTGCAGAGGGGAAATGTGGGACAAGTGGACCTCAGAACTCAAAGGGTTTTTCACCTTTTTAGCAGGTCTTCTGTCTTCAGACTACCATTCTCCTTATGGGAGGTTTTGGCACCCCATATCTAACAGAAAATAATAAATATAACTGAAAACTAAGCAGAATTGTTCTCTGGCCTTTCCTGTTCAAGGACCAAATCTAACTGGCTGGGGATTGGCTGGTGCACAGCTAAGGAGTGAAGGAAGGCTCTACCCTGCACTTCTTTTCAAGAATTGTTCCTGCCTAATTAAAGGAGCGGTCACCTTCCCAGAGTTACCTGGAAGCTATATTGGACGAAAGAGAAACGAATACATTTTCGTACCGACATTGTTTTCTTCTGTGTACCTCCAAGGCACTGAAAATGGGATTGTCTATGCCCTCCAGCTGGGTAGGACCAATCGGAAGAGTTTAAAAGGCAATCTGAATGCGATTGTCCGTAGTTTTCTTTTGACCAAGCTGTAAAATACTAAGGAACAGTTATTAGTAAAAGGAGTGCTTCTAATCTCAGCTTGTTACCTGTATAAAAGACACCTGTCCACAGAAGCAATCAATCAGATTCCAAACTCTCCACCATGGCCAAGACCAAAGAGCTGTCCAAGGATGTCAGGGACAAGATTGTAGACCTAACAAGGCTGGAATGGGCTACAAGACCATTGTCAAGCAGCTTGGAGAGAAGGTGACAACAGTTGGTGTGATTATTCGCAAATGGAAGAAATACAAAATAACTGTAAATCTCCCTCGGTCTGGGGCTCCATGCAAGATATCACCTTGTGGAGTTACAATGATCATGAGAACGGTGAGGAATTAGCCCAGAACTACACAGAAGGATCTTGTCAATGATCTCAAGGCAGCTGGGACCATAGTCAACAAGAAAACAATTGGTAACACACTATGCCGTCTGGGTGAAGGGGTATAGGGGAATCTTCAGAAGAGGGTTTTCAGGATCTGTAGTATTTCTAAAAATCGGACTGATGAGATCGTGGGTGCAATTTTGCACAGGGAACTATTTGGGTGGTTGAGGACATTAGTCCCAACAGTTCCTTAAAGTCCTGCGCAAAATTAAGCTTCCATTTCAGGAAGATTGAGGTCTTGTGTCAAAGCTTAAATATTCTTTCCTCTGATAAAAGGATCAAGGAGGTTTTTGTGTTTATCTGGAGACCCAACCAATTTGTTGTAGGAACTGAAGTACTAGCTGAGTCTGAGATTTAGATAATTCTTGTGATGGAGACATGATCAGGAGATCATCTAGATAAGCCAGGACATTTACACCTTTCTGTCTTAGGCATCCTAATGCTTGTGCTAGAACCTTGGTGAAGACCCTGGGGGCTGAAGAGAGGCCAAAAGGAAGGGCTGCATATTGGAAATGATATTGCTGTACTGCAAACCTCAGGAACTTTCTTTGAGCTGGATGAACAGGGATGTGGTAGTAGGCGTCCTTGAGATCGATGGAAATCAGGAACATGCCGATGGAAAGGGATTGGACTACTGATTCCACTGACTCCATCTTGAAGTGGGACTGCTTGATCAGGGAATTGACATACTTTAGAACTAAAACTGTCCTGAGGGTTTTGGGATTAGAAAGAAGGTTGAATAACCCCCTGAACCTTTCTCCTGTCCAGGGACTTCTTCAATAACCTTATGTTCTGGTTGATTGAAGACCAGAATGCTTCCCCTCTTGGTGTGATTGGTTGGGATTCTGGACCTGGTGAGTATTCGAGAATGTAGGACAGAAAGGAAATCCATCGGGTAGCCCAGTTCTAAAAATCTGAGAGACCCAGGATGAACCTGAGCCTTCCAGATCGAAAGAAAGGATCCCAGTCTGCCCCCAACTGGGAACAGAACTGGGGTCAGCCGGGACTCATTGGCTTTTCTTTTTAAACTGGGGCTTCTTGTAGTCTCTCCTGAAGTCCCCTCTCTGGGAGAATCTTCCTTTATATTCTTCCTGATTACTTGAATCACGTCTCCTGTTGTTTCGAAACAACTGGTTCCTATATCTCGATGACTGAAAGGTAGGATAACTTTTACGCTTCTTTTCTTGAGGGAGGAAGGGGCTTTTCTCTCCAGAGGCCTTCTTAATAATCTTCTCAAGATGTTCCCCAAAGATGGATGATCCTGTGAATGGCATGGAAATTAACTTGCTTTTGGAAGAGGTATTTGCGTTCCATGGTTTTAACCATAAAGATCTACGAGCTGAAATGGATAGGGCTGAGGATCTAGCTAGGAGGCAAATTATATCCAGAAAAGCGTCACATGAGTAGTTAGTTGCTTCTTTGATAATGGAGATCTCCTTTAGTAGTTTTGATCTAGAGACATTAGATTCAAATTGGTCTTCAAGTTCAATGAGCCGCATGACCCTGGACACACAGGCCATGGCAGTCGCTGCTTTAACGTTTTTGCATTTGACCAAAAATTGTTTCTTAAGCGCGCCATCCAGTTTTCTCTCCATAGGATCACGTAGAGATGTACTATCATCTAAAGGAAGGATGGTGTTTTTTGCCAGATGTGCTATGGGGGCATCAATCTTTGGAGAGGTTGACCTTGTTCTGTACATCCTGTTCAATGAAAGGAAACATTTTCTTAAACTTCTTTTGGGACAGAGGATCTTCTGTCTCCCAGCTTCCATTCTTCTGCAACTAGGTCTGAGATGGACTGATGAACCGGAAAGATTGGAGTAGACTTTTTCTTTCCCAAAAAGGTTGTGTCCATAACATTCATGTCTTGCTGTGTTTCAGACAGGCCTAAGGATTTTCTAATAAGCTTAAAAAAAGGAGTCTATACGATCTAAGTTAAAGACTCCAGACTGTTCTGAACCTAGATCTGAACCTTCAGGCATTCGCTGCATAGTTTGGAAGTGTCAGAGGCTGGTATTCTGTCATCACAGCCTGCACACTGTTTCTGCTTTGATACAAACTTATCCTCTTTAGGGGTGTCTGAGGCATATTTGTCTTTAGAAGGGGGTCTTAGCCGAAGTAGACATGCTGGAGGCTGAGCCAGGGACCCAACAAAATTAAGCCCGCTAAACATATATATATTCTAAAGAAAGAAAAAGGACGTACTCTGCTGCTGTTTAAATAAAGTAATAAATAAAATAAGAGAGACTTCCGCGTTGCACTACAATACCAATAATGCTCACTTGATGTACTTGATGGGCAGAGGCCCATGTAATGCATTGCTTTCCAATGCGTTTATAGGCTTGACATTGACGGGGTTAGTTAAAAATGTCGCCAGTCATCCTTACATTTAGGCAGATGTAATAGTCACCGTGAGACGGAGAACATAGCAGAGGTGGTGGCAGATGCAGCATGTCGACGAATTATGTGTGTTGCAATACAATGACATTCTAAAAAATATGGACGACATGATAAAATGTTATGCGAGTAGAAAGGGAACAATCAGAGGTGGCAGTTTTATTATTGATTGGTTATAAACAGTATTTTAGCATTAAAACTGTAAAATCATTCTAGCCAAAGTGGGGATGGTGAAGTGACCTGTGAACCATTATGAAAGTGCACTACATTACCAATGATGCTCACTTCATCTGAATGTGGCTTGATAGTGCACTACAATACCCATGATGATCATCTACATGTGTGGGCGACTAAGAGTTTGAGTGGCAAAGGAGAGTCAGCACATAACAGCAGCCTATATGTGGTGGGATTGTTGGACATTGTTGAATGGGTAAATTAAGCATTTGCAGACTTTTACATTAGGCCAGGGCTAATAATCGAAAGCAACTGAGCATCCAGGATAATGAGTGCTTAAGGGCGCCGTATATAATGTGGGGTAGGTTGACTCAGCTGTTCGGCATTGTGAAAGTGCACTACAATACCTATGATGCTCATTTATGTTATTACATTAGGAGGGACACAAGAATTCCTGAGAAGGGACAAAACTGATGCAGAGCACAAAGTAGTTAGAAAGAAAAAAGTGGAAGGGACAAAGATGCGGATGACAATTACTGAGAAGGGACAAACTGCAGTGGATGCTGATGATAACTATTGCCAAGGTATAAAGTGTAGGAAAGAGCTAATTTCATGCAGATGACAATTAGTGAGAAGAGAAACTGTGGAACGTAACTTGATGCAGAGGACAATTAGTGAGAAGGGAGCCAGTCTGGAACACGTTTGACTTGCTGCAGAGATTTTCACAAGAGTATGCAAGGAGCCTTCGGCCCCATGCACACCCCTATGAAAATCACTCCCCTGTGAATCTTTGGAGCAATGCGATTGGTTAAGTATGGGTATCTCCTCCTCCTGACCACCCCGGAGTGTGTGTGGCACATCTGGAGAATTGATGGTCACATGACCAGCTTCCCCTTTATAGCATATTATATATGTGTGTGTGTATAAGGGATAATTCTAGCTTCCACAGTAATTACTTAGCGAATATAACTTGGTACTCACTGCCCTCCCAGTGATTCAGGAAGTCCAAGATTCCAGATTAGTTGATGCCGTATATTCATTCTATTATAGTGAACCTAAGTCAATGTGGATGGAATCAATTTGCTTTCTTCTTACCAGATACAAAGTTGTTCATTCAAGGATATCACATTCACTTGTTCCATGTGTCTTGCCACTGCGTTGCTTCCCCAGTGTTGGATTGTAAATAGATGCCTTGATGTTTGATCATCTCCAATTAATCAAATCACTTAAAGTTTCTCTATACTAGGTTCCTGCTATATAATCAGATGTTTTGCCTTATCCAGTAGGGCACTCAATCCTGTAAACAACCAATTAAAAATGTTTAAGATGCAGCTTATCTGTTTTACTGAAACAAAACAAAAAAGACAACACAAAGGGGGAGAAACACCACATCTTGTCTCCCATTTTTCTTGGTATCTTTTCTCCTTTCTCGCTGTTGGCCCGATGAATGGGTTTTTGCTTTTCCACCATCATGTCTCAAGGTGG
This sequence comes from Rhinophrynus dorsalis, assembly GCA_037306005.1. Taxonomy (NCBI): domain Eukaryota; kingdom Metazoa; phylum Chordata; class Amphibia; order Anura; family Rhinophrynidae; genus Rhinophrynus; species Rhinophrynus dorsalis. The sequence goes on from CM074718.1 coordinate 565,656,629, forward strand.
CCCTGGGAAGTTTTTAGAGTGCTTCTGTTGCTACTAGCTGTGACACCTCTGAACTTCTGATAGAGTGTCTCCCAGACAGACCTGTTGTGCTTCAGGTGGGATCTCATAGAGGAGGTGCCTAGGTGTGAGCCTGCTTTCCCCCTGCTCATGTGCTTTTTGCACAGACAACAGATAGCAACATGATTAGCTTTAGGATCCTGAGTGAAGTATCTCCATACTGTGGACTTCACAGTACTGCTACTACTACTAGATGTCAAAGGTATAGCACTTCCAGCAGCAGAAGAGGCACTCGTCATAGCTAACATTGTGGATGTTAATAACAAGCTGAATCACCTTCCGATGAGTTTTAAGGAACTGGGTTGGATCTGAGCCAATAAGGAGATTTGTGTCTACTTACTGATGCATCCTTCTCTTAATCTACATAGAACACAGGAACCAAGGGGTACAATATCCTCTAGCAGAAAGGCAGGGAACTTAACAAAAATAGACTCTCAGAGGCAGGGACTCCCTCCTGATCCACTTTAACACAATCATACTTTACCGTATATAACTCAGATGAAAGAAAAGAAACAGACGTGGAACAAGAAGTGAAACCCCCCCCCCAAACTAGTGAACCCAAGAGGACCCCTCAACATGGGACTCAGCAGTTGGTTTTCCTCTGGGAGGGAAGTCCTGTGTTCCACATGTACTAAAAGAAAAGGATTTTTCATTCATGTCCAATGTGGAATACAGGAACCTTGGGGATATACAAAAGAATCCACTATGTTTTCAGAAAGGGAAAGAGAAAAAACCCTCAAGACACACACCAGTTACAGCCTAAAGCCACAAGATGAACCTCGGGTGTCAAAGGACACCAACACTGCACATCAAAGAACAGAAGCTAACATGTGACTGGTCAAAATTTTAACTCAAGACCACCACCTACACAGGTATACTGCAATCAGGACCTTCCAGTCAAAACTGGCTTCATCTGAAGCCAGCACAAACACAATAGTGTCTGACACACGTGTTAAAGGATGCCCATGTTGCCTCCTTACACAGCAACTCATAGGTCCAAAAGGCACCAGACCGCGTGTTGGAACATATGCCTGTTGGATAGTCTCCTTGATCCACAAAACCACTGGGGGGGCCCACGGGAATGAAAAAAAAAAAAAAAGCAAAATTAGATTTCCAAAAAGGCTGCATGTGATGAACCTAGCACTGGGAAATATAAGGTTTCCTGTTCCTATTAGACAGAACTGGACAGAGAGAAGGAAGATCAATTTCCTGGTTTATGTTAAACTCAAGCTACCTTACTGAGTAACCTTATGTGAGTCCTCAGAACCAACCTTCCAGGGAGGAAGACCAGAAAGGCAGGCTTATGTTAAATGCAGGGAAACAGAAGACAAAGGCTCAAAAGCCTTCTGAAGCACTCCCAAAATGAAGTTAAAATCCCACAGAAGAGTGGGATCTTGAAAGACAGGGTAGGCATGAGCCACCCCTTGGACAAAAGTTTGCACATCGGGTATAGAGGCAATATGACAGGGAAAGGACAGAAAGAGCTAAAATCTGAGCTTTAATAAAGCTAAGAAAGCCCTTTCTGAAGTCCGTTCTGAAGAAAAGACAAAACAACTTTAAGTCAAACAGGTTACTGTCACATCCCCCGATCCTCACCCGACTTATAAAACCAGGGACCTACCCTGTGATATACCTGGGAAAAGCTTGACTGTAGCATAGCAGTAATGATGGAGTCAGAAAAACCCATCTTTCTCAAGATGCTGGTCTCAAAAGCCAAAACCACCAAAGCCGATTTCTCCACCTGTGGATGACACAATGGACTCAATGTACAAGGGTCTGGAAATGGAGGGAGCTGAAACGGCTCTGCCACCGATCAATTGAAAAGATTTCAAAACCAGACCCTAATTGGGCCAGAACATGGCAGCTCCATCCTGATTCTCCTCCTAACCCTGGGAATTAGGGGATCTGGAGGGAACACATATGCTAGAGGAAAACACCATGGAATGACCATCATCTACTGTGAGAGCTAGAGGATGCAGACCACTGAAACAGAACTGAGAAACCTTGCAGTTCAGCCATAAGCCCATTAGGTACACCGTTAGGAGAGTCCGTAGTTGAACTATTCAGTAGACTATGCTGTACTGTCTGACTGGATCCGCACCAGGGATTCCTGGAGGGACTGAGACCTATGCCGTGGAGCTAGGCTAATTGCCCTTAGATACAGCACATTTCTGAACAGTGCACTCTCCACCATGGTCCAAAGACCCTGAGTAGTCTGGTGGCCCAGGCTGGTGTCCGTCATAACTATGACCCAATTTGGGATAATCAGTGGCTATCCCAAGGACAGATTAGGTCTCTGAGGCCACCCATGAAGGTTCGCCTTCATCTTGTCACACAGGGACCTGTCATTGAAAAGGTGACACTTATGAGGACCAATTCCTGAGACTTTTCAGCTGCAGCTCCCACATATTAAATTGAGCAAAGGGGATCACTTCCAGAACAGAGACTAGATCCCTTAGTATCATAATATACTCCCCCCACAGTCACAGACAGCTGGGCTACTGCCAGGGACATCTGAAGGGACAACGATAGTCTTGTCATCTGGTAGAAAAACCTTCTCAGAAGAGTTGAATGCTGAGAAAGTTAAGGACCTGGATTGGAACCACATATGAAACCCTATCGTGTTGCTCCAGAATGGACACGCAAGCCTGAATCTGAGTGTGCAAGATCTGCTCTTTAGGAGCCTATAGTAAAAGATCATGCCAATAAAAGTCAAAGAGATCCTTTTGAGAATGGATGTGTGCCACCATGGCTAACACAACCTTTGTGAATACCAGTAGAGTGGACACCAACCCAAACAGAAGAGAGGTGAAATGGAAATGATGATCTTGGAATGCAATCCTCAGGAATACTAATTATCTATGTGGATGTGCAGATAAGCATAATTTATATTTAGGGGAGCCAAAAATACCCCTGGACACATGGCAGTAATAATGGAGTGCAAGGACTCCATCTTGAACCGTGGAGCAACCACAAAAAGGTTGAGGCATATTAAGACCAGAAAAGGACAGAATTCATTGTCAAAAGATTGGAATGGAATCCTGTGAATCCTTACTGAGAAGGATCTGGTATTAATAGATCATGTTACCATGTCTACCAGGGAAGAGAGTATAAAAAATATAGGACTTTATTCTGGATTGTGAGGAACTCTGGATATTAAGAAATTACATGGCAAAAGGGACGTGAAATCAATGGGGTACCTTCTGAGATTACATGCAAAACCTGCTGGTTCACTATGCACATGGCCCACAAACCATGGAAAAAATTTAGATGATTTCCTATAGCCTTAGGTCAACCAGACCCCCGCAAATTATGTGGGGGTAGGTTTGTCAGTTTTGGACTTCTGCATAGGCTTCTTTCCTGCCCAAGACTGCTTTGCTTGTGCTTTAGGGTGGAATGCGCTTGGCCTTGGGCATATATCCATACTGGAGGGAATTAAAAAACCATGCATCTTCTGTAGAAATATGGAACATTCATAAGTAACTTGAGGCAACAAAGTGCTCTTATCCCCAGTGGCATAACTGATAAGCTTGTCCAGTTCCAGGCCAAACAACGGTTTGCCCACAAAGGGGAGAGATGCCAAAGAACTCTTGGAAGACTAGTCAGCCAACCAAATTATAAGCCACAAATATGATGCACGGCTACAGAGAAATCGAAAACTGCGTGTGTACCGCATCCAACAGATTAATTTCCAGCTTCTGCTTGCTAGAAGCATCAGAATAATTTCCTGGCTGATGTGAATATCTGAGATTATGTTGGGCAGAAAAGCTTCAAGGAGTATGAAGAACCACCTTGTCCTGTGAAAAAATAAAGTCTGTAGTTCGGCAACTCTGAGAACAGACACGTTGGTCAGAAGGAAGGCCATCTTAAACATTAGAAGACTCAAAGAAGCAGCTGAAAGAGGTTCAAAGGTCCAACGGCAGAGTGGGACCCCTGAAGGCAGGGTAGGTATGGGGCCACCTTCTGAAAGAGAAAGGCAATACAATTTTGAAAAAAAAGAATGGAGAGAGCTGAGATCTGAACTTGGATAGAACTTAGGCTGAGAATATTGTTGATGCTACCTTGAATAAAGGCCAGAATCTTAGGAAGATTGAAAGGCCATGATGGAGCATCTGAATCAGAGCATAACTGGAAGTATAAAAGGATTAAATCCCATGATGGGCCTTACATGTAACCAACTTCCTAGCTTGGAGCATAGCAGAGATTACAGCATCCACAAATCCTTCTTCAAGATGTTGGCTTCAAGAGTCATGCCAAAGCCAACCTTTCCACCTGAAGATTACAAACCAGGCCCTGTGTCAGGAGATCCAGTCTCAAGGTAAGTGAAATGGTTCTGCAATGGACAGACTGGGAAGATCTGAGAACCAGTCCTGATGGGGCCAAAAGGGGGTGATCATGCGGAGGCGAGCCATAGGCATCTGAGCAGACTTTTCAGCTACATCTGTTTGGGCTTTGGGGTGAGGCAGGCCTAAAAAGGCCTGAGGGGGTTTGAACCCCCAAACTGGTGGAGTTGGAAACCACGTCTTTGGAAAAAAGTTATGCTTTGGAGGAATCAGAGGCAAAAGTGTGCTGTTGCTTCAAGAATTGTTACTAGTGACCTTATTCAGTTCAGACTCAAAGATTTGTTTTGTAACAAAGAGGCAGGACACCAAAGATTTTTTCGAAGATTGGTCAGTTGCTGAGGCCTTAACAGAGAACCTACAGGCATCAAAAGCCACCTCTGTGAGTTATGTAACACCCTCCAGGATGTTGTCAAGCATAATAGGTCCTCTTTGGAAACATCCCTACTGATGGCATCTCAGTAGATGTACAGGCTAGACAGTTACAGCTCTAGCACCCACGTGGTAGAAAAATGCATTGCAGAGCGGCCCCAAAGGCCACCTTCAGTAAGGAATAATCTGCCTGATCCTTTAGAGCCACATCATCAAACAGAGGGAGTGATTTTTTTTGGGCAAGGAGAGATATTGGGAGATGAACTGTGGAGAAGCCTACTGCAACAAGGCCTCAGCTGAAAAGGGTATAGGTTGGAGGCGTGCTCATTAAGGAACACTCTCTTCCAGGCAAACCTGATCCAGAGAATGATGGAGAGAAAAAACGGGTATCACATTTGTGTGCTGTTGGAAGATGTCAGGTGAGGAGGATCCTGAAGCAGAGGCCTCAAACTTTAAGAGTCTTTAATAATGATCTGATGAGCCCCTCATATGAGGGGCATGAATCTTCCTCATGGGGATCCCCAAAGGACAAGAAGGAATCCATATCCTCCCCATCAGTGTCAATTTCATTCACAAACGAATCGCCAACCAACTGTGAATGGCCCCTAAAAACAGAATCAGTGTCTGACAGGGGATATGGGATGCCAAGAATGAAGGACCCCTTGAATATAAGGGATAAAGGGTAACTGAAGAAATCAGTGTCTTAACACAAAATGGCTCTTGCATTGGAGGGTTCCGGGGGTGTAATAGTGAAAGAGGGATATAGTGTACCTAAATATTCTCTTGGAAGCCCAGTCTGGCATGAGGAACAGTGTGCTAAAGGGATTAGGGGGATCCCAGATTGATTAGGCTTGTATTTCCCCAAGTGTCCCTTGGGGAGCCAAAATGTAGTCCAGATTAGTTGAAGAGTATGAGAAGTTACACCGAAATACCCTAAAAAGGTACTGACTGCAAGGGGTTAAAAAAACAAGGTAAAGAGGAAAGACCAGCCTCGGTGTAGCCAGTGCACTGATAAAGAAAGATGGCTGACAAAGCACCACCTCTGTCCAACCATTAAGGACTGGAAAAAAGATTCTGTGACATGTAGTTTCGCATTGCTCTTGCCAGTAAATGGTGGCTCTCCAGCCATTTAAAACCTGGCATTTTTGGTGCTCTAAACATTGATCCCATGCTGACCATGCAATAAAGTAGGTTACAGTGATTCATTTTGAGCAGTATTTGACTGCTGTAGGTGCAATTTGTACAGAAATATGTCCCTGTGAAGACTTCCGTGCAACGAGGATGGATGCCACGTGGGTGCCCGGTTCTTAAAAGGGCTGCAAATAAACTGAAGTACCAATAAAGCATATAAAAAGGTTGAAAACGAATTAAATATATATATATATATATATATATATATATATATATATATATATATATATACATACACACACACACACACACACACACACACACACATTAAAGCAAAATAGTAGAAAAAGACAATAGAACAAAGAAATCTGCTCTAAAAAGGGTCCAGAAAGTGTCAAATCAGCCCAAGTGTAGAAAGGGTTAAACCCCCTTGTAATACAAGCAACCACATTAGAAACATGCCACACAAGAATGTAGAAATACAATGCAGCACTTGTCAGGTAGGGAACACCATATACCAGTGGGTGCCAGACTATACCAGGGACATCAAGGATAGGACCCCATAGTACTCAGTGGGTACTCCCATTTAAATGAAAGACCTTCAGAAGTTCAGTAATGAAGCATAGACTTATGAAAATGTTAACCTCCACAGAGAAAGGTTCAGAAATATACCTGCAAACTGGTCAATCCAACTCCAGGGAAGAATAATGGGGGATTTTACAGCCCCGTATTCTAAGCATAAAAACAAATTAGAAGTCTATGAGAGCAGTGCCCAGTTTGTCCTGTCTTGAGGCCAGGTCACTTAAATTGAAGCGGCGAGGAGTAAAGGTGGATGGAAGAATCTTCAGGCCCCTATATAAATTGGGAAGCTTCAGACAAGCTATAAGGCTGATAAAAAAGCACTAAAAAAACCCTGTGCACTATCAATCCTTCTGAAGGAGGCCAGGAATAGAAACCTGTCTAATGAGGAATTATACTGCCCCATTGCCTATAGCAGAAAATAAAAAAGGAAGGTTTCTGAAGGACGGAACTTTACGCCATGGTTTCTGTGTGTTCCTCACTGGACTTAACATAAATGGGGTTTTTCTTCACAATTGCAAGCAATCTTCAGTCATCCACTACTATGGTCTACTAGGTTGTTTACTATTGCTGAGCACTCATGAGTGTGATTATGTCTCTGATTGATTTATTCTTATTTTACAGCCTCATGATGGCCTGCTATACATGTTGATAGAGATCAGCAGACTCCAAATGCAAATACCACACCTAGAACCACATCTAGACCTTTTGTTAGTTCTCCTGTGCATGAATTAATAATGCAAAAACACACACCTGGCTAATAAACAGCTGGGCAGCCAGTTGTCCAATTACTGAGTGATTATCTATAAAAAGGGTTGTGATTACTACATGTTTATGGATGTGAATACCCTCAAATCAAAACTAACAGCGTGCACTTTATCCTTTGAATCACTGTTTTGTTTAAATCCAATGTGCTAGAATACAGAGCCAAAACAATAAGAGTTGTTTCACTGTCCAAATACTGTATGTAGCTATCTGGATTCCCCTGGAATCTAGACTTCAAATAACTGCTTGTGAAGCTGAATAATAGTATAAGTAGAGACAGAATGCATCGACACAGATTTAGAATACATGCATGAACAATCCCCTTCAGACAGTGAATACTAAAATCAAATTGACTGTATTGAACCCAAAAGCAGTTAAAATATGACAGGCAGCTATGTCATATCCTCTGAAACCTATTAGAACACCTCAGCCTCAGATAAAGTGCAAGGTGTTTGTACAAACCACATTTGATTTTCAGCAGGTAATGTACTAGTTGCCTATCTTATTTTTATAGCCTTCAGTTCAATAAAAATGATGGTGGGAAAAGAAGGATATGTGTTTTTTTGAGGCAAAAACAAAAGTGTGTGTGTGTGTATGATGTAGTAGAGTGATTGTACCTCCTCTTCCCGCTGTATCAGAGAACAGACTAGGAGATGGAAAAATGTCCAAAGGCTACCTGTTACCTAACTCTTACATTGCTCTTTACAAAATCTTTTGTATCAGTGTCACAACACAAGAATATACAAATATGGTACATTTATTTGTAGAATATAACACAAGGACTGAAGACATATTAGTGGTCCATTTTTTTTAACAAAAACACAGGTGTAAATGTAAAATTCAATTAAAGAACATTCTTTAGGAAAATATGAATATAAAGATACATGTTAGTTTAAGCATTGCTGTGTAAAATGTATTGTATGCAAAATGACAAAAACATAGAAAAAAACAAAAACAAATAAATAATTGTTAATATGCAGGTATATTTCAAAAGCATTTAAAAGGCCTGTACTTACAAACTGTTTATATTGTTTAAGCTAGCGGACAAAATTGGATTACACTTGTTATCTTCAAAGTGATATACGCCATATATTTTCTGGAAGAAGCACCTATTTCCAGTGTAACGGTATGTTTTAAGTTCAAAAATATATTATTTTTTTTTAACAAATTAATAAAGTGTTAATAAAAAAAAATTAAAAAAGTATAAAAAGGTGCTTTACCCATATAAAAAAAAAATCTTACTTTGGCACTAATACAAAAAAAAAAAAAAAAAAATCTACATATGGTGCTTGAAAACAAACATACACAGAGGCATGCATTTTAAAATGTGCATTCCAAAAAAGGCTCCCCTCAGTATAGCACAACATGGTAGAATTGGCCAATGGACATTTCCCCCAGTATTAACCATAATACTGCCAGCATTACAGAAATCCAGAACGGGCCATTATGGCAGTGAAAGGTATAACCCTACGAGTTCCATTGCTCTGCAAAGTGCTGCACCAACTCTGACACACAAAGTTCAATGTAATCTACTTTATATAACAAAATCAAAGGACACCACTGTTTCCCTTGCCTGCCCCTGTGAAATATGTGAAGGCTGATGTACTAAGTGCAAACCAATCCTGGGACAAATACAAATATCAGTTGGTTAAATTGCTAGAGGTCTCCAAATCATTAAAAAGCAAAATGTTAGCGACCTGTAGCATTCAAAGATTAAAAGCCCCAGATGACTCAATGGGAATTTGCATTTTGTCCATAAGATGCAAATGGTTTGCTTCAGTTCTTCTTAATACATCAGCTTCCTTGGGGGGGGGGGAATATGAATAAAGGTTTGATAAAGAAGGTGATAAAGTAGAGAGGACTTCTCCAGTGATATCACTCAGGTTATTTTGTGGAGCCAATGCACTAAGATTTCTCAAGTGGGAGGCTCCATGGAATAACATAGGACTTGGAAAAGTAATATGCCTGGAGAAGTTATCTCCATTTTATGACACCTTAGCACATCTCCCGCCTTGTGTTACCATTGTGTCAAGAAAATCTGCTTGCAAAAAAGCGCCCAATTAATGTCAATTTCTGTAAAGTTCTCGAAACACCTGGAAGTTTTAAGCTTTGTAAGACAATTCACCTAAAGCAGGGATGAATCAGAACCAGGAACTGATTCAATGCTGAATTAGGGATTTGTATCTAGGATTCAACTAGCTAAATCCTGAAGTGATAGAGTCATGCCTAGATTCTATAAAACAGGACATATTCAGCCACTCCCTATTAAGAGCCACAAGCAACACCACAAGTAAGTATTTTGGTACTTCTCTCCAGACAAAGCACTACACCCCAGATACTATACACTTTGGTAGTTAATGCTGTATTCTATCCTCTTCCCCCTTTTTGTATGTGTTAACCCTTTCAGTATCAGCAATGCATTGCACACCCCTCTGGCAGTGAAAGGGCTAAACATGCATACTTATTGGGCTGTATGCATAAGGAAAAGAGGAGCAATCCTGGAGGAATTCAACAGTACCATTAATCATCATATAAAAAAAAATCTCCATGATTTAAATGGGGCTTTTAACCATTGGAATGCTATAGATGTGTCCACTGCAATGCAAAGCCATATTTAACCTTTGAGTGCCAGATAGGGGCATGTATTTCTCCCCTATAGTGCAGCTGGTTTGCACCTATTTTTCTGCCTGCTTTTTTGTGTGATTGCTACTGTATTAACCCCTTCAATTAGCTCACCTTGGTCTGTGGTGGCATAGATAGGACAAGAGCAACATCCAGTAGTTAAATGATGAACAATCTAATGCACCCTGTATATAAAGGCAAAATGTACCAGTTCTGAGGAAGATCAACTGCATCATAGGAAACAAATCAAGACTCCAAACACCTATTGATTCATTTTTGCTTTTAACCATTTGAATGCTAGAGGGCACCCGTTTAAATCATAGCTTGTTTTCCCCTGAACTGGTTCACTGCTTTCATACATAAGGTCCAGTGACAGCATTGAGACTACAGCACACATCACATGGCAACAACCTGGGGACAAAGCCTGACATTTTGTATTGGACTCAATGGGAAGATTGGAATCTTAGACTGAGACTTTATATAGAAAGCAACAGCACCACCTGGTGACCATAAGAAAATTGCAGTTTAATCTATTGAGTGCCAGACGAGTGACCAATGTTGCCATAAAACATCCAGAAAGCACTTCTCACATTTACACACTTCCCTATAACGTTATTGTGCCTATGCAATCTTCAGTTCCGTTGGTCTCCCATACATGGGGGCTCTTGCCTGGCTTCATGTACGCTGCATGGAACATTTGGTGATTTTCAGTTACAGATGTCATGGCAAAGACACCTAGAAGCTGAGTGAAGACAGAGAATTGGCTCATGCGGGGAGACCAGTGAGAGCAAAGATCATGTGCAATCAGAATAAGTTTTTTTACCGCTGGGGAGAATCAGCCATCCACATGTGACTATCATAGTAGAGCAGGCACAAGCATCAACTCTGAGTGTGTGGAAGGTTTCCAGAGCATTCCAATGTATTAGACGATACTCTGGCACTGAAAGGGTTAACTGAATAACACAAGGGGACCCTTGGTTCCCTGTATGTGTAACAGACTGAGTATCTGGAGTTGTGGATAGTGTGTGTGTGTGTATTAAACTTTTAGATATCAAGAAAAGTGGTGCTTCTTATCATCCATGAAATATAATTTTATTATTGCAAAAAATAAGAAAACTAGTTTTCCAGCTACTTATAAAGTTGCTAATTGTGGTGTGGGCACTTTGTGTCTTAGCCCTTACCTCCCACTTTCACTGACAATCCTTTTAGTGCCAGGGGAAGTGTCTTTTAGTGGCGGCGTTAATGTAGGGCTAAGACCGGAAATATCTGCACAGCATGGCTTAATTATCTATATTTAAAACAATAATAATAATCCCCCCACAAATGAACACTTGCTCCCCCTCTGCTTCCATGTATTATGATCTTCCCATGTAGTGTGGTTCTGTGACTACTAGCGGTACAAGGCTGGGCTGGCAGACAGTGTAGTGTTGCTCTCTAACCAGTGGAAACTTGAAAAAGGCTGGGGTGTCAAACGATGTATGTGTGGTTCTGTGACTATCAAAGGGACAGTGGAATATCTCTCTCTTTCCCCTGCCTTCTCTTAGAGGTGATCTTGAAAGCTTGCATGCTAGATAGGTCTACAATGCCATGCTTCTCAAAAAGGAGATCTCTAGCATCCACGAGGTTAATGGTTAGTGAAACTAGGATGACAGCTTACATAATTTTTTTTTTTTTTTTAAACCAAGGCTACTGGTTGCTCTTTAATATTAAACAAATAATTAAAATACAGGCATTGCAATTATATAACTTTAAAAATTAAGGTATCTCCTTTTTGTAGTATGTAATGTCTTATGCCACATCATGGCATACCTGCCATTCATTCTGGACTTTTGCCCCGGCTTTAAAATTGAAACCCATATTCTATGTGCTTGTTAGTAAAAGGTTAATATATTTTGAGCTTTCCAGTATGTTATTATTGCTTAGTTATAGGATTTCCTATTATATTTAGATGTGGGTAACATCTGTTCTGCCATACAAGCTTAGTTAAAACCCTTTGAATATAAGAGGTGTGTCCAATGCAATGCGTTAGACAACCTTCTGGCACTGATAGGATTGCAGCCATACAAGGTTCTCTCCTGTCTCAGTGTTACATAGTTTTCAATGTTGCTAATGTTATTGCGTCTAGGAGTCAAAATGTACAGATAATGAATTTACATATTCACAAAAAAAAAAAAAAAGAAAACAGCATATTTTAATGAAGATATTTTACATTCAAGCATTAAATCCTTTAAATGCTAGAGGGGTACACAACTCGTCCCAAAGCAATACCTATGGATACCCCTCTGGCACTCAAAGGGTTAAATACAGTATCAAATATTTAACATGATGCTCATTTTACACTTTAAGTGCAGAATACACTGTACGATGAAAACTGGCATTCACCTTACTTTCCTGATGTGTACCCTCCAATGTTCCAGTCATGCTACACCTCAAAAAAAGCAATGACATCAAAGCTGTGAATGTTCTTGTTGCAATAAAGTTGCCATATGAACTAGGCCTAAGGCTGAGTATTAACTATTTACTAGTTAATATGAGGAGACAAATCCAACAAAATGGACTGCCAGTAATCCATCAGTTTGGTCAGCAGTGATCAGAACTCAATCCTGAAACGGAGCTAAATATTTTTGCATTATATGGAAAAAGTATTAGTCACAAAAACTGTGTACAATGAAACTATCTTCATCCACAGCCAGCTGTTGGCAAGATGGAGATGATGGCAACTGTAGCCGTCTGCAGCTGGAGGGACTTAGGTTGCCTGCATCATTCTAGATAATACATGACAGCAATATACTATACAATTTAAGTAAGCAGTTTGATTTTCAAAGTGGCTATTTTTTATGTAGACTGTATTAAAATACACAAAAGCCTTTTGCTTTGAGGTTTCCAAATGCAGGTACATTTACAAATAACTATGCCAATTAAATCACAATCTTTAACCCTTTGAGTGCCAGAGGGTATGCAACGCATTGCTTTGCAATGTGTTGCGTACCCCTCTGGCACTCAAAGGGTTAAACCGTTTGCCTGTAAATATCATATATAGAAAATAGCTAAAACAAATTACATAAAAACCATGTTACAAGTAAAAATAAGTAGAATGTTATACACAAACATGTAATATTAAAACCAGTGAAATACAGATATTTGTAGATTTTTTTTTTTGTAAAAATCTATTATAGTGGTCTTAACCAGGGTGACGTGGCATTTTCGGGTGGTTAGGACATCCACTTCGGGTACTTTGACAAGAGTGTGTGAATCTTGAGTTTCAAATATATATTTATGCAAATTGTTATGCAAAAGGTTTGTTTTTCTTATTAGGATACCCCAAACCTATAGATTTATGCATTTGTACCCACATTATATCTGTGATAAATGTTAGGTGTGCCATGAACATTCCTGATTGCATGTTAGGAGCAAAAAGACAGAGGACCCCTGTTCTATTATCAGTATACAACATACTGTGCAACACACATTGTTCCGTGATATATGAAAAGAAATGGAGGTGTCTAGGACATGATGTAAGGTTATCCCACTACCTCTCAAGATACCGGCATATTGCACTCAAATAACGGATGGCAGAGATCACATTAAAGAATATTTCCTCAACCCTTTCAGTGCCATGTGGGTGTGAATGTGGGGGGGATGCACTGCAAAACAATACATTACACATCCCTTTTTTAACCCTTTGAGTGCCAGAGGGGTATGCAACACAATGTGTTCCATACCCCTCAGGCACTCAAAAGGTTAAACAAAGCAGTAAAAGTCTAATGAAAGTGCAGGATGTCTCCTGTTTAGTAAAATGAGGGTACTTGCTAGCAGATGCTTCATTCCAAAGTTATTACTGCTCAAACTTTTTTTTTTAATTAAACTGTTAGTTCCTCCTTCTATCGAGAAAGTTGTTCTATTGTATTCTGTGGGAAAAGGGATTTCCAAGCTACAGTCCTCCATGGTAGGTGACAATAACAGATCCGCCACTTTATGACACTACTAGTGTAAAAGCCAGTGTACACGGGCCAAAGTCCTGGTGATGTTACCCCTTTGAATGCCTGAGTGGTACGCAACGTATTGCTTGTAATGGGTTGCGTACCCCTCTGGCACTCAAAGGGTTAAGAGGCCAGTCCTGCTCTGCGAACTGCTGCTGCCTCGCTGGTGGAGCATGCAATGCAGTCATGCTTTGTAGAGACTGCCCAAACAGACAGAATACTCCCAGCACAGAACTCCCAGCATTCTGTGCGTTCAGGCAGTCTCTACTGGGCATGACTGCATCGGACAAACATCCTAGAGAATTATTATATAGGATATTACCTGAATGAATTTCTCTCCCAGCAGTGGCAGTACTCTTGGTTTACCCTGCAGGAAAAGTCTTACTATGTACTTTTTTCATGATAAAATGCTACTGACCATTTAATCAATTGAGTGCTTTAGAAATGTGTTGTGTGCCCCTCTGGCATTCAAAGGGCTAAGAAACAAAACAACTTCACAAACCAATTTATATATGTAAGATAAAGAATCATCTCTCTAAACCATTTAGAGAGCTTAAGACAGCAAATTGGAGCAGATAGCAGATTCAGGTACGGATTTCGTTTTACAGTTACAGTTATTAGTATGTCAGGTAAAACGGGGTACTGACAGAATAGGTTCTATATAAATACAGTTTAACTAAATCACACTCACAACCCGATAACTAGGCCACCTATTAAAATAACACAAACATTTCCTCCCCTTCTTTCCGTACTGGTCTCAATAGTTTACTTTCACATTTTCCTTTTTACAAGTTTTCTTTAAAAGTGCATAGTATTTTCTGGAATTGCAAAAAGAAAAATATCTCCCTACATCAGGACATGCTAGTCTTTCATATTCCATTCTACATTACACAAGATGAACTAAATCCCACAATTTCCCTAAGTTTTTTGTATATTAAGATGTGTAAAAGTGCACATTCCTTGAAAAAAAACGTAATCAAAATGATACTGCATTGCTGTTTTCAGCTGGATGCGGGAAATAGATTTCCAATTCTCACTTCCTACTGAATATTCCACACTTGAGGATAGTCTCACAAGCAAGTGAATTGCCTGTTATATCAAAATATGACAATAGCTTCACCTATACTTGTGAGATCATGATCTTTCACATACAGTGGCGTAACAATAGAGGTCGCATCTGTGACTGGGCCCCTGGAGTTACTCCAGGGGCCCGGCTGCCCCCTGCGACCCCATCACCATGCGCCCGCAGCAACTCAGCTGATCGCCCGGCGCTCTAGTAATGCAGAGTGCTGGGAGATGACACTGTCTACCAGTACTCTGCATTACTTAGAACCACGCGGGAGCAGGTAAAAGATGGACAGGGGGCAATGTGAAGAATGTGGCCGGGGTGGTGGGGCTGGGCCCATGGCAATTTCTGCACCAGGGCCCAGTGGCTTCTAGTTACGCAAGTGTTCACATAATAGAAACATCTAAGAATAAACCTTTAAACTTTGTTTTCACAGAGAGGTATCCAACACAACCTTCCTGGCAATCAAAAAGTTAAACGAAAATTGCACAGCTAACCAAACATTTTAAATTAGGTAAAATGCCAACATAAGGGTTCATACTGGCTAATTTCTGCTTCATGTAACCCTCAATATACAGGAACAGAGAATGCACATAAAAGCTCCTTTTAGCATTAAATTATACAAATAGGTAAACATTATTTATGCACATTAAATCCATTTGATTGGTATTTTTAGTTTACCATATATTTTACTGTAACTAGCAAAGTAAAAATGAAAACAAAATACTTTCAATTATTAAAATTTACAGAGCTCTCCATAGACTGCAAAAGTATTGCCATAAAAAGGAATGATCAAAAAAAGTTTGGTTTTATAGAGCTTGCCTCATAATATATTTTTATCCCATAATAGGATACTAGTTCATTATTCAGACACATACATAAATATACTCAACTACAGATAACAAAATGCTGAAACTAACCATAAAGCAAATTCGGAGGGAGGAATGTTTGTTCACAAGCAAAAAATTACTGCCCATGGGAAAAATAGGAACGAGTTATTACTTATTTAAAACGCTAGCCTGCTAAGCTCCCTGTGTGAGTAACCGCACATGTGCAGTAGAGACTGTCGGAACAATGCAGTCATACGCAGTAGAGACTCACTGAACGTGCTGATCCGGAGAGGGGAGCTCAGGATGGCTCACCGCCAGTCTCTGCTCCCGGCTCCGGGGCAGCAGCCGGGGACGCTGGGTGCACTTTAGTCCGTGTATATGGGCTTTCATACTAGTATCTATATAAAGACAATGCTTAGGTGTTTGGTCAGATACACTCAATGGGGAGTCTTTGTACTCACTATAATATATATATATATATATATATATATTTATATTAGATAATTTGATAAATTGCTTTGGAATTATAACCATAATATGGATATAGATGGGTAGCAAGTTTCAGGTTTGGGCAGTGGTCAGAGCTCAACTCAAAATGTGCAAAAAAGTGCTGAACTGGTTAAATACTAATCAATTAATTAAAAAAACGATATAGTCACACTAAAACATGATTCAAACTGGTGTTTTAACTGCTGGAAGCTAGACAGCCTTGCAATCTGTTGGATCTCCCTCTCTGGCATCCAAGCGGTTAAATATAACTGCAAGCCATTTTTTGCAATACAACAGACAAACCTCTGTCAATCTAAAAGGTTAAATAACCCTTTGAGTGCCAGAGGGGTAAGCAACGCATTGCAAAGCAATGTGCTGCGTACCCCTCTGGCACTCAGAGTGTTAATGACTGGTGTACATAGGCAGTTTATAGAACAGTACTGTGTGTACATTATACTTACACAAAATACCAGGTTAAAAAACAAGAACCAATATCACAGAAATAAGCATTTTCTATGGTGAGAACTGCATAAATAAAGTGGTTATTGTATAAATGTTTGTCAGAGGTTGGCAACCTGCAGCTCTTCAGCCGTTGCTGGAGTACAATTCCCATAGCCTTCAGCCAGCTGAGGATGTTGGAACAGCTGGAGAGCCACATATAGGAAGCCACTGTTCTGTCTGAACTAAGAAAATTTAAACATTCTGGATAATATAAACTGCACTTTAGAGAATAATTAAAAAACCCTATTGATTCAAATGTAACATTTAACCCACTTATTGCTAGAGGTCTCCTATGCTTGAAGACATCTCAAATGGAAGGGGGTAATTGTCCCAATTAAATAAATGGGAGGGTGTGGATTTTTTCTCCTCTATGGTATATTTTGGTTTGTGAATGCCTGACTGATGATAATAGTGTGTTATCTCCCTCATTATCAGCATCGGGATTACACTGGATTTCATTACTTAATTATAACATCCATCAAGAGCAGTTTGGGTCTTAGATTCCAAAGAAAATGAGTATGCAGCATAGAGACACACATTTACAATGATCTGGAGTGTTTAAGCCATTGAACATTAGAGAGAGGACACACCTAGCATTAAAGTGGTTAATGGACCCATTTAAATTAATAGCGATTTTGGGAATCTGAATTTGTCCCCTATGATGCAATTGGTTTGCCCTAGGATTACCCCATTTTCTTTGGAACATAAGGCCTTTAGATAACATTTCTAGGTGTGAGTTGATGGGAAGTGGATCTGATTCCAGTGAACTGGAAGGTCTGATTCAGGTGTGGTCACTTAGTGATTAAATACACAATGGGAGAGGTAGTCCAACAACTGGGGAGCCACATGTTGCCAACTGGTTCCATTTAACCCCTTGAGTGCCAGAGGGGTACGCAATGCATTGCTTTGCAATGCCTTGCATACTCCTCTGGCATCCAAAGGGTTAAGTTACACGATATATGGATTAAATTATGTCACAAATGTAGCATGTGACAACCTTACACATTATCCCATTCACCAATGATGGAGTACAAGGCAGATCCACAGCTCCCATCTGCCAGATCCCAGAGAACTGTAAATTCTATCATGCTAACATATTGAAGCATTTATACCATATTTCATTGTTTTTCCCTACCATGCATACTATCGATCATTGATGAATTTCAGAAGGCAATATGGGATACACTGCTGTTCTGACTAAAAATCCTGGCCTAACTACAGAGAATGCACATAGTTAGTAGTGATCTGTTGTTGTGCCCATGTGTAAGCATTAAACCAGAGATTGGCAACCTGAGGTCCTCCACCTAACAGCTAGCCAGGGATGATAGGAGCTTTAATCCACAACAGCTGAAGCACCTCATGTGGCCCTTCCATGCAGAAAACAACACACACCCACTTGGAACACAATATTAAGGCTGGTTACTAAGAAACAAAACTTTTTTTTTTTTGCAATCCAGCTGCCTCATAAGGGACATATAACCACTTCCATTGATTTGGATGGAGCTTTTAACTCCTTGGACTCTAGAGTGGTCTTGCATTGAGAAGCTATGAAATGGAGACTGCTCTAGCATGCAAAGGTTTAAAAGTCCTCCGGAATTGCTCACTTAAAGATGGTGGATAAATACAGCCATATTTTAACACATCATTAAAACCCTCTCTTAATGTAGATTGGCCAGTGTAATAAACGGGCTTACAACACTAGAAAAGCACACGTGTCTGGACAATAATTAAATACAGATTATAGAAACAATTGTCAGCCTCTGTCTGACTGATCAGACAAATCCCAAAAAGAAATATCAAATTCTGTCATTATCAACCCCTTACTGGACCAGAAGGGTATGCTATGCATTGCATCTCAATGTGTTGAGCACCCCTATGTTCCTTGAGGGGTTCACTGTTTGCTGGGCCAGACCTACCATTAAATATAAAAGACCGTGGCACTAATCTTGGATGGAAACTATGTAGCATCACTCCCCACCACATAAGAGAACCGGTGCTGGAAGGAAGGAGACGAGCATAATAGTCTAGAATACTGCAATGCATAGAAAGATCCTCCACACTCTGTGGTCTGCATAAAATCATTTCTTTATTGTAGACAACATACAAGTGCACTATCAAACAATAGTCTTACGTGTTTCACACACGCAGCACTTACTCGGACTCATGTCTATGAGTAAGCCCTGCGTGTGTGAAATGCATAAGACTATTGTTTGATAGTGTCTCGTACGTGGTCTACAATAAATAAGCGATTTTATGCAGATCACAGAATGCGTTGGAACTTTCTATGCATTCCAGATCTTCCATTAGGCAGAGTAGACAACTGCCTAGAGCTGTGCTGGACATACCCAGTTTGTGGATTTTGTGTGTGACCAGAGCAAACAAAGTCCCTGAACTAGTAAACAGGCTATTTAATCCTTTGGATGCTAGAGATCTCCAATAATGAGTCCGTTCAGCAACCAAGGCTTTAACGGTTTTGTTCTAGTTTATTATAAGCCAAGGGTATTTTCTGTGCCAAAGAACACTGGATTGGACTGGGTGTAGAGTTATGTGAGTGGGGTTTGGTCTTGGACAGAGCTCAGGGAGCTTACAATGCCTTGTCTAGGGGCGCCTGAGATTTAAATCTGGCCTTAACTACTGGTCATCTTTTTTTATTCCAGCTAACAGCTAAAGCATTTTGTACTCCAAATAATTATATTCACAGGCCTACAGAAACATATGGGGCCATTTGCACAAAAAGAAAATGGAGCAGTCCTATGGAGCAAAGCCATGTATTGAGACCTCTCCGGCATTCATAAAAAAACAGTATTTTGTCTTTATATATTCTGTAGTATGTACAGGTTAACTGTCCAAACTTTTTATTTTTTTAATCTTCTCTTTGTTTTTACACTTTTATGTCCCTTTCGGAGAGCTACTGGAGAGTTTTCTGGTCACATGGAATGGAATACAATGCAGCACTATCACCATAGCACTGCCCCTATAAACCCTTTTGTTTACATTTTTCACATTCTATCACTATCCCTGCTATCATGTTCCCTAACAGAAAGCTCTGCAAACAGATCCATGTACTTCATTGTCAAAAGCATAAAAGTGTGAAAACAAGTCAATCTGACTGTACATAATGCATACTTGCAGAATATTTAAAAACAAATTACTATTCCTTCAAAAGCCTCATGTTATAGAAATGTAATTTTTATTTCTCCCCAGCGCTGTATTTGGTTTGTCCTAGAACTACAACACGTTTCTTTGTGCAGATGGTCCCTGGAGTTCACCTTAAAGGGATAGTAACACTTCGTTTTAACTTTATTTTATTTTGTAGGCATTAAAAAAAACATGAAGAATGATATAAGTCTTATCTCTCAAACCTTTATGGTTTATGAGATATTCACAAGCAAAGTTCCCCTCCCCGCCCCTTTTACCTAGTGTAAGCCATCTCTTCTCAGATGTGAGTCAGGTTGTATGACAGTACAGATAACAGAAGGGGACAATTTTCTTTGTATGAAAACAATGAAAGCCCTTCCCCCCTTGACAAGTTTTTCAGCTTTTTCCATTATCTTAATTGAAGATTGTCCCTCTCTGCAGTCTACCTGGGCATCTCCCTTCTGATCTGCTTGAACAGGGGGGGGATACTTTGTTTGTGAATATCTCTTAAACCATAAAGGTTTCAGAGATAAGACTTATATCATTCTTCATGTTTTTTTAATGCCTACAAAATAAAATAAAGTTAAAACGAAGTATTACTATCCCTTTAAGCACTGTAAAACTATTAATCATCAGCAATGCCTTGCTCATCCTCTCTGGCACTCAAAAGGTAATAAAGCTCTTGGATTCTGGAGACATCACCAATGCCGTGCATCGCAGTGTATATGCATCATCCGAGCAATTAAAAAAGGTGCATAAGGGTGTAGAAGAGCTGGGAGGGAAAATGACACATTTGTTAACAAACCATAGCCCATGTTTCTATAAGAGCACTAAAAGGCTTAGCATCTCTAATTAATGGAGATGGCAGGTATGACTCCTTTCACACGATTATGTTGCTGCAATAAAAAAATAAAGAAACATGAGCTATGAATTACCGTAACCTAGAGGGCATTTCTCACAGGCAACATGCTGTAACTTTGATTTCAAGGGAATTGTATTAAAATCATACAAGTGTTGTGGGTTGAGTTGTTCTCCCTGTTATTGTAGCATTTTTACTGAGTGAATGTGGTGCTCAGAAAACCTTGCTACACTGTAGCACTACAAATGCACCATTTTCAGCAGCTACAAAAGAAGTTGCACTATGCACTCGTCTATGTGAAACAGCCTAATGCGTACGGTCCATATCACAGCACAGTGGATACTGAACATTTAAGGTACAGTGCCTCCTAGGACAACACAGATAAGCATGATAATAATTTAACCCACTGGTCATTTGAGTTATATTTATAAAAAAAAAAAAATCAAACCTGTGCTTCTATTTTTCCTTATATTGCCTGCATAAAATATTTAAAAAACAGTTTAACAAGCTTCTTTGCTCAGTTTCTCTTACTCTGTTGATGTCATCTGTTCAAACCCCAACACTCTGATCAGGTTCTGCCTTTGAATTTACATTCGTAAGGATGGCCATTGCTACTTAGTGGGATGATTTAAGGAAAAGAGCAGAGAGTAGAGGGGACTAGCTGAATTTAGAGGAGCCAGTGACATACAAATTATGGTAAAAATATCAAAGCTAACTGTACATATTTTAAACTTATGAGGTCACTTAGATATATATGTCAGGGATAAGTTCTCCCAATTCTGTATTTATTAAGAATGTGTTTAAAAAAGTGACAGTCAACCTCATTTTTCATTGTACAGATTCTGCAAAACCATATTTAGTCACATTGCCTATAACTTTTTTCTTCTATTTTTATACTTATGTCCCTCTCAGGGAGCACTCTGAATGGGTTAAAAGCTTTCTGTTTTGAAGGTGAATGCAGAGGGTATGCAACAATGTAAATACAAAGACAAAAGACTGCTGCAGGGAGACTAGTAACAATGCATAAGTATATCTGCTCTCACAGCCCCGGAATGGCAAACTCTATATAAACAGCCATTCCGCTAGCTCCTTGTTAGCGGCATATACTTGTAAAAAAACGTGCTGAACATTTTTTATTATATAATAAATATATAAATCTGACGGTACATATGATGCAACTGCAGAATATGTAAAGTCAACTTTGAGGATGATCGTCTCTTCAATTACTATTGCCTATATTGAGGAACATAACACCTACAGTACTTGAATGCTTTTAGAGTGTTTGCGGTGCGGATTTTTGTAAAAAGGAAAATAAATGATGTGATAAGAACTTTGAGGATGGAGTGTATTGGTTTGGATTTCCTGTTTACCTGTACAGCATGGGACTACTGTGGCATATATATATGTATATGGACAGTCTCAGAAGAAACCTTGGCAGTGCCGATCATGATATTTAGTAACAAAAAAAGGCACATGCAAATAAAGTAGATATAGCAACACTGGTTATTCGTGAAACATAGAGGGGTCTATGTACAAAGACAAATGTGGAGCAGTTCTGGGGAACACTAACTGCACCGCAGGGAACAAATAACACTTTCCCATTAAAGAAGTAACCTATCCTAATAATCCACCGATTTAACATGCTAAGACTAGAAAATGCTAATAGCCCTTATGACTTTGTTCCTTCATTCAAGGACAAATGTCATGCCATGGAAGTGCATTATGTCAGGTGCTAGCAGAACCACAGGACAATTTCTGCCTATTGTACAAGACAATATTTGCCCTTTAAGAACCAGAGGGGTGTTCACTCATTTTGCAATGCGATGTGCACCACCCAGTCCTTAAAGTTTGGTAATGCTGCCAGCAACTATCATGTCTGCCTCCACAGACACGAAATTCAGAACTGAATGAAGATGTTATCCCCTGAACAACCACACAAACACAGAATTCATTGGGATCTTTCGGATTGTGTGCCAATAGTAAGGTTAGACGTTGTTACTTCTCCTTTACATGGAGCTTTTAACCCTTCAATGATAGAAGGGTCTCCCATGCCATATACAAATCAACTGGAGATTTGATTTACTTGTGGTGCGGTTGGTTTGTCAGAATTGTCTTTGTACATTCATCCCTCTGTGTTTAGCAAGAACACATTGGAAAGACTACTATGTTACAATGAATGTGTCCATGGCTGAGGCTGCTACTATGTTATTTTCTTTTTGATTGAAGAAAGTTCTTTTTGCATTTCACTGAACTTTGGACGATTCTCTGGTTTGTATTCCCAGCACTTCTGCATTATTTTAAACACCTCCTCTGGACACTTCTGTGGAGCAGACATACGGTAACCTAAAACCCCAAAACAACAAATAGTTAAATAGCACAGGATCAAATTATAACAAACAGGCTAGCAGAAAAATGATTACATTTGAAAATAAAGATAGAAAATGAAGATAGAAAATGAGGCTATTATATTCTATTAGACAAATGTAGAGAACACATGCAGATGTAAGACATAACATTTGTTAGCAAAATTGGATTTTCGGGGAGGTTATTAATTAGGTTATATGACAAAGAGGTATAGCCAAGATCTGTTTGTGTTACCGAGATGAAGAAGCACTTTGCAGATTTCAAATCCTATTTGATTATACAATACCATAGCTGCATCTACAATGTTGTTATATAGATAGGCAGAATGGTACACTTGACAAATAATGCAATTCATTTTAAATATAGTACAAACCTGTTTCTGTAATTATTATTCATTTGTTGTAAAAGTCTTAAAATTTGATGTTAAAGAAAAAAATAACACTTCCTAATAAAAACCTTAATTTCAGCAGAAAATACTTAGGGTCATTATGAATCAGTCTGGATTATACTGGTTCCACAAAAACAAATCCACTGAGAACACAGTATCATGACCATAGAGGAAGACAATTATTTTTGCAGGACACAAGGATCCCAAACTCCTTAACTGAAAATTTTCCAAAAATACTTCAGTGGGAGGAAATTTGTGGCCCTTCGATTGTGCCTCTGATTTTCACACCACTCTACCCTTTAAAGGGTTAACAGCTGTGCATAAGGAAGGCAATAAGTGCTGGCCTGTCAATAGTGCTGGAGGTTTGGGAACCACTGGACTAGTTATATATAAAATATTCACGTTTAACTAAAACAAATACACTGTGGTACGTTTCTAGAATCAACTACAAACCCTATTAGTATAGTTAACTGGAATACATATACTTTAAAAATCAATCACAAACAGAAGTATTATCACATTGTTCCTCTGTGATAGTGGCTTGTTTATATAGCTTGAAATGCTATTTGGGTAGTCTGAGACTGGCCAATCTATTATACATCTCCTATATAATAATTCGCTAAAACATGTGTAACGACGCAGTCATGAGCAGTAGAGATTGCTGAGCGTGCTGCAATGATGCACAGTAGAGACTGCCCGCGCCGCGGCTGATACAGAGCTGGAAACTCTGAAGGAGCGTCCAGCTCTGTATCAGCCACAGTGCGGGCCGTCTCTACTGTGCATGACTGCCCTGCGGCCAGCTGGCAGTGGCACTGTGGCCCATGTAATGGGCTCTTCAACTAGTATATATATATGCATAAATGTGGAATATGGCAGCACTCACAGTATCGTCTGGGTGCTGATCCAAAAAAAGTTCATAAACCAATGTTCATCGTAGATAAGCACTCACAGCTGGCTTTGATGAGGAAATACTGTTTAACCCTTTGTGGACCACAGGGGGGAACGTGTTGTGAAGCAATACACTGCATGTGCCTCTGGCCCTCAAGCGATTACAAAATGCATATTTAAGTTATAATCTCTTTTTTCTCTTGTATAGAAATTGCATGAATATACGTCTTCCCAAAAGTCATAGGTAAGACATTGTAGCACGGTAGAAGACGCCCCTGAGACAGATAAGAGTGGTAGTGGATTCACCTAATGCAGAAACTGCTTGAAAAGCCACTGGAACGAAAGCACAAATCAAATGAGAAATATGAATACAAACTAACCACCTAGTGGTAGTGGTGGTGGCGGGGTGTTAAATTTTCACAACATTCCCATTTAGGGATTTTCATTCTAACAGATTGCTCCCTGAACTTTCAGAACGCCTGTAGGATTTCAAGGGTTGAAAGTCGCAATTAAATCAAGGGCAATTTTCACATGGATGCAGTTGGTTTGCTCCAGTATTGGCTTCTCTCTAACTTTGTGTGTATAGTCCAGGAACCTTATGTTAGAAAATAGTACATAAATTAGATTGTGCCACAGATTGATGTCTGAACTACTCCCATCTATGTGCCTTTTCTCAACATTAACTAGCAAATTCATTGGTGGACAAGAGGCAGCCCTGGGGCCATATGAGGTTCTCAGAGACGTCTCCTGCGGCTCCCTATCTGTTATCTGATAATAGTGTGAAGGGAAGATCATTTCACTTATACTGATCAACCTTAACCTTTTAAGTGCCAGAGAGGTCTCCAAAGCATTGCAAAACAACGTATTGAAAACCTCTCTACCATCCAAAGGGTTCATCTAATTTTTTCCAACAGTTATTTAGAATTCATAAGTGTAATTTGAGGCCCTTTGGCAGACTTACTGGTCAAATATTTAATCTGGTTGCAGGTTATGTAGCTTAACCCTCAGGCACTCAAAGGGTTAAATCTAAGGGCAAAGAATATTCTTTACTTAACAAATTCTAATTTACCCTTTTCAACTTGTTCCCGTGCTTGTTGATTGGTCATTCCAGGGTATGGACAAACTCCCAGGCTGAAGGTTTCCCAGAGAAGGATGCCGAAGCTCCACACGTCACTCTCCGAACTGTATCGGCCTGGAGGAGAAAAAGAAGCAGTAGAAACGGAAATGGTTAATATATAAACACAACAGTGCTGCTGGAGTACACATTCTGTTATCTACCACCGTATTTAATGGTTTGAAAGGTAAACACATTAAACTACAATAGAGAGTGATTACATCCACATAATCTGGAAAAAATATTTGCTTTGACATTCAGAAGCTTAATAAAGAACAGGAGAACACCATACGTATGTCAATGCAATGAATGTATAATTGTGGGCTGAGTGAATCCATAGTATTCAATGAGAAAAGTGCAAGAGATTTGAAGGACGGTAAAAGGGAAGAAAAAAAAAAAAGAAAGATACAAAACAGAGAAAATACAATTTATCTTGTGTTGGTCTCGCTGCAAGTGCTAGACTGGTAATCTATGTTTAAAAAAAGGATTGGGCAGCCTGAGGCTCTACAGGTTTTGAGGGATACAATTCATCTCCAGCCAGGCAATGATGGGAATTGTAGTCCTTAACCTCTGGAGGGCCTTTGGTTGCCTAACCCTGAACCATTCATTTCAGAGGTATAGAAACAAACCGTTAAAGTTGTCATATACCACAAAAACAGTGTAGGCAAAGAAACAAGATGGTCTGCAAATATGTAGCATATGCCTGCATACAAAGTCTAACTTACAATTAGCAATAACCCTTGCCTGACAGATGAAGAACTGCACTAGTGCTGGTCACCTGGACCATCAGGTGGTGAACAGTAACCTATGTGTTCTTGTCTGTGGCTGCTGTATCCAGAGATTCAGAATTATGAACTTAGAGGGTCTAATATTTAACATAACATTTTGAAGTGGACCGGTCAGCTTGATCGTTTACAGATTTGAAATCTTCATTCAAAACTGCCTGTGTGTCAAAGGTCCAGCAGATCCAGTAGATGTATAGCTTAGAAAAGCTTCACACATTTCTGGGACAATGGTGCAGCACAGTGCTTACTTAGCATATGAAAGATCCCTAAGAACTTTCATTACCATATGACGATTCACAAAAAGGCATCATTAGCATATTAACATCACTGAAAGGTTTCATTAGCATATGAAACAAGGCTGGTGCCGCATGGGTACTGGAATTAGCATATATTAGCATCAATATACAGTACAACTTTAATTATCTCAACTGTTCATTTGCTGGTATTTTGGGTAACATGAAACAGACCGTTTTTATTTAATCCCTTAAGGACCATCATGGATATCAGAGCTCCCAGCGAGGCTGCATGCCACTCAGCGAGCCCTGCATCGGATGACAAAAAAAGAAGGTCTGTGGTCCTTCAATGCTGGCCACGTGCGTGTGTGGCTGGTCCTTAAGGGGTTACATTTTCAAATAGGCCCACTAACTCCATGAATGGTAGCGAGGTCTCCACAATGTGGGAATTTGTTTTATTTATATCTCTCCTATATTGTACAACTGGTTTGTCACAGTTCTTGGATTAGATCAGGTCCACTGACAATGGAAATTAAGCTTAAAAAAAAACACTTAAAATAAAATGCCTGACTGAATGATGATGATGATTTGAGTTGTTGTCCTACATCCGCTGAAGTATCATCCACCTCCCTACCAGCATTTATTTTACCCCACTTTTCTTGCTATTCATTACACAGTGATGGTATCCCTCAAGAGTAGTTTTAAAAACACTTTAAAATAGGCCTTAAGAAAAAAGTGCACTAATTCTGGGACAAATGAGCTGCACAACTGGAAATATAAAAGCTCAATTATTTAATTAGGGCTTTTAACTCTTTGAAATAACTTCTAGCATTCAAATGTTTAAAAGCCCCATGTACATCAGTAGGCATTTGGGGAACTGATACTTCTTCCCTATAGTGCAGGAAGTTTGTCAGAGGATTGCTGTTCTTTTGAACCTAAGGCCCTCAGTCAGAACTACTCTCTAGGTAGGAGTAGAAGGGAAGAGGTTTGTTCCCAGTGAATTGTAATCTGAAAATCTGGGCAGGGGGGAAGCACATTGTGGCTGTCTAATTGCTGATGAAGTACAAGTCTACAGTATAGTTGGTTCGCTCCAATTCTTCTAAGTACATCAGACTACATGAGGCTGCTGCACTTATGCAAAGTGGTGCAAGTCTGGAGCAAACCAAATGTACCATAGAGTGCATGTAAAAAATCCTACTGATTTAAATAAAGCTTTAACACCAGTAATTCTCAACCAAGGTGCTGTGGCAATTTGGTGTGCCACATACATCCAGCTAGGGTTCCCCCTTTTTTCCATTAAAACTTACAATAATGTGACTTATTTTTAAGAGGTTTATGTATGGAAAGTCATATGTACAATATGTTTATATTTATTATTCTAGTTGTGAAAGCATAGAATAAGAGGATTTTAGTCTTACCTGTTAAATCCTTTTCTTAGTCCATATAGCTTACAGGTACCATGGGGAGGCGACAGCTCCTCCTAGTAGGTTGGAACAATTCTTCAAGAAGTTGCAGGGGCAGAGGGTCCCTCTCCTCCTAGCAGACTACCTAGCTACACCCTTCCCCAGTTAGATTTGTGACATAAAACCTACTGAGCTAGACAGCGAGAAGAAGAGGAAAACTTCTGTGAGCATGGACCCAATAGGACTTCCAAGTCCAGCCACAAGAGACCAAGCATGGTCCCTTTCACTGGGTGGGAGACCTGTAAGCTACATGGATTAAGAGAAAAGGATTTAAAAGGTAAGACTAAAATCCTCTTTTCTCTGTCGTCCAATATAGCTTACAGGTACCTTGGGGATGTACCAACATTGAGTTCCCAGGGTGGGAAAATGAAGGAAAGGACCAAGCGCCGGTCCCCATGATATCAGAGCTCCCATGGACTATCCAGACATGGAACAGTCCAAACCTACACAGAGTCAACGGACACTGAATAGCTAAAACAGCACACAGAACATGAGCTAACAGGGCTAAAAAGGATAAAGAACTATAAGGTACAGGAAAGAAAAGTCCTAGTCCCAGCTGAAGCTAGATCATTAAACGGTAGTGTTTGGCAAATGTACGCACAGAAGACCAAGTGGCCGCCTTGCACAACTAATCAGCAGAGGTCTGGTTCTTGTAGGCCAAGGAGGCTCCAACAGACCTAGTGGAATGCGATGTGATGCAAAAGGGAACAGGCTTCTTCCCAAGTTCATAAGCCTTGAGAAACATAAACTTGATCCAAGATGCAATAATCACCTTGGATGCAGCCTTACCAGCCCTGGGACCCTCAATGATGACAAAAAGTGCATCAGTCTGACAGACAGACTCGGTGCAGTGCACCACATCCAACAAGTAGAGATCCCTCTCCTTGTCAGATTTAGGGTCAGGACAAAAGGAAGGCACAACAATCGCCTCATTGATGTGGAACTCAAAGACCACCGTAGGAAGAAATTCCTGGAGGTACGGAGAACAGCCTTATCCTTGTGAAACACCAGGGAAGGTGGCTTGCAGGAAAGAGCCTGCAACTCAGCCACTCTGCGGACAGAGACCACAGCCAAGAGAAAAGCCATATTCCACATCAAAAGACACAGGGAAATGGTAGCCAATGACTCAGAAGGAGGCCACTGCAAAACTCCCAAGACAAGGTTAAGGTCCCACTGTGGAGTAGAAGCCTTATAAGCAGGGAAGGCATGAGCGACACCCTGGAAAAACTAAGGCTAAGGCCCTTGTTCACACCATCCTACAAAAAAGACAGGATAGCTGGAAGATCAAATTCCTGTGAGGACAGACCCCTGTTCACACACCAAGCATGGAAGATAGACCAACCCCTATGATAGGTGTTAGAAGAAACTGGTTTCCTAGCCTTAATCATTGTGGAGACCAACTCTGGAGATAGCCTTTCTTCCCCAAGATGGAGGCCTCAAAAGCCATGCCATCAAAGCTAGATGGTCCACATCCTCTTTTCATGCTGAAGGCGGTTTGGATTTGGTGGAGGTGTGTTTCGACCTCCACTGCTGCTTGGGCTTGGGGGTGGAACACGGGGGGCGCCACCAGGTTCACCCTAAATGTTTTGCCTTGTTTGGGATGAAAAAGACTGTCTTTTCACCTGAGGAGTATGTTTAGGAGCTTGAGGCAGTAATGTGCTCTTACCCCCAGTGGCCTCACTGAAGAGTGTCTTCAGTTCAGGACCAAAAAGAGAAGAACCATGAAAAGGAAGATAAATCAATGATTTCTTAAAGATCAAGTCAGCAGACCAGATCTTCAGCCACAGCACGAGCCTACCAGTCAAAGAAAAAGCAGATGCTTTGGCTTCAAGCCGAAGAGTATCCAAAAGAGCATCAGTAACATAATGCGGAGCTTCAGAAATGATAGCCAAAAGTGATAGCAGGTCAGCTTTAGGGGGACCTTTGTGTACAGCCGTAGTCCGTTCAGTCCAAACTGCAACGGCCCCATTGACCCATGCAAAGGCCAAGGTGGGCCGCATGGACGCACCTATGGCTGTGAAACTAGCCTTCAAAACAGTGTCTAACTTTTTGCCAGTCACATCTTTTAGAGATGAAGCATCTGCCACAGCCAAGACTGTGGACTTAGAAAGCCTAGAAATGGAGGAATCAATCTGAGGAGGAGTAGCCCATTCAGTCAAGGCAGCTTCAGAAACAGGATAGAGTTTAGAGAACCTTTTAGACAGAGAGAGACGCTTATCAGGAGTCTTCCACTCATCCAGGATAATCTGATCCAGAGTGGGATTAGGCGGAAAAACAGTGCTTGACTTATTAGGCTTTTGAAATACTTCAGAAGTAACCTGTTGCTCTACAGGAGTAGAGGAAATATTTAAAGTGGTCAATACCACCTTAATGAGACCCTCAGCAGAGGGTTCAGGGTCAGCTTCAAAGGGTTCACCATAAAAGTTTGAAGAAGCCCCTTCAGAACACACACAATCCTCAAAGCCCCCATCTGAGTCCTCAAAAGAAGAATCGGATAAATCAGGAATGTCAGGAGCCTTAGAGGCCACAAACATGAAGGAGGTAGGGGGTCTCCACGACTGAAGAATCTCCTGAATAGAAAGATGAAACTGTGCCACAGAGGACTTAAGTCATTGACCCAAGGTGGCTCTTGGTCATGGCTGGAAGTCCATGGAGGAGACACAGGGGCCAACGCACATAAGAGGCATAAATGCCAAGAATACCTCATAGGAAGCCCTGGATTGCATTAGGAACAGTATGTGAGAGGATTCTGAGAAGCCCCTGAGTCCTTAAGCCTTAGGCCCAGCTCCATGTCCAAGGGGATCCGTCATCCTAACAATAGAAAAAGCGTCAATACAGTAACGAAGACCCAAATACTGTTACCCAGATTAAGGATTTCAACCAAGAAAGCCTAAAATGCACTTATCTGGAGAGCGAAGGGTTAACCTGAGGAGGAAAGCGGAAGAGACCAAGCCCTATGTATGATACTCGTGAAGAGAGGAAGACAAAATGGTGATCGCACAGGGAACCAATCACAAAACAGCCCGCGAAATGGGGGTTTATGGGAAATGTAGTTTCCTCTATACGGAGTACCAAAAGCAGAACCAAATCCCCCCAGGAACCCCAAGATACTGACAATGTCCACTGGATAGTTAGGGCAGTGGAGACAATAAGAATGAGCCATCTCCCAAATCGGTACTCAGAGTGGTTGTGGAGATATGTCCCAGAAACAGCTGTCCCATAGAGATCAATGGCACATTGCGGCTATGCGGTAAAGCGCCGGAATTCAAATTTTACACAGACAAGAAAAAAGTGTTTGAAAAGTTTAAAACACCATATACTATAAACAAATTAAATAAAATATGTATATAAGACCCCCAACTGACCAACACTGGCAGGGAAGAGGTTAAGTATCACATAGCAAACAATGCAGCAAAGATACCAGATCAGCAGCCATTATTAAAGTAATAATACCCAACATGAGTGCTGGAGTCATATAGAACTCCAATGAAACCCTTGTGCAGAAGGGACAGTAGACGGTTCTCTCCCAGGGTTGAAAGGGTCCAAGGGCAGCTCCTGTAAACTGGGCAATCCACCAGGGGAAGTCAGTAATGGTAATCTGCCTAATGGGGGAATTTGGACACCCCAGATCTAAGTAAAAATAATAAAAACTAAAACTGAGCTGAACTGTTCACAACCTCCTTACCAGAATGAGGAACAAATCTTAAATGGGGATGGGAGTATCTAGGTAGCCTGCTAGGAGGAGAGGGAGGCTCCGCCCCTGCAACTACTTTGAAGAATTGTTCAAACCAACTAGGAGGAGCTGTGGCCTCCCAATGGTACCTGTATAAAAAAAAAAAAAAAAGATTGAGAACAAATGCTCTAGAGAGTTCAACAGTACCCCGCTTCTATAACTGGAGGTTAAAATCTTAATTAACCCTTTGAGTGTCAGAGGTGGTGTGCAACACATTGTTTTGCAATGCATTGAGCAACCCACTGGCACTCAATGGGATAAATCAATTAGACTTTGTTAGCTATGGTTCAGCTGGATTGACCCAGAATTACATTTTCACTGTAAGATAGGGTTTTATTGTTATTACCTGTTAAATCCTTTTCACTCCAGTCCCTTTGGAACACCGGTACCACAGGGTTGGGTCTCCCCTCCTGGAGGGCAGGGCACATCAGAAAAGGATTTAACAAAATACTAAAATCCTATTTACTCTTATGTCCATTTTGGAACACAGGTACCAAGGGGATATGCCAAAGCTGGGTTTTCCTGGAAGGGAAAAGAGAAAGGATGTCTCACACGTCTCCATGATACCAGAGTCCCAATGCAGTATTTGAACAACCCAAGCAACAAATGTCAACGGACACTGAAGTAACACAGGACACTAATCCACGAGCCAGAAGGGCTCAGAAACTACTGAACAGTAACTGGCATAAAAAAACTGCCTGCAGAACTTACAGCCAAAGCTGGCTTCAACCAAGGCCGGGTCGTTGAAGCAGTAGTGATTGGTGAAAGTATGCAAAGAGGACGAAGTTGCATTCTTGCATAGATATTCAGCCATGGTCTGATTCTTGTAGGCCCAAAAAAGCACCCACAGAGCTAGTGGAATGCTCTGTGATTTTGATAGGAATAGGTTTCTTCTGAATCTCATATGCCTGGCGTATGGCAGCCATCATCCAAAAAATAATGGTGACCTTAGAAGTGGCCTGATCAGAAGACCCTATAGGATGAAAAAGCTTTGTGAAAAGGCTTAGTACTGTGCACATAGAACTTAAGGCAGTGCACCATGTCCAACAGATGGAGATCCCTCTCCTTTTCAGATGCAGGGTCAGGACAAAAAGAAAGTACAACAATCTCCTGATTTATGTGAAATTCGGAGACCACCTTGGGAAACAACTAATGAGAGGTATGAAGTACTGTCTTATCCTGAAGAAACACTAAGGAGGGAGGTTTACAAGACAGAGCTTGTAACTCAGTGCCAAGAGTTAAGGCCATCCTGTGTATCAGCTGGAGCAAAGATGGAAGCAACAGATTCAAACAGACTCCTCTGCAAAACACCCAGGTTAAGGTCCCATGGAGGAGTGAATTCATTTTATAAAAAAGCAAAAATCTCAGTGATCCTTAACTGACGGACGCAAGGCCGGTCATTAAGGAGTTAAAATGTGATGGAATCAGCACATGCGTACATGAGAATAGTGCACATGCATGCACATTGAAATGTGATCTCCTCAGATTAGCACAAAAAAAGTAATGAATCTTCGTGCTGGTTAATTTTTCAGTACCCTTGAAGCGATCGTTAGGAGCAGAGATAGGTATGTTCAGGCAGGAATTACTACTCAGTTTCTACCAGCAAAGCATCATTAGTTCTTCTTCTATGTTAAAGGTACTGCTTGTAGTCCAGGAGAAGTTTTCTAAGAGAGCTGGACACTGAAGGAGAGAGAGATGGATACATTTACAATGAGAAGGGAAGAATGAGATGAAGAATTGGACAATGGGAGAAAGAGATGGACACCTAGACAATAAGATGGGGAGAAAGATGGAGGATTGGACAATGAGAGAGAAAGTTGTACAAGACTGAGCATCAATATGTGCGGTTCTATGGCTATTAATGCAGTGGGACAAGGCTGGTGGGAGGGTGGGGTCTAGTGTATTTGTTTCTATCGCCACCAGTGCAGTGGGACAAGGCTGGTGGGAGGGTGGAGTCTAGTGTATTTGTTTCTATGGCCACCAGTGCAGTGGGATAAGGCTGGTGGGAGTCAGTTTATTTTGGTTCTATGACTAGCAGTGGAGTGGGACAGGGCTGAAGTGGGTCAGTATGTGTGGTTCTGTGGCTACCAGTACAGTAACCTTTAGGCCTATAAGATAAAAAGACTGTCTCTGATATCTATCTCCAGTAACAAGCATGTTTTAAGAACTTTTTATTGGGTAGTTTATAATCCTATGTGGATTCTGAAATGTTTAAACTGCAGTACGATGTAGATTTATTTTGATTGCACATATTTAGATGCAACTTCATATCACACTGTACCATTTGCACATGTAATTTGCTAGTGTGACCACCAGAACATGGCTGTGGCCGCACTGGAGGCCACCAGAAGAATCCTTTGAGAACCACTGGCTTAGACCATGCAGATACATAATTAGGGAAAACCAAAATAAAAAATGATTAAATATAAAAGAGTATAGGCAACTTAAAATTATTTGTTATACTCTAGCAGAATAAAATAAAGAGGTACTCTCTCTTTAAGGTGTGCAGATTTTATTTTTAATAGGTACTGTGTATTCATAAGCCTTTCTTGAGGCTGTTTTTTTAATCACAACAGTTGATCTGCAATAGCTATATATACCATCACTTCTGCCCCTGTCTCTGCTGACACCTGTCAGTTTGCATACAATTTTCAGAACCTTAAAAATGGCAATACTTTAAAAGTCTCAGGAAAAGAACACATTGTGCATGCAGCAGGAAAACAGTCAGTGGATGATTTACATTCCTGTTTCCAGACAAATCTCATGTTTTACTCTGGCTTTAAAGTAATCATTACATACTCACAACAAGATAATGCCCACATTGCATGAGGTAAAACGAGCAGTCAAATATTAAAAACAAACCATAAACAATTAGGTTTCCTAAAGGGCATGCTACCCTCTAACTAGTAATGCTAATATAAGTTTACTGAACTAAACACTTACCCAGTTGTTATCCCAATTAACAGGCAAATACAGTAGGGTGGTGGAAGCTCCTCCTCCTGCTTTGATTGCAAGCAGTAATCCTGGGACTGAACAGGGACACATTTCATCCCCGATCAAACTACCATGAATGCACAAAGGCATACTATACGATTTGCACATACTCCGTAATACAATGTTTGAGCAGGGAAGACGTTTTTCCCTGCTCAGACCCTGAATCACTCAACTAATCAGTGGGGGAGAACCAGGCACGATCAAGCTACCCCTGCAGAAATGTACAAGAACTGTGGTGACCGGATTGGTTATTTATTGCTGTAAATATTACAAATGCTAGACAGAGAATATAAGTGCCCAGGACTGGTGATTTCCACTAAACAGTGACTAGTAAAATACATTAGTATGGTAGACATATCAAGAGTAGTCACACTCTTTAATTCTTTGACAGTTGCTGACAGTCTTTTTTTAAACTTAAAGGGATAGTAATGTTTCACAAAAACAGCAGCTCCAATTAATCTTCATAATATCTGAGCCATAGAGAGTGTTATTTCAATACTGTGAGCATTGTAGTTCAAGAGTAATTGAATGATAAAGTTTCCCATCCCGCCCCTTTTACCTAGTGTAACCCTGCTCACCTCAGATGTGGAATCTGGTCCATAGACCAGACAGATCATAGCAAGGGACAATCTTCTTACTGTGAGATCAATGACAACCCTGCCCCCCTTGACAGGTTTTTCAGCTTTTTCCCTTATCTTAATTGAAGATTGTCCCTCTCTGCAATCTACCTGGACACACTCTGCTGCTGTGAGGTGAGCAGTGTTATGTCAGTAAAAGGGGAGGGAGGAGGATTCTTTATCATTCAATTACACTTGAACTACAACTCCAACAGTATTGAAATAACACTCTTCAAGGCCCAAATACTATGATGATTAATTAGAGCTGGTTTCATTATGAAACATTACTATCACTTTAACCCACCACCTTATGCCATTGGGTGCCAGAGAGATAATCAAAACATTGCAACACGCTGGAAGCCACTGAAAGGGTTACAGACAAGAGGGTGTGGAACATACGGAGAAGCATATTGCTTTGGTCCTTAACCCCTCTGGCATCAATGGGTTAAACGGTTAAAGAGTATCATGGGCAGTGAGCAGAAATGGAAGTTCTGTCATCCTGCCAGCAACTGTCATGGCCGTCTCCATCGACATGACACCCAGAACTGTTTCAAAGGAAAAGTCAGAGAAGCCATTAGGATTTTCTACCCACAGTAAGGTAAAGGAAGATGGGGTTATTGTTAGATGATGTTAGTTCTCATTAACTATGTATTCATTTTCAACAATCTGATGAGAGGAACATAAGCAACAAATTCAGACATAACTGGAAAGTGTTTATTTACTTTCGCTATTTGCATATTCCAAATGACTTAACTCCTTTAGTAGATATATGTCATCCTAATGGGAGACCACATGCCAAGTAACAAAAGATTATTCATGTAAGTGGCTTCCTTTGTTTTCAGTGATCAAATATTATTGTGTTAATTTGTCATTGCCCAGCTTCTGCTGTCTTTAAAAACGTAATTACATTTAACTTGCATGGAAAGAATGACTTCAAAGAAAAGTGTTAAATTACAGCATGCCAAAATCTGAGGCAAGTGGGAAGCAGACAAAGAAACTAATGTTACCTCCAGCCGCACACTGAATGTGCTTAATTATTGACTATTAAACTCAAAAACAAATTTAGCGCAGCTGGAAAAGATGGTTAGTTTAAGTGTGCACTAAATCCTCTGACGCGGAATGGTTAAAGCACTATTACTATAATTCTGTCATTGCGGGAACACTGGCTCCAGGAGGTTCTAAATCACATGTAGTCTCTTGAATCTGTAAAAGCCATTAGCATAATTTCAACAGGTCCTTTTGCTGCAGTTTAGGGAAAGGGTTTCCAAACATGCTGCAGACCTGCTGAAGCAGAAAAACAAATCTAGGGCCATATGCACAAAACAAAGTGGGGAAGATCTGGAGAAAATCTTCTACAGCACAAGAGAAAACCAATTCCATTTCAGTTTAACCCTTTGCCACAGATGTGTACAGATGTGTGCAATTTGCTGCAGAGCAATGCATTGCACATCCTTGTGGTATTCAAAAGCGTTCATGGGGATTTTAATCTCTTGAATGTTAAAAAGGTCTAGTAAGCTTACATGAACCATGTAACAAACATTTTATTATAAATATATGGTGAAGAAGGAAAAAAAAAACAAAACTCTACAATGGATTTTTTTTTATTAATTCCCCATGGTGCAGCATTTGGGTTGCCTTGGAATTGTTCCCTTTTTTATTTGCGCATATGGGGCTCAGCTTTGTTGGATATCTTGCAGGTGCTATAAAGAAACATTTCCTCTTAACCCAAAAGGTAGACATTCTACTTTAACGGTCTAGAACAGTGGTTCCAAACCCTCTCCTCATGTAATGCTAACAGACATATGTGTAGGATTTCCTTATTTGTGAACTGGTGAGATACTTAAAGGGGAACTACCACCTCTTCAAGAATTTAACTTCAATAAATCCCCATCTGGTGACTAGCAGCTTAGTAGCGCTAATCACCAGAATTATTACCTTATTCCAAAGAAATGTGCATTGTTCTGAGGCTGACAGCAGGACGTATCGCGGACTTCTTGCCATAATGATGTCCGCGCACCTGCGCTGTCAATCCCTTCCGGAGCCGGCCGGCTCCTAGCAACGCCTCCAAGACCAGGCTGGGACTGACAGCGCAGGCATGCAGACGTCATTATTGCAAGATGTCCGCGACCCATCCTGCTGTCAGCCCCAGAACAATGCACGTTTCTTTGGAATAAGGTAATAATTCTGGCGACTAGCGCTGCTAAGCTGCTAGTCGCCAGATGGGGATTTATTAAAGTTAAATTCTTGAAGAGGTGGTACTTCCCATTTAACCTCTTATGACTGATGACATGCTAGGACAATCATGAATGAATGTGACTTAAAGGGATAGTATTGCTAGATTTTTACAAAATTAATATTGTAGACATTAAACCCATGAATGGAAAGAGCTATCTGCCATCTCTCAAACTTTTTTGGTTTGAGAGATCGAAGAATGTAAAGTTCGGGTTCCCCAGAAATCTGCCATCTAGCTGAGTAAAGCACAATCCGGTCCTGGGATCTGCCTGCAGCTCTTCAGCAGAGCCGAAATAGCTCATTGTAGGAAGAAGTACTTAACTGGAATAGTCTACAAAATGTGCCTGGTTTGCAAGCACACTTTATAGATCATTCCAATTAAGTATTTGTTTTTAGATCTCGCGATTTCAACTCTGCTGAAGAGCCGCAGGACAGGACTGGGACCGGATTGTGCTTTTCTCAGCTAGATGGCAGACTTCTGGGAAACCCAAACTTTACACGCTTCGATCTCTCAAACTATAAAAGTTTGAGAGACGGGAGAGATTGCTCTTTCTATTCATGGTATTAATGTCTACAATATTAATTTCTGTAAAAAGTCTAGCAATACTATCCCTAAAGGGCAGATGACTGTCCTGGCACGTCATGGGTACCCAAATCTGAAAATGACTGCTCCAAGACCGGAGTGGTTGGTATCAGACTCTCGTTCAGTGAGCTGGGACACATGCGATCGGTTACGTGTGCTGGTTCACAGAATGGGATCAAAGCAGTGCTTAAGGGGGAATCCACTCCCCAGGACTGCTATCGTCAAGGGTTTAAATGACTGACTGATTATCTCTCCTGTGCACAAGCAGGGAAAGCCTAAAGACATGGCCTGTTAGGAGTCTCCCGAGGAGACGACTGGGAACTACTGCTCTAGTGTAATATTTTGTTATTAGTTTGGCATTGCCGCTGTTTTTACTGAGAACTGTTCAGACTTTTTATGGTTAATGCAAGGAAATAGTTGGTGATCAGAAATATACCACACCTTATTTATGAGAGCCAAGTAGAGCAACTCTGGGGCAATAAGGGGACTAATAAAATTTCACATTGATTTTAATGGACATTTAATCCACTGAATGCTAGATAGGTCTTCATCACAGAGATCTCTCTAGAGTTCAGTCTGTCAAAAGCCCTATTTACAGTGGATATAAAGAGTCTACACAGCCCTGTTAAAATGCCCGGTTCTTGTGATGTTAAAGACTGAGACAAAGATAAATCATGTCAGAACTTTTTCCACCTTTAATGTGACCTATAACGTGAACAATTCAACTGCAAATCAAACTGAAATCGTTGAAGGGGAAAAATAAAAAACTCAAAATAACCTGGTTGTATGTGTGCACACCCTCTTATAACTAGGGATGTGGCTGTGTTCAGAATTAACCAATCACATTCAGTCTCATGTTAAATAGAAGTCATTACACACCTGCCATCATTTAAAGTGACTCCAATTAAGCACAAATAAAGTTCAGCCGTTCTAGTATGATTTTCCTGACATTTGCCTAGTTGCATCTTAGAGCAAAGGCCATGGTCTGCAGAGAGCTTCCAAAGAATCAGAGGGATCTCACTGCTGAAAGATCTCAGTCAGGAGAAGGGTACAAAAGAATTTCCAAAGCATTAGATATACCATGGAACACAGTGAAGACAGTCATCATCATGGTGAAAATATGGCACAACAGAGACATTACCAAGAACTGGATGTCCCTCCAAAATAGATGAGAATACAAGAAGAAAACTGGTCAGGGAGGCTTCCAAGAGGCCTACTGCAACATTAAAGGAACTGCAGGAATTTCTGGCAAGTACTGGCTGTGTGCTACATGTGATAACAATCTCCCGTATTCTTCATATGAATGTACTATGGGGGTAGGGTGGCAAGACAGAAGCCTTTTCTTACAAAGAAAAACATCCAAGCCCGGCTGAAGTTTGCAATAACAAACATCAAGTCCCCCAAAAGCACGTGGGAAAATGTGTTATGGTCTTATGAAACAAAGGATGAACTTTTTGGCCATAATTCCAAATGTTTGTATGTTTGGCACAAAAACAACACTGCGCATCACCCAAAGAACGCCATACCCACAGTGAAGCATGGTGATGGCAGCATCATACTTTGGGGCTGTTTTTCCTCAGCTGGAACCGGGGCCTTAGTCAGGGCAGAGGGAATTATGAACAGTTCCAAATACCAGGCAATTTTGGCAAAAAACCTTCAGGCGTCCGTTAGAAAGCTGAAGATGAAGAGGAAGCTCACCTTTTAGCACGACAATGACCCAAAGCACACATCCAAATCCACAAAAGCATGGCTTCACCACAAGAAGATTAACGTTTTGGAATGGCGCAGCCAGAGCCCAGACCTAAATCCAATTGAACATCTGTGGGGTGATCTGAAGAGGGCTATGCACAGGAGATGTCCTTGCAATCTGACAGATTTGGAGCGCTTTTGCAAAGAAGAGTGGGCAAATATTGCCACATCAAGATGTGCCATGCTAATAAACTCCTACCCAAAAAGACTGATTGCTGTAATAAAATCAAAAGGTGCTTCAACAAAGTATTAATTTAAGGGTGTG
Organism: Rhinophrynus dorsalis; assembly: GCA_037306005.1. Classification (NCBI taxonomy): domain Eukaryota; kingdom Metazoa; phylum Chordata; class Amphibia; order Anura; family Rhinophrynidae; genus Rhinophrynus; species Rhinophrynus dorsalis. Next base: position 565,696,766 of record CM074718.1, read on the forward strand.
AACCACCTATGCAACCAGGTTATTGTGAGTTTTTTTTATTTTTCCTCCTCAACAATTTCAGTTTGTTTTGCAATTGAATTGTTCACGTTATAGGTCACATTAAAGGTGGAAAAAGTTCTGATATGATTTATCTTTGTCTCATTCTGTAACATCACAAGAGCCTGGTACTTTAATAGGGGTGTGTAGACTTTTTATATATCCACTGTAAATCATTAGGAATTTTCATTTACTCCCTATGGTGCAGTTGGATTGCTCACGAATTATACCTCTTTATATCAAATTGTAACATATTATAGCATAGCATAGCCCCCAGAGTGAGAAAAAGATAGCATACAGAGTATAAAAGTACTACAGGGACAAAGTTACGCTGTATGGCTATCCTTGCTATGATTGTGAATGAACCAGAAAACATTTGTTAAATGGGTTAAAATCCCCAATTACAGTGGATTGGTCATCTACCAGATTTTAGTCTCATTATATGTAATAGTTTTGAGAATTGTGGGCAATCTGACCTGAACAATCACATCTCCCTACTGCAGCCTGCTAGAATCAGAGGGGTGGAATACATTAATGAAGAGGAATAATAATGCAAATTCTCAAGATGTAGGCTCCTGCTGAGGACTGGATTTGAAAAGGTTACAGGTCCTCTAATCAATGGGAACTTTTATGTGTCCCGAAGAAATTATGGGCCATAGGAGAAAGAAAAAAAAAAAAAGTGCAGCAAATCTGGTTAAAGCCAGCTGCATCATAAGGGAGAAATAAAAATGTACATTTATTTAACCATTTGAGTGCCAGAGAGGTGTTAAAAGCATTGCAATGTAATGGATAACGCAACGGTACTCAAAGGGTTAAATGAAACTTAACCCCTCAAATGTTACGAAGGTCTCCAACTAATTTCTCTAGCATTCATGTGGTTAACATTCTAATCTAAATTGGGATTTTAACCTGAATGATAGAGATGTGCGTTGGATGTTTCTCTAATATTCAAGGGGTTCACTGCCCCATTTAAAGAAGAACTACCACCTTTAACAAATAATTCTTCATCTGGTGACTAGCTGCTCAGTAGCGCTAGTCTACAGAATGATTACCTGGTTAATGCGAATGATCCACTGATCCGGGACTGACAGGCAGGACGGAGCACAGACATCTTTCCATACTGACATCTGCACGCCTGCACTGTCAGTCCTAGCCGGCTCTAGGAGGCGTTGCCAGGAGCCGATTGGCTCCAAAAGGGACTGACAGTGCAGGCACGCAGACGTCACTATGGAAAGATGTCTGCTCTCCGTCCTGCCTGTCAGTCCCGGAGCAGTGGATAATTCGCATTAAGGAGGTAATAACTCTGGTGACTAGCGCTACTGAGCAGCTAGTCGCCAGATGAGGAATTATTTGGGGGCATCTTTCTTCAAGGTGGCAGTTCCGCTTTAAGCTAATGGGAATTTTTATTTCTCCCTAATGGTCCAGGTGGCTTGTTCCACATTTTTTCTCAGTGCATACGGCCATTTATGAGTTGGAATTAATGGAAAATCAAAACGCCTTACCATAGTTCAGGGCCTCTGGGGCCGTCCACTTGATTGGAATCTGCTTTAAACCCGAAGATGAATATATTCCATCATCCTCCTGACGAGACATGCCAAAGTCACTGATTTTCAAAACATTATTTTCACCTACCAGACAGTTTCGTGCTGCCAGGTCCCTAGGAAAAACAAAAATGTGTAGAAAAGAAATGAACAGACTTTCAGATTAACAAAAGCACGTACACATGAATAATTCTAGTGATTTCCCCAATACATGGCATGGTCCTACTACTACAAGCACAACTGCTTAACACTTTGAGGATAAGAAGGGGTACCTCAGCACACACCCCGGTACTTAACCTTTTGAGTGCCAGAGGGGTACACAACGCATTGCCTTGCAAAGCATTGCGTAGGACTCTGGCACTCAAAGGGTTTAAGGGTCAAAGAGAGAAAGAGAGAGAGAGAGAAAAAAAAAGAAAAGTAAAAATTCATAATTCCCTTTCATGCCTCAAAGCAAAAAAAAAAGTATATATTAATATTAATTTTCAATAAATATACTTTTTCAGCAGACTTCATTTCCATGAGGCTGAATATGCCTGCGTACGTGCGTGCATTTTGCATAGCATTGCTTAACCTCTTAAGGACCAGAGTGGTGAGTAACGCCAATGCACCGAGACCTCGGTAGAATTCAGTCAATTAACAGCCCCATTTAAACCAAATAGGAATTGCTCAATGAGAACAAAATACTAAGACAAACTGGAGCAATTCTGAGGAAAGAAACAGCACCAGAGTGCAAATAAAAAATCATCACATTCCCTTTGCTCTAAGGGGGGTTTAACCTCTTAATCGCTAGGTTACAAATGCATTGCTTGGCAATATGCAGTAAATCTGACATTCATGTGGATAAAGCACCATTTAAATTAATGTCACTTTGATTTGTTCTATATAGTTGTGGTTCCTTCCCTCCCACAAAAAAAAGAAAGAAATTGGGCACTCCTCTGGCACTCAGAGGTAATCACTTGAATGACAGAGATGTAACTGGTGCATTGTGACAATGTGTTGGACAAATCAATCTCATTGAAAGGTTTAAAAAGCCCCATTTGAATCAAAGGGATTTTTAACCCTTTGAGTGCCAGAGGGGTACGCAAAGCATTGCTTTGCAATGCGTCACGTACCCCTCTGGCACTCAAACAGTTAATTTGTTTCCTATGTTGCAGCTGCATTATCTTAGATTGCTTTCTTTCTTTCGCTGTACATACAGTCCACGGAGAGAAGCCCAAATGCAGTGACCCAATATGCCTTCTTAAACTCCTGCCTGTTTATAAGTAGGTTCTAGTTACTGATGTTCAGTTAAACTAGGTGTGGCCAATTCACGGCAGGTTGGGGATTACAGGATTTGTAGTCCAACATCATCTGCAAACAGGTTAACTTCACCTGAATGAAAAATACTTATTTTTACCAGCCCACGTAATTTAATTTTACATTGACGGTATATAATGAGTCCTCTATTATCTGCTTAACCCTCTCTGTGCCAGAGACATGCATTGCAACATAATGCATTGAATACCTCTCTGGCACTACAATGTGTTGCGCACACCTATGTAGTTAAAGGGTTAAATCGATGAAGCCACTGCAAAAAAAAATGTGAAATGAAAGGTGGAAGACACTCGAAAAAGTGACCGATTTGGAGCTCTGAAAACCCGTTCTCATTATTGCACGCATAAACCACCCCCGTGAACACTGACAGCAGACATAAAGACATTATTGATTAACTGCACATTAATGGATTCCTTCAAGTATAGCTTGAAAGTAACGTAAGGTCTAATAGGAAGACTCATCAATGGGGAATGGAGTGAAAAATGAAGCCCGCTTCTACATTTTTGTATGCAAGAATTATTAGTAATAATTTCCTTATGAAACAGCATGAGTCATTTGCCTTTATAAAATAGACTGAATGGGAGATCATATACAGTATATGTATGAAAAAGCGCACCACGTTTGTTTCCATGGTTTATTTATGATCTATGGGAATATAAAAATGATACGCTTCCCTTATTTCCCAATCTATCACTGTAAATATCTTTCATCTATCAAAATTTCTTGGAGGCAGAAAGAGCTTAATCTTTACTGTTTAATATGGTCTTGTAGAAGCTCAGTGACTTTGAAATACTGCTTCTGTATATGGAAATGTTTCTACGCTACAAATGATTATGAAGATCAGAGGCTCAATCTTTGAAATTGACAATAAGCAGAACCACACAACTAAATGTAATGAGGTACTTTTCTGTCTAGTACTCTAAGCAGAAATTCGTAAGAAAATTCCACGTGAATGCTGATCTTGTCTTATGAACTGAATATTTGGTTCACTATATAAAAATGAGGCAATGCGTTCAAATATCACTGCAAGCTTGGAGAATATATTTACATTATTTGTTGCAAGAATACAATAAATGAATGATGTTCAATGTGAAGCCCTCCAGCTGCTGCCAGACTAAAAATCCCATCATTCACTGCCAGTTAGTATCTAGTGGAGAGTGATGGAAGTTGTAATCTGGCAGCAGCTGGAGGGCCTCATGTTGCCCAGCCCTGCAATAAACAGAGAGCCTGATGCATTCTTCAAGGTAGAAGCTTTACTCCAGCCAATAAAACATTCATTATAACACCAATAAAAATGAATTTTCATGCCTGAATTGAAAATGGTTTAGATGCAATTCTATTTTTACAGCTTTAGGCCACATACACAAAGGCACGCGATCATTTGTTTCCATGCTTTGTTTATTTGCACCACAAGGAGAACATTCATCAAATTCATAATGATTTAACCATTTCAGTGCCAGAGGGGTAAGCAACACATTGCTCTGCAAGAGCAGGCACCTACACAATGAATTCTAAGGGTTAAAAAGGGCAGTATAAATTGATGAGAATGTTTATTTGTCCTTAATGATGCAAATGGCTTGTCACAGAATTAATCTGGTTTATGTGTCTGGTCCTTTAAAGGGATAGTAATACTTAAAATGTAAAAAAATAATATGTTGTAGGGTTTATCCCCGAGTAAAACAAGGGTACTCCCACTGCTGAAAAGTGTTTCATTCAAAAGTTATTAATTTTCAAAGTTGAATTTTTTAGGTGCAATATCACAGTGGCCTGAAATTGTACAGTGGCGCTGTTGCTACACGATCCTATGGACAGCTCTGGTCAGTTGACCATAAATCTCCATAGGATGGTGTAGCAACAGCGCCACTGTACAATTTCAGGCCACTGTGATATTGCACCTAAAAAATTCAACTTTGAAAATTAATAACTTTTGAATGAAACACCTTTCAGCAGTGGGAGTACCCTTGTTTTACTCAGGGGGATAAACCCTACAACATATTATTTTTTACATTTTAAGTATTACTATCCCTTTAACTCTGTTCCTGAGCCTCTTCCAGCATCAATACCCACATTACCCTAGAGCCCGTTCCGAATTTTCAGCTTTTTTTTCTGTTTCTGCGCATGCCCGTTTTAATTTTAAAGCGATAGAAAATATGGATTATGAAAAATATATATATTGATAGTTCCAGCTGTGTAAATTGATGGGAGGTTAATACAACCAAGCTTTGTAGTTTTATACATTTTTCCTACTTTTTATGGCCCATCTAGAAAGATGTATTTAGTCCTTTATACGTATGTTTTCCCAATGTGCTTTCCATCCCTTTAACCCCTTTTAGGACCAGAGAGTGGTGCAACGCATTGCAGAGGGGTACGCAATGCACTGCAAAGTAATGTGTTGCACCTCCAGTCCTTAAAGAGTTAAACAAAACTATGTTTTTTTTTTGCTTAACCCTTTGAATTCAGAGAGGTACCCAAATCATTACAACATAAATGATTAAAACAGCAGTAAACTTTTTTTGATGAAAAACTTATTTACGGATTTTTGCTCTGCTCAGGAAGGGTACACTCACTGCTAAAAGATGTTTTGCTCGAAAGCTATTGCGCCTCAAACTTTTCATTAAATGGTTAGTAACACCCCCACTGGTACCCAAAAGGCACTTTAACCCACTGAGAGTCAGCCAGGTATGTAAAAAATTGCTTTGCATTGGCAAACCCTCTGGCACTCAGAGGGTAACTTTATAACCATATGGGGTAGCTTCAGTCACTCACTACGACTTAGGATAGGAACTGCTCTATACAGTACAAGGCTCGGATATTTCAGCTTCGTTAAATACAGAAGAAATCTGAGATGCAATAACTTTTGAAAGAAAAAAACTCTTAGCAGGGTGAGTAACTTTGTTCTACTCACCAAGGAAAGAGGTTTTTTTTATATATATATATGTACTGGTCAGCATGGAGTGGCACTCTGAAGGAGGAAGAGCAATGTGCCACACAGTAGTGTAATTTGCATAAACTGACAAAAATTAATTATCTCAAACTATTGTTTTAAGAAAAATGCTAACAAATTGGTTGATTTGAAAGCTCTCAACATTAACCGTTTGAGCCAAATTCACAATTCCATTTTAATTCACATATCAGTTTCATCCTTACAAAACAGAAAAAAATATGCAACAAGATGTTAAATTATTTTCTAACAAAGGGATAGTATTACTTAAAAAATACTAATCCCTATGTTAAAGACCTTGAATGAAGATGAAAAATGCCCCCAGTGGCATCTCTCAAACCCTTATGGTTTGAGAGATAACCGCTTTCAAAGTTCGCCCCTGGCTGACGTCAGCATTCTAGCTGACAGCCTGTGAATCTGGTCCCGGGACCGTCTGCAGCAGAGCTGAGATCGCATTAACAAAAAAAAAATCCTTCACATAAAAGGTCTTCTACATGTGCCTGCAAACCAAGCACATGTACAAGACCTTTTTTAGTGATGGATTTCTTCTTTATTAACGCGATCTCGGCTCTGTTGAACAGCCGCCGGCTGATCTCAGGAAAGGATTCCCCTCCTGTCAGCTAGAATGCTGACGTCAGCCAGGGGCGAACTTTGAAAGCGGTTATCTCTCAAACCATAATGGTTTGAGAGGTGCCGCTGGGGGCATTTTTCATCTTCATTCAAGGGCTTTAACATAGGGATTAGTCTTTTTAAAGTAATACTATCCCTTTAACAACATAAATATAGGAAATAGAAGGAAGTAGCAAAATAATGAATCATGGATAAAGACAGAACGGAAAGGTGGTGTCCAGATGGCTTGCAGAGACGGACATGTTCAATTAACATACGGGAAAAACATGTCAATGGGGGCAGGGTTTTCATTGTTCTCACTGTAAGAAGATTGTCCCTTGCTGTGAGCTGTCTGGTCTGTGGACCAGATTCCACATCTGAGGGGAGGTGGCTTACACTAGGTAAAATGGGGCAGGAGGGGGATACTTTATCATTCAACTACTCTTGAACTACATATCTGACAGTATTGAAATAACACTATCTATGGCTCAAATACTATGAAGATTAATTGGAGCTGCTGTTTTTGTGAAACATTACTATGCCTTTCAAAGAGGAAAGTCACTTTAGAATATCAAACTTCGTATTAAAGGAGAAGGAACACCTATTTAAATGCATCTCCCTTAAATTTAGAATCTAAAATAAGTGCTACTAGTGGCCACATTTATTTACCTGCACAGTGTATCTAAAATTAGAATATGCAGGCAAATGAAGGAGGCCACCATCTTTGTGAAATGCTCGACCTCCAGACAAAAAGCCATACCCAGCATACAGAATAACCAGTCTGTGATACTGTTGCAACCGTTGATAACTTCACGCATGAGTGCCTACATTTTCAGGGGGTATTTTGCTCAGAGACTTGCAGCTCCATGTTGCCCCCCTACCCCAGCGGCAGATGGGGTTGCCCCCCTACCCCAGTGGCAGATGATGTACAAGTGAAGAGGAAAAACAAAACAAAAAAACACTGGCTCAGCAAGCTAGTGCAGCAGCAGATGAAAGAGTGATCCCCCCCCACTGAGTTTCTTAAAGGAGAAATATGTAAATGATTCAGAAGTCATACATGTACAAGTAGATATAAGTGAGCCTCTTTTTTACAGGCTTACTTCTCCTTTAAAAGTGAATGATGAAGAGTGTGTTTAACCCCTAATAGGGTAGAAGTCTTCATAATGCACTGTAGACCTATTTAGCATTCATAGGTTTAATATACCCATTTAAATCAATTGGATATTTAGTTTCTCCCCTTATGGTGTGGTTTGTTTGCTCCAGTTTTGCCATTCTTTAGCTTCCAGAATTGCATTTACAGTGTGTGAGACAGAATGAGACAAGTTGTATGTGTATGTGTGTATAAAAGGGGGGTGTAGGGTATGAGGGCTCTAATCAATCTCACTTTGCTCTTCTACGTTACACACAGCTATTTCTTGTCATACATAATTGATAAGAGGTCAACAATTTTAGTTTATTTTATGAAAATATAAATAAAATTTCCAGGAATTTACTATACAATACTAGTTTGTCTATTTAGTAAAGCCAGATCTTGTGGTTGAACTGTAGTTTATATTCCTGTAATAAAACAGTTTCCACTGTGCTGACTGAAAGCTGTGAATAAAAGGTCCATTTTGTGAGAATTAATTTTATCGCTAAACAATAATCTGAAAGTCAGTTTCATTTCTCTCTACAAATTAACCTTCTGCAGCCTGGAAAGCTTGGCTTAGGCACAGACCTTTTTCATATTATACTTATAGAAATCACATGGGACAAATACAAAGACTTCATGGGGCTTTTACTCTATTGAATGCTAGAGAGGTCTTAGACCTGTCTAGCATTAAATGGTTTAAATGCCCCTTTCAAATAAATGCCATCTGGGGTCCTAATTTGTTCCTCAGTGCTGTACAGGGAAAACATTGGGCAGTATAGTGGTTCCCCTAGACAGGACTACTGCCAGCTTCTGCCAATATAAGTAAGTTCTCAGCAGCACACCACACCACTTCATGTCGTACAAACTCTCGGTATCCAACCAACGGGACACCAGATAGTGGCTGGACTCCTGGGAGTTACCAGTGTGTGCATGAAATAAATGGAATGCAGAGGGCGTATGTGTAGGCAGGACAGCCTCTTAAAGGGATAGTAATGTTTCATAATAAAAGCAGCTCTAATTAATCTTCATAGTATTTGGGCCTTGGAGAGTGTTATTTCAATTCTGTCAGAGTTGTAGTTCAAGAGTAATTGAATGATAAAGTATCCCCCTCCTGGCCCTTCAAGTGATGTAACACTGCTCAGCTTAGAGCAGCTGGGAGGTGCCCAAGTAGATTGCAGAGAGGGACAATCTTCAATTAAGATAAGGGAAAAAGCTGAAAAAACTGTCAAGGGGGGCAGGGTTTTCATTGTATCTCACAGTAAGAATATTGACCCTTGATGTGAGCTGTCTGGTATATGGACTGGATTCCACATCTGAGGAGTGGGAGCTTACACTAGGTAAAAGGGGCGGGAGGGGGAAACTTTATCATTCAATTACCCTTGAACTACAACACTCACAGTAATGAAATAATACTCTCTATGGCTCAAATACTATGAAGAATAATTGGAACTGCTGTTTTTGTGAAACAATACTATAACTAAGGTGGATAGTGGGTTAAACCTTATAAGGAAGGCGACCCCTTCCCATCTGAGAGTGAATGTAGAACAGGTCTCCTCTAGCAATTAGGGAGTGTAGGGTGTTCTGTAGGGCACCAAAGAGGAAACACAAGTGAGGACAGCCAGAAGGCCAACAGGAGAACAGAAAGCCACACAAGTCTGGTGTTATTATGGGCTCCAAGGGTGCCAGCTCACCGCAAAGGAAACTTGATCTCTGGGGAGGGGCAATGGGAAAGTTTCTGGTAAAGGGATCCCTTGAAAGTGGGATTTGGGGACCAGGAACTCTTGAACTGGGAAGAATTGCATTATTTTACTTCCTTAACCCTTTGAGTGCCGGAAGGCATGCATGTACCTCTCAGGCACCAAAAAAGGTTAATACAGTAGTTGATTGCTTTTATCTTAAACGTGCATGTTTATCTAGCTATGGATAATAGTTCTTTACAGGCTAATCTGCTGAGTAAAGGCACTGTGTAGATTTGTTGGTGGTGTATTTGGTCACGTCCTGTCACCATAAGATCGTGGAAGCCCAAGATCTCTGAAGTGATCAAGCAGATCGTCACAGCAAGAGTAAACACAGGGTGCAGGTGAAAGGGGTTCCACTTGTATCAAAACCTTGATGAAATCCTTTAATTTTGAGGGGAATGCAACCTTTTTTCCGTTAACTGGTTAATGACTTCTTATAGAGTATGAGAGATTCTTTTCACCATGTGTGCAAAGTCACTTTTTATATACAACTAACAAGTGATACAAGTGCACAAACTACCCTTTTCAACAAACTATAAAATGAGGGCCAATGCATTAATCTGTCAATAAAAGGGGCAGTGACCCTTTATTATGACTGGATATTTATATACAAGCGTGTAACATGTAATTTCCAATTTCCCTGTGCTTTTTATTATTTCTCAATTTTTTTTTTTATTTTTTTTGTACCTGATAGTGAGATGCTCAGTTGTTTGTTTTTAAAGTGATTTCTGGTCAGTTGACTATGAAAGCAGTGATAGTGATACAATGTAACACTATGCCTGCAGCACTCAGGGTTCTGTATGCTTTACATTGTATATATTTTGTTTGCATCCGAATCCCTGCTTTGACAGTCCTTGACAAAAAGCTCTCTAGAAATACATCCAGGGAGCTCAATGGCAGGGACATAAAATGGTTTAAAAGGTGTATGTATATATATTATACAGTGCCTTGTAAAAATATTCACCCCCCTTGGCATTTTTCCTATTTTGTTGCATTACAACCTTGAATTAAAATGGATTTTTTGGGGGTGTGTATCATTTGATTTACAAAACAAGCCTACCACTCTGAAGATGCAAAATATTATTTAATGTGAAACAAGAAATAAGACAAAAAAAACAGAAAACTTGAGTGTGCATAACTATTCACCTCCCCAAAGTCGGTATTTTGTAGAGCCACCTTTTGCAGCAATTACAGCTGCAAGTCTCTTGGGGTACATTTCTATAAGCTTGGCACGTCTATCCACTGGGATTTTTGCCCATTCTTCAAGGCAAAACTGCTCCAGTTCCTTCAAGTTGGATGGGTTCCGCTGGTGTACAGCAATCTTTAATTCATACCACAGATTCTCAACTGGATTGAGGTCTGGGCTATGACTAGGCTATTCCAAGAAACTTAAAGGTTTCCCCTTAAACCACTCAAGTGTTGCTTTTGCAGTATGCTTAGGGTCATTGTACTGCTGGAAGGTGAACCTTCATCCCAGTCTCAAATCTCTGGAAGACTGAAACAGCTTTTCCTCAAGAATTTCCCTGTATTTAGCTCCATCCATTAGTCCTTCAATTCTGACCAGTTTCCCAGTTCCTGCCGATGAAAAACATCTCCAAAGCATGATACTGCCACCACCATGCTTCACTGCGGGGATGGTGTTCTCGGGCTGATGAGAGGTGCTGGTTTACGCCAAACATAAGAGTTTTCCTTGATGGCCATAAGCTCAATTTTTTTCTCATCTGGCCAGAGTACCTTGTTCCATATGTTTGGGGAGTCTCCCACAAGGCTTTTGGCGAACAGCAAACACACAGCAAACACGTTTGCTTATTTTTTTCTTTAAGCAATGGCTTTCTTCTGGCCCCTCTTCCTATGGACAGATACTCCAATCTCAGCTGTGGAGCTTTGTAGCTCCTTCAGGATTATCTTTGGTTTCTTTGTTGCCTCTCTGATTAATGCCCTTCTTGCCTGGTCTGAGTTTTGGTGGGTGGCCCTCTCTTGGCAGGTTTGCCATATTCTTTCCATTTTTTAATACTGGATTTAATGGTGCTCCGTGGGATGTTCAAAGTTTGGGATTTTTTAACAACCCAACCCTGATCTACACTTCTCAACAACTTTGTCCCTGACCTGTTTGGAGAGCTCCTGAGTCCTTGGTCTTTATGGTGCAGTTTGCTTGGTGGTGTTGCAGACTCTGGGGCCTTTCAGAACAGGTGTATTTATACCGAGATCATTTGACAGATCATGTAACACTTAGATTGCACACAGGTGGACTTTATTTAACTAATTATGTGACTTCTGAAGGTAATTGGTTGCACCAGATCTTATTTAGGGGCTTCATAGCAAAGGGGGTGAATATATATGCACACACCACTTTTCCATTTTTTTTTAGAATTTTTTGAAAAAAGTTATTTTCTTCATTTCACCTCACCAGTTTGGACTATTTTATGTATGTCCATTACATGAAATACAAATTAAAATCCATTTTAATTCCAGGTTGTAATGCAACAAAATAGGAAAAATGCCAAAGGGGGTGAATACTTTCGCAAAGCACTGTATATATAAAAGTCAGAAAAAAACGAGTAAGCACTCTCAGGAATTTTTCTAAACTTTAACTTGAAACATGTCAACGTTTCAATGTGTAACCACATTTTCATCAGGACCAAGTCCTGATGAAAATTTGGTTTACACATTGAAACCCTGACATCATTCAAAAATTCCTGAGTGTGCTTACTCGTTTTTTCTGACTTATGAGTACCTATGAGTACCTGCACCCAGGTGATATTTTGTAAAGTGAGAGTGCTTCCCAACTTTTGGCTAGGGCTAGTGACGAGTGGAAATTTTGAGCCCTGTAATATATATATATATATGTATATAATAGGTTAAGAAACAAAATGAAATGTATAGGCAAGCGGGTTTTACATAACATGTACCTATGGAACATGTAAAATCACAATAAAGGGTTACACAAGTCTAAAACCACAACTCCTATGGTAACTGCAATGTATTTCTACACAGGCCAGTATAGGTTCCACAACTAAGAGTAAAACCCATTTACTTTTGAAAATACACTATTTCACTATCATTGTAATAAATATGGATGCTTGCCCAGATTAACCCATCGAGTGCCAGAGGTAACTCTAATGCACTGGATACCCAATGCTCAAAGGGTTAACCCTTTGAGTGCCAGAACGGTGTCCAATGGCTTGCAAAGCAATCTGTTGAACACTCCTCTGGCACGCAGAGGGTTACATTGCAGTCTCCCACTGATACTTTGAGTTTCTTTGCTGCTACATTTGTGTTCTCATTAAATAATAATTTATTACTGCTGTCAGCACAAATAAAAGATTATGTAATGACAGTCGCTATCAACTACAAATAATATAAGATGAATATTACACATTTATGAGTTTCCCATTATTGTGTTCAGAAAATGTTCTATGAGGAAACACCAGGAGACAAAACGGACTTCAATGGAATACAAATTAGCATTACCATGGTAATAAAAAGATTGCCTTTCATCCAATTTACATTACCATAGTGCATGTGATCAACTTACTTGTATGGGAATCTAACAAGTTATCAAAACAATCAGGCTGATAAACTAATAAGTACTGGGTTCAATCTGGAGCAAACCAAATGTATTATATGGGACAAACAGAAATTCTAATGGATTTAAATGAGACTTTTAACCCTGTCAGTGCCAGAGGGGTACGCAACATATTGCTGAAAGGGTTAAGCCCTTGAATGCCAGAGGTTTCCAAATCATTGCAAATAACTCAAGAGGTTAAACCCCTCATTCAATTCAAAAGGAATTTGTACGACTCCACATTGCAGTTGATTAGGATTATGTATAAAAGCAAAATTGAGCATAGTCCTGCTACCATATGGTGACAAAATAAAATAAAAACAAATCCCCATTTATTTAAATGGGGCCCTTAAAGCGGAACAATCATCTTTATAATACTGCCCCCCAAAACATTACTAATATAGCGACAGGCACAGGCATACTTGTATTATGTTTAATAAGTCAGTGTTACTGAAGTAATCCACTTTTTTCTGCAGACATCCAGTGGACAACAGCGCAGACATCTTAGAGGAAAATTGCCTCTGAGTCTGCACTGTCTGTCCCGTGCACTGCCCCAATTGGTGGTGACGTCTGTTGGTTACCTTCTGGTAATGGAAGTTGCTGCCTGCGCAGACGCACAGATCTTCTCTTGTAAGCTCTGTGCCCTGGATGCCGGCAGAAGAAGGTGTATTACTTCAATAACGTGGATTTATTAAACATATTAAAAGTATGCCTTTGCTTACCGCTTGCTCACAAATTGCAGTGTGCTCTTAACCAAGTGCTCTGGAATAAGAGCACAGTGCAACACAGGAGTTAGTGCAACACAGGTAAATTAATTGTTTACATTTTGTAAGAACTCACATTTGCACCATACATAATGCGCAAGTTTGGAGATCTCACTCAGTGCACATCCTGCCATATGTATGCATGCTTGGAACAGCAGTTCCAGGGTCCATACCGCTGTGGCAAGTGTGAGCAAGTGGCCCTTCTAGAAGCTCAGATTGGAGCTCTAAAGAGTCATATTGCAACACAGAGATATTGACAACCTTGAGAGAAGTCTCTTGCTAACTGAGCAGAGTCTAGCTGGGTCACCTAGCAAAGAGGGAAGAGATCAGCTAGAAGGGAACCAGGCACATAGCTGGGTGACAGTTAGAAGTGGTTGCAGTGGGGGAGGGAAGAGGAAGAGGGCAGCCAGTCCTGAGTTTTTCCATCCCAACAAATTTGCTCATTTAAGTGAAGATGTTGGGGAGCAAACCCAGAAGTGGAATTGCTGGAGAAGACTGTTCTCCCTAACAGCTGGGAGAACAGCTCCTCTAGCACAGAGGGAATCCAGAGGAAAGTGAAGCCTAGGCCGGTTGTGGCGGTAGGGGACTCCATTATTAGGAGAAAAGATAGGGTAATCTGTGGCTCTGATTGCAGCAACCAAATGGTTTGCTGTCTCCCGGGAGCCCGGGTTCAACTGGACCTCCAAGGTAGTATTCTTAGACATACTACCTGTGCCATGCTCTACGCCAGAGAGACAGCGGGAGATTAGGGAGCTCAATGCATGGCTGAAGTCTTGGTGTAAGGAGGAAGGCTTTGGGTTTTTAGAGCACTGGGCTGATTTTGCTTTGGGTTACAATCTCTATAGAAGGGATGGATTGCACCTGAATGCAAGAGGGTCTCAAGTGCTTGGGGAGAGGATGACTAGACGGTTGGAAGAGATTTTAAACTAGGAAGGGGGGGAGCAATAAATACTGGGATAGATAGTATAGAAAGGGAAGGCGATGTAGTTAATGACCAGGTGGGAGGATCTGGGGGCGGGGTTAGTACAGATGATAGGGAGAAGCACATCAAAATTAAATCACAAATGGAACACAGCAGTGGCATAAATTGTATGCTTGCAAATGCCAGAAGTTTAACTGGTAAAATAGGGGAACAGGAGCTGGTAGCTGGAATTGAAAACTATGACTTGATAGGCATAACAGAAACATGGTGGGATGACAATCAATTTGGAGGGCTACATGTTATTTAGAAAAGATAGGTCAAACAAAAGAGGTGGTGGGGTCTGTCTGTATGTCAAACCAGCATTATTGCCTCAATTGCGGGAAGATATATGTGATGACAGTAGTGAACATGTGGAATCCCTGTGGGTTGAAATAGTCACTGGGGGTAAAACTGCCCAGAAAATATTAGTGGGTATTTGTTATAAAACCACCAAACATTGGTGACCTTGAAGAATCAAAGCTATTAATGCAAATAGAAAAGGCTTTTCAAATAGGGAGAACTATAATTATGGGGGATTTTAATTATCCGGAAATAGACTGGAAAAATGGAACAGCTAATTCTGCTAAAAGCAGCAAGTTTCTGAACTTGTTGAATGACAATTTTTTGTCTCAACTAGTGCAGACCTCAACCAGAGGGAATGCATGTCTGGATCTGCTTATAACTGACAATGAAGAACTTATCTCTAACATCCAAGTTAGGGAGCACTTGGGGAATAGTGACCATAACATGGTATCATTTGAGATTAATTTAAAAAAGCAATTTGGTATGGGTTCCACCAAAACACAGAATTTTAAAGCTGAAAGATAGAATGCAAAGAGTGGTAGTAAATGGCAAGTTCTCCAGTTGGATAAAACTGATAAGTGGAGTACCTCAGGGATCTGTCCTGGGTCCTCTTCTTTTTAATTTGTTTATTAATGACCTCCCAGAGGGCATAGGGTGCCATGTATCAGAGTTTGCCGATGACACAAAATTAAGTAAGGTAATAAAGTCTGAACTGGAGGTGTCTTCATTACAAGAGGATTTGGACAAATTGAGTAACTGGGCAGGCAAATGGCAAATGAGATTCAATATAGACAAGTGTAAAGTTATGCATTTTGGGTATAATAATAAAAATGCAACATATAGTTTAAATGGTGTTCCTCTGGGGAAATCTACTAATGAAAAGGATTTGGGAGTAATGGTAGACAATAGACTCAGCAGTAGCATGCAGTGCCAGCTGGCAGCTGCAAAGGCCAATAAGATATTGGCATGTATTAAAAGGGGTATTGACTCAAGGGAGGAAGATATAATTATGCATCTTCACAGGTCCATGGTAAGACCCCATCTAGAATATGCTGTTCAATTCTGGGCGCCCTTTCTGAAAAAGGACATTATGGAACTAGAGAAAGTGCAGAGGAGGGCTACAAAACTAGTAAGGGGAATGGAAAGTTTTAGTTATGAAGAAAGGCTAGAAAAGTTAAACTTGTACACACTACAAAAACGGCGTCTTAGAGGGGATATGATAACACTGTATAAATATGTTCAGGGCCCATACAAAGGGCTCTCCAAAGACCTGTTCATTAACAGAACAGTACACAGGACAAGGGGCCACCCGCTTAGACTTGAGTAAAAGGAGATTTAATCTACAACAGCGGAAGGGTTTCTTTACAGTAAGGACAATAAAGGTATGGAATTAACTGCCTGAGGAGGTGGTGCTATCAAATACATTAGATGCCTTTAAAAGGGGCCTGGATACTTATTTAAAAGAGCATAACATAGAGGGCTATGTACGTTAGTATTGGGATGAATATTTAGTTAAGGCTTGTTGATCCAGGGAGAAATCTGATTGCCATTTGGAATCAAGAAGGAATTTTTTCCCCCCATTCAAGGCAGAATTTTAAATTGCTATATTGAGGGGTTTTTTTGCCTTCTTTTGGATCAACGATGGTAAACAGGAATAGGAAAAGGGTTGAACTAGATGGACGCAAGTCTTTTTTCAACCTAAATTACTATGTTACTGCTATATTACTAATGTATTGGGGGACAATATTATGAAGATGATAGTTCCACTTTAATTCTGAATAGTAGATTCCTCTAAGGCATTGCTTTGCAATGCATTGAGAACTCACTTAGAATGCAACTGATGATAAAAGCACCTTTAAAACAATAGGAATTTTTATTTGTCAAAAACGGTCAGAGAGGCTGAACTAGCAATGAGTCTGCCAGTGTATGTAGTAGGCTGTACAGTACCGGGATCCTGCCCAGGGTGCAATTCCTTTTATCTCACAAGTGCCATACACAGAAGAAATATCCTGAAGCACATCATACTGATCCTTCCAAATCCCAGTCCAGCCATGAAGTGCCAGCCAATTCCTCTCTGAATGAGAGAAACCCCATATGTACATTTTGACCTTCTTGGGCACTATCAGTGATGTGCAGTTGTTCTTCCCTGGCACCTGAGAACAAGGGGGTCCATATCTGGATTCCACTATATCCCTTAGGGTTAGGGATATCCTTAACACCTCACCTGCTGGTATGTCCATAAAACTTGGGTTGAGAATAACCGCTTTAGAGAGGAAATAACACCACCTTTACTTGCCTATGTCCAGAAAATCCTAATGACCCCTCTAAATGTGCTCATTGATTCAAGAGATAATATTGTCATTCAGTTCTGAATGTCATGTCCATGGAGGCCGACACAACAGTTGTTGGCAGTACCCAAATTAAACCCACAGCCCTTAAAGGGTCCATTATTATCTTCTGGCCAAAGTAAAGCATAACAAGTGTGTTGGGGGGGGAGAAAAGTTATTTGCAGATGTTAGCTCCCCTTTAAGTATTTAGAAAATAAAGTCTTCATAGGAGACATTTCTAATTATCTGATGCAGTATGTTAATGAGCATTCTGATGCATATTTGCCCTTAAGTACGGAATTATTGTACACAGACAGATATCTCAAACATGCTGTCTAGCAATGCTGTGTTGACACAATTAACAATGTGCAACAATATGAAACAAGTGAACTTACATTTTAGGCAGATGCATTAAACACATTTTAACCATTGGAGGTCCAAAGGGGTGTGTAATGCATTGGTCCTCAAAAGGTGTAAAGACTAGTTCCATCTCAGTCAGTTGGTTGGATGCCATTCTGTTGTTAATATAGCCATAATGGAAAGAGAAAACACTGCAGTGGTACAGACCTACACAATGACACCTAGATGATTTATTATGGAATTATTAGTGTGTCAGGAAGCAGACATGATTAATGGTGGAGAGTTCCAAGGGCAAACGACCATTTTAAAATTATGACCGGGCATTTGAGGATCCCTGGCTGCCTGACAGTAGGGGGAAGGATATGCTGGGTACCAGTACATAAAAATAGAAAGGCACAAATGAATTTGTTTTACATAATGGTAACGGGTTAAACATAAGTGGTGTTTTGGATATCAGCATTAATACAATTTGGACATCTAGAAACTTACCGTACAATACAGTATATGTCAATAAGTGTACAAAGCTGTATATTGCACTCTTTATAATGCAGATCCCATCATACAGTTACATTTCCACAGCTGTCCAATAACACAAACGCAGCAGAGGTGCTTTTATACAAGAAACTAAGGGCCAATTCTGGAGCAAGCCAGCTGTCTCACGGAGAAGAAATTAACATTCCCACTGATTGAAATGGGGCTTTTAACATCTTAAACATTAGAGCCATCTCCAATGCACTGCGAGACCTCAAGCATTCCAGGAGTTAAAATAACCATTTAAACCAATGGAAATGTTGGGAATTTTTTCTCTGATTCAATTGGTTTGCTTCTGAACAGCACCAGCTAACTGAATTGTACCACAGAATGAAAGAGGAACAATTCTGGAGCAAACCAGCTGCACCAAAGGGGAGGAATACAAACTGCCACAATTCTCTATGATGAACATGCAGCTTTGAACCCCTTTAATGCTAGTGGTCTCCAACATATTGCAAACAATGCTGATGGCCCTGAAACACTTCTTGAAAAGCTATGAATTGTCAGACAAAAAAAAAAACAAAAAAACAAACTTGTTTGTAGGTGGAGAGATGAAACGGCTGGTAAATGAGAGATCACTTGTAGTATCCAATTAACTGAAACAACATGCCATTCTTGACTATGAAATCTGAGCGCCCTCCCAATGGGTGTCTGGAAGGTTGCACATTGCACCACCTTCATGCTGAGGTGGATTTGTTGGATGAAGACTTGATTGGCTGCTTCCTGTTTTTTATGTGTACTTGAAAGTGGACATGTCAACTCCCTCCTTCCTCCCCGCCCATATCCTTATATTGCCAATATAAAATAAAATCATACAGTGTATTTGCAAATATTTATGTCCCAGACTTACAAGGAACCTTTCCAAGAAGGAGTGTTGTCATATTGCTCTCATTTAAAATGATTGGCAGTGCTCTTCCCCAGAAAACCTGCCTGTATTGTGATATAAACTTACCTCTTTGCTCTAGGACCGGCTCACCGTGGACATGTAGTTGTCTCCAGCACTCCCCAAGCAACTGTCAGTGCAGGTTGTATGAGTTATCTGTAAACCTTGCTATGTAAGCCGCAAACATTTTTTTAACACTGAGTGCCTACGGAAGATAGCATGTGGGAGTGCTTGCAGTGCTGGCGAGAGTGGTGGATGAGGTTTCCTTGACAGGGGATAGACAGCTTGCATTGTATCACATTCTATCACATGCAACATATTTGCGCATATAAAAAAGGTAAGCTTTAATATCTTTAAAGTTAATAAAAAAATAAAAACATTTACAAACTGTATGAAGTTTTAAATGGATAATTGAAAGAGAAAGTTAGTTGGATGTGAAAGGTCAACTTTGAAAGTAGATGCGCTGGAGGATGACTGACTAGAGGAAGTATTCTTGATATCCCCAAAAAGAAAAATATAGCCTATAGGAATGAAAGCTTATAATTTAGGTTAGAGAGAACTTGACTAATGGTTGTTAAGTTCAATAAAAACACGATGTCTTGCCTGAAAAGGATAAGAAAAGTTATTTCTTGGAAAATCAACTAACATTTTTTTTTTTTTTTTTTTAACCAATACAAGTAGCTGAACCAACATTCTGGTTGATTCTAGAACCACCACACTGTTAAGGCATTTGCTTCTTGTATTAAAGATATTTGCTGTAGTATTTAATTTTTGGGAGAGTCTTCATGAACCACCACCATCACATGACATACATCCTAAAGTTTCATAGCTCTACCTGCCCAGGGCAATGTGGATCTTCCCAGCTCCTGAGAAGACTAATGCCAAGAGATAAAGATGGTCTGAGGGCAACAAAAATGCAGGGAAACCAAAGACAAGGGGGGAATTCACTAAGCTATGATAAAGAGGTGATAAAGTGGAGATGACTTCTCCCAGTGATATCACTTCTCCAATTCCTATGTTATTCTATAGAATCTATGCACTAAGATTTCTTCAACTTTGGAGATCTTAGTGAATAGGCTCCATATAATAACATAGGAAATGGAGAAGTGGTATCACTGGAGGAGTCATCTCCACATTATTACCTCTATCACGGCTTAGTGAATCTCCCCTAAGGGCTCAAAAGCAGCTGTCTGGAGCACACCCAAATGAGGATTTGGATCCCGAAAGGCTAAGTAGGCATGAGCCGCCTGAAAAACACAAAAGCTTGCATATCACATAGTTAAGACAATACACCTCTGGAAAAGTGCAAAATTAGCTGAAATCTGAACTTTAATTAAACTAAGATCAAGCCCTTTCTGAAGGCCATCCTAAAAGAAAAGATAAGACAACTAGAAGTCAAAAAAGTTGCGTCCATTACCCCCCATCCTCATACCACTTATACAACAGGGACGATACTTTGTGATGTGCCTTGGATTAGCCTAGTAATTGTGCCTGTACCATAGTAGCAGTCACAGTCAGAAAAAACCCTTCTTTCAAGATGCTGGCTTCAAAAGCAAAGCATCAGTGCTGTGGATGACACAGCAGACCCTAAATCAAGAGTTCATACACAGAGGGAGCGGAAATAACACAGCCAGAGACAGATTCAAAAGACATGAACACCAGGAACGATGGGGCCAGAAGAGGACATTCAGAAAGTTCCATCCTGATTTTCTTCAGCACCTTGGGATTCAGGGGAAACAGAGGAATACATATGCCTGAGGTAAATGCCAAATGACCATGACATTTACCGCAAGAGCTAGAGGATCCTGGGACCTGGCAAAGAACTGAAATAACTTCCAGCTCAGCTGAGAAGCCATTAGGTCCACCGAAAAAAAACACCTCATATTGAACTATCGAGTTGAATATGTTCATATTGAGCTGCCAATTCCTCAGATCTAAATGCTGGTGACAGAGAAAGTTGGCCACAACATTATTTACCTTTGGAATGTGAATGCTGGAGAGAAAACACATAAGCCATCAGCCAAATGCTGGCTGCACTCTTGCTCCCTCCCTTGCGGCTGATGTAAGCCACCCCTGTTGCACTGTCTGAATGGATCCATGGATCCAACTGGAGATGCCTTGAGGGACTGAGACCAATGCCACAGAGCTAGGCCAATTGACTGAAGCTCCCTGGTCCAAAGACACTGAAAAGTCTGAGGACCCAGAACACCACACTGGCCTGTCAGCCTGGCATCCGTTGCGACGATGACCCAGTTTGTGATCATCCCAAAGACATGGGAGGCCTCTAAAGCTACTAATGTATGTCCACAATCATCCTGCTGGAAAGAGACATAATACTGGAAAGGTGAAAATGTTGTCTGCGCCATTTCCTGATAATTTCCATCTGCAGCTTCCGTGTATGACATTAAGCAAACAGGACTGTTTCAAGAGCAAAGAGTAGGTAGCTCAGCACCTTCATGTACCCCACACTGTCACAGATGGCCAGGCCACTGCTTGGGTCACCTGAAGTGACAACAAATTAAACTAGTCATCTGGTAGAAAAACCTTCCTCTGAAGACTGTTGAATCACATGCCAAGAAACTGGGACAGAACCAGAGATAATTTTTTGAGACTGAGAATCCAACCGTGATGGCTCCAGAATGGACATGCAAGACTTAAAGTGTTAGTAATGTCCCATTATAAATAGCTTGCATTTTGTAGAGCTTTAAAAGATGAACTGAATGCAAAAAAAAAAAAAAAAAAATGTATCTCTCAAACCGCTATGGTTTGGCGGATACATGCATTCAAACTTTGATGTGTTCTGCTTTCAGCTGTAAAGTTGTCAGCAGGAGATCTGTGTCGGCCGACACGGAAGCTCTGCAGCTATTTATTTAAAATGAATGACTTTCTTGGAATGGTCTAAAAAGTGTGCCTGGTTTGCAAGAGCTCTTGCATGTGCTCTTGCCTCCAATAGCATGACTGATCATCTTGTCCAGTTCCGTGCTAAACACTAGTTTGATCACAAACGGGAAAAATATCACACATTTCTTAGAAGACTGGTCAGCCGTCCAAATCTTAAACCACAGAGTGCGACACATGGCCACAGAGAAAGACAACGCCTTTCCACTAAGTTTAGTGACATCAAAAGCCGATTCAGTAAAGTAAGCATTAGCTTCATGGATTTTGGAAATAAGAACCACCAGATCCTCCGAGGGTGTGTTAAAAAAATGATCCAGATGGGAGGGGAGCCGAAGAGGTTCCGGCACTGAGAGGTCCAGAAGCTCCAGAAACCAAGCCTGTCAAGGACAGTAGGGAACAATCAGAATAACTGGGCAGCGCTCCTGACTCAGTTTCCTTATCACCCAATACAACAGGGAAATGGGAGGAAAGAGGTATGCCATAGGAAAAATCTACGGAATCGACAAGGCATCCACTGCTAGAGCCAGGGGGTCCTGCTATCTGATGAGCAACTTCGTCCGTGAGAAACACCATTCCTGAGTGTCGAAGAGGATGCCCACAAAAAACATCCTCTGGGAAGAAACAAGGTCCGACTTGTCTAGATTGATGATCTACCCGTGATGGGACACAGCATGAATGCAGTCCTGAACCTGCTGATGAAGGAGCTATGCCTTCAGAAGGTGGTCGTCCGTGTATGGGGTGACTCTGATGCCGTCCTGATGAAGGACGGAAATCAAGGCCCCCAGGACTCTGTTGAAGACTTACGGAGCCTTGGTCAGGCCAAAGGGGAGGGCGGAAAACTGAAAAGGACCTCGGTTGCAGGCAAAGCGGAGATATTGCCAGCTATCTGGATGAAAGGTAATGTGCAAGTATGCATCCTGAAGATCCAGAGACTCCAGAAATGCCCCAGGGGACATGGCAACGATCACCGTGCGTAGTGACTCCTGTCGATACTGGGACCTGACCTCAAAGGAATTGAGATCCTTCAAATCCAAAATGGGACTATAGCTGCCGTCTTTCTTGGAAACCACAAAGAGGTTGGAGTAGAACTCCAACCCCCGTTCCTGAGGAGGAACTGGTTCCAAGCCCACTTTCTCCAGAAGGGCCTGAATGGCTCCCTCGAAAATGCGGCACTTTTCTGCTCCCAGAGGAGAGCAAGAAGAGAAGGTCTGTGAGGGAGGTGAAGGGAATCCTGTGCCCCACAACCACCACCTGCAAAAACCCACGGGTACGCCACAGAGGCTTCCCAAGCTGAGAGGTAGTGGCGCAAGTGGCCACCCACCTGCTGGTGGGGACCCGGATTTGGCGAATCATGCAGAGGAGGTTTGGAAGCCTTTGGCTTAGTGGAGGACTTGGGTCTCCATTGTTTCTTAGGCTTGGAAGAGGTGAGCGGAGCCTGATGCACCGTCTGGGTCACCGGACACAGGCGTCTTCTTCCTATGGACCACTGGCAGGTGAATACACTTCCCCCCCAGTGGCTTCACTGATTAGATCCTTGAGATCCAGCCCAAACAGTGAGGTGCCCTGAAAGGGCAAAGACAGGAGAGCCCTCTTGGAGGCAGTGTCAGCAGACCAGATCTTGAGCCAAGGAGCACGTCTGGCTACCATGGTGGATGCTCTGGCCACCATACAAATGGCGTCAAACAGAGCAGCAGAAACATAATGCTGGGCCTCAGAGATGTTGGAGAGAAGTCGCAACATGTCAGCAGTAGGAGCTCCCTGGCAGACAGTTAAGGTGAGCTGTTAAGTCCAAACAGCCACGGCCCTATTCACCCATGCCGCAGCAAATGCAGGGCAGAACCAGCCATCGCAAAAATGACAGAGAGGTCTCAAGCTTTTTATCAGTCCAGTCCAGAGCAGATGCATCAGCCACCTTTGGAAGATGAACCCACTAGCTAGGGTCGCTTCAGAGAACGGATAAAGCTTAGCAAATTTCCTAGAGACAGACTTCCACTCCTCAGACACCAAGCGGTCAAGAGTGGGGTTAGGTGGAAAACAAGTATGGGGCAGGACAGGCTCCTGAAACACATCAGAGGGGTCAGAGGAAACCTCCTGTACCAAGAAAATGTTCAGGGTGTTCAACACAGCCCTGATCAGGCCCTCAACTGAGGGAACAGGATCAGAATCAAAGGGGTCCCCAAAAAATTGAGAGGAAGGGACAGCAGAACAGTCTTCATCATCAGAATCCACCAATAATTCCACCACAGAGGAATCAGACACATCAAGTACACCTGGAGGTTTAGGCAGGGAAGACCTGATAGGGGTGGGCGACTGCCACGAGTGGAAGACCCCCTGCAAAGTGGTTGGAAGGACTTGTAAGGTAGACCGGAGGTCCCTGGTAGTAGCCTTAAACTCTTGCATCCAAACTGACTCTAGTGCATGGCTGAAGGTCCCTGCAGGGGACTCAGGGGCAGCAGCACATGCTGGGCAAACATGACCTGAGTATTCTCTAGGTAACCCTGAGCGACATGAGGAGCACTAGGAGACACAGATGCCCCAGTGTCCTTAGGCTTAGGTCTAGCCCCAAGGTCTAATGGAATAGACTCTCTCACAGGGTCAAACGGTCAAAGTATCAGAAAACACCCAAAAACCAGTGTGTACAATGCATTATTCACCCCAGAAATGCTAAAATAGACTTATCTGGCAAGTGAAGGGTTAAACTGCTGAGGAGAGAAGGAGAGTCCAAGCCCTGCATAGGATACTTGTTCAGAGAAGGCACAAAATGGCTGCCATGGCTGGAGCCAATCAGAAAGGAGATTGCATAGCAATCGCTCGTGGAAATTGTAGTTTCTCGAAAAAAGTACCCCAACAGTGCCCAAAGCCCCCTGAGCCCCCCAACATGCCCAGACCAGATAACAGAGAAAGGGCAGACCAACAACATGAGCCAATCTCTGACCTCGCTACGTGGGGCAGTTGCAAGGATATGTCTCAGACTGTAAAGTCCCATAGGAGTAAATGGAGCAATGGCGTCTGCCGCAAAAGCGCGCAACATAAATTTTGCAAAGTTAGAACAAAATGTAAAAACACTCAAAAGCCCACTAGAATGAGTCAGCAGATCCAATAAATACTGATCCCACTAGGGAAAGTGCTAACAACCCTGCAAAATGTGCCAACCGGCAGCCAAAGGGTTAAGTTACCACAGAAACTTGTTCCAAACACCCAAAAGACATACAGATAAACCCAATGAATGTATGAGTATGTAATAGGAACTCCAAGGAGACCCCTGTGCAGAGGGGAAGCATGGGACATGTGGACCACCGCACTCAAAGGGTTGCTCACCTTTTTAGCTGGTCTTCTGTTTTCAGATTACCATATATCAAAAAGAAGCCTCAGTGGGCAACTCCTGGGGAAAGAACTTGCAGCCAAGATTCCCCCCCCCCCCCCCTCAAGGGCTTAGGTCCACAAAAGCACCTGGTAAACTGAGCTATCCACATTTGGGTGACGAGAATTGTCAGTGATGGTAATCCGCCTAATGGTGGTATCCCGTATCGAACAGAAGAATAATAAAGTAGCTAAAACTATAGCAGAACTGTTCTCTTGCCTTGTGTCTTGACCAAGGAACAAATCTTACTGGATCGGGATTGGCTAGCTGCAAGCTAAGGAGAGGAGGTAGGCTCCACCCAGCAGTCACTTCTCATAATTGTTCCTGCCTACTTAAAGGGGCTGATCGCCTATCCAAATTTACCAGTAACCTTTATCGGATGACAGAGAATAGAGGATTTGGTCTTACTTGTTAAATTAGTCCATACAGGTTACTGGTAACTTTGGGTAGGCAATCTGCCCCTTTAAGTACACAGGAACAATTCTAGAAGTGAATACATGGGGTGGAGCCTACCTTCTCTCCTTGGCTGCAGCTAGCCAATAAGATCCAGGAAAATTTGAGACACTAACTATTGACTAGATAGTAGAAAGGAAAGAAGACTCCTGTTAGCATGACCTCGAAGGACCCCCACTGTCTGCCACAGGACAGCCAAGTATGTTCCCTTGACAGGATGGGAGACCAGTAACCTGTATGGACTAAGAGAAAAGGATTTAACAGGTAAGACTAAAATCCTATTTTCTCTGTCGTCCAATACAGGTTACTGGTAACTTTGGGATGTCCAACCATTGAGTTTCCCAGAGGCGGGAAGTAAGGTAAGGACCAGGCGCAAGGCCCCCAAAGTCACCAGAGCAGATATGAACCATCACACCAGACATAGCCCAAAACAAATGAAGTGTAAACGGACACTGAACAGGGGTAACAACACCCCAGGAACTGTCACAAAGCACACTGTACTAGAGCCAACAGGGCTCAAAAGTAAAGGAAGCAGCAAAGAACCGAAGAAGATCCTAGACAGGCAAGACTGCCTCCAGGATCTTCCTCCCAAAACTGGAATCAGCCGATGCTAGCACATCAACACAGTAGTGCTTCGAAAAGGTGTGCACAGACGACCAAGTGGCAGCCTTGCACAACTGATAAGCGGAGGCCCGATTCTTGTAAGCCCAAAAAGCCCCAATAGATCTAGTAGAATGAGCCATAACCAGAAAGGGAACAGGCTTCTTCCTTAGCTAGTAAGCCTTATGAATAGTGGACTTGATCCAAGACACAATAGTCACTTTGGATGCGGGTCTCCCTGCCATGGGGCCCACAGAAATGACGAGCAGCGAGTCAGATTGTCTAATGGACTCAATGCGATGTACATAAAACCTTGAGACAACGTGCCACAGGGTAGAAAGAAGGCACCACAATCTCCTGATTAATGTGGAACTCAGAGACCACCTTCGGGAGAAACTCCTGAGAAGTGCGAAGTACCGCCTTGTCTTTGTGAAACACCAAAAAGGGTGGTCTACAAGACAGAGCATGCAACTCCACGACACGGCGAACAGACATGATCGCCAGGAGAAAGGCCATTTTCCACATCAGCAGACGTAGAGGAAAAGTAGCCAAGGAATCAAAGGGAGGGCGCTGAAGGACACCAAAAACTAAGTTAAAATCCCACTGACGAGTGGGAATCTTGAAAACAGAACAAGTATGAGCAACTCCCTGGAAGAAAATCTTGACATCAGGAAGAACAGCAATGCGCCTCTGAAAGAAAAGAGAGAGTGCAGAAGTCTGACCCTTAAAGGGATAGTAATACTTAAAATGTAAAAAAAAATATGTTGTAGGGTTTATCCCCGTGAGTAAAACAAGGGTACTCCCACTGCTGAAAGGTGTTTCATTCAAAAGTTATTAATTTTCAAAGTTTAATTTTGTAGGTGCAATATCACAGTGGCCTGAAATTGTGCAGTGGCGCTGTTGCTACATGATCCTATGGACAGCTCTGGTCAGTTGACCATAAATCTCCATAGGATGGTGTAGCAACAGCGCCACTGTACAATTTCAGGCCACTGTGATATTGCACCTAAAAAATTCAACTTTGAAAATTAATAACTTTTGAATGAAACATCTTTCAGCAGTGGGAGTGCCCTTGTTTTACTCAGGGGGATAAACTCTACAACATATTTTTTTTTACATTTTAAGTATTACTATTCCTTTGAGGGAACTCAAACTGAGGCACTTATCCACACCGTCCTGCAAGAAAGCCAGGACCATAGGCAGATCAAAATTCTGAGAAGGTCCCTATCAGCACACCAAGAGAGAAAGGTCGACCAGACATGATGGTAGGCCTTAGAAGAAACAGGTTTGTGGTCACTAAGCATAGTAGCCACCATACCGGAATGGCTCCGCCACTGACAGATCCAGAAGCTCCGGAAACAAAGCCTGTCGAGGCCAGTAGGGAGCAATCAGAATGACTGGACAGAGCTCCAGTCTCAATTTCCGTAACAACCTGTGCAACATGGGGAGGGGTGGAAAGATGTAAGCCAGAGGAAATAACCTAGGAATGGACATGACATCCACCGCTAGAGGATCCCACCAGAGAGTAGAACATCGGATCCTTCTGGTTGTATCTTGCCAGGACAAAATAACCTTGACCTCTAACCAAGCGGCGAGACTTCTTGTTCCACCCTGCTTGTTGATGTAAGCCACGGCCGTGGCGCTGTTGGACTGGACCCTGTCTGGGCATTCTTCCCCAATGGCGAAGGGCATGAAATATTGCCAGAAGCTCCAATACGTTGATGGGAAGGAGAGACTCATCCGGAGACCACCGACCTTGAGCACTCAGGCGACCCAGGACCGCTCCACAGCCGGAGAGGCTGGCATATGTCGTCACCATGGTCCAGAAGGACACAAGGGAGAACCTGGCCTTCAGAAGATTGGCGAGGTCGAGCCACCATGACAAACTCAGTTCCACATGAAGAGGGAGGGATATTGACATCTTCAGAAGGTCCGGCTGACCCCTGCACAACTGGGTCACAAACCTATGGAGTTCCCTGGTGTGAGCCATGGCCAACGGGACTGCTTCTATGGTGGAAATTAACTTCCTCACTAGAGGATAGCTTCTTGGCTGGAACTGGATCGTGAGCCAGAACAGCAGAAACCCTGTGGGCGATCTGGTGAGCCACGTCTTCCGTGAGAAACACTATGCTCTGCTGAGTGTCAAAGAGAAGGCCCAGAAAGACCAGACGCTGGGATGGGACAAGATCTGACTTGTCCATGTTGATAATCCACCCATGGTGGGTGAGAGCATGAATGCAGTCCTGAACCTGCTGATGAAGAAGGGGCTTACAGGAGCAGGTCGCCAACGAATGGAGTAACTCTGATGCCGTCCCGATGGAGGACAGATACTAAGGCTTCCAGGACATGGTTGAAGACTTGAGGAGCTGTAGTCAGACCAAAGGGAAGAGCTGAAAACAGAGTGCCCTTGGTCGCAGCCAAATGAGATACTGCTGACTCTGGATGAATGGAAATGTGTAGATACGCGTCCTGAAGATCCAGAGAGGCAAGGAATTCCCCCTGGGACATAGCAGCAATCACTGTCCTTAGGGACTCCTGGTGATGAGTCTTGATTACAAAGGAATAGAGATCCTTCAAATCCAAAATGGGATGACAGTCGCCATCCTTCTTGAAGACCACAAAGAGGTTTGATTAAAACCCATACCTCTGTCCCAAACTGGAACAGGTTCCAGAACATCCTTGTCCAGAAGGGCCTGGATAGCGCCATTGAACAGACATTGTTTCTCTATGCCCTGAGGCGTATGAGAGGGGAAAAACCAAAAAGGAGGAAGAGAGGCGAAAGGGATCCTGTACTCTTCTGCCACAACCTGCAAAACTCATGGGTCCGCCACTGAATCCTCCCAGACGCTGTGGTAGTGACGCAGACGGCCACCCACAGCCGAGTGGGGACCTGGGTTCGGCGAGTCATGCAGGAGGCGGCTTGGAGAAGACCTTGGGCTTCCATTGAGGGAACCACCTGGTTTGCCGGATGTGTCTCAGTCTGGAAGGAATGAAAAAGCTGATTACCCTTGCTAGGTGTCTTCTTCCTGGGGACCATATGCAGAAGGGTACTCTTGCCCCCTGTGGACTCACTAATCAGATCCTTAAGATCTGGCCCAAACAAAGAGGTGCCTTGAAAAGGCAATGAGAGCAAAGCTTTCTTGGAAGCAGTGTCAGCAGACCAGATCTTGAGCCAAAGAGCTCATCTGGCAACCACAGACATGGTGGAAACCCTTGCCACCAAACGGATGGCATCAAATAAGACAGCAGAAACATATTGGTGGGCATCAGAAATGTTGGCAAAAAGGTGAAACATATCTGAAGTAGAAGCACCCTGACAGACAGCCAGGGTGAGCTGTTCAGTCCAGACCGCAATGGCCCAGTTCACCCACAACTCAGCGAACGCTGGACACATGGCAGTACCAGCAGTGGCAAAAATGGACTTGAGGGAAACCAAGTTTTTTGTCAGTCCAGTCTTTCAGAGCAGACGCATCAGCAACTGGCAAGGCAGTGGACTTAGATAGCCTAGTGTATTTTAGGGGGGGGGGGATGAATCCACTGAGCAAGCGCCGCACCAGAGAAGGGGTAAAGCTTGGAAAATTTCTTGGCAACAGAAGGTTTCCTGTCCGAAGACTTCCACTAAGACACAAGGCGGTCAAGAGTGAGGTTAGGTGGAAAACAAGTATAGGGCCTCTTAGGATCCTGAAATACATCAGAGGGATCCGAAGAAACCTCCTCGTAACGATAAACTGAGCTTGCTGTAATGATAGACATGATGCACATCAGTACGAAGGGAAGTCCGAAAGTGCCCCCTGTGGAGCTGGGAGGAGAATTTCAGGACTGGGAAGCCCTGTGCCGCCGTTACCCTGTACCGCAGAATGCTGAAGTGGATACAGGAATCTAATTTTGGCAGCAAATTTCTCATTAACTATTAAAAAACACTCCTGCTGTCTAGAAACAAATACACCACACTAACATGAGACAGGGTTTATTACAGGTGAAAGTTCCTCTTTAATGCTTCTCTTTTTATTACTTTCATTTCTCTGACAATGAGCTCCCCGCATCTGTTTCCAGAAAGTGTTCTGTTGGACTGAGAAAGCAGAAATAATGATACAACAGAATAATGATGAAAGCTTGCTAGCTTTCAAGGGATCATATCCCCTATTAAACTGATAGGAGTTTTTATTGGTCTCCTGTGGTGCAGTTGGCTTGCCTCAGATTTGTTCCATTTAATCCAAGTACATCAGTCTGTCTGTTAAACTGCTTCATATAGATAGCAGGTGGCCAGTTACTCAACACCAGAGGGTCTCAACTCCTGCCCTCAGTGGCCACTAACAGGCCAGGACTTAGGAATGTCCCTTATAGAACACAAGTGTGTTCATCAGAGGCTCAGTCATATTGATTTAACTCTCCTGAGCTCTTAAAATGAAATTCTCAAATCCTGGCCTGTTAGGAGCCACTGAGGGCATGGGTTGAGAACCACTGTTCTACATAGTCTTTTTTTTCAAGAAAAATATTTAAGACAATGTGTGGTTTTGAAAAGCAGTGAATTTTCATATCTGTTGCCTCTTCCCCCAAAATCTGGGTGCAAACTCAGAGGCTTTAGAGGGACAGAAATAACTGAAGGATGTGAACTGTTCGGCTTTGTGACTGTCACTGATAAAAGATGTGTACTCCTTACAATAACAGATTTCCAGGTGTTAGCAAAATGGTGGTGCACCAAGATTCATAACATAGGTAAGAAGATTGAAGTGAGAGTCACAATATATTTGAGCACACAAGAAGGAGTGAAATATATCCCTGCAAATTGTAGCACTCAGCCCAGGCTTACCCAAAAGACCAGAATAGCAAAATTGAACAGAAGATACCCTAAAATACCACCTACATTAAAAAAAAAAAAAAAAAAAAAAAAAAAAAAATATTTGTCATGGCGTATTTGTCAGGGCACAAACCGGCTTGCAACATTAATAAATAAGAAATAATTCACATTTATTTTAAAATAAAGTCCCTCTGGGAAAAGTCACTCAATCATAGAACCATTTGGACATATTTACGATGGGATTCCATTGCACTTTATATTTATCAAAGTTTTATCTACAAATATCTCCAAAGATTTCAGTGGGAATGTGATCGATAAGACCAGTGGAACACTTATCAGCTGCAACGTAATCAA
Source organism: Rhinophrynus dorsalis (assembly GCA_037306005.1). Lineage (NCBI taxonomy): Eukaryota > Metazoa > Chordata > Amphibia > Anura > Rhinophrynidae > Rhinophrynus > Rhinophrynus dorsalis. The sequence continues at coordinate 565,728,236 of CM074718.1, forward strand.
AGACTTTGGATAAACGAGCAATTCTGGAATAAACCAATTGCACCACAGGGGAGAAAGGAAACATTATAAATCACTTATTTGGGATTTTACCTCTCTAGCATTCATGGGGTTAAAAGCCCCATTTAAATCAACGTGAATATTGAGAAAGTTTAATTGACCCCTACATTGCATTTGGCTCTTTATGTTTTTGTAAAATTTTCCCATATGCCCAATTATTTACACTTTTTTTTTTTTTTTTTTTTGGTAAACACCTAGAATCCTAAAGGTCTCCAATATGTCGTTTTACAATGCGTTAGGCGACCTCTACCATTCAAGAGGTTCTACCACTCATTTCAAATCAATGGACATTTTTATTTGTCCCTTGCGGTGTGGAACTGCTTCACTTTTACACATAAGGTCCACTGATTGAAAACTACTGGTTTAAAGCAATACAATAATGGATTAACCCCTTAAAGGTATAGTAAAGTCTTCTAAAAACCTTGTATTGTATTGTAGCTATTAAAACAAACTAAAAGATCCTAGTCCCATCTCTCAAATATTTATGGTTTGAGAGAGAACATTTTAAAGATCACTCTTCTTTCCCCATCATCAGCTGTAAGCTAACAGCAGGAGATCCTGGTCTGTGAACCGGCAGGCGGCTCTTCAGCAGAGCGGAGATACAGAAATCTAATAAGAAATACTTAATTGGAATGATCTACAAAGTGTATGTGTTGGCCAACTTGAATCTTCTGCTGTCAGCTTCACAGCGGACAGCAGTGATGGGGGAACTTTAAAACGTTCTCTCTCTCAAACCATAAAGATTTGAGAGATGGGACTAGGATCTTTTAGTAATTTTTTTAAATAACTACAACACAATATTTTTTGAATACATTACTATCCCTTTAAGGACCGGCCGTGCAATTAAGGACCACTGTTTTTTTGTTAGATGGGGTTCAGGGCTCCCAGAATGACAAGAAACCTCATGGGGAGACCTGAAATCAGTTACGGTCCTGACACGCCATGGGTCCTTATAGCTCGCCAACATTATGGGTCCTTAAGGGGTTAATGGCTTGGACCACTAATTGTTTTATGTTGATCGGTTCTGCATGGTAAACCCAATCAGTATGGAAGACGTCAGGCAGCTGTTTATGAAGAACACAAATAACTGCTCAAACAGAACCTGCACGAATGGAACTTCAGAACTAAAATCTGTGTTCAACAAGCTAAAAAGGTGCAATTCTGGAGCAAGCCAACAGCGCTGTAAGGAAACACATGACAATCCCTCAGTTTCATCGATGTATATGGGGCATTTAGACCCTGAACACTAGAAAAGTTTTATGCATTGAGAGTCTTCTCTAACATTCAAGGGACTAAAAGGTCCATTCAGATCACTAGGAAATAGTCCCCTATGGTAGAGACCATTTGCTCCGTTTCAGCTTAAGGCCGTAATCAGGATATTAAGGAGGCAAACCAAATGTGCCACAGGGGATTATTAACACTTCCCAGTCAAATGGGCCTTTTAACCCCACGAATGCTAGAGAGGGATCCAACATATGTGTCTGAGTACTCTCTAGCATTCAAGATGTTAACCCTTTGAGTGCCAGAGGGGTACACAACTCATTTCTTTGCAATGTGTTGCATGCCCCTCTGGCACTAAAAGGGTTAAAAGCTCTATAAAACCCATTGAGAGTCAGAGGAGTATGTTGTGTGTTGCACATCCCCTTGGCACTCAAAGGGTTAAATCAATTGAAACCGTACCTGTATGTCTCAGCTAGTTTGCTCCAGAACGTTTTTTCTATAGCTTATTGTTTCTCTACCTAATTATTACTCCAAACCCCAAACCGAATGCAATGTCTTCTGATCTGACTTCCATTTCTGTTTTGTATGTTTACTGATTGGCACAATTCTCATTATTCATTTTAACTTTAATGGATACCTTTCATACTAAAGAAAGAAATGGAAAAAGAACATTAGGTTATGGCATGCCATTTCTCTTCAACAAAACAGCGTGCCTGTCAGTATCCACAGAAAATGTATCCCCAAAGGCACCGAGCAGTGCATTTCCTAACAACATGAAAGCAAGCACAGAGGATTAGTTAAATTATTTTGACACATGGCAGAAACCAACAATCAAAAGCCATAGGTGTACAATGGAAAAATGGAATTAGCATTTCTATTCACGAGATTAAAACCCCAAATTCTAATTGTTCTAAAATGTAATTTTGGACTGTATTGCTTCAGGATGGCTACAAAAGAGCAGGTTTGCAGTTCTGAGAAACATTATGTGAAGAATAGTAATTCCCTGCACAGCTAATTAGTTATTGTATTTTACAAAGTATTACAGCTCAGTGAACAGTTTTCATTTTGGTTTATTTAAAATGGATCTATCGCCTTAATTCAAGTTTGCATATTTGAAAACTGCATTAAAAACTATGTATGTCATGTTAACCAAAAGTCCAGCAAATGTATAGTTTAGGAGATATTCAGATTGTTTCTGGGAAAAGTGACACTAGACACTTCCTGGTACTGCACAAAGCTTCACTAGCATATGAAACATTACTGAAACATCTATTAGCATATGACATCACTGAGAAGGCTTCATTGCATATTCAACATAAGTGATTTGTTTAATTAGCATATGAATACATCAATTATGCCGCACTGTGCCACAATTGGCATACACTAGTATATCAAAGAAGTGTGAATAACTCCTGAACTGTAGGTTTGCTGGACTTTTGGTTAAAATGACATATAGACAGTTTTTAATGCAGTTTTCAAATATGCAAACTTGAATTAAAGGGATAGTAATCCTTTATTATATTTGTAAAATAAGTTAATAGCCCCCAGGTTCATCTCTCAAACCATAAGGTTTGAGAGATAACCGAAGGTAAAGTTCCCCTCTCCGTGAAGTCAGCGTTGTGCTGACTGCAGGGATATCCGGTCTGTCTTTCATCATGCGGTTCTGCAGCAGAGCTGCGATCGTGTTAGTGACAAAGAATTATTTAACTGAAATAATTATTTTTCACTAACCGGATCTCGGCTCAGCTGCAGAGCCGCAAGCCTGTCATACGACACACTTCCCCTGCAGTCAGTACAACGCTGACTTCAGGGAAGGGGGAGGGAGGGGGTAACTTTGCCTTTGGTTATCTCTCAAACCATAAAGGTTTGAGAGATGAACCTGGGTGCTATTAACTTATTTTACAAATACCTACAATATGAGGGATAGTAATAATAAAGTATTACTATCCCTTTAAGGTGATCAATCCACTTTATCCCTTTGACTGGCAAAAGGATGCGTAATGCATCTGCCCTGCACTGCAGTGATTACTCCATCTGACATTCAAAGAGTTAACTATTATGGTTACAACACATACTGCTTCAAAAATATTTAAATCTATGTAATAAACTTCAGTGTAAGTAGTAATCTGGACAAAGGAATTGCTGCTGATATAGTAGTATACTTGGATTTTGCAAAATCTTTTGATACTTTGTCTCCCAACAGGTTACTGCATAAATTAAAAAGTTTTGGTTTGGAAGAGGATTTCTCTGCTTCTACAGATAATTTGTTAAATGACAGATAGCAAAGAGCTGGTGTAAATTGAATCTTTTCAAGTTGGGCTAAAGTTTTAATTGGGATGCCTCAAGGTCCAGTCCAATGCTTTTACAGCTTTATTGAAGAATCTTCCAAGTTACAGAAGGTCAATGCAATGAAACGTACATTTAAAGATGATCACAGATAATGCGAACAAGAGAATAGATACAGATATATCAGTTAAAATATATCATAGGCCAATACTGTGATTTTAGGGTCGGTGTTATATGCAGCTCAAACATGAAGATAGACAGAATGGCAAAAAAATACCCTGCATACAACTCAGAGGATCATTACTTAAATTAAAAGGGAAGGGGGGAAAGGGAAATTAGAGAGAGATAAGTAGAAAATGGAGTAGGTAGGGAAGAGAAGAGAGGAAGTAAGGAGAAAGGGATAGGGAGGGTCAATGAAGGATAATATGGTAACTACTGCTCCAGAATAGCATAGAGGACGGGGGGGGGGGGGGTTAATCAGGAGATCAGGCAGGAGATGGCCCAATGCGTTTTAATTTCTTTATTACCACTTACACACACACACATATATATATATATATATATATATATATATATATATATATATATATTCAAGGTCAATACAAAAAACTCTCTTAGGAACTGCTCACTCAAAGAGCTGAGCAAAAAAGATGTCATCCATTAAGACGAGAGGAAAGCTGCTTTGGACTAAAACAAAAGCAGTTTTTTTTTTACAGTAAGCTTATGGAATTATTTCCCTCGGGATGCTGTGCTTGCAGATAATATAGTCAGTTTCAAAAAAGGTAATGGATACATTTCTAGCTCAAAACAATATTGAGAATTATGACAGTTTGTTTCAAAAGATGATCAGACATTGAGCCAGACTTTGTGCCTGCATTTTTTTTGCCCACCCAGGGCTTAACTTAAATTGTTTCCATTTTTTTCTTTTTGCCTTCCTCTGGATCAACAGGGGTGATATGGCACAGGCTGAACTTGATGGACGCATGTCATTTTCAGCCTCATCAACTATGTTACAAATGGATGAATGAATATGCTTCTTTATATAGCACCACAAGAGTAGGCAGCACTTTATAATTTAAGGGTTTAGACAATACAAGTTTACAAGTGCTTTAGCAAAGTAAAACACTGGATGTGGGGTCCCTGCTTGGAAGCTTACAATCTAAAGTGAATAAGGGAGACGCAGTACATAAGGGTTAAAGGGATAATAATACCTAGTTTAAACTTTATTTATTAGTATAGGCATTAAAAAAATTAAGAACTATGAAAGTCTCATCTCTCAATCCTTAATGGTTTGAGAGATATTCTAAACTAAAGTTCCCCCTCCGTAACGTCAGAGCTCTAGCTGACACATTTGGATTCTGGTCCGCAGACCAACTGGTGGCTCTTCAGCAGAGCCGAGATCACGATCCTTAAAAAGAACTACTTAATTGGAACTATCTACAAAGTGTTCCTGGTTTGCAAGCACACTTTGTAGACCATTCCAATGAAGCAGTTCTTTGTAAAGACTGATCTCGGCTCTGCTGAACAGCCGCCGGCTCGTCTGCGGACCAGAATCCAAGTCTATCAGCTAGATGGCAGACTTGACTTAGACAGGAAGAGAGAACTTTAGTTTCGAATATATCTTAAAACTATAAAAGTTTGAGAGACAAGACTTACATAGCTCTTAATATTTTTTTAATGCCTATAATAATAAAGTTTAAACTAGGTATTACTATCCATTTAAGGGTGGAATACAGTGAAATTTCTGGTCAGGACAGTATATACATAAATAAATTATAAGTGCACTGGAGACATTAACCCTTTGAGTGCCAGAGGGATACACAATGCATTGCAAAAAGAAAGTGCCTTCTAGCTTCAGGAAGCTTTTTTGAAGAGGTGCTATTTTAAGTGGGACTTGAAGACCACAAGAGAACTGCAATCACGCAGGCTGGGAGGTAGGGAATTCCACTGGACCACTGAGAGAAAAGGGTTTAGTACATGAGGTGGCTATATACACAGAAGGAGTTGAGAAAAGGTCAATTGCGGATCATAAAGGGTGGGAAAGGGTATAGCGGCTAATTAGTGTGGAAATGTACACTGTGTGCACAATTATTAGGCAAGTTGTATTTTTGAGTATTAATTTTATTAATGAACAACTACAGTGCTCTCCATCAATCCAAAATGTTAAGAAACCTTAAACCTAATTATTTAAGAAAGTATATATTCACAATTATTGGGCAACTATTAGTGTGCTGAATTATTATGCACCTAAATGAAAAATGATAATTTTCCCATCTTACGTGTTTATTTTCATCTATTAAAGTAAGGATACTATACAAAAAACTCAAAATGTACAAATATACATTTGTGACATTTCAAAAATCAGTGACCAGTATAGCCACCCTTCTTTTCAATAACAGTCAGCAGCAACCACAGCCTCCCAGACACTGTTCAGAGAGGTGTACTGTTTTCCTTCAGCATAAATCTGCAGTTTAAGAAGGGCCCACAAGTTCTCAATAGGGTTTAGGTCAGGTGAGGAAGGGGCCATGTCATTACTTTATCATCTTTAAGGACTTTACTGGCTAGCCATGCAGTGGAGTACTTCGATGCATGCGATGGAGCATTGTCATATATAAATATCCTGGTCTTCTTGAAAGATGAAGACATTTTCCTGTACCACTGCTTGAAGAAAGTGTCTTCTAAAAAAAAGTATGTTTGGGAGTTGAGTTTGAGTCCATCTTCAACCCGAAAAGGTCCAGATAGCTCATCTTTGATATTACCAGCCCATACCAGTACCCCTCTCCTTCACCTTGCTGGCATCTGAGTCGAAGTGGAGCTCTGTGCCCATTACTGATCCAGCCACGGGGCACATCCATCTGGACCGTCAAGAGTCACTCTCATCTCATCAGTTCATAAAACCTTTGAAAAATCTGTCTTCAGATATTTCTTGGCCCAGTCTTGATGTTTCAACTTATGTGTCTTATTCAGTGGTGGTCGGGTTTCAGCCTCCCTTACCGTGGCCATGTCTCAAGCACTGAACGCCTAGTACTTCTAGACACTCCAGGTAGGTTGCAGTTCTGGAATATGACAGCACTGGAGGATAATGGGTTCCTGGTAGCTTCATGTTTGATTCTTCTCAAAACTCTGGCAGTTAATTTGCATCTTTTTTTCTCAACAAGTTTCTTGTGACCCACGCCCCAATATCTTAGCAATTTCAAGAATGCTGCATCCCTCTGAAAGACTTTTTACAATTTTTGACTTTTCAGAGTCAATTATATCTCATTTTCTGCCCATCTTACCTGAGGAAATGAAGCTGCCTAATAATTATGCACACCTTGACATAGGGTGTTCATCTCCTTAGGCCACACCCTCTCTCATTACACAAATACACCTCACCTGATATGCTTAAATCGAATAAGCATTCAAGTTTATACAGCTTGGGATTGGAAAATATGCATAAAAATGATGATATGGTCAAAATACTCACTTGCTTAATAATTGTGCACACAGTATAGGAAGTTGTAGAGGACACAAGGGTGTTTTAGGATATTAGGTGTTTGATACACAGCCATTGGAGAAACAGGAAAAGTAGAGGGGTGGGGACAAACCTAGGTGATAGTAAGATAACTCGTACTTTCTTTACAGAGTGAAATGTATGGAGCTGAGAGGTAGGAAGACTAGAGAGAAGGCTACAGCAGCCTCTGTGAGAGAAGATGAGTGTTTGTATAAGAATTTTAGTTTGGAGGAAAGGACGGATTGTTACATAACAGAACGAGGCAGGATTTTGCATTAGCACTGATAAGAGAAGAGAATGAGAGAGTATTGTCAATTATCAGCCCTAGGAACAGTGCCTCAAATCAGTGTTTCTCAACCAGGGTGCCATGGCACTTTGGTGTGTCCTGGGCACCAGAGCATAGGGTGCCATGTCTTTCCATGAAGACTTTAGCAAAAATGTCAATGATTGAGTTTCACATGTATAAGTATAGAAATACGTATGCCCATTAAACTTGTTTATACCATTGTTATGAACAATAAATATATATTATGCATCTGTAACCCTCAACAAACATCCTATAAAACATTTGGGGTGCTTACAAATTCCATATTGTGTGTTCATGTGCCCTGACCAAAAACTAGATTGACAACCATTGCCTTATATAATGGATTTATGATAGTGCTATACTGTCACCTGGAAGGGCACTACTGTGCCTGGTCAAAGTGGAAAAGGATTAACTCTGTTTTAGATATGTTGTGTTTGAGAAGACGATGAGTCAGTCTGAGATAGCTGGAAGGCAATCTGTGACTTGATTGAATACCAGCAGTCAGTTACGTTGCAACTAAAGCTGGGTGTCTTCTTCATAGGGGTGATATTTGAGTTGAATGAGTTACGTTCACAAAGTGTTATTGTTCGTAGAACAGAAGTGGTCCTAGAACAGATCACCAACAGGGAAGTGAACAGGAAAGGACAAATATGTGGCAATGGAGATACTAAAGGATCGGTTAGATAGATAAAAGGAAAGCCATTTCAGGGTTGAGTTATAGATGCTTAAGGAGTGAAAAATGTAAAGAATAGCACAATCCAAGTTACTGAGTAGTGACCTTATGATTTGTGAAAGCCAGATTTTAATGGATCTAGCAGGTTGTATGTCTGTCAATGAAATCAGGCAAGAATGGACAAGGAATTCAAAGGCAGGAGAAAAACTGGTCAATAACTAGAGGGTATAGCACTATCAAGAGTACTGATCTTGAGAATAGTTGTTACTATGGCATGTTTGTAGTCATCAGGAAAAGTAGTAGAGGCAAAGGAGTATAGCATGGGGATTAGTGTGGTTAGAGGAAACAGGATTAAGTGTGCATGTAGTGAAGGGAAAGGAGGAAAGGTGGTTAGTGAATTCCTCCTCTGAATGGTGGCTGAATTCAGCGTGGCAGGAGGGGAACTGGGGAGGACAGGAGGGTATTTACAAGGAGGATGAATATTCTTTGGGCGCTCAAATAACTAAACTGATTGTAAGCTCTATTTCATTGAAGTTCATAACAATATTAAAGGCATGGATTTAGTTCAAGCTGCATTAGACAATGGGGAAAAAATTCAAAGTAAAAGTGCTCTCAATTCCAATCATCATATTACTGCATGTTGCCGGGCCCCAGAGAACATAATCTGAAACAGCCAGTTAAGTGAATACACTGAAGCAGACTGAGGTTTCCAGTATCACTTTGGCTTAAACAATTTTAAACCAAATGTTATCCTTTGCTAGCTAAAAAGAAATAAATACACTTACATATATGGGAGTCTCTACTGTAAATGTAAACAGTGACTCAAATGGCATCAGTGTGGATTTTCAGTATCTCACAATCCCTTCAGTGAAATATGACCTTGCCCCCAGATCATTAACCCTTGAAGGAGCTCAAGGGTGTACGCAATGCACTGCTTTGCAATGCTTTACAGACCCTTCTGGTCCTGAAAGGTGACGAAGAAAACAAATCATGCATCACAGACACCTCTTATGCGTCTCTGTAGGCTGGTCCTTAGCAACAGCCCGATCCAGAGCATGGGCGGCCTTTAAGGACCACTGAGCATGAGACCTTAAGGGGTTAATAATATTTCAACACAAATTTGATTTCCTTGCATATTTAAGCCAAAATAGGCATGCAAAGGTTACAGAATATTACTTAAAGCAGAACTTTCACCTAAGCACAAGTTTGCTTTAATCCACTTATTATACTGGGTTTTATTTTAAAAAAAAGCGATAGAAATGAAATTTGAGGGTTTACCTTTTCCCTCTTGACGTCTTCTCATTCTGATTGGCACAACTGTGCCGATGAGAATATAGGAGAGATCCTCCTCCCCGCTGGTCTGTCAGTAAGCTGGAGAACTCTCACTGGCAGAGATCGATATCTAGCCAGTGAGTGCTCCGGCTTACTGACAGACCAGTGGGGAGGAGGATCTCCTGTATTCTCATCGGCAAGATGGTACTGATCAGAATGAGGAGGAGAAGGAAAAAGTTAACCCCCAAACTTCATTTCCATTGCGTTTTTTTTTAAAAAACAAAACCCAGCACACTTAGAATCGGTATAATAAGTGGATTAAAGCAAACTTGCGCTTAGGTGAAAGTCCCGCTTTAAAGGTAATGGGTTGACGTTTCCATAACAACTGCCAAATCAGCAAACTCAGATTTGATCTCCAAGCTGTTTGGGTAAATATTTAGTGCTCTCACAATGCTAACACAGATACTGAGATCACAGGGTTTCTAAGGGAAAATTAGACTTATTTATGAGTCAATGTTGTCCAAATCAGAAAACATATTGGGAGTCAAATTCGTTACAAGATGTATATAGACCCAATATGTTTGCACACTTGTCCTATACAATTTTCTACATTATTTTATTCCCTGAATTGTAATACATGCACAATGGTGAAAAAAACAATAGTGAAATATACATTAAAAAAAAAAAAACATGCACGCAAAACTTCTACTGACGAATATTCGCTGAAAAATTATCTAAATGATTAACCACTTCAGAGTTAGAGGCGTCACCAACACACTGAGAAATAATGTGTTGGAGAAGTATCCAGCATGTACGGGTTTAAACAAACATTTATAATATTAGAACAATTTAAATTACCTTCCTAAAAAAAGTTACACTGCTTCATTACAACAGAGGGCCTTCTAAAAGCAAAGCTGTTAACTTTATAAATGTTTTAGTAGAATGTATTCAACTCTGTAAAATACTGGAAATGAGTCTTTTTTGACTACATGAATGAAGCTTGAATGGTAGTTCATCATTGGAAGTGCCACTGGCATTCAACTGATTAAACTCACTATAGTAAAGTCTCATGTTGCTTGTAAGAAAAATTAATCTGTCTGATTTGGTAAATCTGTTATGGGGTATAAAATGCTCGACTGAAAAGATTGCAGAAAAAAAATGACTCAAGGGATGCTGAGAATTAATAAAAAAAAAAAATGGATTAACTTAGACACCAACATACTTTTTATTTACAGAGAGGGTAATAAAAGTTTAGAGCCTCCTGTACAGATCAGAGACTGGGCAAATCCCAGGTGTGCTGTAAATGTCAAGAGCTCCAATTAGATAGGGGACTTGAGAGGTCCATTTCCAGTGTTAAGTGAATATAATATTGATGTTTTCTAATAAGGTATTTATTGCCACAAATCTCTCATTGCATTTTGTGAATGCCATCCTTGTACTCTTTATGTAACAAAATAAGCAAAAAATAAAAAGGAAAAAACTGAAATGGGACAAATAAGGGAAAAATAAAAATCCCATTTACTGATATGGAGATTTTGACCCCTTGTATTCTAAAAATATTTCAGGAACATCTCTAACACCCCGGCGTAAAAAGTCCCTGACGTCCCAGAATTCAAGATTTCCAAAGAGACAGTTGTACTTTGTGTGCTGTACACAGACTGATGCACGCCTCTGGAAAAATAGTCATTTTTGTGAATTTTAAACTATAATAATTGGGACATGCAGTCCTACAAAACAACTGCCACTGATTCAGAGAATATAATGTTTAAACAAAATTAACAAGATTTATTCATGAGAATACTTATTTAAAGAGCTATCATCACCCAAGAATAACTTTAGTGATTTTGAACTATTCACAGAAGACACCTTTCCAGCAATCTGTATAGTGGCATTAGTACTTCTCTCTTCCTGTAACTAATTCCTTCCTATGCAATGAAGAACCTGGTTTGCTTTTACCACAGCTTTACTGCATTGTTTCCCTACATTCAAGTCATCTAAAACAATAATTCCCAAGTCCCTTAACTCTGATGTTTTTATCAGTAACATTAAGCCTGTAATCCACCCCTGGGTTTCTAATGCATTATCTTGCACTTTTCAGCATTAAACCTTAGCCTTCCCTCCAATTTCCAGAAGCCTCAAGCATTTAGGTCATCTCCCCTGAAGAGTTAACCTGGTTTCAGATTTTTGTATTATCGACAAAACAAGACACGTTACATTGAATACCAGTAGTAATATTAGTAAAAAATATATATATATATATATATATATAAACAGAACAGGCCCAAGCACGGTAACCATGGCACTCAACTAGTAACTTGCCCTTCCTCTGAATGAATATAATAGACTATGATGCTCTGTATCATTCAGCCAATATTTTTTTTCCATTAACCACCAGTCCAGTCCTAAACTATGCATCTTATAAATCAGATTCCTATGTGGTGTAATGTCAGAAGCTTTATTAATATACAAATGGGCTACATCTACTTTCCACGCTTGTCCATCACTTAAGTAACATGTTTGAAAAAAACTGACCTACATTTATTTGTTTGGCAATATCTTCCTGAAATTGCATGTCAACAGATATGCAACAGTTCTTCCTTTTAATTAGAATACATTACTTTCCAAACAACCAATATCAGACTTACAAGCCTGTAATTGCCAGACTACTCCCTACCGCCCGAGGCACTACAATGGCAATATTGCAGTCGTCCAGAACCACTGCTATTTGATTGGTTAAAAAGCTCAGCTAAAGGTACAGCAAACAGAGACCTGAGCAGTTTTAATACTCTTGGATTAAACTCATCTGGAACAACTGATTTGTCCACTGTCAATATTTGCTTGGGATTTTGCCCATATAATAATTAACTTAGCCCCCACTTGCTTAACCTGGAAACTTCTCCATCTTCCTCAGATTGTACTTTTTGTATGCACATTTCTTATCCTTTTCATTAACTGCACCTCTCTAGAGAAACAGATTGGTTCTCTTTTCCTTTCATCCAACATGCATGATGCAGAATTCAGCGCAGATAAAATGTTGTACTAGTATGTTAAACAGTCCTGACAAGTGATCACTGGTCCTCTGGCTCTCACCCACAGATGCACCTGACACAGGAACCTACCTACATTTGGCTTATTAAAATATCCCATAATCAATGACCCCTGACTAACATCTTTGTTATTTCCTTCAACATTGCTTTTTCTAATGCTTCATCAGGTCCTGGATGTTTATTAATTACTACTATCTGAACAACCTTATCACCAGTTTCAACAGTTACCTAAATGTTCTCTAGTTTAACCAAGCCCCTTTATTAATGTAGACTTTATGTTATCCTTTACATAAAGAGCAACTTACCGTCCCTTCGTCCTTTAACCCAGGTATAACTACTTCCCAGTCAAAAGCATCACTGTTCCAAAACTCGGATATAGCTAATGAAAATTATCTGCATCATTACTGTAATTAGCTCAGGAAGGATTTTCCCTAAACTATGAGCATTTGCACACTTAGAGATAATTTATATTGTTCTGACATTTTAGGTTTTAGATATCCTGTTTTTGTATTCATCGTCAGACTTTTAGGGATAGCTACAATATTTCAGTCCACATCATCAAACACTCTCCACAATCTTTGTCACGATGTGGGGGCAGCTGGCTATATCATACGTTATTTGGCTACCCGATATATAGAATAAATGTCTACTAATGTAGTTTCTAAATTTCTGACTTAATATCTCTGATCCCTGACTAGAGAGATATAAACATTTTCTCTTGAACAGTCTTTAATCACACCAATGGCTGCAATGACTTATAAATAAAAATCCTCTCTCTTTATACCACCTATTTAAGAGAGTTAAATACAAAAACATCCTGCACAAACCATCCTGCACTCTTCTTGCCTTTATAAAGATGAAACCGTAGCTACCAGAACACTTCTTCGCCGCTCCAACCTCATTAGTCCCATGATGGCAACAACATATTTCTCTCTTGTCATGTCCTACTGCTTCATCAGTCTTTACAGTAAGCCTTCTATCTGTAAGGGAGATATGCTCTCTCAATTATACACCTTATAATAGACTCTCCAATGAGAAGAACTATCTTCCTCCTAGTTTTATTCTTTTTCTGCAAGTGTAGAAAAGGAACTGTGCAAAGACACCAGTTGTGGAACAAGCATATGATCCACAACATTCATTCTACCAGAGCCAATAGTAGTTCAGAGTGCCTTCCTCCTAACTAGCCTACAAGTCATTGGTGGCTGAACAAATGGTAACTGCACACAGCAATAGGCCACCTTACAATCTCAGCCTTCAGTTTAACAGTCATCATGCAAGGAAAAAAATGTCCTGTGTATTGGACAACAGTGCCAAAAGGTTTCACGGACAAAAAAACTACCAAAATATCAGCTGTACTGCATCAAACCAGACATTATAAAATAAATATAAACCACAAGAACATTAAACAACTTCAGATGATTTCAGACTCATGGCTTAAAGGGATAGTAATATTTCAGAAAAACAGCAACTCCAATTAATCTTCATAGTGTTTGAGCCATAGATAGTGTTATTTCAGTATTGTCAGTGTTGTAGTTCAAGAGTAATTGAATGATAAAGTATCCTCCCTTCTGCCCCTTTTACCTAGTTTAAGTCACCTCCCTTCAGACAGCTCACATCAAGGGACATTCTTCTTACTGTGAACATAAGGAATACCCTACCCTCTTGACAGGTTTTTCCCTTATGCTAATTGAAGATTGTCCCTCTCTGAGATCCATCTGGACAGTCTTTCTGCTCTGAGGTGAGCAGTGTTACAACAGTAGAAGGGGTAGGAGGTGGGAGTATCATTCAATTGAAATAACCCTCTCCGTGGCCCAAATACTATGAAAATGAATTGGAGCTGCTTTTAGTGAGAGACATTACTATACCTTTAACTCAAGTGTCAAGGTTATGGTTCATAACCACTTCTCTAGAAAACTACCAGAATACCTGAGCATAATGCTCACTCCAGCTCTCCATACTAACTACAACCTCCACTCCACTGCTAACAACTCACTGAGTATACCACAATTCAAGAAAGAAGCCGGTCGATTTGCCTTCTCCTTCAGAGTGCCGAAAGTCTGGAATAACCTACCTGAGAAAATCAGATCTTCTGACAGTTTAAATTCCTTAAAAGTAACTGCTTCTTCATATGTAAAAACAATGTGCAACTGCATATAACATTTTTAGTATGTGTGTGTTTATATATGTATTACGTCTCTGTATTTGTGAAAATGTGCAACTCTTGCTGTAAACACTCCAGGACATAATTGAATATGAGGGAAATCTAAATGTATTCTTCCTGGTAAAACATTTTCTAAATAAATAAGGTGCACTTGGGATTTCAAAGCAGAGCTCTTTCTTCATAGCCAGCTCTTCCAAAGTGGACTTTTCTTGTGTGTCAAAGTATTTTACCAGGAAGGATACTCTGACCTTGTTTCTTGTTTTCTAGTATGTCCTGGACTCTACCTACCTCAGAAGGTAAAAGACTAGGTTGATCTTGTTGGTACTAAAACCTGCGACCCTCATGTTTTAACAGATTCTACAGCTGGTGCACTAACCAAGTGCACTAACCATGCTTTTATAGTTGAAAAAATTTGGGAAGAGGAGCAAATACAGACTCCAGAAGAAATTGAACTAGAAGTTAAGAATCTTTTGAAAGCAAACTTCACCATCATACCTGTGAATGCAGTTTTTGGATTCGAGGTAAGCCATCCCAGAAGCTGCATCTAAGGAGAATTTCACTAACTGTTTGGGTTTCATATCATCCTTCTTCTTTCTTAAATATGTAAGGAAATCACCACCTAGAGAAATAAGAGTACAGAAAGTGAAACATACAATAACAGAACTGGCAGCATTTACTCCCTATAAAATAATTAAATAAATACAAATATACCAAACCTAAAAAAAAACTTTAAAATATACTTAAAATGTTGAACAAAATGTTTGCAAGCTTCTTGTATTGCTATAACAATGGATAGAGAATCCTTGCTCTCAATCTCACCATCTCCAGTAATGCCAGGTGCTGAAATCCAACTCTGCCCTCCCAGCTTATGCACTTCTTTTAAAGGGGAAATATCACTCCTATACAAATTTTGGTAAAAAGTAAATAAATAGAGCGACCAGCTGGAATTCTTGTGTAATTTAAAAAAAAATAAAACAAGGTTTGGCTGAAATTAAAGGTTTAAATATGATTCTGCTCCTTACTTCTGGATAGACTGCAGGTACAGCACTGCACCACAGCCTGTCACTTAGGCAGAGAGCACTCCAGCTTACAAGGAGAAATCCTCCATCATTGGAGGAGGCTGGATCCAGAAGCAATGTGGGAGGGGAGCAGTGGAAAAATGACAGACTGCGGTGCAGCGCTGTACCTCAGTCGGTCCAGAAGAAAGGCGCAGGATCATCTTTAATTTCAGCCAAACCTTGAAAGTATTCCAGCTAGTTGCTCTATTTAGTTACTTTTTACCCAAACTTGTATAGGGGTGATAGTTCCCCTTTAAGTTTCCTTTTCAAGGGCATGCTTTTGTGTCATCAGTTGTAGGTTTAGATTCAGAAGATAGGGGTACAATAATGAGGAAACCAACTTAATTTACCAAGGATAAGTAAATCATAAAATATAAATAAATATATGTAGATTTTAATTAATGCAGAGCCATTTGAGAGTAGTGTAAGGTCCTCTTTGTTGTATTTATTTAGTATTATTTATTAGAAGGAGGTTTAGTCCCCTTAAGAGAATACCAAAAATGCAATGGCTTGATTTTTAAAAAATATATATCTATATAGGTTTTAAAGGGATAGTAATATTTCATAATAAAAGCAGCTCCAATTAATATTCATAGTATTTGGGCTGTGGGGAGTATTATTTCAAAACTGTCAGAGTTGTAGTTCAAGAGTAATTGGATAATAAAGTGATGTAACACTGCTCAGCTCAGAACAGAAAGGTGGTGTCCAAGTGGATTGCAGAGAGGGATAATCTTCAAATAAGGGAAAAACCTGTCAATTGGGGCAGGGCTTTCATCGTTCTCACAGTAAGAATATTGTCCCTTGCCATGAGCTGTCTGATCTGTGGACCAGATTCCACATCTGAGGTGGCTCACACTAGGTAAAAGGGGCAGGAGGAGGAAACTTTATCATTCAATTACTCTTGAACTACAACTCTGACAGTATTGAAATAATATTCTCTATGGCTCAAATACTATGAAGATTAATTAGAGCTGCTGTTTTTGTGAAACATTACTATCCCTTTAACATATAGCAAAGCAAAAATGGAACAGAAGTGAAAGAAGGAAATCCCTTGAGCAAAGAAACCAAGAGGGCCCCCCTCTTCCCAGGGAATTTAATCTCAGGTTCTTTTTCTTTTCCCTCTGTGAGGAAGTGCGGTGTTCCACATGGACTGAGAGAAGAGGATTTAATGGTAAATTCTCCAAAACCATGCTTTCTGTGTTGACAATGTGGACCACAGGAGCCAAGGGGACAAGACACATGCTATCTACTAAGATTCCTGGGAGGGAGAAAACAGGAGAAAAACCCGTCCACTGGAGACCTGTTTTCACAGGACCAACTGGTACAACATGAACCTCAGGTGTCAATGGACACTGAACTTAGACACCAAATAACATTAAATGTAAGGAAACCAACAGAGTTTTAATCTTCAGAGAAAGAAAGCAAGCAAGGAGGAACATCAGAGAAGGACTTTAAGGACACACGCGATAATGTTTGGAGAAATTGTTCAGATATGACCATGTTGCTGCCATATACAGCTGCTCAGCAGTTGCCGGATTCTTATAGGCCCCAGAGACACCCATTAATTTTGTGGAAAGCGCAGGAACAGGTTTCATCCTGAGGACATACACCTGGCGGAGGGTCACATTAGTGATGGAAGTATTTGTAATCTTAGATGCCGCCTAACAAACACGAGGGCCCACAGGGATGAAAAAGTGAAGATGAACATAGAACTTTCCTGTTCCTTTCTATTACAAGGAGCTGGACAGAAAGGACAATTTCCTGGTTGATGCAAAACTCCAAATTATCTTGGGCAAAAAGCCCCTAGAACTACATAAAACCACCCTTATCCTGGTGAAAAGACAAAAAGAGGGGGTTTTACAGGATAAACCCTGAAGTTTGGCCACCAACCAAACAGACCATGGCCAGCAAAAAAGTTTTTTTTTTTTTTTTTTCCAAAACATATTGTACCTTAATGTACATACAGAGTGACATACAATGTTTATTTCCATCCACCTATCTCTCAATTTAGTTAATAAAAACCATTTACAAACATACGTTAAATTGTCGCCATTAGGCACCGTCCGCTCTTTCACGGGATTGCCTTATCTCAACTTATTTTACAATTATTTTATTTATCTAAAGTCTTTCTATACTAAATTACAATTTTCCCAATGTTCTAGTGCTCCTTTTGCTATTACATGAAAATGTGCAGATATTAAGTCCTTTTCCATCTGCAATTGGTATTGTATTTGATTTTTAAGGATCACCGAAGTTGGAATTTCAAATATTTATCCACTTTACTCATACTTGGCCAATTCATGTGCAGCAAAAATGAGTCCTGAGTGCATCAGATATTTTTCACTCCTATCTGGTCTAGAGTTGTACTAATCATAACCCATAATTGCTGTAACTTACTACAGCTCCACCAAATATGTTCATATGTCCTTATCTCCTTGTTAGATGTCCAATTTTTTTTTTTAATCTGTCCGGGACCAAATACCACCTATGCATTAACTTGTATTGCATCGCTGCAAGATTTAGATAATGTATAGCCTTCTTTAAAATTAACTGTATGTTTAGCCCACTCTTCTCCTTGAATTTCTAGATCTAGTGCTTTCTTCCAGGATTTTTGAACTTTACTATAAGTTTTGATCTTCCTTTCTATCCATCAACCCACTATGTACTATTTTTTTTTAATACCAACAACTTTTTCAAAAAGCTTTATCATTTCATCTACTCTTCTATATTTTGTGGTATTGATTTCTTTCATTATATAGTCTTTTATCCTTATATATGTAAAGAATTATTTATCTCAAGACTGAAACTTCAGTTTAAGCTGTTCAAAACTCTATTACAGTATATCCTTATCAATGATTTGCCCAAACTTTTTATTCTTTTTTTTATTACTCCTTTCCCTATTCAAGGACATACTTGGGATTGGTAAAAATCATATTTTCCTTGAGGCTTTAAATTGCCTCCAAAATGTCCAGAGGTCATCTATTTTTAGATTTGCTTGACACTTCTTTTTTTATTTTTTCTTCCTCTGTCCACAAAACTAAACTCATATTTTATGTTCACTAAATGAGCCTCAATCTTATATCACCTTTCAATCTATTTCTCTTTAGTCCAACATTACAGAGTCATGATATATTCTAATCCCTGGAAATCCTATACCTGCCGAATTATTATTATTTTTTTTTTTAGTATGCCCATGCTAATCCTTGGTTGTTTATCCATCCTAATATACCTACTAAAGGCCTTATGGATTTTTCTCTTAACCATACTTTGGGCAAAGGTAAGGGGATTATACTGAACATATAGGTCCATTCTGGTAATGGATAACATCTTACCACATTTATCCTACCCCCACGATGATACTTCCTTATTAGTCCAAGCTTTAAAACTTTCTACAGTTTGAGCTAATAAGCTTTTATAGTTTATTTCCAATATTTTATCTGGGTCCGCTGTCATTTTGATCCCTAAATATGGTATTTCTTTATCTGACCAATTGAAATCATATTTACTTTTTAAAACTTTCCTTATTTATACCCAGATTAGATGTTATTACCCCACATTTATTAATATTGAGTTTATAATTCGACAAATTGCCCTATGTTTCTATTTCTTCCATTAAATATTTTAAGGACACTATTGGGTCATTTAAAGTTACCACAATGTCGTCCACATAAAGACACATTTTTGAGGAATCCACCATATATACAAACTTTTATTTCTATATGTTACCTTATCTTTTGTGCAAAAGGTTCCAATTTGAGTACATACAATAGCGGCGAGAGCAGGCACCCTTGTCATGTTCCTTTTCTTACTGGAAACCATGGAGAAGCAATGCCTGCGCCCACTATCCTCGCTGATTAATTTGCACATAAGGCCAGTATACGTTCCAGGATTTTACCCTCAAAGCCAAAGTTCTTCAAAATAATTCTCATGAACCCCTAGCTGACCCTGTCAAATGCCTTCTCAGTAAGGGGGTCCGATTTTTTCAAGCCAGCAAAAATAGGATTTTAGTCTTATGTGTTAAATCCATTTCTCTTAGTCCATACAGATTACTGGTACCTTTGGGTAGGCGATCAGCCCCTTTAATAGGCAATAACTACTCTGAGAAGTGACTGCTGGGTGGAGCCTACCTCCTCTCCTTAGCTTGCAACTAGCCAATCCCCAACCAGTAAGATCTGCAGACTAACTATTGACTAGGAAGTAAGAAGGTAAAGGAAGCCTCCTGTGGGCATGAACCCGAAAGGACCCCCATGTTCTGCCACAGGAGCACCAAGCATGGTCCCTTGACAGGGTGGGAGACCAGTAACCTGTATGGACTAAGAGAAAAGGATTTAACAGGTAAGACCAAAATCCTGTTTTCTCTGTCGTCCAATACAGGTTACTGGTAACTTTGGGATGTCCAACCATTAAGTTCCCCAGGGCTGGAAGAAAGGCAAGGACCAGGCACAGGCCCCCAAAGTCACCAGACCACCAATGAACCTATAGATCATGAATAGCTCAACACTAACCATAAAGTGTCAACGGACACTGAACAGGGGTAAAAACAAACCCCATAAACGGTTGCACAGCACACAAACTAGAGCCAACAGTGCTCAAAAGTGAAGGAATACTGAGAAACTACGGAGATCCTAGACAGGCAAGGATGCCTCCAGGATCTTCCTCCCAAAACTGGCATCAGTCGATGTCAGTACATCCACACGATAGTGTTTAGAAAAGGTGTGCACAGATGACCAAGTGGCCCCCTTGCACAACTGATCAGCTGAGGCCTAGTTCTTGTAGGCCCAAGAAGCCCCAACAGACCCCATAGAAGGAGCCGCAACCCTGAAGGGAAAAGGCTTCTTCCAAAGTTCATAAGCCTTATGAATCATGGATTTGACCCAAGAAGCAATGCTAGCCTTGGATGCAGGCTTCCCTGCCCTAGGACCCTCAGGAATGACAAACAGTGTCAGACTGCCTCAAGGACTCAGTGTGATGCACATAGAACTTGAGACAATGCACAACATCCAACAGATGAAGAGCCCTCTCTTTGTCAGAAGTAGGGATAGGACAGAAGAAAGGAACCACAATCTCCTGATTGATGTGGAACTCAGACACAATCTTCGGGAGAAACTCTTGGGAGGTGTAAATCACCTCCCTGTCCGTGTGGAAAACCAGAAAGGGTGCTTTACAAGACAGCTCATGAAGCTCCGCAACAGAAACAAACGCCAGGAGAAAGGCCATCTTCCACGTCAGCAGACGTAGAGGAATGGTAGCCAAAGACTCAAAGGGAGAACGCTGGAGTACTTCCAAGACCAGGTTAAGATCCCACTGAGGAGCAGGGGACTTGAACACAGGATGGGTATGAGCAACCCCCTGGAAGAAAACCTTGACATGAGGAATGATAGCAAGACACCTCTGAAATAGGACAGAGCACAGAAGTCTGAACCTTGAGAGAACTCACTGAGACCCTTATCCACACCATCCTGTAGGAAGGAAAGAACCGTAGGAAGGTCAAAATCCTGAGACAGGTCTCTGTCAGCGCACCAAGCCAAGAAGGTAGACCAAACCCGATGGTAGGCCTTAGATGAAACAGGCATGCGGGCACTAAGCATAGTAGCCACCACCCCAGAAGAAAATCCTTCCTTCTTCAAAATTGAGGATTCAATCTCCAAGCCGGCAAAGCCAGAAGAAGAACATCTTCTTTCCAGAGGTAACCCTGTAGAAGAAGATCTGGACGGGGAGGAAGTGGAAGAGGTTCCGCCACAGAGAGTTCCAGAAGCTCCGGAAACCAAGCTTTTCGTGGCCAGTACAGAGCAATCAGAATGACTAGGCAGCGCTCCAGTTGCAACTTCCGAAGAACTCTGGTCAACAGAGGAACAGGACGGAAGATGCAAGCCAGAGGAAACGTCCACGTAATCGATAAGGCATCCACTGCCAGAGTCATGGGATCCACCCAGCGAGAGCATCAGGCTGGAACTTTCCTGTTGTGTCTGGTTGCCATCAGGTCGATGCATGGTAGACCCCACTGCTGGATGATGAGGTTGAACACCTCTAGATAAAGCTCCCACTCTCCACTGTCCACTGTGTTTCGACTGAGGAAGTCTGCCAGAATGTTGTCTTTGCCAGGAATATGAACTGCGGAAATGGCAGGGACATGCTCCTCTGCCCATGATGAAATAGCCTTGACCTCTAACCAAGCTGCGAGGCTTCTTGTGCCACCCTGCTTGTTGATGTAGGCTACCACAGTGGCGTTGTCCGACTACACCCTTACCGGGCAATCCTGCAGTGGTCGTGTCCAGTGATGTAGGGCATGAAATATTGCCCTAAGCTCCAAAATATTGATGGGAAGGAGAGATTCTTCCACAGACCACTTGCCCTGAACACTCAAGTGCCCCAGCACTGCTCCCCATCTGGAGAGGTTGGCATCCATCGTCACCATGGCCCAAAAGGGCACCAGAAAGGGTCTGCCTTTCAGAAGATTGTTCAGGTTGAGCCACCACGAGAGACTCTGCTCCACCTAAAGAAGGAGAGAAAGGGATCTTTCCAGTAGATCTGGATGGCTCTTGCAGGCCAGGATCACAAACCTCTGAAGTTCCTTGGTGTGAGCCATGGCAAATGGAACTGTTTCTATGGTGGTATGAACTTCCCCACCAAGGAGGACAACTTCTTGGCTGGAACTGGATCCTGAGACAGGATAGCTTGGACCTTCAATGTAATCTGATGAGCCACTTCATCTGTCAGAAACACCATCCCCCTTCTGAGTGTCGAAGAGGAGGTCCAGAAAGACCATCTTCTGAGAAGGAACAAGGTCTGACTTGTCCAAGTTGATCCACCCTTGATGGGAGAGAGCATGAATGCAGTCCTGCACCTGCTGGTGAAGGAGATACGGAGACGAGGCCTTCAGGAGGAGGTCGTCCATATATGGAGTCACTCTGATGCCGTTCTGATGTATGACAGAGATCAGTGCTCCCAGGACTCTGCTGAAGACTTGAGGAGCCGTGGTCAGGCCAAGGGGGAGGGCACAGAACTGGAAGTGCCCTCTGTCGCAGGCAAAGCGGAGATACTGCCGACTCTCTGGATGAATGGTGATGTGCAGATATGCATCTTGAAGGTCCAGAGAGGCCAGATATTCCCCAGGAGACATGGCTGCTATCACTGTGCACAGAGACCCCTGGCAGCACTGGGACCTGACCACAAAGGAGTTGAGGTCCTTCAGATACAAAATGGGCGACAGCCCCCCCATCCTTTTTGGAAACCACAAAGAGGTTGGAGTAAAATCCCGAGCCCCTCTCCTGAGGGGGAACTGGCTCCAGGACCGCCTTGTCCAAAAGGGCCTGTATAGCTGCTTTGAAAATGCATCTCTTTTCTGCTCCCAAGGGAGAATGAGAAACAAAGGTCCTTGGAGGAGGAATGGAGGTGAAGGGAATCTTGTATCCCGAGGCCACCATCTGTAAAACCCATGGGTCCACCACAGAGGCCTGACAAGCTGAGAGGTAGTGGCGTAGGCGGCCACCTAGCTGCAGATGGGGACCCGGGTTCAGTGAGTCATGTAGGAAGTGGTTTGGATGCCTTGGACTTCGTGGAGGACTTGGCTCTCCATTGCTGCTTAGGCTTGGATGAGGAGCGCAGAGCCTGAGGGACCGTCAGTCGCTTGGAATGAGTCTGCTTGAAAAGAATGAAAAAGTATATTCCTTTTAACAGGTGCCTTCTTCCTTAGGACCACTGGCTGGTGAGAACTTTTCCCTCCAGTAGCCTTATTGATGAGATCCTTAAGTTCAGGCCTGAACAGGGAAGAACCCTGAAAAGGCAAAGATAGCACAGCCTTCTTGGAGGCCGTGTCAGCTGACCAGATCTTAAGCCAAAGAGCCCTTCTAGCTACCACAGACATGGTAGATGCCCTGGTTACCATACGAACAGCATCAAACAAGGCAGCAGAGACAGAATGCTGAGCCTCAGCAATGTTAGCGAGAAGACGCAACATGTCAGAAGTAGTGGCTCCCTGACAGACAGCAGAATTGAGCTGTTCAGTCCAAATGGCCACAGCCCTATTTCCCCATGCAGAGGCAAAGGTAAGGAGAAGGGCAGAGCCCGCAGTCTTTAACAGCAGAAGCGTCAGCCACTGGCAAGGCAGTTGATTTAGAAAGACTGAACACTGGGGCATCCACTTTAGGGGGATGAACCCACTGAGTAATGGCCATTTCAGAAAATGGATAAAGTTTAGCAAACTTTTTAGACGTAGAAGGTTTCTTGTTTCGAAATTTCCACTCCTCTGACACCAAGCGGTCAAGGGTGGGATTAGGTGGAAAGCAAGCATGGGGCCTAACAGGTTTCTGGAAAACATCAGAGGGGTCAGAAGACACCTCCTGCACCAAGGGAATGTTCAGGGTGGACAACACAGCCCTGATCAGGCCCTCAGCATAGGGAATGGGGTCCGCCTCAAAGGGGTCCTCAAAAAAGTGAGATAAAGGAACAGCTGAACAGTCATCATCAGAGTCCATCAATAATTCCTCCTCAGAGGAATCAGACACATCAGGTTTAGGCAAGGAAGATCTGATGATGGGGGGAGGGGGTCTGCAACGAAGTAAAGACCCCCTGTAAAGTGGATGAAAGCAGTTGTAAGGTGGACCAGAGGTCCCTGGTAGTAGCCTTGAACTCTTGCATCCATATTGGCTCTAGTGTATGGCTGGAGGCCCCAGCAGGGGATTCAGGGGCAGAAGCACATGCTGGGCAAACATGACCTGAGTATTCTCTAGGTAATCCTGATTGACATGAGGAGCAATGAGGGACACAGACACCCCAGTGCCCTTAGTCTTAGGTTTAGCCCCAAGGTCTAAGGGAGTAGACATTCTCACAGAGTCAAAACGGTCAAAGTATCAAAACACCTACAATAATACATGTATGATGATGAATGCACCCCAGAAACACTAAATTAAGACTTATCTGGTAGGCAAAGGGTTAAGCTGCGGAGGAGAGAAGGGGAGTCCAAGCCCTGCGTAGGACACTCGATCTGCGAATACTCAAAATGGCTGCCGCGACGGGAGCCAATCAGAAACGAGCAAGCGAAGCGGCCGCTCATGGGAAATGTAGTTTTGCTGACAGAGTACCCCAACAGTGCCCGAAGCCCCCAATATCCCCAGAACGTTGACCGGATGACAGAGCAAAGGAAAACCAACAAAATGAGCCATCTCTGACCACGCTACGTGGAACGGTTGCATAGATATGTCCCAAACTGTAAAGTCCCATAGAAGTGAATGGAGCAATGGCGTCTATGCAGTAAACACTCGCCTTAAAGGAGCGGAACATAAAGTTAACAAAGTGAATACAAACACTTAAAACAATACAAAAGCCCATTCAAATAAAACAGTAGACCCAAAAAACACTGGTCCCAGTAGGGAAAGTGTCCAAAAATCCCCCCAAAACGCGCTAACCTGCAACAAAAGGGTTAAGTTACCACAGAAACTTGCTCCAAACACATCACAGACATACAGAATAAACCCAATGAGTGCATGAGTATGTAACAGGAACTCCAATAGAGACCCCTGTGCGGAGGGGAAGCGTGGGACATGTAGACCTCAGCACTCAAAGGGTGCTCACCTTTTTCACCAGGTCTTCTGTCTTCAGATTACCATATATCAAGAAGCAGCCTCGGTGGGCAACTCCTGGAGAAAGAACTTGCAGCCAAGATTTTCCCCCCAGGGCTTAGGTCCACAAAAGCACCTGGTAAACTGAGATATCCTCATTTGGGTGATAGGAATTGTCAGTAATGGTAATTCGCCTAATGGTGGTATTCCATTTCTAACAGAAAATAATAAAAAAAGGCTAAAACTATAGCATAACTGTTCTCTTGCTTGTGTCTTGACCAAGGAACAAATCTTACTGGTTGGGGATTGGTTAGCTGAAAGGTAAGGAGAGGAGGTAGGCTCCACCCAGCAGTCACTTCTCAGAATTGTTCCTGCCTATTAAAGGGGCTGATTGCCTACCCAAAGTTACCAGTAACCTGTATTGGACGACAGAGAAAAGGCAGTCTTAAGCGTCACCAGACTCAAAGAAGAAGCTGAAAGAGGCTCAAAAAAGGCTTCTGGAGCATTCCCTATACCAAGTCGACAGAGGAGTGGGAACCTGAAAGACAGGTTAGGCATAAGCTACCCATTGAATGAAGGTATTCACGTCAGGGAGCAAAGAAATGAGCCGCTGGAGAGAAAAAAAAAAAAAAAAAAGGAGGGCTGAGATGTGAGCCTTCATTGAACTAAGCCTAAGCCCTTTTTGAAACCATCTTGAAAAGAGGCCAAGACCACTGGAAGCCTAAAAGGTTGTGGTTATGAACCACGTTCGGGACATCGCTGGTAGAAGAGGGACCAAACCCTATGACAAGACTTGGATGAAATTCGTTTTCTAGCTTGGAGTATAGTAGAAATGACGACTTTGGGAAAAACGCTTTCTCCAAGATTCTGGCCTCGAGCCAAGCCATCACAGCCATTTCCTCCACCTGAGCAAAACAGACTGGGCCTTGAGAAAGGATGTCTGGCAGCAAGGGGAGGCCAGAAAGGTCCCCTATTGACAGATTGAGATGATCCAAAAATCAGGCCCAATAGGTCAAAATGGAGCAATCAAGATAACAGGCGCCCTCTCCATCCTGACATTTCTCAGCACCCTGGGAATAGGGGGGGTGGGGGGTAGAATGTTGGAGGAAACGTGTAAACTAGAGGAAAATTCCATGGGATGACCATTGCATCCACCGCAAAGGCCAGGCACACGACCTGGCACCCAAATGGGCAACCTTGCAGAGGCCATGAGATCCACCATTGGTAACCGTTCTCAGCTCCCAATTTCCAGCATACTCTTAAGAGGTCTGCCACAAAGTTTTCTACTGCTGCAATGTGAACCACGGAGAGGGCTGGCACGTGGGCCTTGGCCCACTGGAGTATCTTCTGAACTACAGCCCAGACTGACAAACTTCTGATTCTTCCTTGGCAGTTGATGAATGCAACTGCCGTTGCATTGCTGGACTGAATCCTCACTGGAGACCCTGACAGGGGAAGAGACCAGTGGTGTAGAGCTAAGTGGCTCACTTGTAACTCCAGGACATTAATAGCTAGGAGGGTCTCCTCCCTGGTCCAAAGGACATCAGGTGACCCAGGAAAGCACCCCAGGCCAAGAGGCTGGGGTCCGTTGTGACCAAAATCCATACCAGAATGACAAATGGATGCCCCAGCATCAGATGTGACCAAAGAAGTCACCAGCAAAGGTCTCCTTTCTTTTGGAGAAACAGGAACATGAGATAGATGAGACTGGTGTCCGGACCAATTCCTGAGAATGCCCATTTGCAATTTCCTTGTGTGGAACGGTGCAAAGGAGACTCTTTCATGGCAGAAACTAGGTAATCCATTACTTTCATGAAGGGTCAAGGACTGAATCTTGCCATCTGGAAGAAAACCTCATGCCAAGAGATGAATGACCTGGGACTGAACCAAAGAATCATTTTTGAAGTTAAGCTCCCAGCCAGATGGCACAGAGCCATCTCTGAAGGAACTTTGAGAAAAAGGTAGACTGGGTAAGAGGCTCAAGGAGATCCCTTGAAACAAGGATGTGAGGCGTACATGATTATTGTAAAGACCCTCGGAGCAGACAGATCAAAAGGAAGGACAGTGAGCTGAAAAGGACTGCCCTGAAACGTAAAGTGCAGGAAGTGTTGACGATCTGGGTGGATCGGCATATGCAATAAAGAGTCCTGCACTTCTAGGGAGGCCAGAAGCTTCCTCAAACACAGTCAAGTTGACAGACTGCAAATGAAACCATTCTGAACAGAGGGACCAGCACCAAATCATGAGGCAGTTTAAGTCCAGAATGGGATGGTAGCCAATGTCGTTTTTGGGACAAAAGAAAAGATCTGTGTAGAAACTGGTGACCTTCTCTTGTAGAGGAAAGAATGCCAACACCTGTTCTCTAGTTGGGAAGAGATTGTGCCTAGGATAATCTTGAAGTTTATGTGGTGCACTACAAAGATCACCTGCAAAACTCACTGATCCTTCACTGAAATCACCCACAATTCTTGGAAAAAAAAACAGAAGAGACCCCCTTTAGGCAGAGGCAGACCAAGACCCCATGAGTCATGCAAAGGTAGACTGGCCAACCTTAGGGTCCTGTTTGGGTTTTGGGGACAGACACACCTGATGGACATGACAGATTTGAACTCAGGGTGTATATCTGAACTGGGGGTGTATTAAAAGCCTGTTAGTTTGTTGGGTTTTTTTTGTTTTTTTTTTTAGGAAAAAAGGCCTGCTTAGGTGGCACTTGAGGCAGCAATGGACTCTTGCCTCCAGCAGGAAGATGACCTTCTCCAAGTAAAGGCCTATAAAAGGCTGAGAAAGCAGGTACATAAAGAGTGAAGGCTTTCCTGGAGAACCTGACTGCTACAAGGTCTGTTTTCATAAAGTAAGCACTCACTTCAGGGACTCTGGCAAGTAATGGCAACAGTTCATCCTTGGGAAAATTCGCTTGGATGGCATTCAATAGTTGTTTATCCCAGACAGCCATAGCTCTAGTGATCCAAAAACGGGTTGAAAGTAGCCCCCATGGACATGCATTGCACCTTCAGGAAAGAATCCAAGCATTTCTATGTTTGATCTTTAAAGGGCTACAGGGTGGTGTTCTTGGCAAGGTGCGAGATTTGGGAAAAATGTACTCCTTCGCCAAGTGTGGGGGGGTGTCTCCTCTAGCAGCAGATGCTTTGCCAAGCAGGCACCAAGATTGGCAAAGCAGTGGATGTTTTTCAAAGGTAGGTGTCTGCTTGGTGAAGCATTCACTGCCAGAGGATTCCCCCCATCTAAGAACTACAGATTAGCGTGGTTCAATTTAGGCAGCTCATTAGTGCCCGCAAAGACAGACCTTTTCTGGGTATAAGGTGGATCAGACTCTCACAGCGACATTGACTTTTTAAAGTCAGTAGCTAATGTTGTCTTGAGATCTGACGGGCAGTTTGTACTATATCTCCTCTTAGTCCCTGTATAATTCAATGGTATCCTTTTAAAAGGTCACATGTGAAAGAGCGTGAGACCAAGTGGCAGTTACCATGTCGCCTGGATGAAAACGTTGACATGAGAATGACAGAGCAAGATTCTCATGTCGGTTACTAAAAGGTTGCATCAAATACAAAGAAGTTACAGAAGGAGAGCGAACTCCCCGGCAATAACATTTAACCCTTTTCAGCCAATACCTATCCCATCTTTAACAAACATGAAAAGTGTTGGGACAATATGATGAGACTGAGCACATCTTTCAGCTCATGTAATGTTTCTCATATTTCTGTGTTGCAGTGGCAGTGACAGCTTTGCTGAGGACAAAATGCATATTTTCTACATGACATGGCATGTTCGCAATTACAGCCGGGGCAGCATGATTGGATAGGTATTGGCCAAAACGGGTTAAACGTTACTGCTGAGGAGTTTGCTCTCCTTCTGTAATTTCTTGGTATTTGATGCAACCTTCTAGTAACCAACATGAGAATCTCACACTGTCATACAGTGCAAGATTCTCATGTCGATATGGTAACTCTATCATTTGTGCAACCTTTTAAAAGTAAACCTAATCCAATTATATCAGTTCACTATAAGATTTCTGCTACAAAGGAAACAATACTCAACAGATACTCCTCTGTAACAAGGGACTAACTTGGAGGTGATTACAGATGTATCATAGTTCACTCACAATTTGAAATTGTATATAACATTTATGTGATGTAAATTAACAAAAGCAACTTATCAAGAGATTATTTACCCTGTACAGTCACTTTGAAGATAATGATTTAAATATCTGAGTGTCAGAGCGGTATCCAATGCATTGCTTTGCAATGGATTAATCTAAATAACAGATGGTGCATATGTAGCCTATATCTACATATTCAGGTTATACAAACATTGCCTATCACTACCTCATTCAAAACTGTAAAAGTGTATATATATATATATATATATATATATATATATATATATATATATATATATGATATATATATATATACACACACATTTATTTATAATGCAAGGCATTTAAATCTAAAACTAAACTGTACTATAATTGAGGGCTTACTAATACTAGTAGAAACTACCCTTTTACTTTGTAACATTCTGTTACCACTAAGGACCATACATTAGTGTGGTTAATTTACTTATGAGTGCCCAACAAGACAGATATGTGAAGTATCATTGACTATTTTGAGCAAGTAACCCCATGTTGTTCTGGGGTTTATGGAGATCATTAGTGTTAAGTCTTCCTTAGTCCCTGTATACTAATTCATTATAACAAGGTTACTGCAAACCAATGAATCATTTCCAATAGAACTTGCACACTTTGTAATGAGGGACTGATTTGCAATGGCAGTTTCAGGAACTACAGACTAGCCAGCCTCCACAAACAGAGAAATGTTCTGTAGCAGCGTTATCAGTCTATGCTCAGACTCAAGAGGCGGTATGTGTATTGCTTGAACCATGAGTAATGAACTGAAGTCTTCTGTACATTGTTCTTAGTACTGAGGGATTATACTATCTTTTATTCTTAAAACCATGTATTTATTCCTCTGAGTTAATCAGTGTCTGTATAGTTATCTCCCTTCTTAGAGGGTGAATTCATATTCTATTCAAATTCGATGTAGTAGCCACATCTTTGTTTCTAGCCATCTTGTGCCTACCCTGGTTAAAAAGCACAATTCTGCTAAAGATTGGAAATCTCCCTCATTTTCCTTCACTTATAATTTTTGCTAACAGAAGTCTCTAGTTTGCACTAACAACTGCTTATGTACCAGCACTCCTGCAGAAAGCTCTAGTCATGTCCCAGAAATGTATATGGAAATTTCTGATGTGTCCAGCAAGAAATAGGTAGATGTTCTACCACCTCATCACATTTGTGACTGTCCTTAAGAGTTACTGCCTGGGTCAAATGTTCATTATGAACACATTTTTGTTTCTTTTGAGCAGCAATCTTCTTTCTTAAGGAGGAAGTGTCAACGATGGCAAGGTGTCCAGGTCCTGAGGCAGCAAAGCAATAGCACACCATCACAATCCACCAAATGGAATAAGGTTCTTCTGTTCAAACTCCGTATTCCTTTTCTGCCAAACATAACATTTCTCATTGAGGTCAAAATTTCTTTCACTCATCTGTGTAGAACATTGACAAAGAAGGCTTTTGAATCACATATGTGATCCTTAGTGAACCTCAGACGGGCAGTAAATGTTATTTTTTGAAAGCAGTGGTTTCATCATCTTTTTCTGATTGCTAAGTCATGAACATTCTCATTAGCCAAGGCAAGAGTGGCCTGCAGATCCTTGGATGTTACCCTGGTGTTCTTTCTGACTTTACGCATGATACACTGGTTGCACTTAGAAAGATTTTAGTAGAACAACTACTCCTGGGTAGAGAGTGATTGTAGTCTTGATCTTTCTCCATTTTAAACAAACAGCAGATGTGTGGAACCCAAAATCCTTAGCAATAGTTTTGTAGCCCTGTCTATTCAGATAAGCAGCAATAACTGCCTTTCGGAGGTCCTCTTATCATAGGATGACTTGTTTCTGCTCAGCCATAGCCAACACAGATTCTGATCCTTTCATAGGGTGGGATCACACAAATGCATCCTTGTATATCACTTACTTTTGCACATATCTTTCACCTCTTAAGTAATTTTTTCCTAATTGTATATCAAATGGTTTTTAAAAGACACAGACATGGTTAATATATAATGTATTCTTTATTTAGGCAAGGGCCAGTTTTGATCATAAGTGCCATCATGGTACAACTATGGACTATCTGTAATTATCATTAGTGTTCTAAAGTTTTTTTTCACCACTGTGTTCTTTCCTGAAGGGCTACTCTCACAGTCTCTGAATCATGTATAGCCTACTGCTCACACAAAGGTAACTCTGAAAAACTATGACATAGATCTGGAAGAATGGAGAAATATGTTAGAAGAAGCTACAAACCAGATTACGGTGTTCACAAATTAGAAATCTCAAGTATTTACTTACAACTAATTTTACATCCAAGTCAACCACTGCTCTTTTCCTAATCAATAACTCATGTGACAGACCCAGTTCTAAAAATGGAAAAAACATATGTCCTGTCTCCAGTACCTCTCAGGTACCTCTCTCTCTGATAATATCCTCAATCCTGGGCATTTGTTCCTTGCATCCTCTTCTCTTATTTATCGACTTAAGGGTATGTCCTCCTGTCGGCCCTGGAGATTTATTTCACTCTATTCTGTCATAGAATTCCAACCTTCTCTCTCACACCACCACCATCTTTGTCATAGATGATAAACTTATGAAAATGGCCCATTTTATTACCTATGTTTAGTCTTCCTACTACTGATGAAACTACCTTTGGTGAACAGACTGCATGGCATACCAAAGAAATAATTTCAGATTGTGGCTCCTAATTCACCTCCTCAGGGACAGGGGCAGTGACATGCCATCTGGTCTGGCTGCAATCCGGTTTCTCAGTGTTTACTGATCTGGCATAGCAGGCAGTGTTCTCGGCATGTTTCATTCTCCTCTGAGTGTCCTTCCTCTCTGTCCTCCGTGGCTAGCCAAACACTTGTTACTGCTTCATACCTCCACTTGAGAGACTACTGGTTACTTTGTCATGGGCATCATAAGCATGCAGATACCCTGTAGGCTATTTAGGAGCACTTTTCTGAGTGGCCAGTACTCATTTGTCTTGGCTAATGCCTGGGTATCTGGCATTCCTATTTGAAATGGTCTATTGCTGTTCACCCTTGCTTTGACTCCTAACTTCGAGACAGACCCAGACTTGTCCCCTGGACTTCAGATTCGGTTGGCCTCCCCAGTAGTGGCTTATCTGAATACAACTCTATTTTTTAATTTAGCAATAGGTCACTACTGATTGCCTTTCCTGTGGGCTTTTCAGAATCTGTATGCCAACACATATAATTATAATATTTATATATATATATATATATATATATATATATATATATATATATAAATAATTATATTTAGTGATGTATGTGGAGGTTAGCACCTTGAATACAAGAGAGGTTTTCAACCCATAGCTTTGCAATGGCTTGGAGCCCTCTTTACCATCAAAAGGGTTAACAATCCAATTGAAATCCTTTATTATTGCTGCACTACTAGCAAGACCTATTTTACTTGTCCTCAGGTTACAGCATATTTATAGCAGATATGTTCTTATGCAGTTTGTGTTCTATGTTAGATGAGATCTACTTTGTTACACACTGTACTGGTGCCAGTTTGAAACACTTCTATAACAGAAATAAACAGACATTTCTACCTAAGGTATATATATATATACTTATGTCTGTCAATAAACAAGATAATGCAAGGTTATTAAACAGATTTAAGCGCAGCCCGACAGTGTCCCAGGCTCTGGCATATTAAACCAGAATGTTTCTGTGAATAATTTGCATTGTAATTGCCATATTCTTCATGTTCATGTTTAGTCAATTGTGCCAGAGCGCAAATTTAGTCTTAAGAAAGTTTCTCCTGAGGTGATGACCTTAATGTGTGTTTGTTTCCTTAATGAGAGCTCCTGTTATTTTCCACCTGCTGATAAAGCTGTGTTTTAACATTTTTTTTCTATATGAACAGGTGATTACCATACAATCTCAGTTGTAAAATGCACACATCTACACCTTTTCACCATATGCAAATTGGTGATGGTGGTGTGTGTGTGTTTGTGTGTGTGGTTTTTACATTATACTCTGAAAAAAAAAAAAAATTCCCTCCCTTCATTTTTTTCTCCCACTTCCTTCCCTCCCCTACCTCAGAGTTATCAGAGTGTCCCCCCACCCCCCTTCCCTCAGAATGGTGGCCTGAATAATTATGTTGTCAAAACCAGTCACTCCACATCCTCATAACAGATGGGAACCTGGAGAAGATCCGGTCTTGGCGGAAGGTGGAATGTCTGTTGAATAGGTCTGTAAAACAAACTGGGGCCAAAACAGATCAATCTGGATGACATCCTGTTCTTCCAGATCACACTGGGAATAAGCGGAATCAGATAGCCATCCAATGGAATTTCTATCGTGTACGTTGCAAAGGCCAGAGGATTGCTTGTTCAGAAAAGGGGGACTTTCCTGTTCTTGCTGGAGGGCAAAAAATCTATGGCTGGGATTTCCCAAGGTTGAACTATCTGGTAGAACAATTCCAGATTCCGTTCCCAGTTGCCTAGATCTATGTCTTGATTGCTGAGAGTCTGCAACCATGTTTTCCACTCCTGCAATGTGGACCAATGTGATGGCCAAAACAGAAGTTTCATCTCAGGGAAGAAGCTCCTTCACCTCTTTCCATGCAGATTTGCTCATGTAGGCTACTGCTGTTGAGTTGTTGGACTGTACCCTTACCAGAGTCCCCTTACTACCTGAGACCAATGAAGGAGCGCCAGGTGGATAGAGAAGATCTCAGGATATTTATGTACAGGAGGTTCATACCGCTTTCCACTTCTCAAGTCGCTAGATGGTCCAAGGGTCAAGCCCCAGCACTTCAGTCTGGCATCAGTCGTAACTGGGTTCCACTCTGGGATCAAAAAAAGGGGCGTCCCTGCGCATGATGGGCAAGAGGAAGCCACCAATGTAGGTCCTCATTAGCTTGAGTGGAGAGGGTCGAGAGGAGAGATGGGTCTGCTGAAGAGACCATATCCTGAAAATGTCCAGCTGAAGTTCCCTCATGTGAAACGGAGCATAAAGAATTTCTTGCAGGACAGACACCAGTCTGCCCAGGACTCGCATGGAGTCACGTATTGTTGCTGAGAGCCACTCCAACACCTGTGACAAGTCTTGGGACAGGAGTTGAATCTTGTCGTCTGTTAGAAACACCCACCCTCAAACTTCATCCCTACAAAGATCAGGAACTGGGATGGAAATGGAGAGGACTTAAGGTTGAGAATCCAACCATGATTTATCAGAATGCAGGTGCAATCTTGGATATGGAGAACCAAGATGTCTTCTGAAGGAGCCTTGATCAGCAGATCCAACAAGGGATGCAGGGGGTCTCCATGCACTAACCTGCATTCTGTAATTTTTAGCAAGATAAAGGACATTTGCTGAGGTCATTGTGCATGAGCGCAATGATGCCAATCGTTCCCACAAGGAGGACCTTGTAATTATTAAAATGCGATTACAACACATATCAAAGCAACGCATTGCAATTGTATCAACAGAGGGACTAGAAAATGCTAAAAACATTATACCCCTGCCATCACCTATGTCCAAATATGACCACAGATGAACCACTCTGTTGGATTAGCTTGTAATAGCCAAACTGGCGTAGGAGGGGTTATTTGTTTGTTATTTAAGGCAAAAATGGCCTTTTATATAAAGTGTGTGTATGTATGTGTGTGTGTGTGTGTGTGTGTGTGTGTGGGATACATTCCCTTCACCTCCCTTCATCCATCCCAGTCAGGATAGCGTCTGCCCTGGTCCCACCATAGGCTGGGAGGCAAGTGGTGGGGTTACATAGGATAATGAATGTGCACTTGTGTTACTCACCTCCCAGCCAATGATGAGAAGAAGGAAGACATGAGCCAAGACCATTTTCTCTGGTTGCTGATTGGCTAGAGAAACTGATCACAGCCAGTGTGTGACCCCTTCTATTCATCTCATGAGGGATTAGCTGGGAGGAGTGGATACCTCAAGGGATGTTCAGAGACCTGCTTAATACCTGCTTAAACATAGACTGGAAGTATATAAGCCAACATCTGTTTGTTCTGTATACAGTGGCTGGCAACGTCCCACACGCAGGTCTATTTTTTTTTTTTTTATTTGTTTAGATATATGGATTGAAGGGGCCTCTTTCTATAATAATATAAAGTTTCAGCTCCAATTTGATAAAGGCTCAAATTAGAGCCAAAATGTTGAGTTTTAATGCATTCATGCAAAATTGTTCCTGTTGAGTGCCAGTCTGCTATACTGCATATATGTATAAAAAGGGAATCACTCATGCTTACTGGAGTCTTCCTGGTTCTGTTTTTAAAGTAACCATATATATATTTTTTTTTTTTTTTCCACCTCTTTACTTATATGGTTGTTCTGATCTCCATATTAACCTTTCTTTCAATTTCTCTTCCCTTGAGAAGGGCAGAGGAAGGGGGTCTCAGATATCTTCCTTGGTCACACAAATAGATTTATAATGGGAGCTCCAGAACCCATATTATCCTGAAGTGGAAGATGGAAACAAACAAGGTAACTCTAATCAGAATATAAGTGATGATACAATTGAAAACACTTTAGGGGAACGTTCTGCAACACTTGAGAAAGGTCTAGGCTATACAATGCACTGTAAAAGCACTGATCGTAACACATTAATTCAATACAATAGTCAACACCCCAAGAGAATGACATCTTCATTGTCTTTTGCACAATTTTTACATGTAATAAGGAACAATTCTGATCTTGGAAAAATGCATGCACAATTGCAAGAAATGGCAGCCAGATTTGCAGAAAGAGGATATCCTGAAGCGATAATTGTTGAGAATTTATCTTCAGCATTAAAACATGCTGTGAAGATCAAAACCATTAACAGCAAAACAGAACAGAGATTCAACATATCCTAATAGACCATTAGTCAATTTTAATCAACAGATGAAAGATTACCAAACATTTTCCAGGAGAAACCTATCATTTACTATAAGAGGGGCAAAAAATTTTGGTCATCACAGACCTCGTTAATAGCTATTCTGAAAAAACGCAGCCTTGTATCTCCTAAGGTAAAACTGGAGCTTACCGTGGCATTGGCTGTGCAGCATGCAGACAAATGTCTACTGGAGACTATTTCACACATCCACATACTGGGCGATGATTCCAAATCTGTTATCGTTTGACCTGCACAACTGAATTGGTTATATATTCTAAAATGTGTGTGGATTAATCTGTGTGGGAAAAATGCATGGGATGTTTAAAGACTGTATGACAGGACACTGCTCAGCAATAAACACTGCACATCGGGATCATCAGTCAAACAAACCCAATGCCAAACATTTTTTGGAAAAAGAATATGTAGTGACATCATTTTGGGCAAAGCCAATTGACCATGTTCCACCACTCAGACGAGGCGGTAATTTCAGTAAACAAAAAAAAACAACAAAAAAAAAAACATTACTCCAGAAGACGACATTCTGGATTAAAACTCTTAATATTATGTCCCCACATGGCTTGAATGAATCTGTATATTTTTCATTGTTTCTGGAAGAATTTTTTTACTAAAAAAAAAAAAAAAGGGGGGGGGGGAGATCTGTTTTTCAGGAAAATATTTTTTCTATTTTTTTCTTTGTTCCTGTAAGATTTTTTTGATGATTTTTGCAAGTTACATTTTTTTTTTAACAATAATTGGTAAGATTTGCATTATCTTAGCTGTGTTAGGATATGAGTAATATCTCTTTTTCATGTTATAAATGGATATAGTTGCACACGGATATAGTATGTTCATTATCCATTTGTGTCATTATTCATTAACACTTGCACTTTCACGTTTGTGTTTAATTTAACTTTATTATTTCATTTGATAGATTTTTGTTCCAGAGAAGGGATCACAATATGGGCACTTTTCAATCAAAGTCATAGAATAACTTGTTGTCACTTGATATCTAATTTTGTTTATCAGTGTAACTACCACATTGATCACTGCAACACAGTCTATCACTAAAGTTTCTTGATTTCAACACGGCATGACAGACATGGAATTGTTCATTCTGGAGCACACTTGTTGGGTATAAATGTGAGTGAAGGGTAAGTACAATTTTAATCCTGATAAAGACCCTTACTGAACTGAAATGTTAATTAAACTAAGTATGTTTTTTAACCTATCTGAAGTCCCATTTCCGTCCCCTTCGTGCTGTATTCTAAAACCCCCAGTGCTGCATAGATTTCTGTGCTGCTGTTACCCATTTATAGGCAAACATCAGTTTCAAGAAAACTTTGGTGCAAAATCCAGACATACTCATTGTTTTCATCAGAACCTACACCATTAGAAGATGCCATTGTTTGGTTAGTGCCACCTATGGCAGAAAACAATACCCATAAAAAAAATCTTAGTTCTAAATGTAGATTTTCCTATAAAAATTAACAAATGAAAAACATAAGTCATCCTTTTTTTTTTTTTTTTACATTTTGCACCATTCTGCATTTTGGGCACAATACTACTAAAATATCTATATTTATACACACAAACACACACTATATTATATTATATATACACATATACATATATAAACATATATATATATATATACATACCAAAAAAAGATAATAGTGATCACGGCACTATGTAGACCCGTGCATAAATCCTGCTACATAGTGACAGCATCAATTATCGCTACAATCCCTGGACTCGCTGGTGTATCAAGTCCAATAAAACTAAATACAAAAAAATAACACAAATAAGGAGAGCGCTAAAAAATGCTGTAAAAATATTTTACTAATATAGAACAATATAATTATTCAAATAATGGCAATATAAATATAAACGTACAGATAAATAACTGGACACTATAAAATCATATCATAACATATCATAAGCTCCGGAGCAAAAAATATTATTATATTATTGAGGGGTAGTTTATTTTTTGCTCCGGAGCTTATGATATGTTATGATATGATTTTATAGTATCCAGTTATTTATCTGTACATTTATATTGCCATTATTTGAATAATTATATGGTTCTATATTAGTAAAATATTTTTACAGCATTTTTTAGCTCTCTCCTTATTTGTGTTATTTTTTATATATATACATACATACACATCCTATATAATAAAACGATAAGATGTTTGTTCGATGCAGTCATGCGCAGTAGAGACTTCTCAAACGTGCCGGTTGAGTAGTCCAGTCAGAATGTGCGAGGAGAAAGAAGATGACAATGCGGCTGATCCAGAGCGATGGAAGAGCAGTACAGCCAACTCCGGCCTAAGGATGAGGGGCTGCCCAAAACTCCGTGCTGCTGGACTCCTCCTCCCCAGGGCTCACCATCTGCCTCTGCTCCTGGGTCCGGGGCAGCAGCCGAGGCCACTGGGTGGCACTTTGGCCCGTGTACACAGGCTTTTACACTAGTATACATATATTTATATTTTCTTTCTTCGTTTTTTCTTTTACACAAAGCTGCAATTTCAGAGGAGGGCTGTGAGACCTCCAGAAGAAGGTACTATAGCAAACAGTTTTACATTCCACTACATCAAAGATACAGAAATGTTTTAACCTTTTGAGTGCCAGAGGGGTACACAACACATTGCTTTGCAATGTGTTGTATATCCCTCTGGCACTCAAAGGGTTAAATCCATAGTATTCCATATCAGGCCAGGTAGCTACATTCCTCCTGAGTAAACAGATACCCCACTGGTGTTGGCTGACATCACATAGGGGGTGGTAGGTGTATTAACTCTTTGAGCAGCAGACAGGTATCCAACAAGTGGTGTTGCCACACACAAATGGTTAAACTGCACCTAGAACAATATTTCAGTTTTCTTACATTATCTGTAATACGAAATTTCTGCAACTAAAACTATTATACAAACAACAAACAAGGGAGACAAGTCATACCATTTTATAAAGAAGACAACTGGTGCATCTAATGAGTGGTGAATGGTCATTCTAACCCAAGGCTGTGACATACAATTGTTACCAGAAGGTGGAGCTATATGGAATTTTTATTTAACATTTTTACCATTTCACAGATACTTATACTTTGAAAACTAAGGAACGTTATGCTGTAGTCAGCAGCAACAATCCTTCCATGAAAATCTGCACCTAAGTGTCATGAACTGGCACACTGTAGGAATTTCCAGGAACATTAAACTGCAGCTACCACAATCATCCTCTTTCCATGCATATTTTGAAAACGTAGACTAGGCATTTAATTTTCACAAGCAGAAAACCAGCATCATCAAATGAAGGGCCACTTGCACTTTTACTCTAAAGCAAGTTTGCATACACTTTTCCAGATTGTGGTGCTATATAGTTAAAAACTTTACAATTGTACCACATCACAGATGGGGATATATTTGAAGAGCACTCAATGTCCTACTGTATTCAGCAGATACTATCATTCGTTAAAAACGGTACCCTATCGGTATTGACTGACATACCTTATGGGGCACCAAACTGCAGCTACCACAACCTATTACTTATTTTTCTTTAACTGATATACCTGAAGGTTGCATTTCCACCACTTCAAACACATTAAAATATTTGAAACCCATAGAATGTTCAAGTGTTTTCATGTGGTACTGGCCTCCCATCAAAAACAGTACAATTTACTGTTCCCTTTGTTGGAGGATGAGATAGGGGTTCATTTAGAGCCACTCCCCTCACCCCCTTCATTCCAGACACTCTGGTGAGGGACCATTAGGTACTTGTGTTACAGCTCCAGTAAGCAGTACTCTGCCTATTAAAGCCCTTCAAAATGGAGGCTAGTGCCCCATCAGCCATATTCAACTTTTGGAAGGTATGAGGTCTCCCAACTCTTCCACTGCATACAAAGGGTTAAAACTACCCTCACTTGAAAGACAAGACTCCTTTTTCAAGTGAGTGTGCTCTGAGACTGGCAAGAGAAAGGGAGCAAGATTATTATTAGGAGTATCCTTGCCTGAAAGAGGAGTTTTTATTTTTACACAAGGGTACTCTTGTAACTCTAGGACAAAGTGTGTTTGAGAGGGGTGATAGTTTCAGGTTTCTAATGAAGAGTTGTTGTGTTAAACTTTTCAAAAGTCACCTTGCCTAAAAGAGGAGACTTTTTTTTAGGCAACTGTCATATGCGGTTATCAAGAGTAACTGTTTTGAGATTTAGACCTTTAGAGCTCCACCCTCCCTTTTAACTTCTTTTAATATTATCTTTCAAGGTGATTGCAAAATCACACAACAAAACACACTATTATAACTAATATTGCCTGAAAGAGGACTCTCCACTTTCATGCCAGGGCATAATTTTTCCTCTAGAAATTGGTGGTGGTATGTGTGTGTGATGAAAAGACTGAGGATTAATCGAAACCTCCCACAACTCCAGCTCCCAGACTCCCTGATAGTCAAGTGGTGAAATTGCACCATGTAATGTCATCATGCAAGTGCATTGAGATGCTGATACAGAGTGCCAGATTCACCAGTCCCAGGCAATTAAGGGACACTCAGTCGGACACAGGGCAAGTGACTGAACCTCCCAAGTTCCCCAAATTTGAACAAAGAGAACATAAGTGCCCAAGATGATAGTGCAATGTGTTGGATACCTCTCTGGTACTCCAAGCATTAAAGGCCATATTCACAACATCAAAAATAGAGCAATTCTGAAGAACACCACAGTCAAAGAATCACAAAAATTCCCAATAATTTACATCAGGCTTTTAATTTCTTGAAAGCTAGGGAAATCTTTTGCAATGTGTTGAAAACAACTAGCATTCAAGGGATTAAAAATAAGTTTACTCATTGGGACTTTTGTATTTCGTTATTGTAGTGAATCTGGATTGTGCCAGAATTGCTCTTCTTTAGCTTCCCGAATAAAGACCACTGTATTCTGTGCTCCAGTTCACATGCACATAATTCCTCTCTATTAGACACATAAGGCCACATTCAAGAAGCCAATTCTAGGGCAGTGTTCCTCAGATATTTTGAAGGCAGCGATTGTTTGGTTACCTTCTTAAACCAACTAAAACTGCTATTAACCCTTTGGGTGCCAGAGTGGTATACAATCCATTGCTCTGCATCCCTTTGCTTAACCCTTTGAGTGCCAGAGGGGTGAGGTCCAAAGCAATGTCTACTGACGCACAGGGTAACAGTATTCCAGGGACCGAAATGGGTGATTAACACTGCTCTAGAGCAAATCAACTGTGCTAGAACAGAAAATAAAAAATTCCCAGATTTCAAATTATGGAAATTGGCTTTTAACCCATTGAGTGATAGGAAAGTGTCCAGCGTTTTGGCAGAAAATAAAAGTGAAATAATGCTTGCTACATCTGCAACTATCCTCTGTGCGTAGAAAACAGTACAGCCCAAGCAGAAAGCTCTGACCACTTCATTCTGAGTGCAAAGAACTCATTTAACCCCTTATGGGCCAGAGAGGTACTCAAGGCAATGCTTTGCAATGCCTTGCACACACACTCATCTGGTCCTTAAGGAGCTAATCACTTATTTGACAAGCCTGAATGACAGCCAAAAATATATTTCCAAAACATTAATTATTTTCTAGAACAGTAAGAAACAGCAAGCATTTCTACATAAAATTTTTAAATCCTTATTTTAAGATTCTGGTAAGAGCGGTTTCATAAATAACATTTCTACAGCAAGCTCTAAAGGGGGTATAATGACATTAATGTAATGTAGCGTTTCATCTCAGGGGCAATGTGAAATGCACCATTATTACAGATATGTAATCTGCCAGCAGGTTCTAAACCCCTGTAATAG
Source organism: Rhinophrynus dorsalis (assembly GCA_037306005.1). Classification (NCBI taxonomy): domain Eukaryota; kingdom Metazoa; phylum Chordata; class Amphibia; order Anura; family Rhinophrynidae; genus Rhinophrynus; species Rhinophrynus dorsalis. The sequence continues at coordinate 565,770,192 of CM074718.1, forward strand.
ACAAATTAAAGAAAATAACACTAGTTCTGCAGGATTTATGTGTGTTCAGTGTCTGTATAAGTGGACAGCTGAAACGATTCCATCCTCATTTGTTGTGGGATATTAGGCACTAAATGAAACATTAGAATAACCAAACCACATTGTATGGCTACATTAACACTGCAGCTTAAAACTTTACTCACCCTTTCTATTTAACCCTTTGCGTGCCAAAGAGAAATTAAAAGCAATGACTTGGAATGCTTTTGATACCTCTGGCACTCAAAGGGTTAAGTATTGCTTACACAGTAATGTGTCGGACAACCCTCTGGAATTGAAAGCGTTAAAGAACAACTGTTCAGTTTATAAAGCTAGAGAGTACCAATTTTGGATCGAACCAACTGCAACAAGAGAAGGGGGTATGAACTGCCAAACAATGAGCTGGAGACCTCTCAGGCTTAGGGAATAAAGACAAACGTATGCAGGAAAGGTTATAAACTGGGTAACCCTATATTTTATTCATTATGTATTAAATTAAGCGATAATTAATACAAAAAAATTTGACCTTCCATATTTGTATATATGAAAGCAGACTGCTTTAATAAATATATATTTTATAGGACACTCAAGAAAAGAGAAGGGGGGCCACCCAATAGTGTAATAAAGTAGAGCTCAGTATGCAAGATATGTAATATACAAAGTGTATACTGACATTTACATGTGTTCAGCAAATAATGTACACTGAAGCAGACAATATCACTTGTGGAGAATATATCATCATCTCCACTCAGTATCACCCATATGGATCCCATCTGACTCTTGAAGACCCTTCTTGATAGCTGGTTAGAGCTTTGTGTGGGATAATGATAAATCCAAAATGGTTGGATGATGTAAGGAAAATAAGCACAAAAAAAGAAAAAAGGGGGAAAGAGACTCCTCCAAGTAAGTACAAAAATGGATTTATTGTATGATTAAAAAAAAAATATATATTATATATATATATATATAAAATCATTTAAAATAAAGTAAAAGTGGCAGATGGGATCCACGAGTGATATATTCTCCGCGGGTGAGACTGTCACCTTCAATTTAAATTATCTGCTGAACACATGTAAATGTGAGTGTACACTTTATATATTACATATCTTGCTTACTGAGCTCTACTATATTACACTATTGGACGCCTCCCTGTCTCTTTTTTTTGAGTGTCCTATTGTTATTCCCGTTTGGAGAGAGTGAGGAGAGGGAGCAGCAGCCTGAAGAGTATTGTTGCCTGTTTATGGGTCAGGAATTCTATACCCAGTGAAGCTCTGTTTTCCATTATATATGTGACCGACTCACAATTTCTTTGTGAGTACCCACTTGGAGTATATTACGGTGGTGGAAGTATAGTCTCAAGATTTCATCGCACTAGGGTGCCTTCCTGTGCTCTTCTGTTTTTATGTCGTATATCTTGTTTAATATATACTCGGGATCTGATTCTATTGGCCATTGACTGTGCTAAATTAAAGGGATAGTAATACTTTGTTTTATCTTTATTTTATTTTGTAGGCATTAAAAAAACATGAAGGGAGGTACCCAGGTAGACTGCAGAGAGGGACAATCTTCAATTTAGATAAGGGAAAAAGCTGAAAAACTTGTCAAGGGGGGGCAGGGCTTTCATTCTTTTCATACAAAGAAAATTGTCCCCTTCTGTTATCTGTCTGGTCTTACAACTAGATTCACATCTGAGAAGAGATGGCTTACACTAGGAAAAAGGGGCGGGGAGGGGAAACTTTGCTTGTGAATCTCTCTTAAACCATAAAGGTTTGAGAGATAAGACTTATATCATTCTTCATGTTTTTTTAATGCCTACAAAATAAAATAAAGTTAAAATGAAGTATTACTATCCCTTTAATATACAACTTACATCCATTACTGAGAGATCACTTTTATTCTTTATCCCTGCCCACAAGAGAATCAGAATCCATAAAGGAGGGATGGTCTATGACAAAGTGGGTCTACAGACTGGATCAGGTCACCTCTGCCCAATGTATGGATTCGTCATCTATATTGGAGTCACCACATTACTACATCAGTACAGGAGAACATACTCCATAGACACGGAGGAACTATGTCCGCTCAACACCAGCATTCATATAGAGCCGGCTACTATCGGAGCCCTGTCTACCTATTATAGAATGGTATTTTATATGAGCACTTGGACACTTTTATATTTGTGATATCACTTTTTACACATTTTAATTTGGCACCATAGAAATATATATACATTTTTGAATTCCCTTATAAATATATATATATATATATATATATATATATATTTTTTTTTTTTTTAGATTTTGTATTTTATTTATTTTGTGTGTGTGTGTGGGGGGGGGAGAACGATGACTTCCATACATACTATAGGATTGTAGCTGTTCTCGTTTCTTGTTTTTATTTTTTCTATTATTTTTATGAATCAAGCACTTACAGGACTTTTAAAGAAAGTTCAAAAATGTGATTTATTTAATCAACGTTTCGGCCAGGCAGTGCTGGCTTTCCTCAGGACAATCATCATAGTGTCTACCAGTGCCTTTTAAACCCCCTGCCCTGTTAGCGCCAAAGTCGAGCATGTGAGGCGCCAGTGACATCACATGCACCGCGACGCCATCGGCTTCGAGCGCAATGTAAAACTTGTGTATTTATGTGTCTCACTAACCATTGTAGAAGCCATCGTGTTACATATATGTGTAAAGATGGAGAAGGTCCTTCATATACCTATGAAAAGCGCATGTTGGTACATACCTCACTATCGGTCAGGAAAAGCGACGGGTCTCCCTCACGTCGCAACACACGTGGTGCGCGGAGGGACCTATCGCCTTAACCCACCGATCGGAGTCAAACGCAGCATGCGCAGTATGGACGAATGGATTGACACAAAGTGTCAAAATATACATACAGGCAAAACTTGAGATACTCATTAGTATTAGAAGGATAGTCCAATAGTGAAAAAATCCAGTGGTGAAAAGAAAATACTAAGTGTATTATGGAAGAAAAGGGGCGATCAGCAGTCACTTTACATAGATGAAACCATAAAGTTTATATGGAAATATGGTTCATGTAAGTCAATGGTGATGCTGTGTAGTGTAGTTATATAACAATTGGTCCATACAAGGTTAAACTGATAATGAGACATAAGGCACTACTTCTCAGTCCACATTCTGTAACTTTACTGGGTAGAATCTAATCCATTGAACCTTGCCCTAAGCCCTCAATCACAGCATTACAATACATAGGTCAGGCTAGTAAGGAGACATATCACAGTCAGAGACTGCCCAAGTCATGTCATCCACATCTGATTAGGACCCACTGCCAGACAATCATATGATATGAAATGTAAAAATCGCCAAAGTTCCAGAGCTCTTAAGTGGCTTTATAGATCATCATCCATGAGTATATATCCCTGCACCAGGAATTAAAACGGGGCAGGGGGAGGTGTGGAGCATATACTGGCCATAATGCCTATTATGTGCAGAACCCACCAGTATAAACCCCCAATGGCTCCCACATGAGGTTCTAGATCTATAAACATATTCAGAATACACTGTATTAATAAAAGGGTACAAAACTCAAGACCTCATTTAGACCTTTAGGTGCCACAGTGTTTAATCTGTGTATCCATTTGGCTTCCAACTGTAGGAGCTTAAGTGTTCGATCTCTACCTCTCCTGTGCATAGGGACATGGTCTATCAACATGGACCGTAATGAGGGTAATGGATGATTGTTTTCAAAAAAATGCCTTGCAACTGGTTTATCGGTTTTGACACTTTTAAGCGCAGCTCTAATCGATGAACGATGATTGGCCATACGTTCCCGGAACGTAGTGATTGTCTTTCCTACATAATATAGCCCACAGGGACAAATCAGAATGTAAACAACATGATCAGAAGTGCATGTTAATCTGTGCTGAATCCTATAAGATTGACCAGTGTGAGGATGCTTGAAGGATGGGACACTAAGCATGGAATTACATGTAATACACTTGGCACATCTATAACATCCCAATTTTGAAGTCTGGGCACGCAAACAATGTTCCTTATCACTATTACTACTGATCAGCGTACGATCAGGTTGCATAAGGATATCCCTTAGAGTTCGACCTCTCCTATAGGCAATCATGGGTGGCGGCAACTCAGAGAAAGGTAAAGTGGAGTCAGTCTTGATAATGTCCCATGATTTGCAGATAAGGTTCTGAATAGACTTTGCTGAAGGGGCATAATTGGAGACAAACGTCATCCGTGGATCCTTGGGTTTAGTGGTAGAAAACTGTAGTAAAGATTTTTGTGCATGTGATTTACATTTTTCCATCTGTTTATGCAACAGTTCAGGATCATAACCTCTCTGGCAAAACCGGACTTTCATTTCCTCCAACTGTTTTAATGCCATTTCGGGGGAAGAGTTATTCCTAATAACTCTGATGAATTGAGAATATGGGACACCCTTGATTTGTGACCTTGGATGACAACTTGTCGCGTGCAATATAGTATTACGGTCTGTCGGTTTACGACACAAAGAGGATGTAAGGCGATTGGAAGTGCATATGATCTGAAGGTCCAAAAAAATTTATAGTGTGCAAATCATACTCCAGTTTGAACCGGATTGTAGAGGGAAGTGAATTTAACGTACGAGTCTAGGGGATTCTATTATTAGGAAGACAGACAGGGTAATCTGTCGCCAAGATCGCCACAATCGTACAGTTTGCTGTCTGCCGGGAGCTCGGGTTCGACATGTGGCTGATCGGGTTGATAGATTGTTGGGAGGGGCTGGGCATGACCCGGCTGTCATGGTACATGTTGGTACTAATGACAAAGTCAGTGGAAAATGGAGGTCCGTTAAGAAGGATTTCAGGGACCTAGGATATAAGCTTAAGCAGAGGACCTCTAAGGTAGTATTTTCTGAAATTCTACCTGTGTCACGCGCTACATTAGAAAGGCAACGGGAGATTAGGGAGTTAAATGCGTGGATAAAGACTTGGTGTAAGCAGGAGGGGTTTGGGTTCCTAGAGCACTGGTCAGTCTTTTCCCTTGGGCGCAATCTTTATAGTAGTGATGGATTGCACCTTAGTGGAAGGGGGGCCACGGTGCTGGGTGGTAGGATGGTTAGAAGGCTGGAGGAGACTTTAAACTAGAAAGAGGGGGGGGAGGGAGCTGCAACACAGGCTGGTGAAGATAGTATAATTGAGGGAATGGGATTAGAGAAGGGTCATGGGGATGGAGAGGGGGAATGGGCTAGTTCATCTAATAGGGAGTTGCCATTGTTACAGCCTGATAAAAGACAAATACATCTGAAAAAGAAAGAAATCTTTAAGAATGGCAAAAAGAGAAAATGTATGCATGCAAATGCTCGCAGTCTGGCTGGTAAGATGGGGGAACTAGAAATGATTGCAGTACATGAGCAGTATGATCTGATTGGAGTGTCTGAAACCTGGTTAGATGATACGTATGACTTGGCAGTCAATCTAGAGGGTTATTCACTTTTTAGGAGGGACAGGGTTAATAAAAGGGGAGGAGGGGTATGCCTATATGTAAAGCAGGCCTTAAAACCTAGTTTAAGGGAAGATATAAATGAAGGGTCCAATGAAAAGGTAGAGGCCTTGTGGGTTGAAATACACACTGGGGGCACACATAATAAAAAGATATTGGTGGGGGTTTGCTACAAGCCACCTAATGTTGGGGAGTTGGAGGAAGCCCAACTTTTACTGCAAATGGAAAAGGCTGCTAGGTCAGCAAAGGTAATTATAATGGGAGATTTCAACTACCCTGAAATTGACTGGAGCAATATGACTTCAGGCACAACAAAGGGAAATATTTTTCTAAGTATGATAAATGATAATTTTATGTCCCAACTAGTAGAGGAGCCAACTAGAAAAGAGGCCTTGCTTGACCTAGTGCTCTCAAACGATTCTGACATTGTAAACAATGTGCAGGTAAGGGAACATTTGGGCAGCAGTGACCACAATATTGTATCCTTTGAAGTTTGTTATGAGAAACCCAATAGCAAGAGTTTAACCAAAACATTCAATTTCAAAAAGGCTAATTTTACAAAGTTAAAAGAAGCTTTAAAGGATATCCAGTGGGATGTAATTTTCAAAGATAAAAATGCACAAGAGTCATGGAATGTATTTAAAATGCTCTTGGGCAAATATACACGTCAATATATACCATTGGGGAATAAGCACAAGAGAAGTAAAGCAAAACCAATGTGGATTAATAATGTGGTTAGCAGGGAAATGAGAAATAAAAAGCAGGCTTTTAAGGTGTTTAAGTCAAATGGGTCAGATGCATCATTTAAAAAATATAAAGAATGTAATAAAATCTGCAAACAAGCAATTAAGCTAGCTAAAATAGAAAATGAGCGAAACATTGCATATGAGAGCAAGAAAAACCCTAAACAATTCTACAAGTATATTAACAACAAAAAAGTTAAGGTTGATATTGGTCCTCTTAAGACTGAAACAGGTGAATTGATTAGTGAGGATAAAGCTATGGCTGACACCCTAAATACGTTCTTTGCTTCAGTATATACAAAGGAAGCAGAAATGACAAGCTGTGGGCAAACAGACAAAACCATGGAATTTCCTCCAACATCTACATGGCTTACTGAGGACAAGGTCCAAAAGAGACTGGAAAGGGTTATAGTGAATAAAGCGCCTGGACCGGACGGTATACACCCAAGGGTACTTAAGGAACTTAGTTCAGTAATAGCAAAACCATTATACTTAATATTTATTGATTCGCTTTCATCAGGCATAGTGCCCTGTGATTGGAGGAAAGCTGATGTAGTTCCATTGTTTAAAAAGGGAGCAAGATCCAAACCAGGAAATTATAGACCTGTGAGCTTGACTTCCATAGTGGGTAAGATACTAGAAGGGTTATTAACTGACAGTATTCAGAACTATGTGAAGACAAACAATATCATTAGTAGGAATCAGCATGGTTTCATGAAGAACAGATCATGTCAGACTAATTTACTTGCATTTTATGAAAGAGTGAGTAGTAATTTGGACAGGGGAATTGCTGTTGATGTAGTATACTTGGATTTTGCAAAAGCCTTTGACACAGTGTCTCACAACAGGTTACTGCATAAATTAAAAGGCTTCGGTTTGGGTGGTGTTATTTGTACATGGATTGAGAACTGGTTAAATGATAGATGGCAGAGAGTTGTTGTAAATGGAACTTTTTCAAATTGGTCTAGGGTTATAAGTGGGGTGCCGCAGGGTTCAGTCCTGGGCCCAATGCTTTTTAATTTGTTTATTAATGATCTAGAAGTGGGAATTGAAAGTAGCATCTCAATCTTTACTGATGACACTAAGCTATGTAAGGAAATACATACAGAGCTCGATGTTTTTTCCCTACAGAAGGATTTAGATAAACTAAGTGAATGGGCAGAAAAGTGGCAGATGTCATTTAATGTAGATAAATGTAAGGTTATGCATTTGGGTTGTAGAAACAAACTTGCTACATATACTCTAAATGGGAAACAACTTGGGAAATCCTCATTAGAGAAAGATTTAGGTGTACTGATAGACAATAGTCTTCACAGCAGTGTGCAGAGTCACTCAGCTGCTGCAAGAGCAAATAGAGTACTAGCCTGCATAAAAAGAGGTGTAGAAGCAAGGGATGCTAATATTATCCTACCTCTGTATAAATCCTTGGTTAGGCCTCATCTAGAATATGGAGTACAATTTTGGGCGCCTGTTCTAAAAAAAGACATTACTGAACTGGAAAAGGTGCAGAGACGTGCAACAAAACTGATAAAGGGATTGGAGGATCTGAGTTACAAAGAGAGACTAGCCAAACTGGGTTTGTTTACATTAGAAAAGAGACGTCTAAGGGGTGATATGATTACCATTTACAAATACATTCAAGGTCAATACAAAGAACTATCCAATGAATTATTTATGCAAAGAGCTGAGCTAAGAACAAGAGGTCATCCATTAAGACTTGAGGAAAGGCGCTTTCGACTAAAACACAGGCAGGGATTCTTTACAGTAAGGGCGGTAAGGCTATGGAATTCTTTGCCTCGGGATGTTGTGCTTGCAGATAATGTAACTGCATTCAAAAAAGCAATGGATGCCTATCTAGCACAGAACAATATTGACAGTTATGACAGATGGCTTCAAAGCAAATAGGATATTGAGCCGGGGAACTATTTGACACACACACACACACACACACACACACACACACACACACACACACACACACACACACACCTACACTGGAAATTGCTCCAGAGGGCTTTTTTGTTGCCTTCCTCTGGATCAACAGGAGTGTTATTGGCATGGGCTGGACTTGATGGACGCATGTCTTTTTTCAGCCTTATCTACTATGTTACTATGTATCTACTATGTAGTCCATTCAATGAGCTCAGAGGTGGTGCCATGCCATATAAGAAAAAGGTCATCAATGTACCGTTTATACAATTTAATATTAGAATGTGTGAGATGGTTAATTTCATATTGGTAAATATATAAATTTGCGTAAGATGGAGCCACACTCGAGCCCACTGATGTTGCTGCAATCTGGAGATGAGTGTCCTCAAACCAGAAAAAATTCTTCGTGCGTACCAACTGTAGTAGTTTGCAGATAAATTCAGTCGGAAAACCAAGAACACATGAAGAATCTATAATGGACCTCCTGACAGCCTCCACACCGCCATCATGAGGGATGACGGTGTAAAGGCTGTCAGCATCCATAGTAACCAATAGATCAGTCTCGTCCAAATCACCCAATTCCAAGAGTTGACGAAGAAAATCACCAGTGTCCTTCACAAAGGAAGGCATGACTTGGACAATAGGTTGCAACAAAGTATCTAGAAAGATGGCAATGGGCTGTAGTAGTGAACCCCTGGCAGAAATAATAGGTCTGCCAGGGGTATCTGTCAACCGTTTGTGGATTTTGGGAAGGGTGTATATAATTGGACATATGGGCTGATTCACTGTGAGAAAGGATACCAGAGTCTGATCAATTCAGCCACATTGTTGTGCTTGTGTGGTGGTATGATCAATCAGGTGCTTGTATACCCATGTGGTGTCTGATGGAAGTGACTTTCTTTTGATCTTTTGATTTGATGGTCCTAGTCATAGAAGAGGTTGGGAGAATACTCAAACAAGTCAGAATTGATTTGGCTAATTTTGAAAGCACACACAAACAAACCTTAATTAATGATTCTGCCTCTGACTGGTACGGGAAATTAAGCACAGCAGTATCTAAATATAAACAGGATCTTGTTTCACTAAAAAACACTAAACTCAAGAGTCCAGGAGGACTATAAAGAAAGGAGAGTTTACCACTGGTTGCTTGGTCAACCTGAACCACAATCTACATATAGACGAACCTGAGGCAAGACCAATACTAGACCTAAGCATCTCATTACTATTGATGATAGCTCTGGATTATCCTCCCAATCAGATTCTGACTCGGCAGTAGCTCCCTCACTATCCACTATCACTGCACCACAAGCTCCTTTTTTGGGAGTTCAAACAAGGCCTTCCAACAGAGGAGCCACAGGAGGAGGCGGCCACACCTCAGGCGCAGGGGGAGGTCCCAAAAAAGTAGGAAAACCCCAAAAGATTCCGAAACCTCCATCTTCAACCTCAGTAGAAGGCCCCTCACAGCATTACAAACGCAGGTACTAGAGAGGGGCCTGTCTTTTGTTCCAACAACCAAATTTGATCAATTTCAATTTGAGATTGATTGCCATAAATTCCAACGCACCTTAAATTTGGCAGATTTTTTCAAAAATAAACCCTTGACCTTTTCGTCTATTTTGCAACCAAAGATTACTTTTGACCCTCCAAATATGAGTTCTACCTTGAAGACTTTTACCAAACGCCTGATAGATGGGGCTAGTTCTTTTCCATCTTACCCTAGACGTAATCTCACTAAAAATGAAAGTAATGCCTTACAAAATCTTGCACATGATGAGCACATTGTTATCAGACCTGCTGATAAGGGTGGCGCCATTGTGGACATGGATAGAGAAGACTACCGTGGTGAAATCCTGCGCCAGTTATCTGATACCAATACATACAAGTCACTTCCATCAGACCCCACATGGGTATACAAGCACCTGATTGATCATACCACCACACAAGCACAACAATGTGGCTGAATTGATCAGACTCTGGTATCCTTTCTCACAGTGAATCATCCCATATGTCCAATTATATACACCCTACCCAAAATCCACAAACGGTTGACTGATTCCCCTGGCAGACCTATTATTTCTGCCAGGGGTTCACTACTACAGCCCATTGCCATCTTTCTAGATACTTTGTTGCAACCTATTGTCCAAGTCATGCCTTCCTTTGTGAATGACACTGGTGATTTTCTTTGTCAACTCTTGGAATTGGGTGATTTGGACGAGACTGATCTATTGGTTACTATGGATGTTGACAGCCTTTACACAGTCATCCCTCATGATGGCGATGTGGAGGCTGTCAGGAGGTCCATTATAGATTCTTCGTGTGTTCTTGATTTTCCAACTGAATTTATCTGCGAACTACTACAGTTGGTACGCACAAAGAATTTTTTCCGTTTTGAGGACACTCATTATCTCCAGATTGCAGGATCATCAATGGGCTTGAGCGTGGCGCCATCTTACGCAAATTTATATATGTACCAATATGAAATTAACCATCTCACACACTAGTTTGTCTTAATCAAATTAGCAGTCAGTTACTCATTTGAGTTTAATTACCATTTTAAATCTAAGGAGCACTCCAGTATATTGCACTTATACCATTCTCTTTACATATATGTCACAATATCATCTATATGAATGACAACAATATGGGTTACCTGGAACAAGTTCCATGACAATGTAAATAGGCTGCCTTTGAGTGCATACTCCAATAAGCTTTACAATGTTGGTATGGTCATACTGCTTCAGTATTCTGTAAAGAGAAGGAAAAGCCTGAAAATTATGAAAATTAAGAGTAGACATAAAATTATTTTAATTAGATCAGATTCATTATTCAGTCAAATCACCTGGTTAGGTTATGACAAACAAAAAAAATTGTCAAATAACATTGTGAAAAGGAGCAGTAATTATCTCCATCTATAAAAAGGAGGGTAGCACCCATGGGACTTGGTAAAGAGTAATTTATTTGGCAAATAAATGGTAAAGAACAACGGTAGACATTTTAGTCAACAGACACTTATCAAGATGTTTTGACCAAACCTTAGACCGTTGTTCTTTACTCTTTATACCTTTAGTATATATAAATATAAGTAAATCTGGTTTGCTGTCGAGGGAGTGGCTAGAAAATGCGGATTGGATAAGGAACAGACAAAAAACCCTGCCTCCTCAAACAACCACTACTACCACTCAACACCGCCCCCAAAAAGGGAAAAAAAAACAAAAAACCAAAACAAACAAAAAAAAAACCCCCCAAAAAAAAAAATATATATATATATATACCAAAAAAAAAAAACACACATTGACCACTGGTTTAAGAGGAGGCAAGGGCTTCTCCTCCTCAACAAACAGCTTGCAAAACAAAAAACAAACCTCATGTTGAGGCATCAGGAAGGACCTCTTCTGATCCTCCCCAGCTACTGATCTGCTACCCGATTTCGCTGAGAGATCAACAGATGCAACTTTGGGAAGCAAAAGCTGTCTCCCCTGCTTCCATTCTACCTGGAATACCCAGGTAGGCGAGGGCAGGATTGAGAAACCCTCTCACATCGATGAGGGAGAAAATCTTCCTCACTGACGTGCTAGGGTTTACTGTTCCCACATATTCCTACCCGGATGGAAGCAGGGGAGCCCATCTTGCTCCCAATTAAGCTGGGAGATAAGTAGTAGGGGGGAGGGGGATGTCATCAGGAGGGGTCATGATACCCCACCACGAGGTCTGACTTTTAATACAATTTAACCTTTTCAGTGCCACAGAGGTAACAATCACAATGCTTTTGATACCTCTCTGGCCATCAAAGGGTTAACCCTTTGAGTGCCAGAGTGGTACGGAATGCATTGCAGAGCATTGCATTCCGTACCACTCTGGCACTCAAAGGGTTAAAGTGTTAGTAATGTCGAAAATAAAGTTTTTTGCATTTAGAAGAGCTTAAAAAGCTGAGCTAAATGCAAAAAACAGTATCTCTCAAACTGCTATTCTTTAAGAGATACAGGCGTTTAAAGTTTGTTGTTTCCTACTGACAGCTGTAAAGCTGGAAGCAGGAGATTTGTGTCGGTCGACACGGAGGCGCTTGAGAAGTGCCGCGATCTCATTACTTACAAGAAATCCCTTCATTGGAATGGTCTAAAACGTGTGCTTGAACACCAGGCACACGTTTTAGACCATTCCAATGAAGGGATTCCGTGTAAGTAACGAGATCTCGGCACTTCTCAAGCGCCTCCGTGTCGACAGACACGAATCTCCTGCTTCCAGCTTTACAGCTGTCAGTAGGAAACAGTGAACTTTAAACGCCTGTATCTATTAAAGAATAGCAGTTTGAGAGATAAGGTTTTTTTGCATTTAGCTCAGCTTTTTAAGCTCTTCTAAATGCAAAAAACTTTTTTGTTGGACATTACTAACACTTTAAATAACAAGGTTCGCAGAACTTGGCACTATTGCTAACAATGTAACTTTTGAATGAAAACGATTCCAAATACTGTGGAATGAATAATGTGCACCCTGCCATAACATGATGTAATTAGGAGGAAGAGGAGGCAACTGAAACAGGGGTTACAAGGGAATACTTGAGTACAAAGCCCGCATATAGGGAAACATTAGCACATTTTCCTCTGTATATGACAATCACAGGTTAAAATGGGCCTGCTAACCACATAGCTTTTGCTCTCATTAAATACTATTTAAATTGCTTGTGTTTTTTGCTTTTGAAGAGATATTTGAATTACTAATCTGGGAATCAAATCTCAGCAGAAACATGTTCAACTGACCTGTCTGATAAAGCCTGTATCAGCCTGCATAATTAAAGGAATATTAATTGCTCTTGTCAGAGTTTCTGCATTGTTGCATATTTTTTGCATTGAATTTTGTCACATTTTATCAGTTGTAGTAATATAGTAGGAGTCTTGACGTTAGTGTGCTAAGTAATCAAACATGAACTCTTGAGGTGTGAAAAAAGTTACTGCCCATTTGTTAACTCAACCAATGAAAAGTATTATTATGGTCAGGTGTTTGAACATCTTGGTAAACAATTGGACAAGGCTGGCCCAAATCAGGCACAATATAAAACTGGCAAACCCTGACCGTTGCCACAGCTAAGGTCAGTGTTCATGAAGCCACTTTAAGAAAAACACAGTGCAAACATTGTATTCATGGCAGAGTAGCAAGACAAACTGTTCACTAAGAACATGAATGTTCGCCTACAGTTTACCATTAAGCACCTGGACAATCCTCAAGAGTTCTGAAAATGTTCAGAGTCAAAAGTGGAACATTTTAGTGATGGGCCCCATTATATCTGGTGAAAAGCAAACACTGCACATGGAGAACTTCATACCAATGGTCAAGTATGGTGGTGGAAATGTCATGCTTTGCTGAGTCAGGACCTGGACAACTTGCCACAATTGAAGGAACCATGAACTCTGGTTTGCATCAGAATTCTACATTTGAATATCAGGTCATCCATCTGTGAGCTGAAGCTGATGCACAGCTAGGTCATGCAGCAAGACAATGATCCAAAACAAAATTAATTCTACATCAGACTGATTGAACAACAATAAATGTAACGTTTTAGAATGGCTTGGTTAAAGTCCAGACCTAAACTCCACTGAGATGTTATGGCCAGATCTGCAATGAGCAGTTTATGCTTAAAAACCACAAATGTCACCAAGTTAAAGCAGTTCTGCATGGAGGGGTGGGCTAAAATTCCACCACAGAGCTGCGAGACACATCAACAGCTACAGCATATGGTTGCAGTTATTGCTGCTCAAGGTGGCATAATCAGGTTTTGAGTCTAAATGTGAGATTACTTTTCCACACGAGTTGTTGGGTATTGCATAATTTTACTTAATCCCTTAACGCCCCTCATAAAAAAAATAAATAAATAAAAAAAAATATTGCCAAACGATTCCGTAGTCCCCGAACGGCGTGCAGCCACACTGAGACCTGGACTTCCGGGACTTACCAGGTACATCTTCTGTCAGTAAGTGACAGTTTTTGCGGGACGTACCTGGTAAGTCCATTGTTGGGAAGGGGTTAAACATAAATGAAGTATGAGTATTCTATGTTTGTTCATTCAAGTTCCCCTTTATCTAATCTTAGGTTTTGGTTGAAGATCTAAAAACATTCAGTGCCAAAAATATGCAACAATGCAGAAAGTCAGGTGGGGGAAAATACTTTTATAGCAATGTACACTTAAATACCAATTAACCACCACCAGGAAGCACAGTATTTAATCAATATAGGTGTTTTCACAATGTATTTAATTGATTGGTGTTAGTGTTTCTTTAATTACATTTCCAGAAAATCACCTTTTTAAACTCTTTAGGTTTCCAAAATGAGTTTCCACTATGGGATTGAATATAGAAAGAAGAAGGAAGAATCATGTAAAACTTTTCAAGATGAAAGTTCCCATTGAGAGAAGGATCTGGAAAGAGTAGAGGTCTTCTTTAATACATTTAGCTCAATATCTTCATTTCATTGAATCAGGCTTTGATATATGTAGAATGGCAAAAAATTACTGTTCAAGAGAAAGTCTGAGCTGCACAATTTATTTTTTATCAAAACTAACCTAGCAGTTGAAGGAAGTACCTACAGAGAAAAAAACATATATAAGTTAAGTTAACCTGGTTCTCTGTCAGGGGGGAGTTGCTGAAAAACACAGATTGGTTGAGGAGGCAGAAGGGGGCTAATCCACCCGCTGCAACCACAACTACAAAAAAAGAAAGTTTCCTGACCAACAGGTGACAAAAGTGGGAGGGATCAGGGAAACTCACATCAATGAGGGAGGCTTTCCAACAAAGCCATGAAACACACCTGCTAGTTTTCATAAAAAAGTTTACTTTTCCTTTATTACTATTACAGCAACATTTTGGGCCCTTCTAGCTGATACACAAATGTTATTTTTTGTAAGGTCTAGGCAGTTAATAGATTCAATAGGCCTTAATTGAAGTTGGGTGTTGACAGTTCCAGAGGTAAATAAATTCCCTGACTCTTTTGAACCTCTCAGGGTGTTGTACTTAAACTGAACAACCATGGGCTCATGTAAGCAGCTGAGAGAAGATCAGAATATAAAGAAAATTGACTCTTACAAAGCAGAGGAAGGCTATAAGAAGATATTCAAACACTTCCTGCTTTCAATTTCAACTGTCTGAAATGTTAATAAGAAATGAAGCTTAAAGGAAACTATAGAAGTCAAGACCAATAAAAATCTGGCATAACTGCTCATAGACTGGTCATGAATGCAAAGCAAAAACTATCAATGCAAAGGACCTGCTGGAAAATTTAGCTGGCACAGGTGCACCAGTCCACTGTGCAGCATTGCTTGCAGAAACATGATCATCATGGAAAAGTCATCAGAAGGAAACATTACCTACAATCTCAACACAAAAGTCAATGTCTGAAGTATGCAACACAACACTTAGATAAGCCAGAGGCATTTTGCAACGAAGTTAAAATTTGTACACATTTTCTGTTTTTTTTTTTGTTTTTTTTCCAAGCTGTTACATTCATCAAATAAATAGTAACTGCAGAGTACAGTTTGCAGAAATATATAGTTTGCTTGCTGCAGAACTGAGAAGAAAAAGGCTGACCATGCAAGCCAACCTCTAGAAGACCCTGCTGAATGGGGGTTTACACAGTCCCATTCTACAAAAAAAGAAAACAAAAAAAATGACTAAGAGAATCTCTGGCCTAATGCATCTCCTTTTAGGTCACTTTTAAAACTGAGCTGAAGTAGAGGAAAATGGAGTAAGGAAGTGAACCTCTGCCTCCAGAAAGCCTTAAGATAAGTGACCAGTCTTCGTAGCTGGAGGATACTTTACCCCATGGTTCTTGTGTTCCACATTGGGCAAGAGAAAACATTTTTTGTCAATTATCTAAATCAAATTATTGAATGTATAACAACAATTAATTTCTCTCATACTAAAATTATACAATAAAAAGGAGAAAAGTATGTTAGCAAACTCAAAGCATATAGGGTGCCGCAGAACGTGGAAGTGCCCGATTAGAAGACTTAATATCTCCACTCGTTTTTTTTTTTTTTTTTTTTTTTTTTTTTCTTACCTACAACAGCACTAACCTTGTTTTATGGATTAAAATCAATGTTCAAATTTTTATGTGAATGTTCCCCTTTAAGTGGGTTAAGGACCAGTAGGGGTGTGTAATGCTCTGAACATCTCTTTGGTCCTAAAAGAGGACTAATAACCTTTCCAAATCATCTCCTCAGTGGGACCCTCCATCTTGAAAGGATTTGATTGATTATTCCTCCCGGTTAATTCACTGCACCTCTTTGGTGGAAACTTATAGACTCTATTAGCCTAAGAAGGTGGACAGGGGTGATTTTCTGGACATGTGAGTAATTAATTATGCATCCGATATCTGGCAAAGTCAGAGAACAGATCTCTGCTGAGATTAGATTACCCAGCTCCAAAAAAAACCCCTCAAACTATTAAGTTCATAAAACAAAAAGCAGAAGTTATTTGCATTTTAAATAAATATAATTGATGAGACTAAAACTTTGTAGGCAACAAGTCCACTTTAAAGGGTTAATCAAATTAAGAAGAACCAAATCCAACAGGTAAACGTCATCTGTATCATTAAGTAATTTTAGTAATTCATGCAGTCAGTATGTCATACTTTAGCCAATTTTAGGAATATTTCCATAGCTATCAAATGCTAGCCAGAGAAAGAAACTGGATTCATGCAAATAAGCTCATGTGTCTAGCAGTGGAGTGCAGCAGTTCAAATGTCCTGCTGTCCCTGCTCCTTGATAAATAAACCTAGGCAAATTGCTTCCCCAAAAAAATAAAATCTTGACATGCAACCTACTTTATGGGGAAAGATGTGAATTTAGACTACATATTTTAGGACACTGCTCAATATGCAAGCATTTGAGCACAAGAGTGGGTATGCATCACATTGCTTTTGCAATACAAAGCAAACCCCTCTGCTCTTCAAACAAACTGTTACAGGTGACCTGTTAGTCTTTTTCAAAAACTTGAATTCAAGGTAACAAATGCATAGTTTATGAGATAGCTCACTGTACAGAAATGAATGTATGACTTTCTGTGTGTCACCATATATTAATGTATGTTAATGACACTATCAGTGCAGCATGTGGCTTAATTAGCATATGAAACTGCATTGAGAGAGACTCACAAAAAACAAGGAATAACTACTAGGTTGTGCATCTGTTGGTCTTTTGAAAAATATAATCTATTGGACAGTACAGTATAGAAGGGGGCACCTCAACATATGCATCAAATACGTTTAGATAAATGAGAAGATTAGAGGATTTAAGCTCGCCCCTGTTTGAGCTCCCACAAGTATACTTGATACATATACCATTTTTAAGAAACAGAACTTTGAATAAAAATATAGTTTAATAAAATAACTTTTTTTTTCTCCAATTCACTATCAATTCTTTTTAACACCAAGACATTTTTCACAAGATAATGAATTACGTATCTGCAAACAGAAATGGTGATGTGATTTTACAGTGAATATTAGATTCCACACCGGCCAATACGTTTTGTAAGTATATGTTTTATCATTTATCATGGTACATATGTTGAAGCGCCTCCTTTTTTGTGGTTTGT
Source organism: Rhinophrynus dorsalis (assembly GCA_037306005.1). Taxonomy (NCBI): domain Eukaryota; kingdom Metazoa; phylum Chordata; class Amphibia; order Anura; family Rhinophrynidae; genus Rhinophrynus; species Rhinophrynus dorsalis. The sequence goes on from CM074718.1 coordinate 565,787,940, forward strand.
TTTTCTTGTTATGGTTCTCTCTTTTGAAAGAGAGCCTGGTACAATCAGTGTAGCTGCTGTTAACTTATTGGGAGATCTGTGTGGAGGCAGAGTGAATATCCTCAATGTGCTCAAATAGCTATTATTTCTTAATCTGTAGATATCTTAATATAGGAGTATAATTGATGACGATTTCATTTGCATTATATTTAACCAAGACTATCACCTTACGAGGTGCCCACTTTAAAGTGGAACTTTCATGTATTTTAATGTGCCCCTAAAATAATTTTTAATATACATTTAAGCATATCCATACTTTTATAAAACAAGTATGGATATGCTTAAATCTAAATTAAAAATGGGAGGCACATTAAAATACATGAAAGTTCCACTTTAAAGTGGCAAGTTCTGCATTATTAGAAATTATTTAGAAATTCAACTTCTTCAGAGACTCCCCGGCAGATAACAACGCAGACATCTGGTATTCTTGTGCTGTTCATCCCCGTCTCATCTATGATTGGCTAGGGGGGGTTGCATTGTGCCTCTATGTTAAGATTCCTTATGGCGAGTCTCAAAACAAGTTGAATTTCCAAATGGTGCCAGACTTGCCAAGGATAAAACAAGTAACACTATATTAAAAAAAGATTTGATTAAAATACATGAAAGTTGCGCTTTAAAGTGGACCTTTATTATCACTTGGGTTATTTTGATAGAACTGTGAAAACCACCTATATTTAAGTTAGTTATTATTTAAAACTACAATATAAAATATGTTTTGCTTTGTCCATTTATGCAAATTAGCCAGTACTTCCTGGTAGGAAGTGGCAGTTGGGAGGAAGAGTGGAATGATAGTAACTGACACACCAGTACTGTCTAGTTTTCATAAACAGACAAATAAAGCTAAACATTTAGTAAAAAATAGTTTTGAATTGCTCACATATGCAGGTGGTTTTTAAAGAGCTTTCAAAAATCCCCCAGTAACTATGAAGTTCCAATTTAATAATAAACACTGAAAATCAAAATTACTTTCTAACACTTGTCAAAGCAAAGCATACCCCTAGTTTGTATACACAGGTATTTTGGCTCACCTGGCTTCAGACAAAAATTTAATTTTCAATTCCTGAGGAAGATCTTCTTTGCATGTTTTTACAGCAACTGGGGTTTTATCTTTTAATGTACCCTTGAACACTTCACCAAAATTGCCCTGAAATGAATAAAAAAAAATAATACATTTATGAAGACAACATGATTAATTATTAACCCTTTGAGTGCCAGAGGGGTACGAAACGCACTGCTCTGTAATGCGTTCAGTACCCCTCTAGCACTCAAAGGGTTATGGGATAAACCACTTGTATGGTCTTAAATAAGCAATTTAGTAGGCGATAAAGGTTAAACTTAATCAGAAAACTTCCAAAGATTTTATATCAATGTAAGTCACTCACATACCGCAAACTGAGATTGGTGTTGAGTAAAAGTAACGATGGGTTTAATTGGGAACCATTTACCTTACCAAACAATTGCTGGGAGGAGTGTATGTGTGTGTAACCCCTCTCCTTAATTCCGCCACAAGAGAAGAGTAAGAGAGCATTGGGCTCTTATATTAATATGGTGTCTGTTGATACCAGGTGCATGTTTAATATTCCTTCTCATCTGATGCCTCAAAGTGAGGTTATGGTGGGACCTAAGAATCAAGGTTAATTGAATTCACATAAATGGGGAGAGGGGGGCTGTTGGCAGATCCATTTAACATCTTTGCATCATTCCACCTTACCCTATATTGTATGAGAGGTAGAGTATGTGTGTGTGTGCATCTGTGTTATAAAATTATCTATCTAGATCTATCTAGTCTAGATCTCTATAAAAGAGAAAGCATCCTCAGGAGACAAACACCCGGAGCAGCAGTAAGCAGAAGATATTCATATCTCCTCCATACTGCCAGTCCTAGAGATGCTGGAGGGTGTGATTTTGACAGGAGTGGCTCTCAACATCTGCCTCAAAACACATGGCTGACACACACACATACTCATACATACCTATACATACAAACACACTGACACAAACATACAACGACTCAGAGGGGCCTCAGCTGGATCTGTAGTATGGCCATCAAAGGAAACCTACAGTACGGGGGGGGCACACGGCTGTCATTCTTCAATTATTTCATGTATTTCAACAGATGGCCCAAAAGAAGGACAGTCAGCCATCAGGTACACTGCTCAACAATGAGTTGCGTACACTCTGGCACTCAAGGTGTTACACGTACATTTCATTCCCTTTAAATACTTACAATATTTTTAAATTATACATGTGCATAATCGCATCACTAATCATGGAAAGAGCGCGCACACACAAAAACACACCTCTAAGCCTGACAGTCTGTGTAATGATGGATCATGCCACATTTATTAGCTCTCTCATAAGCAAGATAAATGATTGTGGAAAACATTTTTTTTTTTTTTTTTTACTCCAAGTAAAGTTCTTCCACATAGATTAAACCTTTGCGTGCCAAAAAGGCAATGCATTGCATACCCCTCTCGAACTATGAGAACGAGTGCAGAAACTAGAGAAGGAAGAGTTAATGTGAAACTCAGAAACAAACCTTAGGGAAGAACTGTATGGGAGTCCACAGAACCATCCTAGCCGAACGGAAGCTCTACCAAGAGAAGAATCTAAATATAACTCCACTGCCCAGATAGGCAAGACCACAAAAAAAACGCATCCCTTTCTCTGAGTGGGGACCTGTATTCCATATGGACTAAAGAGAAGAGTATGTAACATGTAGGAATACTAAAATTCTATTTTCTCTTATGTCCAATATGGAACACAGGTATCATGGGGATATACCAATGCTAATCTCCAACAGGTGGGAAAGGAGAAAGGACCCCACGCACATCCCCAGTAAGAAGAATCCATGTCTTAAAATTGCCCATCATCCTCCTCCCCTTCTGACAGTTCTTTCTCCTCCTCCTCGTCAGAGGAAGCCCCAAGAACATGAGGAGCACTCTTAGGAATGGAGGCTACATATTTAAAGGTAGTGGAGTGCTACCGAGACTGCAGTACCCCCTAGAGAGAGAAGGGGATTTGGGCTACTGTAGACAGCAGTCACTTGACCCAAGCTGGCTCTTTATCAGAGGGCCCTGGCAAAGTAGTAGGGGACACAGCGCAAGAGAAATACTGAATACTCTCTAGGAAGCCCCATTTGGCATGAGGAACATGTGAGGGGGCAATAGAAGTCCCTGAGTCCTTTGCCGTGGTTTTACCTTCAGACCCTTAGAGTTGACACTAGTCAACTGCTAGGAGTATCCCTAGAACACACAGCACCCTAAAATCTCAGAAATTCACTTATCAAACAAGCAAAAGAGTTAATCAGGAGTAGGAGACCAAAGACAGTCCACCTGGGAAATGTAATCTCTGTTGCTTAGCAACACCTAAAACACCATTTGTGGGACTGCCGTGAGCACCCTAGACACACAGGAAGTGAACTGGATAATACGACATGAAGAGACAAGATAGAACCCGCTCCGACCATTGTATCTTAAACAGCTGCAGAGATATATCCCATAAAAGTCAATGGAGCAAGATTGTGAAGGGTGGGCTTCTGTTCTTAAAGGGGCAGCTACAATAAAATTGGAATGGATTACAAAAAAGTCACTCAGAGACCAAAAAACCCCAAGGAACATCTCGGGGGGGTAAAAAAAATTTGAAGTATAAGCGGAAGAGATGCAACTCACAAAGCTGCAAAAAAAATGGCAATGAAAGGGTTAACCCAATATAACTAAACAGCCATACTTACGCCAAAGTCCCCTGTAGGTAACATACAGTGAATAACCATACCCCAAGCGAGTTCCAGAGCCTACCGAGGCTCATAGCTCCCTTGTATAGACAGGCAACTTGACTGGGACATAAATGGACCCAAAGCACCGGAAGGGTTACTCACCAGTCTTGTGGTTACCATTTTTAGAGAGAAGAAACAGAGCCACAAGAGACTGTTGCGAGGGAAAACTTGGCAACAAGATTCCCTTCAGAGGGCTACAAGGGTCCACCAAGCTCCTGTGAACTAGTCAATCCACTCCAGGGAAGCCGAGTAACGGTAATTCGCCTAATGGGGGATTATAAAGCCCCATATCTAGGAATTAAAATAATAATTAAAAAAAAAAAAAAAAAAAAACTAAGTGTGTCTGGCACAGCCAGCTTCAAGCAGGAAACATGAATTCTAGGAGTTACTAGGCTTGGGGAAGGTTGAGCTGGAGGAGAAGGGAGTCTCCACCCATATCGTGGCCTTTTGAGATGTGTCCTGCTCTCCAGGGGAAGAGACTCAACCCCATGGTACCTGTGTTCCTTTCTTTCCACTCTTCTATAAGGATCTGATCAAGGGTGTTAGGAGGGATGACTGGAGAGAGTTTTTTTTTTATTTTTTGCATCTCTGGAAAATATCCAGAAGTAGATCTTAATCAGAGGTCACAGAGACTTGAAGGGTCTCCAACACCATTTTGATGAGCCCCTCAACAGCACAGAAAGGGTCATCCTCATAGGAATCCCCAAAGGACAAGGAAGAGTTGATAACTTCTTCCTCAGAGTCTAACACCTCGTCAGATGATGCCCCGATAACCTAGGTATATCCCCTAAACACAGTATCAACCTGCTTGATGGTAAGCATGGTTCTCAAAGAATGGAGGAACCTTTGAATAGAAAAGGAAATGGATGCCACAGAGGACATCAGAAAAGGAGTTCAACCAATTAGAAGCCCAGGAAACAGAGGAATGTCGGTAATACAGTTTTTCCATAGCTGTAACTAGGAAAAGACTGGCTCTCCAGATGTGAAGCGTGGAGATTCACATAGACAGTCAAAACTATGAACATGCGATAGAATGAATATGTTTATTTATATAGCGTCACAAGTGTATGCATCGCTTTACAATTTAAGGGTTTAAACAATACAGGGTTACAGGTGCTTTGTAGAGAAAAACATTGGGTGCGAGGTCCCTGCCCGAAAGCTTACAATCTAAAGTGGTAATGGGAGACATACAGAGTACATAAGGGTCAAGTGCTGAATACAGTGCTAGTTCTGATGATGATAGAGGACATCAGTAAAGTAAATAATTTATTAGAGCGGTCATTGTACAACATCAGTACCTTCTAGCATGTTGAGATTTTATCCATGAGGCGAGTTTTTAAGCAAGATTTGAAGGTTATCAGAGAGATGCAGTGGCGCAGGTCAGATGGTAGAGCATTCCATAGATACGGAGCAATGAGAGAAAAAGGTTTGATATGTGACAGGGCAATAACACATGATCAGAGTAGAAGTGCCAGATCTGACCCTTCTAGCATGAACGAGTGCAGAGATATGTTCCACAAAAGTTTTTCCCATTAAAGACTAAGAGGATAAGTGACCGATTACCACAGCGTGGAAAGAGAATGGTGGGTCATAGAATTGGACCATGGAACTCAAAGGGTTATTCACCAATGTTCTGTCTTAAGACTCCCATCTAAATTAGGCAGAACCTCAGAGATTCAGCTATGAGGAACTGACATCATACAGCAAACCTCTATAGGGAAATGGCCCATATAAACGTCTGTGAACTGGACAAGTCAACTCAAGCGAAGCCAGTGATTGGAACCCACCTATTGGAGGTGGGGGGATTACACAGCCCCATATTTAAAGAAATAAATAATAAAGCCTAAAGGCTAGTAGAACTGCAACAACACCTCCACCTTCATCGCAGAGCCAGTGAATATGGCAGTTTGAAGGCAGGGGTTATGGGGGAAGAGGGACCCTTTTAAGTACCCTGCCCTCCTGGAGGAGGGAGCTTAAAACCCATGGTTCCTGTGTTCCATATTAGAAGTAAGGGAATTTGTATATGTGCTGCCAAAGTAACACGATGTCAAGGTTTGGCTGAGCTGCTCTACCTCTGCTGCTTGATTCTGCTGTCTGAGCTAATCTTGTGCTCTGCTATCCATTGCTGCTGCCTTCCCTCTCCTGGATCAGGCTGAATCAGATGACCTCTCTGTGATTGCTCACCTGAGACTTATCAGCCTCCCAGGGTATTTAAAGCAGCTTGGTTCACTTCTTGGTTGCCCTTGTGTGTGATTCTGGCTGCAATCACGTTCTCTTGAGTTGCTGATTATCTGTGCATGACCTGGCTTCCTCTGACATCCCTTCTGGCTCCTGACTCCTGGATTGTTCCAGACATCATTGATCTCCGTATTTCTGATCCTGGCTTGGCTGAGTACCTGTCATTGTTCCTGACCCCGGCTTGTCTTTTGGTTTATGCTTTTGGATCATGATTTTGCTTTGTTTGCTTTTGTTATTTTAATAAAGGTGTTTTTGCATTTTACATTTTTAGGTCTGTCCGGTTCCTGGTCCCTAACACACACCATAAAAGTGTGTGATAGTCAGGCTCCAACATTAGAGAGAGAAATATGGGTGCCAGACAAGAAAAGAGGGATATACAGGGCCTGTGCACTCTGCGGGTGAGAACATGTTCTATTCAGTCTTCGGCTCCTTACATAGAAAGAAAGTTCCTCAGAGAAAGACATGAGGATAGGGCTGAAACCAAGATAGATGCCCACCTAACTGGGGATTACACAGCCCCGTGCTAACTAAGAGAATCTAAAGAAGGCTAACTAAGAGTATTTGCCCTGTATCCATCCTGTGTGACATCACTTTTAAAAGTGAGCATGTTCAGGCAGGAGTAAAGTGGAGGAGGCTGAGGGTCTTGTTAAGTGTCCTTCCCAGTGGTTCCTGTGTATCACATAGGACATTTGAATATACTTTGTGTAATAAATTTTTCTCTGCAATGTGCACAATAAGAAGTATTTCAAGTTATTTTGTAAACAATCCCTGTTTGTGACATCAATTCAATCCAATGATATGCATTAGGTATATATAGCACTTAAAAATGCATAAAGTCACTGTTGGATGTTACTGCAGTCATGAAGCCACTGTAATGATAATGGCAGTGTTTGGGAAGGGAATACTGCAGCACTTTTTTCTTGATAGTTGGATGTTGGATCATATATTTCTTTTCATACATAGGTTGCTCTTTAATGATTTTTTGACCTACCCATTCATCTATCATCCTAATGCTAAAAATGTATTAGCTGTATATTACCTCAAGCTGTATTCAGTCTCTTTTATAAACTGCCTTGGGGTTTGTTATACACATTCTGGTGCTAGCAGTTTCCCTACATTTCTGTTTTAATAGTTTTGATAATGTACGAGCAATGCTCTATATTTGATTCATTAGTGTTTTATCAATAAAGTTTTTATACATATACAGTATTTTTTAGTGCCTCATTATAACAGGTCTATTTCTTAGGGTGGAATTCATATTTTACAATTTAACGGAGATCTTTAGCTATATTTTTAAATAACTAGGTGAAGTGTGAAATGGCCCTCTTTGTACACTAAGTGTTGCTTTTGGTTATTTCATGAAATAACAAATTTCACACAAACTAGTAAAAATTATACACACACACACACTTACAGGTAAAACAAGAAAAGTAATTTTCTTTTGAGTTCAGTTACTTACTTTCCCCAATAATTCACCAAGTGTCACATCTTCATGATTGAGAATCCACTTTTTATCCTGAAACAAAAACAAAACAAAATCTGAGGCACGAGAAATACACTACAATGGGAAAAAGGCACAGCAAATATTACAGTCCAACTACTTTATCAAAAGAATTAAGAAGCTGTATAATACTTCAGCACAACAGGATATTAAAATCTACATTACAAAAATTTCATATAATGGAGCTCAGCCTAAAGCAAGATAGCATATATTTATAAGCAAGACACAGCATGTACTGTTTCATAATACTACGGATATGATGTCTGCTGCTTTTCACTCCTAAAACTGCTTGTGATAAAAGATAACGAACTTGTATTCATAAAATGTAATGGCTTCTTACAATAAAAACTCAGGCTTAAACATGGCTAGATTATTTCACTGACAATCCATAAATTATGCCTCCATCATAATCTAAAATTCTTTAAATATATAGCTATAGCAATATGAAGGCTACACTGAAAATTTTGTTATGAAAATAAAAAGGTATGAAATACATCTTGGTAATTACCAAGGCACAGCTATTTTCCTGTAATGATATCCACATCCTCCACACCAAACAGTGGGCATAGCCCCCCTAGCCACTCCTGTCAGAATCTTTCAAAGAGATGCAGGGGCTAAAATGAAAACACACGCAACTCACACACAATACATACACTATATACACACACACAAACATATAAATTCACAACACACACACACACTACATAGTCACACAACATACACCATGTATACACACACTCGATATACACGCACACATTATATATTATATACACACACACCAATACACCCAACATGCTATATGCACATCGCTATACACAAAATGCCACTGACATAACTCTACATGGAACTACATATCGTACAGAACTATAACGCTCTAAATGGCCCGAAAACGATAATGAATAATCAGAGCTGCATTTATGTTGAAACATTACTATCCCTTTAAGCATGCAGTCGTTCTTCCCCACATAGAATAATCCACATGGGCATTTCTAAACATAAGCCACTGACTCAGTTGTACAGGTAAGAATGATAAATTCTGAACTTTCTTCCAGTATGTGGCTGCAAAAAGAATTCTTCTATTTGCATTTGTTTGCATGCCGCACAGCCGGTGCACTGAAAAGCCCAATTTTCACATTTGGCATCCAAGTGTTAGTCGTTCTTGAATAGCTGTTTATAGGGTCTGTTACGACCCCTTTTGTAACAAATGATCAGGTTTTCATAAAAAAATTAAATCGGTCATTTATCATCAGATAACAAAATAGACCAATTGTCTATCAAAATAAGCTGTATTGGAGGGGGAAGCATTACTGAAGGCGATTTGTAAAATCTTTTTCAGTAGTTTTGATAGACTAGAGCAGTGGTTCTCAACCTGTGGGTCAGGACCCCTTTGGGGGTCTCCTAAAAACATCAGATATTTATATTTCGATTCATAACAGTAGCAAAATTACAGCGATGAAGGAGCAACGAAAATAATTTTACTGTTAGGGGTTGCCACAACTTGGGAAATTTTATCTAAGGGTCGCGGCACTAGAAAGGTTGAGAACCGTATTGGGTGATTCAATGGGGACTTTACTGTTCCCATTGGGTGATTCAATGGGGGCATGTTTATCATACAGGGAGTTGGCCCGCCCCCTCCAGCCCGCCCACCGCTATCCAACTGACAAAAAAATTATATAGCTGCCACTCGCTCCTGAAGTAGGGGATATCAATAACTTTTCCCAGTCCACACACACTCTCACTCAAGATCATGACCCCACAAACACACTGTTTCACCTCCCACAGATAACTGTAACCCTCCATACACTCTGTTTCAGTACGAAGGTGTAATGTTTCCATAAAATACAAACTCAGGGATAAACTTAATAGCAACTCTTTTATTTAACGCTTTTCATCTTTTCAGTCAACTCACTAACTGTCTGTTTTCAACTGTCACTCCTCCACTTCCTGCCCATTCTCCTTAAAGGGAGAGAGACGCTTTGCTGTATGTTACAGAGGGCAAGCCTCAAACACCACTTTCTATTTGTTCCCTCAGCATATTGCTACGCTGCCTCAACTGAAGAGCCACCGTGTGTTATATTGCTATGTTACCTCAACTTAACCTTTTGAGTGCCACTCTCTCAATCACACACACTCTCTCACTCTCAGACTCTCTCACTCACTCACACTGCGGGAGCCAGCACGATCCACCTTCCACCATAGTCTAACTCACACTCACTCACACCCCGGGAGCCAGCACGATTCACCTTCTACCATAGTATGTGCAATTACACACTCATTTCAACTACATGAATGAATGCCACTCACTCACACTCACACCCCAGGAGTCAGCACGATCCACCTTCCACTATAGTATGTGCAATTACCACATCCATTTCAACTACATGAATGAATGCCACAGTGGAGGCATAAGTACAAACACAAACTCATTACAATGACACATAAGTCACCCCCTTATGACTCACTTGTGTGTGTGTGTCTCTGTGTGTGCCTGTGTGTTCCTCACTGTGTGTGTTGCATGTCTGTATCACACTATTTGTCTGCATGTTGTGCACTGCATGTTTGTGTGCATGACTGTGTCGCTTTTTATGCATCTCAGTGCATGTGTGTGCATTTGAATGTGTGTGTCTCTGTGTGTGTTTGTCTTGCATCCGTGTGTGTGCATTAATTCCCTATATATCCTGACGGGCAGCGCCGTCCCACATTGCTAGTATTATATAACAAAATATTTATCATACAAATATCAAAAGATTTTCCCTGTGCTTGCTTAAGAAGTAAATATTACTGGGGAATAAAGATTAAGATGTTCAACAAAATCTTCAAAAGACTTCAATTCCCCTTTCCACAGGATTAGAACATTAATAAATCTCTTGTACAGTACCAAATTGGATCTAAAGGGACTTAAAATTTTTAGTATACTTGTATAAAACAGTTGGCATAGGACGTTTGGCATAGGATGGAGCCATGGGAGCCCCCTGTTTTTGAATATAACACTTGAAAAAGTTAAATTTGAGAGCAATTTCCAGAAAGGTTTATATGTGGATATATTGACATATGTGTTACATCTGTTCAGTATATTCAGTATTTTAGCTTTCAATGCATGTATAATCACTTGCACTGTTATGATATAAATAATCTACATCACACTTTCACTAAATTCAAATCTCTTAAGTAAATACTTAATTCAGTTCAATACAACTACTGTATTCTATACTTTTTAAGTAGTTTCTTTGAGGAACTACTTTGGCAAATATTTACCATTGTGACAGCAAGTTTTCTCTGCTCTGCACAAAAGCACAACGTCATGCATGGCACATTTCCATAGACTTTGCATTCCTATATTGCCATTCATTTTACTGTATATCTATTTGAAATATATCCTACTATGTCTATCATCTATGTAGGATTTTCTAGCACGCTGTGGTTTTTATCCACCAATGTTTACCAATTTTTTTTTATTTTTTTTTGGGGGGGGGGTAGTACTTAGATAAAATTTTATATTTTTACATAATTATGCACAAGTGATTTTCAATCAGTTTACTGTGAAGTAGCATACTCAAGCAAGTTATTAAAAATCAGTGATATATACAAGACAATTCATATTTTTATGGATTATTATTCGGTTTCCTGTCTTGTCCATATTGTGATATAGTCATCAGCACAGTGTCATTGTATATCATCAACAAGGTATCAAACCTCAGGCCTAGAAAATGAAAGTTTGCCTTTAGGAGGGGATCCAAGCATTTATGTGCTTGATCCTTAAGAGCCACAGCATCTTCCAGAGGCAGGGCAGTATCCTTGGAAAGTCTACAGATCAACTGCAGGTGGGGGGGGGGGGACCACTTCATTACAGCCTCAGCAGCAAAAGGACACAAATTAGAAATACGCCTGTTAAGATGTTAATAAAATGTCTTTTGTCAGGAATCTTCCATTTTTCCAGGATACTGGTTTAAAAAGTGAAAAGGAGGAAACATGGCTACCTCCTTTTTGTGTATCTGCAAAATTTTAGCAGAAGAGTAGCAGTTGAAGCCTGAAGTGTTTCCAGGACCACCCACATAAGTCCTTCAAGCAAGATGCTAGGGTCATTCTCCTAAACATTTCCCAATAACAGAAAAATCATTCATAGCAGCCTCCCCTTCCTCAGCAGAGGAATTCCCAGAAAACTGAGAATGATCCCTAAACATATGACTGACATGTCTGATGGGGGGTGAAGGGGGGCCCACAGTACAAAAGCTTAGGGCCCCTTGAATAGATGAGGGGATAGAAGAGAAGGGATAACTGAAGAGACAAGAGTCTTAGCCCAAATTGCCTCCTTTACAGCTGAAGAGAGACCTGGGCCACAGATCAAGAGGAACATAGAGTACCAGAATACTCCTCTCTAGGAAGTACAGTCTAGCATGAGAAGCAATGGGTTAAATGAGTAAGAGGGACACTAGAATCTTTAGCCTTGGACCTTGGATTCTGACATGGACAGAGGAACACTCCGAAGACAAAAATATAGCCTTAATAGCAGAAAAGAAAGAAAACTGTACTCAAAAGCATGAAGTAAGGTAACCATCTTACTTCAAGGGGAGGAAGGAGAGACCCGAATCTGCACAGTGTGTGCCAAGCAAAGATGGAGGGTTACTCAAAGATCCTCCCCCTTACATGCTAGAAAAAACTGGAAATCGGGAATGTTAGAAAGGGTCCTGCTGATGCACACAATGAAGAGCAGGGCACCCACATCAAAATGAGCCCACTCAACCTCCTGTGATCAGTACAATACATGCAAAATGTGTGAATCCAAAATGGCCTCCCCACGGACACACAAACTTAAAGGGAATATGCCATTTTTTCAGTTGAAGAATAAAAAGGATATAAAAAAAGCTAATAAATATAAAAATTAATTAGTGAGACAATCATAAGTAAAAAACCACTAGAGTGAAGATTCCCAATGGAGAAAGATGCCCAAACCTTTACAAGGCAAACAAGGAAGTGAGGTCTTAATAACCCTTATACTTTAAGCCTGTGTCAAAATAAATTAATAGAATAGTATGCAAATCAGGTAGAATACCACATTTCAGTGGATGCCAGTAGAATAGGGAAACAATACAGGACTATAGCACTGAAGAGGTAAACTCACCTATAGCTTCAGTCTTCAGGCTTGCATTGTAAGGAACTGCAAATAAGCTCTCTGGTGACAAAGACCAGGGCCTAAATGCACTAAAAGTCGAAGAGGATTACGAATGTCGATGTTCTATCGGAGCAGTGTCATAGGCACATCCTCATTATTCACAAAGTGTCTACAACATCATTTCCCCAGAACTCCGACAAAAAAAGACCCACATTGACATCAATCCGACATGCCTTCACCATGTCTGAAATCGTATCCTTCGAATCGACAATTGCTCATTTCCATATCGAAATGAAGCATAATCAGATACATTTGTATGCAAGGGGGTGTGTTCATATTATAATGTGACACTATGGAGAAACAGCAGGGAGAGCTACGACAGTCTGAACAGCATTCTCTGTGCTTCCCTACCTAGCCAATAGGGGAATACAGAGAAGGCTTTCAGCACCATGGACAGCATTGAATGCCATAGGGATGTGCATTGCTCACCCCTGTGGCATTCAATGGGTTACAATAAACAGAAATAGTACACCTAACACTACACAATGTCTCCCCTTTAGACATCACCTCCCCTTTAGTATGTCGACATATATTGCATATATTCAACATACTAACTCCATCCGACATTCACCTTATTGACTCACATATAGTAGTCAAACCTGTCTTTTATTCGACAATTAACCCTTTGAGTACCAGAGGTAGGAAAGCATTGCTTAGCATGTGTTTCCTACCCCTCTGGTACCCAAAGGGTTAACAGGCAAGGTATGGACCGCATACCTTGCCTGTATGTGTGTGTGTTTAACATTTATTGTATTAAAAAACTGTTTTCACATTAATAATATATACAGTATATACAGTATCCCTCATGACACCCCCCCTAACATGAGGCCGACATCTACTACTTACATCAACTGTAAGAACATTAAGTGCATATAGGCTATGTTCCACATGGGGGGCACCAGGACTGCTCCTGATACATGGGGCGACCCCCAAAGGCATTTAGAGCATTCTTGTTGCTGTCGGCCTTACAGCCGCTCACAACAACAAGAATGAATGAATGGAGAGAAAGTGCTGCGGTCCCATTATTTAATCAGTCACCCGGGTCAAACCGGGTGACTGATTAAGTGATCAGATCGCAGGGCTGCTTCAGGAATGGAGTTATAAGTAAGATCTAATTAATTTCTACTTACCTAGCTCCTTTGTCCCGTTGCGATTACTACTTTTGCTGCACTCTGGGCGAGTGGAGCAAAAGTAGTAATCGCAACGGGACAAAGGAGCTACGCAAGTAGAAATGAATTAGATCTTACATATAACTCCATTCCTGAAACAGCCCTGTGATCTGATCACTTAATCAGTCACCTGGTTTGACTTCATGTTAGAGGGGGTGTCATGAGGGGTCTACTATATTAATGTGAAAACAGTTTTTTAATAAAAATAAATGTTAAACAAACACACACACACATATATATATACAGGCAAGGTATGCAGTCGATAGCTTGCCCGTTAACCCTTTGGGGAGCAGAAGGGTAGGAAACACAGGCTAAGCAATGCTTTCCTACCTCTCTGGTACTCAAAGGGTTAATTGTCGAATAAAAGACAGGTTTGACTACTATACGAGTCCATAAAGTGACTGGTGGATGGAGTTAGTATGTTGAATATATGCAATATATGTTGACATACTAAAGAGGGGTGATGTCGGGGGGGGGGGGGGACATTGTGTAGTGCTTGGTGTACTATTTCTGTTTATTGTAACCCTTTGAATGCCACAGGGGTGAGCAATGCACATCCCTATGGAATTTAATGCTGCTCATGGTGCTGAAAGCCTTCTCTGTATTCCCCTATTGACTGGGTAGGAAAGCACAGAGAATGCTGTTCAGAATTGTTGTAGTGTTGGTGACGTGTGAGGGGAGGGGATCCCTTCCACACCGACAACACTTCGAAAATACTCCATGCTAATAGGGTCCTCCTGCAACCTTCCCTTTCCATCAGACACTTTTTGTGAATATGTCGATGTGTACGCAGATCGAATTGTCGGAATGATTCGAACACACTGACAATATCATACCGACACCACATTGACCTTTAGTGCATCTAGGCCCAGAAGTTTTAGTCAACCTACATGAGCGAAAGGTCCTGAAAATGAACCTGTGAACTGGGCAATCCATGAATTCAGAAACCAGTAAATAGGAACCCACATAATGGTGTATTATACAGACCCATATAAAATTATAGAAAAAAGCACTAAGGAATCAGTGCCAACACACCAGTCTTCTGTGGGAGGTCCCTTAAAACTGAATGTAGAATGTGGGGTAAGGTGGAGGAAAGGAGGGAGTCTCT
This sequence comes from Rhinophrynus dorsalis, assembly GCA_037306005.1. NCBI lineage: Eukaryota > Metazoa > Chordata > Amphibia > Anura > Rhinophrynidae > Rhinophrynus > Rhinophrynus dorsalis. The sequence continues at coordinate 565,802,940 of CM074718.1, forward strand.
AACATACCTTTTTTAGAAGTGCCCTGCCCTACTGAAGGAGGAGGCTTTACCTCCATGGTCCCTGTGTTTCATGCTGGAAAATATATTTTTAAGGCATTATCTTAGAAAAGAAAGATAAAACCCACATATGAAATGATAAATGGAAAAAGTTTTGAAGTAAACAATATACAGTAAGTGTTAGTATACATAAATGTGTTCACTTGAATTCTATTTTAACAAACAGAACAAATTTGAAAATTGGCGTGGCAGAAAAAAGCTTTAGCATAAAATTTTGTATCTGACAAGCAGCTTCTATTCCATTATTGTTCTTACTTGGGAGAGATTTTTTTTAAAGATTAATTTACTAGAAGTCAATAACATAAGCATTTTCCTTAATTAAGCATTTAGCAGTTTGGCAGACCTAAAAAATGGACAGCATGGCAATTTCCCTTCATATAATTAAACACAAATCAAATTACTGTAGATGTTAGTCAGAGAAACAATTTTACTGCTGATAACGGTTATTTTCAGTCTTACTAAAGCTTGCAGTCAGATTTCTTAACTGCACAGATTTCCAAATTCATTCTAAACATGCAATTCCATAGTTAAAGACGAGCAAATCTGAAGCAAACAGACTTTGCCATGGGGCAGAAATTAACATTCTCATTGATTGGTTTGCTCCAGTATTGCACCTTAAAGAGTCAGTAATGCCCCCCCAAAATATTTAGATTTAGGTAGCTATTTAGAAAATAAACTATTTGCAACAAATCCTCTCTCTCAAACTGCTATGGTTTGAGAGATATAGGGATTCAAAGTTCCCCCTCCTTCCCCTTCTCCTGACATCAGAGTCTAGCTGACAGCAGGAGATTCCGCTCCGGGGACCAGCAGGAGGCTCTGCAGCAGAGCCGAAATCACGGTAATTAAAAATAATTAATTCATTGCAAACCAGGCACACTTTGTAGACAGTTCCAGTGAAGGAATTCTTTTTAAGTACTGCGATTTCGACTTTGATGCATAGCCTCCTCGAGTCGTACAACTGACATCAGGAGAAGGGGAGGGAGAGGGGAACTTTGAATCCCTATATCTCTCAAACCATAGCGGGTTTGTTGCAAATAGTTTATTTTTTCAATATCTACCCAAGTCTAAATATTTTTTATGGGACGTTACTGTCCCTTTAAATATATCCATAACTCATGCAGAGTCAGTAGCCACACGATATTCAAGACATGATCACCACTGTCAAAGCGGTTCCATATTTTGAAGTCAGTCAACCTTCTTTCTGAAAATTGTAAAGCCGCTTCTCACAAAACTGATTTACAGTCTTGTCAATAAGGCTTTAAAGAGACAGTCAACCTCCTTTTTGACTTTACTTATTCTGCAAGTGTATAAAAAGTAAAGTTAAATTGCCTATACTACTAGTTTTTTCCATGAGGCTGAGTGTCTCTTCAAAGCATTACTAACAAGTGCATTAGATTAGCATATTTGTAAGAAGCATCTTTAGACCTTTCAGGTACTGAAACACTGCCTAGACTGCAACTCAGCATCCTATTCAATGGTTTTCAACTCCTGTCCTCAGGACCCACTAACAGGCCAGGACTTAGGGATTTCTCTGCTAGAGCACAGGTGTGTTGATCAGAGGCTCATTCACATTGATTAACTCACCTGTGCTCTAACAAGAAATCATCACATCCTGGCCTGTTAGTGGGTCCTGAGGACTGGCGCTGAGAACCACTGCTAGAATTCAAAGGATTCTGAGCAATATGGTAAGTGTTTAAGTAGTATTTATCTCTAAATTACTTTGTAATGTTAATATTAGGATCACCACTGTCCAATATATATTTAAAATATATATATTAAAACAATTTATGAAGGTGGCTAAAAAGGGGAAAATATTTGCATGTGTGTGCCGGTCCTTAAGGGGTTAAGGAAACCATTTCCATTTAAATGATCAGATATCTGTCAGAAATGCACAGATCTATGAATAAAACAGTACACTCATTGTCCCACTGGGTGAGAAAAAATAAATGTGGATTGCAGTTAACTTGCTTTATATAATATTGGTTTGCAGACTAAGGCTCAATTGACAGAACTAACAGCTACCTCAGCATTTTACACAACAGTTATTAACTGATTTGAGAAGCTTCCATGGTGAGCAAAGTATTCCACGGTACTTCTGGTTTCCTATACATGACAAGAAGGTCTGTGAACCCATTAAGATTTTCACATATTTAAAACCTAAAATGCTATTTGATCTTAATTTAAGTCCAAATAATAGCTAAAGATAACCTCATTAATCCTTTAAGCAAGGCTCCAAATTTCCACTCGCCACTAGCCAATGGCGAGTGAAAATTTAGCTCTGGCGAGTAGAAATTCAGCCCTGGTGGGTATGTTTTGGCTTACAGTGGCGAGTAACTTTTCAGGTCTGGCTAGTAGCAAAAGGACTTCAAATTATAAGCCCTGCTTTAAGTACCAGATGGGTGTGCAACTCTGTGTAAAACAACTCACTGCAAAACAATGTATTTACACCCTTTCTGGCATCTGCATAACCTAATTAGAGATGCTTTTATTATGAAACATTACTATCCCTTTAAGGTAATTGTTCCAATTATGTGCTTGCTGCACCTTTTTCATTTTCTAATAATTTAAAAAAACACATGATTCTAATTATTCCTTTTAACAGAGCTGATGGAACCTAGTATTCCCTCACATTTTTGCACATACCCTGACAATTACTCAATGTTCTTCTAATTCATAAATCATTTTCTTTCAAACAATATGGACTCTGTTAATCTAAATCCTATTGGATAGTAAAGACCAGATCAAGAAAAGCTATGGAATTTCCATTAATTAACATGTTTTGCCATTCGATGTCACTCCCATTTTTATACCAAATGAATGCACATGCATTTTCTGTACATTTTCCAAAGCAATGGCAAAATAAAGAGACGTATGATATGTCAAACATCACAGCAAGTATGGCTAAATCTGTAGGTTATTCATATTTTATCAATGGTTGGCCACTGGCACCTTATCTTTTACATGGGCCTGCCCCTATAGGCGAGCTAAATGTAGAAAACTGCTTTGAAGAAAATATTTTCATTAAATTAGACCAATGGCTCCAACAGGATAACAATGCATCTTCTTTAGAACTTAACCTGGGTCATACACATTATGTTGATAAGAAAAATGAGTAAAAGGGTATGAATGGGTATAAGCCCTTCATGTCTACTCCACCAGCATGTCATTTCACAAATACATTGTAAAACGGGATTACCTTTTTTATAGGAGACACTGGCAACAAGAGAAAATCAATCACTACACAGAAAATTCCATAGGAAAGCTATATCTGCTAACTTAATTCTGCCCTTCAGTAGTTTCCATTCAGAATGTTGAGGGCATTCCATGTTTATTACTCCTGCAAATTCACAGGCAGTTTTCAGTGGTGTCTCAATTTCAAGTTAAACAATTATGCAATGCAAACAAAAAAAAGCAATGTAAATCAATGCAATGGAATCCTTTGCAGTGTTCAAGGGGTTAAGATTGCCATTTAAATTAATGAGAATGTATATTTAGCCTCAATGGTGTAGTTGGATTACCACAGAATTTGCTCCACTTTGGTTTACTGCATAAGGCCTATAACCATTTCCAAAAATAAAGAATAATGAGTTGATTTTGGAGAGTGACCATTTAAGGACCAGAGAGGATAAATACACTGGACAACCCTATGACCCTTCAAGGATTAATATCTGAAAACACTGTACCAGAACTTCTGAACTGACAAAAGAAAAGAAAATATATATTACAATCCTAATTAGAATTAAATAAAAGCTTAAGTACTGGCATTCAAAATTCTAATTGTACCTTTTCTCTAGTGCTGATGCTTAGTTTAGCAAGGTTTTATTTCGGATTTGAGAAATGCTCCTCATGATATTGCTTAATGCTACCTTAGACATTTTTGAACCAGATGTACTAAGCATAGTTGGTGTAATTTTGGGGGAAAACAAAAGCAGACTAAGAGAAAAATATTCACATTGATTTTGCGGCTTTTAACTTGGGAGCGGTGTTCAATGTGTTGTGGTGGAATGCAAGAATATGGAGTACTGCCTAATTTTTTGAATGCCATAAACATATGCTCTATTTTAGGATTGCTCATGTGTATGCTGAATGGCACATGCCCCTAAGTTAACAGAACAGTTAGTCACGTGTAAAAACATGTTAGCTGTTTTGCTGAACCAGGGCAATCGCTAAATCTCACAAAATGGTGGACAATTTAGCCAATCCCAGTTTCTTGTAATGCATTCTAAAGAAAGAAAAAAAGGATAAAAAAAAGCACATGTTCAATTAATTCATAAAAACATATGCAATTCAGTAACATTTTGTTGCCACTTTTCCATTAAACGTTCCTTGGAAATAGAGATTGTGCAAGATTATAGGATTCTGCCTTTAGAGCCATATTCAGTGGAACAGTCAGGGGAAAAACACCATCATCATTCTTATACAGCAAACAATTTCTTAAATTCCCAATGATTTAAATGGGGCGTCTAACATACTATTGCTAGATAAGTGTCCAAAACACCAAGAAACAATGCACTAGAAACCCCTCTACCATTCAAGGTGTTAAAAGCCCCATTTAAATAATTGGAAGTCTGACAGTTAAGGTGCAGACACAGTTTGCTCTGGAATTGCTTCTATTTAGTTCTCTTAACCCTCTGAATGCAAAGCAATGCATTCTTTACTCCTCTGGCACTCAAAGGGTTAATACAGACCTAGGTATGGAGCCCTGAGTTTTAACTCTCCCTTCTTTAATCCTCTGAGTGCCAGAGGGGTTCATAACACAAGGGTTAAACACAATCCTGGCTTCATAAAATTATGATTTCTACTTTGCACATCAGACAAACAAGTGATTTAAAAAAAAAAAAAAAAATTATCAGAGTTTAGCTGATTTCACCTCAATGTTCTACAGCTCATCAAACCAGGCTCGGCATGTTCAAACTAACTGATGAGAATCTGCTTCCTCTCCAATCAGTGAAATGATTCTCTATAACATTTGGCCTCATCTGTCCACCATTCTGATTGGTATAGGCAGATCTGCACATCTCTACAATTCGGGTTTACAGCTCTTATAAAGGGGAAAAAAAAACAAAAACAAAAAAAACCTAAAAACAAGGCTATGCTACACAAACAAAACATAAAAAGTAACCCCCTACCCCCACGTATGATGAAAATTAGATAGAATAAAAGTAACCACACACATGTTTTTAAACAGAACACCGACCTTGGTATCAGGAATAATTATATAATTCACATTTTCTGGGTTATACTGTGGCTGATCTTGATCCTAATTTACTCATACTGAGACCCTTGTTGACACCATGCTGAAGAAAGGCCAGAAGAGTAGGAAGCCTGAATGACTGAGGGGATACATCCCACTCAACTATAATCAATTATAAGTCTCACAATGACAGAGGCTAACTACTGTTTTTTAACTAGGCAATTGCTAATACTGTCTTGTCCCTTAATACCCTACTGCCATGACAGAAATCCTCTAGATTTGAATCTAGAGGTGTAGGCATTTAAAAAAAAAAAACCAAAAAAAAAACAAAACAAAGATTGCAGTTCTGTCAATGACAATGTAGCCTTTAATAAATTAATACAAGTGCTACTTGTAAATTTATAGCCAGACGTTCACAGTAACTATGCTGCATGAGTAACGTCTCAATGTACACGCTGCCATAATGTGACTGCTAGATTTTTAATCAGGATTTTCCATTCAACTTCACCAAAGATTTGTAGTCTATCCAGTGACAATGAGATTCTGAATCTACAGCAGTGGTTCTCAACCTGTGCTTTCAGTGGCTATTAACAGGCCAGGATTTGAGAATTTCCTTTTAAGAGCACAGGTGAGTTAATCAATACGACTGAGCCTCTGATCAACACACTTGTGTTCTAGCAGGGAAATTCCTAAGTCCTGGCCTGTTAGTGGCCACTGAGGGCACGGGTTGAGAACCTCTGATCGAGAGGATTTCTATCATGACAGTGGGATATTATGGGACTAGACAGTATTAGCAATTGCCCAGTTAAAAACAGTAGTTAGCCTTTGTTGTTGTGAGACATATAATCCTTTTAGTCTCTTATTGAAACAATACTATATATTAGATATTTCATTATTGACTGGGAACTAGTTAAGGATAGCAGCCAATTTTAAATAAGGACAGCTTCTTTCACTAATGATGCAAGTTGCTTTGTGACTATCAGATACCTGGAATATATACTCCTTTAGTAATCGCGATGCTTGACACATACATGGTTAATCGAGACTAGACACACATATGGTAAAGTTGAAATACAAACAGGTTTACTTTATTTCTAGGTTCTTTTTTCATCACAAGTTAATGATAAGTTTGGTAAACTGAGGCTTACATCAATAGCTTTAACGCTTTGAGTGGCAAAGGGGTATGGACGCTTTGCAATGCATTCCATACCCCTCTGGCACTAAAAGGGTTAAAAAAGCAGCCGAGATGACATTACTGTGTGTGTGCCCAGTTGAGGTTTTTGTATTCTTTTGGGTATTTCTATGACACAAACATGGCCACCATATTGACTCCCGTTCTTAAAGGGGCTACATCCTATACAATACTTTGCTAAATGTGTGTTTGTCAGAAGCTATCATGCGCAGTAGAGACGTCTGCCCACGCTGCAGTCATGCTCACTACAGACTGCCCGCGCCGGGGCTGATAATGGAGCGGGGCTCCGAATTCAGACCATAGAGGACTACAGTTTGAATTCGGAGCGCCCCGCTCTGTTATCAGCTGCAGCTTTGTAGTGGATGCCAGGTAAGAACAGGTCCATAGCAGTAAAGACTATAGCACTAAAAGGGTTAACATACTGGTCTGCTGACTTCAGGCTCCCAAAATAAAAGTAGAGAACCTCCAAGAACTTCAGTAATGGCAGACTTCTAAAAACGTCAATCTCCATAGGGGAATGGTCCATATATATACCGGTTAACTGGGCAGTCGAACGCCAGGGAAGCCAGTTAATGAGAGCCTATCTAATGGAGTATTATACAGCCCCATATATAAGGAAAAAAAACAAAGCTACCGTGCCCTTTTCCTCAGGCTAGGTCCCTTGAAACTGGGGGCAGGGGTAAAGCTGGTGGGAAAGGTCTCTGCCTTTTTTTGAAGTGTCCTGTACACTGGAGGGGAATGGTTTTCTGTGCTACTTGATTCAGTTAAGTTTGTCCTGGGCTCCACGATTTGTGATAGCAGCCTGGTTTCTTCTTTATATAATATGGTTGAGCTTTACCAAACCTGTATACAATCCAAAAACCAACACTCAATAACATAGGGAAATTTAATTAAATGGTTATCAAAGTCACTGCATGTCCTTTTTTCCTGGAAATGTGACTTTCAGGCATCATCAGAACTCGACGATCCACAGACAATAATAATCGAGAACAACAGATGCAGAGCCACTGAAGTTGATGTGATGAAGGAAATGACAAATGATCCAGTTAGGGGGCAGGTTTATTTCACATGACAGATATCTGTAAACTTGGCATGTATACATTATATATTTTGACACTTGAAAATATAATGTAATCAATACAGAGTTTATTCATTAAGGATTAGAAAGTAAAACTGTAAATGTTAACTCTGTGTGTGCCAGAGACAAGTGAAGAACGGGCCGAGAGAAAACAAGCGAAGGAGGGGGGTGAGAGCTAACATGCGAGGGGTGCAAAAGTGAACAGGGGTCAAAAGTGAACATGCGAGGGGTCAAAAGTGAACATGCGAGGGGGAAAAAATGAACATGCGAGGGGGGTCATGAGCAAATCTGAACAAGTGAGAAAGCTGGCACAAGAAAAACATAAAAGTAAAGCAAGCACAAGAATGAGAGAGAAAGCGAGCAAGAGAAATTGGATAAATGCAGAACCACGAAGGACGTCTAGTAGATTATATCAATCTTTACTTGGATCTCTATCAAGACCACATAAGGATTAAAATGTTTAACAAATAAACAACTATTGATTTTTTTTGCTGTGCACCAGTACAAGTCCTGTGTAGTGCTGCTGTCATGCAAATTCTAGAAAGAATATTTACTTTAGGCAACTGCTCATGTTTTTGTGAATATCCCCTTCATCAAGCACGGACCTCTCTCTCCCCACATACTCTTAAAGGGATAGTAATGTCAGAAAGAGAGCATTAACTATATGGTAGATACAATTAAAAGAGAGCACTTGCACTTATTTGTATTTTTCAAACCGTTATGGTTTGAGAGATATAAGAAAATAAAGTTCTCTGCTTCCTCCCCTTTCTGTTTGACGAGCTGTAAAGCTGTCAAAAGCATACACGCTTGGCCAGATGTGGCTCTTCAGCAGCACCGATATAACGATATCTAAAGATATTATTATTATTATTATTATTATAAATACTTAATCTGGAACAGACTACAATGTGTGCCTGGCTTGCAAGCACACTTTGTAGACCATTCCAATGAAGTATTTATTTCTAAATAGCGTGATTTCAGCTCTGCTGAAGAGCCTCTGTCTGGTCAAATGACTGGAATCTGCAGCTGTCAGCTAGATGGCAGACTTGAGTAAAACAGCCAGGAAAGGGTAACTTTAGCAAATTATAACTCTCAAACCATAAAGGTTTGAGAGATAGGACTTACATTGATGTTAATCTTTTTTTTTTAATGTCTACAATATTAAATCAACTTAAAATTAACCATTACTATCCCTTCAAATGCCTCCTTTTTACTCCCTTTCCTCTCCCACTTCCCCCTTTTGTTTCTATACACAAATGGCCAAAGACAGACATATGACAAAATGTATTAATACAATACAAGCATTTATATAGATATCAGATTAAGATACCAAAGACCTAACTTACGTACCAAAATCTTTACTAAATGAAAGACTTCTATTATAGTGTAGAATAGATTAAAAATTAACACACAAGTAAATTCATTAAAATAAATATGTACATTTTTCACATTGACTCAAAGCAGAGGTCAAGCATGCATTCTGCAGGCTTTGATTTCCCTGAAACAGCCGCATTTAAAAATTAAACAGACAAGTAACAATACAGCAACACGGTTTCCACATAGAGGTCATTGCCATGTCGACAGCTGCTTTGTCATCCTTGAACAAGTGCTAGTTACTGGAAATTACAGACACAAAAGTAATTCTTCACACGCTGTGCCTTGAGAAAAAAATATTACTATTTTTTTTTCTGGTCATTCACCTTGATAAGATTTAAATGAATACTAACCCCCTAAAATGACTTGGGGCAATTCACACTTAAATACCCTGCATTTTATGACCGTGTCATTTATAAAAAAAAAAAAAAAAAAAAAAAAATTTCTTTTGAGTTGTAAAATCTAGGTATATGTGCTCTCTGGGGGCTCCAATAAATTACATTTCTAACTAAAGACATTTCCTAAATAAATTCATAGGGCTGCTACTAAGAACAATTTTAGAGGTAACTGAGAAGTGCTAGATTGGTGTCACACATGAAGCTATTATACTGGCAACCATGAACTTTGAAGTGAAGAGACGGAAGCAAGTGCGCAGTCCGTGCACAGACACAATGTTGTGTCACATGGCTTGCTCCTAAATGAACAAGAGAGACAACGTGACGCGTTCATTTACAAACCTAACCCTGCACTGTTACGCAGGGCCAGTTTCAAGTTCCTGTCTGCACAAGAACTGCATACAGGTGCCATATTTGATGACTCCATAAATTTCACAGGCACATACATTTTACAGTCTTGGTATTCAAATGGTTAAAGCCCATGTCACTTATCTTACTGAAGGTGCAGAATCTTCTCTCGCAGGGTTATTTATTGAAGCATCTATGACTTCATAAATATTCCCCCACACTTTGCCCTCTTTGAAGGAATACAGTTACTTCACTGTGTACATCACAGAGGTGAGATTTTAACTTTTGTGATAAATCTGTCTGCAGATGGACTTCAATGGCAGTTACAAGCATCAAAATAACCCTTGCGATACAAGCAACTCTAATAATGACTCACGGGGTCATATTCAGGAAGCTTAAGAGGTGCAATGCTACAGTAAAGCAACTGCATCAAATAAGGGAAATGAAAACTCACAGATTTAAATAGGGCTGTAAACAACTTAAAACAATCACATTGTTTTATTTTTTTTTTTTTATTTGTTACCTAAACTTTAGCATCTCTAAATCTTCCTGAATATGCCTCATGGTGTGTTGAGTTGAGGGGACCATGGAAAAAACATTTTCAATGTGTCGGGTTTTGTCAGCGTGAGCTTTTCTACTGCATAAAGCTAGAATTGGTACTTCCTAAAATATGTATAAAGACAAAAGCTGAACAGTTCTAGGGCTAACCACCTACACCACAGCAAACACATAAAATTCCCTACCATCAATTTAAAAGTGGATTTTACACAATGGAGACATTGATAGCACTGAAGTTGTTAAAAGACCCATTTAATTAAATATATATTTTATTTATCAATGGCAGTTGGTTTGCCCCAAAATTCCACTTTTTATTTCAAATTATCATCTTAGCTATATTATATAATAGAGGTGTCCAAACATTTATTTACCAGGGCCAGACTGAGAAAATAACAGAATACAATACCAAGTACCACCAAATAACGAAATAAGAATGGTACCTTATAGATTGATACGTTTATTAAGAATTAAAAGTCTGCAAAGAATAAGAATTAACGGTCTGCTTGACTTAACCCTTTTAAGGCCAAGGAAACTTGTAACTTATGCTTCACCATGCATTGAGCACCCCTCCGGTATACAAAGGGTTAAAGGTCTAGTAAAGATTTTTAGGTTTGTAGCAACTCACACTTAAGGAATAGTAAACCTAAATTAGTTTAATGGAAATGCCATGCCTGACTACCACTATGCTATTCTGGTAAGGTCAGAGGTTAGTTCTTATGAATTCTCTCACCTAATCGCGTGTAGATTCCTTCAAAGTCAGTTGAAGGGTTCTGCTTCATCCTGTCTGAACAGAGACACGTAATAAGCGGTATGAGAAGGGACAAAATTCCTTACTACTGCAACTCTGCAGAGTCTAAATCCATTCTTGGAACAACTATATTAGTAATATGCTTTCCAGACGGGAGGAAGTTTGTCCTTGTTCAAACCTCAGATTATCAGTCACCAGTCAAGACTGAGGAAGAAGTTATCTCTCCAGGAATTAGTGCAGGATAGGTTCAGTGCATTAACCGCTAAGCTACAAGAATAGCAGTAATCATGGATTCATGGGTTTTCCATTCAAATACTAGGTTTCGGTTTTACACTGCAAATAACCCCATTGATGTAAGTGTTCCAAAATGCCAGAATGCCCGAAGTTGCCAAAGTACCACTTGTTTTTACTTAAGTAACACAAATGTATTTCCCAAACTGCCATGTCTGAATCCTCTGATTTAACTACTCCATGATAAAACCCTTACACATTCCCAAACTGTACTTATCCCCTTCAAGGGCCAGAAGGATGAACAAAGCGTTGTATAATCATGCATGTATGACACTGAACGTGTTAAATCTATTTAACCGCTGAAAAGCAAAATTTGCAAACTGAGTTGATTTGCCCTCAACCTGTTTAAAACCAGCAGACAAAGGAACAAAGCCGTCCGGCAACCGAATCCCTGCATAAACCAACAAGCGCCATCACCTTTCAAATCAGAAAGTCTAAGGCCAGACAGAAAAATACTTTACTTCTCAGCAGGCAAATCGATAAAGCAGCTACACAAACACCTTTTCTTGATTAAATGCGTATACTTTTTCCACTGACTTTGGTCTTTTGTCTTATAACCAATAAACTTGCTTTTCTACTTTCACTTGTATACCTTAACCTTTTGTCTGCCACAGAGGTATCCAGTACATTGTGTTGCATAGCTCTCTGGCACTCAGCGGGTTAAAGCCTTACTATGGCCAAAAAATCCTAACTGCTCCTATGAATTATGCATTTGTGCTTTTGTTCAGGACACAACATCTTCACTCAGGTCCGGAAGTCTGGTCTATGGAGGCCTGCTGCACATAGTAATCTTAACCAGTACCTCTCTGGTCTCTGAAGAGTTAAGACTGAAAAACTGCCAGCAACTGTCATGTCTGCTTCCATGGACAGGACATAGAGGCCATTAGGATTTTGTGGCCACTAATGTAGGCAGGAGTGAGGTGTTACCTCCCCTTTATCTAGGATCATAACTGACCAACATATTATTGTGAAAAGCTATTGGTATTCCCAAGCACAGGATTTTGGTACTTTTTGTTTAACCCTTTGAGTGCCAGAGAGGTATCCAATGTATTGTCTTGCAATGCGTTGGATACCTCTCAGGCACTCAAAGGCTTATTTTCAAGGGGCCAATGAGGTTGCACATGAATTCAGTCATTCTGCTGCAGTGCTTTCAAGACTTCTCTTAACTGTGTGCAAGTCTCTGGTCTCAAGTGCTTAACCTTTTGAGTGAAAGGGGTTTTGAGAATTATTTCCTCTGGGGGAGGCCACTTCTTAAAGATTTTGCTATCTATCCGTTTAGGTTTGATCCCCATAGGTAAATTCCCAGTTATATATAATTAACCCTTTGTGGGCCAGAGGGGTACAGAAAGCATTGAGTACAAAAAGAAAAAAAAAAAAGAAAATGAGTGTTTTAACTTAAACGCATGGCACTGCCTTAACAGGAGAGGAAAAGGCATTTTCAAGTTCACAAAATAAAAAAGTAAATTCCATTGCTTGCATCATAAAAATACCCTAAAACAGCTCAGTAACATAAAAGCATTAAAGTAGTCTAAATTATGAATCAGAAAATGTCATGCTAGCTGTAAATGTGCTACTTACAGTTATATCAACCTATTTCTTTTTTTGGTGTTTGTGTTCCTTTTTAAGGGATAGTAATATTTCACAAAAAAAGCAGCTCCTATTAATCTTCATATTATTTGGGCCAATACTGTCAGAGTTCTAGTTCAAGAGTAACTGAATGATAAAGTATCCCCCTCCCACCCCTTTTACCTAGTGTAAGCTGCCTCCCCTCAGATGTGGAATCTGGTTCTGGGACAAGACAGCTCACAGGAAGGGACAATTTTCTTACTGTGAGCATAAGGAAATTCTGCCCCTTGACAGGTTTTATTCTTATGCCCACTGAAGATTGTCCCTCTCTGCCATCCATCCATCCATCCAGTCTAGCTGCTCTAAGGTGAGCAGTGTTACATCAGTTTATCATTCAATTACTCTTGAACTACACATCTGACAGTATTAAAATAACACTCTCAAATACTATGAAGATTAATTGAAGCTGCTTTCATTGTGAAAAGTTACCATCCCTTTAGGTTTATCTATTGAGGAGTAGTTAAGTTTTGGTTTCCTGAGATAGAGCAGGAAGAGTAAGATATGATGAAAATGTATAGTGTATGCCTACTCAAATTAATTAATGGATGGCCCTTTTTTAAAAATATTCAAGAAATCACTATTACGGGAATTGAGCAGATTTTACTTGCAGATAGGGGATGTAACAGATTTCAAAAACTAGCAAAACAAGAAAGCTTTTGAATTTTTAGGTTACATACCCTAAAACCCAAAGGTCTTAATGAAGAACTGGACCTCTGGTGCATGTGAAGGATCTATTACATCCATATCTCAAACCTTTAAATTAATTTAAATTAATCTTATTCAAAAACCGGCAATTACACATTTCTCATCAAACTAAAGAGGAACTACAACTCAACTCACAGAGATTTCAATTTGTGAACTTTATACAGACTTATGATGGGCAGTATCCAGTTTTGTGAATGATTACTGAAATATGAAATACTGTTTTGCTTACTCAATGAGTAATTGGAACATTCAGCAAATCAGAGTGTAAAGAAAACTTAAATATAAAGGACGAGTTTAAGCGCTGACAGCTCTGGAACTATGAGCATACTACAAATCTATTTGCTATGATTCAGTAAATGGATAAGACTCACACATTGGGTACAATGTTATTCATGTGAATGATCCATAAGACATATAGGCAATCGCAATGTGGAGAAGTTTCCAGCACACTGCACAGCATCCTTCACAGTATTGCAAATCAGCCTGAACTCTGAGGAAATCTACATCACAAGTATAAATATATATTTTTAACCAAGTTTGTAACAGTTACATCTGTTCATCTCAAAACGGATACACATTATGAGTTATAATCTGGAGAAATTTCAAACACCCTGCACAGTATTTCAAGAAGAATCCTATGTCTTGCTGTTCATGAAAGAAGTACTGATTTCATGACTTCCACAAACATAACCAACATTTGAATATAGTTGACATAATCAAGTTCTTTTCAAAAGTAATATAGAAATGGACCAGTATTACCAAGTCCTGCATACAAACCGAGAATGGACTAATAATGATCTACACAAATCTATATTACATTTTATTAAATAACAGGAGTTCACACATAATAGACCGGTGGTTCTCAATTTTTTTTGTTCGGGGCACTCCTAACACATAATCTAGAACATTCGGGGCACCCCTAACATATTTAATGTACTTTATCAAGGGCATAATAAAGGGTACAATACATAAATATACAGTTATTATTAGGTCTTACAATCATAGTAACAAAACTATACATATTGTGCAGAACAATTTCTATTAATCTTTATTTAAAAGTCCATTTTTGTTAGTATTCATAAAAAATGTGGGGCACCCTAAGATGATGTCCGTGGCACACCAAAGTGCCACAGCACCCTGGCTGAAAATCACTAATAGACCTAGTCATTCAATATACCACACATATAGTTGTGAGAAATACAGTTTTGAAAACAGAGGACGTTTTTGTGATTATAATTTTAATTGGTAACCTCCACTGTTCTTTTGACCTCAGAATAAGGGATCTGACTGGAGAGAGAACATGTAAAAGGGATAACCACCATTTCTGATGCACTCTGACCACAACTATCCTGAGGAAGGGGTGTTTTTGAACCCTGTAACGCTTTAATATTTAATTATTGGAGTACACATCCTTAAAAATTAAGAACTAAGGATTGAGTAACTTATCTAATTGTACATCCTTTCCCCGATACAAGCAACTCGTAACAGCAAGGAAGATCGAGGCTGTAAGTGATCACACCTAAAGGAACACCGATACGAGATCTGCAGGATCGGGAATCGGAGTATCCCGGCTGAACCTTCATTTGATGTGCCTTTATATCAAGTAGTAATCTGGTGAGCAGAAAGCAATGACACTTACAGGTTGAGTTACAAATTTATCTCTTGTAAGCATTTTGTACATTGGGGGCTTGGAAGATCTGTAGTGCTCACACAGCACTTACACATAGGCACCCTTATCCACCAATAGTACTTTATTATTGCATCGCTGCTGCACAGTCAGAGCACTTTCTTCTTTATCTAACTTAGAATCTATTAATGTAGCACTATTTGATCACTATCAGTCCACGCCTAGCACGGAGATTGTGTGTATTTTTTATCTATTTGTGGTATAACATACTCAGATCTGCTATATGTGGATTTTTATGTTTACACTTACTGCTATTAGCGTTGATTTTATTACTGTATTTTAAATCTCAGTATTAAAAGCCATATAGTATCTTCTATATTACACTTATTCTGTCGCTGATATTTTATTGTCATTTCTTTTGTCGGAAATAATCGCTGCACTTAGATCCCTTGTTCGCTGTTTTCTCTTCTTTTCTTACTACTCAAATTAATGCCTTAGTTAGCATTGGAGTCAGGCCTGGCCTTTTGGAAGTCTAGTTCTATAACTGCCCTCTAACTTTCACAAACAGAGCAGGATGTTTTTTTCTGCACAAATATTTTTTATAAACTGCGAATGGGTAAATAAATGGCAGATACGATTTACTACAGATAAATACAAGACCTTGTTCGATGTGTACTCTACTATTCTACCATACATGTCATAACAATATGCAGTCTCAGCTGCTGCAATAAGATACAATCATATATATAAAGGGGTACAATTGCATGAGACGGGAATCTTACATTTGCTCTGAAGAAGCAAATGTAAGATTTGTTCGGGATTATCGGTAAACTGACCGAGATAAAATAACAGCACAATTAAAACAGCAGTGGGCGCCAATTACAATCAGTTGTCATCTATGATTCCCCAATGCATCAGCACAGAAAACACTAAATAAATTAGCTCTGAACAGGAACATTTACATATGAATAATTTTTACATGTGCTAGTCATAAGTATATGATATTTTAAGATAAAATATCATACACGTATGACTAGAATATAGAAAGTAAATGATTGATATAAGATATATCAACCAAGAAACCCAACTATTCTTACTTTTGTGTGAAACAAGAAGTGCCCAGACTTAGATGACTGTAAAATGCTTTACACTGATCCGTTCAAATTCAATTAGTATAAAATGTGCTAACCTCCTCTGATGCTTTATGAAATAATAAACAGTTATGCTGTTTTCTACCTTTTCAGACATTTTGACTTGTTTTTTTGCAAGTCATCAGAAACTAAATAGAACTTCAAAATTGGATTTCTTTATTGCATTTGTTGTTTCAAAAATGCACAGCAAAATATGGAAAAATACATTTCGACTAATGCATTTTATTGCTTTTCTCCCTAAGCTTTTAATGTAATGATCATTCTGTAGAAATCACAGCAATTATAAAGCTATTTATCATTTATAGTCTAAAAGGCAAGAAAAAAAAACAAGAAAAAAAACCCCACCACATTCCTAAAACCTGGCCTTTGCAACTTGGAAAGAAAAATGTGTTCATTTTAAATCTGTTACAGATAGTAAGGCCTATACATTACGAGTAGCTGGAGTAATTCTGGACTAAACTAACTGCACCATAGGTCACATATACAATTCCTCAAAACCCCATTGATTTAAAAGGGACGTTTAAACTCAGAATACTAGTGCATTGCAAAGACACATTTAAATCAATGTGATTTATTGTTCACTTATAGCACAGCTGATTTGCCCCAGAATTACCCCAGTTCTTAATATATCGGTCAGTTATTGTACAGCAGAGCTTTTTAGCACTGACGTTATCAGGTACATTTTAAAGGGGTAAAACACTTAATATTTTAAACTTAAATAAGGACTTCAGGTTCGATGACCATAGTGAGAGGACGTGGAGAGTGACCTCCCTGCAGGTATCTGCGTTGCGGAGCGATATTCCCCACCCGACGGATCTGCACACTGCAGGACCTGTGAAGACTCTCAATCTTCGGTCTCCTGTGTTTGCTCTGTAGCTACAGCCTGCTTGGTCGCCTCTGTCCCGAGATCAGGGTGGAAGGAAGAGCTGCTGTAGGAAGAGTGGGAGTGGACTGGCACAAGGAAAGCACCAAAGTCCCAATTTACCATGCCCACACTATCCTGGGACCATATCTACCTTCAAATGTGCTGGAGGCCTAACTGCGAGCCACGGAGTGCAATATTTCAGCCCCTGGCCTGGGAAAACCTGCATGGAACTCTCTGATCCTCTGGAGTTTCTAAGAATCCCAGCCATGCAGGGATCCGAAATAACACACTTAGGTGGATACAATGGATCAAGCCACACTCACCAAAATGGGATGCATCTCTGACCCCTTGCCTTTTGAGGCAACTGATGGTGCTCTAACCATTGCTATTACCAAGGCTGTGGCGGAGATGCTATCCCCTGCATTTGATAAAAAAAATTGTATAGCGTTTGGTTGAGCTAAAGGCACAGGATATGAATCTGCAGAATCCTGAAACCAGGCACCGCTTCCTGTGAATCTGATGTTGCTATTATGCAAAGTACAATCCTATCCCCTTCAAAGAAACACCCAACCCCTCCTGGACAAGGTGGAGGATTTAGAAAATAGGAGCAGAAGACACAATCTGAGGCTCATTGGTCTCCAACAGTCCTTTAAAGGAAAAAACCTATGTGACTTTGTTTGTACCACCCAGCCAATGGTCCTGTTTCCAGGGAACAGGTTCAGCCTATTGCCATTGAAAGAGAGCACAGACTCTGTCCCCTTCCATCTGGAGACAATCACAGACTCAAGGCGGTTATATTTAAACTCAAGTCTAAACTCTGCCTCTGCCCATCTCCTTAAAAAGGAGGGAATTCTCTAATGTTTGAAAACAATTGTTCACAAAAGGGGTAAAGTATGCCATGAGGAGAATTACTTCTCCTGTTTTTTTTCTGCAGATAAGCTTTCCTGCTGGGTGATTGCTCCTCTGTTTTCATACTATGTTTGAAGAAGTATTGCACTCTGGCACCCCTTCCCCTTTAACCTTGCCCCCCCCCCCACCTCTGGACTGCACTGGCAAGCTGTTTAAGTTACCCCCTTGAGAGATCCTTTTGACAGTACCTGAAATACTGACTTTTGTCTCCACTTCCAGCTGCCTGCGCCCTCTAACAGACACTTGAGCCCTTTCCTAACCCCTAGCTTTGCTCTGCAGCCATGGACACTACACCACCTCTATGTAATCACCTAGCTCTTTGTTAATGGTTCATTGTCCCTGGCTCATCCCAGTGACTGCTTTCCCCAACACACACACATGGACTGGTACATGCTGTTCGGATGGGGAGGTAATGCTTCAGACACTCCTGGAGGCTTGGGCTGCCTCCCTGGGGGCACCCTCCCCACCTTGTAGAGTAATTGTCACAAAGCTGCTCTCTACCCCATCGCCCCTGTTGGACTATGGTGGTCATTGATGTGGCGAAGGACTTGAGTTCTGTCATCACTTGTTACCACTGAAACGTTGCCAAAGGGACTTCCTCAAACTACATTACAAATTCTTATTTGCTTCTTATTTCTTATCTAACTTGAGTATGGGTTATTTGTATTTAACTATGCTTCCATCCATTTACTTTCTCCTCCCCTCTACTTTCTCCCTCCCTTTTTTTTTTTCTCTCCCCCCACCTCCTGTTTGGGTCACGTGGGGTCTGATGGAGTGGGTGGATGGGTCAAGGGTCCCCCTACATGGCTCAGGCCCTCCCTCTTGGGATCCTGTCTCCTCGCTCTAAGCGGTGGGCCTCCTCATATTCATTTTGTCTCTGCATGGTTTCTTTCACCTACCTGTAACTTACCTCATTACTACTAACCATCCTCAACAATTTACATCTCATATAAACTTGCAGTTGTATCACATAAAATAAACCCTACACATAAACCCTACAAAGTGAACAAAAATACTAACTCATCTTAGTTCCCTGCAGGCCTACATTGTTTTAGTACAGGAAACTCACCTAATCGTGGAGAGTATCTCAAACTGCACAAGGGGGTGGGGTTAAGGACTGTTTTTTTCCCATGTATCTTCTAGCAATATTGATGTGGACATTTTAGTGCATATATCCCTAGATTTTCAGCTATTGGATCAAGTTCTAGAACTGGAAGGACGGTTTGTGATTATACACTGTCATTGATGGTGCCTCTTATTATTTGCAACCTTTATGCCCCTAATAATGTGGTACCCTCCTTTTCCCTCCACTTCAAGAAACATCTTCCTTTCTCTTCCCAAAATGTCCTGGTGGGAGGAGATTTTCACTCGGTGGCTGTTCGCCAACTTGATCAGTACAAGTCTGCCACTGCCTCAAACTTTAATCCAGTCTCGAATTTATCTCCGTATTCGGATATGGAAGACATCTGGCTCATGCTTAATCCTCTGTTCAGAGAGACTATACCTTCTGCTCACAACCACATGAGCTTTATAAGAGTATCAACTACGTTTTGGGTGATGGTATTGCAAAGATACATGATATTAAAATCGGACCATGTGCCCATCTCTTTGGCCCTTTCTTTTAAGCCCCCTTCTCTTTCTACTTTCAACTGGCACATGAATAGCTACCACTATAACTCACAAGATTTCAAACAGAGCCTTCAGCCAGAGTGGCGGCGCTGTGTTACGGACAATTCCTAACACTTAAATGACCCTATTCTTTTCTGGCAGGCATCTAAGGCAGTGCTGCAGGAGCACATTTTTTTCTTATAAAAAGAAAATAAAAAGACTAAGTTGCTCCAGGCACTATGTACTTTATCCAGAGCTTAGGCTATCAGGCTTAAATGGGCATGTTAACTAACTGAATGCAAGTGACGCCTCCCCTGCTTTGAAATGCTTTGGAGATATCGCCACAGCATTCAATGGTTAAAAGGCACTCTTAAATCAATAGAGATTTGGGGAATGCTCATTTATTCGCCTCAAATTTGCTCTAGTGCTTCAAAAGTACATCAGCCTCACTGTCTAGTGCTGTTCTGTCATCTGAAAAATTGGACAGCTCCCTCAGACAGACAGTAAATTACAGAAGTCAGATTCAGCTATAGATTGAAAGGAGCCATTTCCTTCTGCCACTCTCCCTCCTTATTACTACTGCCAATGCTACAGTGAACTCATGGCTTGATGTAGATGGTTACTGTTGTGTTAATCATTTTTAAAAGAGAAGCAGCACCTACTAAAAACAAGATACAATAGAAAAGAGTGTCACTACAGAAAAAGGACTACTGGAACACCAAATCCCATCAATTCAGTACACAATCATCCACCTACAAAATTGTCCAAAAATACTACATGTACAAAAAGTCAAAGCGCTCTGTAAAAGGAAGAACCCTTCCATTTCTTAATATCTACAACGAATAAGGAGATACAAAATATGTATTAAAATATATTGGACTAACCAAGTGTCCTAAAACAATACAGACTACAAAGAAACAACACGTTTAAATGTGTCAGTCTGATAATATGGAAATGTAGGAAAAAATCCTGGTGTGAGATTCAGAATCCTTAATGTCACACTCAGAATTTTTTTTCCTACAGTGTAGTTTTACTCAGGAGAAAAAGCCCTACAAGATATACAATTTTTACATATTAAGTATTACTACCCCTTCATCTGGAGAGAAGGCATGTACAAGATGCTCTGTAACTCTCCTTTAATGGGTGATCATCCCTTTCAATTATCAAATGCTAAAGTCAATGATCACAGTGGGATCTTGCATATAGAATCATGTCTGTCTCCAAGGACATGAAACCAGTGCTAATTAAAGAGGTTTATTATGGAGAACCAATCCAGAATATTGATCTAGAGCGGTCGTTAGGATTTTCTACAAAGAGTAACCCTTCAAGCAACAGGTGTGTACAACACATTGACCCCAATAGGTTACACAACCCTCGCTGGTCCATAAAGAGTTAAGACAAGTGGGTGTTATTATTAGAGGTATTAATCTTCCTTTAAATATAAAAAGGTTATCAAAACAGGGGCAGTTTTTTTTTTTTTTGAGTAAAATAAGTGTACTCCCACTGCTGATAGATGCATATTTCCAAAGTTATTACTGTTTAAACCTGTGGTCTTTTTTTTTTTTTTTTACATTATCAGCCTTATAGAGGTCAAATTCCAATTAGTTATTCTGTAATATTCTAATGGAGAAGAAAGTCAGTGACTTATGGTTTTCCATAGAACATGATAGAAACTGCAGAATCACTTCCTGTCAATTAGAACAATCAGGAAGTAAACACAGTAAATTCATTTCCTGGTTATTTGAACGGCTATAAATTTTGAATAAAACAACTGACAGCGTTTTACTCAGCAGGAAACGCTCCATAACATAGGTTTTCATTAAAAAGTACGTTTACTGCTCCTTTAACCCTTTGAGTGCCAGAGTGGTACAGAATGCATTCTGTACCACCCTGGCACTCAAAGGATTAAGATAAGTGATTTTGTACAACAGTCTGTTAGACACCTAATTAGCCATAACTTCATGATAGCACCAGAGAGATATGAAATACATTGCAAACCAAATGTATATTAACCCTTTGAATGCCAGAAAGGTATCCAACACATTGCGTTGCAATGCGTTGGCTACCTCTCTGGAAATCCAAGTGTTATACAAAGTTCAGGATTATATTTTAGGGATCTAGCAAAAAAATATTGATGCTAACTAAGTACATGATGCTTAAAATTATATAAGGTTGTTAGCATTCTTGTAAAATATAAAGTGCTTGTTAATTCATTTAGGGTTAAAAAAACCAATGACTGTGTGCGGTAGTCCTCCCCTGAGTCCCAGGTAAGGAATTAGGTTTACGGAAGGATGCACAGCCACAAAACATATGGAAATTCTGAAGCAAACCAACTGCATCACAAGTAGGGTTGCACCGATACCGATACTGGTATCGGTGCCGATACCAGCATTTGCGCGAGTACTTGTACTCGCGCAAATGCGGCCGATGCCAGCACCGATACCCTGTGTCAGGGTCGGTACTGCAGAGAGGGAGCCCGGGGAGCTGCTCACAATGCTCCCCGGTCACCTCTCTCACTCCTACAGCGTCGGAGCATTGCCGCGGGTTACCATGGCAACGCTCCGACGCTGACCTCTGCCGGGGCTCGCGAGAGAACAGCGAGCACCCGGCAGAGGAGAGTAAAGGAGGCAGGAAGAGGCAGACAGTGGGGTCAAAAGGAGGAAGGATCAGGAGACCAAAGGAGTGGGCACAAGAAGAGGCAAAAGGAGGGGTGATCAGGAGGGAGAGAGAGGCAAAAGGGTGAGTCAAGGAGGAGTGGGAGAAAGGGGGATCAAAAGCCAAGACAAAAGGGGGCTCAAGGGGGTAGAATGAAGCAAAAGGTGGGAGAAAGAGTCAAAAAGGGAGAATCAAGAGGTGGTGTGTGTGTGTGTGTATATTATATATATATATATATATATATATATATATATATATATATATATATATATATATATATATATATATATATATATATACACACACACACCCCCACATGATATTTTTCAAGTACTCGCCAATACAAATTACCAGTACTTTTTTTTTGCGGTCATTTGCCAGTTTTCCAAGTACCTAAAACATGTAGGTACTTAGAAAACCGCAAAAAAAAGGTATCGGTAATTGGTATCGGTGAGTACTTGAAAAAAGTATCGGTACTTGTACTCGGTCTTAAAAAATTGGTATCGGTGCATCTCTAATCACAAGGGACAAAAAATTAAATTTATTTAAATGCAGCCTTTTGCCCCTTAACCCTTTTTCTGCCAGAGAGGCATCTGATGCATTGCGTAGGGTATCTTTCTGCACCCAAAGGGGAATTTTAGGAATAGGATTTTTCTAAAAATGTAATCTTTTCCCTAAGCTGCAGTTGATTTGACCTCAAAATGACTCCACTCTTACTTTGTGCATATGCCACTTAAATGAGAATGAGCCAAGCTTGGTTATTTGTTACCTTATCCAGGAGAAGATGGCTTTCGTAAATTCTGGCCAATTACAGACTTTGGCTGCACAACATAAACCTTTGTTGCCTGAATAATCAGGATGAACAGGGAAGAGACAATTCATAAGCACAAGTGAAGTGAGCAGCCAATAAACATAGGTTTCTTAGATTCATTTATGTTCTGAATCAGTCTCCTATATATAATACAGAATCATAAGTGAAGAGGCTATTGACATATCCATCATCACACTGCCCCTCTCTGCAGATGCCAGCTCTCATACTACACAGTGACAAATGGCAAACTACATACCTTTACAACAGGATTGAGCAGAACAACTCCAGACTTCTTAGTTATAACTTGCTTGGTTGTGTAGTGATGTTCTATTAGTTGTGGTATGGTTGTGAAGCCTGTACCTTCAAACCTATACTGATTCTACAGAATAAAGGAAAATGTTATTAAATTATTAACATGACAAAAGACCGATCAATTTATCATATTCTAAAAACATAATATGGTGTGCATAAAAGCCATATGTACAATGTAAAGTGGGCTAACCAGCTGCTCAAGATTGACATACAAAAATGGTCATCGATTTAAATGGAGCTTCAAATCCTTTGAATGCTAGAGACGTCTCCAATACAATTGTTGGAGACCTCTAGTATTCATGAGGTTAAAAGTCCAATAAGGGAATGGGAATTTGTTTCTTGTCCCATGTGGTACATTTGGTTTGTGCCAGAATTGCTCTACTTCCTCTTTGGGCATATGGTGCACAGACTCCTATGTCTGGAGGCACAATGGACCACCAAATAATCTATAGTATTAATGAACAGAGGTCTTTAAAATATAGCAGATCATTGGTTAATATTGATAAATGATCATCTGGTTAATAGCGCAAGCTTTAAAATTCATCAGCTTAGCTCTGCTATGGATCATAATTTAACAAAACAACAACTATAAAAACTGTGAATTTTAGTCAATACAATGTCTGTGTAGAACGGTTTTGGGAATGATAAATTGGAAGCATAGGTAGCAACCCTTTATGTGATAAAGGACTGGCAGCTGAAGGGCTTATTAAGGCTGGCCATCTGTTGTAAAGTTAGTGTTTTATTCTATTAGGTACACAGCAAAATAATTTATCACACACATAACAGTTACAATGCAACAAGAATGAAATAAGACTATTTTATCTTACCTGTTAAATCCTTTTCTCTAGTCCATACAGGTTACTGGTAACTTTAGGTAGGCGATCAGCCAGGGCTGGCCCAAGACATAGTGCTGCCTGGGTCCAAGGATGAAATGCTGCCCCCACCTCCGTACACCACAACCACGCCCACCAAAACATGCCACATCCTTACTTATATTAACCCCTCTCCTGCCCCTAAAACCACATAGAATTGTAATTTTTTATTTTTTTCATTTTTTTTTTGTAACACCCCTTGTATCTCTTTCTCCACCCTTGCCTTTTTACACCCCTTGTGCCTCTTTTTTCCTCTTTTCACCCTGTGTCTCTCTCTCTCTTCTCCTTCGCTCTCTCTCTTCTCCTTCGCTCTCTCTCTTCTCCCTGGCTCTTCCTCATGCTTTTTACTCAGCCTCCCCACTGCCCCACACAGATGACAGCCGGGACCGTGTCACATACAGAGACACCTCGTGGTGCATGCTGGGATTTTCGTCATCACTCTGGGCGCCAGTTTTAAACTTGCACTGGGAGTGGGTAGACGCCGCACACGAAATAGCATGCCTTGGGGCGGCAAAATGCCTCCCCTGTCAGAGTATCGCCTGGGTCCATGGACCCACCAGGACCCATGTAAGGGCCAGCCCTGCGCTCAGCCCCTTTAAGTAGGCAGGAACAATTCTGAGAAGTGACTGCTGGGTGGAGCCTACATCCTCTCCTTAGCTTGCAGCTACCCAATCCCCTTCCAGTAAGAAATGAAAACTATTGACTAAGTAGTAAGAAGGTAAAGGAAGACTCCTGTGAGCATGAACCCGAAAGGACCCCTACGTTCTGCCACAAGAGAGCAAAGCATGGTCCCTTAACAGGGTGGGAGACCAGTAACCTGTATGGACTAAGAGAAAAGGATTTAACAGGTAAAACTAAAATCCTATTTTCTCTGTCGTCCAATACAGGTTACTGGTAACTTTGGGATGTCAACCATTAAGTTCCCCAGGGCAGGAAGAAAGGCAAGGACCAGGCACAGGCCCCCAAAGTCCCCAGAGCACCAATGAACCAACAGATCATGAATAGCTCAACAATAAGTGCTTGGTGTCAACGGACACCGAACAGGGGTAAAACAGACCACAGGAATTGATACACAGCACACTGAACTAGAGCCAACAGGGCTCAAAAGTGAAAAAGTACTGAAGAGACGAAGGAGATCCTAGACAGGCAAGGCTGCCTCCAGGATCTTCCTCCCAAAACTGGGGTCAGCCGATGCCAGGACATCTACACGATAGTGTGTGGAAAAGGTATATACAGACGACCGAGTGGCCGTCTTACACAACTGATCAGCTGAGGCCTGATTTTTGTAGGCCCAAGATGCCCCAATAGACCTTGTAGAATGAGCCATGACCCAAGAGGGGGCAGGCTTCTTCTGAAGTCCGTAAGCCCTACGAACAGTGGATTTAATCCAAGAAGCAATGGTTACCTTGGAAGCAGGCTTCCGTGCTCTGGGACCCTCAGGAATGACAAAAAGAGCATCAGACTGCCGCAAGAAACTTGAGACAACGTACGACATCCAACAAATGAAGATTCTTCTGCTCGTCAGAAGTAGGGTTAGGGCAGAAAGAAGGAACCACAATCTCCTGATTAATGTGGAACTCCGACACTACCTTTGGGAGAAATTCTTGGAAAGTGCAAAGCACTGCCTTGTCCTTGTGAAACACCAAAAAGGGTGGCCTATAGGACAGGGCATGAAGCTCCGCAACACGGTGAACAGACACTATCACCAGGAGAAAAGCCATCTTCCACATCAGCAAACATACCAGATTAGTGGCCAAAGACTTAAAGGGAGGGCGCTGAAGGACGCCCAAAACAAAGTTAAGGTCCCAATGAGGAGCGAGAGCCTTAAACACAGGACGGGAGTGAGCAACTCCCTGGAAGAAAACCTTGACATCAGGAAGAATAGCAAGGCGCCTCTGAAACAAAACAGAGAGAGCAGAAGTCTGAACCTTAAGAGAACTCAGACGGAGACCCTTATCCACACCATCCTGGAGGAAGGAAAGGACTGTAGGAAGTTCAAAATCAAGAGACAGGTCCCTGTCAGCACACCAAGAGAGAACGGTAGACCAAACTCGATGGTAGCCCTTAGAGGAAACTGGCTTACGGACACTAGGCATAGTAGCCACCACACCAGAAGAAAAACCCTTCTCAAAATTGAGGATTCAATCTCATGCTGTCAAAGCCAGACGATGAACATCCTCTTCCACAGGTACCCCTGTAGAAGATCCAGATGGGAGGGAAGCCAAAGAGGTTCCGCCACTGAGAGATCCAGATGCTCCAGAAACCAAGCCTGTCGAGGCCAGTGGGGAGCAGTCAGAATGACTGGGCAACGCTCCAGTCACAGCTTCCTGATCACCCTGTGCAAAAGAGGAATGGGAGGAAAACGGTATGCCAGAGGAGAAATCCACGGAATTAACAAGGCATCCACTGCTAGAGTCAGAGGGTCCGCCCAGTGAGAGCAGAACGATGAAACCTTCCTATTGTGTCTTGTTCCTATCATGTCGATTCACGAAAGACCCCACCGCTGGATAATGAAGTCGAACACCTCTTGATGCAGTTCCCGCTCTCCGCTGTCCACTGAGGAAGTGTGCCAGAACGTTGTCTACGCCAGGAATATGAACTGCGGAAACAGCAGAGACATGATCTTCCTCCGCCCAGGACAAAATAGCCTTGACCTCTAACCAAGCTGGGAGACTTCTTGTGCCGCCTTGCTTGTTGATGTAGGTTACCGCTGTGGCGTTGTCTGACTGGACCCTGATCGGGTAATCCTCCAGTTGGTGCATCCAGTGGCACAGGACATGAAATATCGCCCGAAATGCCAAGATGTTGATGGGAAGGAGAGATTCCTCCTGGGACCATCGACCTGGAGCATTCAAGTGCTCCAGAACCGCTCCCCATCCAGAGAGGCTGGCAACCGTTGTCACGGTTGTCCAGAATGGCACCATGAAGGGCTTGCCTTTCAGCGGACTGTCCAGGTTAAGCCACCACGATAGGCTCAGCTCCACATGAAGAGGGAGAGATAGGGACCTCTACAGGAGATCCGGCCAACCCCTGCATGCCAGAATTAGAAACCTCTGAAGTCCCTGGTATGTGCCATGGCAAACGAACAGCTTCTATGGTGGAAATGAACTTCCCCACCAGGGATGACAACTTCTTGGCCGGAACCGGATCCTGATTCAGGACAGCCTGGACCTTCAGTGCTATCTGATGAGCCACTTTGTCCATGAGAAACACCATCCCTCTCTGAGTGTTGAAGAGGATACCTAGAAACACCATCCTCTGGGAAGGAACAAGGTCCGAATTGTCCAGATTGATTCCCGTGACGGGAAAGAGCATGAATGCAATCCTGCACCTGCTGATGGAGTTCTGGAGAAGATGCTTTCAGAAGGAGGTCGTCCATGTACGAGGTAACTCTGATGTCGTCCCAGCGAGTCATGCAGAAGGAGGTTTGGAGGCCTTGGGTTTAGCAGAGGACTTAGGAATCCATTGCTGCTTAGGCTTGAAGGCGGCGCGTGGAGCCTGAGGCACCGCCTGGGTCTCCTGGCGCGATTCAGCCTGAAAGGGACAAAAAACTATTCCTCTTGACAGGCACCTTCTTCCTAGGGACCACTGGTAGGCGAGTACTCTTCCCCCCAGTGGCTTTACTGATTAGATCCTTCAGAGCAGGCCCAAACAGTGAGGTGCCATGAAAGGGCAAAGACAGGAGAGCCCTCTTGGAGGCAGGCAGCAGACCAGATTTTGAACCAAAGAGAGAATCTGGCTACCATAGACATGGTGGATGCCCTGGCTACCATACGCACAGTGTCAAACAGGGCAGCAGAAACATAATGCTGAGCCTCAGAGATGTTGGCAAGAAGCCGCAACATGTCAGCAGTAGCAGCTCCCTGATGGACAGCTGAAGTGAGATGTTCAGTCCAAACAGCTACAGCCCTATTCACCCACGCTTCAGGGCAGGGCACAACTAGCCATCGCAAAAATGGCCTCGAGAGAATTCTCAAGCTTTTTGTCAGTCCAGTCTTTCAGAGCAGATGTATCAGCCACAGGCAAGGCTGTAGACTTAGAAAGCCTGGAAACAGGGGCATCCACCTAGGAGGATGAACCCATTGAGCTAGGGCCGCTTCAGAGAATGGGTAAAACTTAGCAAATTTCCTAGAGACAGACTGTTTCCTGTCTGGAAACTTCCACTCCTCAGACACCAAAAGGTCAAGGGCAGAGTTAGGTGGAAAACAAGTATGGGGCCTGACAGGTTCCTGAAACACATCAGATGGGTCAGAGGACACCTCCTGTACCAAGGGAATGCTTAGTGTGTCCAACACAGCCCTGATCAGGCCCGCAGCCGATGGAACAGGAAAAGCATCAAAGGGGTCCCCAAAAAAACTGAGAGGAAGGGACAGCAGAACAGTCATCATTATCAGAATCAACCAATAATTCCTCCTCAGAGGAATCAGACACATCAGGTAGAGCCGGCGGTTTAGCCAGGGAAGACCCCCTGCAATGTGGATGGAAGGAGTTGCAAGGTAGACCGGAGGTCCCTGGAAGTAGCCTTAAACTCTTGCATCAAAACTGACTCTAGTGCATGGCTGGAGGTCCCTGCAGGGGACTCAGGGGCAGCAGCGCATGCTGGGCAAACGTGACCCGAGTATTCTCTAGGTAACCCTGAGCAACATGAGGAGCAATGAGCAATGGGGGACACAGACGCCCCAATGTCCTTAGTCTTAGGCCTAGCCACAAGGTCTAACGCAATAGACATTCTCACAAAGTCAAACGGTCAAATGATCAGAAACACCCAAAAAAAACAGTGTGTATGATAATTAAAATCACCCCAGAAACGCTAAAATAGACTTAACTGGTTAGTGAGGGGTTAAACTGCTGAGGAGAGAAGGAGAGTCCAAGCCCTGCGTAGGATACGCATTCAGAGAAGGCACAAAATGGCTGCCGCAGCAGGAGCCAATCAGAAACGAGCACGCGAACCAAGCGCTCATGGTAATTGTAGTTTCACTGAAAAAGTACCCCAACAGTGCCCAAAGCCCCTCGAGTCCCCCAATATGCCCAAAACTTTGACTGGATAACAGAGCAAAGGCAGACCAACCAAATGAGCCATTCTCTGACCTCGCTACATGCAGCTGTTGCAGAGATCTGCCCAAAACTGTAAAGTCCCATAGGAGTGAATGGAGCAATGACGCCTATGCGGTAAACGTGGCGCGGAACACAAAATTTACAGGGTGAATACCAAAATGTAAAGCCACTCCAAGGGCCACTACGACATGCCAGTAGAGCCAATAAACACTGACCCCAGTATGCCTACAACCACCAAGAGATGCTAAACCAGCAGCCAAAGGGTTAAGTTACCACATAAACGTGCTCCAAACACCCCACAGACATACAGATAAACCCAATGAGTGCATGAGTATTGCTTTGCATTTTGTTGCATACCACTCTCGCACTCAAAGGGTTACTTATGAACAATAGAGAATTTAATTGACTGCAGAGACAACTCATAAGATAAATCTCTGGCATGAGCATTTTCCATGACCAGTAATCTTTTCACCTAATAAACCCCTTGGATGCTAGAGAAGTCTCTCCTTTACCTATAGTTTTAATAGATATTAATGCTTAAAGCAGAATTTTCACCTATCAATAAGACACTATGCGTTCATTAAAGGGATAGTAATACTTAAATATTAATTATCCCCATATTGCAGTAATGTTAAAAAGAATTTAATTGTCCCCAAGGTCATCTCTCAAATCTTTATGGTTTGAGAGATAACCGCCCAAAAAATTCCACCCTCCCTCCCCTTTCCCTGAAGTCAGAGTTGTAGCTGACTGCAGGGATATCCGGTCTTACGTGTATCAGGTGGCTCTGCAGCAGAGCCGAGATCAATTTAGTAAAAGAGGATTTTAGTCTTACCTGTTAAATTCTTTTCTCTTAGTCCATACAGGTTACTGGTAACTTTGGGTAGGTGATCCGCCCCTTTAAGTAGGCAGGGACAATTCTAGAAGTGAATGCAGGGGGTGGAGCCTACCTTCCCTCCTTGGCTGCAGCTAGCCAATCAGCTTCAGTATGATTTGAGACACCAACTACTGAGTAGATAGTAGAAGGAAAAGAAGACTCCTTTGAGCATGACCCCAAAGGACCCCCACGGTCTACCACAGGAGAGCCAAGCATGGTCCCTTGACAGGGTGGGAGACCAGTAACCTGTATAGACTAAGAGAAAAGGATTTAAAAGGTAAGATTAAAATCCTCTTTTTTCTGTCGTCCAGTACAGGTTACTGGTAACTTTGGGATGTCCAACCATTGAGTTTCCCAGAGGTGGGAAGTAAGTCACCAGAGCAGATATCCCAACAAAACAAATAAGTGTCAACGGACACTGAACAGGGGTAACACCCCAGGAACTGTTACACAGCACACTGAACTAGAGCCAACAGGACTCAAAAGTGAAGGAAGTACCAAAGACCCAAAGAAGATCCTAGACAGGCAAGACTGCCTCCAGGATCTTCCTCCCAAAACTAGCATCAGCCGACGCCAGCACATCAACACGGTAGTGCTTCGAAAAGGTGTGCACAGACGACCAAGTGGCAGCCTTGCACAACTGATCAGCGGAGGTCTGATTCTTGTAAGCCCAAGAAGCCCCAATAGATCTAGCAGAATGAGTCGTGACCCGAAAGGGAACAGGCTTCTTCCTTAGCTCATAAGCCTTACGAATAGTGGACTTGATCCAAGACACAATAGTCACTTTGGATGCAGGTCTCCCTATCCTAGGGCCCTCAGGAATGACGAATAGAGCATCATACCGTATAATGGACTCAGTGCGATGTACATAAAACTTGAGAAATGCACCGCATCTAACAAGTGGAGAGCCCTCTCCTTGTCAGAGGTAGGGTCAAGGCAGAAAGGAGGCACCACAATCTCCTTATTAATGTGGAATTCAGAGACCACGTTCGGCAGAAACTCCTGCGAAGTGAGAAGCACCACATTATCTTTGTGAAACACCAAAAAAGGGTGCTTTACAAGACAGAGCATGTAACTCCGCGAGAAAGGAGGAGGAGAAAATAGGATTTTAGTCTTACCTGTTAAATCTTTTTCACTTAGTTCATACAGGTTACTGGTACAGACCGGCTTCCAAGGTGACCATTGCATCTTGGATAAAATCTACTATTCGTAAGGCTTACGAATTGCTGAATAAACATGTGCCCTTTCGGGTCACTGCTCATTCTACTAGATCAATTGGGGCCTCTTGGGCCTATAAAAATCAAGCGTCTGCTGATCAGCTGTGCCGGGCGGCCACTTGGTCCTCTGTGCACACATTTTCTAAGCACTACCGTGTGGATGTGCTGGCCTCGGCTGATGCCAGCTTTGGGAGGAAGGTCCTGGAGGCAATTTTGCCTGTATAGGATGATCTTCTTCTGAGGTTCTCAGTGCTTCCTTACTGTTGAGCCCTGTTGGCTCTGGTTCAGTGTGCTGTGTTTTGTTTGGGGTCTTTTCTTACCCCTAGTTGGTGTCCGTTGACACTTCTGATTATTGGGATCTCTGACCGGTTGGTTCATAGAGGTTCTGGTGACTCTGGGGGCCTTGCGCCTGGCCCTTGCCTTCTTCCCGCCTCTGGGAAACTCAATGTTTGGACATCCCAGTGTACTAGTAACCTGTATTGGACGACAGTGAAAATAGGATTTTAGTCTTACCTGTTAAATCCTTTTCACTTGGTCCATACAGGTTACTGGTCTCCTACCCTGTCAAGAGACCATGCTTGGCTCTCCTGTGGTATTCTGTGGGAGTCCTTTGGGGCATGCTCACAGGGGTCTTCTTCTTCTCTTCTATCTCTGGTCTAGTGTTAGTGTCTCAAATCATTCTGGCTTGTGCTGACTGAGGAGCAGCCTAGGAGGGAGGGGAGGCTCCACCCTCGGCATACATTTAGAGAATGTTCCTGCCTACTTAAAGGGGCGGATCGCCTCCCAGTGTACCAGTAACCTGTATTGGACGACAGTGAAAGGCCATTTTCCACGTCAGCAGGCGTACAGGAATAATAGCCAAGGACTCAAAGGGGGATCTCTGAAAGACACCCAAAACAAAGTTAAGATTCTACTGAGGAGCAGGAGTCTTGAAAACAGGATGAGTATGAGCAACACCCTGGAAGAAACACTTGACATCAGGAAAAATAGCAATGTGCCTCTGAAAGAAAAGAGATCACAAACCTCTGGAGTGCCCTGGTGTGAGCCATGGCAAATGGGACCGCTTCTATGGTGGAGATGAATTTCCTCACTAGAGAGGACAGCTTCGTGGCTGGAACTGGATCGTGAGCCAGAAAAGCAAAAACCCTGTGGGCGATCTGGTGAACCACCTTGTCCGTAAGAAAAACCATGCTCTACTGAGTGTCGAAGAGAAGGCCCTGGAAGACCAGACACTGGGATGGGACAAGATCTGACTTGTCCATGTTGATGATCCACCCGTGATGGGTGAGAGCATGAATGCAGTACTGAACTTGCTGATGAAGAAGTTCTGCAGAAGGGGCTTTCAGAAGCAGGTCGTCCATGTAAGGAGTAACTCTGATGCCGTCCTGATGGAGAACGGATACTAAAGCTCCCAGGACACAGATGAAGACTTGAGGAGCTGTAGTCAGACCAAAGGGAAGAACTGAAAACTGAAAGTGCCCTTGGTCGCAGGCAAATCTGAGATACTGCCGACTCTCTGAATGAATGGCGATGTGTAGATATGTGTCCTGAAGGTAGAGAAAGGCAAGGAACTCCCCCGGGGACACAGCAGCCGCCGTCCTTCTTGGAGACCACAAAGAGGGTTGTGTAAAAACCCAGACCTCTGTCCCGAACTGAAACAGGTTCCAGAACATCCTTGTCCAGAAGGGCCTGAATAGTGCCATTGAACAGATGGCATTTCTCTACACCCTGGGGCGTATGAGAGGAGAAAAGCCAAAAGGGAGGAAGAGAGGAGAAAGGGATCCTGTACCCTTGCGCCTTCACCTGCAAAACCCACAGGTCCACCACAGAATCCTCCCAGACACGGTGGTAGTGACGCAGATGGCTACCCACAGCCGAGTGGGGACCTGGGTTAGATGAGTCATGTCGAAGGAGGCTTGGAAGCCTTAGGCTTGGAGGAGACCTTGGGCTTCCATTGTTGTTTGGGCTTGGAGGAGGAACGTGGAGCTGAGGGAACCGCCTGGTTCACCGGACGTGTCTCAGTCTGGAAGGAACAAAAAAGCCTAATACTCTTGAGGAGGTTTCTTCCTGTGGACCATAGGCAGAAGGGTACTCTCGCCCCCTGTGGCCTCACAAATCAGATCCTTAAGATCTGGCCCAAACAAAGAAGTGCCTTTAAAAGGCAATGAATGTAAAGCTTTCTTGGAAGCAGTGTCAGCAGACCAGATCTTGAGCCAAAGAGCTTGTCTCGCAACCACAGACATGGTTGAAACACTTGCCACCAAATGGATGGCATCAAATAGGGCAGCAGAAACATAGTGCTGGGCCACAGAAATGTTGGCAAGAAGTAGGAGCACCCTGATGGACAGCCAGGGTGAGCTGTTCGGTCCAGACCGCAATGGCCCGCAGCGAACCTCAAGTTACTTGTCAGGTCAGTCTTTCAGAGTGGAAGCTTCAGCAACTGGCATGGCAGTGGACTTAGATAGCCTGGAGACAGGAGCATCCACTTGGGAGGGGGGATGAACCCACTGAGCAGGCACCGCCTCAGAGAAGGGGTAAAGCTTGGCAAATTTCTTGGAAACAGAAGGTTTCCTGTCCGGAGACTTCCACTCGTCAGAAACAAGGCGGTCAAGAGTGGGGTTAGGTGGAAAACAAGTATAGGGCCTTTTAGGCTCCTGAAATACATTAGAGGGATCCGAAGAAACCTCCTGAACTAAGGGAATATTTAGGGTAGTTAAGACGGCTCTGGTTAAGCCCTCAGCCAGGGGATCAGGATCAGCCTCAAAGGGAACCCCAAAAAAAATGAGAGGAGCCAACAGCAGAACATTCTTCAACATCCGAATTCACCAACAGTTCCTCCACAGAGGAATCTGATATGTCAGGTACTCCCTGCGGTTTCAACAGGGAAGATCTGACAGAAGAAGGGGTCTGCCAGGAGTGGAAGACCCCCTGTAACTGGGATGGAAAGAGTTGCAATGTAGACCTAAGGTCCCTAGTAGCAGCCTTGAACTCTTGCAACCATGGCTAATGCATGGCTGGAGGTCCCTGGAAGAGACTCAGGGACATCAGAACATGCGGAGCATAAGTGACCTGAGAATTCTCTAGGTAACCCTGAATGACAAGAGGAGCAATGCTCAATAGGGGACTAATAGACTTATACCTGGCCCCAAGCTCTAACAAATTAGACATTTTCACACTGTCAAACGTTTAAAGTATAAGGAATCACCCAAATACAGTGTGTAAGATTAAAATTTCACACCAGAAATTGCTAAAATAGACTTATCTGGCAGGTGAAGGGTTAATCTGCAGAGGAGAGAAGGAGAGTCCAAGCCCTGCGTAGGATACTCGTTCAGGAAAAGGCACAAAATGTCTGCGGCGGCGGCGGGAGCCAATCACAAACGAGCGAGCGAAGCAAGCGCTCATGGGAAATGTAGTATAAGCCTACGAGTAACAACTTCATTTGTGAGTATCATTTTTATTTATATCCAAGAGCTACATTGGGATAACAGACACTATTGGGTGCCCTCCTGTTCTATTCTTTTTTCCATGTATTGACTAACTTCGGGTTGAAGAGAGGAGCAGCCTTAAGTATACCTGACGATTCCTTTGGTTTGACACTTTCTTGGGGACAGTGTTTAAAGATCTTCCCCCAAGCATAAGAGTCAGTGGACATATAAAAGTCACTCTGACCATTCTCCTTGTGAGTATAGCTCCTAATATGGTGAAGGGGTGGTGAACAAATTTCCCTGTAAACGTTACTGCACCAGAAGCGCATTCTGTTTTCTTCTTTTGTTACAGTATTACCAGAAAAAGTACCCCAACAGTAACCAAAGCCCCCTGAGTCCCCCCAACACACATAAAACTTTAACCAGATGACAAAGGAAGGGCAGACAATTAAAATGAGCCATCTCTGAAGTCGCAACGTTGAGCAGTTGCAGAGATATGTCCCAAACTGTACAGTCCCATAGAAGTGAACAGAGCAATGGCGTCTATGCAGTAAAAGCGAATACAAATTTTACAGAGTTGAAACTGTGAATTAAAATTACATGTAACATCACTAGAACATGTTAGCAGACCCCCCCCAAAAAAACAAACAAAAAAAAAAAAACACTGAACCCAGTAGAGAAAGTGTCAAACCCCCAAAAGATGCAAAACCAGCAGCTAAAGGGTTAAGTTACCACAGAAACTTGCTCCAAAACACCCAACAGACATACAGATAAACCCAATGAGTGCAGGAGTGTGCAATAGGAACTCCAAAGGAAAACCCCTGTGCGGAGGGGCACTGTGGGAGGGAAGGGAGATCACAGTCATGGGAAAGATCCCAATCAGCACACCAAGAGAGAAAGTTAGATCAAACCTGATGGTATGCCTTAGAAGAAACAGGCTTCCGAGCATGACGCATAGTAGCAACGACCTCAGAAGAAAAGCCCTTCTTCAAAACTGAGGATTCAACCTCCAAGCCGTCAAACCCAAATGTTCAACGTCTTCCTTGCTCAGGTATCCATGTAGAAAAAGATCTGGATGGTGAGGAAGTCAAAACGGTTCCGCCACCGACAGATCCAGAAGCTCCGGAAACCAAGACTGACGACGTTATTATGGAGCAATCAGAATGACTGGAGATCGCTCCAGATGAAGCTTCAGCAATACCCGGTGCAACATGGGAAGAGGGGGAAATATGTATGCAAGAAGAAAACTCCATGGACTGGACAGGGCATCCACTGCTAGAGCCAGAGGGTCGTTCCAACGGGAGCAGTACAGTGGAACCTTCCTTTTGTGTCTCGTCGCCATCAGGTCTATTTGAGTAAGACCCTACTTCTGGACAATGAGATGGAACACCTCCTGATTCAGTTTCCATTCTCCGCTGTCGATGGTGTGTCGATTTAAGAAGTCTGCCAGGACGTCATCCACGCCTGGAATGTGAACTGCAGAAATAGTAGGAACATGATCTTCTGCCCAAGCCAAAATAGCCTAGACCTCCAACCAAGCTGTATACCTTCTTGTGCCACCTTGCTTGTTGATGTAAGCCACGGCCATGGTGTTGTCTGATTGGACTCGAACAGGACAACTATTCAACTGGACTGTCCAATACCGAAGAGCATGGAAGATTGCTTGAAGCTCCCATACGTTTATGGGAAGGAGACTCTCCTCAGGAGACCACCAGCCCTGGACATTCAGGTGACCCAAGACCGCCCCCCATCCCGACAGACTGGCATCTGTGGTTACAGTAGTCCAGAAGAGAATCAGGAAGGTCCTGTCTTTCAGGAGATGCGAGAGGTCGAGCCACCATGACATACTCAGTTCCACACGTAGGTGGAGAGAGACTGATATCTTCAAGAGATCCGTCTGACCCTGGATCACAAACCGTTGAAGTTCCCTCGCATGAGCCATGGCGAACGGAACTGCTTCCGTGATGGAACAGAACTTCCCCACCAGAGATGTCAACTTCTTGGCTGGCACCGGATCCAACTCTAGGACTCTAGTGGACACTTTGCGTGCGATCTCTTGAGCTACCTCTCCTTGAGGAACACCATCCCCTTCACTATGTCGAAGAGAAGTCCGAGGTAAACGAGACGCTGAGATGGAACCAGACCCGACTTGTCCATGTTCAAGTTCCTCCCATGATGTGGAGAGAACGTGAATGTATTCCTGGATCTGGTGATGCAGAAGCTCCAGAGAGGAGGCCTTCAGCAGGAGATCGTCCACGTAAGGAGTAACTCGGACCCCGGTCCTTGCGCAAGAGCGATATCAAGGCACCTAGGACCCGATTGAAGACCTGTGGAGCAGAAGACAGACCAAAGGGAAGAGCAGAAAACAAAGTGCACTTGGTCGCAGGCAAACCGGAGGTATTGCCGGCTCTCAGGATGAATGGCAACATGCAGGTATACATCCTGAAGATCCAGGGAGGTGAGAAACTCTCCAGGAGACATGGCGGCAATCACCGTCCGCAGAGTCTCCTGATGACAATGAGACTTGACCATGACGGAATTAAGATTCTTGAGGTCCAGGATAGGACGACATCCGCCATTCTTCTTGTTGACCACAAACAGATCAGAATAGAAACTGAAACCTTGTTCTGGTTCGGGAACCGGCTCTAAAATCTTTGTCCAAAAGGGTCTGAACCGCCCCATTGAAAAGCCAAAGCTTGTCTGCTGCCTGAGTGTGTGAAAGACGAAACCTGGGCAGAGGAAGAGAGGTAAAGGGGATCATGTACCCCTCTGTCACGACCTGAAGAACCCACGGATCCGCCACAGAGTCTGTCCAGAGTGGTAAAAGCGCAGACGGCCACCCACTGATTCGTGGGAACCGGGGTTCAACGAGTCATGCCGAAGGAGGTTTGGCAGTCTTGGGCTTAGCCGAAGACTGCTTGGGTCTCCACTGCTGTTTAGACTTGGAAGCGGCACGAGGTGCCTGGGGAACCACCTGGGTCACTGCGCGTGCCTCAGTCTAAAAAGGGACGATAAAGACGATTCTGTCTGGACTGTGGCTTCTTCTTGGGGAGGAAAGGCAACAAGTTCTCTTCCCCCCAGAAGCCTCACTGATGATAACTTTCAGCTCAGGCCCAAACAGAGAGGTTCCCAAGAAAGGCAAGGAAAAAAGTGTCTTCTTGGAGGTAGTGTCAGCAGACCAGATCTTAAGCCAAAGAGCACGTCTGGCCATCACAGACATGGTGGAAACTCTTCCTACCAAACTTATGCAATCAAAAATCCCTGCAGACGCATAATGCTGGGCTTCAGAAATATTATCCAAGAGCAGCAACAAGTCAGAAGTTGGAGTGCCTTGACGGACAGCCAATGTTAGCTGCTCAGTTCAGACTGCAATGGCTCTATTCTCCCAAGCGGCCGCAAAAGCAGGACGCAAGGAAGTACCGACTTCAACAAGGCCTCTTCCTATCTGTCCAATCCTTGAGAACAGATGCATCCGCCACTGGCAGAGCAGTGGACTTGGAGAGTCTAGAAACCGGGGCACCCACTTTAGGAGGTTGAGCCCACTGTACTAAAGCCACTTCAGAGAAGGGATACAATTTAGCAAATTTTCTAGACACAGCAAGCTTTATTCTCAGGAAGCTTCCACTCATCCAAGACCAGTCAGTCAAGAGTGGGATTGGGAGGAAAGCAGGTAGACTGAGTCTTAGGCTCCTGAAACACATCAGAAGGGTCCTTGGAATCTTCAGATGCCAAGGGAATATTCAATGTAGTGAGGACGGCCCTGATAAGGCCCTCAGCAGAGGGGTTAGGGTCAGCCTCAAATGGGTCCCCCCAAAAAAACTGGGAAGACACCGCCACAGAATTACCCTTGTCATCTGAATCCATTAAGAGCTCCTCTTCAGATGAATCAGACACATGAGGTATCCCCTTCGGTTTAGGCAGGAATATTCTGATGAATACAAGGGGGTTGCCAAGCCTGGAAGAACCCACTCAATTGAGATGGCAACAGTTGTAAGGTAGACTTTAAAACTTTAGTAGTAGCCTTAAACTCCTGTAACCAAGTTGGCTCTAATACATGGCCAGAGGTCCCTGCAGATGACTCAGGGGCAGCAGCGTATGTAGGGTATAAATGACCTGAGTATTCTCTAGGCAACTCTGATTTACATAAGCAACAATGTGCAATGGGGTCACAGATGTCCCAGGGTCCTTATTCTTAGGCCTAGCCCCAAGTTCAGATGGATAAGACATTCTCACAGTGTCACAAACGTCTCAATATATCTGGTATACCCTAAACAGTGTTTAAGATTAAAATTTCACCCCCAGAAATCGCTAAAATCAACTTCTCTGGCAGGCGAAGGGTTAATCTGCTGAGGAGAGAAGGAAAGCTCCAGCCCAGCGTGGGATACTCATGAAGGGCTGAAAGAAAATGGTGACTGCAACGGGAGCCAATCAGTAACAAGCTTGTGAAGCAAGCGCTCATAGGAAATGTAGTTTCCCTGTACAAGTACCCCAAACAGTGGCCGAAGCCCCCCGAGCCCCCCAAAACACTCAGAGCATGAACCGGATCATAGAACAAGGGCAGACAAAAAAAATGAGCCATCTCTGAAGTCGCTACGATGAGCAGTTGCAGAGATATGTCCCAAACAGTAAAGTCTCATAGAGGTGAATGGAGCATGGCGTCTATGCGGTAAAAACGCGCCTTTTATAAAATTTACACGGAGGTAAAAAAAAATTAGCAAATACACCAGAAAACAGTAAAAGTGAAAAAAAACACTGCCCCCAACCGGGAAAGTGTTGAAAAGTACCCAAAACATGTCAAAATAGCACACAAAGGGTTAAATTACCACAGAAACACTGCTCCAAGCCCCACAACAGACATACAGACAAACCCAATGAGTCCAGGAGTATGTAATAGGAACTCCAATGGAGAACTCTGTGTGGAGAGTAAGCGTGGGACAAGTGGACCTCAGCACTCAAGGTGTTACTCACGTTTTTAGCAGGTCTTCTGTCTTCAGATTACCATGTATTTAAGAAGAAGCCTCCGTGGGCCACTCCTGGGAAAGAGCTTGTCCGGCAAGATTTTCCCCTCAGGGCTAAAAGGTCCACCACAGCACCTGGAAACTGAGCTATCCACATCTAATGGCATTGTCAGTTATGGTAATCCGCCTAATGGTGGTATTCCATATCTAACAGAAAAACACTAAAACTAAAGCAGAACAGCTTCTCTGTATTTCCTCTTCAAAGGAAACAATCTAACTGGAGAGTATTGGCTACTGCAGACTGAGAGGGAAGGTAGGCTCCACCCAGCACTTCTTATACAAGAAAGTTTCCCATCTTACCTAAGGGGCAGGTCGCCCACCCAAAGTCCTATTTTGGACGACAGAGAAATATCTATCCAATCAGCTCCACCCACCTTCAATAATTATAACTATCTGTGATTCATGGGTTCACATTGGAAAAGAGCATGTTGTCAGTAGCAGCAGCTAACTCCAGTGCACATGTACAAACAAGAAAGTAAGGGAAGCCAGAAACCTTGCTTCCAATCTTAGTAGTAAGAACAATTAATGGTTAAGAAAAATTTATTCCTAAAGGTTTAGCTTTACCTTTAACCTTTGGCACAAACTGTTAAATAAGTTAAGGAAGTAACTTGTTAACATCGAAAACTTCTGAGTAACTGAAATCTGTACATATAAACTCATATCATTTAACCCTTTAAAGCAACAGCCAACCACCTTTTTGACTTTACATATTCTATAAAGTTTGCTTATATTTTCTATTAATTGTCCCCCTCGGGCTACTTTACATCTGGGTAAGCCACCTCCCCTCAGAGCTGAAGTCCGGTCCCTTAACTAGACAGATAGCAACATGGGACAATTTTCCTTCATCCAGTATAAGGAAAATCCTGTGCTCCTTGACGGAGGAGGGATCCTATCTGAACTATAAATGAAACATTACAAACTGTTTAACAGTCCCTGAAAAATATATCTGGTAGCTCAGTGATTTAAAGGAGCAGTAAACTTTTTTTTATGAAAACACATTTTATAGAGCTTTTCCTGCTGAATAAAACAAGGTCACTCCCACTGCTGTCAGATGTTTTATTCAAAATTTATAAAAGTTCAAATAATCAGGAAGTGAATTTACTGTGTTTATTTCCTGATAGTTCTAACTGACAGGGAGTGACTGGCAGTTTCTGTCACATTCTATGGAGAACTGTATGTCTCTGACTTTTCTGACTTTCCTTTCTATTAGAATCTAACAGGAAATCTAATTAGAATTTGACCACTAGAGGGCACTGCTAATGTAAAATAAACAGGGGTTTAAACTGTAATAACTCTGGAAATATAAATCTATTGGCAGTGGGAGTACCCTTATTTTACTCAATAGGAAAATCCCTACAATATATACTTTTTCATAAAAAAGTTTACTGCTCCTTTAACCCCTTAAGGACCGGACGTTATGGGACATTTCCGTCCCATAACGACCGCATAGGGGCACTTTGAGGCGCCGGTACACGTGACCTGTCACGTGTATCGGCGCGTCACTATGGGGCTTGAAACAGATTGCTCCGATCTTGGAGCTGTCTATTTCATGCCCTATTTTTACTTACAGCGCTCCCGGTAGA
This sequence comes from Rhinophrynus dorsalis, assembly GCA_037306005.1. Taxonomy (NCBI): domain Eukaryota; kingdom Metazoa; phylum Chordata; class Amphibia; order Anura; family Rhinophrynidae; genus Rhinophrynus; species Rhinophrynus dorsalis. The sequence continues at coordinate 565,844,488 of CM074718.1, forward strand.
GCGCTGTAAGTAAAAAGTATGTGACGTACCAGGACCGTCAAGGGTCTTTCAAGCAAATTTACCCTTGACAGTCCTGGTACGTCAAGGGTCCCTAAGGGGTTAAAGTAAAAATGTTTACTTGCAGAATAGTAAAGTTGACTGTCACTTTAAGGATCAGAGGGGTGTACAATACATTGTTTATAGTGTGTTGCACGCCTCTCTGATGTTAAAAAGGCTACAAGTCATAGTACAAATGTAAGAAGTAAAATACTTAAAATTAAAAATAGGGTGAAAGGTTCTTGTCACACACGTACATCAGCAAACTGAATGATAAAGTGCCTCCGTTGTGAATCTGAAAACACAGAAAGGACATATTCACCGGGTTTCCCATGGCTTTCCCGCACCAAGAAGTCTCCCTGTTGCTTCAACAGTTCTTGAGCTTCCACTCGCGGAATTGCACCATGATACCAGTCCTGTTCTGACAGAGGCTTCTCACTGGTTGATATTACATCAAACAACTGAAATAATGAAAAAAAAAAAATTAATAAAATGGAAGCCAACTCAGATTTTCTTAATCTCACAGATGCAAGAGATCTCAAAGATCCAGCATCTAAGGAGTTAAAGATATCATCACAAACTGCAGAGAAATGTGTTGGGCATATGTCTTTTAACCAATATGTTTATGAGCTATAAAACAAGATAAGCACTACAACTACACTATAAAGCAGTAGAGAACTATAATTCCTATTAACACTATCGACTGCAATACCAGATGGCACTGTTCTTAGAAAGCTGTAGTGTATGACTGAAGCTTGCCAATGGAGTTGGCTAAAGTTGTGCCTTTTGTACACCGGTTCAGGCTATTTTCAAGTTTGAGCTGTAATAAATTTTGAATTAGACATATCCTAGCAGTTCACTTTTCATAAATAAGAAATTATTACTGCTCCCTTAAAGGGATAGTAATACTTAAGTATTACTAATCCCTATAGTAAAGCCCTACTAAAAAAAAAAACGTATTGCCCCCAATGTCATCTCTCAAACTTTTATGTGCTGGAGAGCCGCCTGAAAGTCGTACGACTCTCTTCCCTGCAGTCAGCTAGAATGCTGACTACGGGGAAGGGGGAGGGAGAGGGCAACTTTATAAGCGTTCATCTTTCAAACTATAAAGGTTTGAGAGATGACAGTGGGGGCAATACATTTTTTTTAGTAGGGCTTTACTATAGGGATTAGTAATACTTAAGTATTACTATCCCTTTAAATATAATGCATAGTTATTAATTTGAATAATATCCCCATAATCGCTTCTAAAGTAATTTTGTAACCACTAACTACTGTGTGGGTGCCTTTTGTATAAGAATCAGACCTCTGCTGAGCAGCAGAGTAAGGTGGTGACCCGGTCATCTTTGAATACCTTCGCCAAACATTACTGTGGCATGTACAACACAAGAGGGACATACTGGTATGACAGGGCAGACAGATTACCACTGAAGGCGTGGTGGTTTTGGTGGTCTTGGCCTACCTACATGTCCAATTTCTAATTTGGTCTCTGACATTGCAAACAACCACCGCTCTCCAAGTAGTAACCCACAAAACGTATTTGCACCACTTTGGGGGCTAGTGGAATCAAAGTGGCCACCTAAGGAGAAAGCCTGCTCAAAATGTGCCTTCTGTGTGTGCTGCATGAAAGCAAAGTAAGGAAAGGAGATCAAACTCCTCTCCAGGGCTATCATACAAAAAAGATCATATAGCTGCGGGTACCCAGTATGAAAGCAGAAGCAGCTCAGAATAAAATCAAGTCCGCAGTCCAGAACCCACCCAGAGTTGAGAGGAATGAGACAGAAGCAGCCACAACTGCATAAGCAATATATTTTAAAGAGCTTGTAGTCCTTTAAGTTGTTTTGGAAATGAAAAGAAACAAGAAACAATATATAAATGTAAAACAGAGTAAAATATAAAGTAGAATAAAGGCTATTATACTTTATTTGTACAGCGCCAAATTATTCAGCAGTCCATACAATAGGGAATAGACATACAGAGAAATTAAGCAGTACAAATGGAACACAGGAAACAGAAGGCTCAGACAACCCTACTCATGCAAGCTTCCAGTCTAGAGGAAGATAGGTGTGACACAGAAGAAGAAGCCCTAAAGTCCATGTACCACAAACGTCCCTCAAACTGTGGCTAGACACACACTAATGGACACAGGAAAGGGAATTATCATAAAACAGGAATCTTTTGGCTCCTCTGAAATGCATCTGAAGAGTGGCTTACCATGGAGGTGGCCATCAACTTTACAGACTTGATCAAATACATGCCCAGTGAAATATAGCCTGTGTTCAGTTCTGCTCTGCATGCAAGTGGAATCAACAAGTATAAGGAGCCAGACATATGGGGGGGGGGGGGGGGGCTAAACACCCAAAAGATAAATAAAACATTAAACAAAAAAGAAAAAATCTGAAGCAAAGAAATTAGCTCTGTTGCTCTTCTGCAGGCTCTTCTGAAGGCTGCTGCTTCTGGGTAGGGGTTAAATGGAGCTGGGAGGGCATCTCCACCTCCAGAGAGCTTTAGTTTGCAACTGCCATGCCCTCTAGTGGCAGCTACTTTATGGTTCCTGTGTTTCACAATTGACAAGAGAGAAAATAAGTGAAAAAACAAGCTAAACAAACCCTCAGTTAATGCACGTTACCATGTTTTTCTGATTTAACTTGTGAATACCAGGAAAGTGCATCTGTATATATGAAAAAAAAGGCTAGTGTTCTGAAATGTACACATTTTGCCAAGTCGAGTAGAGAGATTAAAATTAAAAAAAATGTTGATTCGATTTTTGAACCTGTTAACATAAGGACCAGGAAAATCTGAGGTCGTTTTCATATGTCTTTGATTAACAGTGTTTTCCCTCTTAGGCTTTTATTCCACCCCCATAAATCATATACTGTTTTTTTAAGCATAAATAGGGCTTTCATTTGATACCCTACTTATATGGATAACCCACCGTTCACTTTATTAAAATTAAAAAAAAAGGTTAAAAAAATGTAAAAAAACCCACCATTTTTGATTTTTCTCTTGGGATCAATTGGCCACAAAGGGTTAAATTTTTATGGAGACTGCATGAAAGGTATGACCGGTCAGTCATACCTACAAAATGCGCAGTTTAAAGTGGCCACTATCCCCCTGGGTGAAAATCCCCATGTCCCTTTTTCCCACCCTATTTTTACACTTTTTTGTCCCTGGCATTTGGTGGTATATATAAGTGTATTACATGGCTCCACAACAATCACACTTGTAATATTGTTTAATTATATATATTTTTTTAAAATAAAAATGTTTTTGGAAAAAAAAAAAAAGTCTGTTAAAAAAAATTGACCTGCATTTAGCCAGCCTCCTGCACCAGCAGTGAAGGGGTTAATACCCCCAACTGCTGTATTTTTTTTTTTAACCACTAGGTGTCTCCCGTCTACTTCTGTCTCCCTTACTTTGAGAGCACGGGAGACAGAGGCAGACGAGACAGGCACAGACAGCATGCTTTGCATGCTGTCTCTGTCTGTCACTATGCCGGTACATGTGATCGCTGATACGGCGATCGCATGAACCGGAAGAAGGGCTGAGACTGAATGCCCCGGTCTCGGAGCGCTCAGTCTCAGCCTGGATTTAATGATAGCAGCGTGCACTGAGGCACGCTGCTATCATTTAAGCCATGACGGTCCTGGACCGTCATGGGTCGTTAAGGGTGTAACAACCCATGACGGTGCAGGACCGTCATGGGTCCTTAAGGGGTTAAGGACCAAAGGTCTGTGCAAAACATTGATTTGCAAAGTGTTACACATACCCCTGGTTCTCAAACGGTTAATTCATAAACTCTGGCAGCAGAAGCAGCATTACAATATTACAGCCCTCAGTGCACAAGCACCCCCTGGGTTTCACCTCCCCAGAGATGGTGCTGTATGCACTGAAGCAGCAGCTGATAATCTATTGTTTGATGTGAAGCCACAACCACCTGCACAATGATGTCATAACTGGCAGCCGCATCTCTTGCAGAAAGAAGGACAAGAAGCCCAGTACGAGACACATAAGACTAAGGAGGAAGCAGGAATCGCAATGAACACTTTTGAGTGCCAGAGGGGTAGGCAATGCATTGCAAATCAATGAGTTGCGTACCCGTCTGGCACACAAAAGGGTTAACTATTAAAATTAGTTTTTAAAATTAATTTTCTTGTCATTTTATCATGTTAGTTGCAGTTATACGTTTATGAAGCCTAACATTTTTTAGTTCCTTTTTAGAAAGCTAAAGAAGTGCAAAAATCAGGATCAAACCAACTGAGACATGGTGGTAAATTAAAAAGCCCCAATTTAAAAGGGGCTTTAAACAGCTTGAATGCTAGGGAGGTCTCAATGCATTGCAAACAAATGTGTTTCAGATCTCTTTAACCCCTTAACGACCAGCGGTTCTTTAAGGACCAGATAGAGAAGTTCGACGTGCCGCCCCACGTGACTGATCACGTGTGCCGGCACGCCCGAATAAGGGACTGAAAGAGATCTCTCCAATCTTGGAGCGATCAACTTCAGTCCCCAGTATTACTCACCACACTCCTGCAGGAGCGCGGTGAGTAAAAGTACGTGACGTACCAGGACCGTCACTGGTCCTTAAGTGCTGGACCAGCGTGACGGTCCGGGTACGTCAATGGTCCTTAAGGGGTTAAAACATGAGTGTTGGTACCATGTTATGCATAGAAATACAAGAGTCAGTTATAGTTAAGTTGATACCTTTATTGGCTAACTAAGCAGATTTAGGCTGCAAGCTTTCAAGACCTCTTAGGTCTCTCAGGCATGTTATAACATGCCTGAGGAAGAGACATAAGAGGTCTTGAAAGTTTGCATCCTAAATCTGCTTAGTTAGGCAATAAAGGTATCAACTTGACTATAATTGCCTCAGATCTCTTTAGCATTCAGTAGGTTAATAGCCCCATTTCAATCAATGGGGATTTGGGGAGTTGTTTCATATGGTGCAGTTTGTTTGCTCATCCAAGAGGTTAAACAAACAAAAAAAACTGTTAATCTCAAATCTGTATAAGGTTGCTTCCAAATCCTAAAATTCTCCAGCACTGTTTACTGCCACGAAAGAGTGCACCAGTTAAAAGCACAGAACTTTTTATCCATTTTTGTTCCACTGCTGTTCTGCTAATTACTGGCTTCACACAGTGCACCTCTCCTTCACTGCAGTTGAAAAACAGCCCACGGGTTCCATTTCAACTACACAAAAGGGATATTTTTTTCTCTTTCTGAGCAAAAAAAAAAAAAAAAAAAAAATCTGCGTAGAAGAGGTGGGAGAAGTAAAGCAACAAAATGAAACCTTCAGTCTGCCCACTTATTAACCTTCCTCAGAGCTATTTTCATTTAATCCAGTTCTATCTCTTGCCGATGAGAGACCTTTTTAAGCCTAAATCACTAGTTTATTTGCATAGTGTACGCTAGCACGAAGGCAGAAATGTAAGGAAAGCACAATGGGATTCAAAATAAATCAACAGCCAGAAGCCAAATTCATCACATATTTAACCTAATCTGGAAACAGCTTGCTTGGGAACTGTACTGCGCACACACAAGTACAGTCTGCTTAACTGTTCAGTACTGGAGATGAATTCATTTGAACAATAATGCCTCTGAAGAGTGTTACCAGATGGGTTATTGCTTGTGTAATATCTCCATTTCATGTAAATAGATGTTATTATACCAGTACAGTAGATAGATAGATAGATAGATAGATAGATAGATAGATAGATAGATAGATAGATAGATAGATAGATATGTCTGCATTTTATACAACAATCAGTGGGCAGCTGGTTCTGGGACAGGTGGCCCACAGGCATGCTGAGATGCAGATGTATTCTCTCTCACTCCCATAACAACAGGGGTCAGCTTGTTTGTGGATAGGTGGGCTCTGTGGGCACTCCTGCTATCTATGAATGGTCAATGAATGAATAAATATGTATCAGTGATAATGGGATGTACAATTATGTTTTATAGTGCACACAATACTGATACATAATATTTTCTTCTGCAAATACAAATGGCCTGGGAACCAGTATAGATGTGTATATCTTGCAGAAGGGGGGTTGCTGACCTTAGGCTGACATTCCCTTATCCTTCAGATAAATAGGCATTTTTGGAAGTGTCCCAAATAAGGTTTTGCCAGCAAGCTAGGCACCCACACCTGCTGTCAGCTGTGTATCAGATAGGCCTAAACACATCCCAGTGCACTATTTACATTGAAAGCAATGGGCAGTAAAGAGTATAAAACAAGGGATTAGATTCCATTTAGATAGAGGAGGAGGAGTGGAGGAGGAAGATGCAGTGAAGAAGGAAGATGGAGGAAAGGAGAGAAAAGTAGAGATGGGACACTGAAGGAGAGCTGTAACAAGAGCATGTATAGGAGGATTCTGCCCAGGTAATTATGCCAAAATACACAGTGCACTTATGTATATAGGAGTTTTGTGTTCTGTAGTCTTAAATGTATTTTTGTAGTTAGTCTAATTTCTGTTGTGCATCCCATTTAATTCCTTATAAGGAAGTATAGATTATAATTTGCTGTGTAATTTAAGACTCTGACTGGTGTTCTAATAAATTCAGTTTTTGACTGAACCATTTCTTTTGCGCCTGAATTCTCATAACCGGAAATATTTATGTACATGTAAAATTATCACATTTATATATACATACATATTTCTCTGACCCAGTTAAAACCGGTAACAAGAGCAATTTGAATAATTAAAAAAATAAATAAATAAACAGGCTATTTAATTACTTAATTGACAGCTGGACAAACATCAGTATTAGGCACTATGAGGCTCACCTGGTACTCTGACATCGGTATGCAGGACAGAAGATGTCCATTCACTAGAAATTAGCATTATTTGAAGAAAGGCTAGCTCTTCCACAAATTGGAATGCCAGTTCGCATATGGCTAAAGTAAAACATCTCTTTTATACCTAATCATAAAGGCACAGAACAACCACAACAGCTGGTTATGAAGGCCATATAAACCTATGGATAAGGGGCCTATGCTCAACAGAAGAGTGGAGCAGTACTAGGGAAAACCAACCGAGCATAGATAACAATTACAATTCCCCAAATTCCCAGTGAAGTAATGTGCTGGAGACCTATGTAACCCTTTAAAGACCAAAGGGATAGCAAAGACTACAAAGCAATGCACACCCCTATCGGTCCTTAAAGGGTTAACACTTATGGGTCTGGGCTACTTTTGAGTCAACTGGGATTTTTCTTGGTTTCTTGTCAGTAGGTTTGCTCCAGAAACCCTCAGAACAGGGGTTCTTTCTATTTACTCCATGTCTAAACCCAGATCTTCAGGTCCTCCCATGCTTTCCCAATTTGGAATAAGAGAGATGACCCCAGTTGAACTGCTGTTTTAACAAGAACTGCAAGAGCTGGGTACAAATAGTGCAAGCACAGGACCTTACATATTTCACATGCAGCTATGCTTAGTTGTAAGTCCAAGATAAAATGTGGTTGCAATACAAAATGTGAAAGGTTCTTTAACTTTATATAACTGTATAATGTACTAATAAGAATTGGATCGATTCTGGTGCAAGCCCAATGCACCCCAGGGGACAAATAATTCCTATTGACCTAAATGGAGCTTTTAACCCTTTGAGTGCCAGGGGCATGGACCATTTGTTAGAGTTTGGAGGAAGGCCCCTTTTTACAGTGTTTTTTGATAACCATCAGTATAGGCAAGATTTAGACTGGGACAGGGAGTGTTTCAGGCATTATACGTGTGATATATGTATATGGAGATCTGCTATTCACAGTGGCAAATGGAAGCAGGCAGGGCGGAGGGGTGGGGGCAGTGTATGCGGGGATCTGTAATCACCAGTGGGCAGTGGAGACAGGCTGTGGGTGGATCCTGTTGGGGGGGGGGGCTACCAGTGGGATAAGAGGATTTTAGTCTTAGCTGTTAAATCCTTTTCTCTTAGTCCATACAGGTTACTAGTAACTTTGGGTAGGCAATCCACCTCTTTAATTGTAGGCAGGAACAATCTTAGAATTGTATGCAGGGGTTGGAGTCTACCTTCCTTACTTGGCTGCAGTTGGCCAACCAGCTCCAGAAACATTTGAGACGCTAACTACTGACTAGATAGTGGAAGGGAAAGAAGACTCCTGTGAGCATGACCCTGAAGGACCCCCACTGTCTGCCACAGGAAAGCCAAGCATGGTCCCTTGACAGGGTGGGAAACCAGTAACCTGTATGGACTAAGAGAAAAGGATTTAACAGGTAAGACTAAAATCCTCTTTTCTCTGTCGTCCAATACAGGATACTGGTAACTTTGGGATGTCCAACCATTGAGTTTCCAGGAGGTGGCAAGTAAGGCGAGGACCAGGCACAAGGCCCCCAAAGCAACCAGAGCAGATATGAACCATCAGATCAGAGATAGCCCAACAAAGCATCTGAAGTGTCAATGGACACTGAACAGGGGTAACAACACCCCACAAACTGTTACACAGCACACTGAACTAGAGCCAACAGGGCTCAAAAGTGAAGGAAACACCAAGAACCAAAGAAAATCCTAGACAGGCAAGACTGCCTCCAGGATCTTACTCCCAAAGCTGGCATCAGCCAACGCCAGCACATCAACACAGTAGTGCTTCGAAAAGGTGTGCACAGACTACCAAGTGGCAGCCTTGCACAACTGATCAGCAGAGGCCCCAACAGATCGAGTAGAATGAGCCATGACCCTGGAAGGGACAGGCTTCTTCCTCAGCTCATAAGCCTTACGAATAGTGGACTTGATCCAAGATACAATAGTCTTTTTGGAAAAAGGACTTCTGCCCTGGGGACCTCAGGAATGACAAACTGCGCTAAAGTGCTGCAACTCAAGAGACCACTTTCGGGAGAAACTCCTGAGAAGTGCGAAGCACCGCCTTGTTCTTGTGAAACACCAAAAAAGGTGGTTTACAGGACAGAGCATGTAACTCCACGACACGGTGAACTGATAAGATCACCAGGAGAAAGGCCATTTTCCACGTCAACAGGCGTAGAGGAATAGTAGCCAAGGACTCAAATGGCGGGCGCTGAAGAACTCCCAAAACCAAGTTAAGATCCCACGGAGGAGAGGGATTCTTGAAGGCAGGATGAGCATGAGCAACGCCCTGGAAGAAAACCTTGACATCAGGAAGGATGATAATGCGCTTCTGAAAGAAAACAGACAGCAGAAGTCTGAACCTTAAGGGAACTCAGACGGAGGCCCTTATCCACACCGTCCTGCAAAAAGGCCAGGACCGTAGGCAGATCAAATTTCTGAGACAGGTATCTGTCAGAACACCAAGATAAAAAAAGTTGACCAGACAGGATGGTAGATCTTAGAAGAAACAGGTTTGCGGGCACTGAGCATAGTAGCTACCAGTCCAGAAGAAAAACCTTTCTTCTTCAATATTGAGGATTCAATTTCCAAGCCGTCAAAGCTAGACGATGAACATCCTCCTTCCACAGGTAACCCTGTAGAAGAAGATCCAGACGGCAAGGGAGCCAGAATGGCTCCACCACTGACACATCCAGAAGCTCCGGAAACCAAGCCTGTTGAGGCCAGTACGGAGCAATCAGAATGACTGGACAGCGTTCCAGTCGCAATTTCCTTAACACCCTGTTCAACATTGGGAGGGGAGAAAAGATATAGGCCAGAGGAAACAACCAAGGAATGGACATTGCATCCACCGCCAGAGGTAGAGGGTCCCTCCACTGACAGCAGAACCTCAGAACCTTCCTGTTGTGTCTTGTTGCCATCAGGTCGATGTAAGGAATACCTCACTTCTGAACATTGAGGGTGAACACCTCTGGGTGCAGTTTCCACTCTCCGCTGTTCACTGTGTGTCGACTGAGGAAGTCCACCATGACCTTGTCCACGCCAGGAATGTGCACTGAGAATATGGCAGGAACGTTCTCGTCAGCTCAGGACAAAATAGCCTTGACCTCTAACCAAGCGGCGAGACTTCTTGTTCCGCCCTGCTTGTTTATATAAAGCCACAGCCGTGGTGTTGTCGGACTGTACCTGGACTGGACAGTCTTCCAGCTGAGATGTCCAATGATGAAGGGCATGAAATATCACCAACAAGCTCCAACAAGTTGATGGGAAGGAGAGATTCCTCCTGAGACCAGCGACCCTGAGCGCTCAGACCCAGGACTGCTCCCCAGCTGGAGAGGCTGGCGTCAGTCGTCACCGTGGTCCAGAAGGATACCAGAAAGGACTTGCCCTTCAGCAGATTGGAGAGGTCAAGCCACCACGACAAACTCCGTTCCACATGAAGAGGGAGGGACACTGACATCTTCAGAAGGTCCGGCTGACCCCTGCACACCTGGATCACAAACCTCTGGAGTTCCCTGGTGTGTGCCATGGCAAATGGGACCACTTCTATGGTGGAGATGAATTTCCCCACTAGAGAGGACAGCTTCTTGGCTGGAACTGGATCTTGAGCCAGAACCGCAGAAACCCTGTGGGCAATCTGGTGAGCTACCTCATCTGTGAGAAACACCATGCTTTTCTGAGTGTCAAAGAGAAGGCCCAGGAAGACCAGACACTGGGATGGGACAAGATCTGACTTCTCCATGTTGATGATTCACCCGTGATGGGTGAGAGTGAATTTATAGCTAAACCTGCTGATGAAGTTCTGCAGAGGGGGCTTTCAGAAGCAGATCGTCCATGTATGGAGAAACTGACGCCATCCCGATGGAGGACGGACACTAAGGCTCCCAAGACATGGTTGAAAACTTGAGGAGCTGTAGTCAGACCAAAGGGAAGAGCTGAAAACTGAAAATGCCCTCTGTTGCAGGCAAATCTGAGAACCTGCCGGCTCTCTGAAGGAATGGTGATGTGTAAATACGCGTCTTGAAGATCCAGAGAAGCAAGAAATTCCCCGGGGACATAGCAGCAATCACCGTCTGTAGAGACTCCTGGTGATAATGGGTCCAGATCACAAAGGAATTCAGAGCCTTCAAATCCAAAATAGGGTGACAACCGCCGTCCGTTTTTGGAGACCACAAAGAGGTTAGAGTAAAAACCCATACCTCTGTCCTAAACTGGAACCGGCTCTAGAACATCCTTCTCCAGAAGAACCTGAATAGCGCCGTTGAACAGCCGGCGTTTCTCCGTGCCCTGAAGCGTATGAGAAGGAAAGAAACGAAAGGGAGGAAGAGAGATGAAAGGAATCCTGTATCCTTCCGCCACCACCTGTAAAACCCACGGATCCGCCACTGAATCCTCCCAGACACTGTGGTAATGATGCAGACGGCCACCCACAGCAGAGTGGGGACCCAGGTTCGGTGAGTCATACCAAAGAAGGCATGGAAGCCTTGGGCTTGGAGGAGACCTTGGGCTTTCACTGCTGTTTGGGCTTGGAGAAGGTACGCAGAGCTGAGGGAACCATCTGGTTCGTCGGACGTGTCTCAGTCTGAAAGGAACAAAAATAATGATTACGCTTAAGCAGCGTTTTCTTCCTGGGGACCAAAGACAGAAGGATACTTTTACCCCCTGTGGCCTCATTAATCAGATCCTTGTGATCTGGCCCAAACAATGAAGTGCCTTGAAAAGGCAATGAGCGCAAGGCTTTCTTGGAAGCAGTGTCAGCAGACAAGATCTTGAGTCAAAGAGTCCGTCTGGCAACCACAGACATGGTGGAAACCCTAGCCACCAAACGGATGGCATCAAACAAGGCAGCAAAAACACAGTGCTGGGTCTCAGAAATGTTGGCAAGAAGCCCCAACATATCCTAAAAAGTAGAAGCACTCTGACTGACAGCCTGTTATCCCATGCAGCAGCGAACGCTGGACGCACGGCAGTGCCAGCAGTGGCAAAAAGGGACTTGAGGTAGACCTCAAGTTTCTTGTCAGTCCAGTCTTTCAGAGCTGACGCATCAGAAACTGGCAAGGCTGTAGACTTAGATGACCTGGAGATAGCAGCATCCACTTTGGGAGGACGAACCCACTGAGCAAGCACAGTCTCAGAGAAGGGATAAAGCTTGGCAAATTTCTTGGACACAGAAGGCTTCCTGTCCGGAGATTTCCACTCTTCAGACACAAGGCAGTCAAGAGTGGGGTTAGGTGGAAAGCAAGTAAGGGGCTTTTTAGGCTCCTGAAACACATCAGAGGGATCAGAAGGAACCTCTTGAACTAAGGGAATGTTTAGGGTAGTCAAAACAGCCCTGATCAGGTCCTCAGCCGAGGGCTCAGGATCGGCCTCAAAGGGGTCCCCAAAAAACTGAGAGGAGCCCACAGCAGAACATTCCTCTACATCCAAATCCACCAGCAGGGAAGACTTGACTGAAGAGGGGTCTGCCAAGAATGGAAGACCCCCTGTAACTGGGATGGAAAGAGTTGCAATGTAGACCTAAGGTCCCTAGTAGCAGCCTTTAACTCCTGCACCCAAACTGGCTTTAATGGATAGCTGGATGTCCCTGGGAGACCCTCAGGGACATCAAAACATGCTGGGCATAAATGGTAACCCTGAATGACAGTAAGAGCAATGCGCAATGGGGGATACAGAGACCCCAGCATCCTTAGTCTCAAGATTCCAATGGATTAGACATTCTCAGTGTCAAAAACTTACAGTACAAGAAATCACCCAATTACAGTGTGTAGGATTAAATTTTCACCCCAGAAAATCACTAAACTAGACTTATCTGGCAGGCGAAGGGTTAATCTGCAGAGGAGAGAAGGAGAAATTCAAGCCCTACGTATGACACTCGTTCTGGAAATGGCACAAAATGGCTGCCGCAGCGGGAGCCAATCAGAAAGGAGCGTGTGAAGCAAGTGCTCATGGGAAATGTAGTTTTCCCAGAAAAAGTACCTCAACAGTGCCCGAAGCCCCCTGAGCCCCCCAATACACATAAAACATGAACCAGATGATAGAGCAAGGGCAGAGAATAAGAATGAGCCATCTCTGAAGTTGCTAGGTAGAGCGGTTTCAGAGATGTCCCAAACTGTACAGTCCCATAGGAGTGAATGGAGCAATGGCGCCTATGCAGTAAAGCGCACCTTAACCCTTTGGGTGCCAGAGGGGTACGCAACGCATTGCAGGGCTATGCATTGCGTACCCCTCTGGCACTCAAACGGTTAAAGGTGTGGAACTCAAATTTTACAAAATCGAAACAGTAAAATAAAAATACATGAAACATCACTAGAACATGTTAGGATACCCAAAAAACACTGAACCAGTAGGAAAAGTGTCAGAAAACCCCCCAAAAGATGCAAAACGAGCAGTTAAAGGGTTAAAGTACCACATAAATCTGCTCCAAAACACCCAACAGACATACAAATAGACCCAATGAGTGCAGGAGTGTGCAATACGAACTCCAAAGGTAAAACCCCTGTGCGGAGGGGCATTGTGGGACATGTGGACCTGCAGCACTCAAAGGATTGCTCACCTTTCCGGCAGATCTTCTGTCTTCAGATCACCATGTATTAAGAAGAAGCCTCAGTGGGTAACTCCTGAGGAAAGAACTTGTAGCCAAGATTTTCCCCCCAGGGCTTAAGGTCCACAAAAAGCACCTGGTCACTGAGCTAGCCAGGGCATTGCCAGTTATGGTAATCCACCTAATGGTGGTATTCCATTTCTAACAGAAAAATAAAAAAATTCTAAAACTATAGCAGAACTGTTCTCTTGCCTGTGTCTTCACCAAGGAACAAATCTTTCTGGAGTTGGATGGCTAGCTGCAGCCAAGGAGGGAAGGTATGCTCCACCCCCTGCATACAATTCTAGAATTGTTCCTACAATTAAAGGGGCGGATCGCCTACCCAAAGTTACCAGTAACCTGTATTGGACGACAGAGAAATAGAAACAGGCATGACATGATCACAGATGACAAGGGAGGCTTTCGCTTAACCCGTCCACTCCTACCTCCTGCATTGCTTTGGCCACGTGGGTACGCATGTCCAAGCCTGTGCCCCACATGGGCTTTGAACTCTAAGGGTTAAACCTTTGATTGCTACACAGGTCTCAAACTGCTGTTCAAAGCACTTGAGAGCTGTAGCATTCATGGGGATAAAAGCGCAATTTAATGCAACACGATGTTTCATTTGTTTCTAGCAGCAGCTGGTTTGCTTCAGCATTACTTTAGTTTTTCTGTCTCTGGTTCTCCTTTGCCTTTCAGATTTGGAATAACAGTGAATTTTTAGTTTATTCTGCCATGAGCTGTTGTGTCACTTTTCAGGGATGCAGCCTCTTTCAAATTAATTTGTACACAGTCCTCCCACAATCACTGATCAAAGTTAGAAGGTCATGCAGCAAGTTCAAACAGCTATTATCTGTAGCAGGAGTAGCCAGACCTGATCCACAAGAGCTACCAGCAGCGCGTGTTTTCAGGACATCCCAGCCAGTGCACAGGTGGACTAATTAGTGCCTCAGTCACTTTAACGCTTTACGTGCCAGAAAGGAAAGGTACAAACACTTTGCAAAGCAATGTGTTGCATACACCCCTGGCACTGAAAAGGTTAATTACTTGACCTGCATTCATTCATGGATATCCTGAAAATGTGCCCTTGGTAGCTCTTGAGGAACCAGGGCCGCCGGCTACTCCCGAGCTATAGGATTTAAAAAAAAATAAAAATAAAAAAATAAACACATCAAAAGGACAATTCTTAAAAACATAGGATGTGTTTATAGCAGGAAACAGTCAAGCAAATGGGGAAAAATCAATATATAAATTTAACTTAGTTTTTGCCTATTAATATTCGGCACCTGCTTAATATGTAAAGTAATTAAATTTATGCGTTATTTGTTTTTCAACTTAACCTACGTTTTACACCTTTCAATTCCAGTATCTCATTTCCAGATCGTTCTCTCTCAAGTACAGTGAAAGCATGACTAGTGATCAGATTAAACACTGTCCATGTAGAGTAAGAGATATGGAGGAACCTATGAAGCAGTCTGCCTCCAGTCTAGTCTATTATTTACAGCGTACAGAGAACTCTGAGATCTATGAATTGTATAAATTATCAGTGGTGGAAATAGCTTTGCAGCTCTCAAAGTCTTTTCTGAAAAAATGTAACAATTATTCACTACCCCTGCTTTCACTGTCTTTGACAGAAAGCCATCTAGAAGGACATGAAAAAAATTAAAAATTAACAAAAAGTTGAGAAATGCGCAAAAGTTTAAATCACAGTTTAAAAGATTCTGGGGGAAAATAACTGCACCACAAAAGGAAAAAAACAACAAAATTCCCCCTTGATTTAAAGGGATAGTAATGTTTCACAATAAAAGCAGCTCCAACTAATCTTCATAGTATTTTGCCCATGGAGAGTGTAATTTCAGTATTGTCAGAGATGTAGTTCAAGAGTAATTGAATGATAAAATATCCCCCTCCCGCCCATTTTACTGATGTAACACGGATTACCTCAGAACAGAAACATGTTGTCCAAATGGCTTGCAGAGAGGGACAATCTTCAGTTAGCATAAGGGAAAAACCTGAAAAACCTGTCAAGGGGGCAGGGTTTTCCTTATGCTCACAGTAAGAAGATTGTTCCTTGCTGTGAGCTGTCTGGTCTTAAGATCAGATACCACATCTGAGGGGAGGTGGCTTACACTAGATAAAAGGGGCTGGAGGAGGAAACGATCATTCAATTACTCTTAAACTACAACTCAGACAGCTGAAAATAACACTCTCCATGGCCCAAATACTATGAAAATTAATTGGAGTGGCTTTTTTTGTGAAACGTTACTATCCCTTTAAATGGAGCTTTGGACCCCTTGAATGCTAGAGAGGTTTTCAACACATTGCTTCACAACACTTTGAAGACCTTTCTAGCATTCAAGGGGTTAAAAGACCCATTTTAAATAAAATGAGAAATGTCACTTAATGAACACATATGGCCCTAAACCCCTTGAGGTTTAGACAGGTGAGCAATGAATTGCTTTGCAATGCACGGTTCACCCCTCTGGTTAACCCTTTGAGAGGGGTATGCAACACACTGGCACTCAAAGGGTTAATGTGCATGTGAATGATGGCAAAGATCAGGATAAACTTACTGATGAAGAGCCCAGCATGGATTTTGGTGATCTTATAATTCCTGCTATAGAATGCCGTAACGTATCAAACTTTGATACCCTTTCCTTTTTGTCCTGTGGGAAGAAAAAACAACAAAAAAATATGTTAGGGTAACACTATAATAACTTGCCTATTAAAAATAAATTATTCATCAAGCTTAAAGAGATAGTAATGTCATGATATAAAGTTATCCAATTATACTTGCACAGTAGCGTTGTACGTGTCCATATCATTTTAGTCTTGTAATTTTATTTTAAAGTTTTCTCCTCCTGCCCCTTTTCTCTACATCACTCTTGTTCCCCCATATCTGAAACCCAGACAGATCTCAATGGGGATGATATTGTAGGTGTCTGAATAAGGAAAACCCTGCTCCCACCCTTGACACAATATTGTCCCTCGTTGAGATCCATCCACACTGGCTTTCAGATGCTGCTCCCTTTCATTCAAGCTATTGCTATCCCAGCCGAAATGGGTTAAGAGCTGCCAAATAGAGCACAACATTTCAATAAGTAAACCATTGTAATCTTTATCCAGATTGTGAGCACACAGAAATCAGAAATTGCCTGAGAGGTATCCAAAGCCTTAGGGCGATATTTCAATAATATACCCATCAGGGAAATGCTGGGCAACATTTACTAATATCACAATAAAGAAATACTACATTTTACATTTGCTGAAGGCAACAACCCCTTCTCTTTCTCACCCTCACCATCACCCACCCATCTACTAAAGCACATTGTTCCTCTACACTGGCTAAACTGCTACAGCCCCTGCCATCAGGTTTGGACATTTGTAAATATGACCCAGCATTTCAGTGATGTTTATGTACGGTGAAGTTAAACATTAAGACCAGCACTACAGGCCAGTTCAGTGGGACTGGAGCTCTCCCTAGTAACCTCTCTGCCAAAGTGCTAAAGCTGCTCATGTCCATTGTGCATCTAATCGCTGTCATTGTTCCAGTATCTTATTGAAATGTCACCCTAATGCGCTGGATACCTCTCAGGCAAGTTCTGATTTCAGCGTGCTCACAAACTGGATACTGATCACAATTTTTTACTTATTGAAATGTCCCCTCTATTTGGCCCACATTAAGTGTGCAACATCAGAATGTTGCACTTTTGATGCAGACAACATTCTGATGTCATCCTTTTAATGGTCACCAAATAGAGGGCAACAATTCAGTAGTGCACCCTGTCTGGAGTCTCATCCCAATGTTTTTTCTCTGTGAGGAAGTTGTAAGTTCAACATGGGCTGAGAGAAAAATAATTTAATGTATATTCACTCTTTCCTCTTTCATCCAGAGTATAACACAGGAGCCATGGGGATATACTAAAGCTATCCCCCAAGATTTCAGGGAAGGTAAAAGAGAAAAACACCGCACCATCAAAGACCAGTAGCCACAGGACCAAACTGGTACAAGATGAAGCTCGTCTTGTAAGGTTCCGATTTCTGAGAAAGGACACATATAGTCACCTTTGAACCAAAAATGGCTTCAGCCGAAGCCAGCGCCCTCACAGTAGTGCTTGGTAAAGGTGTGCCCAGATGACCATGTCGCTGCCGTACATAACTGCCCAGCAGTGGCTGATTTTTGTAGGCCCAAGATGCATCCACCAACTTGGTGAAGCAAGCCATGACCCGAAGAGGTACACATTTCTTCCTCAGAATATATGCCTGGCAAATGGTCACCTTACACCAGAAAGACCTTCAACACAGCCCTCAGGAACTAAAGAGCAAAGCAGATATTTGAAAAGGTTGCCTGCAATGAACAGAGTTCAAGCATCTTACCACATACAACAGATGAAGTTCCTGCTCTAAACGCTAGGAAGGAGCTAGGCAAAGAGGAGGAAGGACAGTTTCAGGATTTCACATCAACCTTGAGCAAAAAAAAAAACACACAAAAAGGATTTTGCAAAACCTTTTCTAGTGAAAAATCAGAAAAAGTGGTTATCAGGAAAAGTTTGACAGACAATAGCCAGACAGTGTCTTGAAACAGCAGACGCAAACAAACTGAAGGAAGTTTCTGAAGCACTCTCAAAACCAGGTTCAAATCTCAGGGAGAAGTGGGATCCCCAATGACAGGGTGGGATAAGCCATGCCTTGAAAATTGTTTGCACATCATGGAGCAATGCAACGTGCTGTTGGAAAAGAACATAGAGCAGTAATCTTAACTCCGATGGAACAAAGGAACTAATGTTAAGCCCTTTCTGAACACCATCCTGAAAAAAGCCAAAGACAACCAGAACACAAAAAGGCCCCTGGTGCGAGCCTTGGTCTGCACAACATTTATAAAACAGGGACCAACCTATTATAGGCCCTGGAAGAAAAGAGGATTTTAGTCTTACCTGTTAAATCCTTTTTGCTTAGTCTATACAGGTTACTGGTAACTCTGGGAGGCAATCCGCCCATTAGTAGGCAGGAACAATTCTCAAAGTGTATGCAGGGGGTGGAGCCTCCCTTCCCTCCTGGCTGCAGCTAGCCAATCAGCTCCAGAAAGATTTGAGAAATTATGACTAGATAGTAGATGGGAAGAAGACTCCTGTGAGCATGACCCCAAAGGACCCGCATGGTCTGCACCAGGAGAGCCAAGCATGGTCTCTTGACAGGGTGGGAGACCAGTATCCTGTATGGACTAAGAGAAAAGGATTTAACAGGTAAGACTAAAATCCTCTTTTCTCTATCATCCAATACAGGTTACTGGTAACTCTGGGATGTCCACCCATTAAGTTTCCCAGAGGCAGGAAGAAGGCAAGGACCAGGCGCAAGGCCCCCAAAGTCACCAGAACATATATGAACAGATCACAGATAGCCCAACAACAACTGAAGTGTCAACGGACACAAAACAGGGGTAACGGCACCCCAGGAACGTTACACAGCACACTGAACTAGAACCAACAGGGCTCAAAAGTGAAGGACTCACTAAGAACCAAGGAAAATCGTTGACAGGCAATATAGCCTCCAGGATTTTCCTCCCAAAGCTGGCATCAGCCGATGCCAACACATCAACACGGTAGTGCTTCTAAAATGTGTGCACAGACGACCAAGTGGCCGCCTTGCATAGCTGATCAGTGGAGGCCTGACTCTTGTAAGTCCAAGAGGCCCCAACAGAACAAGTGGAATGAGCCATGACCCTGAAAGGGACAGGCTTCTTCCTTCGCTCATAAGCCTTACGAATAGTGGACTTGATCCAAGAAGCAATAGTCACCTTCGATGCAGGTCTTCCTGCCCTGGGACCCTCAGGAATGACGAACAGCGCATCTGATTGCCTGACAGACTCAGTGAGATGCACATAAACCTTGAGACAAGGCACCACGTCTAACAAGTGAAGATCCCTCTCCTTGTCAGAGGTGGAGTCAGGGCAGAAAGAGGGCACCACAATCTCAGGATTGATGTGGAACTCAGAGACCATCTTCGGCAGAAATTCTTTAGAAGTGCGAAGAACCGCCCTGTCCTTGTGAAACATCAAATAGGGGGTTTACAAGACAGAGCATGTAATTCAGCCACACGGCGAACTGACACAATAGCCAGGAGAGAGCCCATCTTCCACGTCAACAGGCGTAGAGGAATGGTAGCCAAATACTCAAAGGGGAGTGCTGAAGGATGCCCAAAACCAAGTTAAGATCCCACTGAGGAGTGGTAGACTTGAAAAGAGGAGGAGTATGAGCAATGCCCTTGAAGAAAATCTTGACATCAGGAAGGATGGCAATGCGCCTCTGTTTTCTTTCAGATAGAGCAGAAGTCTGAACCTTAAGGGAACTCAAACTGAGGCCCTTATACACCCAGTCCTGCAAAAAGGCCAGGACCGTAGGTAGATCAAAGTCCTGAGACAGGTCCCTGTCAGATCCAAAATCTCCGGAAACCAAGACTGATGAGGCCAGTACGGAGCAGTCAGAATGACTAGGCAATGCTCCAGTCGCAATTTCTGCAACACCCTGTGCAACATGGGAAGGGGAGGAAAGATGTAAGCCAGAGGAAAGACCCATGGAATGGACATTGCATCCAATGCTAGAGCCAGAGGGTCTCGCCACCGAGAGCAGAACACTGGAACCTTCCTGTTCTGTCTCGTTGCCATCAGGTCGATGTATGGGGGACCCCATTGCTGAACAATGAGTTGGAACACCTGTGGGTGCAACTCCCACTCCCCGTTGTCCACTGTGTGTCAACTGAGGAAGTCCACCATGACATTGTCTACGCCTGGAATGTGCACTGAGGATATAGCAGGTAAGTGTTCTTCTGCCCAGGATAAAATAGCCTTGACCTCTAACCAAGCAACGAGACTTCGTGTTCCGCCTTGCTTGTTGATGTAAGCCAGGGCCATGGCGATGTCGGACTCCACTCTGACCAGACAGTCTTCTAGCTGAGATGTCTAATGTCGCAGGACATGAAATATCGCCCGAAGCTCCAAAATGTTGATCGGAAGGAGGGACTCCTCTGGAGACCACCGACCCTGAGCGCTCAAGTGACCCAGGACTGCACCCCAGCCAGAGAGGCTAGCATCCGTTGTCACCATGGTCCAAAAGGGCCCAGAAAGGTCTTGCCATTCAGCAGGTTGGAAAGGTCGAGCCACCATGACAAGCTCAGTTCCACATGAAGAGGAAGAGAAGCAAACGTCTTCAGAAGATCTGTTTGACCCTTGCACACCTGGATCATGAACCTCTGGAGTTCTCTGGTGTGTGCCATGGCAAACGGAAACACTTCTATGGTGGATATGAATTTCCACACCAGAGATGACAGCCTCTGGACAGGAACTGGATCCTGAGACAGAATCGCTGAAACCCTGTGGGCGATCTGTTGAGCCACTTCGTCCGTCAGGAACACCATGCTCTTCTGAGTGTCGAAGAGAAGGCCCAGGAAGACCAGACGCTTGGATGGGACAAGATCAGACTTGTCCAAGTTGATGATCCACCAGTGATGGGCGAGAGCCCGAATGCTGTTCTGAACTTGCTGATGAAGGAGGTTCGCAGAGAGAGCTTTCAGAAGCAAATCGTCCATGTATGGAATAACTCTGATGCTGTTCTGGTGGAGGACGGCTATCAAGGCTCCCAGGACACGGTTGAAGACCTGAGGAGCTGTCGACAGACCAAATGGAAGAGCTGAGAACTGAAAACGTCCCCTGTCGCAGGCAAACCGGAGGTACCGCCGGCACTCTGGATGAATAGCAATGTGTAAATACGCGTCCTGAAGATCCAGAGAAGCAAGGAATTCCCCCGGGGACATTGCAGCAATCACTGTGCGCAGAGACTACTGACAATAATTAGTCCGTGTCAGAAATTGAAGGAATTGAGATCCTTCAAGTCTAAAATAGGGCGACAACCGCCGTCCTTTTTGGCAACCACAGAGGTTTGAGTAGAAACCCGAACCCCTGTCCTGGATAGGTATTGGCTCCAGAACATCCTTGTCCAGAAGAGCCTGAACAGCGCTGTCAAAACAGACAGTGTTACTCTGTACCCTGAGGAGTGTGAGAAGGCCGAAAACGAAAGGGAGGAAGAGAAATTAAAGGGATCTTGTAACCTTCCGTCACTACCCCTAAAACCCATGGGTCCTTCACAGAATCCTGCTAAATGCGGTAATATTGTCGCAGACAACCACCCACAGCGGAGTGCAGACCTGGGTTTGGCTAGTAATGCTGAAGAAGTCTTGGAAGCTTTGGGCGTGGAGGAGACCTTAGGCTTCCATTGTTTGGGCTTGGAGGAGGTAAGCGGAGCTGAGGGAACCGTCTGGTTCACCGAACTTGTCTCATTCTGAAAGGAACGATAAAAACGGTTACGTTTTAAGCAGCAATTTCTTCCTGGGAACCAAGGGAAGAAGGGTACTCTTAAACCCTGTGGACTTAGTGAGCAGATCCTTAAGATCTTGCCCAAACAAAGAGGTACCCTGAAAAGGCAGGGAAGGTAAGGCTTTCTTAGAAGCAGTGTCAGCAGACCAGATCTTGAGCCAAAGAGCTTGTCTGGCCACCACAGACATGGTGGAAACCCTAGCCACCAAACGGATGGCATCATATAAGGAAGCAGCCTCAGAAAAGGGATAAAGCTTGGCAAATTTCTTGGACACAGAAGCTTTCTTGTCCGGGGATTTCCACTCCTCAGACCAGTGGTTCTCAAACTTTTTTTGTTCGGGGCACCCCTAACACATAATCTGGAACATTCGAGGCACCCCTAACATATTGAATGTACTTTATCAAGGGCATAATGAAGGTACCATACATAAATATATAGTTATTATTAGGTCTTACAATCATAATAACAAGATTAAACATAACGTGCATAACAATTTCTATAAATCTTTATTTAAAAGCCAATTTTTGTTAGTCTTCACTGAAAACATGGGGCACCCTAAGTTGATGTCCGTGGCACACCAAAGTGCCACGACACCCTGGTTGAGAATCACTGCCTCAGACACTAGACAGTCAAGAGTAGGGTTAGGTGGAAAGCATGTAAGGGGCTTAGCAGGCTCCTAAATACATCAGAGGGATCAGAAGGGACCTCCTGAACTAGGGGAATGTTAAAGGGATAGTAATACTTAAAATGTAAAAAAAAAATATGTTGTAGGGTTTATCCCCCTGAGTAAAACATGAGTACTCCCACTGCTGAGAGGTGTTTTATTCAAAAGTTATTAATTTTCAAAGTTGAATTTTAGGTGCAATATCACAGTGGCCTGAAATTGTACAGTGGCGCTGTTGCTACACGATCCTATGGACAACTCTGGTCAGTTGACCATAAATCTCCATAGGATGGTGTAGCAACAGCACCACTGTACAAATTCAGGCCACTGTGATATTGCACCTAAAAAATTCAACTTTGAAAATTAATAACTTTTGAATGAAAGACCTCTCAGCAGTGGGAGTACTCTTGTTTTACTCAGGGGGATAAACCCTACAACATATTTGTTTTTACATTTTAAGTATTACTATCCCTTTAAGAGTAGTTAATATGGCCCTGATCAGGCCCTCAGCGGAGGGTTCACGATCAGCTTCAAAAGGGTCCCCAAAAAACTGAGAGGACTCAAACACAGAACATTCCTCAACATCTAAATCCACCAGCAGTTCCTTCTCAGAGGAATCTGACACGTCAGGTACTCCCTGAGGTTTGGGCAGGGAAGATCTGACTGAGGAGGGGGCCTGCAAAGACTGAAAGGCCCCCTATAACTGCTATGGAAAGAGTTGTAATGTGGAACTAAGGTCCCTAGTCGCAGCCTTGAACTCTTGCACCCAAGCTGGCTCTTTTGCATGGCTGGAGGTCCCTGGAATGCTGTCAGGGACATCAGAACATGCTGTGCATAAATAACCTGAGAATTCTCTAGGTAGCCCTGAGTGACAGGAAGAGCAAAGAGCAATGGGGGATACAGAAACCCCAGCCTCCTTAGTCTTAGGTCTAGCCCCAAGCTCCAGCGGTATAGACATTCTCACAGTGTCAAAATAACCAATTGTACAATAAGTCACCCAATTATAGTGTGTAAGATTAAAGTTTCATCCCAGAAATCGCTAAAATAAACTTATCTGGCAGGCGAAGGGTTAAGAGGTGTAGAGTCCACACCCTGCGTAGGATACTCGCCCAGAAATGCTCACAAAATGGCTGCCGTGGCAGAAGCCAATCAGAAACAAGGGCATGAAGCAAGTGCTCATGGGAAATTTAGTTTTTCCCCAAAGCTACCCTGAACAGTGCCCGAAGCCCCCTGAGCCCCCCAACACACTAGAAACATGAACCAGATGATAGATGAAGGGTAGACAAGTAAAATGAGCCATCTCTGAAGTCGCTAGGTTAAATGGTTGCAGAGATACATCCCAAACAGTACAGTCCCACAGGAGTGAATGGAGCAATGGTGTCTATGTGGAAAAGCACGCCTTAAAGGCGCAGTACACAAATTTTACAAATATTAAAGTAAAACATAAAAAGGTGTAAATCATCAATAGAACATGTGAGGATACCTAAAAAAAAACACTAACCCAGTAGGAAAAGTAGAAAAACTCCAAAAAACGGCCAAAGCAGCAGATAAAGGGTTAAGTGACCACATAAACCTGCTCCAAACACCCAGCAGACATACAGATAAACCCAATGAGTGCAGGAGTATGCAATAGGAACTTCAGGAATACACTCCTGTGCGGAGGGGCACTGTGGGACAAGGGGACCTGCAGCACACAAAGGGTTGCTCACCTTTCCTGCAGATCTTCTGTCTTCCGATTACTATGCAGCAAGGACTACCTCAGTGGGTAACTCCTGGGGAAGCACTTGGAATCTAGACTGGAGCACAGTAACAATAATAGAGGGTGAAACCCTCTTTTTCTTCATGATACTTGTAGTTCAAGCAAGGGGCTATGAGATCCGCTGCTGATAGCCCACAACAGTGGATGATAAAGTTGAACATTCCCTAACTGAGCTCCCAATTCCCAAGATGCACATACTGGAGACTGAGACCGTATGACACTACATTTTTGTATCCCTGGATTGTGAACTGCTGGGAAAGCTTGCAAGTGGGCCTAAGCCACAACAGGCTCTTTCAGACCTTGGTTAAACTGGACACATTCTCTAAGTGATCATCTTTGCACTGTCAGGCTGAATACGTAGGACCCTAGGAGGGGACTAGAACAGTGGTGTAATACGTGCAAATAACTTGCAAATCCAAAACATTGATGGCCAAAAGCTCTCCTGCCTGATCCAGAGGTGATGTACCGTGAGAGGACGCAGGGCAGCACCCCAGCCAAGCAGGCTGGCATTGTGGTGACCACAATAAAATCCTTAATGATTAACAGAAGACCCCCATGTCAGATGAGATCACTGAAACCACCAGCAAAAGTCCTTTGAAGAGACAGATATGAAGAGATAGATATAAAAGATAAAAAAAAAATGATAAAAGAAACTGGATAAAAATCTAATCACTTAAAGTTTGTGCTTCAATTAAAGAACTGTCCTTGTGTAACGGGTATGGTTGGAGACTACTACCGGATAAGCAGATAGTGGATATTTGCTAATTGGTCCACACTTATATGCATATACAGAGCATTGGGGGGAGCTATAAGGTGAGGGACAACCAGACAGATCGTTAACACAAATCGGTTTGAGACAATGTGTATAATGGCCCCTTACATGCAGTCAATGTGCATCAATCCTTACAGAAGTATAGGTGGCCTCTTACTTCAGTCGCATGATGGGTCTTCGCGTGTCTCAAAACCAAATGCCGGTCATTTTCTTTTCCTCTCCTCTCCTTCCCTTTCTGCCCCAAGATGGTGCCATGTGTTCCCCTCTGCTCTCTGGTTGACGTCCCGTCCTCTCTGATTGTAGGCTGCAGGCTTATACTTCAACACATTTCGGCCAGAAGAAGGTCTCCAACCACTCAAGTATACAAGGACAATTATTTAATTAAAGCACAAACTTTAAGAGATTAGCTTTTAATCCAGTTTCTTTTTTTAAATCTTTTATCGTTCATATATCTGGATTTGCCTTTTTAACTTTATCGCGATAAGAATATATTCTTATGTTATACATATCTATCTTTGTGTATTTTTAATTTTTGCATGTCACATATGGTCTTTGACTTTATTAAACCAATTACTACACTTAGATTTTGTTTCGCTGTCTTGCCTCTCCCTACTCTGTGCATGACGATCGCCCTCTGGGAGATTGAACTGTGAGAATCTTCTGAGACAAGCAGCAATGGAGAGTGTGCCCTAAGAACTGACTGATAGGGAGAGTTTATTCTATACACTGAACCTTTATACTAAGGACAAAATAGACAATACTTCCCTCACATTGTATTAGATCTGTGATGGATACATTGTTATATCTGTTTCTATCACTCTGAACTATTCCGGTGTTGGATTTAAGGTTAGGTAGCGCTGTATATTTTGTTCTAAATTTAGATTAGGTTCATGTCTGGAGCAATCACTGAACATACAGCTGCAATTCTCTTGTAAGGAATTGTGCAAAGGTAACAGAAACCAGGTAACCCAGCACATTCATGTACTCTTGCATCATAGCCAACTACGAAGATGTTGTCTCTACGGGTGTTATAGGCAAGGACTAAATCTTGTCATGTAGGATATCTAATTGCATGTCTAGAAAATAAAGGATCAGGGGAGGGATCAGGTACTTTGAAATTGAGGGCCCAACTGTGCAACACCAGAATGGAATTACACTCATGAATATAGGTATGTAAGATTACCTCTGAACAAGTTGAGTAAAACGTTGTCTAGGTAGTGAATCAGATCTCCTGATTATGGATGTGAGCCACCAAGAGACAGGACCTTTGTGTAGACCCTTGAAGCCAATGTTCAACCAAATGGAAGGGCAGTGTACTGAAAGCAACTGTCCTAAAACACAGAGCAGGAAGGACTGATGATCAGGATGTATTCAGACATGCATGTAGGTTGCTCACAAGTCTGGGGAAGCAAGACACTCCCCTAGCTGCAAAGATCACAAAGATTGCATTTGGAAACCGTGGGGCCAGCACAAATTGGTTGAAGCACTTATGTCCAGAACAGGATGTAAGTCCAGAACAGGATGTAATCCATTGTCTTTTTTGTGAACAAAAAAAGATTTTAACAGAATCTGATGAAGCATTCCTATAAAGAAAGCCAGATGAACACCTGCTTTTCTAGCAATTAAAAAACTGTGTCTAGAAATAGATGTCCAAGATCTGGATCCTGAGAAGCTCTGAACAGGGGGGAAAAAATAAATGGTGATGGGAGGGGGGAAAGGATTGGAAGTTTATGAGGTACCCTTGTGAAATCACCCACAAAACCCATTCATCCGTCACTGCAATCACCCACAGGCAGAAACAAATCAGGACCCAGAGAGCCATGCAGAGGTGGATGTCAGCCTTAGGCTTCTAAGAAGTCTACTTGCCTGCCCAAGCCTGCTTTGGGTTTGGGGGAGGTGT
This sequence comes from Rhinophrynus dorsalis, assembly GCA_037306005.1. Lineage (NCBI taxonomy): Eukaryota > Metazoa > Chordata > Amphibia > Anura > Rhinophrynidae > Rhinophrynus > Rhinophrynus dorsalis. Next base: position 565,871,377 of record CM074718.1, read on the forward strand.
ACCTGCAGGGCCTGAGGAATTGGTGTACTTGGCACATGCCAAACTGATAGTGTTCTCCAGCCCCGTGCATACATGATTAGGTGACCCAGAAGCACAAGTCATTGCTTATATAAAAGCTTGTCTGCACAGCACAATAGGCTCTAGTCAATATTGTTCACTTATATGGTAAGTTTGACTTATTTACTACAGATATGAAAACAAAGTCAAACTTACCATAGAAGTGAAAAATATTGACTAGAGCCTATTGCACTGTGCAGACAAGCTTGGATGAACAACTCATACAGTATATACACAGAAGTAGTAAACTAAAATCTAAAAATATCAGGTTTGTTTTTCCTGGACATCGATGGCAACATTAAACAGATGGGTTCAATTCTCCCCTTTCAACTGATAGAACAGAGAACAACTCAAACAAATTCAAACAGTATAAGAGACCCCCTTCACTAGTCTCCCCCCCCCCCCATCCTCTGAAACTGGTAGGGACTTGAGTTGCTGGCTCTGTTTGTGGGAGCGGTCTTTTCTTTTGAGGCAGGATCCTCTGTCTTTTTACAGTTTTAGTTCTCTTCCGCTCTCCTTATGAAACTCCATCTTAACCCCCTCCCTTCCTAGGTTGGTGGGCTGGAGTCCCTGTAGCAGCTAGGGTATTCCTGCATAAATCCTAAAAGATGTAAAAGACAGAGTGCTGTGAATGTTGTTTCTTCCAGTGGGCTAATCTGAAGAATATTCTGCCCTTTGCAGATCTGGATTTCCTGGAGGTATATGCAGGTGAATGGCTGTCTATGCCACCAGCTCAAATGGTTGCCATACTATAACTTGTTTCCTCTATGAATGCAGATGGGTGTAATCCAAAGAATTTTCATTACTTAATTATGTTCACCTGTGGGGAGCTCTGCTGAAACCATTTCATCCTGAGGAGGTATTTCAATGGGGCTTATGTACTTTATGTCTAGCTTTGGGTCATATACTTTCAGCATTCTGGGCATATTGCTTCATTATTAATCTCCCCCCCCCCCTCCCTCTCTCCTTTGGAGAAATCAGATGTGTGTATATTTGTCCTCATCTTCAAGTCCTATGGCTGTACTTCTATGGTGGGCAGCTTCAGTTTCTGATGCTTGTTCATGAGTGCTCTACGTGGCTGCATTTTGTGCAGATGCCTTATGTTCTCCAATAGAGCATGTGCATGCCATGTTAGCACTTGGGCTTGGATGCATGTGTACACGCTATGGTTGCACATCGTGCTAGGACATAGAGGTTCATATGTAGATTCTATTGCTGTGCTTGTGTTTTCTCTTTGGCTGCATATGCGTGAGTGTGTTCTTACTATGAGGGGCTAGCATATGGCTATATTTGGGTACATGTGTACAGTGGATATTTAAAAAAAAAAAAAAAAAAAATTACACACCCCTGTTAAAATGCCAGGTAATTGTGATGTTAAAGAATGAGACAGATAAAAAATGGCAGAACATTTTCCAGCTTTAATGTGACCTATAATGTGAACAATTCAATTGCAAAACAATCTGAAATCTTTGAGGGCGAAAAATAAAAAAAAAACTCACAATAACCTGGTTGCATAGGTGTGCACACCCTTAAACTAATACTTTGTTGAAGAACCTTTTGATTTTATTGCAGAAATCAGTTTTGTTTTTGTTTTTTTTTTGGTAGGAGTTTATTAGCATGGCACATCTTGACGTGGGAATATTTGCCCACTCTTCTTTGCAAAAGCGCTCCAAATCTGTCAGATTGCGAGGACATCTCCTGTGCACAGCCCTCTTCAGATCACCCCACAGATGTTCAATTGGATCCCTGTCTGGGCTCTGGCTGGGCCATTCCAAAACGTTAATCTTCTTCTGGTGAAGCCATGCTTTTGTGGATTTGGATGTGTGCTTTGGGTCCTTGTCGTGCTGAAATGTGCTCTTCCTCTTCATCTTTCTAACGGACGCCTGAAGGTTTTGTGCCAAAATTGCCTGGTATTTGGAACTGTTCATAATTCCCTCCACCCTGACTAAGGCCCCAGTTCCAGCTGAGGGAAAAACAGCCCCAAAGCATGGTGCTGCCACCACCATGCTTCACTGTGGGTATGGTGTTTTTTGGGTGATGTGCAGTGTTGTTTTTGCGCCAAACATACCTTCTGGAATTATGGCCAAAAAGTTCAACCTTGGTTTCCTCAGACCATAACACATTTTCCCACATGCTTTTGGGGGACTTGGATGTTTTTCTTTGTAAGAAAAGGCTTCAATCTTACCACCCTACCCCATTCATATGAAGCATGAGCTATTGTTGTCACATGTAGCACACAGCCAGTACTTGCCAGAAATTCCTGCAGTTCCTTTAATGTTGCAGTAGGCCTCTTGGAAGCCTCCCTGACCAGTTTTCTTCTCGTCTTCTCACCAATTTTGGAGAGACGTCCAGTTCTTGGTAATGTTTCTGTTGTACCATATTTTCTCCACTTGATAATGACTGTCTTCACTGTATTCCATGGTATATCTAATGCTTTGGAAATTCTTTTGTACCCTTCTCCTGACTGAGATCTTTCAACAATAAGATCCCTCTGATGCTTTGGAAGCTCTCTACGGACCATGGCTTTTGCTCTGAGATGCAACTAAGCAAATGCCAGAAAAATCCTACTAGAACAGCTGAACTTTATTTGTGATTAAATCGGAGTCACTTTAAATGATGGCAGGTGTGTAATGACTTCTATTTAATATGAGATTGAATGTGATTGGTTAATTCTGAACACAGCCACATCCCCAGTTATAAGACAGTGTTATTGTGAATTTTTTTTTTTTTTAACACACACACACACACACACACACACACACACACACACACACACACACACACACACACACACACACACACACACACACACACACACACACACACACACACACACACACACACACACACACACACACACACACACACACACACACACACACACACACACACACACACACACACAATATTTCAGTTTGATTTGCAATTTAACAGGTGGGTGTAGACTTTTTATATCCACTGTATGTTACACAAAGATATGGCTGAATTGTCATGCATGTGATATGGCAGCACAGTGTTGCTTGCACTCTCATTCTCAGTAGCTCTGCTGTGGTGAATGTGCTTTTATGTCATATCTTTGTGGTGCATCTGTGCATATGCTGTTGCAGCACTGTGGAGAGTATGTGTGAGCGCTGTTGCATAGGTGCTCTGGCCAAGGTGGAGCATAGGCACTGTTGTTGCATTGTTGGAGAGTGTTGGTTGTTTTGTTTTGTTTTTTTTCTATTTGAGCATTGTTGCCACCTTTGTTTGCATATGTGTATGACTTGGTTTGAATTTGAGAATGCACCTTCCCCCTGCAGGGTTCTCATGTGGAGACACGGTTTCAGTGCTGTGAGTTTGCATGTGTGAACGCAGTTGCTGCGCTGTGGACATACACAACAGGGCTCCACCCAAGCTTGGACCTCTCTGTGATTGGTGCCTTCGCAAGGTATGGCCACTACTGGTGCACAGTGATGTTAGCATGTTTGTATGTTCTCACTGTGTTTGCGTGGGTTTCCTCCGGGTACTCCGGTTTCCTCCCACACGCCAAAAACATACTGATAGGTGAATTTAGATTGTGAGCCCCAATGGGGACAGGAACCAATATGAGTGTAAAGCGCTGCGGAATCTGTGTGCGCTATATAAATAAAGGATTATTATTATTATCTGCTGTAGCCACAGTGAAGCTCCTGCACATGAACTGTAACTACTCTATGGTGCATGTGCGCACACTATTGCTACACTGTGTTGATTATGAATGCATGATATGGTGTGCTGGGGTGTGTTTATGCCCAATACAAACTATATTTGCATTATTGTGTGTGTTTTGGCTGCTCTATGGTTGCATACTATGGTATGTTGTAGTGCTCACATGCAGTCCTAGTATACATGTATATTACCCTCAAACGGATACTGCCAATAGATATGGAGGGGGGGGGGGGGGGGTGTTTTGAAACGCTTCTAAAAGGAGAACACTAATTTAAAATGGATCTCCACTAAATTTAGAAACTAAAACAAACAAGTTACTAGCCCCCAAAATCCTTTATTGTACCTACACAGCGCATCTAATATCGTAACAAGAGTATACAAGGATGAAGCTGCCATCTTTATGAACAAGCCAGACCTCATAATGGTAAACCATAGCCCCATGCATAATATAAAGCAGAACTACCACCCCACTTAAATTTGCCCATAAATTATTATCTATCTGGTGACTAGCTGCTCAATAGTGCTAGTCACCATAATTACCTACTTTTAAAGAATGCCTACTGCTCCCAGGACTGACAGCCAGGAAACAGCGCAGACATCCTTGCATAGTGATGTCGGCACCTGTGCTGTCAGTCCCTTCCGGTACCGCTCAGCTCCGAGCAACGCCTCCTAGAGCAGACTGGGACTGACAGCATAGGCGCACAGACATCACTATGCAAAGATGTCTGCACTGTTTCCTGGCTATCAGTCCCAGGAGCAGTAGGAATGCTCTAAAAGGAGGAAATAATTCTGGCAACTAGCACTATTGAGCAGCTAGTCACCAGATGGGTAATTCTTTAGGGGCAAGTTTCAACCGGGTGGTAGTTCTGCTTCAACCTCAAGGACTAGAGCAGTATGCTTAAACACTTTGCTTTCCATTCTGTTGCTCACACCTTAAGGTGTTAATATGTGACAAATTTGCAACCAGTGACAGTTCTGGTAATCTAATTCATTTGTGCTTACTTGTGCAGTGCATATGCTGCAGCTTAATTTTAGTTTCCTATCAGAAGTTGCACAATAATAACAAAAAAGTTACCTTTGCAGTTAGTTAATACTGTGTCAAGCGAGTTATGGGGATTTAGATTTTTATGTTAATTGACTTGCTGGAAAAAACTATAAATGCGTATGTAGTCAAATATACAAGTGCAAAAGGAATCCATCATATTGCAGTTCATTGGGAATTCTGAGATTTAAAAGGTTTCCTACCGTGCAGTTTGTTCCCTCCAAAAAATTGCTTCCGTTTTTAAAGGAATAGTAATACTAAATTTTCATAAAGTTGCATTTTGGTCATATTACAAATGTAAAATAAACAAAGTCTTGTTGCTAACAGTTACCTAGTTTTATAGTTATATGCTTTTAAAGTTCCCCCCTCAAGCCCTTTTTCCAGAAGTCAGCACTCTAGCTGACGGTTGAAGATTCTGGTCATTTGACCAGACGGCTCTTCAGCAGAGCCGAAATAGCGTTAGCTACAAAGAAATTTTTCATTAGAACGGTCTACAAAGTGTGCATGCCTCCCAGGTACAACTTTGTAGACCGTTCTAATGAAGTAATTCTTTGTAGCCAACGCCATTACGGCTCTGCTGAAGAGCCGTCTGGTGAAATGACCAGAATCTCGATCTGTCTGTAGATCGCTGTCATCTAGAAAATGGGGGGCATTAAAAGCGTAACCAACTATAAAGCTAGACAACGGTTATAAACGGGGACTTACATAATTTAGTTTACTTTTGTAACAAACAAAATGCAACTTTAGGAAAATCTAGTATTACTATCCCTTTAATGCATCAGTCTAATGCACATAAAACATAACACAGGATATTTTTCCTAGTAAAAACTGCATGTACATATATCTTAACTGAAACTCTTCCTCTCCATCCAGAAGATTGTTCTACTTAGTCTAGGCAGACAGAAAATATAGTTCAACGCCCTTTTCAGCAACTCTGCTTGCACTTATTATATAATGTGATTTATTAGAAACAATGGGCCTTATCTATGTATAAAAGCAAACTGAAGCAATTCTGGAGGCAAATAAACTATACCAACGATACAATGCACTGCAGACCTCAAGCATTCAAGTGGTTAAAAGCCTCATTTAATCAGTGGGAATGTTTATTTCTTCCCTGTGGTGCTGTTGGTTTGATCCAGAATTGCTCCAGTTTGCTTTTATACATACAGCTGGATGTGTCACATTCACTTACTATGTAGCTCCATAACATGACGAATACAATTACAAAACCCGACTACGGCCCATATTTATAAAAGCAAACTGGAATTATTCTGGAGTAAACCAAGTGCACAATAGGGAACAAATATAAATTCCATGTTCTTGTTACTTTTTGCAATCATAACCTTAAAATGTCTTATGAGTGTTTGGATGTATTAAGTATTCTAGGTACATTTATAAATGTGATCACAAAAATAACAGGTCAGACATGGCCTTAAATATTTGGTGAAAAATGACGTTTGTAAATTGTCACAGAGACATTTCTTTATAAAGTCGCTGTGCCAGTTTTTACAAATGTCCTTACACCATTTAAGAGCGTTAAGAGCTCCTAAGCGTTCAAAGCCATTTTAACACTTCCTTTCTATTAATTCCACTTGCATGTAGTGATACACCTACCAACTCTATGTGCCTTATCTATTATAGGCAAAGCAGAGCAATTCAGGTGCACATCACCCACACCACAGGGGACAAACACAAAAATCCCCATATAATTATTGATTAAATGACAGGAGAGGGGAAAAAATGACACTATGAAGTTTGGATGCAGTGTCAAGTTACACAAATGAATCTATAAAGTATCTGCAATGGACAGGAGTACAGCTGTAAAAATTAAAGTGGAGCAGATTGGGACAAACTAATTACATCACAGGGAATATCATCTCTAACTGATCAAAGAGCTGGAGATCTCTCTTGCATTCAAGATGTTAAAGTTCCAATTATAATCAATGGGAGATTGTAATTGTTACCTATGGTGCAATTGGTATGCTCTACTTTAGTAATTATATGTATGTCCCACTGTATCCACATTCTCAATTATCACTACTCAGTAAGTGCAATAGAAGTCAGCAGGGTGGCTGAAATCTAATGGTTGTTACACTACATTTCTCTCTGTTCTGCGTCCCATTTTTTTTCAAGGTTTATTGCTTTTGGAAGATAAAATGAGCATTGCAAGAAAAACCAACCATCTCAGTCTGTCGGAGGGAATAGAGGGATGTGACAAAGCACAAGAGTGAGAGCATCAGGGGACAATGTGGTACAGGATGGAAGACAGGCAGGGGACAGAGTGCAGAGAGATGAAATACAGAAATGTGTTTCTGGGAGGCATGAAATACAGACACACAGACAATGACAAGGGCAGTGGAAAGGACTGAGATCAGATTATACCAGGGTAGCCATCCCTATTCACAAAGGTTTACCAAAGGTGAGTGTTTTTAGGATACCCCATCAGTAGAATAGGTGGACTAATTTATGGCCCAGTCACTTTACTTGGCCTAGCTGTGATGCTTCAGGGATAGGTAGAAATCATACACTATTAGTAGCTCTTGAGGACAAGGGCTGGCTACCACTGAATTATACTATGATGAAGTTGCTGACTATAAATCATATGGTGATCAGTAGGGGTACTACAAATTATACTGTGTTCTAGTCCGTTACTTCAATTTATACTAAGGATCCAGTGGATTAGTTCCGCTTATAGCGTGTTCGGTTAGATTACTACAATTTATATTGTTATGAAGCCAGAAATGTTGTCAGGGTCTCAATTCTCCTTCCTTCGCCCTCCATTAAAATGGGGAGCAAAAAAGAAACGGAGAGAGAAAAGGGAAAGAGGAACTGCAAGAGAACTGGGTGCAAGAAAAACACAGGGAAGAGAAAAATTCAGCAAGACAGAGAAATGGAGCTAGACAGGGAAGGCAGAAATGGGGAGTACAAGGAAAACAGGAGGAAGAGAGAAGAGGGGCAAAAATAAGAGTGACGAGAGAAACGGGCAAGATGGAAGAACAATGAAGAATGTAAGAAAGACTCAAAGGGAAGAAGAGAAAAAGAACAGATCCACAAGAAAATGGATCTAGAAAGAACAAGATAGAAGCAAATGAAGCAAGGGACAAGTGCAAAGAGAAGAGCAAAACAGAACTAGATCACTTCTCTACAAGAGGGGTCAGTCTCCTCCCATTAAATAACACACTTATTAATGTATGTTTTATTATTTTAATCTTTTAGTAATAAAAAATATATATAAAAAAAAAAGCAAGCATTGTTGGCATTTTTAGATATGTAACATTTGATTAACTCTTATTTGTATTGATCTTTAATGTATTTGTAAATGGCAATCATATCACCCTTTAGATGTCTCTTCGCTAATGTATAGAAACAGAGTTTGGCTAGTCTCTTTATAACTCGGATCCTCCAATCCCTTTAACAGTTTTGTTACAAGTCTCTGACCTTTTTCCAGTTTGACAATGTCTCTCTTTAAGAACTGGTGCTCAAAACCTATTTGCTCTTGAAGCAGCTGAGTGACTCTGCACACTGCTGTGAAGTCTACTGTCTATCAGTACTACTACATTTTTATCTAATGAGTATTCCCAAGGTTGTTTCCCATTTAGAGTATATGTAGCAGGTTTGTTTCTACACCCCAAATGCATATAACCCTTTCATTTATCTACATTAAATGTCATCTGCCACTTTTCTCCCCATTTTCTCATTTTATCTAAATCCAAGAGAAAACATCCAGCCGTGTATATTTATCCTTGCACAGCTTAGTGTAATCAGCAAAGACTGAGACACTACTTTCAGTTCCCACTTCAAGATCATTAATAAATAGACTGGGCCCAGGACTGAACCCTGTAGCACCCTACTTACAACTTTAAACCATGTTGAAAAGATTCCATTTACAACTCTCTGCCATCATTTAACCAGCTCTCAATACATGTACAGATATCACCTCCCAAACCAAAGCCTTTTAAATTTTTGTGCAGTAACCTGGTGAGAGGCACTGTATCAAAGGATTTTGCAAAATCCAAGTATTGTACATCAACAGCAATTCCCTACTATTTTGTAAAATGCAAGTAAATTAGTATGACATGATCTTCTCTTTGTAAACCCATACTGACTCTTACTAATGATATTGCTTGTCTTCACATATAATGGTTACTAACTGACAGCTCAAGTCCAGAGAATAACATGTACTGGTACAAAGGTAAGCGGTAAACTGCCAGAGGTTAAAAAAAAAAAAAAAAGTTTAAGTTAACAAAAACTGAAAAATAATGTACATTTCGGAGTTATACAAAAAGGTTTTCTCAGGGAAGTAGTAATGGGTTAACAACTCACAGCTGTACTGCAACAAAGTAAGTTAATCCTTAAAAGTTCATGCTAACAATGCCTACAGGTGTCCCAACTTTTGTAGATTACTTACAAGCCATCTGTCTGTATAAAAGCAGTGTTTGAACAGGCCATGTTACTACACCCACTTAAGCAACATTTGGACAGTATTGCACTGCAGGGAGTAGTATATTGCTCTCAAAATGGTGAAAAAAAAAAAAAAAAAAAAAAAAAAAAAAAAAAAGGCAATTAACAATGAAGACAGACCATTTAAAACCCTTAAAAATGTAAGTCTTTCCTTTAGAGAAATTGCAAAGAAGCCACGGTGTCAGTGAATACAGCTTCCTATACTATCAAAAGGCACTTAGAAATTGGAGGAAACTCTGACAGGAAGAGGCCTGGCAGATCCAAAGCCACAACAGAATCAGATGACAAGTTTCCGAGAGTCAACAGCTTGCGTGACAGGCAGCTCACAGCACAACAGCTTCAAGCACATCTTAACACCGATCGAAGTAAGCGTCTGTTTCAACTGTGAAGAGAACACTTCAAGCTGCAGGTTTGAATGGTTGAGTGGAAGTAAGAAAGAAATTGCTAATATGGCATAATAAGAAAAAGAGGCGTGTCTGGGCCATGAAGCACCACCAGTGTTCTACTGAAGACTAGAAGGTCTTATGGACCGATGAATCAAAATTTGAGATCTTCAGTTCATCACGCAAGGTTTTTGTACGCTGTCAAGTAGGTAAAAGGACGGTTCCTCAGTGTGTGACACCAGCTGTCAAACATGGAGTAGGAAGCAGGATCGTCTGGGGCTATTTTATTTTGCTGGATCCAGATTTGGCGACTTGCACAGTACGAGTGGCACCCTGAACCAATACTCCTACCACAGCATTTTGCAGCACCACGCAATACCCTCTGGTACATGCCTAGTTGGTATGGGGTTCATCCTGCAGCATGTTAATGACCCAAACATACCTCCAGGCTGTGTTAGATGGTAGGCTTCAAATCATGGAATGGCCAGCACAGTCTCCAGATTTAAACCCCATCAAGCAGGTTTGGGATGAACTGGACCAAAAGGGTGAAAGCAAAGCAACCTACTAGTGCAACACATTTGTGGGAACTTCTGCAACAGTGTTGGGAAGAACTTTCAGAACAATATTTGATTTCCATTGTGGAAAGAATGCCACGAGTGTGTTCGGCTGTTATATCTGCAAAAGGTGGCTACTTTGAGGAGTCAAAAAGTAGGATTTTAGTCTTACCTGTTAAATCCTTTTCACTTAGTCCATACAGGTCACTGGTACCATGGGATGTGTAGTCCCCTTTAATAGGCAGGAACAATTATGCAAATAATTTGCAAGGGGCGGAGCCTCCCCTCTTACTTAAGCCACCTTCTGGCCAGAGCCACCCATATTGATTTGAGACCCTAAACTGACCCCAGGTAAGCAAAAAGAAAGACTCCTGTGAGCATGCCCGAACGGTCTCCCACTGAATGCCACAGGAGAGCCAAGACTGGTCCCTTGACAGGGTGGGAGACCAGTGACCTGTATGGACTAAGTGAAAAGGATTTAACAGGTAAGACTAAAATCCTACTTTCACTGTCGTCCAATACAGGTCACTGGTACCATGGGATGTACAAACATTGAGCTGATCCAGAGGCGGGAAGTAAGGCAAGGACCAGGCGCAAGGCCCAAGTCACTAGAACTGTTAACCAGTTGATAACATAGCCCAAACTGTAAGTGTCAACGGACACCAACCAAGGGAACAATCCCTGAACTTAACACAGCACACGGAACACGAGCCAACCGGGCTCAACAGTAAGGAAGCACTAAGGATCACAGAGCGGAAGACCTACACAGGCAAGACTGCCTCCAGGACCTTCCTTCCAAAGCTGGCATCAGCCGATGCCAGTACATCAACTCGGTAGTGCTTTGAAAAAGTGTGCACAGAGGACCAAGTGGCCGCTCTGCACAGTTGATCAGCAGAAGCTTGATTCTTGTAGGCCCAGGAGGCCCCAATAGATCTGGTGGAATGGGCAGTCACCCTGAAGGGAACATGCTTATTCCTCAACTTATAGGCTTCACGGATGGTAGCCTTAATCCAAGAGGCAATGGTAACTTTGGAAGCCGGTCTTCCTGCCCTAGGCCCCTCAGGAATGACGAATAGAGCGTCAGACTTCCTGATAGATTCGGTGCGGTGAACATAAAACTTGAGGCAACGCACCACATCCAACAAATGGAGATCTCTTTCCTTGTCAGATGAAGGATTAGGGCAGAAAGAGGGAACCACAATCTCCTGATTGATGTGAAACTCAGACACAACCTTGGGTAAGAATTCCTTGGTAGTGCGAAGCACAGCCTTATCCTTGTGGAACACCAAGTAAGGAGGTTTACAAGACAAGGCCTGTAACTCTGCCACCCGGCGTACTGACACAATAGCCAAAAGGAAGGCCATCTTCCAAGTCACAAGACGTAATGGAATGGAAGCCAAGGATTCAAACGGTGGTCGCTGAAGAACTCCCAGCACCAAATTGAGATCCCACTGGGGAGCAGGACTCTTGAAGGCAGGTCGAACATGAGTCACACCTTGGAAGAAGACTTTCACATCAGGAAGGATGGCAATCCGTTCCTGGAAAAACACAGACAAGGCAGAGGTCTGAACTTTGAGGGAACTCAGACTGAGCCCCTTGTCCACACCGTCCTGCAAGAAGGCCAGGACAGTGGGAAGATGGAAGGTAAGAGACAACTTCTTGTCAGAGCACCATGTCACGAAAGTTGACCAAATGCGATGATAGATCTTGGAAGACACAGGCTTACGAGCACTGAGCATCGTCGACACCACAGAAGGAGAAAAGCCTTTCTTAGCTAGAATCGAGGATTCAACCGCCATGCCATCAAACGGAGAGAGTGAACATCCTCTTTCCACAGATACCCCTGAAGAAGCAGGTCCGGACGGGCTGGAAGTGGGATTGGATCCTTCACTGACATGGCCATCAATTCCGGAAACCAGGACTGGCGAGGCCAGTTTGGAGCAATCAGGATGACAGGACAACGTTCTCTCTTCAACTTCTGAATAACTCTGATCAATAGAGGAAGAGGGGGGAAGATGTAAGCCAGGGAGAAGTCCCAAGGGATCGACAAGGCATCCACTGCTAGAGCAAGGGAGTCCCTCAGTCGGGAGCAAAACACCGGAACCTTCCTGTTGTGTCTGGTAGCCATCAGATCCACCACTGGCATCCCCCACCGTTGAGTGAGCATGTGAAACACCTCTGGGGAAGAGCCCATTCTCCGCTGTCGACGGTGTGACGACTGAGGAAGTCTGCCATGACGTTGTCCACGCCTGGAATATGAACTGCAGAGATGACAGGCACGTGATCTTCTGCCCAAGACAAAATATCCTTGACCTCCCACCAGGCGGAACCGCTTCTTGTGCCGCCTTGTCTGTTGATGTAAGCCACCGCCGTGGCGTTGTCGGACTCTACTCTGACTGGAAGACCGGTCAATTGAGACTCCCAGTGCCTCAGGGCCAGCCGGACAGCTCGAAGTTCCAGAACATTGATGGAGAGCATGGATTCCTCCAGACCCCATTTCCCCTGAGCACTGAAGCGACCCCAGACTGCACCCCAGCCCCGAAGGCTGGCATCCGTTGTGACTGTGGTCCAATGAGGAACTAGAAAGGATTTCCCTTTCAAGAGATGAGAGAGATCTAACCACCAGTGCAGACTCGACTCGACATGAGGAGGAAGAGAAACAGACAGATGTTGATGATCTGGATGATTCCTGCACGTCTGGATCACAAATCTCTGAAGATCCCTGGAGTGGGCCATGGCAAATGGTACTGCTTCGATCGTGGAAATGAACTTCCCCACTAAGGACGACAACTTCGGAACTGGAATTTCGTCCATGTCCAGAATCCCAGCCACTCTGACGGCTATCTGGTGAGCCACGTCCTCTGGAAGAAACACCATGCATTGGCGAGTGTCGAACAGGAGACCCAGGAACAGAAGCCTCTGAGAAGGAATCAAGTCCGACTTGTCCAGATTCAGGATCCAGCCGTGACGGTTCAGGGTGTGCATGCACCTCTGCAACTGCTGGTGGAGAAGCTCCGCTGAGGAGGCCTTCAGTAGGAGATCGTCCATGTAGGGTGTCACTCTGATCCCATCCTGATGGAGCACCGCTATCAAGGAGCCCAGCACCCGCTGGAAGACTTGAGGAGCTGTAGTCAGTCCAAAGGGGAGCGCTGTAAATTGAAGGTGTCCCCTGTGGCAGGCAATCCTGAGATACTTCCTGCTCTCTGGATGAATAGGGATGTGAAGATAAGCATCCTGAAGGTCCAGGGAGGCAAGAAACTCCCCTGGAGACATTGCTGCAATCACAGAGCGCAGGGACTCCTGGCGGAAGTGGGAAGTCACCACATAGGCATTGAGATCTTTGAGATCCAAGATGGGACGGGCTCCTCCGTCCTTTTTGGCTACCACAAACAGGTCGGAATAAAATCCTGAACCTGTGTCCCCCTGCGGAACCGCCTCCAGGACCTCTTTGTCCAAGAGATCCTGAATAGCGTCGTCGAACAGACGCCTTTTTGAGGGTTCCTGAGAAGGACGAGTAAAATGGAACCGAAAAGGAGGAAGGGAAGAGAAAGGGATCCTGTATCCCTCTGACACCACCTGAAGAACCCATGGGTCCGCCACTGACTCCTCCCAAGTCCAGCGAAAGATGCGGAGACGACCGCCTACAGCCGGATGCGGACCCGGGTTCGGCGAGTCATGCCGAAGCAGTCTTGGAGGTCTTGGCCTTGGAGGCAACTTTGGGCCTCCAGGACTGTTTGGGCTTGGAGGAGGAGCGCGTAGTGGGAGGACCCGTTTGGGCCGAGGAGCGTGTCTCAGTCTGAAAGGAACGAAAGGACCGATTGCGTTTGGCTGGAAACTTTTTCTTAAAGACTGAGGGTAGAAGAGTACTTTTACCGCCAGTAGCCTCACTGATCATTTCTTTGAGCTCAGAGCCAAAGAGCAAATTCCCCTGAAAGGGCAAGGAAAGCAAGGCTTTCTTAGAGGCTGTATCAGCAGACCAAATTTTCAGCCAAAGAGCACGTCTAGCCACCACAGAAGAAGTGGAGGCCCTCGCCATCATGCGCACAGCATCAAAAGCAGCATCAGCAACATAGTTCTGAGCTTCAGTGATATTAGCAAGAAGCTGCAACTGTTCAGATACAGGCGCATCCTGGCGAACCGCTTCAGTCAGTCGTTCAGTCCAGGCTGCAATAGCCCTATTAACCCATGCCACAGCAAAGGTGGGGCGCATGGCAGTGCCAATAGAGGCAAAAATAGATTTAAGAGAGAGCTCTAATTTCTTATCCGTCCAGTCCTGCAAGGCAGAGGCATCTGAGACAGCCAAAGCAGTAGATTTGGATAGTCTAGACACAGGAGCATCCACCTTGGGAGGATGAACCCATTTTGCCAGCTCCGCTTCGGGAAAAGGGTAAAGTTTGGCAAACTTTTTGGAGACAGAGGAAGATCTATCAGGATTCTTCCATGCCTCAGAAACCAGACGGGCAAGAGTAGGGTTAGTTGGAAAACAAACAACAGGTTTAGATGGCTTTTTCTGAAAAACATCAGTAGGATCATAAGTGGATTCCTGAGTCAGAGGAAGGTTGAGCGTATTCAGAACCGCTCTGATCAGACCCTCAGCCGAAACTTCAGGGTCACACTCATAGGGGTCCCCAATGGACCTGTTAGATTCAATAACAGTACGTTCCTCGGCATCAGAATCCTGTAAAAGTTCTTCTTCAGAAGAATCAGTGATATCAGGAGCTCCCTGTGGCTTAGGCAGGGAGGTCCTGATAGTAGAGGGGGTCTGCCAGACCTGGAGAGCCCCCTGTACCTGAGAGGGAAAGAGTTGAAGCGTGGATCTGAGATCCCTAGTGGCAGCTTTAAACTCCCTCACCCAAGATGGCTCAATAGCGTGGCTGGGAAGCCCAGGGTTGCTATCTTTATCAGTACAATTAGGGCATAGATCCCCCACATTATCGCAATCCAGCCCAATGTGGCAAGAGGAGCAAAACGCCATGGGGGTAGAAGACCCCCCAGCCTCCTTAGTCTTGGGTCTAGCCCCTAGCTCCAGTGAAGTAGACATGCTCACAGCGTCAATATACCCCACAAAAAAAACACTATCACCCAGAAAAGTGTTAAAGATTAAAGTTTCACCCCAGAAAAGGTCTAAAAACGGACTTATCTGGCCAGCGAAGGGTTAATCTGGTGAGGAGAGAGAAGGCTCGGTCCCTGCGTAGTGTACTCGCCTTGGAAAAGTACCACAAAATGGCGGCCGTCATGACAGCCAATCAGAAACAAGCGCGAGCTAAGCGCTCATGGGAAATGTAGTTTTCCCTATGCAAGTACCCCAAACAGTGCCCGAAGCCCCCCTGAACCCCCTACATTAATAAAACACCAACCGGATGATAGAGCAGGAGCCTAGCATTAAAATGAGCCCACTCTGAAGTTGCTGTGACAAGCGGTTTCAGAGATATGTCCCAAACTGTGAATTCCCATAGAGAGTAAAGGAGCTCTGCTGCTGAGCGGGAAAAAGCCGCGCTTAAAGGCGCGGAACACCATTTTTAATAAAGTTTAGTAAAACATTCAAAAGTGCCCAAACAAGCATGAAATACATGAGAAACATAAATAAATGAATACCCAATGCTCCAAAACTCAGAGAATAACACAGAAATTGCATAAATAGTGATAATGCAATAAAAACACCCTATGAGTGCTGGAGTGTATTAAAACTCCCAAATACAAGCCCATCAAAGGGACACTGTGGGGACAAGTGGACCTTCAGCACTCAATGGGTGACTCACCTTTCTCGCAGACTTCTGTCTTCAGGTGACCATGATAGGGAGGGAAAGAACCAGAGGTAATTTCCCCAACAGGGGAGCTGCTTAACACAAGCTGTCCCCTCTTCAGGTATAGGTCCACAGAAATCCCTGGAAGCTGCACCAGCCACTTTGAAGAGGGCAATTCACAGCCATGGTCACCCTCCTAATGGTGGTATTCCATATTTGAATAAAAAATAATAAAACTCTAAGAAGCATAGCTGTTCTCTGCCTGCTGTGCAAGCACACCAGGAACAAATCAATATGGGTGGCTCTGGCCAGAAGGTGGCTTAAGTAAGAGGGGAGGCTCCGCCCCTTGCAAATTATTTGCATAATTGTTCCTGCCTATTAAAGGGGACTACACATCCCATGGTACCAGTGACCTGTATTGGACGACAGTGAAATGTAGATTACATTTTGTTACATTTCAATTAAAAACTGGAAAAATGGGGGTGTTCTAAAAAACTTTTGACCGATAGTGTGTATGTATATATTATACTGTGGGAATTTGCCAGCTTGAGAAATGAATGTCCATTTAGAATCATGATGTAAACCTCATTGCTAAGTTTATAATATATATATATATATATATATATATATATATATATATACACACACACACACACACACACACACACACACACACACACACACACACACACACACACACACACACACACACACACACACACACACACACACACACACACACACACACACACACACACACACACCAGGTAGAGGCATAAAGATAGAGTAGTCAGTAGTTACAGTGCTTCTGGGTCAGGTCCAAAGTTTCACAAGCTAGTATGTGCTGATTCAGCAAATCAATACTGCTTTTACAGTTCCGGTCCTGCAATGTGAATTTGTAGCTCCCTCATGTCACTATTCCAAATTATATTTATTTTTTTTTATTTTTTTTGTTGGTGGTGTATTTAGATGAGCTACTTGTTACTTTTGTTTTCTACTCATAAAATGGATGTTGATTATTTTTGTTACTGTTAATTGTGCATAACTAACGTTACACTGTTTTCTGCAATGTTGCTGACATGTTGAGGTGGTGGGGGAGAGAAAGGATGCATTCACCCTCAGACAGCATTGTTTAGCAATAGCAGCAGCCCTCCTTTAACCCTTTCAGTGCCTGAGGGGTTTCAAACACACTGCAAAGAAATAAACTGAGCAGACCTCTGGCACTCAAAGGTTAAGGTAAGGATGCAGTTCTTGGAGCTGAATTTCTCAGTTTGAGGAAGAATGTAGTGAAACTACAGTGGTAATTTTAAAAGAAGTCAACTATTAAGGCAGATGAAGTTGAGCCCTTTGAATGCCAGTGTACAGTCAATGGGTCTTTCTTGCCCTGTCAGTTTTCAGACATCTCTAAGTGTGATAACACAGTTATGTGTGTGGTTATACTGCTTGGTAACTTTTTAGTGCATATAGCAAAGTGTGTTGTATTCTACATAGTGATGTGATCACCACATATCACAAGACAATGCCATAGCATCGAACTTTAGTGCATCTCCCCCATGTCTTTCATTCTAATACTAGTTGAAGAGCCCGTATACATGGGCCACAGTACCACCCAGCAACGGCCGTGGTGCACTCATGTTGAGATTGCCTGTGCCGGGGCTGATACGGAGTGGGTCTCTCCGAATTCGGACCGTGGTCCTCTCTGCGCACTACTACGGTCTGAATTCGAAGCCCTGCTACGTTATCAGCCCAGCGCAGGCAGTTTGTAGTGCGCATGACTGCAGTGCGCTCAGCTGTCTGCTCATGACGGCTTCTGACAAACACATTTAGCAAGTTATTATATAGGATGCTTTCATATATGATGAAAAGCTATGCATTCAACCTAGGACAAAATCTTTGTTTTAGCTTAGTTGGTTCCCTATTTTTGAGAAGTGCCGAGTTCTCTTTACTTACATGAAATCCCTTCATTGGAATGGTCTAAAACATGTGCCTGAACACTAGACACACTTTTTAGACCATTACAATGAAGGAATTCCGTGTAAGCAACGAGATCCCGGCACTTCTCAAGAGCCAGCGTGTCGACCGACACGGATCTCCTGCTGACAGCTTTACAGCTGTCAGTAGGAGAAATCAAACTTTAAACGCCCGTATCTCTTAAACCATAGCGGTTTGAGAGATACGTTTTTTTGCATTTAGATCAGCTTTTTAAGCTCTTCTAAATGCAAAAAAGTTATTTTCAGACATTACTAACACTTTAAACATTTGGAAATGAAGCAAATCACTGACTGCAATACACAATTCCCTACTTGGGTAATACTACTTGGGGAATTTGATGACTGGGTATCTATGGAACATGCAAATTTTTTTTCCCCTTTGTTTGTTTCGTATAAATACAGCAATGTGATACAGGTGCATGGCTGCCCAGCCGACATAACATAAGTCAGACCTCCAGCTCTCTTTTTCACTCATGCATACTTTCAATATGTATGGCATATAACAATAAAGGTGATGTGAAGTAACCAAAGTCTACAGTGTGTCAAGCCATTAGCTAACATTTTTGTATGAATGCACATATTAATGAGCTTAAGATATACCATTGAATAAAAGACTACAATTAAACAGTCCCACTCACATTTCCATCAATCTATTAATACCACCTGGACAAAGGACCAAAAGAGCATATGTACTATAACTACCATATTACAGCTGTTGCCAGATGGTTTACTGCTTGTGTAATATTTTCATTTCATGTAAACAGATGTTGATTTTATTTGAATTAGATAGATCTGCATAATACACATTTTCACAGTTCCTGAATATCAGAGGTCAGCTTGTTTGTGGACAGGTGGGCCACAGTTGTGTTGATTCCACCCCACTCCACCATGGACTTTCTGTCCTTGCAGACTGGGTAAAATGGAGTGATCATATTATAGATAGAATGTACAAGTATGATATACAGTACATACATAATATTCACACACACGGTATATACAATCGTTTTTGTTTGTCTATCTCAAAGAACGCCTGTGGCTTGGGAACAAGTAGACACCCGCAGATATCAGTAAGGGTTTGCCTCCCTTTTGCTGATCATTGACTTCTTAAACTAGCCTTTACAGAAGTGGGTATTTGCCAGTAAAGGTAAGCCCCCCTCACTTGTTTGCTATGCATCACAAAAGTGCATTCATACGTATTAGGCCTCCTCACATTATTGCCAATGGCTAGTATAGTGTATAAAACAGAGGATTAGGTTCCAGTTAGTCAAGGAGGGAAGAGAAGGTGAAAAAGGAGTAGAACAGAGAAGAAGGGGCAGTGGAGGAGAGCAGTGACAGAAGGATGTGCAGGAGGAGAATCTGTCCTATGTAATTATGCCAACACACAGTACACATGTATATAGAAATGTGTTAATGTTTTTTTCTTAAAATGTGTAATTGTAGTTGGGATGGTCTAATCCATTTAATCTGCTGTGCATGCTATAATTCATTATAAGGAAGTATAGATTAAATTGCTGTGCGATTTACATGTTTATATATTATATATGCATACATTTATTTCTCCAAGTTACATTACTGCAGATCCAGTTAATCCCAGTAACAAAGCCCCATAGCATTCTTGAACCATCACAATACAGTTCTCGTGTAATGGCAGTCACCAGCCATTGAGTGGTTACTTTTGCATCCTCCCTGCAATACCAGAGTTGGAGAGAACAATGACAAGTTTTCCTTAGGCATTGAGTGAATCTGCTCTCTTCTTCTGTGTCTTCACTGCTTAAACCACTTACTCCTCTAATGATTGGTTCAGGCTCTGCCGTCCCATCCCCCCCCCCCCCCCCCCCGTCGTCACTGATGATGCCACTGCTCTCTCCCCATTTAATGTGTCACAAAGCGACAAGGCCCTGTGCATGTGCTGTCTTCTTCCTAACACCTGGGTATCAAATGGCCAAGATATATGATGCTCTCTCAGCCAGACCTATAAATGCATCTGATTGTTTTGGAAAGCTGTTGTCTGCATAAACTTGAAGTTACTGGGAGGCTTTCAAAATGTTGTCCCTTATTTGTAATGTTGCAAAATGCAAAATATGTCCCATTATACAAATTTTTGTTCCTACTCCTCTGCCCCACTCGGCTCAAACTCTGTATCCAAGAATTAAAGCAAATGCCCACAGCAGTGTTCCAACATCTAATCTTCCTTCCCAGCAGAGTGGAGGCTGTTATAGCCAGAAAGAGCATCAACTCCATGTTAATGCCCATGATTTTTTTGACAATCTGCTCAACCAGCAGATATCTTTATGTTACAGAAGGGGACAGCACCCCTTGGGACTGCTGAAAAGGAATTTCTATTCAACTAGGTAGTTGAATTTTTGTTGCTCGCAGGGACCTCTCCCAAGTTTTAAGAAAGATCCCTGTGAGGACTGAAACAACTACATTGTTGAATAAAACCTTCATATTTTCGAACGGTCCTGCAGGTGCTGCCCCCTTTGTTCCTACCCTTTTGGGAATGTGCACCTGGGCATTTAGCTCTATGTGAGTGCTTTCACTTCTCATATCCTATTTACATACAGTTTTGTAACACTGGATATCAACTCCATGCAGACAGATTTGAACCTCTGTTAAAGGACCCAGGACCACAAATTCCTGACACTTAAGTCTTATTAAGAACTCACTAGGAAGGAAGGGTTTTGGAGTCCTGCAACAAATTATTAAGTCTGCCTCCATGGATATGATATTCAAAACAAAGTAAAGGTTAGTTATGGGGAATAAATACTTTAAAAAGTGTTATATAATATATTACACACATTCATTGCCAACACATTCTTCAGAGCAATACATTTAGTGGTCAACATGTTTTCTGTCCAGATTAACTGACTGACCCCCCCCCCCAGCAATGTCTCCACTGCATTGCAAAGAAATGTGATGGACACATCTCTGGCACTCAAAGGGTAAGGGACATGTTAGAGTTCCATTAAAGTAATAATTTTACTAGTATTATCGGGTTAAAAATGAACTGGTACTTAAATAAGTTATTTCAAAAGAGCGTAAAAAACGTCTATATTTATGGGAGTCCATCCAATAATTAACTTTGTCATTTTAACAAATCAGGGGAGGAAAAATCCCAGAAGCCTAGGTGACAGGGCACGTGAAAGGTTACTGCTGCTCTTCCATTTTGGAAGTACTTTATGTACACTTGGGCAATGTACCGCTTCATTGTGCACTGAAAAGATTGTCTAGCTCTAAAATTCTACATTTTTGTCCAGCCCGGATGCTAAAGCCAGTCCTGGGTGTTAGGGACTTGCAGCTGGAATGGGAAAAAAAAAAAAAAAAATTATAGGTAAACTATGGCTTTAAAAAAAAAAAAAAAAAAAAAAAAATCATGGTAATAAATGATTTTGAAAGCAA
Organism: Rhinophrynus dorsalis; assembly: GCA_037306005.1. Lineage (NCBI taxonomy): Eukaryota > Metazoa > Chordata > Amphibia > Anura > Rhinophrynidae > Rhinophrynus > Rhinophrynus dorsalis. The sequence goes on from CM074718.1 coordinate 565,892,695, forward strand.
GGGACACTTCCACTTTAATGAAGGGCAACATCTGCACAATATTTAAATATATACACACACACACACTATATAGACATTAACGCAATTAACACCTTGGATGCCAGAAACTTCTTCAACACACTGGTTCTCAATAAGCTAAGAACATTTCTAGCATCAGTAAGACTTGACCGAATTAAGCATTATTCCCATCCATTCCTCTGGTCCTTAAACAGTTAAAGCCAATAATCCATTGAGTAAAGCATTTCGTGCTCTCTGCCTCTCAGTCCTGCAGGTCTGGATACTTCATTTATTTGTCAGCTTTTCCAAAAAACCCTGGATGGTACTTTATGATAAGAGGTTTCATTCTGGCAAACGTTCAAAGAGAAATAACATTATACGTTTTTTAAATTGACTAAAACCTGTAAATTTTATTTTTTATCTGTTGCCTTTTCAGCTTTTCCCACCTACAAAAGCACTCTGCCATTTTTATATATCTTCTTTTTACAACCAGAATAACTTGGATGAAATGAAAGTCAAGTTAAGTGAAGAGGTAAACTTTGGAAATTAAACCTGCCAGACCAGCCAGCAGGTGAAGATACTGTGGTGGTAATGCAGGTACAGCTGAAGAATAATGATTAACCTAAAGCTCTACAGTATTTTAGTGCTCTTCAGTTCAAGACCACGCACCACATCATCATTTTGCTGTGTTGCATAAATGTGAGCCCAAAACAGGAAAAAAATATATATATATTCCAATATTTTTTATAATATCTATTTTATACTTTTTTTTGTATGTATAAACATGCATTGATGCAGAGTCTTTGATTGTCTAGCAAACAGTGCCATCTAATGGTGAATGGGGCGACAGCTCACACCAAAATAATGTGTAGTACATATACAGAATTACAAATAAAATCACAAAACTGTTGATCTCTTAAAATGACAGCACTCTTGCATATATGAATGATAAAAGAAAAACATTAGCTTCTACTTGCCATACAAAATTAGTTAGTTGCCCAATTGTGTGGCTCACTATGCCTGAATCACAGGGCTGTGGAATTTGCCTATACTTTATAAAAAGGATGTTAGTCTTACCTGTTAAATCCTTTTCTCTTAGTCCATATAGGTTACTGGTAACTTTGGGTAGGCGACCACTCCTTTAAGTAGGCAGGAACAATTCTTGAAGAGAAGATTTGAGACACTAACTAGTGACTAGGTAGTAAGAAGGGAAAAGACTCCTGTGAGCATGAACCCGAAAGGACTCCCCCGTTCAGTCACAGGAGAGCCAAGCATGTCCCTTGACAGGATGGGAGACCAGTAAGCTATATGGACTAAGAGAAAAGGATTTAACAGGTAAGACTAAAATCTTCTTTTCTCTGTCATCCAATATAGGATACTGGTAACTTTGGGAAATCCAGTTCAGTTTCCCAGAGGTGGGAAGTAAGGCAGGACCAGGCGCAGAGCTCCCAAAGTCACCAGAGCCTATATGATCCATCAGATCATAGACAGCCCAACAACAACAATGAAGTGTCAACAGACACAAAACTGGTGCATAACCACACCAGGAACGTAGCAAAGCACACAAACTTGAGCCAACTGGGCTCAAAAGTGAAGGAGAACTGAAGAGACGAAAGGAGAAACTAGACAGGCCAATAACAATGAAGTGTCGACACAAAACCTGTGCATAACCACACCAGGAACGTAGCAAAGCTCACAAACTTGAGCCAACCGGGCTCAAAAGTGAAGGAGCACTGAAGAGACGAAAGGAGAAACTAGTATGAGTATGAGCAATGCCCTTAAAGAAAACCTTGACATCAGGAAGGATAGCGATACATCTCTGAAAGAAGACAAAATGTCAAAGTCTGAACCTTAAGGAAACTCAAACTGAGGCCTTTGTCCACTCCATCCTGCAGGAAGGACAGAACCATTGGAAGATCAAATTCCTGGGAAAGATCCTTATCAGCACACCAAGAGAAAGGTAGAGGTGAATGGAGCATTGTGTCTATGTGGTGAAGTGCATCTTTACTCAAACTTCCAAAATTTTACAGTTAGGTTAAAAAAAAATAAATAAATAAAAAAAATAAAAATTGTAAAGACACCAGAAAACATGTTATGTTAAACACTGTACCCTGAAGGGAAAAGTGCAAAAACCCCCCAAAAAGATGCCAACTGGCAGACAAAGGGTTAAATTTACAGCAGAAACACTGCTCCAAACCCCAAACAGACATACAAACCCAATGAGTGCAGGAGTATGTAGTAGGAACTCCAAGAGACCTCTGTGCAGAGAGGAAATGTGGGAGAAGTGGACCTCTGCATTCAAAGGGTTGCTAAACTTTTCAGCAGGTCTTCTGTCTTCAGATTACCATGTATAAAGAAGCCTCAGTGGCCAACTGCTAGGGAAAGAACTTGCCAAAGAAGATTTTCCCCCTAGGGTTAAGAGGTCCACCATTGTGCCTGGAAATGGAGCTAGGAAATGTCAGTAATGGTAATCCGCCTAATGGTGGTATTTCATAGCTAATAGAAAACAAAATAAGCTAAAACTATAGCAGAACGGTTCTCTTGCCTGTATCTTCATCAAGGAACAAATCTTTCTGGAGAGGGGTGGCTAGATGCAGCTAAGGAGAGGAGGTAGGCTCCAACCAGCATTCTCTTCAAAAATTGTTCCTGCCTACTTAAAGGGTCGCCTACCCAAAGTTACTAGTAACCTATATTGGTTGACAGAGGGAAAAAAAGGATAATAAAACAAAACTTTTACTTTCTAAATTGTGATTAACCCTTTGAGCGCTAGAGGGGTATGCAATGCATTTCAATGGGTTGCTTACCCAACTCTGGCACTCAAAGTGTTAAGAATTTAGGTGCATATTGAAAAATCAGAAGGGAACCAATGAGGCAATATTTATATGAGGCGAAGGTGTTTGTCCAAGAGGGTGATTATATGCAACATAGCACCTCCGCCCGCATAAGCGATCAGGAAGACGGGGGAAAAAGTGTGGAGGTACGTTCTATGAATTACCGTACACACCTTGAAGGTCTTTACACCACCTACACAGGTTAACACCACACAGTGAGACTCTGCCCACAGCTAATAGCTAATATAAAGAGACGGGGGAGCTTTAAGAATGCCGAAGCCACAATTCTGAGGCATTATCCATACCCCCGACATCAGCAAAGTTCTGCCCGCAACATGCATTTAACAGTGGGGGAGCTGATTGAATTTGCGTCTCCAAGCTGTTAAAGAGGATCTGTTGGGTAAAAACTCAATTCTTTTAAATGTATACACTGCAAGTTCTCATTTTCATCATTGACTTTATTGGGATTTCATTAATGGGGAGGTTCAGGGCCAATGGCGAGTGAATATTCAGCCCCGGCGAGTATAAATTCAGCCCTGGTGGGTTGAATGGCTTGCAGTGGCGAGTAACTTTTCAGGTCTGGCTAGTAGCAAAGGACTTAAAATTATAAGCCCTGGGGAGGTTGATCACATATTTGTTATTTTTAATATAAAAAAGGAGCACGTAGAGTTGTTGAGTTCATTCCTATGATTAAGTACCTTTGTGTACGAAACGCGTTAGGTAATCAAAGTGTTCCGTTTTTATAATGGTAGTTTGTGTCATTTGATGACAACTCTTTGTTAGAGTATTGTAATGCTTTTAGAATTTTTTGAATATAGACTTCTTTTATAATTGAGCCAAAGACTACACTGGACTATTGTATGCTGAGCAGGTCTGTGTATGCACTCCTCTCCTGTTGTCGTCTTGTTTGTCGGAGCCTTTGGCGGGTGCTCCGGACCTGCACCATGAATACTTTTTGGTGAGTTCTATTTACATTGATGTTTTGACATTATTGTTGGAGTACAGCGGTAGCGTTCTCATAACTTTTATAATTATTTATTGGGATGCCTATCAGCGTAGTTTACGGTGACCTTTGATCATCCAAACTTTGAAACACACACACACATTTTTATTTATTTATTTATTTTTTTAAATGTCTGCATTTTATATTTAGTATTAAATAGATTTATACCTATTGTTTCGGCATGTGGTCAACCTTATTTAAAAGGTAACATTAATGGATCTTGGAGGACTAGAACCTGAATCTACGTATGGAAGTCTAATACATTCTGATATACATCTAGATAAGGATGCTTTAGAGGCAGTTGTACCTTCAAACTTTCCATAGAAGTGAACAATGCATCTGACTCAGAGTTCTCTCCAGGTAGCAGGCTATGATTCTCACTAAATCAAGGTTGTGAAAAATACTCTTCTCGTTCTTAGGATTTGGGCAACAGGAGGGCAGAACAATCTCCTGATTAATATAAAAAGGAGGACACTACCTTAGGTCTGAAGGTTGGTTTTGTCCTCATAATCTAATCCTGGTGTATTACCATGTACGGTAATGGGATGAAGGTAAGGCTTGGATCTCATTCACCCTTCTTGCCAATGTGATTGCTGTCAAGAAACGGTTTACAATGTTAAGGCTTTTACAGATATTTCTTGAATAGTTTCAAACCTGTCTGATGTAGCCAATTGATTCAGGACAATATTTAGATCTTAGGGTGGAATGATATCCTTAATGTGGGGTCTTGCTTTAACAACTGACCTGATGAATCTTAAACATATCATCCTCCACAATTTGAACTGCTAGGATAGCCAAGATTGCGGAAAGCTGGACTTTTAATGGGGCTGGTCGAAGTCCCATGTTATATTCTCTCTGCAATAACTTCAGAATCCCAACTGGAGTAATAGTTGCTCTGGTAATCGGAGGTTCTATACCAGTGGTTCTCAACCCGTGCCCTCAGTGGCTATTAACAGGCCAGGATTTGAGAATTTCCTTTTAAGAGCACAGGTGAGTTAATCAATATGACTGCGCCTCTGATCAACATACTTGTGTTCTAGCAGGGAAATTCCTAAGTCCTGGCCTGCTAGTGGCGACCGAGGGCACGGGTTAAAAACCTCTGTTCTATACAAGTACTGAGAATTCTGCCATAATCACCCTGTTATAGTTAACATCTTTACTTGTCAGGTTAAGAAAAAAAATGTAATTCTGGAAAAAGGTATATAAATTTCAACTGTAAAACAAACAAACAGCACCTGTGTTTCAAACAAATCCAGCAATCGCCTGAAAATGTTAACATGCTCATCTGTGCAAAAATGTCAGGATGTGTCTGAGGGTTTGGCTTCCAGGCCAGACTACCAAAAAATACTAAATCCAGAGCAGTTCATACATTATTCATTATACTGCTGCTTTTAAACATCCTCCAGAAAAGGAAGAGGGGGGTAACACCTTTGAGATAGATTCTCAAGGGCCGCACTCTACAATTAATCACCATGATTTTAACAAAGATTGTTCCTCTTTTCAAAACAAATATTGGTTGAAAAGCAATTTTGTCCACATCTGTGTTTCATCAAAAAAGAAGTGTGTGTGTGTGTGTGTGTGTGTGTGTGTGTGGGGGGGGGGGGGGGGCAATTCTGGACCAATCCAACATTGGGGAAGGGACAAAAAAAAAAAATACATAGTGTGAAAACTGTGATATTCACTAAAACATGTGTAACAATGCAGTCATGCTCAGTAGAGACTGCCAGTGATGAGGCTGATACAGAGCGGGGCACTCCGAAGGAGCGTCTATAGCTTTGTATCAGCCGCAGCGCGGGCAGACTCTACTGTGCATGACTTCCTGGCGACCGGCTGGCAGTGGCACTGTGGCCCATGTAACGGGCTCCACAACTAGTGTACACACACAATAAATTTTATATATATATATTTATTTATTACACACACACACACACACACACACACACACACACACACACACACACTAGATGAAGAGCCCATGTACACGGGCCCAAGTGCCACCCAGCAACGGGCGTGGTTCAGTCATGCAAAGTTGAGAGAATCCGCACCGCGGCTGATACGGAGCAGCGTGCTCCGAATCCAGACCATACTCCTCTCTGCACACGACTACGGTCTGAATTCGGAGACCCACTCCGTTTTCAGCCACAGCGCGGGCAGTCTGTAATGCGCATGACGGCTTCTGACAAACACACAGCAAATTTATATTATATTATATATTTATTTATTCCCCCCCACACACACTATTCCCAGATGTGGGAACAGCAGCAACTACCAACACAGAGCGGGAGCAGTAAACATGAACAAAACCATGTTCTTGACATCCAAAATGCAAGAGTGATAAATCCCTACTTATTTTAAGCAACAAGTAACAAAGTTACGTGAAAAATAAAACGGCTGGGGATACAGAAGCATGTTTCATTAGTCTTACTGACATTCACTGAATAGAGCCTGTGGACCCAACATGTCAAACTAATCTACTCTATGGCCACATCCATAATGGGTTCCACCTCTGGGGAGAGCTACGATTTATGGATATAACCATTACATATTTAAATTATGAGATATGGCAAACAGTATCTAAAACAATTATGATTTTAATTTGTGCCGTGGTCTCATTGATGGCCTGGCAAAAACCTCTCAGAAAATACAGTTTTTCTTTTCGCTATTTAACCCATATACCCCTTACCAACCAATTATGTACCATGTCCAGTGACCGTCCTAGCACATCATAAGTTTTGTGTTCCCATCGCTCCTGCGGGAGCCCTGCCATTACTAGGGGAATCTGAAACTGAATGCTGCAAGACTGGAGCGGGCAATTTCAGACTTCTGTTAGAGAAGGACATCTATGTGGTCCTTAAAGGGTGTCCAAACCCAGAACCACTGGACGTTTAGGTATTAAAGGATCATATGGATGCACAGTGCATTGCAGAGCAATGTGCTTCACAACTCTCTGGTCCTTAAAGGGTTAAAAGGAAACAGTTAACAAGAATACCTAAGCAAAATTACTTATTTCAACTGCTGTACCATGAGCCCTAAGTGAGTAAAAAATTCTTTCCGGACTCTAAAAAGACAGTTAGATTTCCACTGGAACAACATCCTAGCCGCAGTGAAACAAACTATTGTAATTCTCAATATTGTTCTGAGATTGAACATTCTTAAACACATCTGCAGTATCTGCAAACCAATTTCCAAAGCAAAGAATTCCACAACTTTATTGCTCTTACTGTAGAATACAAAAATATTAAATAAATGCCTTTTAGTTCACCTTTCCATTAGTCTTAAAGGGACAGTAATACTTTGTTTTATCTTTATTTTATTTTGTAGGCATTAAAAAACATGAAGAACGGTACAAGTCTTATTTCTCAAACCTTTATGGTTTAAGAGATATTCACAAGCAAAGTTTCCCCTCCCGCCCCTTTTACCTAGTGTAAGCCATCTCTTCTCAGATGTGGAATGCAGTCCATAGACCAGACAGATCACAGGCTGCAGGGGACAATCTTTTTCCTATGAGAACAATGAAAGCCCTGCCCTCCTTAAAAAGTTTTTCAGGTTTTTCCCTTATCTTAATTGAAGATTGTCCCTCTCTGCAGTCTATCTGGGCACCTCCCTTCTGCTCTGGCTGAGCAGTGTTACATCAGTAAAACGGGCGGGAGGGGGATACTTTGTCATTGAATTACTCTTGAACTACAACTCTGACAGAATTGAAATAACACTCTCCAAAGTCCAAATACTATGATGATTAATTAGAGCGGCTTTTATTATGAAACATTACTATCCCTTTAACAGATGCCTTTGTCTTTGCTCAGTTCACCGAGTAAATAGTTGGTCAGAGATCTTTGTAAATTGTAACCACACTTCTCTAAATAAAAAATAAATAAACAAAACAGAGTTTGGCTAGCTTTTTGACTAAAATTGTCCAATCCCCGCACTAGATTTTACTCCACTTTGCTGAATTTTTTTCCAGTTTAATAAAGTCTTTAACCCTTTAAGTGCCCAGAGCTTTGGCCATTTCTTAATCCCTGTAAGGGCAGAAAGTTTCAGCATTTTTGCCATCATCTGTTTTGGTAAGATTCCTGCAGGTAACTTTCTAGCTACAGATGTAAAGCTACTGTATATACATTTTTTTTTATTTTTTTTTTCTGAACACCTTTAGATTTTGCATGGTGCCTTATGAAGTAAATGTCTGCATTGTGCGACAAGCTATGACGTCAACCCCCCCCCCCCAAAAAAAAAAAAAAAAGCCTAAAAAAACAAAATAACAAATATGTAAAGTTTTATCTACATGCATGGCTTGCACAGACCCCCTAATCAACAAAACAGCTAAAACAAACTACCCTTAAACAAATGAACTTTATATTTCTGAAAAACAGATATACCTACTGCATCAAATAAAGGGTCATTTTGCCTTTTTATCTCTAGCCTGGTGTACACAAATGTTTCCAGACAGTGATGCTAAAGGGAAAATAAAATAGGCACTTTTACATTTCCACCCCTTTACATGTACTGAAATCTTTGAAAACCATTGCATTTCCTATGTATTCATTACATAGTTCTCTTACAAGAAAACTTACTCCCTACTGGTATGAGTGCACAATACTGTGGGTGTTGCCAGAAGTAAAACAAGGCTACTCCCACTGCGGACAGATATTTTATTAAAAAATTATAACCGCTCAAACTTGAATTTTGTAGGTGTAATATCACAGTGGCCTGAAAACTTACAGTGGTGCTGTTGCTACACCATCCTATGGAGATTTATGGTCTACAGACCAGAGCAGTCAATAGGATGGTGTAGCAACAGCGCCACTATAAATTTTCAGGCCACTGGGATATTGCACCTAAAAAAATTCAAGTTTGTGCGGTTATAATCCTGTATAATAATTTGCTAAAACGTGAGTAAACATCGCAGTCATGCCCAGTAGAGACTGCTGCATGTGTTGCAGTCATGCGCAGCAGAGACTGCCTGCACAGTGGCTTCAGTGCGTCCAGCTCTGCATCAGCCGCGGCGCAGGCAGTCTCTACTGAACATGACTGCCCCGCGACCGGCTGGCAGTGGCACTGTGGCCCGTGTAACGGGCTCTTCAACTAGTTTTTTTAATAAAATCTCTCAGCAGTGGGAGTACCCTTGTTTTACTCAGGGGGTTAAACCCTACAACATATTTTTTTTTTTACATTTTAAATATTACTGTCCCTTTAAGAACTAGAGCCCAAAACTGTACTCCATATTACAGGCAAGGACTAACCAAGCATTTATAGACAGAATTCTGTTTGCATCCCAATGGATCTATACCCCTTTTTATACAAGTATATAGATTTAGTGGCTTTTGCAGCAGCTAAGTGACATGGTACACTACTGTGAAGTCTATTGTCTATCAATACTCATATCTCTCTAATGAGTATTCCCCAAATGGTTTCCCATGTAGTGATTTTCAGCCCAAATATATAACCATAAATTTATCCTATATAATAATTCGCCAAGTTGTGTGTAACGCCCGAAATGCGCAGTAGACACTGCTGCGCGTGCGGCAGTCATGCACAGTACAGACTGCTCCGCGACCGGCTGCCAGAGGCTCTGTATCAGCCGAGGCGCGGGCAGTCTCCACTGTGTGTGACTGCCCCGCGACCGGCTGCCTGAGGCACTGTGGCCCGTGTAACGGGCTGTTCATCTAGTCTCTAATAAACCTCCTCTGTCAGTTTTCTGCCCATTCAATCAATTTAGACAAATTGTTATGCAGACAAAAAAAAAAATTCAGCTCTGTATGCATATCCTTACACAGCTTAGTGTCATTAACAGAGATTCAGACACTACTTTCAATGCAAACGTCTAGAACATTGCCAACAAAGTTAAAAATCATAGGGCCCAGGACAGAACCCTGGGGAACTTCACTAAACTGAAAAAACAACTTGCAAAGGTTCCATTTAATACTACTCTCTGCCCACTACCATTTAACCAATGATTCTCTATCCATGCACAGATATAACCTCCCAAACCGAAGCCTTTTAATTTATGCAGTAACCTGTTAAGGTACAGATTCAAAGGCTTTTGAAAAACAAGTTTTGGAAATAAATTAGTCAACACCTGGCCTTGTCCCAGACTTTCTGATCCTGAGCTCTCTTTGCCTGACATCTGGTCCCTAGGAAACCTTCAGTGGGAGGGGCTGTGTAGTCATCTTGCAGATTTACATAGGTGTTTAACTCCCTGCACTTAAGATTCCCGAACGAGACTTAACAGATACATTGCACAAGTCAGGAATTAACTGCTAAAGAAAAAGTAGCTAAAGTGATGAGACATGGGTTATTATGCAAGAAAGTGCAGCATTAGCAATTGTTTAAAAGCTATAAATGTCTGCCCTATTTGTGATTGCTCATGCTATGATGACTTTGATGTTGAATAGCAAATGTTTATAAATTAATGGCACTGTTAGCCAGATGCAAGACAAAATGTTTACAAATTCATTAAAACACAATTAGGTACCATTTTGGTGTTAATTTCAGTCAAAAGGACATTGTAAATACAGTAGCAGACCCATACTGCTTTCTTGCATGATGCTTCTAGTCACTTGAGCTTCCTCCTCCTTAGCAGTCCACTTCTAATGGTCAGTGACATGGATTCTCATTTTCTACTGCTCTGTTTTTCAGGTTGACACTTCTTGTGTTAATGCCAGTTTAATGATGTTCTAAGACGTTTCTAAACAGTCTTTAAAATGATATAACATTTAAACATGGTACCAATAGAAAGCTTATTCTATTCTAAAAATTGATTGCTTACCTTCGTATACAGTAAAAAAAAAGGTAACAGTCTAAACTAATTCCGGAAGCCACAGTTCAAAATAATTTTGGACTTTAAAAGTAATAGTAATGGATCATTTTAGCTAAATTTAATAGTGTAGATATTGGAAAAATAAAGTAATTGAGACCTGACCTCTCAAACATGTATAGTTTGAGAGATATATGATTACAAAGATCCCCCCCTACCCCCCTATTTCACATACGTCAGGCTCTAGCTTACAGCAGGAGATCCTAGCCCCTGGTCTGCCCGGCGGCTCTTCAGCAGAGCCGAAATAGCATGATCTTAAAAGAAATACTTCATTGGAACGATGTAGAAAGTGTGCCTGGTTTGCAAGCACACTTTGTACATCGTTCCAATGAAGTATTTCTTTTTAGATCATGCTATTTCGGCTCTGCTGAAGAGCCGCCGGGCAGACCAGGGGCTAGGATCTCCTGCTGTAAGCTAGAGCCTGACGTATGTGAAATAGGGGGGAGGGGGAAGACTTTGTAATCGTATACCTCTCAAACTATACATGTTTGAGAGATCTTTCTGGCCTCAATGACTATTTTTTCAATATCTACAATACTAAATTTAGTTTAAAGGGATAGTAATGGATCATTTTAAGGGAAAATATATTATTTTTTCTGTCCTTCAATACATAGCATGCTGTCCAGAGACCATCTCAGTGACTCACCATTGAAGTTACAGATCTGGCATCCTCTTCATAATTTACTACTGGGGGAGGCTCTTTGCCCTCATTTTCTTGAACTTTCTGATCCAGCAGCTCCTTTTGGGCACACAGTTTTGATTCTGTACACTTGAGATGCTGAATTGATTGCTTTAGTTCTTCAAGTGTCTGCTTCTGACCAAGCAAAAGCACAATACTAGAGCGGAAAAAAAACAAACAAACATCTGAAGTCATGGCAGTAGGAAAAAATAAATAAAAGTAAAAGGTTTATATTCTACATATTATATAATATACTCCCCAAACAATTCAGGGGAATGCAATATATAGTTGCAAGTTACATTAAATGACCTGGATCATACTGCAGTACACAACACAACAAGCTATACAGATGAACTTTGTTTATTTAGTTATAGAATTTCAGTTAGGCATAGAACAGCAGAAGACCTCCAAGTTAGAAAGATAGAAAAATCCTCATCACAAGACTTTGGTTAGATAAAAGATACTTCATCAGTGAGGATATCAAAGTAAACCAATTACGCATTAACAAAAATTAGGCCTCAGCTCTGCCCTGGTGTAACAAAGTTGGTCTTCAGTAGAGTGAAGACTCTGATCAGCCCCACAGCATCCTCCAGGGGAGAGGCAGTGCTCTTCTCCAAGCGTAAGAAGTCTCTTATCTGGCGTTTTCCCCACTCACTTATAAGGATCTGATTAAGAGTGTTATTGGGAAGAAAGACAGGAAAATCTTTCCTGTGCCTCGAGGAAATGTCTAGAGCGGTGGATCCACCATCAGTGGCGGCAGAAACATGAAGGGTTTCCAACACCCCCTAGATGAGCCCTCAACAGCAAGGACCGTATCAGCCTCATAGGAATCACCATAACAGTCCATGTCCTCCTCATCATATGAGTTCAATTCGTCCTCCGTGGGCACTCCAATAACTATTGTGCCACCATGAATATAGGGTCAACATGTTTAAAAGTAGGCAAAGGATTCCAAGAATGGAGAAACCCCTGAACTGAAGTGACAATTTGTGCCCCTTAGGATAAGCAGTGTTTTAACCCATGTAGGCTCTTGTATAGTGCTTGAGGGGCCAAGAGTGGTATGGGCCTTCAGTACAAGGGGCACAGAGACCCAGATAATTCCTTTGGTAGCCCTGAATGGCATGAAGAATAGTGGGTAAGATGAGTAAGGGAAGCACCTGAATCTTTAGCTTTGGATTTCCCCATATGCCCCTTAGTGTCAGACATGTCGCGCTGAGTGTCTAAACCTAGCTGAACTAGATTAAATACCCTGTTTAAAGACAAGTCCCCTAAAAGAAAAAAAAAAAAAAGAAAAAAAAAAAAAAAAAAACTGGAGAATAGAGCAAGGAGAGTTGGCCTCTGTAGGATAAGGTAGAAGTAAAATGGTCACCAGTAAGTGTGCCAGGCATTCGGAAGAAAGCCTAGGAAAAGGGCATTATAGGAACAGTGAACTCAGCGAGCACTCAAATCAGACTGGACAATACACAAGATAAGCAGACGATAGAGCCCACTGACAGTTGTAGTTCAAACTGTTGCAGAGCTATGTATCAGAGAAGTTTCTCCCATACAAGTCAACGGAGCAAAGATAGCTGTGGACAGGCTCGGGTTCTTAAAAGGACCAGTTAGTTACTTAAAAAGCTGTCTAAAATTAAAACTACCCCCAAATCCCCTGGGGACACCAGGGGAGGTAAAGAAATAAAGGTCAGTAGTGGGGGATGGGAAATAAGTCCCCCAAGGCATCCTAACAAACAAAATTCACCCAAGTAACCAACATTGCAAGGAAAGGGTTAACCAACTAACCGATGGAGCAGCCATCTGTACATAATACTGAGCCCAGAGAGAGTGCCCATGTATAACACACACTGTATATAAAGTACCTCAGTATGGGGCATATAATGGACCAAGGCACTCAGAAGGTCACTTGCCAGTCTTCAGGCTCCCATCACAGTAAAAGGGCAGAATCTCAGAAAGACTAAGTTACCAGGAACAGACCTGTCAAAGCCAATCTCCACAGGGCAGAAAAGATCCACAAAGCACATGTGAACTTTGCAATCCCTTTCCAAGGAAGCCCAGAGATGGAAGCTCATATAATGTGGGTCTATACAGCTTCATATCCAAGGAAAAATAATAAAATCCCAAAGAAAACTAGGAAAGCAGGGAGCTGAGCTGGAGGAAGGAGGAGGGAGACTCCTCCCCCACAAAGACCCTGTCTTCTGTGATGTGCCTGTCCTCCTGTACCCATGTTCCATATTGTACATAAGCAAAGTATTTTTTTCACACAAATTGAAGCAACATCTTCCTCCAGACCCATAATAGTGAGCCGTAGGATCACAAAAAGTGGGAAATTCAAAGTGCAGTTCAACTGATGAACGCCATTCCAGAAGGAGGGAAATTTAGTATGTGTGCATAGCATGTGAATAAGTGGTTTGCAGGCACACTTTGTAGACCTTTGCAATTAAGTATTTCTTTTTAGATCTCGTTATTGCTGCTCAAGAGTCACCGGCCAGTCAAATGACCAGGATCCACTTCTGTCCCATAGAGCGCTGACGTCTCTGAAAGGGGTGGGGGGACTTTAATTTTGAGAGAGACGGGAGGTAGGTTATTGTACTTGTATTGTTAATATCTACAATATTAGAAGTATTTCTATCCCTTTCAGTAAAAAAACGTATTATGCAAGTGCAAAAAAGCAATTATAAGGCTATATACCTCAGGAATGGGGGCACCTTTTCAAAGGTCTTAAACAAAAGTGAACATATCCCTACAACTTTATCCCTGGGTAAAATACTATGTATACAGTATCTATTCAGCATATTTGGCTGTAGCCCAGAGAAGGTTTTTATGACAGCATGAAGCATTTTAATGAGGAAAGTTTTTCTACTCAAGATCTAATTAAGTCCATTATTGCCAAGCCTGTATGACATAAATGTCAGTAGTGTATACATGAAATTCCACATCTGCATCAGATATGGGTTGGCATGTGTCCACCTCCTGCCCAAACACTTAATTTTGCACACATTCTGTTAAAGCACATGAGGATCTTCCAGATATGTCCCCCATTATCGATCAGCTGACTTCAACAATGAAGTTTCAAGCCCCCCCCCCCCCCCAGTTCAGCTAAACAAGTTAAGAGCAACTTATTCTCATGTTCTAATTCCCAGTTAATAAATCTACAAAAAAAAGTGACCACTAGATGGGGCTGTTTCACAACTCTGTATGTAGAATTTCTGTCTGCCTGTAAAGCTCTGCAAAGAAAAAGCAGAAGCATTATTTTGAATAAATTTGTCAGCAATGGGTAAAACTAGTCTTCTTAGTACAAAACCCCTATATATTTTTACTTAAACACATAGCTATTCCTTTATTTATATTAGCTATATTTATATTTTGTTGAAGACAACAACTGATCCAGATTTTGATGAAGTTAGAAAACCCTTTGGTTAATTTGAGGTCTGTAAGTAAAATGTGTATATAGAAAAAAAAAAAACAAACAAAAAAAAAAACACACCTGTACATCCCAGGGGATGTAGTGCTTTTAAAATAAACATTTAGTTACATGCTTAAATTTGTTTGAGATATAGAGTATATTAAAATGTATGCATAATTAGAAAGCTGATTAGGTTGTGAATTCAATTAATTCTATGTGGATTGGTTCGTTCCAAATTACTCTTTAGTTCTCTTCAGTTTGAATATACCCTTTTAACTTTACCAACACCTGAAAAACAAACCTCTTCTGCAACTACTGTATGGTAGATAATAGATAAATCTTGCTTTGGACATGTCCTAAGTTTTCCTTTTTTTTTTTTTTTTTTTTTTTTTTTTTTAAACACTGAACTCTTGAGGAAATGTAATTCAGACTACTCCAAGACACTTACTCTGACTTTTTTTCACATGTGTTAGCAGATTCTTCAATCTTCTTTTCTAGTTCAGCCAGAAATTCCTCTTTGCTTGTAAGTAATTGCCGAGTCTGAGAAAGTTCATCTGTTGCAGTTTTTAGCCTACAAGACATTTTTTAAATTAATTCAAAAGGTGAAAATAAGGAGAGAGAGAGAGAGAGAGAGAGAGAGAGAGAGAGAGAGAGAGAAAAAAAAAAAAAAAAAAAAGTGAAGAATGTGAGACAGATAAGAGACTTCTGCCCACAACAGAGACACAGGCTCTGGAAAAGGGTGAGTTCCTAGGGTCCTGTCCCAGTCAGAAGCAATGCTCACTCTAAACCAAGTGTTACTGATGAGCTGATGTTCGCCTTCAATTCCCATCAAATTCAGCTGACCAACATAAAGCAGAGGATAATGGGAAATAATGGGTGTTCAACAAATGACGGAGGAATGCAGATTGCCCACAGTTTGTAATGGTTAAATAATATAATTAATATTCAAGCTTCATGGTAGGTATGAAGAATACTTAAGAAAAGCAATTCTGGAGAAAAACAACATGCGGAACAAATACACATTACCCAAAATCTCTCATTAGAATGAGGCTTTAATAAACTGAGCGCCAGAGGGGTGCACAATGCCTTTGCACTGTGTTGCATAACACCCTGGCACTCAAAGTGTTAATCCCTAATACAATACTTTTCTCCAATGCATTATGAAGAAAGTCTCTTGAATTTAATGGGTAGGACCAATGAGAAACTTTAAAAAGGGGAGTCTTGTAAAACAGACTTCATTTTAGACATATGTAGCTAAGGGCATGGTATGCTGTGAAGGGACACCAAAATATATATATATTTTTTCCCTCTCTCTTCCTCTCCCCCTCCCTCCATGACACTGTAAAATGGGACTTCTAAAAGTACTGCCATACACCACAACCTTAATGATGGGAAAAAAAAGTGGTGCGTAGAACCCTAGGACGACTAGTATTGGAGGAAATAGGCTCCAGATGAGCAAGAACTTGTAGGAGTAACAGAAATCCTACCAGTTAAGGTGGAACCACTGCCTGGAGAACTCTATTCCCAAAACTTGATTGGCTGACGATTGGCATACCTGGGAACTTTTTATTGTTGTCTCCCAGGAGGGGAGTCCTCTGCTGCCTTGGGTGGTGTGAAGAATGATGTGTATTGTGTCAAAAAGGGGCAGGGCTTAATGTGAGTGCCAGGGAGGGCTTACAAGGCGGCTGGAGGGGGAAGGAGCTACACCTGGGGAAAAAGTGGAAGAGGGTAGAAACTCCCCACATCCGGAGGACTCAGCCTCTGCCCCGGAGACCCGGTAAAGCAGTGTCAAAACCGGAGTCTCTGGGGAAAATCCAGAGAGTTCCCAGGTATGATGATTGGATGTCCAATAGCGAATGGCTTATGAAGGTAGAAACGGAAGGCCAGATAAGAGCTTGCGGATTTAAACAGGGGTTGCTTCCTCTTTTCCTGTCCAGGATGTATGTATCGCCCTAATAGAGCGTGCTTTAATCCTTAGTGTGCTTTCTAAACCCTGCTTCTGTATAGGCCATCTTTATATTTTCAATCTTTCTTAAAATTACACCCAAAGTTTTTTTTTCCCTGAAGTCCTTCTTGAGATACGAGGACATACACCGGACTAAATCCAGATTATGACCAATTTCTTTTTCCCCTTTTAGGACTGGGCAAAAGGAGGGGAGTATAAACTGATTAAACTGAAAATCCAACAGATGTTTTGATCTAAAATTCTGTTTGTCCTGATGATTGATCAAGCAAGGAGATCTACAAGAAAATGGCCTGCAGTTTGTTGATGCTTCAACCAGACAGCTGTCAGAAAGAAATACACCTTGAGGGTTATATGTTTGCAGGGAAATCTTCTCTACGGGCTCAAAGAATTCTGATTTGATAGATTCTAAACCAGACTGGGATCCCATAAGGGAACTCTCCCGGGTTACAGATTTTTATTTTGAAATAGCTTTAAGAATCTCTAGACTATATTCTCCTCTCTTGTAATGCTGCTTAAAAGGATAGTAATGTTTCTAAAAGCAGCTCTAATTAGTCATCATAGTATATGGACTTTGGAGAGTGTTATTTCAATTCTGTCAGTGTTGTAGTTCAAGAGTAATTCAATGAAAGTGTCCCCCTCCCGCCCCTTTTACTGATGTAACACTGTTCAGCCAGATGAGAAGGGAGGTGCCCAGGTAGACTGCAGAGAAGGACAATCTTCCATTAAGATAAGGGAAAAACTTGTCAAGGGGGGCAGGGTTTTCATTGTTTTCACAGGAAGAAGATTGTCCCCTGCCATTATCTGTCTGGTCTATGGACTGCATTCCACATCTGAGAAGAGATGGCTTACACTAGGTAAAAGGGGTGGGAGTGGAAACTTTGCTTGTGAATATCTCTCAAACCCTAAAGGTTTAAGAAATAAGACTTATCGTTCATGTTTTTTTTAATGCCTACAAAATAAAAATATAACAAAGTATTACTATCCCTTTAAAAGCCTGTCAGTAGGAAGTTAAAATCCTTGCATGTATGATAGATTCCCTGATAAATTATTTTTTTGAACCACTAAAACGTGGAATATACTCTGCAGTAAGCCTTAGAAGTTCCCGCCACTTAATATGGTTCTGCACAACTGCTTCAGATATTCCCTATGAGTTCAGTGAGCTTTGGCTCAGCCTTCATGCATAAGCTTCAAAACACAGTTTTGAATTGAATGTGAAAAGCATATGCTCCTGGGCAATCTGGGGCTATGAAGAGTCCTCTACCTTGTGCCTTTATTTGACCATTTCCCTGATGCACAAAAGTGCATTTGTTACATTTGCTTAATCATATTTTATAAATTGTTTTACAGGAAATTTGATGAAAATAATGGTATCTTTAGAAAGCCCAACTTATGTCAAGAAAAACAGTATATAACATACGTGGTTACATTTAACGAGTAAGAAGAAAATTACAACCAAACACAGTAGAAGCAAATGTAACAAATGCATTTATTTTACTTTATTTTTTTTTATTTTTTTTTTAAACTTTGGCACTAAAAATCTTACACATCTACAAATGCTTAATAAAAAAAACAGATTATAATATCAGTCTTTATTTTATAAATACCCAATGTTGACATGTTTTTCTAATGTTTTTGTCAAGTTATATGGCAAGAACTAAAAGTAGCAAAAATTGAGGTGTCCCAGACCTTTTGGCCACGTGTGCGTGGTGGTGGGGACACTGAAGGGGAAAATGATTTAAGAGAAGAAGTTTATTAAATTCCTTTTTTCGCGTACCTCCAACATGGAACACCAGAACCTTGAGTATATACCAAAGAATCCCAAATATTCCAGGGAGGAAAAGGAGAACACCTCTTCCCCCTAGTATATCCCCAGGACCAAACTGGATCTATATAAACTCTGTAAAAGTTCAATACAGACACCTAACAAGAGCCAACAGGAGAAAAACTTTCCTCAGCCAGCCAATACCTCCTAAAGGACTTGCTGGCCCCAGTCGAGGCTAGGACAGACACATTAGTGCCTGTTAAATGTGTGCAAGGATGAACATGTTGCAGCCTTGCACAGCTGTTCAGCGGAGACATGGTTTTTGAAAGCCCAGGAAACACCCACAGATCTGGAATGGGGCTTTCCCTGATCACATATGCTTTGCATTTGGTAGCCTTGATCTGAGAGGCAATAATGACTTTGGAAGCTGCTTGACAAGCCCTAAATCCCTCAGGGATGATAAAAAGGTTTGCAAGACAGAGCGTGCAAGCTCAGTCACCCTCCTAACAGAATGGCCAAAAGGAATGCCTTTTTTTTTCCCAGCATCAGGAAGTGCAATGGGATCAAGGCCAGAGGAGGAAAAAGATTCTTATTGGAGGACACACAAGACCACGTTTAGATCCCACTGGTTTGGGATTCCAAAATGAAAGGAATTCATGCACCACACCTTGAAGAAATGTCTTTACGTCCAGCATAATAGCAATAAGACTCTGGAAAGATCAGAAAGGGCCGATATCTGATCTTCACACTGTCTTGGCATTCCTTCAAGATGGTATGAACAAAGGCCTCAGTGAGCTCCATTAAGGTACAAAGGTCTGAGCAGAAGCATTCTTGTCAGCGCATCACTGGTGTAAGATGGGCTAAACCTTATGGTATGCCTTAGAGACAGCTCCCAGTTTCCTGGATCCATGTCTTGATGGCCGAGTCTGACACCATGTTTCCCAGTCCTGGGACATGGACTAATGAGATGGAGGCATGTGAGCCTCTGCCTACAGAGAGGCTGGTTGCCCACTTTCTCCAGCACATTCTTGCACAGGGTTCCTCCTTGGTGGTTGATGTAAGCCACTGCCGTTGAGTTGTCCAAATGAACCCTCAAAGTCCCTGTGAAAACCTGGCACCAGTGAAGGAGAGCTAGGCAAACTGCATGGAGACCCAGCATGTTAGTGGACTGAAGACTTTCCACCCCGGTCCACTGTCCCCGGGTCACCAGGTGATTCTGGGTTGTGCCCCATGCTCTCAAGCTTGCATCTGTCCTGACAGGCTTCCACTCAAGAGTCACAAAGGGAAACCCCAGTGATGATTCCAATGGAGGGTCCTCCTTCGCTTGGGGCAAAAGGACCAAGTGGTGAGAGATGTCCCACTGACACACATTCTGAGAATGTCCAACTGAAGTTCCCTCACGAGGAAGTGAGCATAGGTGATGGCTTCCACAACTTAGACAAGACGACCCAGGACTCACATGTAGTCCCTTTTCTAGCCAAGTGCCACTCCAGCAACAAATCCTGAGACAGGCGTTGGATCTTCTCCAATAGAAACACCTTCCCCCTTGAGGGCATCGAAATCCCCCCCCCCCCAAAAAAAAAGAACAGGATCTGGGATGGGATAGAAGACTTCTTTAGGAAGATGATTCAGTGATGCACCAGAACGCAGGCCATTGGACATGGAGAGCCAAGATTTCTTTTTAAAGTGCCTTGATCAGCCAAATATGGTGTCAAAAATGCCTTAAGAATGGGCATATGCAGCAAGGGCTGCTATGCTCTTCGTGAAGATTGAGAGTTGATACCAGGTCACAGGGCAGTCCAGTGAATTGGTAGTGACTGCATGTGAATGCAAAGTGCACAAAATGTTGGTGATTTGAGATATGACGATAAGTGCCCTGAAGATGCAGAGACCAAAAACTCCCCTAGGCACATAATTGCGATGAAAGAGCAAAGATTCCATCTCAAAAAATACAGCGACCACTTACAGGTTCAAAATAGGCCAGCAGGCACCGTCCTTTTTGGGAACCACAAATAGGTTGTTAAAAAAGGAAATGCATGGGACTGTCACCACCGCTATGTTTTCTCCCCCCCTCATTCATGACTGGATGATTCCACTTCAAGAACTGCTGCTTTCTGGCTTCCCGTACACGATCTTCGAGCTTCACTTTGTTCCTGTCTATTGCTCTGATGTCCCTGTCATGACCTTTGGCTTGATTCCAACCACCGACTCATTTTCTATCCATACTGTATTGATCTGCTGTTTATGACCCGGTTTGTTCATAGACCCTGCCTCCTCTACTGTCCTCCCAACTCGACCTCTGCTTGTGACCTTGACAACTCTACTCAACCTCACCTTATCACTCACCAGGTGATCTTAGAATAATACTCTCCTTCATTCACCATAAGTCAGATTGATCCCGGTCTCTGCTACGGCAGGTCGATCTCCTGCTGGGCCAGTCAACTACACTCAGCCTGTGGGACTGATCCCAGCGTATGCGGCATGCAGATCTCCAACTGGGCCTTGCAGCACTAGAATGGCCAGTCAGATAGATTGCAGCCACTGTGTTGCAATACCAATAACTACCATAAGACTCCAGTTGGACGCCGAGGAGTTTGTAGCCTTCGACACAGACTACTGCCTATCCAGAGAGTCGTTATATCAGCACCCTTTCACTACCAGGGACTTTAGACTATTATCTCTTTGTTGCTGCTCCTGATTTCCACTTCTATCTGCATCTGGGTCCTGCAGAGGGTCCTAGTCTTCATAGCCCGGTTTACAAACCGGTACCAGAACTTGCTTGTCTAGTAGAGAAGAAACAGCATCTATGAAAATGCTCACTTTGGGTCCTACTGAAGCTTTGAGAAAAAGTAGTGATAAGCAAGAAGGGGCTTGAAATCTGAAGAACCCTTCTGGTACCCCCTGCAAAACCCACTGGGCCGTTATGGGGGATGCCCATCTTGAAAAAAACAGAGATCACACCCTACAGGCAACAGACCAGGACTCAGTCAAGTCATGCAAAGCCTAGATTGTCAAATGTTCCAGGAGATTTCTTGTCCAGTCAAGTGTGTCTGGGCTTTGCAGCAGGGTGCACTTGGGAGACCTGAGAAATTTGTGCCCTTTGCTCCACGGATTGGTGGGGGTAACAATTCATGCACAGAAAGGATAGTTTGGTGGTAATTTGAGGCACATGTCACTTCTTAGAAGCTTGTTCCATTCACCAAATCTTCAGTCATAAGGTGTGGCTCACAGGGCAAGAGATCTCACCAACTCATGTTCTGGATTCCTCTATCAGAAGAGGAGGTGGGAAAGGGGACAAGAGGCGGAGATTGACCAGCTGTGGTATGGAGTGGTGCAACAGCCTGTGCTGAAGAGACACTTTAAAACATAAGAGTGGACATCTCTGAAAACATATAAACACAAAACACCAGATTTAACATGATTAGAATAACGACTAAGAAGGGAATGCAGGTGCTTTTCACCCTCATCCTTCTTTCCCTTGCAGATGCACCTGTACTGGGCTGAATTTTTAACCAGGTGTGAAATGGGGGGGGGGTCAACTGCTGGGGGCGAAGCCTACTGCACTCATGCCTCAGCCATGAAAGGATAAAGCTTACAGATAATGGTTATCAAAAAGTCTCTTATCTGTAGTTTTCCATTTTTCCAAGAGTATCTGATCAATGGTATTATTGGAGGTAAATATAGGGGAGCCTATCCATAGAAGTAGCCTCCCCCCCCCCCCGAGGCCTTAACAACTTCAAGAGTCTCCAACACTGCTCTGATTAGCCCCTCAACAGTGGAGGTCAGGTCAGTTTCACAGGAATGCCCAAAGTTCAATTCTGCATTATAAAATGCCTCAATAGCACACAAATGCCCCTAAAGACAGGCTCAATGGTGGTTAAGGATTTCCAAAAACCCTTGAATGGAAGATGGAATAACTGCCATTTGTCTTTGGTTTTCACCAAAGACAAATCTTGGTCAGTGCTGGATGTCCCGGAGGATTAGTGGGGCCACAGTGCACGAGGGACAGAAGCCCAGAATGGCATGAGGAACAATGAGTAAGGAAAGCCCCTGAATCCTTAGTTTTGGATTTCTCCATATGCCCCTTAGGGTCAGGCATGTCCAGGAGAAAATATCTAAAACTAGATGAAACTAGTTGAAACCATCAAAACCACCACAAAAACACAGTACTTATCTGGTATGCAAAGTGTTAAACTGGAGAAGAGAGTAGGAGAGTCATCTTCTGTGTAGGTTAAGTAAGATGGCCCCCAGAAAAGGTACCAGTCAAAAAAAAAAAAAAAAAAAAAAGTCTTGGAACATGGGGATTATCGGTATTGTACCTTTCTCCATTACTTGATGCCTACGAAAGGGTGCCTCGCCATGTGGAAACTCACAAAGTGGATCATGTGATACAGCAGTGTGATGAAATGGTTGTCACCCAGAGAATGAAATGTGTCTGTTTTCAGTGATCGCCACGGTCTTAACATGTGTTCCCATTAATGTCCCCTGTGTGTGCATGTATTTGAGTGTGTTGGCCATTTACCAGCATTTAATGGGTTGGTTAGTATGTATGATGTACAGAGGGATGGTGCCATCTAGTATAGCTGACCACAGAGATTGTGTTATGAGATAGCCAGTGTTGGTCAGATTGAGGGGGTAGGGCAAATCTGTGTGTGGAATGTTTGCATCTTCCCCTCCCCTCAGGCTAAGCAGAAAGAGACCTGGTAGAAGGTACCTTGACATCAGATCCTATAAGGGGTGAGTAGAAAAAAGCCTAAGAGGAGAGAGAGAGAGGACAGAGTTGAAAAATATAGAACCAGGAGAAAAAGCCTCTGCATAATAGTGGGAGGCATAGGGTCCATGGACATTCTAAAGGAGTACTGCAGAAACTGGTACTGGTGAGTGCACTCACCAGAAGAGTTAGAGTGAGTGGGCACTGTAGTGGCCAGGTGCCCTTTTCAGTTGTGGGCTGTAAGCCAAGGCGGCTTCAGCCACAGAGAGTACCCCGATGTACCCACCACAAAGATCTTAGTATGTCTTCCCCAACGCCTCTGTCAGGACTAAAAGATACAGGGAAATGTCATGCAATCTAGCACAAGGCGCAGTGGGTGGGACAACCACTCTTGCCTCTAGTGGGAGTATGAGTAAGCTCCAGCTTAAAGCTAAAATGGACTGAGTATTATTTGTAACTCCTGGCAACCTGTGCACCTTTGCTGACACACCAAGAAGAGAACAGCAGAAGAGTTTAGTTTTTATGCTTTACCCCTGGTTTGTTTGCCTGTAATTGTCCTATGTTTGTGTGCCGTGACCTCTCTAATAAATGCAATTTATCTTTTTGTCTGGCTGGATAAATCACTTAACCCTTGGTCGACCAAGAAGTACCACCTGTACCCCCGTCACAAGCAGGATTAGAGCAGAAGAAAGATCCCTCTAGCTTTAACGGTTGCAGAGAAATGTCCCAATTAAGTTGCTCCCATTATAGCCTACGCAGCGAAGATGGATGTGGCACAGGCTACAGGCTGTGGAAGGTGGTCAAGAGGGCCTGAAGGTATCTATTACTCCTTCTAGGAAGCACACCATGCACAGATCCAGAGGCTTCAGATGCTCTAACCCCTGGCAAGACAGCATGCAAGGCCATACAGAAAGAAAATAAAAGTAAATCAAAGTCTGTGGGAGAAAATGCTGTGCTTCCAGCTGGGTAGAACCAAGGAAACTGAGTGTGGACTTACAAGATACCCCTTTCAAAGTTACTCATTGGTCCTCCCCAACATTAGCTTCTCCAAAAAGATTTATATTTGTTGATGGCAAGGTGTGGCATAGTATGCTAATTAGTATACGTGCGGTGCCAACATTGCCACTTTGCCTACGCAGATAGAGTCCAAACTCTGGGTATGAGAAGCTTTGCCTCAAACAGAACTAACTAGCATACAGTGAAAAGAACTACCATACAGTGACAGATGATTTCCTAAAACAGAAGAAAAATTGCTTATACAAAATTTGAATTTCATGCAAAATAAGGTCTTCTTTAAGTGTAAAATTAAATTGAGAAACTGGAGGTAAAAGTTGCAAAAGCAAGGGTTGCTTAGTCTCTGCTCCCCCCACCCCAAAAATAAATAAATAAATAAATAAAAATATAAAGATGGTTGAAGGCCTTTGATTATAAGTAGATACAGTCTACAGTACTAGGTGCTTAAAAGAAGAGCACAAAAGACTCCAATAAATGTATTTTAACAAGGTAATTCATTCAGGAGGATGCAGTAGATGTTAACACAAAGTTTGCAGGACAATAAAAAAAAAAAAAAAAAAAAATCTAAGAAGCCAGTGGGGACGAGTCTAAAAGCATAATAATTGTACTATACCGGATCAAGTTTTATGTCAAGTACAGACTCAATTATAATAATTGAGCATAATAGAACTAGTAGTACCACATTAAATATGAACAAAATGTCTTACATTGTATTTAAACTGTCTGCAGTAAGGTTGTTCCACATGATCTCATTCGCCTGTAGACTTTCTATTTCTTCTAGTAGAGACAAATCAAATTCTAAATCTTGTTCCTTGGTTTCCAGTGACCTATTGCAAACAACTCCATTAAAAAAAGTTCAGAACATATAACTTACTAATTGTACTAGCAGTAATTTAACAAGGAAAAAACAAGAGAGAGATAAATACAGAAAGATCAGTATATAAACATTATTTTTGTTACTTTTTTTTTTTTTTTT
Organism: Rhinophrynus dorsalis; assembly: GCA_037306005.1. NCBI lineage: Eukaryota > Metazoa > Chordata > Amphibia > Anura > Rhinophrynidae > Rhinophrynus > Rhinophrynus dorsalis. The sequence goes on from CM074718.1 coordinate 565,917,845, forward strand.
AATAGCTTACTGGACTAAATTGAAAGAGCATATCATTCCACATTGCTCTAACAGAGCAGCTATTAAGGGTTGTCCCTTTCAGCATCAGTTTGGGGGATTTTTTTTTTCTACCAAGTAGCAAACAAATTGTGATTGTTTCCCTAAAAACTATTAACTCGGATTTGTGCTTTCCAACCCCTAAATAGCAATGGTAATGTTATCTAGGATTGACAACTTGTGACTGCACATTTTTCTGGGCTACAACAAGGGTTAACAAAAAATAATGATTTGATTCAAACAGGATTTTAATTTAATTTAAATCAGATTTTTTTTTTTTTTTAATTTCTCCTATGAAGTATTTTATAAAAACTATCTACAGAGTGTTTATTGAAATTCATTATACCTCAAAAGATTTTATGTTGAAATTTGTATGATAAACCACATGATATACTGTATATTTACTGTAAAATATATTAACTTCGTTACAACAGTAAATGCATTAGTGACCAAGTCTTGTGTGTGTGTGGGGGGGGGGGGGGCATGTTGATGAAGTCCCCCAACAAGGTCTAATTTGGGGAAGAGGCATGCCACAGGAAATAACTGAGTGAAGGAGAGGTAGCAAACGTATTGCAAGGCACTTGATATTTTTAAAGGGATAGTAATACTTAATTTTATCTTTATTTTATTTTGTAGGCATTAAAAAAAAACATGAACGATATAAGTCTTATTTCTCAACCCTTTATGGTTTGAGAGATATTCAAAAGCAAAGTATCCCCTTCCTGCCCCTTTTACCTAGTGTAAGCCATCTCTTCTCAGATGTGGAATGCAGTCCATAGACCAGACAGATAAGAGAAGGGGACAATCTTCCTATGAGAATTAAAGACCTGCCCCCCTTGACAAGTTTTTCAGGGTTTTCCCTTATCTTAATTGAAGATTGTCCCTCTCTGCAGTCTACCTGGGCACCTCCCTTCTGATCTGGCTGAGCAGTGTTACATCAGTAAAAGGGGTAGGAGGGAAATACTTTGTCATTGAATTACTCTTGAACTACAAGTCTGACAGTATTGATATAACATTCTCCAAAGTCCAAATACTATGATGATTAATTAGAGCTGCTTTTATTATGAAACACTACTATCCCTTTAAGTACTAGTGCACAGGCCCTGTGACCCAGCAGTGCTTAAGATGCCATAATTGTGTGCAAAACCCAATTAACTTTCTTCATTTTTGGGCAAGTGTTTTACCCCACTATTTTCCCCCCAACCACTAAATAGGGAGTAAGTTATTCATAGATATGCTGGGTGTTGAAAGGAAGAGGGGAGAAAAAGTGTATAAGTGCAGTTAATCTGCTTTTCTTGCCATACATTTTCAAGCATCAAAACCGCTGTGTTCATGTCTAGTAACCATAAATTAGGATCACGCAAGTAACTGTTTTGTAGCAGTGAAATCTTTGAATAAGGAACTTCATCCATTTTGACTGTGTTTTTTACATGAGCACAAGGTATTTTGTAGGAAGGCTCTTAACTTCCCACATCTCTTGGATGCAAAATGCTGCTTTTCAGTTGTAGTTTTGGAAGACAATTTCCCAGATAAACCACTTTTTCTGGAGCTTTCCTTAAATATATGCCTTCACATTCTGGTGGCGTCTTCAGGAATTGGTTTTGGGCTAATATGGAGCTGATAAAGTGACCTATTGAAGAACATCATTAAAAAAATGCCAGTTCAGTGGTTATATTGCAACTGATAGTGACATTTCATCTTCCCATCTGACATTCAATTCAAGAACTTTATGATGAAGCAGCTTTATTTCATAGATGGGAGCTGAATTTTAGCCTTTGCCAGCTCAAAAGCACTAGCATGTGAAGTCTCCATTCCAGTATTCAACCATGCCCTATATTGCTTTTAAATATCTTCTGATCTCTAAATTGCAATATTAAAGGGATAGTAATACTTGAAAATAATTGTATTTTATATTGTAGCCCTTAAAAAAACATGAAAAATGATATAAGTCTTATCTTCCAAACCTTTATGGTTTGGGAGATATTCACATTTAAAATACAGTAAAATGCTCTTTTCCTGGCTGTTTCAGCCAAGTCTGCCATCTAGTGGACGGATTTGGAATTCGGTCCACAGAGCAACCAGCAGCTCTTTAGCAGTGCCAAGATCACGATCTTTGAAAAGAACTACTTAATTGGAACTATCTACAAAGTGTGCCTGGTTTGAAAGCACACTTTGTACACCATTCCAATTAAGAAATTATTTTGAAAGATGGTGATCTCAGCACTTCTGGAGAGGCACAGCCGGTCCCGGGACCGGATTCCAAATCTGAAGGGTGGAGCAATGACGTCACTCCAGGGGAAACTTTACTTCTGAATATCTCCCAAACCATAAAGGTTTGGGAGATAAAAAAACTTGAAAAATGATATAAGTATTAAGGGCTACAATATAAAAAACTTATTTTCAAGTATTACTATCCCTTTAATTATAATACAATAATATGGCAATGTGCTGACAATGTGACTTAAGATTGATTCAAGAAAAGAGTGTGTGTTCGACACCTGCAGTGCATATCTGTTGGTTGGTTGCCAATGATAACTTACTAACTACAATGAGTAAAAGTGAAAGACTGAACACAGATAAAATCCAATCTCAGTGTAGTTATTTTAATATTAAAAATGATAAAAATAAGTCAATCATTACACTCACATTTAGCCTGTCTTGGGCTTTAAGCATATAAGAGATCCCAACCTCTATCAACCTTCGAACTGTGTCCCTGTATTCCTTCCTCTGCTGGCTCCATGTCTCCTTCATGATGTGGAGACAGATCCTCTGGACTGGTCCTGATGTTGTAGACAAAGTTTTAAATACAGAAAACTCTCACGGGCTAAATGGGAGTGTGATGATTGACTTGTTTTTATAATTTTTAATATCTGGGGAATCATCCAAAACTACAAATCTACCAAAATGTAATCAAGCCCTTAATGTGTGTTTAGGTTGGATTGCAACTAAATTGAAATAAAAAGCAGCATTTTGCATCCAAGAGATGTGGGAAGTTAAGAGCCTTTATACAAAACACCTAGTGCTCATGTAAAAAATGCAATCAAAATGGATTAAGTTCCTTATTCAAGGATTTCACTGCAACAACAGTTACTTGCGTGATCCTAGTTTATGGTTACTCGACATGGATGCAGCGGTTTTGATGCTTGAAAATGTATGGCAAGAAAAGCAGATTATTAACTGCACTTACTATACACTTTCTCCCCTCTTCATTTCTACACCAAGCATACCCATTATAAAAAGCTGAACTGGTGATACATATTCAGCATATATCCTCATCTGACCTTCTGTCCCTCCTTACTAACTCACACCAGCAACTGTCTCTCTGAAATCTCTTGCCAGATGGCATCCGGTTTCTTAAAGATTAATATCCTAATGAGCTGTTTGTGATCTCTCCCTCCTTCCTAACACCCAACAATTCCCTCTCTGTTGGTAACATGACATTGAGGCAAAGTTCCCAAAATCACTGCCAGAGATTTATTAGATACCACCCTTTCCTTTACCCTCCACATCTATGCTTTCCCTAAATCCTGCTGCTTTCAACTGCAAAGCAGCTCCAAGATTAAGCCTTTTCTCACACAAGATATAACAAATATGCTTACCTACTCTCTAATGTCCTGTCTAGACTACTGCAGCTCACTCCTAAATAGCTTTCCCCTCAGTTGGCTACCACCACGCCAATTTATTCTGAATACCTCAGCTCAACGCAAACATCTCACCCACTGGTCTTCATCAGGTGCCTCTCTCTTCCAATCCCTCCACTTACAGCCTTCAGATTAAAATGCGAAGTCCAGTCCCAAACCTGCAAGCGCTTTCGACAAACATTGCACCTCCCTATAGCTTCTGCCCTGACCTGAGGCTTTTCTCCTATCATCACTTTCCCTCCACTCCCATGTCCAAGACAGCTCCCATGCTGCAACCATCCTGTGGAATTCACTCCCTCCATCTGTGACACTCCCTACATTTAAGCACTTTTCAAGTGTCTCTGAAAATCCACCTGTTCAGAGAAGCTTACCACCTAGAACTGTAAAAGCTGCAATACAGACCTTCTGTAGTGGTTTGCCTTCTGTAACTCACTGTTCCAAGGAACAGCCACCTCACTTATCCATTGGATTTTCCCAGTGTAATATAGATCCTCTTCCTCCAAGCAGTCCTCTTAATTTCTGTGCATAACATGTCTTCTGTATTGTATGCTCACAAAAGTAAGGATTGAGGGCCTTTCGGTCTCATACTTTTAAGCCTATGTTATGTAATGTTTAACTGTAGGTCAACTTGTTTGTAACCCTACTGTATTATACAGCGCTGCAGAAACTGCAAGCACTTTATAAAAGTTTAGAGGGAAGGATTTAACAGGTAATAACACTACAGACCATGTGGAATACAGGTACAATGGGGTTGAGATCCTCCTTTTGGAGGGCAGGGCAAATCTCAAAAAGACAGTCTTGTAGGTGGAGACTCCCAGCCACTCCTCCAGCTTAGCCAGCCCTGACTTGCATCCCCAGTATGATGTGATCAAAGCCACAATAACAAGGCAAGCAAGAGAAGGAGGAAATCTCATATGAGATTCAAGAACAGGACTCCACAGCCCAGACAAGCAAAACCAAACCAAGGTCCCCTTTTCTGGGTGGGAGACCGGTGTCCCATATGGACTATAGAGAAAAGGATTTAACAGGCAAGAACACAAAAATCCAATTTTCTCTTACTTCATCTAACTATGGAGCAGAGGTACGATGGGGAAATACCAACTCTAAGTTTCCAGAGGTGGAAAAAGAGAGAAAGGACCATATGCTTGTACGCAAGATACCAGAGTAACCTAGGACTATCCAGAATTAGAATAGTCCAAACAGAAAAAAAGTGTCAACGGACACTGAACTACACAGCACAAAAGTACAGTATGGTAACCAAGTATTCAAGTCCCTAGACAGGAAAGGCTGCATATGCAGGACTTTTGGCCCAAGGCTGACTTCAGCCAAAGCCAGAACATTGACACAGTAGTGCTTAGCCAAGGTATGCATAGAGGACCAAATCAGCTGAGGCCTGATTCTTGTAGGTCCAGGTGGCCCCCACAGACCTAGTGGAATGTGTGGGACCTTAAAATCAACAGGTTTCTGTGCGTTCATACGCCTTGATCCAAGATGCTACAGTGACCTTGAAAGCAGCCTGTCCTGCCCTGGGAGCCTCAGGAATGACAAAGACAGCCTTGTGAAAAGGTTTAGTCCAATGCACATAAAATTTAAGGTAATGCACCATGTCAAACAGATGAAGCTCCTTCTTGTCAAACTGAGGGTCAGGGTAAAAAGGCGGCGCAACAATCTTTTGATGGATGTGGAACTCTGAAACCACCTTAAGAAGAAATTCCAGCAACTCAGCAAACAGAGACCACTGCCAACAGGAAGACCATCTTGAGCACCAACTGACGCACAGAAATGGTAGCCAAGGGCTCAAAGGGAGGATGCTGTAAAACTCCCAGAACCAGACTTCTGTCCTACAGAGGACACTGAGCCTTAAAGGCAGGGAATACATTAACTACCCCCTGATGGAACACCTTGACATCTGGAATGGTGGCAAGACATCTCTGGAAAAACAGAGCTGAAATCTGAACCTTTAAGGAACTCAGATTCCTTTGTTCACTTCATCCTGGGAGGAACGATAACACAATGGTATGTCAAACTCTTGCAAAAGACATTTCCCTGTCCACACACCATGAATGAAACGTAGACCACAACCTGTGGTAAGCCATAGAAGAGACAGGCATCAGAGACTGAATCATAGTGAAAAGAACATCAGTGGAAAATCCTTTCCTCCTCAAGAACGGAGCTACAACAGCCATGCCATTAAAGTCCGTTTTACCACGTCCTCTTCCCGTAAGTAACCCTGGAGAATGAGGTGCAGCTTGGGAGGAAGGTGGAGCAGATCTTCAATGCAAAAACTTGCCAGGTTCGCAAGCAGCGACTAGAATGACTGACACTGGCCATCCTGATCTTCCCAAGAACCCTTAGTATGAGGGGCATTGGAGGAAAAGTCATAAGCGAGGTGGAAGTTTTCCAGGATCGAGAAGGCCAGAGGATCCCCCCTTTCAGGAGCAGAAAACCGCAGCCTTCCCATTTTCCCTGGTGGCCATGACATCTACTGTCGAAAAACACCCCACTGTTGCGCAACAAGGTAGAACAACTCTGGATTGAGTTCACTCTACCAGATCCACGTTTGGTGACTTAGAAGTCCGCCAGAAAGTTTTTTTACTCCTGGAATGTGAACGGTGGAGATGAATGGAGAGGGGGCTTCTGCCCAAACCTAGAATGTATCACACCTCGTACCATGTGTTGGCACTTCAAGTGCCCCCTTGACTGTTGAAGTACGCCACTGCCATGGCATTGTCCGAATGAACCCTCACTGGCTATCCCAGTTTACAAAGGGCAAAACATTGATGGACTGAAGTGGCTCCTCTGATGTCCACCTGCCCTGGACCCCAAGGTGACCCAGAACCGTACCCCATCTACTCAGGCTGGCGTCAGTTGTAACTCAAGTCCTTTTTGGAATCAAAGAGTTTCCCGTTTCAGGTTGCTTCTGTGCAACCACTGAAGGTCCCTGCTGGCCTCCAAAGAGAGGGAGATCTGCCGATCCAGGTGAGCTGCATTCCCGGACCAACTCTGGATGACAAATCTCTGGATCCCCATGGTGTGCACCTGAGCTTAAGACACAGCTTCCAGTGTAGATACCAGTCTGCCCAACACGCTCATGTAGTTCCAGACCATGGCAAAGGGCCACTCTAGGGCCTGTGATACCCACCTGCATCACTTTCAGGATGTTCTGCTCCAGTAGAAAGTCTTCCTAGGCAGGTATCAAACCTCATGCAAAGGAACACCAGCTCCTGGGATGGCACTGGAGAGGACTTCAACATATTCCATATCAAACCATGGTGGACCAAGAGTCAGGCACAGTTTTGGTCATGCTGGGCCAAGAGCTCCTCTGATGGAGCCTTGAGCAAAAGGTTGTCAAGATAGGGTGTCCTGGATATACCCTGGGTATGGACAAAGGCTTCTGAAGCCCCCATGACTCTGGAGAACACCCGAGACGCAGAGGCCAGGCCAAATGGTAGAGCAGTGAACTGGTAGTCATGCAAGGAGTAGGCAAATCACAGAGAGCGTTGGCTGTCTGAGTGGATAGGAATGTGTAGGTACGCATCTAGGAACTTTTAGAGACACCAGATATTCCCCTGGGCACATTGCAGTGACAGAACACAAAGATTCCATCTTGAAGCGTGTAGTCACTGCATACTTGAGCTCCAAAATGGAATGACAGCTGCAGTCCTTCTTTGGGACCACAAACAGGTTGGAATAAAAACCAGAACCATGCTCCTGCATAGGTAATGGAATCAGAAACTTTTCCAACACCAAGTTCACTGTCTCTTCAAACAGCCTCACCATGTCCAGCTCCTATGACACCCTGGACAAAAAAAAAAAAAAAAAAAAAGCGCAATACGGTGAAAGGCATCTGAAATCTATGAGGTAGCCTTTTAAAATTACCAGCAAAACAAACCTGTCTGATCGAGGACTCCCAGATGTCTTGAAAAAATGCAAAAAATCTTAACTACAGGGACCAGGATTCTGCTTGTCATGCAGAAGCTGGCTTGACAGACTTGGCTCTTGTAGCTGTTGGTTTTCACTGCCACTGCTGTCGGGGCTTGTAGGAGGGACCAGATCTTAAGCCGCAAGGTGTGTCTCACACGAACAGAAAAGGCTTTTCCTGACAACTGCACAGTCTCAAAAAGAGCTAGCATCAGCACAGACAGCTTCCGTGAGCTATTCACCCTACAGAGCAACATTTGCCTTTACTATAGAACCCAGCTTTTTATCCTCTGTATCCTACAAGGCCCGCTGCATCTGTCAAAGCAGGCAGTAGAACTGGCTAGCCTGGAGACTGGGGGATCCACAATCAGAAGAGGGGTCCAAAGCTGCCTCCAAAAAAGTCAACCATCTAGAGAACCTTTTGGTAATAGACAGCCTCTTGTCAGGGGTCTTCCACTCTTCCAGGAGAATCTGATCAAGAGTGGCAATGGAAAGAAAAAATGGGGAAGACTTCTTAAGCCTCTGTAAGATGTCTGTAGAAGAAGACTGCTCATTCAGGGTGACAGGGATGTGAAGGGTCTCTGAGACAGCCCTAATGAGGCCCTCAGCTGAAGGAAGGGGGTTCACAGTCTCATACTAGCCCCTATAGGTGTAGGAAGAGTCCATATCCTCATTTTCCCCTTCTTTGTCCTCCCCTCCTGACATTTCCTCCTGAAAGGAGACCCCTAGAAGCTGCAACACACTCAGATGGGGGCCACATATTTAAAAGTAGCGGGGGGCTCCCAAGACTGAAATACCCCTGAAGGGAGAAAAGGATTTGGTCCACTGAAGACAGTAGTGTTTTTACCCAAAGCTGGATTGTTCAGTACTGGATGGGCCTGGTGGAGTAGTAGGGGCCACAGTATAGGATGTGCAGAGAGATCCAGAACACTCTCTGGGAATCCACGTTTGACATAAGCAAGGGGGGGTGGAGGGTGACGCCTGTGTCCTTAGTCTTAGGTCTAGCCCCATGTCCCTTAGAAGCAGACACCCTTACAGAAGAAGTGTCTAATAGCAGACAAAGTAACTGTTTGCCAGACTAATTCACCATAGAAAGCCCAGAAAAGTACTTAAGTGGCAGGCAAATGGTTAGTCTGCAGTAGGAGAACAAGGAGAGTCTGACTCTGCATAACAATCAAGAGAGAAGCAAAATGTTGACTGCAAAAATGGCAGACAACTGGAAGAAGGCCTGTGAGATGGGTATTCTGGAAAATGTAGTCTTCTCAGCTGCTGATGCCAAGCAACACCTAAAACTATCTGCGGAATCACCACAGACCCCCAAGACACTCAGGATGTGAACTGGATGAAAGGGTATGAGGAGGCCAGAAAAAGAGCCCACTCTGAATTATGTTTGTAAAACAGGTGCAGAGATATATGTCTCAATGAAGTTTGAGTGTATGTAATATATACACACACACACACACACACACACACACACACACACACACACACACACACACACACACACACACACACACACACACACACACACACACACACACACACACACACACACGAACCAATACCCAAAAATCCAAGGGTCACAGGGAAAGTGGGGGGCACCTAATATACCGCTCACTACATGAAAAACCCCAAGAAAAGCTCCCAACCCAGAGAGAGAACAGCAGGGAAGGGGTTAACTAACAACTGCAGCAACCCTTGCTTCATAATTCAGGGAACAGTACATTAGACACCCAACATGAGTGCAGGAGCCCAAGGGCTCAGAGAAAACCTCTGTGCAGAGAGGTACAAGGTAGGGACAATGCAGACCAAAGGCATTCAAGGGTTACTTACCAGTCTTCTTTCTTCAGGTTACCACTGTGCAGGAAGCAGAGCCCAAAGGGACTCTGCTGGGAGGGAAAACTTGGGTTGCAAGAGTCTACACAGCACCTGTACACTGGTCAATACACTTCAGGGGAAGCCCAGTAATTGTTACCCTGCCTAACGACAGACCCATATACAAACAGAAACTAAAAAAAAAACACAGAGCGTCTCTGCTCCATGTATTCATCTCAGAGGACACATCATACTGGGGATGCAAGGAGGGGCTGTTAAGCTGAAGTGGCTGGGAGTTCCCACCTACAAGATTCTGTCTTTGAGATGTGTCCTAAGCTCCAGGAGTCAACCCCATGGTACATGTGTTCCATATTGGAAGAGAAATATCTGCAAAATGCAGCATCTCCCTGCAATTTACGTTGAAAAGATTGCCCAGCACCATAAACCGTTACACTAAATGTGCATGCATTTTTAATATGCAAATATTGCAACAGTTAGGTCAATCTGAATAGCGCCTTACACTGGCCAAGTATGTGTTCTTTAAAATACTTAGCAAGACCATATTCTACCTCTAGTTTCCAACATATTTGATCACAACACATCAGATTTTTAAGGTTAGGTTCTAATAAAAGAGGATTTTAGTCTTACCTGTTAAATCCTTTTCTCTTAGTCCATACAGGTTACTGGTAACTTTGGGTAGGTGATCCGCCCTACCCAAAGATACCAGGAACAATTCTAATAGTGAATGCAGGGGGTGAAGCCTACCTTCCCTCCTTGGCTGCAGCTAGCCAAACAGCTCCAGAAAGATTTGAGACACTATTGACTAGATAGTGGAAGGGAAAGAAGACTCCTATGAGCATGACTCCAAAGGACCCTCACTGTCTGCCACAAGAGAGCCAAGCATGGTCCCTTCACAGGGTGGGAGACCAGTAACCTGTATGGACTAAGAGAAAAGGATTTAACAGGTAAGACTAAAATCCTCTTTTCTCTGTCGTCCAATATAGGTTACTGGTAACTTTGGGATGTTCAACCATTGAGTTTCCAGGAGGTGGCAAGTAAGGCAAGGACCAGGCGCAAGGCCCCCAAATTCACCAGAGCAGATATGAACCATCAGATCAGAGACAGCCCAACAAAACAAATGAAATGTCAAGGGACACTGAACAGGGGTAACACCCCAAACTGTTACACAGCACACTGAACTAGAGTCAACAGGGCCCAAAAGTGAAGGAAGCACCAATAACCAAAGAAAATCCTAGACAGGCAAGACTGCCTCCAGGATTTTCCTCCCAAAGCTGGCGTCAGCCAATGCCATCGCATCAACACGGTAGTACTTCGAAAAGGTGTGCACAGACGACCAAGTGGCAGACTGATCAGCAGAGGCCTGATTCTTGTAAGCCCAAGAAGCCCCAATAGATCTAAAAGAATGAGCCGTGACCCAAATGGGAGCAGGCTTCTTCCTTAGCTCATAGGCTTTACGAATAGTGGATTTGATCCAAGATGCAATAGTCACTTTGGATGCAGGTCTCCCAGACCTGGGACCCTGAGAAATGACGAACAGCGCATCAGACTATCTGATCGACTCAGTGAGATGTATATAAAACTTGAGACAACGCACCACATCCAACAAGTGGAGATCCCACTCCTTGTCAGAGGTGGGGTCAGGGCAGAAAGAAGGCACCACAATCTCCAGATTGATGTGCAACTCCGAAACCACCTTCGGGAGAAACTCCTGAGAAGTGAGAAGCACCGCATTGTCCTTGTAAAACACCAAAAAAGGTGGTTTACAGGACAGAGCATTTAACACCACAACACACCAAAAGGACAAAAATCGCCAGGAGAAAGGACATTTTCCACATCAACAGGCGTAGAGGAATAGTAGCCAAAGACTCAAATGGAGGGAGCTGAAGAACACCCAAAACAAAGTAAAGATCCCCCAAAGGAGCAGGAATCTTGAAGGCAGGACAAGTATGAGCAACGCCCTGGAAGAAAACCTTGACATCAGGAAGGATGGCAATGCGCCTCTGAAAGAAAACAGAGAGCAGAAGTCTGAACCTTAAGGGAACTCAAACGGAGGCCCTTGTCCACACCGTCCTGCAAAAAGGCCAGGACCGTAGGCAGATCAAATTCCTGAGAAAGGTCCTTGTCAGCACACAAAGATAGAAAGGATGACCAGACACGATGGTAGATCTTGGAAGAAACAGGTTTGCGGGTACTGAGCATAGTAGCCACCACCCCAGAAGAAAAACATTTCTTCAATATTGAGGATTCAATTTCCAAGCCGTCAAAGCTAGCCGATGAACATCCTCTTTCCACAGGTAACCCTGCAGAAGATCCGGACGGCAAGGCAGCCCAGAATGTCTCCGCCACTGACAGACCCAGCAACTCCGGAAACCAAGCTTGGCGAGGCCAGTAAGGAGCAATCAGAATGACAGGACAGCGATCCAGTTGGAATTTCCTTAACACCAAGTACAACAATGGGAGGGGAGGAAAGATATAGGCCATAGGAAACAGCCAAGGAAAGGACATTGCATCCACCGCCACAGCTAGATGGTCTCTCCACTGAGAGTAGAGCCTCGGAACCTTCCTGGTGTGTCTTGTCTCCATCAGGTCGATGCAAGGAAGACCACACTTATGAACAATGAGGGTGAATAACTCTGGGTGCAGTTCCCACTCTCCTCTGTCCACTGTGTGTCAAGTGAGGAAGTCCGCCATGAGGTTGTCTACACCAGGAATGTGCACTGTGGATATGGCAGGAACGTGTTCTTCTGCCCAGGACAAAACTGCCTTGACCTCTTACCAAGCAGCAGGACTTCTTGTTCCGCCCTGCTTGTTGATGTAAGCCACGGCCGTGGAGTTGGACTGTACCCGGACTGGACAGTCTTCCAGCTGAGATGTCCACCGACGAAGGGTACGAAATATCGCCTGAAGCTCCAGCAAGTTGATGGGAAGGAGAGATTCCTCCGGAGACCACCGACCCCGAGCGCTCAGGCGACCCAGGACTGCTCCTCAGCCAGAGAGGCTGGCATCCGTTGTCACCGTGGTCCAGAAGGATACCAGGAAAAACTTGCCCTTCAGCAAATTGGAGAGGTTGAGCCACCATGGCAAGCTCCGTTCCACATGAAGAGGGAGGGATACTGACATCTTCAGAAGGTCCAGCTGACACTTGCAAACATGGAACACAAAGCTTTGGCGTTCCATGGTGTGTGCCATGGCAAACGGGACCGCTTCTATGGTGGAAATGAATTTCCCCACTAGAGAGGACAGCTTCTTGGCTGGAACTGGATCTTGAGCAAGAACCACAGAAACCCTGTGGGCAATCTGGTGAGCTACCTCATCTGTGAGAAACACCATGCTCTTCTGAGTGTCGAAGAGAAGGCCCAGGAAGACCAGATGCTGGGATGGGACAAGATCTGTCCATGTTGATGATCCACCTGTGATGGGTGAGAGCGTGAATGCATAGCTGAACCTGCTGATGAAGTACCGCAGAGAGGGCTTTCAGAAGCAGGTTGTCCATGTATGGAGTAACTATGATGCCGTCCCGGTGGAGGACGGACACGAAGATGTAGTCAGACCAAAGGGAAGAGCTGAAAACTGAAAGTGCCCTCGGTCGCAGGCAAATCTGAGATACTGATGGCTCTCTGGAGGAATGGCGATCTGTAAATACGCGTTCTGAAGATCCAGAGATGCAAGGAATTCCCCCGGGAACATAGCAGTACAGACTCCTGGTGATGAGTCCGGATCACAAAGGAATTGAGATCCTTCAAATCCAAAATAGGGCGACAACCACCGACCTTTTTGGAGGTTAGAGTAAAAACACATACCTCTGTCCTGAACTGGAACTGGCTCTAGAACATCCTTGTCCAGAAGAGCCTGAATAGAGCCGATGAACAGCCGGCACTTCTCCGCGCCCTGAAGTGTATGAGAACAAAAGAAGCAAAAAGGAGGAAGAGACAAAAGGGATCCTGTATCCTTCCGCCACCACCTGTAAAACCTATGGGTCTGTCAGACGCTGTGGTAGTGACACAGACGGCCACCCACAACAGATTGGGGACCTGGGTTCTGTTAGTCATGCCAAAGGCGGCTGAGAAGCCTTGGGCTTGGAGGAGACCTTGGGCTTCCATTGCTGTTTGGGCTTGGAGGAGGCACGCGGAACTTAGGGAACTGTCTGGTTCACCAGACATGTTCAGTCTGAAAGGAACGAAAATACCAAATTACGCATAAGAAGCGTTTTCTTCCTGTGGAACAAAAGTAGAAGGGTACGCTTACCCCCAGTGGCCTCACTAACCAGATCTTTAAGATCTGGCCCAAACAAAGAAATACCTTGAAAATGTAAGGAAAGCAATGCTTTCTTGGAAGTAGGGTCAGCAGACCAGATCTTGAGCCAAAGAGCCCATCTGGCAACCACAGACATGGTGGAAACCTTGGCCAACAAATGGATGGCATCAAATAAGGCAGCAGAAACAGTGGTGTACCTCATAAATGTTGGCAAGAATGTGCAACATATCCAAAGTAGGAGCACCCTGACGGACAGCCAGGTGAGCTGTTCAGTCCAGATGGCAATGGGCCGGTTCACCCATGCTACAGCGAATGCTGGATGCATGGCAGTGCCAGCAGTGGCAAAAATGGACTTGAGGGAGACCTCAAGTTTCTTGTCAGTCTAGTCTTTCAGAGCTTGCGCATTAGAGACTGGCAAGGCAGTAGACTTAGATAGCCTGGAGATAGGAGCATCCACCTTGGGAGGATAAACCCACTGAGCAAGCGCCGTCTCAGAGAAGGGATAAAGCTTGGCAAATTTCTTGGACACAGGTTTCCTGTCCGGAGATTTCAACTCTTCAGACACAAAGCGGTCAAGAGTGGGGTTAGGTGGAAAGCACGTAAGGGCCTTTTTAGGTTCCTGAAACACATCAGAGGGATCAGAAGGAACCTCTTGAACTAAGGGAATGTTTAGGGTAGTCAAAGCAGTCCTGATCAGGACCTCAGCCCTAGGGCTTGTGATCAGCCTCAAATTTATCCCCAAAAACTGAGAGGAGCCCACAGCAGAACATTCCTCAACATCTGAATCCACCAGCAGTTCCTCCTCAGGTACTCCCTGTGGTTTTGGCAGGGAACACTTGACGGAGGAGGGGGTCTGCCAAGAATGGAAGACCCCCTGTAACTGGGATAGAAAGAGTTGCAATGTAGACCTAAGGTCCCTAGTAGCAGCCTTGAACTCTTGCACCCAAACTGGCTCTAATGCATGGCTGGAGGTCCCTGGGAGACTCTCAGAGACGTCAGAATATGCTGGGCATAAATGACCTGAGAATTCTCTAGGTAACCCTGAATCACAGGAAGAGCAATGCGCAGTAGGGGATACAGAGACCCCAGCATCCTTAATCTTAGGTCTGGCCCCAAGCTCCAACGGTATGGACATTCTCACAGTGTCAAAGAACCTTACAATAAAAGTAATCACCAAACTACAGTGTATAGGATTAACGTTTCACCCCAGAAAATCGATAAACTAGACTTATCTGGCAGGCGAAGTGTTAATCAGCAGAGGAGAGAAGATGAGTCCAAGCCCTGTGTAGGATACTCATTCTGGAAATAGCACAAAATGGCTGCCCAAACAGTGCCCAAAGCCTCCTGAGCCCCCAACACACTAGAAACATGAACTGGATGATAGAGCAAGGACAGACTAGAAAAATAAGCCATCTCTGAAGTCGCTAGGTTAAGCCGTTGCAGAGACATGTACCAAACTGTACAGTCCCATAGGAGTGAATGGAGCAATAGCGCCTATGCGGTAAAGCGCTCTATAAAGGCATGGAACTCAAATTTTACAAAATTGAAGCATAAAATAAAAATGCATGAAACTTCACTGGAACATGTTAGGATACCCAAAAAAACACTGAACCAGTAGGAAAAGTGTCAGAAACCACCCCCCAAGAGATGCAAAACCAGCAGCTAAAGTGTTAAGTACCACATAAACCTGCTCCAAAACACCCAACAGGCATACAGGTGGACCCAATGAGTGCAGGAGTGTGCAACAGAAACTCCAAAGGTAAACCCCTGTGTGGAGGGGCACTGTGGGACATGTGGACCTGCAGCACTCAAAGGGTTGCTCACCTTTCCTGCAGATCTTCTGTCTTCAGATTACCATGCATTAAGAAGCAGCCTCGGTGGGCAACTCCTCAGGAAAGAATTTGTAGCCAAGGTTTTCCCCCCAGGGCTTAAGGTCCACAAAAAGCACCTGGTCACTGAGCTATCCACATCTAAGGGCATTGTCAGTTATGGTATAATACACCTAATGGTGGTATTCCATTTCTATCAGAAAAAAAAAATCTAAAAACTATAGCAGAACTGTTCTCTTGCCTGTCTTCACCAAGGAACAAATCTTTCTGGAGCTGGTTGGCTAGCTGCAGCCAAGGAGAGGCGGTAGGCTCCACCCCCTGCATACAATTCTAGAATTGTTCCTGTCTACAATTAAAGGGGCGGATCGCCTACCCAAAACTACCAGTAACCTGTTTTGGATCACAGAGAAATAAGTTTACAACAAATTAGATGTTTAAAAAAAACACACCTGTTTTTTTCTACGAAGCTGTCATATTCCGTGCTTGGATTTATTTCTTCAACACAATTCTCAATCTCTTTATGAACAGTCAGAATTTCCTCAGAAACTAGGCTGGTAATTTGGCAGTACTCATCGAAAATTCCTTTACTGGGAAATAAAAGCAGACAAAGGTTCGGAGTTTCTCAAAAAAAGAAGGAATAGCGGACACAAACCTTTTTGATACTACAGAAGAAAAACAGTTAACGGGACATTTATGTTTCATAATAAAAACAGCTCTAATCTGCATAGTATTTGGGCCTTGGAGAGTACTTCAGTTCTGTCAGAGTTGTAGTTCAAGAGTAATTGAATGATACAGTATCCCCCTCCCGCCCCTTCTACTGATGTAACACTGCTCACCTCAGACCAGAAGGGAGTGTCCTGGTAGATTGCAGAGAGGAACAATCTTCAATTAAGATAAGGGAAAAAGCTGAAAAACCTGTCAAGGGGAGAGGGTTTTCATTGTTCTCACAGTAATAATATTGACCCTTGATGTGAGCCGTCTGGTCTATGGAGTGGATTCCATATCTGAGGATGTGGGGGCTTACACTGGGTAAAAGGGGCAGGAGGGGGAAACGCTATCATTAGATTACTCTTGAACTACAATGCTCACAGTAATGAAATAACATGGCTCAAATACTATGAAGAGTAATTGGAGCTGCTGTTTTTTGAAACATTACTGTTGCTTTAAATTAGGCAAGATAAAGAGCATTAGTAAGGGTTTCATGCAGAAAGCAAAACAGAAGATTTCCTGCATCAAAACAATTGCTCCATAGGACACCAGCAAATCTATCTACACATTGCCAACAAAGTAGATAGGGGTTTTCACCCCTTGAATGCTAGAGAGGGCATCATACTGAAAAGCAATTAAAAAAGTTAAACAATTTAAAATCAAAGGGCATGGTCACTAAACCCCTAGGGATTCACTGGGTTGAGCCAAAATTGCTACATTTGCTTTCTGTCATAAGGCCCTTGTGCAATGACCACACTATAAATTATATCCCTCTATAAGCACACTGCAGCAGAAGTCAGCCACTAAAAACCACACTAGTTTTCTGGTAATTTTATTTCCAGGACATTTTTTAAAGAGACATTCAATTAAGCATCAGAAGATTTGCATGTACTTAATGATAAATCCTTTACTCTTAGTCCTTGTGGAATACAGGAAATATGGGTACACTATCCTGCTCTAAGAGGCAGGAAATTTGCATATAGTCTGTTCTCTGTAGGCAAACACTCCCTCCCAGCTCCACTTTACCCCAGCCTATCATGCCCAGAAAGAAGGGCAGGAGATGGCCACCTGTACAAGCCAAGCCAAAGGACACCCCTTCCCCAAACGCAAACTGTTTTTCTCCAGGTCGTGTGTCTTGTACTCCACAAGAGAACAGGATATATAGGCAAGTACACCAAAATCCCATTCCTCTTTTGTTCATTGTGGAACACAGGAACAATGGGGATATACCAAGGCTATTCCCCCAAGATTCAATGGAGAAAGAGGGAAAAAAATTCCTCTCAAAACAAAAGCTAGTTTCAACACAGAAAATACAGAAAAAAATTATGACCCTCAGGTGTCAGACACAGATAAACCACACACCAAGTAACAAAAAAAGGTTACTAGAAGCAAAGACAAGAAAATCCCCTACACAGGGACTATGGTCTGTAGGACGCTTCAATCCAAAACTGGCTTTAGCTGAAGCCAGAACACAGACTGGATGTTTAGCAAAATGTGCAAATGCTCTGCAAAGGCCTGGTTTTCCTAGGCCAAGGAAGCATCCACCTCTCCGATAGAAGGACAGAGGCCTCGAGACTGGCTGCTTTGATCCAAGAATACAACCACCTTGGACGTCACTTGGACAACACGTGGACCCTCAAGAATAGAGTACAAATTTATGTAACGGTTCTGTGCAATAAACATAGCATTTCAAACACCTAACATCCAAGCAGTGAAGATACTTCTCCCAGCTATAAGGTGGAGCCAGACAAAGAAGGAAGAACAATTTATTGCTCAATATAAAGATTAGAGACCACTTTGGGTAAAACCCCAAATGTAGTTCACAAATCCACACTCTATGAAAGATCGGAAAGGGAAGTCTACAAGACAAAGCCTGTAATTTGTAAACAGGCCAGACGGACAGAAAATTCCATTCAGGAAAGTGGTCTTGGGGAAAAAAAATGAATGGCTACAGAAGCCAGAGACTCCATTTTCTCTTTCTAAAGCACTTACAGAACTAGGGTTAAATTGCATATGGAAGTGGGAATCCAAAAGACAGGGTAGACATGAGCCACCCATTGAATAAAAATTACCCCATATGGCAAAAAGGCAACAAGCCTCAGAAAAAAATTAGTTGTAATCTAAACCCTGATAGAAGCAAGACTAAGCCCATTCTGAAGCCAGTCCTGTAGAATGGTCAAACTGTAAAGGACAACTAAGACACCTGATCTTCAGACCACAAAACACACTCAGACCAGATTATATGATATGCTTGTGATAAACAAGCTGGCATGCGAGCAATCAAAAATTATGACAAATCACAAAATACTTCTTCCCCATAAGACTGGTTTCAAGAAGCAAGGTGTAAAAGCTATCCTATTCACCTCCAGGTGTCAGAGGACCCAGAGTCAAAAAGTCTGTAAGGAGTTGAAGCCAAAGAAGCTTAACAGATACATTGGGTAGATCAAAGGACAATAAAGAGCAATTAGTATTACATGTGCTCATTCAGTCCAGGCCATCATTAACACTCTGGGAATCAGTGGAAAAGGAAGATGCATAGACCAGGGTGAATTGCAATAAAATGCCCATCGAATCCACTGAGGGGGTGAGAGGGTCTCGAGTTCTAGAACAAAACTGGGAAACTTTGCAGTTTGAACATGATACCATCATATCTACATACAGAAGACCAGAACTGAACTATGGAATGGAACATTTGGCGAGTTCCCAGTCCTCTGTATCCAGATGCCAACGGCTGAGAAAGTCTATCACTACTTTGTCTACTCCCAGAAAATGAAAGGCCAAGAGCCAAAACATGAGCTACTGTGAGAAGCAAACTTCTGACCACTCAGCTGCTCATCTGGTCCCTCTTTGGTGGTTGATATAAGCCACTGTCATTGCACTGCCAGACTGACTCTGCATTGTCAGTCCCCAAAGTAACTGGGACAAATACAGAAAGGAAAGGTTAACAGCTCAGCATTTCAATACACAGATACAGAAAACTCTTTCGAACCAAAGGGCCCTGGGCTATCAAAGAACAACAAGGCTCACGACTATGAACCATTTTAGCATGACCAGCAGATGGCCCAGAGTCAAGTGGGAGTCCTGGAACTTCATCAGGCTTGAGGAAGACATATGGAAAAGAGAAGACTACCCTGGGCACATTGTGATAATGGTCCTCAAAGATTCCATTTTCAACAGAGGTGCATGAATGAACCAACTGGAGAAGCTTCAAGTCCAGGACAGAACTACAACTGCCATCATTTTAGGGTACTAAGAAAAGTTTAAAAAGGATTCCATGAATCTCATGTAGAGGAAATGGCACCAATAATTGCATACCCACCATTGATGAAACAGACTATGAATGACAAGGCCCTCACTGGACCATGAAGGACCACGGATATGAAGGAGATTTGAAATCTGTGATAGCCTTACTAAAATCAGCCTTAAAAGCCATGGATCTACCATGGAAATACCACATACAGTGAAAGAAATGCAGACATCCTCTCCAAGTGTTATGCAGAGTACAGACTTGTCAGCAGGAGGATTTTGGGTAAGTTCCTTGCATGCTTTGATTTTGGTGACGGGTGCACCTGACTCAGAGGGATTATAAGCCGTGTGTATCCCACACTGGTAGGGATGATCACATCCTGCAAGATTTCAGAGGAAAGGAAGGAAACTTTGTTATAACCTGAGGCAACAGACACACTTGTCCACAGTAGCATGGCTAATGACTTTCTCTATTTCCGAGCCAAACAGCTGAAAAACCAGGGATTTATTAGACTGATCCTCAGAACAAATCTTAAACTAAAGGGTACAGTGTGTTGCTAAGGACATGCCAATTAACCCTCTCAGTGTCAATAGCAGCTTCAGTAAGATATGCAGTAGTCTCAAGAATCTTCACGATGGAGAGAACATCTCTTTTGAAATGTACAAATGGACTGCAAACAACAACTATCCCACAAACTCCTCCAAACACAGGCATAGCTCTAATCACCCATTTCATTGCAAAGGCTGGGCATAAAAGTCAACCCCTCCCCAAAGACTCGCTCTCCCCAAAACGGCAAAATATATAACATAAAAAAAAAAAAAAAAAAAAAAAAAAAAAAAAAGAGAGGGCACCCGATAGTGTAATATTATAATAATGACAAATTAGCTTCATAATTGCACTCACATTTAGTGATGATCAATTTCAGCATAAGGAGGATACTTAACCCGTCTCCGCTAAGGGTCTCTGGATCTCGTCCGGACCTGTATGGAAGCTTCCGTCTAATGCCAATGTTATAGGGGAACATCCATCTCTTGTTACTCCTCTTAATACCCAACAGTATAAACAAATATACAATTCTGTTAGCTGTGGATTTTCAAAAATTGTACTTATTACAAAAGACACATGTCTACAATAGTGGACCTATACCAGATTAAAAAAAACAAAAAAAACACGTTTTCTTAGTAATCCTATTTTTATCTTGTATCATACGACACTGAATCCAGTAATAGGAGCCATTACATGCAGAGATTAGAGGTTTTTATACACACATGATGTTTCTTTATGTCATTGGAAGTACTGGTATCATACAATGGGCTTCTTGAAATTGGATATAGGTTATGATAAATAATTATTATTCTAAATTGAGTAGTTGTTGGATTGATATGCTAAATGGGTTTTTATAAACTAACTGAAAAGCTGGTCCCTTCTATATACCTGATGTCCTCCATAGGTGTTGTGTTTTGGTATTTACACAATCCTATATTATGTAAAGTTTTTGATCGAAAAGGAGATAAATAGTTATTTGTATTTGTTATGTAGCAATGTGTTCTATCTATGCCCTACTGTATTTCCAAGGTTAAGCTTTGGTATAGGGAATTAGGTACACATTTTTTATCCTGTATCATAGGATACTGAATTTAGTAATTGGAGGAGCCACAATGTGTAGAGATTAGAGTCTCTGTACATATATGGTCTTTATGTCAGTGTGATCACTGTCATTATACAATGGGTTTTTTAAAAGAAGATTTTAGTCTTACCTGGTAAATCCTTTTCTCTTAGTTCATATAGGTTACTGGTAATTTTGAGTAGGCGACCACCCCTTTAAGTAGGCAGGAACAATTCTTGAACAGAATGCTGGGTGGAGTCTACCTCCTATCCTTAGCTGCATTTAGCCACTTGCTCTCCAAAAAAGATTTGAGACACTAACTAGTGACTATGTAGTAAGAAGGGAAAAGAAGACTCCTGGAGCATGAACCCGAAAGGACTCCCACATTCAGTCACAGGACAGCCAAGCAAGGATTTAACAGGCAAGACTAAAATCCTCTTCTCAGTCATCCAATATAGGTTACTGGTAACTTTGGGATGTCCAACCATTGAGTTTCTCCAGAGGTGGGAAGTAAGGCAAGGACCAGGCACAGGGCCCCCAAAGTCACCAGAGCATATATGAACCATCAGATCATGGACACCAAACTTTGGTATAAACACACCCAGAACTGTAGCACAGCACACAGAACTAGAGCCAACTGGGCTCAAAAGTGGAGTACTAAAGAGATGAAACGAGAACCTAGACAGACAAAACTGCCTCTAGGATCTTCCGTCCCAAGTTGGCATTGGCCGTCGCCAGCAAATCAACGCGATAGTGCTTAGAAAAGGTGTGCACAGACGACCAAGTGGCAGCCTTGCACAACTGATGAGCTGATGCTTGATTCTTGAAAGCCCAAGAGGCCCCAGTGGATCCAGGGGAATGAGCCGAAACTCTAAATGGAACCGGCTTCTTCCATAGTTCATAAGCGTTATGAACAGTAGACTTACTCCAAGACACTATGGTTTGGATGCAGGTCTCCCTGCCCTGGGACCTTCAGGAATGATGAACGCGTCAGACTGGTGAACAGACTCAGTGCGGTGCACACAGAACTTGAGACATCACACCACATCCAACAAGTGAAGATCCCTTTCCTTGTCATATGTAGGGTCAGGGCAGAAAGAGGGTACCACGATTGCCTGATTAAAGTGGAATTCAGAGACCACCTTCAGGAGGAACTCCTGAGAAGTGTGAAGAATAGTCCTTATGAAACACCAAAAAGGGTGGTCTAGAAGACAGGGCCTGCAACTTCGCGACACGGCAAACAGACACGATATCCAGGAGAAAGGCCATTTTCCAAGTCAGCATGCGTAGAGGAATAGTAGCCAAGGACTCAAAGGGAGGGCGCAGAAGGACGCCCAAAACCAAGTTAAGATCCCACTGAGGAGTACGGCTCTTAAAAGCAGGACGAGTATGAGCAACGCCCTGAAAGAAAACCTTGACATCAGGAAGGATAGCAATAAGTCTGCCTAAAATAAGAGAGTTCCAAAGTCTGAACATTAAGGGAACTCAAACGGAGGCCCTTGTCCTCTCCATCCTGCAGGAAAGACAAAACCGTTGCAAGATCACAATCCTGGGAAAGATCCTTATCAGCGCACCAAGAGAGAAAAGTGGACCAGACTCTACGGTAGGCCTTACAGGAGACAGGCTTGCGGGCACTAAGCATAGTGGCCACCACACCAGAAGAAAAACCCTTCTTCGGTATTGAGGATTCAATTTCCATGCCGTCAAACCCAGAAGGTCCACATCCTCTTTCCACAGGTACCCCGTAGAAGAAGATCTGGAAGGCGAGGAAGCCGTAAGGGCCCCTCCACGGAGAGAACCAGAAGCTCCGGAAACCAATCCTGACAACGCCAGTACGGAGCAATCAGAAGGACTGGAGAACGCTCCAGACGCAGTTTCCGCAACACCCTGCGTAGCATGGGAAAGTGAGGAAAAACGTAGCTAGTGGGAAGCTCTATGGGTTTGACATGGCGTCCGCTGCCAGAGCTAGAGGGTCCCTCCAGCGAGAGCAGAACAACTGAACCACTGACCCTGGGCATTGCTGTGACCCAGGACTGCTCCCCAGCCGAAGAGGCTGGCATCCGTCATCACGGCAGTCCAGAAAGTTATCATGAACGGAAAGCCCTTCAGCAGATTGGAGAGGCTGAGCCACCACGACAGGCTAAGCTCCACGTAAAGAGACACAGACATCTTCAACAGATTTTGCCGACTCCTGCACACATTGATCATAAACATCTTAAGTTCCCTGGTGTGACCTATGGCAAACAGAACCGCTTCTATGGTGAAAATGAACTTCCCCACTAGTGAGGTAAGCTTCTTGGCCAGGACTGGATAGTAAGCCAGAACAGCAGATGCTTTGTGGACGATCTGGTGAGCTACCTCATCCATGAGAAACACCATACCCTGCTTGGTGTCGAAGAGGAGACCCAGGAAGACTAGTCGCTGAGAAGGGGCAAGGTCCGACTTGTCCATGTTGAGGATCCATCCATGATGGGTCAGTGCATGAATGCAGTCCTTGACCTGCTGATGAAGGAATTCCATAGAGGGGGCCTTCAGAAGAAAGTCGTCAATGTAAGGAGTGACTGATGCCGTCCTGGTGAAGGACATTCACCAACGCTCCCAGGACACTATTAAAGACCTGGGAAGCTGTCAGACCAAAGGAAAGAGCATAAAATGTAAAATGCCCTTGGTTGCAAGCAAACCAGAGGTACTGGCAGCTCTCTGGATGGATGACAATATGCATGTATGAATCTTGAAGGTCCAGAGAAGCAAGGAAGTCTCCAGGAGACATGACCTCGATCACAGTCCGCAGTGACTCCTGGTGATAATGAGTCTTGATCACAAAGGAATTTAGGTCCAAAACTAGAAGGCAGCCGGCGTCTTTCTTGGAAACCACAACGCAGGTTGGAGTAAAAACCCAAACCCATGTCCGGCACTGGGAGGAAAAAAAAATCTGACGGGGAAGAGACACAAAAGGGATCCTGTACCCTTCTGACAACCTGTAAAACCCAAGGATCCTCCACAGTGTCTGTCCAGACACTGAGGAAGTGATGCAAACGACTGCCCACTGAAGCATAGGGACCAAGGTTCAGCGAGTCATGACGAAGCAGGTTTGGAGGTCTTGGACCTGGTGGAGGACTGTTTGGCCCTCCACTGTGGTTTGGACTTGGAGGAGGAGCGCAGAACCTGGGGAACCACCTGGTTCATGGTGTGCATCTCAGCCTGAAAGGGACGAAAAAGTATATTCTGCTTGACTGGGGGCTTCTTTCTAGGCACTAAAAGCAACAAACTACTCTTACACCCTCCTGTGGCCTCACAGATGAGGTCCTTAAAGTATGTCCCAAACAGAAATGTACCCTGAAGAGGCAAAGAAAGCAAGGCTCTCTTAGAGGTAGCATCTGCAGATCAGATCTTGAGCCAAAGAGCCTGTCTAGCTACCGCAGACATGGTAGAAACCCTAGCTACCAAGCTGGTGGCGTCAAAAATAGCAGCAGAAACATAATGCTGAGCCTCAAATGTTGGCAAGAAGTCGCAACATATAAGCGGTAGAAGCTCCCTGACGGACAGCCACAGTCAGCTGTTCAGTCCAAACTGTAATGGCCTTGTTAACCCAAGCAACGGTTAACACTGGGCGCAACGAAGTACCAGCTGTAGCAAAGATGGTTTTAAAGGATGTCTCAAGCTTCCTGTCAGTCCAGTTTTGAGGACAGATGCGTCTGCCACAGGCAAAGCAGTGTACTTAGTAAGTCGGAGGCAGGAGTGACCTCCTTGGGTGGGAGCCCATTGAATTAAATCCGCTTCAGAAAAGGGGTAGAAACTGGCAAACTTCTTAGAAAGAAAAGGCTTCCTGTCAGGAGCTATCCACTCAGACACCCGACGGTCAAGAGTGGGGTTAGGTGGAAAACAGGTAAACTGTTTCATAGGCTCCTGGAACACATCAGAGGGGCCCACAGGAGCCTCTGGAACCAACGGAATGTTTAGGGTGTTTAAAACAGCCCTGATCACACCGTCAGCAGAGGGATCAGGGTCAGGCTCAAAGGGGTTCCCAAAGAATTGGGAAGAGACCACTGCAGAATATTCCCCCTTGTCAGAATCCATCAACAGTTCCTCCTCAGAGGAATCAGATACGTTGGGTACTCCCTTCAGTTGTGGTAGGGAATACCTGATAGGAATAGGGGGCTGCCAAATGCCAAGACTGGAAGACCCCCTGCAATTGGGATTGAATGAGTTGTAAGGTAGACCTTAGATCTCTAGTAGTGGTCTTAAACTCTTGCATCCAAACTGGATCTTGTGCATGGCTGGAGATCCCTGGGGGAGACACAGGGGTAACAGCACATGCTGGGCATAAATTACCTGAGAACTCTCCAGGTAACACTGATTGTGTTCCCCATTGCACACTG
Source organism: Rhinophrynus dorsalis (assembly GCA_037306005.1). NCBI lineage: Eukaryota > Metazoa > Chordata > Amphibia > Anura > Rhinophrynidae > Rhinophrynus > Rhinophrynus dorsalis. The sequence goes on from CM074718.1 coordinate 565,943,302, forward strand.
CTCCTCATGTCAGACACTCCAGTATCCTTAGTGTTAGGTCTAGCCACAAGCTCCAATGGAGTTGACATCCTCAATGTCAAAACGTCCCAAGTATAAAGAAACAACCCAATACAGTGTGTAAGATTAAAATTTCACTCCAGAAATTGCTGATTTGCACTTATCTGGCTGGCAAAGGGTTAATCTGCTGTGGAGAGGAGAGTCCAAGCCCTGCATAGCATACTCGTGAAGGGAAAGCAGAAAATGGCAGCCGCAATGGAAGCCAATCAGAAACAAGCAATCGACGCAAGCGCTCATGGGAAATGTAGTTTTCCCTAAAGAAAAAAAGTAACCCAACAGTGCCCGAAGCCCCCTGAGCTCCCCAAAACACACAGAACATTAACCGGATGATACAGCAAGGGCAGACATACAAAATGAGCTGTCTCTGAAGTTTCTACATTGAGCAGTTGCAGAGATAAGTCCCAAACTGTAAAGTCCCATAGAGGTGAATGGAGCATGGCCTCTATGCGGCAAAGTAGACACTCACATTTTCAATATTTTACAGTGATGTTAAGTTGTAAAAACACCAGAAAACATTAATGGTCTCTTAAACACTGTACCCTAAAGGGAATAGTGAAAAACACACCAAAAAGATGCCAACTGGCAGACAAAGGGTTAAATTCACCACAGACACTCTGCGCCAAACCCCCAACAGACATACAGACAAACCGAATGAGTGCAGGAGTATGTAGTAGGAACGCCAAAGGAGACCTCTTTGTGGAGAGGAAACATGCGACAAGTGGACCTCAGCATTCAAAGGGTTGCGGTCACGGTTTTAGTGAACACTCAGACAATTTGGGTAAGGTAAAATTCAGCTTTATTGAATAAAGAACAAAAATGCCCTTCACAGGTCCAGACCCAGACAGTGATCTAGCACTTCTGGATCTGACACAGGTCAGGGTACAATCAGCAGCAAGTATACACAAATAAATGCAATGGCAGAGAGTGGAACTGGAACAGGGACTGGAACTAATGCAATGGCAGAGAGTGGAACTGGAACAGGGACTGGAACTAATGCAATGGCAGAGAGTGGAACTGGAACAGGGACTGGAACTAATGCAATGGCAGAGAGTGGAACTGGAACTGGAACTTAACCTCAGCAGTACCAACAAGGAAGTGCCCACAAGTGGAGGTAAGTACTGCAGGACAAAATCCCTAATGGAACAAGGGAAACAGAGTGAGGCAACAGGACTTGCCCAGAAGACCAGGCAGAAGATAGCCCAAATGGAAGGCACAGACTCCCAGACACAGAGGTTATGCCCAGAGGCAACCGGAGCAGGCACAGGCTGTATAAGTAACTCAACCAGGGCAAATGGAGGCAACCGTAAGAGCACAGGCTGTATAGGTAGCACAACTGGAAGCAACAGCAAAGGCACAGGCTGTATAGGTAGCGCAACCAGAGGCAACCGTAAAGGCACAGGCTATGGTAAAACGAGACCGGAGGCAAGAGTAGGCACAACGGTATAGGTACAGTGAGAAGTAATAGCCAAAGCCTGGATCGGTACACAGAGAGCAGCAGTAGTCAGCCAAAGCCTGGATCGGTACACAGAGCGGTAGTAAGGCACAGCGAAATCGGTACACAGATATAGAGAGTCAGGCAAACCGGGGCGTCAATGGAGTAGGCAGCGAAGACAGGAGCAAGGTCAGGCAAAACCGGATCATACACAGAACAGGATACACAGCAACACGTCTGGTCAGGAACACCACGAAAGGGCACCCAAGGTAGTGAGAACAGAGTTTAAAAAGGCACTTGCTGGGCGGAGCAGTGCCCAGTATCCAATAAGAAGCAGCAAGCACTGGCAGGAAGTAGCAATGTCGACAGAAGAAATCACGGCACCGTGATAGTTGCTCAACTTCTCAGCAGGTCTTCTGTCTTCAGATTACCATGTATAAAGAAGAAGCCTCAGTGGGCAACTCCTAGGGAAAGAACTTGCCAAACAAGATTTTCCCCCAGGGCTAAGAGGTCCACCTGGAAACGGAGCTATCCACTAGGGATAGTCAGTAATGGTGGTATTTCATAGAAATCCAATAGAAAACAAAATAAGCTAAAACTATAGCTGAACTGTTCTCTTGCCTGTATCGTCATCAAGGAACAAATCTTTCTAGAGAGAAAGTGGCTAGATGCAGCAAAGGATAGGAGTTTGGCTCCACCCAGCATTCTCTTCAACAATTGTTCCTGCCTACTTAAAGGGGCATTCGCCTACCCAAACTTACCAGTTACCTATACTGGGCGACAGAAAAAAAATTAGATATAGTTTCTGACAAAGGATCATTATTCAAATTGAGAAGTTGTTTTTGTGTCTCAAAAAAAAAAAAAAAAAAAAGAAAATGTAACTATTGAAGCACCGGTGCCTTCTATAGATTCAATGTCCTCCATAGAGGTTGTTATTTAGTACATATTATAAAAAGTTTTTGATTAAAAAAAAAAAAAAAAAAAAAAAAATGAATTAGATGCACAGAGTTACTTCCACATATATAAAATTAATCTGAGGTTTATTCGTTATTTGTAATGGGGATACTTAAGAGATGGAGAACCTCATTTGATCAATGGGATCGGTGTTTAAATTGTTCAATTATCTAATGAGTTACAGAGTTATTAAAAAACGGTTGTTGGTTTGAGGCTGTGTTTTCTTTTTTGTTTCAGTCAGCTCATTAAAGCGGCGGGAATCCGTGAAATGCATAGCTACTTTTAACACTGTAGACACATGTCTTTTGTAATACCAAGTTTGAGACAATTTTGAAAATTCACAGCTAACAGAACTGTATATTTGTTTATACTTTTGGGTATTAAGAGGAGTAACAAGAGATGGATGTTCCCCTATAACATTGGCATTAGACAGAGGCTTCCATACAGGTCCGGACGAGATCCAGAGACCCTTAGCGGAGACAGGAGTTAAGAATCCTCCTTCTGCTGAAATTGATCATCACTAAATGTGAGTGCAATTATGAATCCACTTTGTCATTATTATTATAATATTACACTATCAGGTGTCCGCTCGTTTTTTTCTGTCCCAATGGGAGAAGAACGTATGACTTCCTGGTGAAATTGGATGCCATCAGATCCATTGTCAGTGTTCCACATTTCTGAGTGATCTGATTGAAGACCTCTTCGTTCAGGGCCCACTCCCCCGGTTCAATTGGTTCCTGCTGAAGAAGGGTTCGATTCTATTACCAGCTCTTATAAAAAAAAAAAAAAAAAAAAAAAAAAAAAACAGGCTCTTTAATTAACCCTTTAAGTGCCAGAGGGGTATGCAACGCATTGCAAAGCTATGCATTCCGTACCGTTCTGGCACTCAAAGGATTAATAAAGGGGGAAATTGTCACCCCCATGCTAGAGGGGTGTCATGAGGGGTCATGATACCCCTCTTGAGGTCTGAAGTACTTTTGTAATAAAAATTACATATATAATTTAGTAAAAGAAAATCATTGTTACAAATCAATAAAACATTTAATTACATTTTCACACAAATTACATCTATAATAAAAACAAACACCTTTTTATACCTATACAGGTTGCCTATTAACCCTAAGAGTACCAGAGGGGTAGCAAACATTACAATACCTCTCTGGTACTCATAGCGTTAATCTTGCAATACAAAATACGAGGGCATGTCGCGTATAATAGAAGAAAAATGTCAGATGAAAATGGTGAAAGAAAATCATGGGAGCACTGTAGTCGACTTTTCAAGGGGGAGGGGGGGTTAAAATGTCGGCTGTACAATATTCGTTGAATATGGTGAAAGAAAGCACTGCAAGTCAACTTTGGAAGGGGGGGGTTAATATGTCGAGGGGAGGCACCATCGGATTTTGTTATATGGAGACGGCATCTAACACTGAACTTGATCTGTCATCAAATGTACGACTATTTCCTTGGACTTTTGCACGTTTTTTTTGTAGGCGGTAGTCGGAAAAAAGTTGACAGTGCCAGTTTTATTACTACTCTGAAAAGTGCTGTCAATGCCAGTTTTGTTTTACCGTGGTGCAGCAATACAATACCAACGTAACACGTTTGCAAAATTTGCGCTACTTGTTTTTTTTGTAACGCCAGTTTTAGCACATGTGATTAAAGCAGACTTCGGGGTCGATTCTGAGTTTTGGCTCCCTGATATATGAAAGGCTGTCATCTCTTCAAAGTTTCTCTCAGCCCATTTCAGATTCCTTTCTGCTTCCTTGTTCATAAGCTTGCTTCATGTACCTCCGATTCTTTAGGTACATAACTTACCATACGGTCTGAAAAAATGTCAGCTGGTTTTCCCTTAAGATCACCTCTAAAGCTCCTTAAACAGTTTGACACAGTCCTCAGCTCTAAGATGTTTATTTGCAGACTCTTTGGAACCGTTCGGTTGTTCTAGCAACCTCCCCATATTTACCTCTGTGGATACTACTTGCCAATACATGTCTTCCAATGGGTATCCTCTTTGTAGAATTCTTCCATTTAGCCACCACAGTCTCTCCTGATTCTTGCGAGAAGGGGAATTTTCTGGGACATGTTGCAGGGATTCCTGTTTCAGTGTTCCCGGAAACGTTTGAACTGGTCTCACGTGCAGTCATACCCAATGAACCACTTGAACTGAAGAAGTCAAAATACCCAACAGATGCATAAAATCTTGGGCTGTATGGTACATAGTTCCTGAAGACCTTTAATCTGTTAATAATTCCCTTTATCCTTTTCAGAAACTTCAAACTCAGGATGATCCTGAATCCCCTGAAGACAGACTATGTAAAGGACAAAAAAAAAAAAAAAAAAAAAAAAAAAATGGTCTCAAAAATATTCCTGCTGGGAACTAGGTCGAAGTCAAGAGGATGCCCTGCTTCCAAATTTTACATAGTCCACCTGTTTGGATTTGTTTTCTCTCTCCAGATGCGAGTAAAGTGTTCCAGGGGACCTCCCACTGGATTTGAAAGCAGGGCCCGCTGACCTCTATACCTCATCTTCTGAAACTTCTGGATACCTGAGAAGATCCTTGCTTCCTCTTCACAAGATCTGGAGGGCTGGAAATGTTTTTTGTCCCAAAAGGATTGCCTCCAGTTCCTAAATGATGATCAACCTGGAGGAGAAGGTATTGCTCTAAGATCCCGTGGCAGAAAGGAACTCTTACCCCCACTTATCTTTGGGGAAGAGCTTGAAGACATCAACAGCATGGAACCAGCAAAGGGCAAGGAGACCAATTTACTTTTAGAGATGGAGTCAGATCCCAAAGACCTCAGTCAATGCTTTTCTGGAAGAAACGGATAAGGAAGAAGATCTGGAGTACAACCTGTGCCAAGAGATGTATCACTTTTACAGTGGCTACCTCCCTAGTGAGTCTGGACCTAGAAACTGATAAAATGTTTTCCTCCAATTCAATTAGCCAGATTTGCATGGCTCTTGACATACATGCAGCTAAAGAGGGAAAAAAAGTGCTCCTAGTGTAATATCTTCAGTATGGTGACACTCTTCCCTTGGAACCCAAGTATATGTACTCACACTTTGCAATGTCCAGTGCAGCACTTATGTGCTCACTGGAAGATCAGGCTCATGGGATTTTTTGACGACTGACCCCACAAGAGTACTCCAGGGTAATGGATAGCAGGAATAAATTGGGTTGCTCCTCTAATTCAACCAGGCAAACGTCCGAAAGTATACAGAACAAGAGAAACACAACAGAGGGCGTCCTAATAGTGCCTGTTAAAGTTTTAGGTTCCAATAAACTTGATTACACTTGAATAAACTTGATTGTACTCACACTTTGTAGTGGCTGGTAGTTGACTTATATCTCTCTCTTTTGTTCTTGAGATACATGCCATAGCTCTGGTAACCTTCACGTTTTGTCCCACGATAGTAAATTGCTTTTTTTAATGCAGTCATCATCTTCTTGTCAATAGCATCTTTTAGGAAGTGCCATCTTCCATAGGGATTATATATATTTTTTTTCCTCAGCAGAGTTACACTGTATGATGTATCTACTTCTTCAAACAGATACATCTTCTGGATGATCTTGGTTCCAAGCTACACTTAATGGTAGACACAGTGGGAAAAGGTTAATATAAAAAAAGTTTACGGGAAGATAGGCCTGAAGGTGGCTGAACAAGGGGCCAGAGAACATGAGGGACAAGCATAATAGAAGTATAATAGTCTGATAGGAGGAACAAAGGGATATTGATGCTCAGACAAGGTGAGGTGACCACCAAAGATCAATTCAGAACAAAACAATACTTCTCTGTCTGTTGTGAGGTAAGAATAAGATGGAGAGGGAGAGAACCAACTGTTCAGGAAGGTGCCTCGTGGGTCACTTCCCAGTGAGAAAAACAAAGGAATAGCTACTCCACATCCTTCCCTGAGGGTCAGGAAAAAAAAAAAAAAAAAAAAAAAATGAACGTCACTGAAAAAAAGGTAAAGTCCATAAAAAAATGAAAATTGTGCAGTGGCTCAAGCCATTCGCCAGGTGAGCCCCTCTAGGGGTCTCCCATCCATCAGCCCGTTCCTGTGGACTAGAGAACACTCCACACCACAGAAGGCAGATGAGAAGTAACCAATGCCACATTCAATATGGTGGTGGCAAGCACTCATTACTTTAAATTAAGTTAAAGGGATAGTTAAAAAAAAAAAAAAAAAAAAAAAAAAAGTAGGGTTTAAGCCCCCTGAGTAAAACAAGGGTACTCCCACTGCTGAAAGGTGTTTTATTTCACTAGTTATTACAGTTCAAAGTTGAATTTTTTTAGGTGCAATATCACAGTGGCCTGAAATTGTACAGTGGCGCTGTTGCTACACCATCCTACAGCTCTGGTCCCAGTATCTTTAAAATACTGTGATGTGAACATTGCATCCAACAAATGACTAGTTCTAGGTTACCATCATTCTCTGACGCTTATGTTATAAAAGTAATAATGAGCATTTTAATATGTTGTGGGTGACATACATTAATATAAGTGGATTATCCAACTAGAATTAAACTACTTTTAAATAATAAATCACAGCAAACCGTTGTATTTTACACAATTATCTATAAAAAGTGAACATATTGCATGTATTAACACCAAGTTATTTACTTTAAATTTACATGCACAGTACTATGTACTCTAAACTAAAGTTTTTGCAAAAGTTTGTATGCCTTGCCTTTAAAACAGAAGCACTTTTACAATACACTCAAGCTGATTTTTGAAGTGAAACATTTCAAAGAAAATATTCCTTACAGGGCTTTTATCATTTCCTCTTGCATCTTTTGCAGCGAGTCAAGAAGAAGAGGGAGAGTGGAGTCATAATACTGATGCTGGTGAAGCTGAGCTCCTTTCAGTGCTAGGACATACTGGTTATGAAGCATGTGAAGTTTCATGGTTGCTTTGTCATATCTCTCTCTCGCCTTTTCGGTCTCTCTTCCTGCACAGCACAAATAAAGATGAAGGCAATTAAAAAAAAAAATGCTACTATACCATATATATGTATGGCATTTATTTACGGTTACGGACTGTAATCTAAAGAAACAGCTAGTCTATAAACTTTCAAATAAAGAAAAAGAAAAAGAAAAAAAAAAAAAAAAAAAAAAAAAAACGTTTACACAAGTTTTATGAAAACATGTACAGTAGTCTAAAGTGGACAGGTCACCTTGAGATAAGCTTGGTTAATTTGAAAGATAATTAAAAACTGCCTATATGTTCTGTAATATTAATGCTTTTTGAGAAATTTATCTATTTGTTCATGGTACTACTAGTTGAAGAGCCCATTGCACGGACCACAGTGCCACTGCCAGCCAGTCGCGGGGCAGCCATGTGCAGTAGAGACTGCCTGCGCCGCGGCTGATACAGAGCTGCTCTGGATCAGCCGCGGTGCGGGCAGTCTCTACTGTGCATGACTGCAGCACGCGCAGCAATCTCTACTGCACATGACTGAGCCAGTACACACTGTTTAGCAAATTATTATATAGGATGTGCCAATTCATTCCTGGGCTGGGTTAATATTACCACACAGAGAACAAAAGCAATGCGTTCTGCACCTCTGGCACCCAAAGGGTTAAACTGTTTTACAGAAAAGAAAAGAAAAAAACTTGCAAATACATAGGCTGATTTCAACTAAACTTTAATTGAAAATCATAATGCTTTATTATATACCTGAAAATGGTTTCTCACTAGTGAGGTTTCTACAACTTCGCAAAGTAATACTGGGAGTTGTGAGCAATACTTCTGCCTGATCTTTACCACTGCAAAGAATGTATTAATATTTTGAGATCAACTATGATTAAAACCTACTTGCAATGATGTGCTTTTCATTGCTCTGAAATGCATTGTGTTCCACTCTGGCACTCAAAGGTTTAAACCTTTGAATGCTAGAGAGGTGAGTAATGCATTGCTCTTCAATGTGCCACTTAGCCTTCTGGAATTCAAAGAGTTAAGAGGACCTGTGAGACATTAAAGAAAACGTGAACCCCCACCCTATATAATAATTTGCTAAAGTTTGTCACAAGCTGTCATGTGCAGTAGAGACGGCTGAGCGCGGTGCAGTCATGCGCAGTAGAGAACGTTTGCACCGCAGCTGATATGGAGCGAGGCGGTATCAGCTTCGGCATGGGCAGTCTCCACTGTGCATGACTGCACCGCGACCGGCCGGCACTGTGGCCCGTGTAACGGGCTCTTCAACTAGTTTTAACATATTGGGCCAGCCACATGCTGCCTTTTCTTTGGCACTGTCCTGCTGCTCTCTTCAAAACATTCTGCGCACAGTTTCCTCGATTCGGATATAGGGATATTGGATTCACATCCCATACAAGATTTAACCTTTTGTAACACTTTGCCTTCTTTTTCTCAACAAAACATTTGTCCTTAGCAGAGCAGTATAAAAGTGCTGCCCACTTTACCTGTGAAAAGCCTTAGTAGACATGCATTCCAATGTGGAACACATAGGCCAGTCAACCTGAAGAAAATGGGGGATATTTAATAAGATCGCTTATAATTTTTCTTGATGTGTGAATTATTTTGCAGCCGCACTGCTGTGACCCTTTAGGCTTCACGGTTTCCCAACTGGCTGCCTGAATCTCAGGGTTTTCAGCGTCTTCCTGTACTCCACTGTGGAACAAGACACCAGTTCTGCTTCCTGTTTAACACCTCATCACTTCTGCCAGCAGTGGAAGCAATGACAGGGAAAGGAAATTCAAACCCAGATAGCGGAGTCAGGGCTACAGGGGCCCCTAAAGCCTTTGACTGGCCAGGAAGCAATGGGTGTGACAGTGAAAAGGTAAATTAGCCTATATCTTCCTATATCAGCTGTAGAGCCAAAGACTATAGGCAGGGAGGGAGGAGACTATAAGCCTATAGCAGTGGAAGGGAACACATAAGAAATGGTCTTTTCTTTTAAGTTTTATACAGTTAAACTTTTAGGTTCTTAACTATAAACTCTCCGGATCGGATTGCAGATCAAAAAAGAAGATCTAGAGAAAGAAAGCAAAAAAATTAACAATGTATGCAGAGCAGGAGAGGGAGGATTCAACACTGCATGGACAGTGTAACACACCATGCTTTGATGGTCTACTGAACAGTGACCTTACGGTTGATATTGGTAATCCTAGGGCTGAAACAGGTGAATGAACTAGTGAGAATAAGGCTTTATATCCTAAATACATTCTTTGCTTCACTATATACAAAGGAAGCAACAATGACAGGCTATGGCCAAACAGACAAAACCACAGAATTTCCTCCATCATGTACACGGCTTACGGAGGACAAGGTCCAAAAGAGACTGGAAAGGTAATTGTGAATAAAGCACCTGGACCGGATGGTATACATTCAAGGGTACCTTAAGGAACTTAGTTCAATAATAGCAAGACCGTTATGCTTAATATGTATTGGTTTACTATCAGGCATAGTGCCCTGTGGCTGAAGGAAAGCTGATCCAAACAAGGAAATTAGACCTGTCAGCTTGACTTCCATGGTGGGTATGAGATTATAAGGGTTGCAAACTGACAGTATTCAGAACTATGTGCAGACAAATAAAACAAATTAAACTCAGGAGTGACCCCTGTGGCACCCACCTTACAACTATAGACCAACCTGAAAAGGTTCCATTTACAACCACTCTGCCATCTAGCATTTAGCCAGTTTTCAATCCATGAACAGATAATACCTCCCAAACCGAAGCCATTTAATTTATACAGTAACCTGTTGTGAGGCACTGTATCCAAGGCTTTTGAAAAATCAAAGTATAAACACATAAACAGCAATTCCCTTGTCCAAACTACTACATGCCCTTTCACAAAATTCAAGTAGTCTGACATGATCTATTCTTCATAAAACCATGCTGGATCTTACTACTAATATTGTTAATGATCTAGAAGTGGGAATTGAAAGTAGCGTCTCAATCTTTGCTCATAACACTAAGGAAATACATACAGGGCTGGATGCCTTTGCTCTGCAGAAGGATTTAGATAAACAGTGAATGGGCAGAAAAGTGGCAGACTACATTTAATTTAGATAAATGCAAGGTTATGTATTTGGGCTGTAGAAACAAACATGCTACATATGCGCTAAATGGGAAACAACCTGGGGGATACTCAGACAAAGATTTAGGCGCACTGAAAGAAAACGAAACAGAAGTGAAAGAATGAATGGTTTATTAATATAGAGCCAAAGGTTTGCGCAGCGGTTTACAGTTTAAAGGTTTGGACAGTACAGTGTGACAAGCGCTTAAGAAAATAAACACTGAAAACTGTCTCTCTGCTTCAAAGCTTACAATCTAAACAAGCTAAGGAATTCCCCTGAACAGAGAACCCAGGAGGTCCCCTCTGTCTGGGCACTCTAGCCAAAGGGGTTTTCACTCTAGCATTCAGAGGGTTAACCCCATAACTACTGGTGACATGCTAGGACCACCACCGATAAACTTGCTTTAAGGACTGGTGATGGTCCTGGTATGTCAAGGGTTAAATGATAGCAGCGCGCCTCTGGGCGTACTGCTATCATGCTGAGGAGGCTGAAACAGAGTGCTCCAGGACCGGAATGCTCTGTTTCAGTCATTTCCAGTTTTGCTGGTAAATGTGATCCATGGTCACGTGCAACACATTGCCTGTCACCATTCAAAAATGTAACGGACCCAAGGCCGTTACTTGGCGGCGAGTAACGGGACTATGAAAGTCCACCGCCTAAGGGACATTATGGCAGCCAGTGGACCAGTGTCTGGCAGTTTCTTTGGGGGTTACATGAAAAACAGCTCCTCCAAAAAGACTGAAATGCACGGACTATAAAACCTGCCGCAGGCTGCCTGCCCTACGGGGCAACCTATTCAACAAGTCCCATAGACTTTACATGGGAAAGTAGGCGGCTTCCTGATTGGCCAATCTGAGTTAAAGGGACTCCATTGACTTTGCATGGGAAAAGTAGGCGCCCCTCGGATTGGTCGCTTGTTTGCCCGCCTGCCAGTTCTGATTGGCTGAGATGGCCATGATGATCTTGGCCAAGATTGGCCATCGGATTCCAGGCTCCTGATTGGCCAGGGGTTGAAGCGGAATATTCAAAGATGCTTCAAGCCCCTGGCCATTGTGTAAAGATGTGTATTTGAGTCCCTCAGCCTTTTGTCCCAGTGTTTACCCCTCATCAGTCCCTTTGTATGAATAATGTAATCATGTCTGGCCCATTGTGTTATGTTTACACCATCTGTCACTGCCCTTTGTCTAGTATTGTATCTTGATGTGGTTCAGCATGTATAAAAGATTTGACGTTTCTGAAATACAGTGCGTTACAGTTTGGAGTTGAACTGGCTCCAGTCTCTCTGTTGCTGGATGGTATCAAAGGTCTTCTATTGATCCCCCATCCTAGGAAGAAATGCTGCCGGAGTAACCGGTGGAGCTGCCTGCTTGTAGCTGACCTCAGGAGGGAGAAACCTGAAACGACGGCCTGAGTCCAACCCAAGGACTTAGGTATCCGTTACAAAAAACAATTGAAAAAGGCAAGAGTTGGTAGTATTAACCCCTTCAATGCTGGGGGCATATGAGGTGTAAGTTACAATATGACCTATGGACAACTCTGAGTATCAAAAAAAATGTATAAAAAGACCTGAACTAGGTTTATCCAAACATTAACGTGAAATTTTAGAGGGTTACCGGGATTTTTTTCTCCAGAGGGACCGTGCCTCCAAAAACTGTATATTTGGGATGTTTGAACAACCGTACATACCCATTATCCAGTATATTAAAAAAAATAAATAAATAATTGACAAGTTGGGTGCAAATTATCACAGGAGAACCTATATTTAAAAAAGTAGATTTTATTAAGCACTTCTATGGGTAATACACCATTTCTTTTATTTATAATAAAGTAAACGATAAAGACAAAAAGGAAAAAAAAAGGGTATCATTTGTGAAGTCAAGATAAGACTGACAGGGAAAAATACCATTTAACAAATACTCAGATCAAAATTTCTCAAGTCCTTAAGTGCAAAACACCCTAGATTTTCCCAGTCCTCAATGGGTTAAAAGGCCTATTTATATCAATGGGAAATTATATTTGTCCATATAATGCAGTTGGTTTACCCTAAAATTGCCCCATGTTTTCTCTGAATGTATTTAACTGAAAGGCGCAATAAATTACAAGAAACTTTTCTGTATTACATCTAGTCATACAATTTTTACAGCTCGCTTAACTGGTGCCTTTTGTATTATTTGGGGTGTTAAGCAATGTTGCAATTAATATTTTACCCCCAAAATATGTTTTTTAGTAAGGAATACAACCCTGCATTTTGGCAATTTTTTCCTCAGTCATTTTACCACCAATCCCTCCCAAAACCTGCAGAAAGAAAAAGAAAACCCTGTATTTTCACATATACAGTTCAGTGTTGCTGTTTATTTCAAGCACAGGATATTTGGAGATTTGTAAATATGCACTGTCCACAATTCAAATGCATTTTCTGAGTATGGCAATGCCCCATATGCATAGGTTGACAGGGTTTGGGGGATTTACTGGGTTCAGTTGAGAACATGCACATTTCCATTTTCAGACATGAAAAAAACAAGGTTGTTCCCATTATATTTTCATAGTGTTAGATCTAAGGAGGGATGTGTTTCGAGAAAAAAAAAAAAAAAAAAAATAGGCTATTTCAGGGGGAATGTGTGGCCAAATAATTAAATTGCAGAATTACTGCATTGCACGTAAGTGATACTGTTTGTCACCAATGCAGAGCCAAGGTTTTGTAGGGCAATCAGGACAGTAGAAGGTGGTTTCTGTCCGTTTGCCATTGGCGTAGCACGCCCTGCAGAGTTTCTGCGGGTTACTCATTTGGGGGGTGGGGGGATTTTAAATGCAAAGTGTTCTAAATAGGGTCTCTGATGTAAAACTGCTGTTGCCCCTTCAAACAAAAAACTGGAAATGACATGCATTTGGAATTGTAAAAAAGTGATTTTTTTGAGTGGGGTTTGCCAGTTTAAAAATTATATAGGAATTATAAACTGTAGTCTGCATCAGGAAAATAGCAACCTTCTTATACCAGACCCTCGATTTTTTCATGGTGAGGTAAGGCTGCATGAGTTGATCACAAAGATCAACACCCCCCCATGTGTTTATTGTAGTCTCTGATGCAGACTGGTTTCATGAGGACCGTGCCACGGACAGACACTGGCACAGTTCCCTAAACATGCATAGTTGTCAGCATGTACACGTCCTTTTTGTCTCTAAACTTCACTGCCAGCAGCTCCTCTTGGCACAAAGCTAAGGACGTTCCCTTTCGTAGCTTGCAGTTGATCATTTGTTTGGGCATCTCCTTACAATTTCTCCTAACAGTGCCACAGGCCACAGTGTCAAATTTGAATAAAAGGGGGCTTGTATAATAGTTACCTACAAATAATTGGTATCCTTTATTTAATAGGGGGAAATGAGATCCCAAACAATTTTGCTATTGGTTCCCAGATATTCAGAGCAACCAGGAGGATCAAGCAGGATGACCTTGCCCTCATAAATGCGAAAAGCATAAGTGTATCCTGTGGTGCTTTCGCACAACTTATAAAATTTGACGCCAAACTTGGAGCACTTGGAGGGGATATATTGTTTAAAGCCCAACCTTCCCTTATATTTCATTAAGGACTCATCAACAGATATTTATTTTGGGGGGTATAGTTTTCAGGAAATTTTTTTTTGCAAATGAGTTATAATGGGGCAAATTTTATACAGCCTGTCATACTGGGGGTGATCTTTGGGGAGGCACAGGGTATTATCATTGAAATGCATGAAGCGCAAAAGCATTTCATAGCATCTCCTGCTCACTTTTTGGCCGAAAATGGGGGTAAACACAATGGGGGTAACACATACAGGATTTTTGCTCCAGTATGACGATGCTTGGCTTTTTAATTATCCCCATATACATAGTTAGGGCCCAGAATATCTTGAATTCAGCAACATCTGTGGGGTACCAGGATTGCTGCTTGGAAACAGTGTGTGGGATTGGCTGCAATGTATTGGGCTGCATAAATATTTGTTCGTGCTACAATCTCCCCCAAAATGTCTTCCGCAAAAAATAAAATAAAATGTGCTCCTGGTTAAATCCGGCCACAACTACATTTATTCTTGGGCTGCCTGTGAAATTGGGTATTGCTGGACTTAATCCCACTTGTGGTACCCATTCTGTAGACTCTAGATGAGGGCAGGCCTTGTGGCAGGTCTTTGAGCATGCCGCCTTGGGGCTGCGTCTGGGGCATGTCGCCTAGGTGTTGCTTCTGGGGCATTTTTTTGGCTTCTTCTAGGGCAACTCTTCGGGCAGTACGCCTCTTAGAAGATGGCCCAGCAAGATCACTGGAGCTCTCTGTGTACTGTGAGATATCAAAATCAGAGGCGCAGTATCCGTGGCTTCTGAATCAGGAGCCAAAAAGGAATACACCTCTTCAGCAGAGTATAAACGCTGCATGTTAAACTACCTACCCATTCATGTCCTTATTCCTACGAAAATACTATAATTTTATATCTATATATATTTTTTAAAAAAAAAAAAAAAAAAAAAAAAAAAATCTTTAAACCTAAACTCTATACTAAATCTTACCCTAACCCACGTACACTCTAAACCTACCTAGCCGCATTAAACGTACCTAAACTACCTAAAAACACTAATAAATAAATTTTTATTAAAAAAATATATAATAATAATAAAAAATAATAATAATAAATAATAATAATAAATTCCCTAAACCTAAATTCAAAACTTAATTTACCCTAACCTACGTACCCTCTAAACCTACCCTAGCCCCAATAAAATTACCTAACCTATTAAATTACACACAAAAAAAAAAAAAAAAAAATTTCAATGGGGGGGGGGGGCAAAAATAGTGATCAATTGGGGGGGGGGGGGAAGCAGCTTTGAAAACACTGCTTCTGTCATATGCGGGGAAATACATGTGATTCACTATTTTAGCGAATCGCATGTATCAACAAACGGGGCATTGGCTGAAACTAGATGCTCCGATATCGGAGCACCTTGTAACAGGAAGCCCTCATCTCTCCCATTGTGCACAGCGGAGGCGATGGGAGAGTTAACCCTTGATGTGCCAGGACCATCAATGGTCTTTAAGTGCAGGACTAGCATGACTGTCCTACCTCGTCAATGGTCCTTGAGGGGTAAACAAAAAAACAAAAAACAAAAAAAAAAAAACTATGTTGGACAAATCTCATCTCGCAAACCTTTAGGATTTGAGAGATATTTGCATCTAAAGCTGCCCCTTCCCTCTGTATCTCCTGATGTCAACGCTTTTCTAACAGCAGGAGATCCCGGTACAGGGACCAGCCTGCGGCTCTGCAGCAGGCCCAAAATAGCGATATTGGAAAATAATTATTTCATTGGAATGGTCTACAAAGTGTGCTTGCAAACCAGGCACACTTTGTAGACCGTTCCACTGAAGTAATTATTTTCCAATATCGCTATTTTGGGCCTGCTGCAGAGCCACAGGCTGGTCCCTGGACCGGGACCTCCTATTGTTAGAAAAGCTCTGACGTCAGGAGATGCGGGGGGGGGGGGGGGGAGACTTTAGCTGTTATTATCTCTCAAACTGTAATGGTTTGAAAGATGGGATTTGTGCTATAATATAATTATAATAGGATTTTAGTCTTACCTGTTAAATCCTTTTCACTTAGTCCATACAGGTCACTGGTACAATGGGAGGCGATCTGCCCCTTTAATAGGCAGGAACATTCATTCAAATGTATGCAGGGGTGGAGCCTCCCCTCCTACTTAAGCTGCCTTCAGGCCAGAGCCAAGCCAGATTGATTTGAGACACTAAACTGACCAGAGGAAGAAGGAAAAGGAAGACTCCTGTGAGCATGCCCCAAAAGGTCTCCCACTGAATGCCACAGGAGAGCCAAGCACGGTCCCTTGACAGGGTGGGAGACCAGTGACCTGTATGGACTAAGTGAAAAGGATTTAACAGGTAAGACTAAAATCCTATTTTCACTGTCGTCCAATACAGGTCACTGGTACAATGGGATGTACAAACATTGAGCTGTCCCTGAGGCGGGAAGTAAGGCAAGGACCAGGCGCAAGGCCCAAGTCACTAAAACTGCTATGAACCAATGAATCATATAGCCCAGTAACAGAAGTGTCAACGGACACCAACCAGGGGGGAAAAAAAAAAACCAAACTAACACAGCACACTGAACCAGAGCCAACAGGGCTCAACAGTAAAGAAGCACTAGGGATCACAGAATAGAAGTCCTAAACAGGCAAAACTGCCTCCAGGACCTTCCTTCCAAAGCTGGCATCAGCCGAGGCCAGTACATCAACTCGACAGTGCTTCGAGAATGTGTGCACAGAGGACCAAGTGGCCGCTCTGCACAGTTGATCAGCAGATGCCTGATTCTTGTAGGCCCAAGAGGCCCCAATATATCTGGTGGAATGAGCAGTAACCCTGAAGGGAACGTGCTTATTCCGCAATTTGTAGGCTTCACGGATGGTAGATTTAATCCAAGAGGCAATAGTTACCTTGGATGCCGGTCTCCCTGCCCTAGGCCCCTCAGGAATGACGAACAAGGCGTCAGACTTCCTGATAGACTCAGTGCGATGAACATAAAATTTAAGACAACGCACAACATCCAACAAATGGAGATCTCTTTCCTTGTCAGAGGAAGGGTTAGGGCAGAAAGAGGGAACCACAATCTCCTGATTGATGTGAAATTCAGAGACAACCTTGGGTAAAAACTCCTTGGAAGTGCAAAGCACTGCCTTATCCTTGTGAAACACCAAGTAAGGAGGTTTACAAGACAGAGCTTGTAACTCTGCTACCCGGCGAACTGAGACAATGGCCAAAAGAAAAGCCATCTTCCAGGTCAAGAGACGCAAAGGAATAGAAGCCAAGGATTCAAACGGGGGTCTTTGGAGAACCCCCAGCACCAAATTGAGGTCCCACTGGGGAGTAGGACTCTTGAAGGCAGGCCGAACATGAGCCACACCTTGGAAGAAAACCTTAACATCAGGAAGAATAGCAATTCTTTCCTGGAAAAACACAGACAGAGCTGAAGTCTGAACCTTGAGAGAACTCAGGCTGAGTCCCCTCTCAACCCCATCCTGTAAAAAGGCTAGGACTGTGGGAAGATGGAAATCTAGAGACAGATCCTTATCAGTACACCATGCTACAAAGGTGGACCATATGCGATGATAGATCTTGGAAGACACGGGCTTGCGAGCTCTAAGCATCGTGGACACCACTGAAGAGGAAAACCCTTTCTTCTTTAGAATTGAGGATTCAACCTCCAAGCCATCAAATGGAAATGTTGAACATCCTCCTTCCACAGATATCCCTGAAGAAGTAGATCTGGACGTGCAGGAAGCGGAACAGGATCCGTCACAGACATGGCTAACAGTTCCGGATACCAAGACTGACGAGGCCAATTTGGAGTGATCAGGATGACAGGACAACGCTCCACCTTCAGCTTCTGGATGACTCGGATCAACAGAGGAAGAGGAGGGAAGATGTAAGCCAGAGGAAATGTCCAGGGGATTGACAAGGCATCCACTGCTAGGGCAAGAGGGTCCCTCCATCGGGAGCAAAACACTGGCACCTTTCTGTTGTGTCTGGTTGCCATCAGATCCACTACTGGCACCCCCCACATCTGGGTGAGAAGGTGAAACTTCTGGATGAAGCGCCCATTCTCCGCTGTCGACTGTATGACGACTGAGAAAGTCTGCCATGACGTTGTCTACGCCTGGGATGTGAACCGCTGAGATGACGGGCACATGAGCTTCTGCCCAAGACAAAATGGCCTTGACCTCTAACCAGGCGGTGAGGCTTTTCGTGCCGCCTTGTCTGTTGATGTAGGCCACTGCGGTGGCGTTGTCGGACTCCACTCTGACTGGACAACCTTCCAGCTGAGATTCCCAGTACCTCAGGGCAAGAAAGAGGGCACGAAGTTCCAGAACATTGGAGAGCAGAGATTCTTCCAGACCCCATTTCCCCTGAGCACTGAAACGACCCAACACTGCCCCCCAACCCCGGAGGCTGGCATCCGTCGTGACCGTGGTCCAATAGGGAACCCGAAAGGATCTCCCTTTCAGGAGATGAGACAGGTCCAACCACCACTCCAGGCTCAGCTCTACATGGGGGGGCAACGATACAGAGAGATGCTGGTGATCTGGATGAGATCTGCAAGTCTGAATCACAAACCTCTGAAGTTCCCTGGTGTGTGCCATGGCAAAAGGCACCGCCTCTATCGTGGAAATAAACTTCCCCACCAGAGAAGACAACTTTGGTACAAGAACCCTGTCCATTTCCAGGATCCTGGCCACCCGGACAGCAATCTGATGAGCCACTTCCTCCGGCAAAAACACCATGCACTGCTGAGTGTCGAACAGGAGACCCAGGAAGAGGAGCTGTTGAGATGGAACCAAGTCTGATTTGTCCAGATTCACAATCCAGCCGTGGCAATTGAGTGTCTGTATGCACAATTGCAGCTGCTGGTGAAGGATCTCCGCAGATGAGGCTTTCAGGAGCAGACTGTCCATGTAAGGAGTCACCCTGACTCCATCTCGATGAAGCACAGCAATCAAAGCTCCCAATACCCTCTGAAAGACCTGAGGAGCTGAAGTCAGACCAAAGGGAAGAGCTGAAAACTGAAAGTGGCCTTTGTGACAGGCAAATCTGAGATACCGTCTGCTCTCTGGATGAATAGGGATGTGAAGGTATGCATCCTGAAGGTCCAGGGAGGCAAGGAACTCCCCTGGAGACATTGCTGCTATCACAGAACGCAGAGATTCCTGACGAAAGTGGGAACTCACAACAAAGAATTGAGATCCTTGAGATCCAGAATAGGACGTCCACCTCTGTCCTTTTTGGCCACAACGAACAGGTTGGAATAGAATCCTGAACATGTGTCCTCTGGTGGAACCAATTCCAGGACCTCTTTGTCCAAAAGATCCTGAATAGCGTCGTCGAACAGACGTCTTTTTGTAAGGTCCTGAGAAGGATGAGTAAAATGGAACCGGAAAGGAGGAACGCATGGCAGTGCCAACAGAGGCAAAAATGGATTTAAGGCAAATCTCTAACTTTTTGTCCGTCCAATCCTGCAGGGCCGAAGCATCAGACACAGCTAAGGCAGTAGATTTGGATAACCTAGAAATAGGAGCATCCACTTTAGGAGGATGAACCCATTTTGCCAGTTCAGTCTCAGGGAATGGATAAAGTTTAGCAAACTTTTTGGACACAGAAGAGGATTTTTTAGGGTTCCTCCATGCATCTGAGACTAAACGGGCAAGGGTAGGGTTAGTAGGAAAACAAACCACAGCCTTTGATGGTTTTTGGAAAACATCAGTTGGATCATGAGTAGATTCCTGAGTCAGAGGAAGGTTGAGCGTAGTAAGTACAGCTCTGATCAAACCCTCAGCCGAAACTTCAGGGTCACATTCATAAGGGTCACCAATGGACCTATTAGATTCAATAACGGTGCCTTCCTCAGCATCAGAATCCTGCAAAAGTTCTTCTTCAGAAGAATCAGGCACATCAGGAGCCCCCTGTGGCTTAGGCAGGGAGGTCCTGATTGAGGAGGGGGTCTGCCAGACTTGCAGAGCCCCCTGAATCTGAGAGGGAAAGAGTTGAAGAATGGATCTGAGATCCCTAGTGGCAGCTTTAAACTCTTTTACCCAAGTTGGCTCAATAGCATGGCTGGGAAGCCCAGGGTTGCTATCCTATCTGCACATTTTGGGCATAAATGACCTGAAAATTCTCTAGGCAGCCCAGAGTGACAAGAGGAACAAAACGCAATGGGGGAAATGGTCACCCCAGCCTCTTTGGTCTTGAGTCTAGCCCCTGACTCCAGTGGAGTAGACATGCTCACAGCGTCAAATATACACCACTTAATAAAACCACCCAGTAAAAGTGTTAAAGATTAAAGTTTCACCCCAGAAATGCCTAAAATCGGACTTATCTGGCCAGAGGACAGAAGGCTCGTTCCCTGCGTAGTATACTCGCTGAGAAAAACACCACAAAATGGATGCCGCAACAGTAGCCAATCAAAAAACGAGCGCGAAACAGGCGCTCATGGGAAATGTCGTTTTCCTCAGAAGTACCCCTAAACAGCGCCCGAAGCCCCCCCAAACTCCCAACACACTGAATCTAGTTACCGGATGATGGAGCAGGGGAAGACCAACAAGATGAGCCCTCTCTGTGACAAGCGGTTCCAGAGAAACGTCCCACACTGTGAAATCCCACAGAGAGTAAAGGAGCAATGGCGTCTATGCAGGAAAAAGCGCGCTTAAAGGCGCGGAACACTAAATATTAATAAAGTATACTAAAGGTAAAAAGTACACCAAACACACTTCTAACACATGGAAAACATGAGAGAATAAGGACCCAAAGCTCCAAAACCCAGGGAATACCACAGACATTGCATAAATACAAGCAATATGAATAAAAACACCCTATGAGTGCTGGAGTGCAGAAAGCAAACTCCCAAATACAAGCCCAGAGAAGGGACACTGTGGGGACAAGTGGACCTTCAGCACTCAAAGGGTGGCTCACCTTTCTGCAGGACTTCTGTCTTCAGGTAACCATGTTAAAAGGATATTAACCAGAGGAAAATCCCCCAGCAGGGAAGCTACTTGACTCAAGCTGTTCCCTCTTCAGGGCATAAGGTCCACCAGAAAATCCCTGGAAACTGCACTAGCCACTTTGGAGAGGGCAATTCACAGCCACGGTCACCCGCCTAATGGTGGTATTCCATATTTGAAAGAAAACAATAAAAAACTAAAGTTGAATGAGAGATGTTCTCCACCTGGTGTGCACAGCACACAGGAACAAATCAGTCTGGCTTGGCTCTGGCCTGAAGGCAGCTTAAGTAGGATGGGAGGCTCCACCCCCTGCATACATTTGAATGAATGTTCCTGCCTATTAAAGGGGCGGATCGCCTCCCATTGTACCAGTGACCTGTATTGGACGACAGTGAAATATATATATATATATATATATATATATATATATATATATATATATATATATATATTATTTTTTATTTTTTTATTTTTTTTTTTAAACTCTACAAAACAAAACATTGTGACATTAGTGTCCCTTTAAATGAGACTTTTGTATGATAGAGGTCTCCAAACCATTGTGAAGCAGTGTACTGTGCAGAATTTGGGGAATTATGTCCCATATAATGCAGACTGTTTCCACCACAGCAGCTTTACTTTTGAACGCAGGGCCCTAAATCACTGATGACTTGGAATTGCAATGTTTACACATACTGTGTAACACATACCTTTGGAAACCGCTTCTTTAAATTTCTCTTTGGCAGAATTCACATCTTTTGTTAGCTGTCTGTAACTTACTTTCAACTTTTCCAATTCTGTTTTTGTCACCTAATCAAGAAGAAGAGATATGTGAAATTACAATAAAAACAAAGCAGTCCTAATGTTAAGTCTTTTCTTCAACATGATGCTGACGTAGACCTAACTGTTGGAGGTGCTCACTTGTAGCCAATTACATTCCTTGCTTATCAGCGTGCTGTGATTTGCTCTGGTTTTGTCTTCCCCAATAGGAAAGGACAGCTTTCCCACTGCAAGATCAATAAACTGAATGCTATAGTGGTCTCCGCAATGCCGTGGACACCACTAGCATTAAAGGGTTTTAAATGGCCTCAGTTCAAGAATCTGAGTGCCAGAGACGTCTCCAATGCATGCTGTTGCAATGTAATGGATACAACTAGCATTCAAACCGTTAAATTATATTGAACTAGTTGAACAGCCCGTTACACGGGCCACAGTGCCTCTGGCAGCCGATCGCGGGGCAGTCACGCGCAGTAGAGACTGCCCGCGCCACTGCTGATACAGAGCTAGACGCTCCTTCGGAGCGCCCAGCTCTGTATCAGCCGCGGCGCGGGCAGTCTGTACTGGGCATGACTGCCGCACGTGCAGCAGTGTCTACTGCGCATGTCGGGTGTTACACACAACTTAGCGAATTATTATATAGGATTTGTATTTGTCCCCTATGGTGCAGCTGGTTTGCTCCAGGATTGTTTTTTTTTTTTTTTAAAAGTACATCAGTTTCAGCAGGTATTGTCCAACATAGCTATATATCCTGGAAATATTAACTCTCTCTTACAGAACAAGAACGCATTACAACAAACACACATTCCAGTTAGTCTTAGTTACTTTAAGCCTTGGAGTGCCAGTGGGGTAACTCAATGCATTGAATATCCCTCTGGGATTCAAAGGTTTAAAAAGAAACATCAGAGTCGGACAGACGAAATTCATTAGGGGGCAGGTACAACTTTTTTTTTTTTTTTTTTGAGCCAACTACAAGTTTTAGGAGCCAGTGAAATTGTGAATACACAAATGTACACAATATACCCCCAAAATTTAGACGCATGGGCTGTCAGGCTCCTGGTGTGCGTCTTCCTCTGCCATATATGCAGTTCTGAACTCACATGTGTTTAAATGTCACACCCTTGTGAGTAGTGTTTAATATGAATCCCTTGGATGCTAGCTAGACTTCAAAAACATTGATTTTCAATGCACTAGCAGTCAATGGATTAACCCCTTCAATGCTACAGATATCTGCCATGCAACCAATAGATTAAAGTATTAAAAGCACATAACTGTGTGCATTAATAAAATGCTTGTGAAATAGGAATGAAAGGCATTTTTCCTTTATATTTAAATATAAGCTAGTGGCTTCTAGCTGCAGTAGTAGCAGAGCAGTGATGGGCAGCCAGCCACCCTTCCATTGTTTTAGGACAGTCTAGCCTCCACCGAGCTGGTGAGGGAAAGCTGATCTAGATTTACATTACCTTGCCCTTCCCACTACTCCCAAAACACCGTCCCATGACATCACTAAAACCTTCTGGCACTAAAAGGGAATGTTCCAAGATTAATCTGACTGAACAGATCTTCCATACTTTGACGCTTGTACAGCAAAGTATGTTATGGGTTTTTTTTTTCTGCAAATGCGCTATAGCCTTCTAAAATGAATGCCCAACACTCTGCAGCTGATAACTGCATCTTTAGTTCTCACAAAAAAGTCATATGCACCCATTTATCCCACTGCAGTATTCCACTGGAGCTATCAATGCATATGATACCCAGCTTTATTTGTCTGCAACGCATCTGATTCTGGATATTCAATTTAAAGGCACAGATTGCCTCTCGGCTGTCTCAGACTGGATGGCTCATAGGTAACACCTCAAGATGTCTAAAACATAGCTAATTGTCATCCCACCTAGGCCTGGCCCAGTAGCCCTTCCAGGTGACCTTAAATGGCCCTATCCTAAATCCAGTATCAGACGCACGGTGCCTAGGGGTGATAATTGACACTGTGCTCATATTCTTTCCTCACATTAAATGTCATAGCTAAATCCTGCTGTTTTCTCTTCCATAACACAACGAGAATATAGGCCTTCCTCTGTTCCTCCACTGCTAAATTTCTTATGCAGACACTCATCTTTTCCAGCATGGATTTTAAACTTTCTTCTCTTTGACCTTCCTGCCTTCCAAATCCATCTACTTCAATCAATGCAGACTGCTGCAACACAAAATTACCCTATTGTTCCTGCCCTCCTCCTCATCAAGTATGCCTATCAAACGCCTATCAAACGCCAGATAATTTACAAGACGTTGCTTCTCATTCAAAAACCTTCTCTCCCCTACCCCTTCCTACATTTCCACTCTAATCTCCCGCTATACCCAATCCCACCTCTTATGATCAGCCATTGACAGTCTTCTCAGCTCCTTTTGTGTCTACAGCCATCTCGCGTATCAAACCTCTCATTGCTCCTCATCTATGGAATGCTCTACCTCCCAACCTGCGCAATTACACAAAAACATGCTAGAATGTACTGACTGTACATCTAAGATGCTTATAATTTACTTCATTTGTGTGTCCCCTATCCTGACCATAACTCTAGCACTGTATTCAGCACTTGACTCTTATGTACTCTGTAAGACTCCCATTACCACTTCATGTTTCACTTTACTAAGCCCTTGTAACCCTGTATTGTCTAAACACTTAAAACTATAAAGCACTGTCACACTTGTGGCTCTATATAAAACATATTTCATTCATTTAGATACAAGTTACATGACAAATTCTGTAAAGCCAAATCACTACATATAACTGCATATTATGGGTAGGATACTTGAGGAATTTTGCAAATTGTTCAAACTTTAAAATTTTGCTAACAAAAGCGTTTTTTTACTGGAAATGAGAGATGCGTTTAAGAGTTTCACAACATTTCAACTGCAACACAAGGCTAAAAATAAGCTCATTTGCATTAATATGTCTTTGTCAAGAAATATATCTAGACAGTGTCTGGAGCAGTGGTTCTCAACCCATGCCCTCAGTCGATATTAACAGGCCAGGATTTAAGAATTTCCTTTTAAGAGCACAGGTGAGTTAATCAATATGACTGAGCCTCTGATCAACACACTTGTGTTCTAGCAGGGAAATTCCTATGCCCTGCCCTGTAAAGTGGCCACTGAGGGCATGGGTTGAGAGCCTCTGGTCTGGAGTATACCATGTTATGTATAAAAACCAAAAAGCATAGGATGTATGATCATTGCCTACAGGAGACTGTACCAAAAGTAGAGAGCACCCAGAACTATACAACTTCTAACCCAGCAAATGTCAGAGAGCATGGAAACACTGCATAAGACATGGGAATAAACCTACTGCTTGTAACCAAGCCAGGACAGGACATTAGTCTACAGACTCCATTTAAGAATACCGTAAAATCTGTTATGATATGCACAATTTTGCTCCCTTCAACTTACGTGAAGGAGGTGGGGGAAGAGAGACATACACATGAGGGAGGGAAAATAAATAGAAATTACATACTTATTTCTGCTCCCCCTATACCTGCACCCAGCTCAATGCCCTTCCAGCTTTGCCTCCTTCTACCCCCTCCCCTCCAGTGGTATCGGTTATATCTGCACAGCAGACATGCTTGCATTTGCCGCCCGATTCCTGTACGCTCAGTTTTTGAATGCTTCCCTTTATTTGACCTCTCACTAAAGCAGAGCTTTATACACAATCGTTGCCTCTAGTTCACTCTATATATGGTTCTCTAATCTGTAGGATGTCATCTCGAAGCAGACAATTAGATTACAACTGTGATCTTGGACTTTGGGGGGAATCCACTCTGTTGCCTATTCAAGGCACCTCCCCTATGGATGCTATACACTTTTCTCAATATAATTCTTAAAGCTTTCTAAAATGGGGAGGGAGAATTACTGTTGTGTGTAGGGTAGGTGATGTCAGTGCCTCAAATTGGTCTTATGGGAGAGGTAGCAACAATGCAAATTTGCAGACAATGGGCTTCAATAGAAGTGACAGAACAGCCAGTGTCCCCAGCCCTGCAGAGTAGAGATTTTCAGTGGGAAAGAAGACTGTATTTAAAACACTTTAGCGATCAGGTAACTTTTTACACTTAAGCCCCTTCCATGATCCATTAAAATGAAAATTATTCAGTTTAAAAATAGCCCATTTTAATTGTCTTGGTTATGAACCATTTTAAACAGCTCAAGTTCCAGTAAATGAGACAGTCTCAGCTGTAAGAGCAAAACTTTAATCATCCTTAGCAATTGTGGAAGTCGTAGTCTAACAATAGCTAGAGTTACAGGTTGCCCAGTGCACCCCTGCATTAGACTAACCTAGGTTTGTAAAATAAATTCACGCAACAATATCAAAAATTTTTTTTATAAAAGAAACTTTTCTTTAAGGGGTTCAACTATATTGCAGAAAATACACTTAATCTGTTTCATCTCTGAATTGCCCCATAAGCTACAATAAGAATTGTGAGACAATCCAATGATAAATAGATAACCTGAAATAGAAGCCACCTTGAAAAATATAGATGGAAAATGGAGCTGGGGAAAATTATTTATTTACCTTGTACATCTCAGCCTCTATTTGCTGGTGGATGCTGCTATAACTCTTCTTCACTTGCTGCTTGTCTTTTATCAGGATGGTAAGACGATGAAGTGGTCCGGCATTGAGTTCCTCTGCATGGGTCTTCATAATCTTGCTCAGCTGCTCAGTCTGATGTACCATGTGCAACCATGACTAAAGAACAGAAACCAAAATACAAAAAATATTTTGAATTGAATGAACATTATGTGCAAGAAAATAGAAAACCGCACAAAATATCCACTTTTTAGAGCAGTGTTGCCATTTTGGTTGTTATGGGTTATTTGAAGAAAAAAAAAAAATTATTCTTACCTGTTAAGTCACAACAGCGCTTCCCAGTAGGCCGGAACAATTCTTCAAGTAGTGCAGAGTGGAGACTACCACTCCTCCATAGCAGACTACCTAGCCCACTCCCCTCCAAACAGATTTGCGACACTAAACATACTGAACTAGGTAGCGAGAAGAGGAAAACTCCTGTGAGCATGGACCCAATAGGACTCCCACGTCCAGCCACAGGAACAAAGCATGGTTTCTTTCACTGGGTGGGAGACCTGTAAGCTAAATGGACTAAGAGAAAAGGATTTAACAGGTAAGACTAAAATCCTCTTCTCCATCACCCACTATAGCTTACAAATACCATGGGGAAGTCCCCATGATACCAGCGTTCCCAAAGGACACGGAACAGCCCAAACTAACCAAGTGTGAACGGACACTGAATAACAGTACACTAGAACAAGACCCAACAGGGCTCAAACAGTTAAAGAGCTATAAGGCAAAGTAAATCAAAGTCCTAGACAGGCAAAATTGCCTCCAGGACTTTCCTGTCAAAACTGGCTTCAGCTGACGCCAGAACATCCACACTGTAATGCGTGGCAAAGGTGTGCACGGAAGATCAAGTGGCCGCCTTGCACAGCTGTTCAGCAGAGGCCTGATTCTTATAGGTCCAGGATGTCCCAACAGACCTGGTGGGAAGTGCTGTAATATGGAAGGGAACAGGTTTCCCTCTGAGCTCAAAGCCTTGCAGATGGTAGGCATAATCCAAGATACAATAGTCACCTTGGACGCAGCCAAACCAGCCCTGGACCCTCAGGGAAGACAAACAGAACATCCAGCTTACGGATGGGCTCAATACAACACACATAGAAGTCGAGGCAATGCACTACATCCAACAAGTGGAGGCACAACAATCTCCTGAATGATGCGGAACTCAGAGACCACCTTAGGAAGAAATCCCTGGGAGGTACGGAGAACAGCCTTATACTTGTGGAACACCAAGAAAGGCGGTATGCAAGACAAGGCCTGCAACTCAGCCGAGACCACAACCAACAGAAAAGTAATCTGCCACGTCAAAAGACATAAAGGAATGGTAGCAAATGGCTCAAAAGGTCACCGCAAAATGCCCAAGACAAGCTTAAGGTCCCACGGAGAAGTGGGAGCCTTGTAAGCATGGAAGGCATGAGCTATTCCCTAGAAGACGACCTTGACATCTGGCATCATGGCAATGCAAGGTCAAACTCTTGTGAGTACAGATCCCTGTCCACACACCAAGAACTAAATAAGACAAAACCCTATGGTATGCCTTGGAGGACTCTGGTTTTCTGGCCTGGATGACAGTGATAAGCATCTCAGGAGAAAAAGCCTTTCCACCTTAAAGGGATAGTAATGTTTCACAAAAACAGCAGCTCCAATTAATCTTCCTAGCATATGAGCCATAGAGTGATATTTCATAACTGAGCGCTGTAGTTCAAGAGTAATTGAATGATAAAGATCCCCCCCACACACACCTCTTACCTAGTCTAACACTACTCACCTCAGATGTGGAATCTGGTTGCTTGATGAAACAGATCATAGCAAGGGACAATCTTCTTACTGTGAGAAGAAATGAAAACCCTGCCCCCCCCTATTGACAGTTTTTTCAGGTTTTCCCTCATCTTAATTGAAGATTGTCCCTCTCTGCAATTTACCTGGGCACCTCCCAGCTGCTCTGAGGTGAGCAGTGTTACGTCATTAAAAGGAACGGAAGGGGGATATTTTTCATTCAATTACTCTTGAACAACAACAACTGTGACAAATGAAATAACACTATCCAAGGCCCAAATACTATGAGGATTAGAGCTGCCTTTATTATGAAACATTACTATCCCTTTAAGATGAAGGATACAACAGCCATGCCGTTAAAGCCAGATTGTCTACATCCTCTCTCCAGAGGTAACCCTGGAGGTGATCCGGGCAGCATGGAAGAGGAAATTGATCCTGAGCAGACAGTGCCAGCAATTCTGGAACCAAGGTTATCTGGTCCAATAAGATGCGATCAGAACAAATGATGCACCTTACATCCGAATCTTCCTCAGCACCATGGGGAGGAGAAGTGGGGGAACGATGTAGGCCAGATGAAAACCGCCACAAGATTGACAGAGCATCCACCGTGAACACCAGAGGATCCCGCCAGTGGGAGCAAAGAAACTGAACCTTACAGTTGTCCCTAGTGGCCATCAGGTCTATCCAGGGCAGACCCCACTTCTGCACTAATAGGTAAGAAACCTCCAGATGGAGTTCCCACTACCCGGGGTCCACCGTTTTGGCAACTGAGAAAATCTGCCAAGACGTTTCCTATGCCTGGAATATGCATGGCGGAGATGGCAGGAAAGTACACCTCAGCACAGGCTAAAATAGCCTTTACCTCCAACCAAGCAATGGCACTTCTGGCTGATTCAGGCAACAGGTGTCACATTGTCTGAATAGACACAAACTGGGCAACCCCTCAGATGAGAGGTCCAATGCCTCAGAGCATGGAGAATCGCCCTGAGCTCCATGAGGTTGATGAAAAGGAGGGTTTTCTCCGTCACCCAACAACTCTGAACACCCAGACGACCCAGAATGGCTCGCCAGCCAAACAGGTTGGCATCTGTCATGAGTATGGTCCAATACTGAATCACAAATGGCCTCCCTTCCACATGTTGGAGATGTCCAACCACCAGGGGAGAGCCAGTCTCACGTTGTGAGGAAGAGAGACACTGTGATTCAGAAGGGCCGGATCCCAATTCTCTGAAGCTCTCTGGTGTGAGCCATGGAGAACAGAACTGCCTCCATAGTAACCATCATCTTGCCCACCCAAGACGATAACTTCCTTGCCAGAGCAGAGGTCCACTCCAGAGCGTGCAACACTTTGGACATAATCTGCTGCACAGAGTCCTCTGTCAGGAATACCATGTCCTGACAAATGTCAAAGCAGAGACCAAGTAAGACCAGGTCCTGAGAAGGAACCAGAACAGACTTGTCCATGTGTAGGATCCAGACTGTCTAGGTGGAGAACCAGAGCACATTCAGAACCCTGGAAGGAGCCTTCAACAGAAGGTTATCCATGTATGGATTTACCCGAAATCCCTTTGGTGTGCCCCTAAGACCCATACAAATACCGGAGGATCCATGGTAAGCCCAAAGGGGCAGGGTGGTGAACTAGAACTACCCTAGGCTACAAGAGAACCTGAGGAACTTCTGACTGTCTGGATGAATTGGAATGTGCAGGTATGCAACCCGCAGATACAAAGAAGCCAGATATTCCCCTGGACACATCACTTCAAGGACAGAGCGCAAAGACACCTTCTTGTAAAGAGTACAGACCACAAATGAGTTGAGATCCCTCAAATTCAGGATAGGACAGCATCTGCCATCATTCTTGGAAACAACTAAGAGGTTGAAATAAAAATGAAACTAAACATCTCTGGCTGAGGTACTGGAGCAAGGATTCCCTTGTCCAAGAGAGCCTGAACCGCCCCCATTGAAAAGACTGAACTTTTCCTGTTCCAGAGGGGAGAAGGAGGGACTGATCTGATGGGAGGTAGGGATGTAAAGGGATCCAGTAACCTCCTGAAACCACCTGTAATACCCATTGATCTGGAACACAGCCTGTCCGAGTACTCAAAAAAAAATGATGCAGGTGACCACCCACAGGTGTATGCAGACCAGGGTTCGGAGAGTCATGCCAAAATAGGTCTGGGTTTGGTGGAGGTGCTTTTTGACTTCCAGTGCTGCCTGGACTTGGGGGTGGTGTATGGTTTGCTGGCCTGAAGCGGCACTGGGTTCGGCCTTTGCATTTCGCTTTGGCGAGATTGTAAGTCTGGCAGCCACAGAGAAGGAGGAGATCTTTGAGTCAAGCCTAATTGCATCGACCAGGAAATCAGCAATATTAAGCTGAACCTCAGGAATGTTAGCCAAAATGGGCAAAATCCTCCTTAGGGGCACCTCTGCAGACAGAGTCAGTC
This sequence comes from Rhinophrynus dorsalis, assembly GCA_037306005.1. Classification (NCBI taxonomy): domain Eukaryota; kingdom Metazoa; phylum Chordata; class Amphibia; order Anura; family Rhinophrynidae; genus Rhinophrynus; species Rhinophrynus dorsalis. The sequence goes on from CM074718.1 coordinate 565,973,915, forward strand.
AGCTATTCAGTCCAAACAGCAATGGCTCTATTAACCCATGTGGAAGTCAAGGTAGGTCTCAAAGAAGCCCCCATCATTGTAAAGATAGGAAACTGGAGGCTATCCTTAAGACTATCTGTAAGATGGTAAGTGCTGAAGCATCTCAAGGCAGTAGAGGTTGAGAGCCTAGATATAGGGGAATCCACCTGAGGTGTAGCCCATCGAGCCAAAGCTGCATTAGCAAAGGGGTACAGCTTAGAGAATCTCTTAGACAGAGTGAGACTCATCCAGGTTATTTCGATCCAGAGTGGGATTAGACGGAAAAACAGTACAGGACTTCTTGCGCCATGAAGAGATGTCAGAAGTAGATAGAGACTCTACAGGATTAACAGACCCTCAAGAGAGGGTTCAGGGTCAGCCGCAAAGGCGTCGCCATGACACTGGGAAGAAGCAGCTCTGAACACATGCCATCCTCAGACTCCTCAAGAGATTCCTCCTCAGAGGAATAAGAAATCAGGAATGCCGTAGGTCTTAGGGGCCACAAATCTGAAGGAAATTGGGGTTTCCAGGACTGGAAGATCCGCTGAAGAGACACAGGAAGCTGAGCCATAGAGTACTTTAAGTACTGGACCCAAATTGGCTCTTTATCAATGCTGGAGGGTCCGGCAGAGAAACCGGGGCCACAGCACGAGGAGCATAAACGTCATGAATACTCTCTTTGGCATGAGGAACAATAATCAATGGGGGTCAAAGACATGCCAGAATCATTAGCCCCAGGTCTAACCCCATGTCCCATTTTATCAGCCATCCTAACAGGAGAAAAGTCTTACAGTAATATCGAACCCAAATTCTGTCAACCCAGAAAACCTAAAATGTACTTATCTGGCAGGCGAAGCGTTAACCTGAGGAGGAGAGTAAAGGAGTCCAAGCCCTGCATAGGATACTCATGTAAAGAGAAAGAAAAAAGGCCCCCAAGACACAAGGGATGGTAAACAGTGTAGGACAAGGGCAGAGAAGAAGAATTAACAGTCTTTCAACTTGGTACATGGATATGTCCTGAAGCAGCCTGTACCACAGAGATCAATGGAGCATGGCAACATTGCGGTAAAGTGCGCCTTAAAGGCGTGGAATTCAAATAAAGGGTGAAAAATAAAAGTGCCTGAAAAGTGTCAAAACACATAATAAAGCTAAATAAACATTAATCAAAAAGGAAAAATTAAATAAAAATGACCCCAACTCAGAACATGGCAAGGAAAGGGTTAAATATTACCACACCTCAGGAAACAGAAGAGAGCGAGCGCGCGAGACACACACACACACACACACACACACACACACACACACACACACACACACACACGTGTTGCATGGTTCTCTCCCAGGGCTGTAAAGGTCCACAGACAGCACCTGTTAACTGAGCAATCCTCCAGGGGAAGTCCATAATGGCAATCCACCTACTGGGGGAAACTGACACCCCATATCTAAAAGAAAATAGTAAAATAACTAAAAACTAAGTATAACCGTTCACAGCCTTCCTACCAGAATGACAAACAAATATTAACTTGTGTAGGGAGTGGCTAGTTAGCCTGCTATGGAGGAGAGGGAGGCTTCACCCCTAGAAGGAGCTGTCACCTACACCCATGGTACCTGTAAGCTATACTGGACAGAGAAAGAGGATTTTAGTTTTACCCGTTAAATCCTTTTCTCTTAATCCATATAATTCACAATTACCATGGGATGGTAACAGCTCCTGCATGAAAATGTAATGGCACGGATTACAGCTGCATGTATTCTTAAAGGGATAGTAATACTTAAAATGTAAAAAAAAATATGTTGTAGGGTTTATTCCCCTGAGTAAAACTAGGGAACTCCCACTGTTGAAAGGTGTTTCATTCAAAAGTTATTAATTTTCAAAGTTGAATTTTTTAGGTGCAATATCACAGTGGCCTGAAATTGTACAGTGGCGCTGTTGCTACACGATCCTATGGACAGCTCTGGTCAATTGACCATAAATCTCCATAGGATGGTGTAGCAACAGCGCCACTGTACAATTTCAGGCCACTGTGATATTGCACCTAAAAAATTCAACTTTGAAAATTAATAACTTTTGAATGAAACACCTTTCAGCAGTGGGAGTACTCTTGTTTTACTCAGGGGAATAAACCCTACAACATATTTTTTTTTACATTTTAAGTATTACTATCCCTTTAAGTACGCTGTTCAGTACTTTCAAACTTGCTTCTGCTAGCATGCTTTAACAACTCCTTTATGCACTGGGCCCAGCTCATTTATGTATGTGTTAGGTTTATTTTAGGGGGGGATTACCGGGGGGGGGGGGGGGGGGGCTATCTTGATACAGCATCACTGCTAGTCAGTTTTTTGATGGTAGATCAATCTATGATTATGCTTTGATACTTGATTATTAAACTTTGAAAGTTTTCAGTGTCAATATAAATAGGTTCTCTTTATTTTATTTTTCCTCTATTCTACTGTGGTTTTTACGGCATGCATTACACATGCCTATACTGTCCATGTAGATCATTGAGAGTGCTTACCATTCTACTTTAAATCATATATTATAAAATATCCCCAAGGTTTAGGAGCCAGAAACTTAGACAGCACCTACAACACATTTACTGGTGTGTGTTTTTGGCGTTTGAATTCTGCTGTAGTGAACACTTATGGTGAACAGCAAATACAGGAAACTGCAGATATTCTGCAAATTACAGTATACAAAAATAAACTTGACTGTTACATGAACAACCCCAACCTATGTAAATGCTTCTGTTAAAGCAGAAGTAACATCCTAATAATAGCTCTTTATTAGCAAAAATAAAAATAAAAAAAAATTCCTAAGAAGCCCATGTGCCTTTATTCAATATCCTCAGTCAGTCCTAGTTGTCATGTCTATGGAGGCAGACATTACAAGAACAGTTGATTGGTAACTGGTCACAAACAGTTAATCCAGCTCTGTTTAAAAGTGTTGAATAATGAGCTCACCTCTAAAGCCAACATGACAATTGCTAGCAGGACCAAAGGACACAAATTCTTATCAATGCACAAGGTAACCTTAAGGAACAAAACCCTACACTAAAAAGCTTCGGCAAGTGCTCCTTCCTACTGCTAACATGCCCCAGCAGTTCAGGAGTTGATACTTAACCAGCCATGCACCTGAACCCACTCTATATTCTGAAGACTAGTGAGAAGGAAGCTCCGCTTCCAGGTTTGAATGGTGACCAACTATTATGACAGATACACACATCTTAAAAACACCCATACAACCAGTGAATGCATACAGTCAAAATTTCCTACAACCCCAAGGTGCGTTTTTGCTCCAGAACTGCTCAACTTTTGTTCTACACCATAATGGACAAATAAAAATTATCATCAATTTAAATGGGACTTAGACCGCTTTGATACAAAAATACACTCGCAGGGCTGTATGCATAAAAGAAAAGAGGTGCCGTTCTGAATCAAATCAAATATATACACAAGAAAAGAAAACAGCTTTTCATTTTTTGTCACAAATATGGCCAATGGTATTGTTTTCTTCAAGACTGATCGGATCATCTCTGGGTTACAGTAAACCTTGACATAGCAGCAGAATCTACTTTCTTGGGAGTGTTACAGGTTAACAGTTCAACTATTTCAGGGTGATGTCATATCAAAAGTTCACAGGTAGAACAATGACATTTTTAACCAAGCGCTACTTCCCTGCTTCATTTCCTATTAAAAGGAACTATAGAAGTCTCAAGTTTATGATCTCTACAAAAATAAAGCTACACAAATGTAGAACGGACAATTCACAGATATATAGAGTGTAAAGTTTTTTCTACCATACAATTGCCATAACCCCATGAAGACCAGAGGGGTGGGCGGAATAAGCATTCAATAGAGTACTCTATTGAACTTTTCAAACAGGAATATACAAGATGAGATAATGGGTTAAAATTATGGATAGTTTACCAAAAAATATATCAGATTACAGAAAGTCTGTCCTTACCTTGGATACATTGCTAATGTAATCTAAAGAAGGCGCACTCTCCTTGTCAACTTGGTTGCATAGATTCTGTAAAGTTGACGCATACTCTTTGTCGCTTTTAATTCTCAGTGCCATGAATTTCTTCACAGTTTCTAAGAGACGTAGCTCCCAGTCTTGTAGTTTTAGCAAAGCATCATGTGAGAATTTGAGTTCAGTGCCAAACCCCATCTTCTCCAAGCCACTTGGAAGGTCTGGTGATGACAGAACTGTCTACTGGTCAGAACATACCCAGATATCTGTGGGAGGAACAAAACAGATCTAAATTCAGAAAGGCTAACTCTTTTTGCCTTCAAATTGCATTAGTACTTACAGTGCATTCAAATATTACAGTTCCAAGCATTACAATTATGAAGTATTAAACAAATAGTTTCCTTGAGTCTATTTTCTGATACGGATTTAGTTAATGGAAATGCCCAATAACCCCTCACACTCTTATTATCCCCAGAAAATCCTTTTAGCCTGTATGACTTATTCCCTTGCTCCATGGAGATACACATGGCACTGGCTGGCAGGACCCCCAAACATTGCTCACTGCACATGGTATTCTTAAGCCACTAAGGACCAGAGAGCTGTGGAACACATTGCTTCACTACGTGTTGCCTAACCCTCTAATCCTTAAAGATTAAAAGCTGTTCTGGTAACAGGTCCAGTTTAGGTCTAATTAAATTTTTATATGTAAACTGCTTACATGTTATGCTTTTTGTTTTCCAAACAAGTTAATAGTTTTATTGATTGGATAATGCAACTACCAACATCAGTCTCGTCAGAGCTTTGGTTGGTTAAATAAATCCTGCATTATTAGTTACTGTGCCAGCCGGTCTCGAGGCAGTCATGCACAGTACAGACTGCCCGCGCCTGCATCACGGGCAGTCTCTACTGTGCATGACTGTCTTTACAAACGTTTTAGCAAGTTATTATATAGGATATGTCCAGAACACACCACCCTTTCCACTTAGGCAGCTAAAGAGAGGTGTAATAACTTTAAAAAGGAGACTGACGGGCAGGTTAGTGCGGTCCACAGGCCAGTGCCGTCAGTGCCTTCCGGTAATCATATGATGCACTGCTACTCAATGTAGAACGGGACTGACGGCGCAGGCATGCGGACTAGATGTCTGCGCTGTAGCCTGGATTCCGGTCTCCAAACGGGAACGATTCCTTTACACCGGGCCATTTTTTCAAGGTAAAACATCTATTTCAAAGCTAGTCACCATGCGTTTAATGAATGCATGGCGACTAAGTATGTATTGAAAGTTCTGCTTTAAATGGAGCATTTTGACCCTTTGAATGCCAGAGGTATCTGATGCACTGCAGATATGTTGGATACCTCTCTGGCATTTAGACGGTTATATATTTTAGCTCTGCTGATGTTTAAAGGAGCAGTAATTTTTTTTTAATGTGGGGGAGAAGTATATTGTAGGGTATTACCTGTAGAGTTAAATAAGGGTACTTCCAATGCTGAGAAGAGCATATTTTCAACATTATTACCATTTAAACCTGTGGGGTTTTTGTTTTGTTTTTTTCCCCCTCTTCTTTGGCAATGAACTCTAGTGGTCACTTTCCTATTAGTTATTCAGTTACATTCTAATAGAGAGGAAAGTCAGTGACAGTTCCTCATAGAATGTGACAAACTGCCAAGTGACTGTGTCAAAACTTTCAGGAAGTAAACACACAGTAAATTCACTCTCATTATTTGAACTGTTATAAGATTTGAATAAAACTGACAGCAGTGAAAGCTCTTGTTTTACTTAGCAGGAAAAGATCTATAACATCTTTTCATAAAAACGTTTACCGCTCCTCTAAAGTCGAAGGTCAATTACAGTGATTTTTCCATGGGAAACCTTTCATAAGAGGATTTTAGTCTTACCTTTTAAATCCTTTTCTCTTAGTCCATACATGTTACTGTTAACTTTGAGTAGGCGATTAGCCCCTTTAAGTAGACAGGAACAATTATGAGAAGTAACTGCTGGGTGGAGCCTACCTCCTCTCCCTAGCTTGCAGCTAGTCAGTCCCCATCCAGTAAGATTTGAAAACAAACTATTGACTAGTTAGTAAGAAGGTAAAGGAAGACTCCTGTGAGCATGACCCCGAAAGGACCCCCACGTTCTTCCACAGGAGAGCCAAGCATGGTCCCTTGACAGGGTGGGAGACCAGTAACCTGTATGGACTAAGAAAAGTATTTAACAGGTAAGACCAAATCCTGTTTTCTCTGTCATCCAATACAGGTTACTGGTAACTTTGGGATGTCCAACCATTAAGTTCCCCAGGGCGGGAAGAAAGGCAAGGACCAGGCACAGGCCTCCAAAGTCACCAGACCACCAATGAACCTATAGATCATGAATAGCTCAACAATAACCGCAAGGTGTCAACAGACACTGAACAGGGGTAAAACAGAGCCCAGGAACGGTTACACAGCACACTAAACTACAGCCAACTGGGCTCAAAAGTGAGTACTGAGAGACTAATGAGATCCTAGACAGGCAAAACTGCCTCCCAGGATCTACCTCCCAAAACTGGCATCAGCCGATACCAGCACATCCACACAATAGTGTTTGGAAAAGGTATGCACAGACAATCAAGTGGCCGCCTTGCACAACTGATCAGCTGAGCCCTGATTATTGTAGGCCCAAGACGCCCCAATAGACCTCGTAGAATGAGCCGTCACCCAAAATGGAATGGGCTTCTTCCTAAGTTCGTAAGCCTTACGAATAGTGGACTTGATCCAAGAAACAATGGTTACCTTGGAAGCAAGCTTCCCTGCTCTGGGACCCTCAGGAGTGAGGAAAAGTGTGTCAAACTGCCTCAATGGCTCAGAGCGATGCACACAGAACTTGAGACAATGCACAACATCCAGCAGGTGAAGATCCTTCTCCTTGTCAGAAGTAGGGTCAGGGTAGAAAGAAGGAACCACAATCTCCTGATTAATGTGGAACTCAGACACCACCTTCTGGAGAAACTCCTGCGAAGCACCTCCTTGTCCTTGTGAAACACCAAAAAGGGTGGCCTACAAGACAGGGCATGCAGCTCCGCAACACGGAAAACATACACTATAGCCAGGAGAAAAATCCATCTTCCAAGTCAGACTGAGAGGAATAGCGACCAAAGAGGACACTGAAGGATGCCCAAAATCAAGTCAAGGTCCCACTGCGGAGCAGGGGACTTAAACATAGGATGGGTATTGAGCAACACCCTGGAAGAAAACCTTGACATCAGGAAGAATAGCAAGGAGCCTCTGAAACAAAACAGAGAGCGCAGAAGTCTGAACTCAGATTGAGACCCTTATCCACACCATCCTGGAGGAAGGAAAGGACTGTGGGAAGATCAAAATCCTGAGACAGGTCCCTGAGACAGGAGGCAACCATAAGGCACCAGTTGTAAGTGGCTCAACCAGAGGCAATCGTAAGGCACAGGCTGTATAGTAGCGCAACCGGAGGCAACAGTAAGGCATAGGCTGAGAGGTAGTGCAACCAGAAGCAACCGCAAAGGCACAGGCTGTATGGAGCCCAACCGGAGCAACCGTAAAGAAATGGCTATAGGATACGAGACCTGAGACAACAGAGGCACCAGCGGAAAAGCTAATGCTAGGAGTAATAGCCAATGCTAGAATCTGTGCACAGAGAACAAGACAGCTGAAGCCTGGATCGGTACACAGACAGCGGAAGTCAGCCAGAGCCTGGGTTGGTACACAGAGAGTGGTAGTCAGCCAAAGCCTGGGTCGGTACACAGAGTATTAGTCAGCCAAACCGGATCGTAAACGAGATGGGCAGCGGAGACAGGAGCAAGGTCAGACAAAACCGGATCATACACGGAACAAGATACTCAGCAACAAAGGTCTGGTCAGGAACACCACGAAAGGGCACCGGTATAGTGACAGGAGGGTGTATATAAAGGCAAGCCCTGGGAGGAGTTATCAACACAGAGCCAATAAGAATGCAGCCAAGGTAAACCCGGAAGTAAGAATGTCACACAGGCAGAATCACGGGCACCGTGATACACCCTGTGCAACAGGGGAATGGGAGGAAAGATGTATGCCAGAGGGAAATTCCACGGAATCAACAATACATCTACTGCTAGAGCCAGGGGATCCGCCCAGCGAGAGCAGAACGTTGGAATCTTCCTGTTGTGTCTAGTTGTCATCAGGTCGATGCACAGAAGACCCCCACAACTGGACAATGAGGTAGAACACCTCTTGATGCAGTTCCCACTCTCCGCTGTCCACTGTGTGTCGACTGAGGAAGTCTGCCAGAACGTTGTCTACTCCAGGAATATGAACTGCGGAAATGGCAGGGACATGCTCCTCTGCACAGGACAAAATAGCCTTGACCTCTAGCCAAGATGCGAGACTTTGTGCCGCCTTGCTTGTTGATGTAGGCTACCGTTGTGGTGTTGTCTGACTGTACCCTGACCGGGCAATCCTCCAACTGACTTGTCCAATGTTGCAGGGTATGAAAAATAGCCTGAAGCTCCAGGACATTGATGGGAAGGAGAGATTCCTCCTGGGACCACCGGCCTTGAACATTCAAGTGCCCCAGGACCGCTCGCCATCCGGAGAGGCTGGCGTCTGTCATCACCGTTCTCCAGAATGGCACCAGGAAGGGTCTGCCTTTCAGGAGATTGTTCAGGTTGAGCCACCATGAGAGACTCAGCTCCACATGAACAGGGAGAGATCGGGACCTCTCCAGGAGATCGGGTCGACCCCTGCATGCCAGGATTAGTAGCCTCTGAAGTTCCTGGTATGAGCCATGGCAAACCGGAACCGCTTCTATGGTGGAAATGAACTTCCCCACCAGGGATGACAACCTCTTGGCTGGAGCCGTATCCTGAGACAGGACAGCTTGGACCTTTAGTGCCATCTGCTGAGCCACTTCATCCGTGAGAAACACAATCCCTCTCTGGATGTCGAAAAGGAGGTCCAGAAACACCATCCTCTGTGAGGGAACAAGGTCTGACTTGTCCAAATTGATGATCCGCCCGTGGCGGGACAGAACATGAATGCAATCCTGCACCTGCTAATGGAGTTCTGGAGAAGATGCTTTCAGAAGGAGATCGTCCATGACAGGGTAACTCTGGGAGCTTTTCTGCTCCCAGAGGAGAGCAAGAAGAGAAGGTCCGAGAAGGAGGAAGGGAAGTGAAGGGGATCCTGTACCCCACAGCCACCACCTGCAAGACCCATGGGTCTAGCACAGAGGCCTCTCAAGCAGAGAGGTAGCGGTGTAAGCGGTCAGCAGTATTCGACAAGTCATGCCGAGGGAGGTTTGGAAGCCTTGGGCTTAGCGGAGAACTTGGACCTCCATTGCTGCTTAGGTTTGGATGAGGAGCGCGGAGCCTGAGGCATCTCTTGGGTCACCTGGCGTGAGTCTGCCTTAAGGAATCTGCTTTTTCGTCCCTTTTTGACAGGTGCCTTCTTCCTCTGGACCAGTGGCAGGTGAGTACTCTTCCCTCCAGTGGCTTCACTGATCAGATCCTTGAAATCAGGCCCAAACAGTGAGGTGCCATGAAAGGGCAAGGACAGGAGAGCCCTCTTGGAGGCCATGTCAGCAGACCAGACCTTAAGCAAAAAAGCCCGTCTAGCTACCACAGACATAGTTGATGTCCTGGCTACCATGCTCACAGTGTCAAACAGGGCAGCAGAAACATAATGCTGAGCCTCAGAGATGTTGGAAAGAAGCGCAACATGACAGTGGTAGGAGCTCCCTGACAGACAGCTGAAGTGAGCTGCTCAGTGCAAACAGCCACTGCTCTATTCACCCACGCCACAGCAGTCTCAGGGCTGAACCAGCAGTCTCAAAACTGGCCTTGAGAGAAGTTTCAAACTTTTTATCAGTCCACTCTTTCACAGTAGATGCATCAGCCACAGGCAAGGCAGTGGACTTAGAAACCCTGGAGACAGGGGCATCCACCTTAGGAAGATGAACCCACTGAGCTAGGGCTGCTTTAGAGAACAGATAAAGCTTAGCAAATTTCCTAGAGAGACTGTGTTCTGTCTGGAAATTTCCACTCCTCAGACACCAAGCGGTCAAGAGTGGGGTTAGGTGGAAAACAAGTAATAAAATGTTCAACACAGCCCTGATCAGGCCCTCAGCTGAGGGAACAGGATCAGCCTCAAATGGATCCCCAAAAAATTGAGAGGAAGGGACAGCAGAACAGTCTTCATCATCAGAAATCACCAATAATTCCTCGTCAGCGATAGACACATCCAGTAACCCGGCAGTTTAGGCAGGGAAGATCTGATAGGGTTGGGGGAGTACCACGAGTGGAAGACCCCCTGCAAGGTGGATGGAAGGAGTTGTAAGGTGGACCGGAGGTATCTGGTAGTAGCCTTGTATCCAAACTGGTTCTAGTGCATGGCTGGAGGCCCCTGCAGGGGATTCTGGAGGCCCCTGCACATGATGGGCCAAACATGACCCGAGTATTCTCTAAGTAACCCTGAGTGACAAGAGGAGCAGTGAGCATGGGGGACACAGACACCCCAGTATCCTTAGTCTTAGGCTTAGCCCCAAGGTCTAACAGAGTAGACATTCTCACAGAGTCCAACAGTCAACGTATCAGAAACACCCACAAAGTAGTGTGTAATGACAAATAAAAATCACCCCAGAAACGCTAACTTAGACTTCTTATAGGCGAAGGGTTAAACTACTGAGGCGAGAAGGAGAGTCCAACCCCTTCATAGGATACTCGATCTGCAAAGGCACAAAATGGTTGCCGCGGCAGGACCCATTCAGAAGCGAGCGGAGCAAGCGCTCATGGGAATTGTAGTTTCACTAAAAAAAAGTACTCCAACAGTGCCCGAAGCCCCCTGAGCCCCCCCAACATGACCAGATAACAGAGCAAGGGCAGTCCAACCAAATTGAGCTCTGACCTCGCTACGTGGAGAGGTTGCAGAGATATGTCCCAAACTGTAAAGTCCCATAGGAGTGAATGGAGCAATGGCGGCTATGCGGTAAACATGCACCTTAAAGGCGCAGAACACAAACTTAACAAGGTGAATACCAAACTGTAAAACCACTCAAAAGCCCACTAGAACAAGTCAGCAGAACCAATAGACACTGGTCCCAGTAGGGAAAGTGCCCACAACTCCGCCAAAAGATGCTAACCTGCAGCAAAAGGGTTAAGTTACCACAGAAACTTGCTCCAAACACCTCACAGACAAACCCACTGAGTGCATGAGTATGTAATAGGAAATCTAAATGAGACCCTTGTGCGGAGGGGAAGCGTGGGAAATGTGGACCTCAGCACTCAAAGGGTGCTCACCATTTTCAGCAGATCTTCTGTCTTCAGATTACCATACATCAAGAAGCGTCAGTGAACAACTCCTGGGGAAAGAATTGCAGCCAAGATTTTCCCCCCCAGGGCTTAGGTCCACAAAAGCACATGGTAAACCAAGCTATCCACATTTGGGTGCTGGGAATTGTTAGTGATGGTAATCCGCCTAATGGTGGTATCCCAGAAAAATAATAAAAAAAGCTAAAACTATAGCAGAACTGTTCTCTTGACTTGTGTCTTGACCAAGGAACAAATCTTACTGGATTGGGACTGGTTCACTGCAAGCTAAAGAGAGGAGGTAGGCTCCACGTAGCAGTCACTTCTCAGACTTGTTCCTGCCTACTTAAAGGGGCTGATCGCCTACCCAAAGTTACAAGTAACGTGTATTGGACAGAGAAAAGAGGATATCACTGAGTTGTTGAAAATCTACTATGTTAGCACAATATAAGCAGAAATGAAACCATGTAACCCTAAATTATATATTTTTGTAAATTTCACAAATCTTTCCCATTGCAGAGACTAGATTGCAATGAAAGGTCTAGAAGGTGGCTTTTTAACTTCAAAACAAAAATCTTTGAAAGTCTTGAAATTTCCCAATGTATTCAATTGCTACTGTCCCTCAGAAAGGATTCTCAGTTTGCATGGGCTGAATACAAGGAGCACTTACTACAATTTTTCATACACTCTGTTAACGACATACTTGCCCCAAAACGGGCACAACAATCTCATAAATAAAGAAAAGAGACAAGGTGTACCATTTTGGCTGAGTCAAATGAGGGGTAGTCTGCCTTTCTACATATAGAATGGTGTGCACAAGTGTGACCAGAATGTAGCGCTGTGAGAAGGGGGGGGGGGGGGGGGGGAGTTACATTTACATTTCATCCACGGAGAAAGAGACTGAAGTCTTACACAATGGGATGTCTGTTAAAGAGGCTTATGCTATCCAATTGCTCTCTTTATGGCCACCTTCATTCGCTCCAATATCTGCCATATTACATGTAGAAATTGCAACAGATTTCAAACAATAACTTGCAAAACAAGAAAGAGAGAGCAGCCAATGCAATCACTGATATAACCCACCAGCTACAAAGACTCTCAATATGGGCGTTTTAAAAAAAAAAAAAAAAAAAAAAAAAAAAAAAAAGGATGGGGGAAATTAATGAAAACCAGTTATAAGAGATCTTGGTGGTAACTAGGATAATGTTTCTCTTTTATATTGTAAAAATAAATGTAAGATACTTCGATTGTTAAATTCTGAGTGCTAGATGTGTGCAATCCTCTCTAGCACTTAAAGTATTTGAATCAAATAGTTAAAGTGATAGTAATATATTGTTAATATTAACTTTAATTATGTAGATATTGCACAAAGAAATTAATTGCACCCAGTCCTATCTAAGCACACATTGTAGACTGTTCAATTATTTCTATCTAACTAGCGTGATTACGGCTCTTCTGAAGAGCTGCAGGATGGTCTTCCGGACCGGGATCTCCTTGTCTAAGACAGAAAGAGGACGTCAACGCAAGGGTTGGAAGGGAAAACGTGGTAAGCTTAGATCTCTCAAACCATAGAGGTTTGAGAGATAGGACTGGGTGCAATTTAACGCATTTTTATAATATCTGTCTACAGAATTAAAGTTAATTTTAACAATGTATTACTATCACTTTAAATGCAAGTTTAAACCATTTGAGTGTCAGATATGTGTGCAATGAAAATTACACACTTTGGCAATCAAGGTGTTAAGCACACTGGGGTTGTCTGCAGAGATAATTTCATAATTAAATGGGCGGGAAATGTTTCTCTAACAAGGACGGCAGGTATCTTGTACTAAGCCTTGCTCACATGTAAACAGTTTTTTTTGTACTACACATTATAATGGTGTATATTTCTGGTCTTTTGCCCAATGGTTTTAAATTTGCTTAAGTTGTTTTAACCCTTTCAATGCCAGAAGGGTTGTGTACCCCTCTGGCACTGAAAGGGTTAAGTCGACAGTTCCACTATAAGTGAAACCACTGAATGCTGCAAAATGACAAAACTTGTAAAGTTCAATTGCACTTACTTTTTTGACTACTTGCCCCAATGCGGCTGTTATCCAACTTTGCCTCCAAGCCCAAGAGATCGTTATATATGCTCCGTCCAACACACTATACACTCTGTCATAGAAAAAGGAGGTTAAAAAATAAATAAATAAAAATGGTGATTCACTAAAATTGGGCGGCACCACCACCACTTTCGTGATTTTGAAAGAGCCAATATGTTGCATTAGACATTTAAAATTTTACAAAGTTAGTTTGGGAATAACTGAAATGCATATATTACCTAATTAAAGGGGATCACCCCAAATAAAGTCCTTCCCAATAATTAGACATATAGAGATAAGCTTACCAATAGTCATATTATCCAGCATTAGTCAGAAATCCTACTTCTGCCAAGAAAGACGGCCAGGCAACAGCGCAGACAGCTTTGCTTACAGACATCTGCTGTCCTTCCCAGTCTCCTCTAAGAGGTATTGCATTGTACCTTAACGTACCAGAAGGGATTGACGGCACAGCAGTGTAGATGCTTCTAAAGGAAGAAGCCTGCCTGTCAGTCTTGGCAAAAGTAGGATTTCTGACTAACACAGTATATTGTTTGTAGCCTTCTTGTAATTTTATTTTAAAAAGTCTTCTTTCCACAGATCTGAAAGCGGTCTGGACAGATCACAACAAGCGACAATATTGTGTCAGCATAAGGAAAACCTTGCTCCTTTTCAAACTAAGACCAAGTCCTTTCTGAAGGCCACCTTGAACAGAGAACAACTGGAAGACCTCACACCACTTCTAAAACAGGGACAATACCCTAGTATTTGCCTTGGAAGAGATTAGCTTCTGGTCCTGTAGCATGTTAGTGAGGTCAGGCCAGCATCTTGTCAAAGCAACCTTCTCCAACAAGTGGATGAGAGAGCAGACTCCTGGGAAGGAGGCTTTGATTCAGAGGGAACCAAAATGGTTCAAATAAGGGTAGATTAAGGAGATTGGAAAACCAGGCCCGACAGGGCAGACTGAGCAATCAGTATGACATGGACATGATATTCTGATAGACCTCAGTACCTGGGGAATGAAGGGAAATGAAAACCACATAGAACGACCATCAAGCTAGTGGATCCAGTGACCTGGCACAGGACTGAGAAACCTTGCAGTTACGAGGCCATAGATGATACAATCAGCCTTAGAGCAAAAGCCTGACAAAAAGCAATGGCTTGACAAATAGCCATAAGTACTGGACCTATACACTCAATAGTTGAATCGCATCTCTAAGGTTTTCAGACTCCCATTTGAATTCACTCGGGGGGGGGGGGCACAAATCTAAGAGCTTTGCCCTAAATCCATCCTTGCAAGAGTGCATTTTGAATGAATGAATCAGTTTATTTTTATACGGTGCCACAAGTGTACACAGTGCTCTACAATTTAAGGGTTTATATAATACAGAGTTACAAGTGCTTTACAAAGTGAACACTGGACGTGAGGTTTGTGGAAGAACAAAGGAAGGGATTTAGCGATGGGGTTAATATGTGGAGAGAAATAGAAGAGGCAATTCTCACCCCTAGGCGCTGTGCTTCTGATACTGGATTTATGGTAGTGCCATACAGAGTCACCTGGAAGGGCACTATGGCCAGACACAGTTGGGATGAGTATTAGCTCTGTTTTAATTATATTGAGCTTAACCCCTTAATGTTAAATGCTGTGCCAGAACCATCACAACTGTCCGGCACTTAAGGACCGGTGACTGTTCTTGCACGTCATTGACTTCAGGGCACTCCGCTCAGGGATCCCTGAATTGGATCTACAAAAAAGCCCCATGGTCCTCAAGTGCGCACACTGGTCGTTAAGGGGTTAAGATGTCTATGAGCCATCCAGACTGAGATAGCCAAGAGGCAATCTGACTTTAGACTGAATATCAAAAGTTAGTTAAGGTGCAGATAAATAAAGATAGGAGTCATCTGCACAGAGGTGATATTTGAGTCTGAATTAGTTAATAAGATCACCAAGTGTTAGTGTGTAAAGAGAACAGAAGCGGTCCTAGAACAGAACCTTGAGCAACAGAGGTGGATGGGAGAGGATGAAAAGGTTGCAGAGGAGACACTGAAGGATCGTTTAGTTAGATAAGAGGAGAGCCAGTCCAGTGCCAAGTTATGGATTCCTAAGGAGTAAAGAATTTGAAGGAAAATTGCATAAACAGTGTCAAAAACAGCAGAGACACCAAGAAGGATAAGTATAGAATAGTAACCTTGTGATTTAGCAATACGTACATCATTGACCACTCTTGTGAGAGCAGTTTCAGTGGTGTGAGCACTGTGAAAGCCAGATTGTAATTGGTCAAGCAGATTGTGCGTGTTAAGTAAGTGAAGCAGCTGGGAGGTGTTGCAACAGTTTAGAGGCAAAAGGCAGGTACTGTCAGAGGTGTGGTACTGTCAGAGGAGTTGTTCTTGAGGATAGAGGTGTAGCAGTGGCAAAAGAAGAGTTAGAAATGTGTAACAGGATAGGGATTAGCATTGGGGAGAGGAACTGGAGGAGGTGAGCGGATCAAGTGCACATGTAGTGGATGGAGAAAAGGCTAGTCAGTTCTTCCTCCATGTCTCATGGGGGGGGGCCCAAACACAATCAGAACATTTTAAAGTCCCCCCCATCACTGATGAGATCACTGTAAAGCTGACAGCAGGAGATTCGTGTAGGCCGATTTGAGGAGGCTCTTCAGCAGAGCCGAAATCTAAAAAGAATTACTTAATTGGAACAGTCTACAAAGTGTGCCTGGTTTGCAAGCACAATTTGTAGACTGTTCCAATTAAGTATCTCTAGATTTCAGCATTTCTGCTCTACTGATGAGCCGTCTGCTAGTCCTCAGACGAGGATCTACAGCTGTCAGCTTGCAGCTGACGTTAGGTTAAGGGGAGGAGGGGGGGGGGGGGAGTTTAAAAAGTTATCTCTCAAACCATAAAGGTTTGAGAGATGGAAATGGGATAATTGTTTATTTTTTTTTTTTTTTTTAATAGCTACGATATTTAGTTGTGTTTTAAAATGATATTACTAACCCTTTAAGCACAGGTTACAGCCAATATTCAACTTTTATAGATCTCCCCCATTATTCTAGATCCCTACTTTAAAAGTAACTGACAGAAAAGACTCTAAACATAAAAGTCAGCTGTGGAAAATAAAAACAGTAGAAACTAGAGACAATTTGATTTTATGTATTATGTATGCACTTGCAGAACATGTAAATTCCAAAAAGAGGTTGACTATCACTTTCCGGTCTATTAAAACACACTGACATTAAAGGGACAGTAATGTACCATAAAAATAATTTATTTTTCTTTAATCTACAAAACAAAAAAATATGTGCAGTAAATCCTACCTATTCGCCACTAAAGTTCTCTCTCCTGATGTCAGCTGTAAAGCTGACAGGAGGAGATCAGTGTCAGCCGACACGAAGAGGCTCTTCAGCAGAGCCACAATAGTGCAATTTAAAAAGAATTACTTCTTTGGAATGGTCTAAAAATTGTGCTTGTAAACCAAGCACACTTTGTAGACCGTTCCAATGAAGTATTTCTTTTAATCTCGCTATTGGGGCTCTGCTGAAGAGCCACCTGTCGGTCCCCAGACCAGGAACTCCTGCTGTCAGCTAACAGTTGATGTCAGGAGAAGAGGAGGAAGAGGGGAACTTTAGGACCCAATATCTCTCAAAACCATGAAGGTTTGAGAGATGGGATTATGCAGCACAGAATTCATTTTTTTAATCTACAAATCTACACATTTTTTATGGGACATTAGTGTCCCTTTAAAGAACTGGAGTATTCTGAAGTAAACAAATGGAAAATTTGCACATAAATAAATCCTGTTCCATTTAAATTGGGCTTTTAACTCCTTGAATGCTAAATGTCTCAAACACATTGTGGAGACCCATCTGGCACTTAAGGTATTAACGACTTCACATCCACCGACGTGCCAGGACTGTCACAGAATTAAGAGCACGCCGCATGGCTAGCCCTGAATCTGTTAGCAAAAAAAGGCAAATGCCCCGTGGTGCTGGCCGCTCGTGCGCTGGTCATTAAGGGGGTTAAAAAGATCTATTCAAGTTTATGGGGATTTAGGGATTTTATTTCTCCCCTATGGTGCAGTCTGTTTGCAGCAGAATGACTCCATATTTATTTTATAAATCTGGGTTTATGACCTGTGCCAACTAGTCAGCTAATTCCTTTAACCTCTTAAGGACCAGTGATGTGCCAAAACCATCACCGTTGTTTTATACCCTTAAGGACCAGGACAGTCCGGGCATATCGCACACTTTTTACTTGCAACACTCCAGCGGGAGCGCTGCAAGTAAAAACAGGGTCTGAAATTTACCTCTCCAAGTCCGGAGCGGTCTCTCAGACCCCACTTGGCGCTCCGAAAGACATGACCTCTTACGTGTTCAGAAAGGATCAAAAGTCAGTCCTTGGGAGATAACGTCCCTGGACCTGTGGCCCTTAAGGGGTTAAGACTCCTCTTATGAGTAAAGCTGCAGCATACTGAACTTTAGTGCAATCACACGAAGCAATAGTCACCCATGTGAAAAGAACCAAAAAGTCAGAATGTCGCCTTCCATCACATGCAAAAGATTCAAACAAGCGTTACACTGTCAGACACAAAACATGTGAGTAGTTAGTTATGCAGCTTTATCTGACAAAGTCAGGGAACAAAGCTCTCCTGAGATTAAATTCCCCAACTTCTCATCGTAATCAATTCCAATTATCCTACTCTGAAAACTAAAGCACAAAGTTAAAGGCAGTTTAAACAAATGAGACCAAAAATTGTAGGCAACAGGTCCACTTTAAATATTAATTTCGGAGAGCCAGTCCATGCATAATTTATTATTTCCACTGGGACATTCTCCCTAGATTAAAATAGAGGGTGAATTATTAGGAGGTGTTGTTCATGTTCTTTACATGTTTTATACCACATAATCCACCTCTTCTACCATTCTGTACATATTAAATTCTGGATTATCTGCTATTAAAGGGATAGTAATGTCCAAAAGTAAGTGTACCAGCAATTGTTCTATTTGTTTTTTTATTAGAATGAATAGCATGTTCTGCAACTCCTTTACCTTCATATTTACCTTACAATACAATTAAAAGTTGTCCCCTCCCACCTTTTGAGCAAGTGATGCTGAATTCCCTCAGAGCAGAAAGCTTATCCGGGCAGATAGTGACGAAGGACAATATTGTGTCAGCATAAGGAAAATCCTGTCCTCCTTTGTCAAAGGGGGACTGGGTTTTCCTTACACTGACACAAAACATTGTCCCTCATTGCAATCAGTCTGGTCAAGATACCAGCTTTCAGTACTTTGAACAATTACAGGTACATCTGTGTACATTACTAGATCTTTAGCCCGTTAACGACCCATGACGTGCCAGGACCTGGCACGTCATGGGTTAAATAATAGCAGCGTGCACGGATGCGTGCTGCTATCATTGAATACCGGAGTGCTTTATTTCAGCACGTGTCCTTCTGGAACACGTGATCGCTCCAGGAGTATCACATGTACCAACATTTTCATTCAAACACACTGCCTGTGTGTCTGCCCTGTGCCTCTCTCTTCCTTACTATTAAAGTAAGGGAGAGAGAAGCAGAGAGCAGACAGAGAAATAAAAGAGCAATAGTTGAGGGTATTAACCCCTTCAGTGCTGGGGGCAGTCTGGCTGCAGGTCCGTTTCTGACCTGCTTAGAGCAATAATTTTTTTTTTTTTTTTTTTAATATAAAATTTCAAACAAATATTTTATTAAAACATGGCACAAAATTTGCTAGGGGTTAAAACATAAAAAAATGGGTGTTTGATTTTTGTGGAGCAATTCAATAGACTTAGAATAGGTTAGGAAAGAGGGACATGGGGATTTTTAACCCCAAGGGGGCAATGCCCACTTAAAACTGGCCATTTTGTTGGCATGACTGACCGGTCATACCTTTCATGCAGTTTCCGTAAAAACGTAACCCATTACACCCAAATGATCCCAAGAGAAAAAATAAAAAGGTTTGTTTTTTTGGGGTTTTTTTTCCCCTCCACAGTTTTCTGTAATTTTAATAAAATAAATAATGGGTTATCCATATAAGTGTGGTATCAAAAGAAAGTCTTACTTGTGTGTTGCAACCTCAGTAGCATTGTAAACAGTTTGCTGTAACACTACATCATAGAAATCCAGCTTCAAAGGGGAGCGTTAATGTGCTCCCTGGGGCAGCTGGGAAGTCCTGAGACATCATGGAGTCCTGCAGAATGCGGAAGTGCCCGATTTTGCAAGGCAAATATCTCCACTACCAGGCGACTTGAACACACACAGCACTAATGTCGGGTTAAACATTAAAAAGCATGGTAAAACTTTGGTTTTAGGTGATAGTTCCGCTTTAACGGTTAAGTGTTGCGCTTTAGATCATGTAAACGAAGCAGGGCACAAACAAAGACTCAACTGGCCAGCTTTGCAGGATCACAGTACCCAATCATCTCCATTCAATAGCCGGCTCTGGATGATGGGAACTGTAGTCCAGAATAGTCCTTAATGGAGCTTACAGACATCTCTGTGGCAGAGAAGCATAAAGATGTAGAGTTACACTACAGTAATGCAAAGTGTGTCTACCCATTTATTAGAAAAGAGCAGGAAATACAGCTTTTGGTGAGGGGCTACCAACCTCTCTCCTAATGAAGGAAGGGAAGCTTCAAGAAATGTATAACAATGCCTGCACTGCTCTAATAAAAGTAACACAAAACAATCAGCTGGAGATCTAAATAGGTTTATAGATAAAACTAAACACAGGATGAATACAATTAAAATGGACCCAACACCCTAACCCTTTGAGTGCCATAGAGGTATCCAATGCATTGCATTGGATTTCCTCTCTGGCACTAGAAGTGTTAAAGAAATAGGTTTTTATTTCTCTTAAAATAACCTGTCTATATTTTGTGCTAACTATCCTCCTATATAATAATTTGCTAGGATGTTTGTCACAATGCAGTCATGCTCAGTAGAGACGGCACGTGTTCGGGAAGTCTCTATGCGCATGATTGCATCGCACGAGTGAGGCAATGCAAGACTGAATTGCGTGGAGCAGTGAGGTAGTGGCAAAGCAATGTGTTGTGTACCCCTCTGGCACTCAGAGTTAACATTACCCAGACCTTGGCCCATGTACACAGGCTTTTACCGTAGTATGTAATATAAAAAGGTGTTAATATAAATTAACATAATGGCACATTATGTTAGTTAGCCCATACACTGGAGCACTTCTAATGGTACTACAAGAGAAGCAGGGACTTGAACAGAAATAAATTAACAGTCGGTGCAGGACATTAGTTAAAAAAAGTGACACATTTTGTCACTGAAACACAAGGTTCTTTTAAAAAAGGAACCACACAAACCCAAGCTTATTTTACAGAAAGGCATGACACAAACAAAAAACCATGTCTTAAGGTGGCAAGTCCACTTTAAAAAACACATTTTGACTTTACGATGTCCAATTGTATGTATGTAACATAACGCTGCTTCCTTTTATATATACTTGAGAACAATAGACTGCACCATTTCCTTTATTCCTCTTCACAATAATCAACATTTACATCCTTCCCTTCTTTGAAATGTGTTTCTGGTTTCTATAGCTACAGAAGCTTCTAGATATCACCCTACAACAACGTATAGATCATTTTTACCCTCACTGCGCTAGGGAGCAGTTTCGGTTTGTGCAAGAAGTAAAATTTTCACAAAGTTAATACAGTCAAACTTGAAAAGCAAAACATTGGACCTTATGTATAAAAGAAAGTTGGTGCAATTCTGGAGCAAAGAAAGGATAGCTAACAAACATTCCCATTGATTTACATAGTTCTTTCACCCGGTGAATGCTAGGTCTCCAATGTATTGGGAAGAAATGTACTAATTTTTATCAATGGGAATTTGGAGTGTTTGAATCCTTGGGGAAGACAATTGCATAGTAAGGGATGAATACATAAGACCCGTTGTGTTTACAGCAGTTACAGGACAACCTGAGAATTTGCATCTTGTCATTTCTGTGCAATACCTAGCTCATTTCTTTGCATGCCGGAGCGAGAGAATGCAGGCCTTGGGGCAACGTGAAACTGCTGGACACACAATCCTGTTTGCTTTTGATTTCTTTCTGCAGACAGAGGAATGCAAATGTTAGTAACATCCGTTCACAAAGTCTTGCTTCAGGCTATTTACACACACAATAGAGAGGATGAGAGCCGAATGTGTGAAAGATAACATTTCAAACCACTTTTTTTTTTTTTTTTTTTTTTTTTTTTTTTTTAAACTAGAAATTAAATATAAATTATACACACAATTTTAAATCCTAGCTGGAACTCCATCACAGGCAAAGTCACAAACAGTCTACAGCAAAGCACATGATTTTCTTTACCTCTACAGAAAATCTGAGATAAACTGAGTGAATGACCATAATAGAGAAGGTTTACAATAGATAAATGTAAGGTTATGGATTTGGATTTCAGAAACAAGCATGCTACATATACACTACACAGGAAACTACTTGGAGAATCCTCTGAGGAAGATGTAGGAGTGCTGATGTGGGGTTTTTGACACTTCTCCCCCTCTGTGGTGCTGAAACAGGAACTAGAAGTGATGACGACACAGCTTCTACTATGCTCAAAAATATATTTCTAAAACTAGCAATTTTAATGTGCATCCACTGAATTTTACCAATAGTGTCCGAGTTTACAAAAACTCTTTGGCAAGCTGCATTGGCCTGCACAGTGTACGTTAAATAAAAGTCATCAGAACAGCTTTATAAAGATAAATACAATTTCTTGAAGGGCTGTTTGTTTAGGTTTTTGGTCTCTTGTACTACATAGTTCATTTTAATTAACCTGTGTTCTTTGTGATCTATTCAGGTCTACTGAAATCCACTGTATACTTGTAGGAGGTGTGACCTAGAGGCAGAATTCAGCAGAAATCTCCATATACATGAAATCTATAGCTACATCTCAGCTGTAGGCTTGAATTGGGTAAATTCATATGGGAAACAAATCAAAACCACATATATACATTACAGTTCCCTTTTAAGGGAACGGTTCCCCAGGAATAAGTCACTGAGTTTAAACACATTTACTTACTTAGGTATGTGTCCTTCATAATGCAGTCAGATGTGTATTTTCTGCATTACATTTAAACTGTTCTAGTGATCGCTATTAAGACTGCCTCTACCTCCTAACAGCAAAAGGTGAGCGCTAAAAGACCCGACTGATGCACTATGGAAATGCTGCAATGGTAATACAGCATGCTCAAAACCTTGCTGGGCTAAGAATGGCGCCTGCAGAATAGTGGTTTAAAATGTTGTCTGGTACATTCTACTGTAGGTGTTAACGGAAACAGTGGTGGCATTTGGTATTAACCCCTTGGCTACTAGAGAGAGCTTGTTAGACAGCTTTAGCATCCAAGAGGTTAATACAGAATGCCACCAATATACATCCATAAACTTGTACAGAAGAACATACTCCCTAGCCTACCATAATTGTCCTAGCAACATTTTAAACTGTTATTGTGTAGACACCATGCGTAGGCCAACAACATTTTGAATGTGCTGTATTGATTCATGGCAGGTAGTCCCATAGGTTACCAGCCTGAATGAATCAAGTGACCCTACTTATCAGAATGCAACAGTTTTAAACAAGCAAACAGTTGGAGATTTAAACAGATCAAATTGTAATAAAACATTAGAAATAATTGACTCCTGTTTGAATGATGTCTAGTTAAGTTCTGATAAATTAAGAGTCACTTACTCTAAAATGTAAAAGTTCCTCTTTAACTCTAAGTGCCAGAGGAACATCCAACACACTGCAAATAAACGCACTGGATTTCCCTCAGCTACTCAAGGGGTTACTCTACCTAGGGTATAAAACCAAGCATTTTAGGTTTTGCTCTTGGCAAAATGATCTCTAGCAAGCAGCACACATTGTACTATGTTTAAAGTGATCTGCGGTTTCACTATACACCTTCTGAAAGTGCCAAATATGTAAACCCAAATCAACAAAATGTTTTTTTTTTTCTTCAGGTCTTAATACCTAGCGCAACAGAAGTAACCAATGCTATAGAGGCAGGCTTTTCTACAATGTAAAAAGGTTAGTTGCACATTGTATCACTGTTTTCAGTCAGAAAACACAGATTTAGGGAGCTCTGCGCTAAGGACAAATTTTTATTATTCATGCAGTTAACAGAATTAAGTGGGGCAGAGCTCTATTAAGATGGACTGGAGACAGTTTTTTTGAGGACCCTGCCCACTCACTGCAGGAGAAACCTTCTGAAAACAATCAGTTAAACTTAAGGGCATTAGGCAGACCTTTTAATGTGAGTGGCAGAGGGGTACCCAATGCATTAAGGAACAAGGTTTGACACCTATGGCACTCAAAGGTTTACAATAAGAATATACTTTAAAGCCATAGGATATGGTGAGAGGACCAAAATGGGCTGCCTAGGTGTAGCAGGCAAGCTTAGACATTTTGGTTGAAGGAGGAGACAGAACAGTTTTAAAATTGGTTACAATACAAGTAATGTATACCATGCAGAAGATTTACATTTAACCCCTTAAGGACCAGGGAAATCTGGTGGTGGTATACATTACTTGTATTGTAACCAATTTTAAAACTATGTTCTGTCTCCTCCTTCAACCAAAATGTCTAAGCTTGCCTGCTATACCTAGCACAAGTCCTTTATTTCACCCATGCAAAATTATATACAGTTTTCTCACACAAGCAGGTCCCTTTTTTGATACCCCACCATTTATTGTATTAAAAATTAAGAAATTAAAAAAACAACATGCAGCTGCTACAAGGTCAAAAAGGGACCTGTATTCATCCTGGAGCACTAGGCCTCAATTTCTTCCTTTGTTTGTCCGATTGCTGCTTCTCTCTCCCTTATCCTCATACTACAGAAGAGAGGCAGAGAACAGTCACTTACACATTGCCTTTGTGAATGAAAAAGCCAGTACATGTGACCGCTGTAGGAGCAATCACATGTACCAGCAAAGTAGGACTGAAACGGAGCATTCCAGTCCAGGAGTGATAGGTTTTAGACTCACCAGCATGAACTGCCATCATTTAACCATTGATGTGCCAGGACCGTCCTAGGTCCTTAAGGGAAGTTTACCCATAACGGTCTTAGCAAATCATGGGTCCTTAGAGGGTTAAGTGATTTGTAAGAAACAGTGCAGGTTTGTCCTTTGTTTTGATTTTAAAATTGGGGATTACAGAGGGTCCCCTCATAATCTGTTCATGTATATACTGTGTGGTTCTTTGCTGGAATATGTGATCATTTTCCACCTGCTTCAGGAGCAAGCCAACTACCCCATGGGGGTAATGAAAACTCCTACTGATTTAAATGGGGCTCAAATCAACCAAACTACTTGCCACTGGCATTCAAAGGGTTAGCCCCTCAGATACTAGAGGAATTTCCACTTGCTTTGCAACCTGGTGAGGAAGTTTTTGGTGATGAATGAGTTTATTTATGCTGCTGTTGCAACAATGAAATCTCTCTTTAACCTTTTCATGGGGTTTAGAAATGCAATGCTCTGAAATTCGTTGTGTAGACCTCTAACACGCTAATAATGTTACATTACAAATGTAGACGGATAGAACTTTTAAAGCAAATAGCATTTTTTAGATACATAGTTAGAAACACACTCTAAACAACCCACATATATTGAAGATATTTCAATGTAATTATTTTTAACCAAATTGTATTTTATAACCAAAATTCTCTATTCTATATTTAGTAGGCAGTTAATATATTAACCCTTTTCAATCTAATGCAATGCACAATGAAGCAAAGAAAGGGTTAACGATTGTTTAGATTAGGTATGCTGCACACAACAGAACTTATTTTTAAGCAATATATAAAGCTTGGAAGATCCAGAACACACCTTTAGTATATACTTTAGCAATTTATAAAGAAACACTGTTTTGTTCATAAAACTATGGAAAGTTACCAGGAATTAAAAAAAGATTAATAAAGATTTACATTGCGGTGTAAACTATTTTTACAACTTTTTAAGCTCATCCAATTAATTTAGCTGTGCCACTTTAAGAATTCATTTAAAGGGATAGTAATGTTTCATAATAAAAGAAGCCTTAATTAATCATCATCAGTATTTGGGCCACGGTGAGTGTTATTTCACTACTGTCAGAGCTGTAGTACAAGAGTAATTGAATGATAAAGTATCCCCCTCCCGCCCCTTCTACTGATGTAACACTGTTCAGCCAGAGCAGAAGGGAGGTGTCCAAGTGGATTGCAGAGAGGGACAATCGTCAATTTAGATAAGGGAAAAACTTGTCAAGGGGGGCAGGGTTTTCATTGTTCTCATAGGAAGATTGTCCCCTGCTGTTATCTGTCTGGTCTAGCAACCAGATTCCAAATCTGAGAAGAGATGGCTTACACTAGGTAAAAGGGGCGGGTCTGCTTCTTCCCTTACCTCTGGAGAGCTTGGTGCCGGATGACAAGAATGGGGCCATAGAGGACCTAGGCATCATAATTATTCATTTGCGTGCATGAGCGCGCTTAACGCCCGGGGAGGGGGGGGGGGGGAAATGGGCCGTCTCTTCCCCTGTGACTCACAGACACAGGGAGAGCTGACGCACACACTGTATGATTTTCTCGGCAAGATGGCGCCACTCTGCCTGGTCAGGAAACGTACAGATAAGGAGGATTTTGTCAAAATCGAGCGAATACAATGATGTTATACCTACATTTAGAGAATCCGATTGAGCATATATTTTAGACAATATAAAGTTTTTGGAAGGTGAAAAATCCACTTTAACTTTATGAACGCAAGAAGTTAATTTTTTGAGCGACAGAGGCATCCAACACTTTGGAAACTTCTAGCACTCAAGTTCCATTGAAAAATCAATAGGGATTGGCAGAGGTTTTTTTGTTTTTGCATTTCTCCCTTATGTCACTTTGTAACAAACAGGCTGGATAGCTTCTACTGACAAGTAAACAAAGCTAGATATTGTTTAAACTCTCCCCCCCCCCCCCCAAAAAAAAAAAAAAAAAAAAAAAAAAAAAAGCTAACAAATACAGTTTGATTTTGAAAGTTCTTCCAAAAGTGACATTTCCACTTTAGAATAGTTCTCATAGTTATAGAATGGCTGAAGTATAAATTTGTGGTTTTTTGCACATTAGTGAAGTTGAGGTTAAAATTAGTCTATTACATTTCAGAAGTCATACTGTCTGATCACCACACACACTCTATAATATTACATATATATATATATATATATATATATATATATACACACACATATATACATATACACACACACACACACACACACACACACACACACACACACACACACACACACACACACACACACAACCAGTAACACAGCAGGAAGTTCTTTTTTTTTTTTTTTGCAGAGTAAAAGAATCCAGAAATGTGGGCTGTAGACATTACAGATAAACTAGCTTCAGGGAAGTGTTTCCTTTTGATAACTATAGTGTTCTAGTCTCTTTCACCACTATTCATCAGTTCTTCACATGGTTACTCCTAAAACAGTGCAGTGCTACAGGAGGTTAGCGCTTTACAAAAAACAAAAACTACATAAGCTGAAAGATTTGGCATCTTAATAGACTTTATTGCAAAGTGTATAACGTAAACTAGAAAGTCTGACACTGGATTGCCTGTGAAGTAAGACGCAGACACCATGACAGTGAATACTGAGCGAGACACACATACAGTGTCAGCACCTCACATACGCACACAATTCATAGAGAAAGCAGCACTTTCTGTGTAGCCACTTTGAATGGAGCATAACTTCAGTAACCTTTTTTTGTACTCTGAGCCTATGACCCACTGTAATACAGCCTCCACCCCAGCAATGCCATGCCCCAGAACTGGAGCCCCTCAGTACCCTCCTAGTGTCTTGCATCCAAACAGCTCACTGTCTCAGAACCGGGCTAAGAGCTCTAGTAATGCCTTGGATACTGGTCGGCAACAGTAAGAGAACATGTTATTAGCATAGTGGTTCTCAAACTGTGGGTCGGGACCCCTTTGGAGGTCGAATCACTATTTGCTAGGGGTCGCCTAAAATCATCAGATATTTATATTTCGATTCATAACAGTAGCAAAATTACAGCGATGAAGGAGCAATGAAAATAATTTTACTGTTAGGGGTCAACACAACTTGGGAAATTTTATCAAAGTGTTGCGGCACTAGAAAGGTTGAGAACCACTATAAATTAGCAGGAAGAGAACCTGAACTGAACCTTCATTGTGTAAGAAACAGACCAATTGCATAAACAGCCATCCATCACATAATTGGCTTGTCCTACAGGGAGGAGAGATGCTAGATACAGATTAATGGGGTGTTGAGCAAGAGCCTGTAAAGTAACTCCCTTCATTATTCCAATTCCCTGACTGACCTTTCTCCATAACCAGAAACGGTGGTCATGAGAATCCCCAAAATCATCTTGATCCCCTGCAATCAGTACGTGGAGACTGGACTGTGTATGTTTAGCATGACAGAAGCAGTGCCCTACTCTTGCACTTTGCTACACCAGACCAAAGGAATGATCATTTCACTAAAACTTGATAGTGGAGAAAGCACTCAGGAGATATTCTTAGCATGTGATGCGAGAGAAATGGAGGCAAGAAAGATGGAATATGAAGGAGAGCTTGCACAACAAAATGATGTAATCAGTTTTAAACTTTGCTGTAATTGGAGGGTAGAAAGGACAAAGGGAAGAACCTACTGTGAGGGAGAGTGGCAGTAGTGAGGCACAGTGGCAAACACGAGGTAGGACAGGCTACTGGGAAATGGCAAATGAGAAGAAGAGTAGGATTCATTAACAAAAGGTGAATAAGAGGGAAGGTAGACCACACTGAAGAGGAGAATGTGAAGGAGGTACAGCTATAGGGAAAAGTAGAAAGTCAGGGCAGGCAAACTCCTTGCAGAGATTTTGCCAAATCTCTGGCCACTTGTCAAAAATCATACCCTTAGGGCCTCCGTTGTAGAGCATGGCCCTGTGGTGCAGCTAGCAAATTGGTATCAAGTGTCTACTCTTTCATAGAGAACGTTGTGACTTACCCAAACAACAACTGTCTAGTTATGCAGTTTATGTACACACCCAATTGAGTTAACATTTTCCCTTGTATGTTGGCAGTTAAAGGATTAAATATACAAAGAAACCTTATTTTCTAAAGTTTTATTCATGTAAATACTGACTGTGCTACATTTTACAATTCCATGGATCACAATAAAGAAAAGAAAAAAAAAAAAAAAAAAAAGAAAAAAGTGACAGGCGCCACTTGGAGCAGCTCCTCTCACTTTCACATTGCAATGTATCAACAAAAAGCATGACAAGATCGCCAAATTTACCTATAATCTAATCTTTAGGGTATCGCTACATCCGAGGATGTGCCTAATGCATGAGGGCAGTCAAGTTGCTGCATTCCACTGCATCCTGTGAGGTTGGAAGTCACCATTGGGGTAAGCTGCTCTACATGAGATAATTTGGCCCAGCATTCTTAACACTGTCCTAAAATCATTGGTATGAACATGGCAAAGCCCAAGGCAAAGCTTCTAAAATTGTATTTGTTTTCTAAATTTTGTGTGTGTGTGTGTGTGGGGGGGGTTTATATACATGAAATTATATGGATTGAACGATTGTTGCTTAAAACTCCTAGATAGCTAGTAAAACTTCTCCAGGCTCTAACAATTGGTAATTATAGCCACCCCAAAACATTCTCTACTTTTAGAGAAAGCAAGGTAGATAGTATATTTGAATTTGTGACAATTCAGAACTCAGTTTTCTGCATTAGAGGCATAATGGCCTCCAATTAGGTCTACGTAATGATTTGCATACAGTTCTGGCACTCAGAGTTAATAGACAAAGGCTAACCCAATCTGGCTCTAGAGAGTTTAATAAAATGACCGATTAGGTGTGCAGTGCTGGTATATGTACATATAAATTAGTGTTCCTTGTCTGGTGTCCATCACACTCTGGGTATCCAGGGGCAGAATTAACCCACAATGCAGCCAGAGCTGTGATTTTTTTGATGGAAGTGTCAGGCCACTCCTGTCAAAAATCACTGCAGCGATATTCACGGGAGCAGTGTTTTTGAGAATCACTGAAACTTTTGTATGTTACCAGCTACATGTTTTGCTCCTAGCATATAACCAGATGGTAAGAAATGTTATTTTGAATATTGATAGAATGCACATAACTTTAAATATTTTAGAATTTAGGTAAAGTCCGATTATTTTGCATTTTTTAATACTATTTTTCCTTGCAAAAGCAGATCACTCCAATTAAAGGGCCTCCCAAATAATTATTCATATAGTGATATGCATACCAATAGTTGAATTATAATGAACAAGTCCACCATTATTAAAAAATCCATCTTATTCAGAGACTGACAGGCAGGCTTCTTGCTGTACCGGCATCTGTGCCCCTGCACCGTCAGTCACTTCCTTTACCTTAACCTTTTGAGTGCCAGAGGGGTACGAAACGTATTGCAAGACAATGGGTTGCGTACCCTTCTGGCACTCAAAGGGTTAAGGTACAATGTAACTCCTCGCCAATCCTAGAGGAGACCAGGGCAGACAGCAAAGGCACACAGAGGTCTCAATGCTGGACTTCTTACAACTATTGTTATTTATATCGCTACTAGTTGAACAGCCCGTTACACGGGCCACAGTGCCTCTGGCAGCCAGTCGCGGGGCAGTCACGCGCAGTAGAGACTGCCCGCGCCACTGCTGATACAGAGCTTGACGCTCCTTCGGAGCGCCCAGCTCTGTATCAGCCGCGGCGCGGGCAGTCTCTACTGCGCATGACTGCAGCACGCGCAGCAGTGTCTACTGCGCATGTCGGGCGTTACACACAACTTAGCGAATTATTATATAGGATATGTTTATTTGGGTGGCACTTGGAGTGATAGTTCCGCTTTAACCCATAGGTGTAATCAGATTATTACAGTCCGATGAATGGCAGATCCATATGGATATCAGCCTTTTCAAAATCTTTCCAGTGAGCCATACTTGTATAGTTTTCCCAACAATTAGAGAACAAAAACACAGTGGCCAAGATGTGTTCATTTAATTTTAATTCAACATATTCAAATCCTCCTTGACAGTTGTCTGCACACCTGCATGGAATATACTTAAAGGGATAGTAATACTTCGTTTTAACTTTATTTTATTTTGTAGGCATTAAAAAAAAAACACAAAAAATGATATGTCTTATGTCTCAAACCTTTATGGTTTAAGAGATATTCACAAGCAAAGTATCCCCCCCTGTTCAGCCAGATAAGAAGGGAAGTGCCCAGGTAGACTGCAGAGAGGGACAATCTTCAATTAAGATAAGGGAAAAAGCTGAAAAACTTGTCAAGGGGGGGGGGGGGGGGGGCTTTCATTCTTTTCATACAAAGAAGATTGTCCACTTCTGTTATCTGTCTGGTCGTACAACCAGGTTCACTTCTGAGAAGAGATGGCTTACACTGGAAAAAGGGGCGGGAGGGGGAAACTTTGCTTGTGAATATCTCTTAAACCATAAAGATTTGAGACATAAGACTTATATCATTCTTCATGTTTTTTTAATGCCTACAAAATAAAATAAAGTTAAAACGAAGTATTACTGTCCCTTTAACACTGCTGTTCTACCCTGGCAGCATAGTGCAGAACACTCAAAACATTTTGTTTCCAATGGCTTACTACCGCACACATTACATTTCAGATTCATAATTGGGCATTTAGAAAAAGTCGACCTTATGTATAAAAGTAAACTGGAAAACAAACTACAACATATGTAAAAATTCTTACAATCCCTGCTGAATCATTTGTCTCATTGCCCTAACTTTTATAGATATTTAGCAATTGCCATATTTTTCACTCCCTCCCCTTTTTACTACATCATCTCTCAAGCTCTAAGAACTGAAATCTGGTCCTGGGAGGACAGGGAGGAGATATAGCAATACAGCCAAGGTAATCCATGTCCATTCAGTCTTCTCATCACCATGAAGTAATGCACTCCCCAATCTATTGCTGTGTTGTAGGTTATTTGTATAACTTAGAACACTAAGCAATAGGCTGGAATGGTTTTGCGCATAAACCCTATGTTCGTCCGACAAGCAAGCCAATGCAATGCACTATGGGTAGGGAAAGGTGACGATCGCATGAACCTCAGAGAAAAGGAGAGTGCATTACAAAGGCTTCATGGTGATGTCAAAAGTGAATGGGCATGGATTACATCAGGTATATTGCTGTATCTCCTCCCCTAAACACTCCCGAGAACAGATTTCAGTTCTTAGAGCTTGAGAGGTGCTGTAGTAAATAGGGGAGGGAGGTGGAACATATAAATGGCAATTGCTAAGTAACTATAAAAGTTAGGGCCATGATATGGGTTTTTAAGCCTAACAATATTAAGTAAAGTGAAAATCAAGTATTACTATCCCTTTAATACCCTGACTTTGAGAGGTTTCCAATGCATTAGAGAGCTCTAGCACTCAATGGGTTAAATAAATGGGTATTTAAAGTATTTCTCCTGTGGTAAGTTGGACTGTTCCAAAATCACTCCAGTTTGATTTTATATACAAGGCTCATTACTCAAACAGCATGAATGGATTAATTACCTGCCATCCAACAGTTGAGAATAGTATTTATTTCAATGCAACTACTTTTTATGAAGTGCAGAGCTGCATGTATTCTTACAGGGCAAATGCACATCTTTCCACACATCACTATACTTCATTAGCATACTGTGCAGAGGTGTGACATAACGGGACATCATGGGAAGGAGAATTTTGCTCATGATATGGACAGCATAACTCAAAACAAAGATAATTTCATAAAGCAAAATTCAAAGGCACCTAGTGGACTGATGCCATTTAAATCACATTTAGGATTCATCATACTATTACAGTATGTGTGTTTACTTACAGAATACCATATCTTCATGTTATATATTGTGGACACCACTGAAACATACCGTAAACGTTAAAGGGATAGTAATGTTTCATAATAAAAGCAGCTCTAATTAATCATTATATATTTGTACTTTGGAGAGTGTTATTTAAATTCTGTCAGAGTTGCAGTTCCAGAGTAATTCAATGACAAAGTATCCCCCTCCTGCCCCTTTTACTGATGTAACACTGTTCAGCCAGAGCAGAAGGGAGGTGCCCAGGTAGACTGTAGAGAGGGACATTAAATTAAAATAAGAAAAAAACCTGAAGAACTCTTCAAGGGGGGCAGGGCCTTCATTGTTCTAATAGTAAAAAGATTGTCCCCTTCTGTTATCTGTCTGGTCTTACAACCAGATTCCACATCTGAGAAGAGATGGCTTACACTAGGTAAAAGGGGCGGGAAGGGGAATGTTTGCTTGTGAATATCTCTTAAACCATTAAGGTTTGAGAGATAAGACATTCATTTTTTTTTTTAATGCCTACAAAATAAATAAAGATAAAACAAAGTATTACTATCCCTTTAAGTGTGGAATATGTATGCATACAAAATCTGATCAATTTTCAGGCAAACAGCACATAGTTAACAAAAGCGACTATTAAAGTGCCTTAACCTCTTGTAAGAGACTGCGGCCTCAAACGCACTGCTTTACAATGTGCTGGAGACCGAGAACTCTCTAGAAGTTATGGGACTAAGCACCATATTTAAATCAATGGTCATTTTTCCTATGTAATGTCTGATTTGCCCCAAACTTGCTGCAATTTTGTCACTACACAATTAATGGGATTTTGATACACGTGTGACTGAGTGTGCATAAGGAGTATATGTCCTTTTTACAAACACTAACAGTCACTAGCTTCTGGATTATCTCCAATGCAATGCTTGCAGCGTTGCCGAGCTGTTGCTGGCCATGTGAAAGAGGCCTATGTTCTGGATCACACCAACTGCTCTATAGGGGAGAGACATTCCAGAGAGTTCCAATTATTGAAAGGGACAGTAATGTCCCATAAATTTTGGTTTTGTAGAGGAAAAAAAAAACAAACAAAAAAAACAAACAAACAAGTTATTTGGCACAAATCCTCTCTCTCAAACCGCTACTGTTTGAGAAGCATCCGCTTGTAAAGTTTCCCCTTTCCTGCTGTCAGCTGTAGAGAGGACAGAAGGAGATTTTAGATGTGCGACTCGAGGAGGCTCTTCAGAATAGCAAAAAAAAAAAAAAAAAAAAAAATTCTAATTATTTAAAAAGAACTACTTCATGGGAATGGTCTACAAAGTGTGCTTGCAAACCAGACACTTTGTAGACCTTTCCAATGAAATAATTATTTTTAAATAACACTATTCTGGCTCTGCTGCAGAGCTGCCAGCTGGACGGGAATCTCCTTCTGTCAGTAGAGAACTACATCTATAGAATGATTAGGCACTGGAATCTATAAAGTCACTTACAGATGTGTACATACCATAATGGTAAGGTGCACTCTACAGCCAATAAACAATAACTGAAACTAAGTGGAAACCTGGAAGAGGAAACAAAGAAGAGGACCCGCCCAAAATATAACCACCAAAAGTAGCTCTTTATTAGAGGCACTCATAAAAAAGTGACTAAAGAATTACAAAAATATATAAATATTTATTGAATTCACAAAAAATGACAGATCACATTTAAAAAAAAAATAGTAGTCCAGATAGAGTTCCTGAGTCTATCAAGTCCATAAATGCAAAGATATACAATGCTCATATCATAATTCTGTAAGAAAAATAATGATCCAGAGGGAATATATCAAAACCAATATAAATCATATATTCTCAAAGTGCATTGTGTAAGTGCCACTAAAACATGTAATATATAAAGACTACCTATCACCTAAAGTGCAATATATGAAGTTGTGGACAAATGATGAACCAATATAGAGTGCAAATCAGAAAAATAAAACGAGAACAGCACCCTTAACCAGACATTAGAAATGAACTGCAAACACAGGAACCCTCATCTGAGACGGCTGACCTCCCAACGTGTCGCCAAATGGCTTTGGAGGGGAATAATGGTCAAATGCAACTACACAAATATTTAAATGTTCCAGGAGCCAAATGAATGTTATGGGAGCGTCATGTTTTATCCACGTGATTCAAATCAAAGAAAAAAAAAAAAAAAAAAAAAAAAAAAAAAAAAAAAAAAAAAAAAAGTAACGGTCCTTTACTTGTCTAAGCAAATAAAGTGACACCCCATCATATCACACAATACCACATCCGTGCCTCACAACAATGCATTCACACTATAATTATTTCTTCTACAAAATATATATGCACCTATTAGTTTAGCCCAATCAATATCGCTCATAATGTAAACTCTTACGTCAAACATCCCATCCAATCAGGACAGATTATATTTAAATACCTAAGACATCCGGCCATCAGTAAATTGCATTATAATGATGTTAGATTACTGGACAGCGTCATGTCTAGACCAATACCAGTGTTACTTAACAATAAAGAGTCGCACTTAACAAAATAGACATAGTCAAAGCCCTTTGGTATGATCACACGCATGCTCAGTTATGGCGACACCATGGATCTATAAAATCAAATTTGTCATTGTATGTTCAACAGAGGTAGACGCATACAAATCCCTACTTCATTTAATCACACGCATGCGCAGTTACCTGTGATACTGCAAATATATTTTAGAGCTTATTGAATCACATCTTTTAATATATATATATATATATATATATATATGCCGTTCTAACAAACCCATAAATAGAGCGTCAAATTTGTCATATGTTCAACAAAAGTAAACGCATGCAAATCCCTACCACATTTAGACAATCACAAGTAAGCTCAATTATTGTGATACTACAAATCTATCTTGGAACTTAGTGCTTATTGAATCACATTTTTATAATATGTGCACCAAGGTCCATAGGTAGTTTTTACGAATTCAAAAAGCATTTAACATTGCTTCCATAATCATTCAGCAGTAAGCCACAATGTAATGCTAAGGATATTAGAAGTATATCATAGCAATTGCCATCTTCATTATATGGTTAATCAATACCCTTAAACATGCAAACAATATAAGTATCACATAAAAATCCCATGTAGATGCGTTATTGTTGCACAGATGATCAACATTCACAACAGCCCCCAGAACATCTGCGATCCATACATTAATGTAATAACCAAGGAAAAATTGGAAAAAAAAAAAATTATAATATATAATACACACACACACACAATGGCAAGGTCATAAAAACTCGTCTTAAAATGACCCTTTAAACCAATCGTACTGCAAACAATGTTATTGGCTGACTAAAAAGCCCCGAAAAACGTTCACTAGTTGTCCGCTATTATGAATCTCTTGAAATGTGTTGATTGTCCCAGGGAACATATTCCTTATCCTTAAAGGACATTATGTGCATATAGTTTTGTCCCAAGGTTTATTATATGATTAACACAGATCTCCTGGTATCGGAGACTGTCAGATTAAGAGTTGTCTTTCAGTCTTCCCACTGTTCATATATGTATGTTTTTGTTCTTCAGAAGGAGAATCAAGCATCAATTATTATATATGTTATTCTCAGTATTATAGTTCCTCAATATTGGAATCCCTTTGTAACTCCAATTGAGGACAGTGAACCATCCTTTTGTTGTTTTTACAAGATGAGCCCATAATTCCATGTCAGTCCATGACAGTCATGGATCCTTAAAGTGTTAGTAATGTCTATATAAAAAAAAAAAAAAAAGTTTTTTTTTGCATTTAGAAGAGCTTAAAAAGCTGATCTAAATGCAAAAAAACGTATCTCTCAAACCGCTATGGTTTAAGAGATACAGGCGTTTAAAGTTCGCTGTTTCCTACTGACAGCTGTAAAGCTGTCAGTAGGAGATTCGTGTCGGTCGACACGGTGGCGCTTGAGAAGTGCCGGGATCTCGTTACTTACACAGAATCCCTTCATTGGAATGGTCTAAAACGTGTGCCTGAACACCAGCTCTTCTAAATGCCAAAAACTTTTTTTTTTTTTTTTTATATAGACATTACTAACACTTTAAGGGTATAACAACCCATGACGGTCCAGGGCCGTCACGGGTCCTTAAGGGGTTAATGATCATATCTTCAGGGCTTCTCTCTCTCTCCATGAGAGAGACCCTCATACAGTAAATCTGGTTCTTGGTTAAAAGAAGTTCCTTATCCTGTCAAGGATCTCTTCATTTGGGAGTATACCTCTGCCCTCACAACCAAAACTATAAATTAAACGTTCACCCCTCCCTCCCCTCTCATACGTCACGCTCTATCTTGTGGAGAGAGATCCTGGTCCCGGCGGCTCTTCAGCAGAGGAGAGATTGCAAGGTTTTTGAACGGTTTACAAAGTAGGCCTGGTTTGCAAGTACACTTTGGAGACAGCTCCAATTAATTATTTCTTTTTAGAAAGATCATGCTATTTCAGCTCTGCTGAAGAGCTGCTGGTCCTGGGACCAGTATTTCCTGCTGTAGGTTAGATCCTGACATCCGTGAAAGGAAAGGAAGGGGGGAACTTTGTAATAGCTTATCTCTCAAGCTATACGTGTCTGAGAGATCGGACTGGCCTCAATTACTTTATTATTTTAATAGCTACAGTATTTTGTTTACTTAAATTGATTACTATCCCTTTCAGTAAAATGATTGCATCGCCGACTACATTAACCTACACATCCACAATGCCTCCTTCCTCCACTCTGTCTTCAATCATGCAGCAACCTATGAATAATAAAATATTTCCTTTCTGCCTCTCCAACTGTCCATGGGAAAAAAAAAAAACATTTACTCACATGACACCCAGTCCCATCCACTATTACCTGGCTCCTTTGGCCTATTAACAAAAAAAATAAATAAAAACTTTAACCACTTAGTTGCTAAAGATATTAAACACACTGCTCTGCAATGTGTTGGAGATCACTCTAGCATCCAAGGGGCTCAATAATAGCCAGTAATCTGGTATAGCAATGTTGAGATTGCTCTGGCCACACACACACACACACACACACACACACACACACACACACACACACACACCGCAGAACGTGGATGGAACCAGCACAGTTGAGGGACCCTCAAAATTTGGAGCTCTAGACAGTTGCCTACTCTGCCTATTGGGAAGTCCCTGACCATGGACATTAGTAGAAAGCTAGAGGTATGTGCCTCTTCTCTCGTCCCTACCATAGTTACAGTTTTGTCTCCCATGTATATTCCTATAAAAACACCTTTAAAACACAGCATTGGACCGAATGCCCCCACACTTGTTCTCTCTTTACAAGTTCACAATTAATATAACATGAGATCCCTATCACACAACCTATTAATCTGCAAACCTAAATCATATTTGCAACACACTGATTATTTTCAAATTAACACCATAAATTTACACTTGCACAACTTAGTTTTTTTTTTTTTTATATACCGTTTTTGCACTGTAACAATTTAGCGGACAGTCCCTCTATTTTACCACTTTCTCATTAATCCTTTGATTTACAACATGGTCAATGTATTAATATGCGCACAAGTCCTTCCGACATTTAGGGTAACACACATTGTTCAACACAATATTACTATATTCCTACTATAACATCTGAAGGACCTCTTCCTTATAATACACTCCTACACTTCACATTCAAGATACACCCTTTTAGTTGCTCCGCCTATTTACGTCTGTTAAGTTTTGTTAGTTTTTTGGAAATTACTCTGAAGGAGAGACTTCACAAAAATATAGGAAAAAGCGTTTCTTGCAAAGGGTGACAAGGGTAAAGAAGAACCCAAATGACAGAAAATAAAAGCAAACAATGGAAAAATAAACAATACCGGTCAAGCAGAGGATGGTCAGGGAAAGGCCGAGATCAGGACAGTAAGCAAATGTTCACAGGTCGCTAGGCAGGCTGTTGGTCAGAGAAGGCAACAAAGGTGCATAGTTCAGTGTGATAAAACATGGGTCAAAAATGTCTTGCAATAAAATAAACGCGAAATTTTTTAAGACAAATAACTGAGCTCAGAACACCAGTACATAGGCGTTTATATAGGACAGCTTGGGTGCGTTGGTGACGTCATGAACGCAACACTGGCGTGATTGCGTTCCGGACCGCTTACAGGCGCATGCGTACTACACTTATCCGACGAACTGTAGGCAAGTAGGGTTGATCGTATCAACGTCGTATTATAAGTTTACATTCGCTTCCTTGCGGATCCCTTTTTTACCTATTTGTACGGATAATGTTTGAATCAACATTTATTATTTACTCGACAACACGTCCTTCACCTCTCTGCTATGTTAGAAAGATCTTACCGTATTCTCAATTGAAACCAAATGGTTTGTGATTTTTCTAAATGCCATAAAACTACCTTGTGGAAACTTGAAACAAGCAAATCCAATAAAACAAGGTTATAAAAATAAAGATGTGTAAGCAGGCAGTACACAAGTTGCAGCTAGGAAAAAACACATTTACTTCTAGTGCGCTTTATAAACGTGAAACAACTACAGACGTGCACAACACGTACAAAAACTACAGGCAACGCTGTTACTAGTATTACAACTGTAATATAAACATAACGTGCAGCTACACACTGTATTCAGCAAGGCGCAGTGATGAAAAGGGCAACATGAGAATCTTGCCTTGCATAAAAACATTATAAGCACACACTAGCCGATGAAGCACAGCATTGCCTGTTCAAAAAGAGGGAATTGTTTTTCTTTGAAGGGGGAAGAGTTATATGCAGGTCCATACCATGCAGAGATTTTGACAGGAGTGTCAAAATCCTAACCCTATCAAAGTATGACAGAGGCAGTATGGAGATGATTTTAATCTTTTTACTGCCACCAAGCGATGTGGATGGGCTTTTATAAATATATAGGTGTGTGTGGGTGGATAAAACGTTCTCAAGAGAGTCCATAAGCAAAGAATTCTGTTTATATGGTACTCGTAAGGATACTGTTAACCTTTGAGTGCCAGAAGGGGTATCGCAATGCGTTGGATATCCTTCTGGCATTCAGAGGGTTAAAATAATTTATTTAAACAAATGGAAAAGGGGGGGGGGAAACAGTACACAAACATGAGCACTTCCATATATGAAACCAAGTTATTATATAGTTAGGGAATGTCATAGGTAAATATGATAGCACGACCCACCAGCAGTAATATTGTCTTTGTATCCATTCAGCATGTAACCCATTATCTGCCAACTCACTTAGCAAGTGATATTCTGATTAACAGCCAGCCCAAAGTACGGAATAGGACAGACATTATGATTAAATAAATTGTTTGCAGTTAGCATGTTGAATTATTACTCAGAATTATACTAGCTTTTATAAGTTCCGCTTTGCTGGTCAACCGAATTCCAGAACCACCGCAAGAGATCTATAGTCATTTCTGAGCCATCAGGGTAAAGGATACCATTTAGTTCTAGTCAAACAACACACATCAATTTATATCATCTTTTTGGACTTGATTGCTTACTTTCTAGTAAGGTTTTTTATTTTCCTTTCCTTATTTTTTCCCTCATCACCTCACTGGCCTATGTTTTCATTATCACAACTGTACCAGCTCTTTTCATTACCATCAAATCTTTTGGCACTTAAGACCACTGTAGACTAAGTGGCGTCTTAGTACTCATACGATTTCTTTAGGCAATTTTGGTTGGGTGCCCTCTAATTATTGCGAGCCAATTAACCCCGTATCCAATCTGTCATGCTGTTTCCTTGATATAAAAGTATCAGCTTTTATTCTGACCATCTAATACCATAGTCAATATTACTACTGGTGGGTCTTGCAGTCATATCTATATATTACATCCCGTCACCATTTATGCTCTAACTTTCATATTATGAAGGGCTTATGTGTATGCATCCCTTTTCTCCTCCTTCCCATTTTTAATAAATATTGAGAGATCTATGTTAACGGGGAACAAGATTAACATAATATACTGCAGGTCTATAAATAATATGAACCAAAAAGAAGAAAAAAGGGACTCAAAGAGGAAAAATACCAATGTCCCCACAAGACAAGACAAAAAAATGCACTGTCCAGTCATAAGTGGGAGTAATTGCCTCTGATATATAGTCCCTTAAGAGACCAGTTCAGTATTACCATAAATGACCATGAACCCTAAAATCACCTTTATTAGTATTAAAAATAAAAACCTACATGTAACAACATATGACCGGGATCATTATGACTAACATGATCCCTTTAAAAACACAGTGTAGCTCTTCATGCGTGGCTGATAGTGAAATCACTATATCGGGTTGCGTGCTATATAATATCTCAAGCTACGGGTGTCATATATATGGAAGAATAACTGCCTAAAGTTGCAAAGAGATCTATAATGATTTAATATTTCTAGCTGGACATCTGAAGAACATGCCGTTACACATGTAACAACAACTAGCATACGCTAGTCTACTAAGTATCCTTGTAGCGATACTATATAACACAGTCCGAAATGGTAAAGACTCGCTACTATGATTAGGTACGTGGCTTACTGCTAATGATCTGAATCTTCCGATACTAAGTACATGTAACAATATCTCATGCTACAATATCTAATAGACGATTCTACTACAGCCTATACCTCTTATAAGTATCTTGTATTAATATACTATATCTCAGTTTCTCGGTACTTATATCGATCAAACTAAATCATATGTCAATCTCTTATAGAAAACCTAATACTGGCTAGTAGTCTAGTATATATACAAACTATCTATCCTTTGCAACCTTCTCATTGCTCTCACACCCGTTAGCTTTTCATTGCGGGCGAACCCGCTTACATAAAGTCCCACGCTAACCCGATATTGATAGTAAACTCATATTCACACCATGAAGACTGGGTAACATAATTGAGTACCCTAAATCAAGTGCTACACCGCAATGAAAAGCTAACGGGTGTGAGAGCAATGAGAAGGTTGCAAAGGATAGATAGTTGGTATATATACTAGACTACTAGCCAGTATTAGGTTTTCTATAAGAGATTGACATATGATTTAGTTTGATCGATATAAGTACCGAGAAACTGAGATATAGTATATTAATACAAGATACTTATAAGAGGTATAGGCTGTAGTAGAATCGTCTATTAGATATTGTAGCATGAGATATTGTTACATGTACTTAGTATCGGAAGATTCAGATCATTAGCAGTAAGCCACGTACCTAATCATAGTAGCGAGTCTTTACCATTTCGGACTGTGTTATATAGTATCGCTACAAGGATACTTAGTAGACTAGCGTATGCTAGTTGTTGTTACATGTGTAACGGCATGTTCTTCAGATGTCCAGCTAGAAATATTAAATCATTATAGATCTCTTTGCAACTTTAGGCAGTTATTCTTCCATATATATGACACCCGTAGCTTGAGATATTATATAGCACGCAACCCGATATAGTGATTTCACTATCAGCCACGCATGAAGAGCTACACTGTGTTTTTAAAGGGATCATGTTAGTCATAATGATCCCGGTCATATGTTGTTACATGTAGGTTTTTATTTTTAATACTAATAAAGGTGATTTTAGGGTTCATGGTCATTTATGGTAATACTGAACTGGTCTCTTAAGGGACTATATATCAGAGGCAATTACTCCCACTTATGACTGGACAGTGCATTTTTTTGTCTTGTCTTGTGGGGACATTGGTATTTTTCCTCTTTGAGTCCCTTTTTTCTTCTTTTTGGTTCTTTTTAATAAATATTGGTAATAAATTTTAACAGTCTTCTGATGAGTGCCAGAGAGAAAATACTTCTGAGAGAAAATACTTCTGAATGCTTCTGAAGTCTTCAGAATTTTTAGTCTAAATCCTTAATTCTATATAAAAACAAAATATACATGTTCTTGGCAAGCTCAAAATAGCATTTATTAAAGGGATAGTAATGTTTCAAAATAAAAGCAGATCTAATTAATCTTCATAGTATTTGGGCCATGGAGAGTGTTATTTCAATAACATCAGAGTTTAGTTCAAGAGGAATTGATATTCCCCCTCTTGCCCATTTTACTGATTTAACACTTCTTACCTCATGACAGAAAGATGGTGTCCAGATGGTGTGCAGAGAGGGACAATCTTCAATTAGCATAAGGGAAAAAAAACTGTCAAGGGGGCAGGCTTTTCATTGTTCTTATAGTACGAAGATTGTCCCTTGCTGTGAGCTGTCTGGTCTTAAGACCTTATTCCACATCTGAGGGGAGGTGATTTGCACTAGGTAAAAGGGGCAGGAGGGGGATACTTTAATTCAATTACTCGAACTACAACTCTGACAGTACTGAAATGACACTCAATGGCCCAAATACTATGAAGATTAATTGGAGCTGCTTTTATTAGGAAACATTACTATCCCTTTAAGTGTTACAACTAAGTCAAGAGAGCAGCAAGAACTATATCTTGGCTACATATGCAAAGTAAACAGAAGATCCTGACCTTTATAAATAAATAGCCTGTGACTTACTATAAATAATAAACAGTGAGGTTTAGTAATATATTTCTGGCCAAAAACATAAAATGCATGACTGCGCCATCAAGGCACCCCAGATTTAGTAAAGTCCCTATCTGCCTCAAATCTGTGAACATGTTCCTAGTATAATGCAATTAAAAAGTAGTAATACCACCTTTCCCCCACTATGGACAAAACCTTTGTAATAGGCAATAAGGGAGGCATTTATACCTTCCCTATTTAGCTATCACCTGATTTAGGGAGCTACCAACCAAGAAGGGGGGGGGACCTTTCAAATTACATATAAAATACACAGGTTCCTTGTGAGCTCAAAATGAAGAATTTTAACAAAAGGAAAGTCTGTTCATCAGATCCTGACCGTTGCAAATAAATAACAATTGACTTGCTTACTATAAATAATAAACAGTGGGGTTTAGTAATATACTTTTGGCCAAAAGCATAAAAAGCTTGCCTGCCCCATCAAGACACCCCAGATTTAGGCAAGTCCCTATCTGTCTCAAATCTGTGAACACACATGGAACACTATTAATAAATGCCATTTTGTTGGCACCACTGAGGTCAATTTTTGTAGCCTTATCATAAGCAGGATGCTTTAACCCTTTGAGTGCTTGAGTACTCAAAGGGTTACTTTATCCAGGGATGGAGTGTAAAATATAGATTAATGTGCATGAAGAATTATTATCATTATAAGATGCAAACAGAAAAAGTATAAATGTTTATTAACCCATTGAGTGCCAGAGAGGTATTGAACGCATTGCAATCTTTGCTGATGACACTAAGCTGTGTAATGAAATACATATGAAGAAGGATGTTTTTCTCTACAGAAAGATTTCGATAAAGTGAATTGCTTGAAAAGTGACTGATGAGGTAACAGATAAATAAGGTTATGCTTTTGGGCTGCAAAAAAAAAAAAAACACTATACCTTTAAAATAAATAAGAAACTAATTGGGCAGTCCTTGTTAGAGAAAGATTAGGTGTTCTGATAGACAACAGACTTCACACATGTGTAGTAAGTAATAATTTTGACAAGGGAATTGCTGTTGTTGTAGTATACTTGGATTTTGCCTTTGATACTGTTCCTCACAACACTTTACTGCATAAATGAAAAGGCTTAGGTTTGGGAGGAGATATCTGTACATGGCGAGAGAACTGATTAAATGATAGATGGTACAGTTGCTGTAAATGGAACGTTTTCAACTTGGTCTTAAAGAAACAGTAATGTCCCAGAAAAAATCCTATCTCTCAAATCACTATGGTTTGAGATATATTCACATTGAAAGTTTCCCATGAGAGGAAATCACATTATCTAAAACAAATTACTTCATTGGAATGGTCTACAAAGTGTGCTTGCAAACCAGGCACACTTTGAAGACCTTTCCAATTAAGTAATTATTTTCCAGTAAAGCAATTTTGGCTCTGCTGCAGAGCCACCAGTTGGTCCCTGGACAGGATTCCCCTGTTGTCAGCACGCCGCTGACATCAGGGAAAGGGGAGGGAGGGGGAACTGTAGTGCC
This sequence comes from Rhinophrynus dorsalis, assembly GCA_037306005.1. Taxonomy (NCBI): domain Eukaryota; kingdom Metazoa; phylum Chordata; class Amphibia; order Anura; family Rhinophrynidae; genus Rhinophrynus; species Rhinophrynus dorsalis. The sequence goes on from CM074718.1 coordinate 566,018,147, forward strand.
AAATATCTCTCAAACCATATTGGTTTGAGAGATAGAATTTGTTGCATATAGTTGAACTTTTTAAGCACTACAAAACAATATTTTTTCTGGGCCATTACTGTCCTTTAAGTTATAGGTGGGGTGCCACAGGTTCAGTCCTGGGCCCAATGCTTTTTAATTTGTTTATTAATGATCTAGACTAGAAGTGGGAATTGGAAGTAGTGTCTCAATCTTTGCTGATGACACTAAGCTGTGTCAGGAAATACATACAGGGCTGGATGGTTTTTCTCTGCAGAAGGATTTAGATAAACTAAGTGAATGGGCAGAAAAATGGCAGATGACATTTCAGTGTAGATAAATGTAAGGTTATGCATTTGGGCTGTAGAAACAAACATGCTACATATACTTTAAATGAGAAACAATTTGGGAAATCCTCATTATAGAAAGATTTAGGAGTACTGATAGACAATAGCCTTCACAGCAGTGTGCAGAGTCAATCAGCTGCTACAAGAGCAAATAGGGTACTAACCTGCATAAAAAGAGGTGTAGATGCACAGGATGCTAATATAATTTTACTGCAAGTGCAGTGCAGCAAAACTGATAAAGGGATTGGAGGATCTGAGTTATAAAAAGAGACTAGCCAAAAGAGACGTCTAAGGGGTGATATGATTACCATTTACAAATACATTCAAAGTCAATACAAAGAGCTATCCAATTAATTATTTATGCAACAAGCTTAGCTAAGAACGAGATGTCATCCATTAAGACTAAAAGGCAAGGATTTTTTTACAGTAAGGATGGTAAAACTTTGGAATTCTTTGCCTCTGGATGTTGTACTTGCAGATAATGTAACTGCTTTCAAAAAAGCAACGGATTTCTATCTAGCACAGAAAAATATTGAGAATTATGACAGATGGCTTCAGTGCATATAGATTGTTGATCCTGGGAAATATCTGACTGCCATTTGGAGCCAGGAAGGAATTTTTTTACCCACTTGCGGCTAAATTAGAAATGGCTTCAGGGTTTGTTTGTTTTTTTGGGGGGGGGGGTTGCCTTCCTCTGGATCAACAGGGGTGTTATGGCATGGGCTGAACTTGATGGATACATGTCTTTTTTCAGCTTCATCAATTAAGTTACTATGTTAGTATCACTCAGCCGTTGTGAGAGCCAGTAGGGTATTATCCTGTATAAAAAAGGGGTATAGATGCACAGAATGGGAGTATAATTGTACTTATATATAAATGCTTGGTCATTTTTTACAGCCTCATGAAATATGTTACTATCTATAGGCAATTTTACTTTACATATTATGCACTTGCAGAAGGAGATTGACTGTCACTTTAATCCTTTGAATGCTAAAGAGGACTCCGCCAATACCTTAGAGACCTAACAGTCAAGGACTGTCAGGCTACCAGTGTGGCGGCTGCTCGAGCCAACTGCATCTGTCTCCAGTGGCTCCAGCCGCATGGTCCTCCCCACGTTGCTTGCCTCCGTTGGGGCTGGATCCACTTCCTTTCTGGTGGCGCAGCCTCAGGCTGTGTTTTGTTGTGGTTCCAGACACCTTTGCTGCTGGCGCTCCGGCTGCGGGTGACATCATTATTGGTCGCACGTCCAAAGGCATGGACGTGCGCTCCATTTAAAGAGACAGCCACCTGTTGGCTGCTCCTCCTCTTCCTCTCTTTCTGACTATATAAACTGCCTGGACACAGGGCTCAGTTACCCTTTCATTGGTGTCCAGTGCAGTTCTTTAGTTAGGGCTCTGTGTATGATCTGGCTTGTCTGACTAACCGACCTGGTGCTGATCTGTGGCTCTGTCTGATTATCTGCTCTGTGTATGACCCTTGGCTTTGTCAGACATCCATTCTGGTGCAGACCTGCGGCTCTGGCAGACTACCCGTTCCGTGTGTGACCCCTGGCTCTGGCTGACTACCCGCTCCGTGTGTGACTTCTGGCTTGTCCGTTCTGGTGTTGACCTGGAGCTCTGTCCACTGCGTATCCAGCATACCAACGCTTCAGTGGACGTCCTATCTGGTGCAAACATGTGGCTCTGGCTGACGATCCACTCCGTGCATGACCCTTGGCTTGTCTGACCACCCAATCTGGAGCTGACCTGTGGCTCTATCTAACTACCTTTAGTGTGGCCTATTGTTCAGTTAGATAACCAATCTGGTGCAGGCTTGTGGCTCTGGCAGACTCTCTCCTGGTGCCTTCCCAGTTGCCGGCCTTGGTTACCCTCATCTCTGTCTGGCTTCTCCCAGGTGTGGACCTGTGGTATTGCAGACTCTCCTGTCCCATTGCTGGGATATATTTATCAAGAGAATCACACGGTAGCAGTCTTCTATTCCTGGTAGTTGTCACTTGCTCCGTTGTGTGCTTCTCTTTAGTCTTGTATATTTATATACTGTCTTTGTGATATTTCTGTTTTTGTTGCTGCCTTAATAAAGTTGGTGTTACCATTAAGTACTTGTCCTGTGATTCCTTGCTGGGACGGTGACAAGGACTTAAACACCTAATTTAAAACAATGTGGATTTTCATTGGTCCTTTATGGTGCTGTTGGTTTACCTAGGATCACTTCAGTAATTCTTAATATATCAGCCTCCTTGGTTATTTCTCTTCATACTGATCGTAATGACATGCTCTCTGCAAATCAGGGTTTTCATAAAGCAGATGCACACGTAGCTCAGCAATAATGTCAGACAGTGACGTAACAATAGGGGTCGCAGGGGTCGCTCCTGCGACCGGGCCCGTCACTGTCAGGAGCCCGGCCACCCCCTGCGACCCCCTCGCCACCCGCCCGCAGCACAGCTGATGTCCCGGCGGCCAGCGCTCGATTAATGCAGAGCGCTGGGAGATGACATAATCTCCCAGCGCTCTGCATTACTAAGGACCGCGCGGGAGCATGTCACACACAGCGCTAGACCACCAGGAGGTAGGAGGACGGGGGTCAGTAGGGGCAATGTGGCGATGGTGGCATTGTGGAGATTGGGGGGAAATGTGGAGAATGAGGGGCATTGTGGAGATTGGGGGGAAATGTGGAGAATGAGGGGCATTGTGGAGATTGGGGGGAAATGTGGAGAATGAGGGGCATTGTGGAGATTGTGGGGAAATGTGGAGCATGAGGGGCATTGTGATGGGGGCATTGTGGAGATTGGGGGGAAATGTGGAGAATGAGGGGCATTGTGATGGGGGCATTGTGGAAGGGGCAATGTGGAGGTGGCCAATGTGGTTGAGGGGGGCCAATGTGGTCGGAGGGGGGCCAGTGACAATTCTTGCACCAGGGCCCCGTGGCTTCTAGTTACACCTCTGATGTCAGACATGTTTGGCATATTTTTGTTTCATAAATACAAATGTCATTAAAGTGGAACTTTCACCTCAGTTCAAGTTTGTCTATTTGAAAACCGCATTAAAAACTGCCCATAAGTCATTTTAACCAAAATTCCAGCAGATGTATAATTTAGGACAGTGGTTCTCAACTCCTGTCCTCAGGACCCACTAACAGGCCAGGATGTGATGATTTCCTTGTTAGAGCACAGGTAAGTTAATCAATGTGAATGAGCCTCTGATCAACACACCTGTGCTCTAGCAGAGAAATCCCTAAGTCCTGGTCTGTTAGTGGGTCCTGAGGACAGGAGTTGGGAAACACTGGTTTAGGAGCTAGCCACACTTTTATTTGTAGGCAAAGTGAAAGTGAACATTTCCTGGTACTGTATAAAGTTTCATTAGCATATGCTTTGTGAAAAGCAATGTGTTGTGTACCCCTCTGGCATTCATAGAGTTAACTGTACATTTGCTGGTCATTTTTCTAACATGACACATAGGCAGTTTTTCATGCAGTTATTTAATATGCAAACTTGGATTAAAGTGAAAGTTCCACTTTAATGAAGAATGTAAAACAGGACTCAATACAAGAGCACGCTGTAACATGCAAGTTTCACACCAAGTAAAAGCTTATGCAAATTTCTTTCTAGATGAAACAAACTCCAGTAGTGTATCTGGCATTGGGAGGCACTTGTGCCAACTGCTACTCTAATGAGGCGTGATACATCTCAGATCTGTGTAAACTACAGAAAACCATAGAACAATAAATGAAGCACCTGTGCAAACAATGGATATCAGAATGGAGCTGTATGTGTTAGTCCCAAAATACCATATAGGTAAAATAGTCCTTATCAAGGTGGATAAAAATCAATGTTTTTTTTTTTTAAATAAAAAAAAATTGGATTTTTTTTATTTATTTAAATCAGATTTTTTTATTTAAATCAAATTTATTTTAATGAAATGCTTTTGGAGGAAAAATCTATCTATAGTTTTCTATTTAAGATACATTATAGTTTAAAGGTTTTTCAGCATGAAATAGAGATTAGTTATGTACCCGAGGCTGTATAGTCATGCAATTATATTTTATGTTATATTTTATATGTTCCAAATATGAGTGATTAATCTATTAAACTAAAATCAGTTCTGATATTGCTGTTTTACTAGTCTGACAGGTTATATTCTAAATATGACTTCTTCACCTGGTTGCAAATATTGATGGTTTTAACTACCTGCAAAAATGAGTTTTTGCATCTCAAAATCATGATTTCAATCGAGTCTTACTGACTAGTGATTTAAATCATGATGTAAATCCACTTGATTTAAATCAAACTCACCCTGGACTCCTTATAACAATAATAATGTCCACAACTGGTAGAAAAGACAGTACCGTGAAAGTTCTTATGGGTAAAGCAATGGATGATGGATAAATGTAAACTGTAATGATATGGAGCAGAAGATGCAAAAAGATGAAATGATGATAGAGAGATGAGTTGTATAAATAAACAATAGTCTGATGCTGCAGCAAACTTCAGTGGCCTACAGGAACAAATGATACTCTAGTATAGTGAGAGCGCAAAACACAAAACAGAAGAACAGTGAAAAGAACCTAAGTGTAATAGTTTATTTAAAGGGATAGTAATGTTTCATAATAAAAGCATCATAGTATTTGGACTTTGGAGAGTGTTATTTCAATTCTGTCAGAGTTGTAGTTCAAGATTAATTCAATGACAAAGTGTCCCCCTCCCGCCCCTATTACTGATGTAACACTGCTCAGCCAGATCAGAAAGGAGGTGCCAGGTAGATTGCAGAGAGGAACAATCTTCAATTAAGATGAGGGAAAAACCTGAAAAACTTGTCAAGGGGGCAGGGCTTTCATTGTTCACATAGGAAGAAGAGTGTCCCCTTATGTTATCCGTCTGGTCTATGGTTTACACTAGGTAAAAGGGGCGGGAGGGGAAACTTTGCTTGTGAATATCCCTCGAAACATAAAGGTTTGAGAGATAACACTTATATCGTTCTTCATGTTTTTTTAATGCCTACAAGATTATCACGGTGCCCGTGATTCGTGCTGCTCTGTGTCTGTCACTTGCTGAGTATTCGCGATTAGCTGTCTGTCATTAGCCCTCCTCACACAGCCTTTTTAAATCCAGGTTGAGCCCTTTCGTGGTGTTTCTGACTCCACTCTGCCTGACCTGCTTGTCAGATCTCTGGGCCTGTTTCCAGTGTTCCTGTATGCTACGTTCCGGTGTTCCAGGGTTCCAGTGTTCCTGTACGTTAATGTTCCAGTGTTCCTGTATGCTAACGTTCCAGTGTTCCAGCGTTCCGGTGTGCCTGTATTCCGGGGTTCCTGTGCTCCAGCACCATGCGGATTAACCTGTACAAGTTCCTGAGTCTCGCGCTCCAGCTGTCGCTCCGGCGACATTGTTCTCCTCGCTATTGCATACACATTGTTGGTTCCAGAGTGCGGACGCTGGTTTGCTCCACTAAACCTGGTTGCGATATACATTGTTGGTTCCAGCGTGCGGACGCTGGTTTGCTCCACTAAACCTGGTTGCGATATACATTGCTGGTTCCAGCGTGCGGACGCTGGTTTGCTCCACTAAACCTGGTTGCGATATACATTGTTGGTTCCAGTGTGCGGTCGCTGGTTTGCTCCATTAAACCTGGTGACGCTATTTACCATTAGTCCCAACGTGTGGACGTTGGTTTGCTCCTGAACATCCAGTACGGTGGTCAGTCGCTGTCCACTTCCTTGCAGTTGTCTGATTATCCCTGGCATAGACTTCTGCTGATTAAGGTCTCTATACTTATGCTCTCTGCTGTCTTAGTCACCTGACAGCTGGTCTACTTGCTCAGGCTGCCCTGCCCGGTATTGGTGAGGCCGGTAGAACCTTGATGATCCATCCTGTAGGTTGCCTCACCCGGTATTGGCAGGGCCGGTAGAGCCTACTACATTACTCCTTTGGGCTGCACGGTATTGGTAAGGCCGGTAGAACCTTGTATTCACCATCTTTAAGGTTGCCTTACACGGTATTTGCAGAGCCGATAGAGCCTACATTCAGCATTCCATTGGGCTGCCTTGCCCGGTATTGGGAAGGCCGGTAGAACCGGTATACGTCATCTCACGGTTGCCTTACCCGGTATAGGCAAGGCCGGTAGAGCCTGTCATTAAAACTGTCACTTGGGTTGCCTTGCCCGGTATGTAGGCAAGGCCGGTAGAACCTATTGTATGTTCTATTACTGTTGTATTGTTATGTATGTTTACCCTACGGGGACTGCCTTTAACTTTTAATAAAGTTACGTTATTTTACCAAACCTTAAGTCTGAGAGTCTTTAAAAACCGTGACAGTACGAAAGGGCCATGACCTCAGACACTAATAGTGACGGTAACACACAGAATATCCATTGGAGGATGGATATACACGAGCAACATTTGGATCAGCTAGCGGTTGCTATCCAAACTATTCTTGAACGCACGGTACTTGCGGATAAGTCCGGTGCTAACCCGGTGGTCCCGCCAATTCTGACACCGGAGAATGAATCTAAGCCCTCAGGGGCCGCAGTCAAAGGGTTAACGGCTTCTGCACCCTTGCCGCTGAGATATGACGGTGACCCTCAATTATGCAGAGGGTTTATTAATCAACTTGAAATATTTATGGAATTGACGGCACACGCATTTCCTAGTGATTGCAGCAAGGTCGGGTTCATGATATCCCTGCTGACTGGCAGAGCACTGGCTTGGGCCAACCCACTTTGGGAAAATGCTAAACGTTGCACAAAGAATTTCTGTGATTTTATGCAATCTTTTCAGAGAGTATTTGAGCCTCCTGGTAGAACTACCTCTGCTGCTTAACGTCTCATGGAGATACAACAGGGCAGGCGCATGGTTGGCGATTATGCCATTGAATTCCGCACCTTGGCAGCAGAGGTAGGATGGAATAACGAGGCCCTGTTGGCAGCCTTTGCTCAAGGATTGAGTGACCAGATTAAAGATGAGATTGCAGCAAAAGATTTACCTACTGACCTAGATGATTATATCGAATACGTGATTCTAATTGACTCCAGAATACGTGAAAGATTAACCGCCAGAGAGCGACGAGTACAGTTAAAGAATAATGGGTCCAGTAGCATATTTTGCCCACCCAACCCTCCCTCTGCATCCAAACCTAGTGAACCTATTTTGGAACCAAGTGAACTTATGCAGGTGGGGTTCACTAGGTTAACTAAGGAGCAGAGAAAGTATCGCAAGACACAAGGATTATGTCTGTACTGCGGTAAAAATGGTTACCTGTTAAGATCTTGTCCGGTACGTCCGGGAAACGAACACACCTAGGGTACCTTGGGGGACAGGCCCTAGGTGGTGTCCAATCGTCCCCATTGTTGGGCACACTTAAACCCACCATACAGGTGGTATTGTCATGGGCACAATGCTCGGTTGAGGTTTTGGCCTTGGTTGATTCTGGTGCTGCTGGGTATTTTATGGACAATACCTTTGCTGAATTGCACGGGGTACCACGGATTCAGAGAGAAACCCCTCTTGCTATTGAAGCAATTGATGGCAGACCTTTGGAACCCGCCCAAGTTACTTTTGAATTGAGGCCCTTGTCCATGACTACTGGGGCTCTTAACAAGGAAGAGCAGCAGTTCCAATTAATTAATTCTCCTCACCATGCTGTGATTTTGGGCTTTCCTTGGTTACAGTTGCACAACCCACAATTTGATTGGCAGAAATGTGAGATTGCTGCTTGGTCTCAGTTCGGTATGGATAAGTGCGTTACCTATCCTGTTAAGGTCTTGTGCACCTCCCCTTCACTACCTGATGCCTACCAGCAGTTTAGCGACGTTTTCAGTAAGGGAGAGGCTGGCACCCTACCTCAGCACAGACCATACGATTGTCGCATAGAACTGAGTCCTGGAGCAGTACCACCGATGGGACGCACGTATCCATTGTCTTGTGAGGAGAACCAAGCTATGGAGGAATACATAGCAGATGCCCTCAGTAGAGGGATCATAAGGAAATCTATTTCTCCGGCCGGTGCCGGGTTCTTTTTTGTTAAGAAAAAAAGTGGCGAACTGCGACCTTGCATAGACTATCGTGGGCTGAATAAGCTGATGGCAAAAAATGCCTGCCCAATACCACTCATCGCCGAGCTGTTTGATAGACTTAAGGGGTCCTCGATTTTCACCAAATTGGACCTAAGGGCAGCCTACAATTTGATACGTATCAGAGCCGGTGATGAGTGAAAAACTGCCTTCAATACGAGATCTGGGCATTATGAATACCTAGTCATGCCATTTGGTTTATGTAATGCTCCTGCAGTATTTCAAGAACTGATCAATGACGTTCTTAGAGATATGTTACAATCTTGTGTTGCAGTCTATCTTGACGACATACTTATCCACTCCAAAGACCTGTCACAACACCTCAAGGATGTGTCTGAAGTCTTGCTGCCCTTACGAAAAAATAAATTATTCTGTAAACTGGAGAAATGCGAGTTCCACAAAACCAGTGTACCGTTTCTGGGGTTTATAATTGGCAAAGACGGCATTGCCATGGATAAAGAGAAATTGACGGCAGTCTTACAATGGCCTAAACCCAAGAGCCTCAAAGCCATCCAACGATTTCTGGGCTTCGCCAATTATTACAGGAAGTTTATTAAAAACTTCTCCTCTATTGTGAAACCTCTGTCTGACCTCACGCATAAGGGTGCTAACCCATCCCTCTGGCCGGTGGCTGCTGAAGAGGCCTTTGAGAAGTTGAAGGTAGCCTTTGCTGAAGCGCCTGTGTTGTCCCACCCTAATCCAATACTCCCCTTTAATTTGGAAGTTGATGCCTCAGATATTGGGGTCGGGGCTGTGCTCTCTCAGCGACAGGTTAAAGGCGGTACACTCAGACCCTGTGGATTCTTCTAAAAAAAATTGACTAGTGCTCAAAGTCATTACGAGATTAGTGATCGAGAATTACTGGCCATTATCCTCGCCCTCAAAGAATGGCATCATTTTCTTGAAGGCACAAAAAACCCGTTTTGATTCTAACTGATCACAAGAATCTGACGTATCTTTCTGAGGCCAAGAGACTGTCTTCTCGCCAGACCAGATGGGCACTATTTCTATCCCGATTCAATTTAGTTGTATCATACCTGCCGGGATCAAAGAATGTTAGGGCTGATGCTCTGTCTAGACAATTTGAAGCAGAGGTTGACAGAGAAGAGGTACCAGCACCTATCATTCAACCTGATCAAATATTGGCTACCATACGTACTAGTATTACTTCACCACTAGGGGAGGAGATTTTGGCATCCCAAGCCTCTGCTCCTCATGAGACTCCAGTGGGCAAATGTTTTGTCGCTGAGCCATTCCGTACTCGATTACTTGAGACCTACCACTCCTCTAAGGCTGCGGGACATATTGGTAGGGATCAGTTGTTATGGTCTCTCTCTCAGCTATTTTGGTGGCCTTCTATGAGAGCAGATTGTGCCAATTTTACGAATGCCTGTGCCACCTGTGCCCATGCCAAAACCCCTAGACATCTCCCTGTGGGCTTGCTTCAGCCGGTGCCTAATGGTGAACGCCCTTGGTCTCACGTCTCTATTGACTTTATTGGAGAATTGCCCAGGTCTAGAGGGTACTCCTTCATATTGATGGTGGTAGACAGGTTCTCTAAAATGGCACACTTCGTACCCCTCCGTGGCCTTCCTTCGGCCAAGGAACTGGCAATGGTATTCGCTCGAGAAGTATTTCGGTTACATGGAGTACCCAGGGTGCTGGTGTCTGACAGGGGGAGCCAGTTTGTGTCCAGATTCTGGAGGGCATTTTGCGAACAGATGGGCATACAGCTATCATTTTCCTCGGCATATCATCCCGCTGAGAGGGCCAATCAAGGATTGGAACGGTTTCTGCGATGTTTTGTGACTGACCATCATGATAATTGGGCCGACTTGTTGCCTTGGGCAGAGTTCGCCAGGAACTGCGCAGTTAATTCTTCCTCCGGGAGCTCTCAGTTTTTGATCAATTATGGGTTCCAACCCTGTCTGCTCCCGGATTCCTTTCAATCACAGCAGATTCCAGCTCTGGATGAGCATATAGAGCAACTCCGTTCCACATGGGCACAAGTTCAGAGGGCATTGGGCCAGTCTTTTCAGCGACATCAGCGTCATGCCAATTGCAGAAGGCCTCCAGCGGTTTCCTTCCAAGTCGGGGATAGAGTATGTCTGTCCTCCAAGAATCTAAAGCTCAAGGTCCCATCTAATAAGCTGGCACCTCGGTTCATTGGTCCGTACAAGATCATTCGCAAAATTAACCCTGTTTCTTATGCCTTGGAATTGCCTGCTTCTATGCGCATTCATAATGTATTCCATGTGTCTCTCCTTAAACCTCTGGTTTGTAACCGTTATACTACCACACCTGTGAGGCCAGGTCCTGTTGAAGTCGAGGGGCAGGAGGAGTATGAGGTACAAAACATTATTGATTCCCGCAGACGTAGAGGAGGGGTGCAGTATCTGGTGCATTGGAAAGGTTATGGTCCTGAGGATCGTTCCTGGGTAGACAGTAAGGACCTTCATGCACCCAAGTTACTACGAGTATTTCATGCCAAATACCCTCAGAAGCCTGGACCCTACTCTAGGAGAGGGGGTCTTTGAAAGGGGGGTACTATCACGGTGCCCGTGATTCGTGCTGCTCTGTGTCTGTCACTTGCTGAGTATTCGTGATTGGCTGTCTGTCATTAGCCCTCCTCACACAGCCTTTTTAAACCCAGGTTGAGCACTTCCAGGTTGTCCTTTCGTGGTGTTTCTGACTCCACTCTGCCTGACCTGCTTGTCAGATCTCTGGGCCTGTTTCCAGTGTTCCTGTATGCTACGTTCCGGTGCTCCAGGGTTCCAGTGTTCCTGTACGTTAATGTTCCGGTGCTCCAGCGTTCCAGTGTTCCTGTATGCTAACGTTCCGGTGTTCCAGCGTTCCGGTGTGCCTGTATTCCGGGGTTCCTGTGCTCCAGCACCGTGAGGGTTAACCTGTACGAGTTCCTGAGTCTCGCGCTCCAGCTGTCGCTCTGGCGACATTGTTCTCCTCGCTATTGCATACACATTGTTGGTTCCAGAGTGTGGACGCTGGTTTGCTCCACTAAACCTGGTTGCGATATACATTGTTGGTTCCAGCGTGCGGACGCTGGTTTGCTCCACTAAACCTGGTTGCGATATACATTGTTGGTTCCAGCGTGCGGACGCTGGTTTGCTCCACTAAACCTGGTTGCGATATACATTGTTGGTTCCATCGTGCGGACGCTGGTTTGCTCCACTAAACCTGGTTGCGATATACATTGTTGGTTCCAGCGTGCGGACGCTGGTTTGCTCCACTAAACCTGGTTGCGATATACATTGTTGGTTCCAGCGTGCGGTCGCTGGTTTGCTCCATTAAACCTGGTGATGCTATTTACCATTAGTCCCAAAGTGTGGACGTTGGTTTGCTCCTGAACATCCAGTACTGTGGTCAGTCGCTGTCCACTTCCTTGCAGTTGTCTGATTATCCCTGGCATAGACTTCTGCTGATTAAGGTCTCTATACTTATGCTGTCTGCTGTCTTAGTCACTTGACAGCTGGTCTACTTGCTCAGGCTGCCCTGCCCGGTATTGGTGAGGCCGGTAGAACCTTGATGATCCATCCTGTAGGTTGCCTCACCTGGTATTGGCAGGGCCGGTAGAGCCTACTACAGTACTCCTTTGGGCTGCCCTGCCCGGTATTGGTAAGGCCGGTAGAACCTTGTATTCACCATCTTTAAGGTTGCCTTACCCAGTATTGGCAGAGCCGGTAGAGCCTACATTCAGCATTCCATTGGGCTGCCTTGCCCGGTATTGGTAAAGCCGGTAGAACCGGTATATGTCATCTCACGGTTGCCTTACCCGGTATAGGCAAGGCCGGTAGAGCCTGTCATTAAAACTGTCACTTGGGTTGCCTTGCCCGGTATTTAGGCAAGGCCGGTAGAACCTATATTATGTTCTATTACTGTTGTATTGTTATGTATGTTTACCCTACTGGGACTGCCTTTAACGTTTAATAAAGTTAAATTATTTTACCAAACCTTAAGTCTGAGAGTCTTTAAAAACCATGACAAAGATAAAACGAAGTATTACTATCCCTTTAATCAGAAACAAAGTAAAAGTAAAATAATGCACTAACATGACACCCATCTTGGGCTGTATGCATATAAGTGATCCCAACCCCGATAGCCAACCTTCTGTGCCCACTTAGTCCTTTTGTGTGAGTCAGTACTTGAGAGTCCCTCTGAGTTGTGATTATGGAGCAATAGGATATGTAATGTGCTTTACTGGCTCATTGAATGCTGTAAAGGACCTTTCACCTCCTGCCATCTCTTTCACCGTTTGCATCTTCAAACCCTCCCCACCCCTTTTCACCACTTTGAATCTTATTCTCCCTTTTGCAGCTCTGCCTGCACCTCCCTCCCTTTTGCAGCGTAAGGTTTAAGGGCTGATCTGGTACTCCCCAGGCCAGGATGCAGAGTTTATGTTTGTATCACAACACTCCATTATAGATATGCTGCACTGCTAATGTTATGAAAACAGAGTCGACCCAAGTGTTCTTTGCCCTTTCCCCAATTAGTTCACAGCAACAAGGCTGAAGATAAAGTGGATTGGCTCTCCATTACTGCAACACTACCAAAGCAGGATCATTATAACGCCACATTTTAACAGACACTACTTTAATGTATCGTGGTGTAGGGAACACAGGGGCCAGCATACTGTAGCATCCTGGCCTGGGAGATGTGTCAAAGAGGTCCTCCATCTACTGTCCCAAGGCCTCCCTCCCTCTCTCTCTCTCTCCTCCCCCACATCTCTCGTTTTCACTTGCTTGCTTCACTCTCTCTCTATGCTAGCATATGCATAAATAAGACATACAAATATACACGCTGTAACTGCTACCCCTTAACGTTCCATTATTGATTAACCCCTTGAATGCTAGCGGTGTCTACAACACATTGCATAAAACTGCTCAGTGCGTAAACTACATATTGACACTAAATAAGACAAACATGAATCACAAATGCAATTAATGGCACCGACATTCAACAAAACTTATTAAGCAAAATAAATATTTTGGACAACAGAAGTAACATTCAATGAAAACCTATATACTTATACTTATTTAATATATTCTTAACTGTTTTATTGCATCAAATATGTTGCAGAAAAGTCATTAGTATTTGTTACTTGGGTAGTCTCAATTTTGCTAATCAAACTTTTTGAGAAATATTAGTTAGCAAATTGCGCTTACAAATAATATACTGCAATTTACATTATGGAGTCATTAGAACAGAAACATGCTGTGGCATACAGAATATGTACATAGGAAAGATACCTGTGCTGCCGTATAGCATATGTACAAAGACAAACGTACTAGTATACAGTGTATGTACAGAGATAAACATTGTAATATACCCTGGGTTCATTGGACAGTGATATCTGCTGTAATATACAATGTACATTAGACAGATACATTCTGTAATATACAATTCATGCACACTGGACTCAGATACATGCTGTAGTATAAAGTGTATGTAAATAGAACAGAGCTACATGCTGTAGCATACCATTAACAGGACAGATACTTGATGTAGAATACAGCATCTAAAGACTAGACAGTTCACCTCTATAACATACAGTCTGCATAAATGATAGAGATGTATATTATATATACACAGTGTCTTTGCAAAAAGCAGATGCACCTACTATAAAGGCACCTTCTATAGTTTATGATGTTTATACAATAGTACCATAAAATTTCAGGCCATGGAAGTACTGCACCCAAACAAAACGCATATCTGTGTTGCAGTAATGTTTGAATAAAACAGCTCTCGGCAGTGGGAACACACTTGTTTTACTGAGCAGGATTAAACTTGCAATATGTTTTCTTCCCATATTAAGCATTACTATTCCTACCAGAAAATAGGGTATCTAGTCTAAGGGATTTTAGGCCACATGTTCATAAGGAAAGTATAATTCCAGGGCAAGCCAGCTGTACCACGGGGCAGGGTTCCCAAAATCCTGATTGATTTAAAAGGGACTTTTAACTTCTCTAGCATTAAAAGGGTTAAAAGCCCCTTTAAATGAATGATAATTAAATTATTTTGTCTTCAGCTGGTTTGGCCCAAATCTACTCTATGTTTCTTTCAGACAAAAAGGCACAGAGTCAGTAACTAGCACAGCAGTTCTCAGTTAAGAGATATCCGTGACCCTTTGAGTGCCAGAGAGGTATCCAATGCATTGCAACATAATGTTCCAGATACTTCTTTGATACGCAAAGTCACTAACTGGCACAACAGTTCTCAGTTATGAGATATCCGTGACCCTATGAATGCCAGAGAGGTATCCACTGCATTGCAACATAATGTTCCAGATACTTCTCTGATACGCAGAGGGTTAAATCATGCAGTTACTGGTACTTGGAAAAAACTTGGAAACTATGTCAAGGAATAACATAAGTGTTTCAATGACCTGAACATTCTAAAAAAACATGTAATATCCTCTTACTCACATGTTACAGTGACTGCATACTGATACACTGGTAACTTTATCAGTGGTTTTATCTAAGATTTCAACATGGACTTCAAAAGGAATCTGTGAGATAAACCCAGGGATAACATTTATCAACTGCAATGTAATCTAGGTCTGTGTATGCTACAGTGATATATTTCTCAGCAGATACAGGGTAAACCAAAGTCAGTGCTTTTATCCTCTGTGCAGTCACTTGTGTATATAACACAGCAGATGGCCAGTCAGAAATTAACATATTAACAAAGTTGATGAGGGAAAGAAAATGCACCAATCAGCCTCAGCCTTTACCATATCACCCTTGTTCACCCAAAAAAAAAAAAAAAAACTAGACATTTCCAATTAAACCCCAAGTGAGTAAAACTATCCTTCCTGACTCCAGAAGACAGTGTGATATTTCTGTGGATCAACATCCTATCTGCATTGAAACAACTATCCTAATTCTTACCCTTGTTCTGAGATCAAATGGTATCCACTATTTTTATGAAAGAATTCCACGACTACCTTTTACTTTTGCTTAGCTATCAGAGTAAATAGTTTCTTCACAGAGTTATTTGCATTGGCCTTGAATATATGTGGAAATGGTAATCAAATCACCCCTTGAACATCTCTTTTCTAATATAAACAAACCCAGTCTCTTTTTTTGATAAAATCTTACAATCCCACTGTCAGTTTTATTTGACATCTACATACTTTTTCCAGTGCAATAATGTCTTAAATTAAAAAAACTGGTGGCCAAAATTGTACTCCATACACTAGATGAAGCCTTAGCAAGGAATATTCTCATCACATGCATCTATAACTGGTTTTATACATGATAGTAACCTATTGGATCTGTGTAACACTGAACACTGTGCCATTTATTGTCTATCACTACTCTTAAATCTTTCTCTAACAAGGATAACCCAAGTAGTTTCCTAAATTAGCGTGCGTGTAGCATGGATTTTCTGCCACCCAAATGCATAACGTTACATTTACCTAAATTAAGCCTCAGCTGCCTCTTGGATGCCCATTCACTCAGCATAACATCCTGCTCTGCATTTCTTTCTTTCACTGTTGACGGTCATCACACTGAGAAACTACTTTCAATACTGACTTCAGGATCATTAACAAATTGAAAAGCATTGGGACCAGGACTTAACCCTGGAACACACCACTTACAAATTTATCCAACTTCAAAAGCTTCAATTTACAACAGCTTTTCATTCTATCTTTTAACCACTTCTCTAACCAGGCACAGATTTCATCTTCCAATTTAATTTATGTATTACCTTGTGACACTCAACAAATGTCCAAGTACACAACATTAACAACACACTTGTTAAAGTTACTGCTTACTCTTTCGCAGAGTGCAATTAAAATAGTTTAACATGATATATTCTTTATAAAACCATTCTGTCTTTTACTAATAATGTTGCTGGCTATCATGCAGTCCTGTCAGTTAGTAATCCTTCTAACATCATCCTATATAATAATTCGCTAAATCGTGTGTAACGCCGCGACATGCGCAGTACACACTGTTGCGAGTGCTGCAGTCATGCGCAGTAGAGACTGCCCACCCCGCGGCTGATACAGAGCTGGGCACAATATGGAAGTTAAACACACAGGTCCTATGTTTAGATCTTGTCCCCTTTTAAAATAGTACTACATCTGCTTTGCTACAATCATAGGGCACTATGCCCGATGATAATGAATTAATAAATGTTAAGTATCCTTGCTATTACTGAAGGAAGCTCCTTAAATACGCTTTTCCAGTCCCTTTTGGACTTTGTCCTCAGTAAGTCATGTTCATGACAGAGGAAATTCTGTTATTATGCTTTTATGCCCACAACATGTCACTGTTGCTTCGTTTGCGTGTAAGGAATTAAATAATCTGTATAAGATATCAGTCATTGCCTTGTCCTTATTAATTAATTTACCTGTCTCAGTATCAGATGTAACCCTTTGAGTGCCAGGTAGTTATCCAACACATCGATAAGCAATGCGTTGGATACCCATCTGGCACTCAGTGTGTTAATATTTGTGCCTTATTCATACTTGTAGAATGTTTAGGATTTCTTATCCTCTTTTTTGCAATACTTTTCTCTTTCAGTTTTATCTAGACTAATTTCTTTTCCAGATTTAATTGCATATTTTTGTTTTAAATGTTGCCTCTAACTTATATCTAATTTATGTATTTTAAAAGCCTGTTACTTATTCTTCATTTCCCTGTGAACCACTTTATTAAGCCACATTGGTCTTAAGTTATTATTTTTCTATTCATTCCCCAATTATCTATACTGATAAGTATATTTCTCCAAAAGCATTCTGAACAAATTTCATCTTTCATGTGCATTTTTATCTTTGAAGATTACATTACATTGAATGCCTCAAATACAGCTTTTTTTAGCTATGTAAATTGAGCCGTTTTAAAATTAAATGTTTTAGTTTAACAGATTTCTCAATAAATTTCAAAAGGATACCATAATATAGTCACTGATTCCCAAGCTCTCAAAGTGTTTCTATACATCACTATGTGTAAGTGTAAATGACAGTGTACACCTCTATCCTGTGTACCTCAGTTCTGTGTATGGTCACACTGTGCATACAACTATAGATTGCTGTGTCCTGTGTTCAGTTTTACAGTGTACTAGCAAAAACGGCAAGGCTTTGCCGGTGCGAAAAAAAGAGGTAAGGGATGGCCAGTAGGAAAACCAAGCTTTGTTCCACTGATATACCACTCTACAGTGCTTGGGAACCCAGCTCTATTCCAGTGGCGTACACACATACCACAGTACAGTGCCTGAGAACCCAACTACTCCTTGGTTTTCTGAATTACTCCCCTTATGTAACCCTTACTTGTAGAATATCAATTCTCCATTTGATGCGTGAAACGTTCCCTTTCAGTGGTAGACAGTGTTTGATACCTCTCTTGCATTCAGAGGGTTAATTAGTTTTCTCTTACTGACAGGACTGCCAGAGTGCATGCTTTATGCTGTAGGGTTCTGCTGTCTCTTCTACCATGTGTGCCTTCGCCACTTCTCTTGCACCCCTCATATCTTGTCCTCCTTGTAAGCTGCTTTCACAGGAAGTTCGGCGAATGCAGTACACATACTATTGAGTTTACTTGAAGCACTGACAGTTCAGTGCAAATAAACACACTCCATGTCTCTTTATCCTCTTCTGCGATTGTAGTCCACTGCCTCTGTATCCTTCTCCTTAGTCCTGCTCCACTCTCTTTGCTCCTGTGTCCCTGGCAGTAGTAAATAGGAATAGTAAAGATTGTGAAATATTGACGGCAGTCTGTATAATTTATTTACATTTTTTTTTAGAAAATATTTTCTCTTTCGTCCACTATATAACTCACAGGTACCATGGGGAGGAGGCAGCTCCTCCTAGTGGGCTGGAACAGTTCTAAAAGAAGTGCAGGGGTGGAGCCTCCCCCTCCTCCATATCAGGCTACCTCACTAAGCCCCACCCAGATCGATTTGTTCCAAGATCCTGGTTAGAAGGTTGAGAACACTTCTGCTTAGATTTTAGTTGTTTTATTATTTTTTCTTAGATATGGAGTATCCAAATTCCCCCATTAGGCAGATTACCATTACTGGCTTACCCTGGAGGATTGCCCAGTTATCAGCTGCTGTTGTGGACCCTGTGCAGCCCTGGGAGAGAATCATGCAACCCCTGTCTCTCTCTCCAGAAGGAGTCTCTCTGAGTAATCTGAAGAAATAAGACCTACAAAAAAGGTGAGCAACCCTTTGAGTGCTATAGTCCACTTGTCCCACAGTCCCCTCTGCACAGGAGTCTTTCTGGAGTTTCTTATAACTCCTGCACCTATGCTGGGTAATTTATCCATCTTTTTCTCTGGGTCTTGGAGCACTTTGAGCTGTTTTGTGGTAATTAACCCCTTCCCTGCCATTTTATTGGTTTGAGGGACTTGTATCTCATTTTCCCTTTGGATTCATGAGTTTTTATTATGTGTTCTATTTGTGTTTTGGGAGTTTTATTCACTTAACGATTTTGGGTTTTTTTATTCACTTAACGATTTTCAGTTTATTTGACTTCAGTTCCTTAACGCATAGCCTCAATTGCTCCATTGACTTCTATGGGACAGACTGCTTTGGGACATATCTCTGCTTTTGGGGTACTTCCTTGAGAGAAATCACATTTCCCATATTTCCAGTTTCGCTGGGCTTTTCTCTGATAGGCTCTGAGTTTGGATGCCATTTTCTTTCTCTCTTGGGCTGAGTACCCTGCACAGGGCTTGGATTCCTTAACTCTCCTCCTCAGGTTAACTCTTCTCCTACCAGATAAATACATTTCAGGCTTTATGGGGTGATTTTATTAATCTGGGTGACAGTATTTGGGTTCCCTATTACAGTAAGACACGTCTCCTGTTAGGATGGCGGCTATGCCTAAGGCTAAGGACTCAGGGTCGTCTTTGACCCCCCCTTGCTTACTGTTCCTCATGCCAAGCAGGGCTTTCCAGGGAGCACTCAGGTCACTTATGCCCCTGATATGCTGTGGCCCCTGCTTCTCTGCCAGGGCCCTCCAGCCATGAACAAGAGCCACATTGGGTCAAGGACTTAAAGTCCTCTATGGCACAGTTTCCTCCCTCTTCAGGGGGTTCTACAGTCTTGGAAGCCCCCCACTTTGTTCAGGTGTGTGGCCCCTAAGGCCCCTGGTATTCCTGGTCTCTCTGATTCCTCTGAGGAGGATTCATTTGAAGAGTCTGAGGATGGCAAGTGTGCAGAAGGGGCTTATTCCCATACCTATGGTGACCCCTTTGAGGCTGACCCTGAACCCTCTGCTAAGGGTCTCATCAAGGAGGTTTTAACTACCCTTAACATTCCATTTAACCCTGTAGAAGCACAGTCTGCTTCTGATGTCTTTCAAAGGCACAAGAAGTCCTGCACTATGTTCCACCTAATCCAACTCGAGATAAGGTTATCCTGGATAAGTGGAAAACTTGTTCTCGCCAAGAGATTCTGTAAGCTGTATCCCTTTTCTGATGCAGCCTTGGCTCAGTGGGCTATACCTCCTCAGGTTGTTCACCCTATTTCCTGACTGTCTAAATCCACTGCTTTGCCCTTGGCGGATGCCACGGCACTTAAGGATTTAACTGATAGGAAGCTTGAAGCCATCTTGTAGTCTGCCTGCGCTGCTATCGGTGCCTTCTTGAACTTTTCCTTGGCTTCTGTGTGGGTTACTAGAGCCAATGCTGTTTGGACTGAATAGCTTGCTGACGCTGTCCGTAAAGGTGCCCCTAAGGAGAACCTTTTGGCCATTTTAATCAACATGTCTGAGCCTGAGAACTATGTAACTGATGCTGTCAGGCTTGAGGCTAAGTCTTCTGCCTTTTCTGTGGCTGCCTGACTCACTCAGTGGTTTAAGATTTGGTCACTCATTTCACTCCCTTTTCAGGGTACGTCTCTTTCAAAACAAAGCGCAAAGGCTGAGTCCAGGTGGGTCTCAGACCAGCACCCCGCTCTACACCCCTAAGCCCAGGCAGCAGTGGAGGTCTATGCACTCCTCTACCAATCCCAAATCCACCAAACCTTCTTCAGCATGACTCGCCGAACCTGGTCCTCATCTCCCTGTGGGTGGTTGCCTGCAGCATTTTTCAAGCAGCCTCTATTGCAGATCGGTGGGTATTACAGGTGGTTTCAGGATTCCCTTTGTATCCCTGCCTCACTTCAGATTCTTCCTTTCTCGTTCCCCTCTGGGTCATGAAAAGTTAAGTCTTTTCAATGGGGTGGTACATGCTCTCTTGGACAAGGGAGTCCTGACTCCGGTACCTCCGCAAGAGAGAGTTCTAGGTTTCTATTCAAACCTCTTTGTGGTTCCCAGGATGGATGGCATCAGTCTGTTGCGTTCCGGTTACCTTCCTCCTGTTCCGTCGGGCGGCTCGCGTCTGGCCATCGCGTGTGCGCATGCGCGGCCTTTCTTTTCTCTCTTCCGGGTTTCGGGCGCGGCCAACGTCATGACGCGTGACGTCAGACGCCTCCGCCTTTAAAAGACCGCACCGGTAGGGTTCGCACGCTCTTGCGTCGAGTTCCCTTTGATGCCAGTGTCCCTCAGTGCGCTCTCGCTTATTTCTCGCCGGATTGTTTCCCTTTCCTTGCCAGTTACCTTGCATGTGTCTCAGCCTGCCCTTGACCTCGGATTCGGCCTTACCCTTGCATGTGTCTCAGCCTGCCCTTGACCTCGGATTCGGCCTTACCCTTGCATGTGTCTCAGCCTGCCCTTGACCTCGGATTCGGCCTTACCTTGCATGTGTCTCAGCCTGCCCTTGACCTCGGATTCGGCCTTACCTTGCATGTGTCTCAGCCTGCCCTTGACCTCGGATTCGGCCTTACCTTTTGCATGTAATCAGCCTGCCCTGACCTCGGCTTGTCCCTCACTTCGGTTTTCGGTTTGTCCCTCTGGCGGGGTTCTTCCTCTCATTGCTCAGCTCAGTCTGTTCCATCTCCAGAGCATACTTCCTTGCCACTTGCTAGTCTCTGTGTTATTCCATTTTCACAGAGTCAGTATCCAAGAGGCATACACGGAGCTAGTACTCAGGTGGCCAACAGTACGCAAGAGCCCCCATAGCTCTCTACATGGAACCAGCTGGGTTGATAGATGCCCTGAACTCCCTGGGAAACCGGATTTCGGCCTTGACCCTAACTGTACAGGAGCTGCAATCTAACCAGGCCCATCTACAACAACAACTCCTTGACCTACAGCCTAGCATACCACCTCCCGCTGCCCCTGCCGCAGCTGCTAGTCATCCTGCCGTGGCTGGCGACCGTCCGCATTACCCGGAGCCAAGGGTGCCACTCCCAGATCGGTTCACTGGAGACCGTAGCAAGTATCAAACGTTTATCACCTCCTGTGAACTACTGTTCGATATCAATCCTCATACTTACGCCACAGACTATATTAAGGTCCGCACCGTTATCGCACTCTTGACTGGCGAACCACAGACCTGGGGACATCATCTCCTTCAGAGCAACAGCCCGTTATTGGCAACCTGGGCTGACTTTCGTCAAGCCATGGACACTCTTTATGATGACCCTTTTCGGATCTCCACTGCCCAGACCGCCTTGCGATCCCTCAATCAGGGAAGGAGACCAGTGGAGGATTACGTCGCAGAATTTCGTCGTTTATCTTGCGATTCACGGTGGAACGAGGCTGCTCTATACGACCAGTTTCGGCTTGGGCTATCAGAGGCCCTCAAGGATGAGCTGGCCAGAGTCACACAGCCTGAAGGCCTGGAAGCCCTGATACGTCTTGCGACTCAGATCGATAGGAGATTAAGAGAGAGACGTCGTGAAAAACTCGCCATGGCACCGTTGCCCCCCAGACGTCCTACGGTCCCTCCTTCTATGGAACCCGTCACTGGTGCCACTTCAGCACCTCTAGAAGAACCTATGCAGGTTGGGGTGGTCAGAGGCCCCTTGTCTAAAGCAGAGAAGGAGCGCCGCAGGCAGTGGAACCTTTGCCTATATTGTGGGGAGACAGGCCACATGCTGCGTTCTTGTCCTTCCAGACCTCGTGCTCCTCAGGGTAAGGGTCGTCCTTGTTTTCCCACCTCACCTCTTATGCCTCTCACCATGGCCTCTTACCTGTCTGTTTCTGTCATTTTGCAGTGGAAAGACCAGCGAACTGAATTGGTAGCCATGATCGACTCGGGAGCCAGCAGTTGCTTCATGAATCAGGAACTAGCTCATGCCTTAAAGGTACCAGTTCAGCAGAAGCCACAACCACTCAGAATCCAGATGGCTGACCAACGCAGTCTTCAATCCGGTCCTATCGTACTAGAGACCCTACCTTTATCCTTGCGGTTCCCTTTAGGTCATGAGGAGCGATTACAGTTTGATGTTATGCCATCACTACTTTTCCAGCTCATTCTGGGGTTACCCTGGCTCCGCACTCATGACCCTACAATCAAATGGTCTTCTGCCAAGATAGTCTTCGATTCCCTCCACTGTACTAGGAACTGTTTCCCAACCACCGCAGTAACAACTCTTTCTTCCTCTACGATCAAGGGTTTGCCCCTTCAGTACCGGGATTACTCTGATGTTTTCGATGAAAAAGGCGCTTCCCTTCTACCCCCTCACAGGTCCTATGATTGCCCAATCGAGCTCCTACCCGGAGCTGCGATCCCTTACGGACATATCTATCCACTTACTGGACCAGAAACCCTTCATCTGAAGAACTACATTACTGAAAGTCTACGTCAAGGGTTTATCTGTCCATCCACATCCCCCGCTGGAGCAGGGATCTTCTTCGTACCCAAAAAAGATGGGGGACTACGTCCCTGCGTTGACTACAGAGAACTAAATAAGATAACCGTTAAGAACAGGTACCCGCTCCCATTGATCCCTGACTTGCTGGAAAGGGTGTCCACTGCCAAGGTATTCACCAAGATAGACTTACGAGGTGCATACAACCTTGTCCGCATCCGCAAGGGAGACGAGTGGAAGACGGCATTCCGTACCCGCTTCGGGCATTTTGAGTATAGAGTGATGCCTTTTGGGTTGTGTAACGCCCCTGCCACGTTCCAGCACTTCATCAACGATGTGTTCAAGGACCTCATGGACATGTTCATCATCATATACCTGGACGATATTCTTGTCTATTCCCCCTCCCTGACCGAACACCGGAAACACGTCGCGACGGTACTAACCCGTCTCCGTGTTCACGGTTTGTTTGCTAAACTTGAAAAATGCATTTTCGAGACTACGGAAATAAGTTTTTTGGGGTTCCTGATCTCTCCTGGCTGCATAAAGATGGACCCTCGAAAGATTACTGCTATCCTGGACTGGCCCACACCTACAGATAAAAAGGCAGTACAGCGTTTTCTCGGCTTTGCCAATTTTTATCGCAGATTCATACGGGGTTTTTCAAGCCTTATAACCCCTTTGACCGTTCTCACCCGAAACAGCACTCGTTTCCTATGGGCTGCAGAAGCACAAAAAGCTTTTGATGCCCTTAAAACAGCCTTTACCCAAGCTCCTGTTCTTCAACAACCCGACACCACCAAACCGTTTCTTCTGGAGGTCGACGCCTCCAACGAAGCCACTGGAGCGGTACTCTCACAACGAGCAATTCATGACGACCAAGTCCATCCTGTTGCTTTCTTCTCCAAGAGACTTAGTACAGCTGAACAGAATTATGACATAGGGGACAAGGAATTGCTAGCCATTAAGAGAGCACTAGAAGAATGGCGTCATTTACTAGAAGGATCTCCTAACCCAGTCACCATTTACACAGACCACCGCAACCTAGAGTATCTCCGGGAAGCTCGTAGGTTACGACCTCGGCAGGCTAGATGGGCTCTCTTTTTCTCCCGTTTCCAAATGCATATCACCTACAGGCCTGGAACCAAAAACGGGAAAGCTGATGCTCTGTCACGGATCCACAGCCCCACTTCCTCTGTTATCGAACCACCGGACACCATTCTTCGTCCTCATCATTTCCTAGTGTAAACAGTGATTTGATGAATAGACTGCAGCAAGAAACCACTGCTTCTCCCTTGTTGGTACAACGATATGCACTAACCTTTTCCGATGGACTCCTATATAAAAACCAACTTGTGTATGTACCTTCTTCACTTCGTCAGGAAGTGCTACACCTGCATCACGATATTCCGGCTGCGGGCCATGGAGGAATCAAGCAGACTATGGAGATGTTACAAAGACGATTCTGGTGGCCCAGTATGAGAACCGATGTTCTATCCTTTGTTTCCTCATGTGATATCTGCAACCGATCAAAGAGTCTACACAACAAACCGACTGGATTGCTCCTCCCGCTTCCAATTCCTGAGGGACCCTGGCGAGATGTATCTATGGACTTTATAGTAGATCTCCCACCATCCAACAATCATAACACCATCCTTGTAGTCATCGACCGGTTCACAAAACTGGCACACTTTATCCCTATTTCCGGTCTTCCATCGGCTGCTCAGACCGCCGATCTATACTTGCAACACATCTTTCGTCTTCATGGCGCACCACTTACCATTACGACAGATCGTGGAACGCAATTCACTTCAAAGTTTTGGAAAGCATTCTGCTCTAGTCTACACATAAAGAGAAACCTGTCCTCTGGATATCACCCTCAAACTAACGGACAGACAGAACGTACGAACCAGACCCTTGAACAATACCTGCGCTGTTTCTCTACCCACTTACAGGACAACTGGTCGCATCTCCTTCCACAAGCGGAATTTGCTTACAATA
Organism: Rhinophrynus dorsalis; assembly: GCA_037306005.1. NCBI lineage: Eukaryota > Metazoa > Chordata > Amphibia > Anura > Rhinophrynidae > Rhinophrynus > Rhinophrynus dorsalis. The sequence goes on from CM074718.1 coordinate 566,043,213, forward strand.
ACCATTATCATCGTACTCTCCATACCTCTCCTTTCTACGCCACCTATGGTTACCACCCTGCTCTTTTACCTGATTTAGCACCCAAGACTTCTGTACCTTCTGCTAACCAACGGATACAAGAATTGCAGCAATGCCACCAAGAATTACGCCATTTACTACAACACATGCAATCAACCTATAAAGACCAAGCTGACAAACACCGCCATAAAAGTCCTCCCTACGCCATTGGTGATAAAGTATGGCTCTCTTCTGCCCACGTGCGACTATCATGCCCCTCACGGAAGCTAGGTCCCCGCTTCCTGGGCCCGTTTAGCATTGAACGTATCGTTAACCCGGTAACATACCGCCTCGCATTGCCGGCAACATGCAGAATGCACCCAACATTTCACGTGTCACAGTTGAAACCTTGGGTTCCAAGTCCATTTCCCAATAGGGAACCTGCACGTCCACCTCCGCTCATTGTGGATGGATCCGAGGAATACGAAGTCCAAGAGATCCTGGACTCTCGGTACAGACGAGGACGACTGGAATACCTGGTCCACTGGAAGGACTATGGGCCTGAAGATCGTTCCTGGGAACCCTGTTCTAATCTGAACGCCCCTGCATGCCTCAGGACCTACCACCTGACTCATCCTGAACGACCAGGCCCTGTCACCGCCCGGAGGGCGTCCGTGAGGGGGGGGAATCTGTTGCGTTCCGGTTACCTTCCTCCTGTTCCGTCGGGCGGCTCGCGTCTGGCCATCGCGTGTGCGCATGCGCGGCCTTTCTTTTCTCTCTTCCGGGTTTCGGGCGCGGCCAACGTCATGACGCGTGACGTCAGACGCCTCCGCCTTTAAAAGACCGCACCGGTAGGGTTCGCACGCTCTTGCGTCGAGTTCCCTTTGATGCCAGTGTCCCTCAGTGCGCTCTCGCTTATTTCTCGCCGGATTGTTTCCCTTTCCTTGCCAGTTACCTTGCATGTGTCTCAGCCTGCCCTTGACCTCGGATTCGGCCTTACCCTTGCATGTGTCTCAGCCTGCCCTTGACCTCGGATTCGGCCTTACCCTTGCATGTGTCTCAGCCTGCCCTTGACCTCGGATTCGGCCTTACCTTGCATGTGTCTCAGCCTGCCCTTGACCTCGGATTCGGCCTTACCTTGCATGTGTCTCAGCCTGCCCTTGACCTCGGATTCGGCCTTACCTTTTGCATGTAATCAGCCTGCCCTGACCTCGGCTTGTCCCTCACTTCGGTTTTCGGTTTGTCCCTCTGGCGGGGTTCTTCCTCTCATTGCTCAGCTCAGTCTGTTCCATCTCCAGAGCATACTTCCTTCCCCCTTGCTAGTCTCTGTGTTATTCCATTTTCACAGAGTCAGTATCCAAGAGGCATACACGGAGCTAGTACTCAGGTGGCCAACACAGTCACTCTATCCTGGACCTCAAGGACATTGACTCTTTTGTGGTCCATACTCACTACAAGATGGAGTCTTTAACCTCTGTCATCACAGCAATGTGTCCAGGGGAATTTCTGGCCTCTCTGGATCTGCTTGATGCTTAACTGCATGTTCCAATTCATCCGGACAGTCAGAAGTATCTCAGGTTTTCTTGCACTCTGGGACACTTCCAATTCGACTCTCTCCCCTTCGGGCTCACCACTGCTCCTCAGGTGTTTGCACTTGTCTTAGGCGAATTGATTGATTTCCTGCACACCAGGGGGATCCAGGTGACTCCGTACATGGACGACCTTCTGCTGAAGGCACCTTCCAGGGATTTCCTGGACTGTCAGGTCCAGGATTGTGCTCAGATTCTCCACCAGCATGGATGGATACTGACCATGGACAAGTCTGCCCCTGTTCCTTCTCAGAATCTGGTTTTCCTGGGTCTCCTGTTCTACACCTGTCAGGGCATGGTCCATCTGACAGAGGATTCTGTTCAGCAGATCACGAACGAGGTGTCCCATGCTCTGGAGTGGCCTAAGCCCCAGTATGAAGTTCTTTTCCCTTGTAGGCAAGATGATATCTATTATGGAGGCGGTTCCGTACTCCATGGCGCACAGCGGGGAGCTTCAGAGGTTAACTATCAGGGCTTACTTTGGGAATCTGGAACTCTTAGATTGTCTAGTCTGTCTTCCCCAAGAAGTGAGGCAGGACCTCTTCTGGTGGATGGACAGTTCCAGCCTGAGGCAGGGGAAACCCTTTGTTGTCCAGTACTGGACTCTGGTGACATCAGACACCAGCCTTTATGGCTGGGAAGCTATCCTGGGTCACGTGGGGGTTCAGGGGCAATGGAATGCAAGGAGATACTCCTACTCATCAACATTCTGGAGCTCAGAGTGATTCTCCATGCTCTGGTGTACTGGTCCTCTCCACTGAGGAGCTGTCCAGTCCGCATCCAGTCAGATAATGCCACGGCAGTGGCTTATATCAACCAGTAAGGAGGCACAAGAAGAGCTTCCGCTTGGTTAGAGGTCAAGGCTATTGTGGCCTGGGCAGAAGAACATGTTCCTGCCATTTCTGCTGTGCACATTCCAGGCATAGATAACATTCTGGCAGACTTTCACAGTTGCCAACCAGCGGCCCCCGGAGAGTGGGATCTCCATCCAGAGGTCTTCGACTTGCTGGTCCAGAAATTGGGGGTGTCCTTGGATAGACCTGATGGCTACCAGGGACAACAGGAAGGTTCTGATGTTTTGCTCTCGCAGGGGCGATCCTCTGGCGTTTGCAGCAGATGCCTTGTCCATTCCTTGGCTCTTACATCTAGCCTACATTTTTCCTCCTCTTCCTCTCATCTCCAGGATGTTAAGAAAGATTTGGATGGACGGTGTGTCATACTGATTGCTTATTGGACCAGGCAGCCTTGGTTTCCAGAACTGTTGGTGTTGTCTGCTCTGGATCCATTTCTTCTGCCATGCAGACAGGATCTCCTTCTCCGGTGTTCCCTCTTGCTTTGACAGCATGGCTGTTGAAGCCTCCATCTTAAGGAGGAATGGCTTTTCTCCTGAGGTGGTCTCCACCATGATCCATGCCAGTTTCTTCTAAGGCCTACCACAGGGTTTGGTCTACCTTTCATTCTTGGTGTGTGGACAGGGATCTGTCCTCGCATGAGTTTGATCTTCCGTCCATCTTGTGAACAAGGGCCTTAGCCTTAATTCCTTGAAGGTACAGACCTCAGCTCTCTCTGTCTTTTTCCAGAGACTCATTGCTATGTTGCCGTATGTCAAAGTCTTCTTTCAGTGTGTTGCTCATGCTTTCTCTGCTTATAAGTCTCCCACTCCCCAGTGGGACTTTAATTTGGTTTTGGGAGTCTTTCAGCGGCCTCCTTTTGAGTCTTTGTATCACGGTTCCTGTGATTTTCTGTCACTCTCTGCTGTGGTGTGTTCCTATTGGTGGAGCTTGGTTATGCCCGCCCAGTGTGGCCTTCTTATACCGGGTCTCTGGCACCTGTCAGGTGCCCTTTCGTGGTGTTCCAGTACCAGTGTTTCCGTTGCTGTGTTCCTTTGTACCGATTTGGCTTGTCTGACTATTCTACTGGTTCCTGCTCCGTGTATGACCTGGCCTGGCTGACGTTCCTGCTCCGTGATTGATCCGACTTGTCTGACGCTCCTGCTCCGTGTATGACCCGGCCTGGCTGACGTTCCTGCTCCGTGATTGATCTGGCCTGGCTGACGTTCCTGCTTTGTGACCGGCTTCCTGTGATCCTGTTGCAGCGAGATCTCGTCTATGTCGATTGGTGACATTGTGAACTGTTTATCTTGAGCAGTATATGCTGACCTCCCACTTGCTGAGCTTGTTGCCTCCGTTACCGAGCCTGTCCACTTTACTTGCAGAGCAGTTGTGGCTTCCGTTTACTGTGATACCGATAGCTCTTGCAATACTCTCTTTCCATTTACGCACCGGAAGGGTGCTACTGGCTCTGGTCCTACTCAGCTCTGGCAGTGTTATGTATCTGTTAACGCACCAAGGGGTGCTACCGGCTCTGGTCCCATTCAGCTCTTGCAGTGCGTGTATCCGTTGACGCACCAAGGAGTGCTACTGGCTCTGGTCCCATTCAGCTCTCGCAGTGTCATTAACCCATTCAGCACCGGAAGGGTGCCGTTGGCTCTGGTCCCATTCAGCTCACGCAGTGTGGTTCATCCCGTTACGCACGGCAGAGTGCTCGTGGCTCTTGTACCATTTAGCGCTAGCACAAGTGGTTGGTCTTACATATTGCCAGTCCTTTGAGGACTACTGTTTGGACTCACTACTAGGTGCTCTCCACCTCGCACCTCAGTCTCTGGTTGCTCTTGTCATCTACTGGGCATTGTCCTTACACACCACATCAGAGACTGATTACTTGCATTGGACTTTAACCCTTGTTATACTCTGTTCCCATTGCATTGTACAGTATTGCTCCTTATCCATACTGTGTCTGCTATACAACCATATTTGCCTTCAGTTACGTGTCATTACCTATTTCTGCCCTTAGGGGGCCATGTTCCTCATTTGTTCTCAGTAAAACTGTGTTTTATTTTTTACCTGTGGTCTGAGTGTCTGATAAAACCGTTACACTTTGGCTACCATTCCTCTTCGTCTAATGACGTGGAAGATGGCTTCACTATGGCTGTAGTCTCTGTCCACAGAGTTGCTGAGTTGCTGGCTTTATCCTGTAAGCTACCTTTCCTGGTATTTCTCAAGGATACTTTATCCATACCTCTCAGGAATTTCTTCCTAAGGTGGTCTCTGAGTTCCACATCATTCAGGAGATTGTTGTGCCTTCCTTTTGTCCTGACCCTAAATCTGACAAAGAGAGGGATCTCCACTTGTTAGATGTGGTACACTGCCTCAAGTTCTATATGCACCGTACTGAGTCTGTCTATAAGACTGATGCTCTATTTGTCATCACTGAGGGTCCCAGGCTGGTTTGGCTGTGTCCGAGGTGACTATTACATCATGGATTAAGTCTGCCATCCATAAGGCTTATGAGCTCAGAGGGAAACCTGTTCCCTTCCGCATTACAGCACACTCCACCAGGTCTGTTGGGGCGTCCTGGACCTACAAGAATCAGGTCTCTTCTGAACAGCTGTACAAGGTGGCGACTTGGTCCTCTGTGCACACCTTTGCCAAGCACTACCGTGTTGATGTTCTGACTTTGGCTGAAGCCAGCTTTGGCAGGAAAGTCTTGGAGTCAGTTTTGAGTGTCTAGGAGTTTATCATTCCTGTGCCTTGTAGCTCTTTAACTGTTTGAGTTATAAAGAGTGTCAATTTTAGAAAGATGGATTTGTGGCGCGGGAGCATATACTACACCCCCATAGTCTATGACTGCCATTAACATCTGTTGTACAATATGTCTTCTTACCAGGTTAGTTAATCAGGATTTGTTTCTAAATAGAGCACCTATTTTGGGATACATGTGTACAGAACATGCTTTGCAAACCATGGATAGATCATTTAAATAGAGAAAATAGAAGAGGGCCAAGGGAACCCCACTTGTTACTGTGAGCAGAAGGGAAATATTGTCTGCAGTAGACACATATTGCATTCTGTCTGATAAATAGGATAAATAGGATCAGAACCAGTTTAGAGAATGATTACCCAATCCTGAACTTTGGAGATTTCTTATCAGAATACTATGGTCTACTGTATCAAAGGCCTTTGCAAAATCTGGGAAAATATCTCCATTGAGTTCGCCATTTTCCATGCCAGTCTGGATATCATTGGTTACTTTTAGGGCAGTGATTATAGAGTGATTTGAACAAAAGCCTGACTGAAGCCAGTAATACAGTTGCACATGGACACATTTCTCTAGGATTGTAGCTAATGTGGGGAGTAGGGATATTGGTCTATAATTTGATACTACATTTTTTATTCCCACTTTTGTGGATAGGCACGACTCTAGGTACTTTCCAGGCTTTGGGCATATACCCAGATGAGAGGGAGGCATTAATTAGGATTGTAATAGGATGGGCAGTGGTTGGTCAGGGCCAGATTGCGGTTTCATTTTGGTGTTAAGGAGGTGGTCATATATTTCACTCTCATTTACCGGCATGAAATTAAATTCATTAGCATAATTGGACCAGGTAGCAGGTGACATAACCGGTTCTGTGCATGTTTGTACTTCAGAATTACTTTTGTTTGTGTAAGGTGTAATCAGAGTGAGAATCTATGAAATAAAGGAATTGAAAGAATTTCAGTGGTGGAATTGTGAGTATGTGAAATAATGACAGCAGTGAACGTATTTTGAGGTGAAATACTGAGGCATGTATAATATGGAAGGATATGAAATAAGTATTTTGCGGTGAAATAATAAGGCATGTGTAACATGGAAGTATACGAAATTCTGGCACTATTGTAAGTGGTATAAACAGTGACATTTTGAAAAGAGTGAAACTCGTTGCAGAGATTTTCACAGGAGTAGGTAGGGACTGAAGGCCCCTGCCTACTCTTGTAAAAATCATGCCCCTGTGTATGTGTAGAATAGGCATTATTGAGGAGACGTATCTCCTCCTTACTGCCGCCCCTGGGACTGTGTGCAGTGCCGGAGAATTTTGACTACCTGCCAAGCTTCACCTTTTAGTAATATATAGGTACTTCTGTGGGTGCTTCAACAATGTGTGGCCAATGTAGTTACAAAAGTGGGTAACATTGACTATGACTACTTTAGTGGATAATTATATCCTTCTATACAGTCATTATGTATACATCAATCTATTTTACTGTCCCTATGAATATTTCAGAGGGTACCTTAATCATGTGATTAAAAAAAGCTTCAGTGGGTATCTTAATCCTGTTTACCGTCACTCTGTACTTAAGTGGGCACCTCAATACATTGCACAGTTACTATGCATATCTCAGTCTAGTGTATGCTCTATGCTTCAGTGGGTGCCTCAATCCACTATATATCGGCTCTAAGAATACTTCATGGGATGCCTCAATCTAGTAGTACGGTCACAATGCACATTTCAGTGAGTACCCAATCTTGTGTACTTCAGTAGGAAACGAAGAGCACCTGTCAACTTTTTAAGTCCTCCCCTCAGTGGAAACCTACATCTTGAAAAGATTTGCCCAATTATTCCTACTTGTCAGTTTATATATCTCCATTCTCTGTGTCCACTTTCCCACACCTCACTACCTTGTATCTATCCAAAAACCTCACCACACAGGCTATGCACTGCCTGCAGGAGCTACTTCCTGGTCCCCCTCCCATCCCTTTCTACTATCTGCTGCCCAGTCTTCCCACAGATCCGGAACCTCCAATACCTTGGATAACAGGATAGAGTCTTTCAGCGTGTCATGGGCATACCTGGGAAATCTCAGGGCTTGACCCTGAAACTCAGGGTTTTGGCCCAAATCTCAGGGTGAAGAGCCAAAATTTCAGGGTGAGAGAGTTCAGTGCTACCTATTATATATTCTGCTCCAGTTAAATGCTTCTTAAGTCTCTAAATCAGTGCCACTTGTACCAGGGAGGCAGAGGGAGAAGTCCTGTTTGATGTGTATGTGTTCTTGCAGTGATATCTGTAAGTTGTTGTGTATTAATGGCTCCTTGAATGCTGATTGGAGCGACTCTCGATTACAGCAATCAGGGCTATATTGCGGATAATCTATATTATGGGAAATTTAAGGTTAATATTTACACAATCTCAGGGTTAGCTCATTTTGAAAGTACCCAGGTATGGTCACTGGACAGTCAGCATTACGGCCACAACCAATGGCCCATAAAATGGACAGCCAATCACACAAGACGAAGGAAACCATTCACTGTGCAGGGTGAATAGTACTTAGTAGAATGTGTGATCACGTGACTTAATCTGGGCTGCCGTGAGGAAACATATCCCAAATCTTATCAAAGGTTGGGCAGCCTGTGGCTCTTCAGCTCTCCTTGGATTATAACTTCAACGGTTCCATGAACACTTGCAAAACAAACATGCTAGAAGACACTGACTTTGTACAACTAAGGCTGTTATGATTAATTTACTTTATTTATGTATCGCCTATCCTGACCATAACTCCAGCACTGTATTCAGCACTTGATCCTTTTGTATTCTGTATGTCTCCCAATCCCACTTTAGACTGAAAGCTTTTGGGTAGGGTCCTCACTTCCACTGTTTCACTTTGCAAATCACTTGTAACCCTGTATTGTCTAACTCCTTTAACCGTAAAGCACTGCTTACACTTTTGGTGCTATATAAATAAACATATTCATTCATTAAGGCCGTTATTGTCCATAAACAGCCAGACAGCTGCTCCTGCACTGTGTACATTTGAGGGAGTTGTCTTTTTACAAAGTAACAGTGTTATCAGTCACATACCTATTGAAATTGAAGCTGATGTACTGAAAAAAGTGGTGCAATACTAGGGTAAACCAACTGCACCACAGGGAACAAATAAAAATTACCATTGGTTTTAAATGAGGATTTTAACCCCTAATGTGCCAGGTAAGTACATTGTACGAGTTTGGACAGCTGTACCTTTTGTGCCAAGCTTGTACAATGTACATGGTAAAATACAGTCATTGCATAAGCCGGTATAACGGGCATGCAATGGCTGCATTAAAAAAAAAAAAATGTGCCTGGCACTCCTGGGGGGGGGGGGCATGATGATCACTCCTCATGCCCCCCCCCCCAAATTATTGATCTCCCAGGAAAGGTCCTGAAGCCCCCAATGAGGTCTATTAAAAAAAGGGGGGGGATTAACCCTGTGTGTGCCACAGGGGAGGGGGTTCATTGCAGACCCCCCCCTCTTGTGGCACACAGGAATATTTTAACTATTTTGCTGAGCATAATGGGAATTGTAGTCCAAAAATATGTGAAGAGCTGTAGGCGGCCTACTCCTGGTCTACACACATAAAGCTGCAATGAATTCTGAGTGCAGCATTACACAAACAAATTCTGGTTATTGTATACTTATTTAATTTTCTGGAAACTCCTTTCTCAAAATTCTGGGTTTGCCCTTGACAAAAGTTACAAGCATCTCTGTCTGAACATATTTCAGACAAGTACCAATATGCCCTTTGTCTTACTGGTAGAACTGGATCGGACTGGAAGCGCCAGATGCAGTAATTAAGCTGAGCTTGTAGAATACAGATGACACCTAGCTTTTTTAATTTTTTCTACCAACAGTTGTATTTGGTGCCAGTAATAATGAAATGCCAGGTATAAAATGGCTGCTGTTTTTTCTCTGGCAAACCTGTGAGTTCTAGTGTAAAAGTTCACTAGATAGTATGAAAGGGGAATGTTGCTAGGTATTGACTGTGGAGGCTAAAGCCCCAGGAATCATGCTTAAAGCCCAGGATTTAATTGCCATTTTGGGGCATGTGCTATTTATCCCTGTTAGTAATGGTGAATTTGGACTGCACCATGCAGAATATGGTATTTTGCACAAAGCAAAAGACAAGCCATTCTAAAGCATACCAATTGCACCATAGGAGTATATAGAAATGTCCCCAGATTCGTATTGATTTAAATAAGCTGTAAAATGTTTTAAGGGGGAAAAATATATGCTGTAGTACTTTTCCTTCCAAGTATCTTTCCAAAGTTATACTTTAATCTATCATTTGTTTTACATTAACAGTGTTTTTAGGTCACATTTCAATTAGTTATTCTTTTGTATTCAGAGGAAGAGGTGAGTCACTAACAAACGGTTCTAAGCAGAACTTGATAGAACGTGCTGAGTCATGCTGTCAGTTTGAACTTCCAGGAAGTAATTACTCTGTCGCTTACTTTCTGACAATTTGAACTGTTACAACATTTGAATAAAACATCTGACTGCAATGGGAGTTTCCTTGATCTTACTCACCCGGAAAAGCCCTATAACATACCAGATTTCATTAAAAATGTTTAGTGCTACATTAAATGGGTCTTTTTAACTCCTTAACCTGTCAAATTCCAGAAGGGTATGCACCACGTTGCACAGAAATGTGTTGTGCACCCTTCTGGCCCTCAAAGCAAGTTCTCCAAAGTGGTTAAAAGCTCCATTTAAATCAATGGAAATCCCCCATCCCCACGGTGCAGTTGATATGCCACAGATCTGCTATCTGCACAAAGTCCAATATTTGTTAGGACGATCCAAGCCCAATGAGTTTTAGGAACCTAACAACTCCTTTTATTATGATGCTTTTGTAAGCAATTCTGGAGCAAGCCAAGTGCACCACAAGGGCAAAACAAATCCCTACTGATTTAAATATGGCTTTTAACCCCTTGAATTGTAGAGAGGTCTGCAACTTGTTGCTTCGCAATGGGTTGGAGCGCTTTATAATATTGAAGTGGATTAAAGTCCCATATAAGTCCAGTATTATTTTTGCACTATTATGGAGTTGGTTTGCCTCAAAAGTACACACATTCTTAGTACACCAGCCCCTATGAGTGACGATCTGAACAGGCATGCTGAGACCTGATTTTAGTGTAAATACATTGTTAGACTTTCCAGGTGTACCTTTTTCCAGTATATATTGCCTCCACTGCATACATTACATGTTTCTTGCATAACACTAGTTACATGCATTAACAAAGAAAAACACACAGTGTATGGTTGAATGCATAGTTATGGGAGGGATTTGTATTTTAAACAAATGTATGCATGTTTTAACCCCTTTAATGCTTGAGATGACACCAGCACATTGCTTTGCATTTGTATTGGATATGTCTCTAACATATAATGAGTTAAATGAGCAGTACAGGGTTAACAGAATCATACTTAACAAATGGCTATAAAGTAGGCAGACCTCACCTTTTGCCAGGCCCACAAACATGTATATTTGCTATGTGTACTCAGTTAAATGTGAGTAGGGCTGGTCAGCTTGCAGTAAAAGGCATAGAGATTAGGCTTTAAAATATAGGTACTCACTAGTGTTGAGCGAGCATGCTCGGCAGATGCTCGGATCGGTTCGAGCATCGCTCTGCTCGGCACATGGCGGTACTCGTACGAGTACCGCGTGTACTCGCCCGCCATGTTCGGGTCTCCTCCCCGCACGTTTCGCGGCTGCTGCGCAGCCAATAAACGTGCAGGGAGGCTCTGACATCAGTGTAATGCCAGCAGCCATGTTGGCTGCTGGCATTACACTGATTGGCTGGCCAGAACCCGTGGTCGGGTGCTGTATAGCACCTGACCAGCGAGTTCGGCTCAGTCTTAGCCAGGGAGAGATGAGGATAGGAAGGGAAAGTCAGTGTAGGGAGAAGACAAGCAAATTTGTGAAAAAAAAGACCCAAAAGTCCTTTTTAGGACTACTGTGTGTGGGGGCAGCAGTTTATTTTGTGTGGGGGGATAAAAAAAAAAAAAAAAAAAAAAAAAAAAAATTAATATATTCTGTTTAGTGTGCAAAGTTGCAGATTAGAGCACATTCTGTTTAGTGTGCAAAGTTGCAGATTAGAGCACATTCTGTTTAGTGTGCAAAGTTGCAGATTAGAGCACATTCTGTTTAGTGTGCAAAGTTGCAGATTAGAGCACATTCTGTTAAGTCTTCAAACTGTAAAATATCAAAGTCACATATTCCATTCAGTGTGCTTCGCCGCAGTTTAGCAGCACATTCTGTGTACTGTGCAGAGTTGCAGAATAGGAAGAAATACTGTTAAGTCTTCAAACTAAAATATCAAAGTCACATATTCCATTCAGTGTGCGTCACCGCAGTTTAGCAGCACATTCTGTGTACTGTGCAGAGTTGCAGAATAGGAAGAAATACTGTTAAGTCTTCAAACTAAAATATCAAAGTCACATATTCCATTCAGTGTGCTTCGCCGCAGTTTAGCAGCACATTCTGTGTACTGTGCAGAGTTACAGAATAGGAAGAAATACTGTTAAGTCTTCAAACTAAAATATCAAAGTCACATATTCCATTCAGTGTGCGTCACCGCAGTTTAGCAGCACATTCTGTGTACTGTGCAGAGTTGCAGAATAGGAAGAAATACTGTTAAGTCTTCAAACTAAAATATCAAAGTCACATATTCCATTCAGTGTGCTTCGCCGCAGTTTAGCAGCATATTCTGTGTACTCTGCACAGTTGCAGAATAGGAAGAAATACTGTTAAGTCTTCAAACTAAAATATCAAAGTCACATATTCCATTCAGTGTGCGTCACCGCAGTTTAGCAGCATATTCTGTGTACTCTGCACAGTTGCAGAATAGGAAGAAATACTGTTAAGTCTTCAAACTAAAATATCAAAGTCACATATTCCATTCAGTGTGCTTCGCCGCAGTTTAGCAGCATATTCTGTGTACTCTGCACAGTTGCAGAATAGGAAGAAATACTGTTAAGTCTTCAAACTAAAATATCAAAGTCACATATTCCATTCAGTGTGCGTCACCGCAGTTTAGCAGCATATTCTGTGTACTCTGCACAGTTGCAGAATAGGAAGAAATACTGTTAAGTCTTCAAACTAAAATATCAAAGTCACATATTCCATTCAGTGTGCGTCACCGCAGTTTAGCAGCATATTCTGTGTACTGTGCAGAGTTGCAGAATAGGAAGAAATACTGTTAAGTCTTCAAACTAAAATATCAAAGTCACATATTCCATTCAGTGTGCTTCGCCGCAGTTTAGCAGCACATTCTGTGTACTGTGCAGAGTTGCAGAATAGGAAGAAATACTGTTAAGTCTTCAAACTAAAATATCAAAGTCACATATTTCATTCAGTGTGCGTCACCGCAGTTTAGCAGCACATTCTGTGTACTGTGCAGAGTTGCAGAATAGGAAGAAATACTGTTAAGTCTTCAAACTAAAATATCAAAGTCACATATTCCATTCAGTGTGCGTCACCGCAGTTTAGCAGCATATTCTGTGTACTCTGCACAGTTGCAGAATAGGAAGAAATACTGTTAAGTCTTCAAACTAAAATATCAAAGTCACATATTCCATTCAGTGTGCTTCGCCGCAGTTTAGCAGCACATTCTGTGTACTCTGCACAGTTGCAGAATAGGAAGAAATACTGTTAAGTCTTCAAACTAAAATATCAAAGTCACATATTCCATTCAGTGTGCGTCACCGCAGTTTAGCAGCATATTCTGTGTACTCTGCACAGTTGCAGAATAGGAAGAAATACTGTTAAGTCTTCAAACTAAAATATCAAAGTCACATATTCCATTCAGTGTGCTTCGCCGCAGTTTAGCAGCACATTCTGTGTACTCTGCACAGTTGCAGAATAGGAAGAAATACTGTTAAGTCTTCAAACTAAAATATCAAAGTCACATATTCCATTCAGTGTGCGTCACCGCAGTTTAGCAGCATATTCTGTGTACTGTGCAGAGTTGCAGAATAGGAAGAAATACTGTTAAGTCTTCAAACTAAAATATCAAAGTCACATATTCCATTCAGTGTGCTTCGCCGCAGTTTAGCAGCACATTCTGTGTACTCTGCACAGTTGCAGAATAGGAAGAAATACTGTTAAGTCTTCAAACTAAAATATCAAAGTCACATATTCCATTCAGTGTGCGTCACCGCAGTTTAGCAGCACATTCTGTGTACTGTGCAGAGTTGCAGAATAGGAAGAAATACTGTTAAGTCTTCAAACTAAAATATCAAAGTCACATATTCCATTCAGTGTGCGTCACCGCAGTTTAGCAGCATATTCTGTGTACTCTGCACAGTTGCAGAATAGGAAGAAATACTGTTAAGTCTTCAAACTAAAATATCAAAGTCACATATTCCATTCAGTGTGCTTCGCCGCAGTTTAGCAGCACATTCTGTGTACTCTGCACAGTTGCAGAATAGGAAGAAATACTGTTAAGTCTTCAAACTAAAATATCAAAGTCACATATTCCATTCAGTGTGCTTCGCCGCAGTTTAGCAGCATATTCTGTGTACTCTGCACAGTTGCAGAATAGGAAGAAATACTGTTAAGTCTTCAAACTAAAATATCAAAGTCACATATTCCATTCAGTGTGCTTCGCCGCAGTTTAGCAGCATATTCTGTGTACTCTGCACAGTTGCAGAATAGGAAGAAATACTGTTAAGTCTTCAAACTAAAATATCAAAGTCACATATTCCATTCAGTGTGCGTCACCGCAGTTTAGCAGCATATTCTGTGTACTCTGCACAGTTGCAGAATAGGAAGAAATACTGTTAAGTCTTCAAACTAAAATATCAAAGTCACATATTCCATTCAGTGTGCGTCACCGCAGTTTAGCAGCATATTCTGTGTACTGTGCAGAGTTGCAGAATAGGAAGAAATACTGTTAAGTCTTCAAACTAAAATATCAAAGTCACATATTCCATTCAGTGTGCTTCGCCGCAGTTTAGCAGCACATTCTGTGTACTGTGCAGAGTTGCAGAATAGGAAGAAATACTGTTAAGTCTTCAAACTAAAATATCAAAGTCACATATTTCATTCAGTGTGCGTCACCGCAGTTTAGCAGCACATTCTGTGTACTGTGCAGAGTTGCAGAATAGGAAGAAATACTGTTAAGTCTTCAAACTAAAATATCAAAGTCACATATTCCATTCAGTGTGCGTCACCGCAGTTTAGCAGCATATTCTGTGTACTCTGCACAGTTGCAGAATAGGAAGAAATACTGTTAAGTCTTCAAACTAAAATATCAAAGTCACATATTCCATTCAGTGTGCTTTGCCGCAGTTTAGCAGCACATTCTGTGTACTCTGCACAGTTGCAGAATAGGAAGAAATACTGTTAAGTCTTCAAACTAAAATATCAAAGTCACATATTCCATTCAGTGTGCGTCACCGCAGTTTAGCAGCATATTCTGTGTACTCTGCACAGTTGCAGAATAGGAAGAAATACTGTTAAGTCTTCAAACTAAAATATCAAAGTCACATATTCCATTCAGTGTGCTTCGCCGCAGTTTAGCAGCACATTCTGTGTACTCTGCACAGTTGCAGAATAGGAAGAAATACTGTTAAGTCTTCAAACTAAAATATCAAAGTCACATATTCCATTCAGTGTGCGTCACCGCAGTTTAGCAGCATATTCTGTGTACTCTGCACAGTTGCAGAATAGGAAGAAATACTGTTAAGTCTTCAAACTAAAATATCAAAGTCACATATTCCATTCAGTGTGCTTCGCCGCAGTTTAGCAGCGCATTCTGTGTACTCTGCACAGTTGCAGAATAGGAAGAAATACTGTTAAGTCTTCAAACTAAAATATCAAAGTCACATATTCCATTCAGTGTGCGTCACTGCAGTTTAGCAGCATATTCTGTGTACTGTGCAGAGTTGCAGAATAGGAAGAAATACTGTTAAGTCTTCAAACTAAAATATCAAAGTCACATATTCCATTCAGTGTGCTTCGCCGCAGTTTAGCAGCACATTCTGTGTACTCTGCACAGTTGCAGAATAGGAAGAAATACTGTTAAGTCTTCAAACTAAAATATCAAAGTCACATATTCCATTCAGTGTGCGTCACCGCAGTTTAGCAGCACATTCTGTGTACTGTGCAGAGTTGCAGAATAGGAAGAAATACTGTTAAGTCTTCAAACTAAAATATCAAAGTCACATATTCCATTCAGTGTGCTTCGACGCAGTTTAGCAGCACATTCTGTGTACTCTGCACAGTTGCAGAATAGGAAGAAATACTGTTAAGTCTTCAAACTAAAATATCAAAGTCACATATTCCATTCAGTGTGCTTCGCCGCAGTTTAGCAGCATATTCTGTGTACTCTGCACAGTTGCAGAATAGGAAGAAATACTGTGAAGTCTTCAAACTAAAATATCAAAGTCACATATTCCATTCAGTGTGCGTCACCGCAGTTTAGCAGCATATTCTGTGTACTCTGCACAGTTGCAGAATAGGAAGAAATACTGTTAAGTCTTCAAACTAAAATATCAAAGTCACATATTCCATTCAGTGTGCTTCGCCGCAGTTTAGCAGCATATTCTGTGTACTCTGCACAGTTGCAGAATAGGAAGAAATACTGTTAAGTCTTCAAACTAAAATATCAAAGTCACATATTCCATTCAGTGTGCTTCGCCGCAGTTTAGCAGCACATTCTGTGTACTCTGCACAGTTGCAGAATAGGAAGAAATACTGTTAAGTCTTCAAACTAAAATATCAAAGTCACATATTCCATTCAGTGTGCGTCACCGCAGTTTAGCAGCATATTCTGTGTACTGTGCAGAGTTGCAGAATAGGAAGAAATACTGTTAAGTCTTCAAACTAAAATATCAAAGTCACATATTCCATTCAGTGTGCTTCGCCGCAGTTTAGCAGCACATTTTGTGTACTGTGCAGAGTTGCAGAATAGGAAGAAATACTGTTAAGTCTTCAAACTAAAATATCAAAGTCACATATTTCATTCAGTGTGCGTCACCGCAGTTTAGCAGCACATTCTGTGTACTGTGCAGAGTTGCAGAATAGGAAGAAATACTGTTAAGTCTTCAAACTAAAATATCAAAGTCACATATTCCATTCAGTGTGCGTCACCGCAGTTTAGCAGCATATTCTGTGTACTCTGCACAGTTGCAGAATAGGAAGAAATACTGTTAAGTCTTCAAACTAAAATATCAAAGTCACATATTCCATTCAGTGTGCTTCGCCGCAGTTTAGCAGCACATTCTGTGTACTCTGCAGAGTTGCAGAATAGGAAGAAATACTGTTAAGTCTTCAAACTAAAATATCAAAGTCACATATTCCATTCAGTGTGCGTCACCGCAGTTTAGCAGCATATTCTGTGTACTCTGCACAGTTGCAGAATAGGAAGAAATACTGTTAAGTCTTCAAACTAAAATATCAAAGTCACATATTCCATTCAGTGTGCTTCGCCGCAGTTTAGCAGCACATTCTGTGTACTCTGCACAGTTGCAGAATAGGAAGAAATACTGTTAAGTCTTCAAACTAAAATATCAAAGTCACATATTCCATTCAGTGTGCGTCACCGCAGTTTAGCAGCATATTCTGTGTACTGTGCAGAGTTGCAGAATAGGAAGAAATACTGTTAAGTCTTCAAACTAAAATATCAAAGTCACATATTCCATTCAGTGTGCTTCGCCGCAGTTTAGCAGCACATTCTGTGTACTCTGCACAGTTGCAGAATAGGAAGAAATACTGTTAAGTCTTCAAACTAAAATATCAAAGTCACATATTCCATTCAGTGTGCGTCACCGCAGTTTAGCAGCACATTCTGTGTACTGTGCAGAGTTGCAGAATAGGAAGAAATACTGTTAAGTCTTCAAACTAAAATATCAAAGTCACATATTCCATTCAGTGTGCTTCGCCGCAGTTTAGCAGCATATTCTGTGTACTCTGCACAGTTGCAGAATAGGAAGAAATACTGTTAAGTCTTCAAACTAAAATATCAAAGTCACATATTCCATTCAGTGTGCTTCGCCGCAGTTTAGCAGCACATTTTGTGTACTCTGCAGAGTTGCAGAATAGGAAGAAATACTGTTAAGTCTTCAAACTAAAATATCAAAGTCACATATTCCATTCAGTGGTCGTCACCGCAGTTTAGCAGCATATTCTGTGTACTCTGCACAGTTGCAGAATAGGAAGAAATACTGTTAAGTCTTCAAACTAAAATATCAAAGTCACATATTCCATTCAGTGTGCTTCGCCGCAGTTTAGCAGCACATTCTGTGTACTCTGCACAGTTGCAGAATAGGAAGAAATACTGTTAAGTCTTCAAACTAAAATATCAAAGTCACATATTCCATTCAGTGTGCGTCACCGCAGTTTAGCAGCATATTCTGTGTACTGTGCAGAGTTGCAGAATAGGAAGAAATACTGTTAAGTCTTCAAACTAAAATATCAAAGTCACATATTCCATTCAGTGTGCTTCGCCGCAGTTTAGCAGCACATTCTGTGTACTCTGCACAGTTGCAGAATAGGAAGAAATACTGTTAAGTCTTCAAACTAAAATATCAAAGTCACATATTCCATTCAGTGTGCGTCACCGCAGTTTAGCAGCACATTCTGTGTACTGTGCAGAGTTGCAGAATAGGAAGAAATACTGTTAAGTCTTCAAACTAAAATATCAAAGTCACATATTCCATTCAGTGTGCTTCGCCGCAGTTTAGCAGCATATTCTGTGTACTCTGCACAGTTGCAGAATAGGAAGAAATACTGTTAAGTCTTCAAACTAAAATATCAAAGTCACATATTCCATTCAGTGTGCTTCGCCGCAGTTTAGCAGCATATTCTGTGTACTCTGCACAGTTGCAGATTTGCAGCACATATTCCGTGTAATATGAAGAAGGCGGGTAAAAAGGGACGGGGAAGTGGACGTGATCCTGATAGTTCAGGGCGCGGGTCAGGACGCGGAGAAACTGTGCCTGGTGCCAGAGCACAAGAAAGAAAGACATCCACCATACCTAGCTTCATGTCTCATTTTACAGGGCGTCGCAGGACATCACTCTCGAGGTCCGACCACTGCGAACAGGTGGTCGGTTGGATGTCACCTGATACTGCTTCCAGTCGGTTAAGCACCACCCTGTCTTCCACCAAGTCCACTCTCAGTAGCCAAGAGTCTGGTCAACATAATCCTCACTCTGATCATCCTTCCTCCCACCATACACGGTCTGGTCAAAGAAGTGATCCCACACTGGGATATAGTGAGGAGCTCGTCTCATCACCAATCCTTCATTTGACCCTCTCTCCAAGCACGCTTGCAGAGGAACATGACATCTTGTGCCCTGATTCACAACCTCTAGAGGGTACCCAATCACAAGAAGATGACAGATGTGAACGGCATTTAAGGTCAAAGGAAGTAGTGGATGATGATGATGATGATGAGACACAGTTGCCATTAAATCAACCACTATTACTGTCTCAAGACCTTGTTGAGGAGGATGATATACAGTTGTCAATGACTGAGTATGTGGTGGGATCAAGACATGAGGAGGATGATCAGAGTGAGGAAGTGGAGGAGGACTTGGTGGACGATGAGGTGACTGACCCCACCTGGGAAGGTGTAGAGCCGAGCGATGACAGCAGTCCTGAGGGTGAGCCATCTGCAGCACCGCAACAGGCTGGAAGAGGCAGTGGTGTGGCTACAGAAAGAAGGCGGACCGCACCAAACCGGCCCGCAAATGTTCCACGGAGCACCCCCTTGCGTAAATCTAACTTGCCAAGGGGTAGGTGTTCCGCGGTATGGCGTTTTTTTAAGGAAAGTGCGGACGACAAAAGAATTGTAGTTTGCAACCTGTGCCACACCAGAATGAGCCGAGGCATGAACACTAGAAACCTCACCACCACCAGCATGATCCGACACATGGCATCCAAGCACCGTAGTAAGTGGGAGGAACGCCTGGATCGCCCATCTGTGTCTGCAGGCCACACCACTGCCTCCTCTTCCCCTGTTTTCGGTGCCGGCCAATCGCCTGTCGAAGGCGCAGGCCCGCATACCTCCCGCCCTGCACCTGTACCATCTGAAGCACCATCAGCGACCACATCCACTTCCCTGTCCCAGCGCAGCGTCCAAATGTCGTTACCCCAGGCATTTGAGCGCAAGCGAAAATACCCAGCCACCCACCCACAGGCCATAGCACTAACCTCACACCTTTCCAAATTACTGGCCATCGAAATGCTGCCATTTAGGCTTGTGGAGACTGAGTCCTTCCGCAGCCTGATGGCAGCAGCTGTCCCTCGGTACGCGGTCCCCAGCCACCACTACTTTTCCCGGTGTGCCATCCCCGCATTACACCACCATGTGTCCCGTAACATCACCCGTGCCCTGACCAACGCAGTTACTGGGAAGGTCCACTTAACGACTGACACATGGACAAGTGCTTGTGGCCAGGGACGCTACATTTCCCTGACGGCACACTGGGTGAATGTCGTGGAGGCTGGGAGCGACTCGGACCCTGGGATGGCACTGGTGCTACCCACGCCGAGGATTGCGGGCCCTACCTCCATCAGGGTTTCCGCCAGCACCTACGTTATTGGCTCCTCCTCCTCCGTTTCCACCTCTGAATTCTCTGCACGCAGCGCCACTCCCCCATCAGCCGGTAGCTGGAAGCAGTGTAGCACTGCAGTGGGGAAGCGTCAACAGGCCGTGCTGAAGCTGATCTGCCTTGGGTACAAACAGCACACGGCCTCAGAGCTGTTGCAGGGGATTAGTCACCAGACCGAGCAGTGGCTCTCGCCACTCAACTGCAACCAGGCATGGTTGTGTGTGATAATGGGCGTAACTTGGTGGCGGCTTTGGAGCTCGGCAAGCTCACACACGTACCATGCCTAGCGCATGTATTTAATTTAGTGGTTCAGCGATTTCTAAAAACCTACCCCAATGTGCATGATCTCTTGACCAAGGTGCGCCGCGTGTGTGCACATTTCCGTAAGTCATCTACAGCTTCAGCCGGCCTGTTGAAGCTGCAGCAGCGCTTACAATTGCCAGCTCACCGGCTGCTGTGTGACGTGAGCACGCGCTGGAACTCCACCTTCCACATGTTGGCCCGGCTTTGTGAGCAGCAGAGGGCAGTAGTGGAGTACCAGCTGTTACACGGTCGTCGACTCTCCGTTCAACTTCCTGTAATCAGAAGTGAGGAGTGGGAATGGATGTCAGACCTCTGTGAGGTTTTACGCAATTTTGAGGAATTGACACAGATGGTGAGCGGCGATAACGCTATTATCAGTGTAACCATCCCACTTCTGTGCCTACTGAAACGCTCGCTGCTCACAATTAAAACCGACGCTTTGCATGTGGAAGAGGTGGAAATGGGGGAGGAAGAGCTTACACAAGGTGATAGCCAGAGCACCCTCACTTCGTCTTCTCAGCGACAATTGGAGGAGGCGGAGGAGGAGGAGGAGGAGGAGGAAGACACGGTTGCCTCCGCTACAGAGGGTAGCCATGGAACTTTAGTTCCATCTCTTCAGCGTGGGTGGGCAGAAGAGGAGGAAGAGGATGAGGAGATTGAGAGTCATCCTCCTGGTGAGGACAGCGAAATCTTGCCTGTTGGTACTCTGGCACACATGGCTGACTTTATGTTAGGCTGCCTTTCCCGTGACCCACGCGTTATACGCATTTTAGACAACACGGATTACTGGGTGTTCACCCTTCTGGACCCCCGCTACAAAGAGAATTTCTCATCTCTCATTCCTCCGGTGGAGAGGACAAGCAAAATGGTGCAATACCAGAAGGTTCTTGTCGAAAAATTGCTCCAAAATTTTCCATCTGACAACGCTGGCGGCAGAGTACGTGCTACCTTGGCCAACCGAGAAGGGGAGAAAAGGGGAGCACACAGCAGTTCCGACAAAGGCAGGGCAACACTCTCCAAGGCGTGGGACACCTTCATGACACCCCGCCAGCACCCTCACCCTGATGCGCAGCCTAGTGTCACAAGGAGGGAAAAGTTTTGGAAGATGGTGAAGGAGTACGTAGCAGACCGTGTCAGCGTCCTCAATGATCCCTCTGTGCCTTACAACTACTGGGTGTCCAAGCTGGACACGTGGTATGAACTGGCACTCTACGCCTTGGAGGTGCTGGCCTGCCCTGCCGCCAGCGTTCTGTCTGAGCGGGTATTTAGTGCTGCTGGTGGCATCATAACAGATAAGCGTATCCGCCTTTCCACCGACAATGCTGATAGGTTGACACTTATAAAAATGAACAAGGCCTGGATTTCCCCTGACTTCTCCACTCCACTGGAGGAAAGCCCTGGGGGAACATAAACTCACTTTATATATGTTATTTACAATGATGGGAATACTCTGTATTCCCATTCACCCCTTCCACCCAAAAAACGGGTATATGGTTGACTCTTAATCTTCTCATCCTCCTCCTCCTCTTCCATATGCCCTGTGATATAATTTTTATATAGGGCCAGCTCACCAGCGGGCCCTGTGATATAATTTTTATATAGGGCCAGCTCACCAGCGGGCCCTGTGATATAATTTTTATATAGGGCCAGCTCACCAGCGCTGTTTGACAATTTTTTTATAGGTCAGCTCACCAGCGGGCCTTCACATATAATGTTTTATTGGGTCAGCTCTCTAGCGGGCCCTCTCATATAATGTTTTATAGCGCCAGCTCACTAGCGGGCCTTCGCATATAATGTTTAGGATGGTCAGCTCCGCAGCAGACCCTCACCCATAATGTTTTAGATGGTCGGCTCAGCGCACGTTTCCCTCTTAATCATGGCCCCAGTTCAGAAAAATCGAGGAAATTTTTGGGAGAATTTGCCTTTGCGCACGTTTCCCTCTTAATCATGGCCTCAGTTCAGAAAAATCGAGGACATTTTTGGGAGAATTTGCCTCTGCGCACGTTTCCCTCTTAATCATGGCCTCAGTTCAGAAAAATCTAAGAAATTTTTGGGAGAATTTGCAGATGATATACAAGTAAATATACAGCAAATACTGTTTGGTAACAATTTTTCGCCTAAAGTCGTTTTTATTTTCCTTTTTGTGTGTTTTACGGTCAGTCTGTAAAAATGGCGTACTACGGGCGAAAGATCGTTCCCAGCAGCGATGTTGGAGTCCAAGATGCATCCAGACATCCTCCCTATGCTGTCCCTGAACCATTTCTGTGGTGTTTCCATCATTTTCTGCCCTTTTCCTATGGACCAGGCACCCTCCCCTCATCAGAGCAGGGGGTGCCTGGTGTAATGCTCGAGTCCTCCCATTGACTTCAATGGGGCTCGGGTGCTCGGCCGAGCACTCGAGCCTCCGGGGGTGCTCGGTCAGAGCACCCGAACACCCGAGCATTGGGGTGCTCGCTCATCACTAGTACTCACCCAATAGCTATGGAAATCAAGTGTCCATAGCTTAAGTCAGTGGTTTTCAGCTACTGTGCAGCGACATGTTTGTGTGTGGTGGGCCCCAGCTTAGGTGCCATTTTATTTCCTTGAAGTCTTTCACAAAATTGTGACTGTTGAGTTTTAAATGTACATTTAAGGAAATTGTTATACACAATAAGCTTATACTTTTCCTTCATATTGAAAGACCTAACCAAAACTATATTTATGTATTTGTCCTCTTGATTGTTCCCTTGACCAATACATAAAATTTTAACTATTCCAAAGAGAATGTTAGGGGAGTCTCAAGTGAAAAAAAAGATTGGGAAACACTGACTTAAAGGGTAAGCAACATCCAAGAAAGAACCCACTATTGGTACCTTATCTTAGGCTTTTAACAGACTATACAGCACCAGCACTTCTCAGACACCCATTAAAACTGCTATGTTAATGGGAGTCGGGGAGTTCTGCAAAAGGAAACAATGGTCGCTCCCATGGACAGTATGCAAGACTAGATTTCAGGCCTCAAAACAAGGGAGTTTTACAGATACTAACATTAAATGGATAGAAATGGTTAGATACTAAGGTAAGATTTATTCTTCAACATACTTTTTTTATATAAGTAAGTGTACCTTTGTAACAGTCCATACTATTGTAGCTTTCGTTTTATTTTATATTAAAGTGTCCCGCTCCTGCCTTTTTTCCATACATCATGATGTATCCCCTCACATCCGGAATCTAGACTGTATAAGGAAAACCCTGCCCCCCTTGATGAGGGAAGACAGGTTTTTCCTTATTCTGACAGAAGATTGTCCCTCGTTGCGATCCATCCTGATCGGATTTCTGCTCTTAGGGGACGCATCATAATGTATGGAAAGGGGGAGGGATGGGGACACTTTAAAATAAAACAAAAACGACAATGTTATGGACTGTTACAAAGTAATACTTTGTTTTAAAAAAAGAATGTTGAATAATCGATCTTACCTTAATATCTAACTATTACTATCCTTTAAGTGGTTTACTTTGAGATTGTCTCCATGCAAATATCCAGTATCTAAAGGGCGACTTAAAAATGTCGCCTGCATCAAAATGATGTTGGCGTCCAAATGGTGACCTTGATATATCACCATGTAAAATGTTGCTGTGAAGCATGTTACAAAGCCAGCAGTATCTAGGGGCTTGTGTGGCTAATAAAATATTCCAGCACATTTATAGCTTTATACTGTCTCTCTCTTAACTAACCCTTTGGATTCTATTGACATCTCCAACACATTGCTTTACAGACATCAGTAGCAGCCAAGGAGTTAATGGCCATCTGTAACGGATCCTACCCGTTACTGAGCCCTTGTCTGGACCTCAAACTATTTATTCAAAGACTATGGACATTTATTACTGTTTGGACTCTGTGCGGTGCCTTGGCGTACAAACTGGCCAGCTATTCCCTAAGAGAAAGACTTAAATTCATAGACTTTGGATCACATAGTATGTTTAATGTATGGCGAACGTTTTAGTTATTGTATGTAGTATGTTGAGGGTTTACTCCAAGGGAATAGGCAGTGAGGGGTTAATTATTTCATTATGTATTGCAGACTCCCAAGCCTTTTGCTTAATTATTCAACCCCTGGCCATTGTTAAGGAAATGAATATTCTGGCCACTCAGGTCCTTGGAGTGAGAACTGTCCTGAGACCCCCCTGCTGTGTGTGTTAATCCATTCACACCCCTCAGTCTGTGAGTCACCTATTGTATAGCCTGAAACTCTGTTGCCAGCCCTTTGTATTATATGTTGTGAGATGATTACCTCTGTGAATGCTCTCATTGTGTCAGCCCTTGCCTTTTGTCTGATGTGTTTGATTTAATCAAGTTCCCTATTGTATCAGGTTCCCCATGTGATCCAATGTACTGTACTGTATATAAATATCTGTGGTCTGTGACAATAAAATGAGTTCTGTTTTGGAGTGAACAAGGAGTCCTGGAGTCTTGTATTGCTTATGGTCTAAAGTATCCACTCTGATACCCATCTGCGCCAAGTATCCTGAATCGCCGACCACCTGCTGCCAGTTTCCTGCGACCTAACTTCGTGGACTGTCAGGCGGCGACGTGGAATCTTCCCTGCTTCCCTGCTTCCAGCAATCCTGCGACTGTTTCCAGTGACTGTCCATACTTCAACTGGTGCATCCGACGGCGCTTATCTGCGTCGAGAAGGAGAGACCCGGGAACGACGGCGGAAGGTGACGCGGTCTCTTCCCAGCTTCCGTTACATTGGTGGCATAGCGGTGGGATTTCTCCTTCATATTGGGTGCAGCAATTGAGGCATGCACATGAAGCAGTGCTGGCAGACACTCTGGGAGCATACAAGGATCGCTACAGCGCCATCCGAATACAGTGGTGGACCCGGCTGGGCGATGTTATCTACGACTTCGTTCCAGAGTTGGATGCGTGCATTACAGAGGAGCTCAGAGTACAGGAGGAGTACTGGGACTTTGTTAAATACCTGGACCAGGAATATGGATCCGAGGGCCTTTTTGACTGGTGCCCAGCCCGCTTGCGATGGGACATCCAAGGGCTGGTATGGAACGCCTACCACATGGACTCTACTTTTGGGTGCCCTGACTCCAGCAGATACTGGGAGATCCGGGACAAAAGAGAGGACCGTTTTGGTGGATACATTCCTGCGGACTGCCAGGGAAATTTGGATATTCTGGCAGGATGTGAATGGGACCTGGAGCAACTATATGCTGGGTTCATTCGAGAAGTCCGGGAATTCCAAAAAGAGGAAGAAGAATGGGGGGGTAACGCATCTGAGGAGGACTTCAGCGACTTTGAGGGCCAGGATTGTGTTACCCCTTTTCACTCCACACTGGTGAGTGGGAATTCGTTCCTCACCAGTGCCCCTGTTGTTGCCCCTGCATCAGGAAGTGGGAAAATCGTCCTTCCTGATACCCCTTTGCCCCTGAACTGTATTTTCCCTGAGCTGAGGAGTGGGAATGCGTTCCTCCTCAGTGAAGAAGATGCCTCGGCATCAGGGGATGGGACAGATGTCTCCCCTGATAGGCATGTTGCCCCTTCCCCTGTCTCTCCAGCTGCGGTGGATGAGATGCAGGTCCCCACCAGCAGCGATTGTATGTCCCAGCTGATGGGTGGGAGAGAGCCCATCAGTCCCTATGACCCCCCTGCTGTAGTGAGTGTGGAAGAGCTCACCAGCAGCCCCAAGATGATGCCCCTGTGGGGTTGGAAAACGCCCTGGAAGTGGAGCGGTATGTGCTCTCCAGGGCCACAGAGGATGCCGCCTTGAGGGATGGGACTGCGGTCTCCCTCAAGGCAGAGAAGGCCCTGGAAAGTGATGGCCTACAAGAGGAGGACCCCAGCGGACTGGAAGAGAGCAGTGCTGCTGGCCCTCCTGAGGATATGTTGTGTGAACTGATGGGTGGAGAAGAGTGCCCCATCAGCCCCCCTGTAAACCCTGACCTGGTGAGTGGGAGCGAGCTCACCAGGGTCTGGGAAACCCCTGCTGTGGTGAAGGAGATGCAGGTCCCCACCAGCAGCCCCAGTCCGTCCCCTGTTGCTACTGCCCTGGAGAAGGGGAAGTGTCTTCTCCAAGTATGTGACTAAGATTGCGAGGAGGATTGAGACTGCCCTCCTCAAGAAGACAAGAGATGGCCCTGATGTGAGGGGCCAAGAAGAAGAGGGGTACAGCAGGCTGCCACCCTGCAGTGCTGCTACTGCCCCTGGAAACCCTGGATGTTGCCCCAAGTTCCTCATGCTGGAGAGTAGGAGCGAGCTCTCCAGTCCCCCTGTAACCCCTGGCTTGGTGCGAGGGAGCGAGCGCACCAGGTCATGTGAAACCTTGGCTGGGATTAGTGGATCAACAGTCCTCATCCCCAGCCCAACGATTGTGTTCCCTTTCCCTGTGACCCCTGGCTTGGTGGATGGGAGCAAATTCACCGGGTCCTGTGAACCCCCTGCTGTGGTGTGTAGGAGTGAGCACACCACCCCTTGTTTTGCCCTGACACTGGTGAGTGAGAGCAAGCTCACCAGAAGCCCCAAGAAGGCGCTCCCCAAGAATTCCCCTTTGGGCCCTGATCTGGTGAGTGGGACCACCGTCCTCATCAGGGATGTTGCTGGGGCCCCTGAATTTCCTGAGCTCTGCCTGGGGGGGGTGGGAATGTGTCCCAGAACGTTGCCCCAACCCAGGAGAGTGGGACAAACATCCTCTCCTGTTCCTCTGGGGCAGTGGCCCAACTAAAAGGGGGAGATATGCCTCTCTCCCCACACTCTGATGCACAGAAGCCAGAGACACAATTGCCCCAGGAAGATCCCCCTTATAGACTGGCTTTGGACCCTGAGCCCCTGGCCCCAGACCCAGGAACATTGAACCCCAGCTCTGCATGGAGCATGGCCCAGGAGAGGCCACCCAATTTGATGATTGCCAGGACAACCAGGCACCAATTTCCCTGGCCCAGGATTAAGAACCGAGACTGTACCCCTGGTCCAGGACAAGAGACCTGCTTTCTATTTCCAGGCGTGGACAAGGGGCTTGCATTTTCTCCTGGCACAGGACACCAGGCTGAGTCATTGTTTCCCTGGCCCAGGACAAGGGGCTCCTCCTTTAAGACTGGCCTAGGACTAAGGCCTCCAGACTAATGAACTGTCCAGACAAGTGGCTCACAACCTCAATGGTCTCCTACAGCTCCAAGTCAGCGTTTACTACTGTCCCCGCTGGCATGGTACAAAAAGGGGGAGAAATGTAACGGATCCTACCCGTTACTGAGCCCTTGTCTGGACCTCAAACTATTTATTCAAAGACTATGGACATTTATTACTGTTTGGACTCTGTGCGGTGCCTTGGCGTACAAACTGGCCAGCTATTCCCTAAGAGAAAGACTTAAATTCATAGACTTTGGATCACATAGTATGTTTAATGTATGGCGAACGTTTTAGTTATTGTATGTAGTATGTTGAGGGTTTACTCCAAGGGAATAGGCAGTGAGGGGTTAATTATTTCATTATGTATTGCAGACTCCCAAGCCTTTTGCTTAATTATTCAACCCCTGGCCATTGTTAAGGAAATGAATATTCTGGCCACTCAAGTCCTTGGAGTGAGAACTGTCCTGAGACCCCCCTGCTGTGTGTGTTAATCCATTCACACCCCTCAGTCTGTGAGTCACCTATTGTATAGCCTGAAACTCTGTTGCCAGCCCTTTGTATTATATGTTGTGAGATGATTACCTCTGTGAATGCTCTCATTGTGTCAGCCCTTGCCTTTTGTCTGATGTGTTTGATTTAATCAAGTTCCCTATTGTATCAGGTTCCCCATGTGATCCAATGTACTGTACTGTATATAAATATCTGTGGTCTGTGACAATAAAATGAGTTCTGTTTTGAAGTGAACAAGGAGTCCTGGAGTCTTGTATTGCTTATGGTCTAAAGTATCCACTCTGATACCCATCTGCGCCAAGTATCCTGAATCGCCGACCGCCTGCTGCCAGTTTCCTGCGACCTAACTTCGTGGACTGTCAGGCGGCGACGTGGACTCTTCCCTGCTTCCCTGCTTCCAGCAATCCTGCGACTGTTTCCAGTGACTGTCCATACTTCAACTGGTGCATCCGACGGCGCTTATCTGCGTCGAGAAGGAGAGACCCGGGAACGACGGCGGAAGGTGACGCGGTCTCTTCCCAGCTTCCGTTACACCATCTGAAATTTAGAATAATCTGAACTATAGCTTTGCCACACTAACCACTTAAAGGGATATTAAAGTCCCATAAAAATTCTCCTTGTTTTGTAGTTTAAAACATAAATTATGTGGCACAAATCCTATATCTCAAACCTTTATGGTTTGAGAGATATTCGCATCTCATGTTTCCCTTTTCCTGATGTCAGCTGTAAAGCTGACAGCAGGAGATTCGAGTCGGCCGACTGGAGGATGCTCTTCAGCAGAGCCGAAATCTCGCTATTTAAAAACAACTGCAAACCAGGCACACTTTGTAGACCTTTCCAATAAAGTAATTATTTTTAAATAACGTGATTTCGGCTCTGCTGCAGAGCTGCCGGCTGGTTCCTGGACTGGGATCTCCTGCTGTCAGCACAGGGTTGACATCAGGAGAAGGGGTGAACTTTACATGTGAATATTTCTCAAACCGTAAAGGTCTGAGAGATTCTACAAAACAAGAATATTTTTTTATGGGACATTAGTGTCCCTTTAAGAACTATGTTGTTAATGTACAAGTTACCGTCTATTGTAGGTATCTGCCAGCTATTCCAGCACTTCAAATGCACTAGTAAATATGTGGTAGGTATATATGAAGGTGTTAAGAAAGTCAATGCTGAGGAAGCGCAGGTCAGCCTCTCCAGTAGGTGCTCCGAGTGCCAAAATGGTGTGCAACCCATCTCTTGCAATGAATTATACAGCCCTTTGGCACCCAAAGGGCCCAAAATATGTTTATTATGTGGGATAATGTGGCAAATTCCTTGTCACAGTTCAGAGTGTTAAACTTGGTCATTAATTTATACAACATAGAAAGATCAACCCTGCCATACAAATGGAAGTTGAAATATAAAATCAACAGGCTTTATTTAAACAATTTAAAAGCATATCCATGCAAAAAGACAAACACATGTTCAAAGGGAAGACAACACCTTACGCGATTCGGACCACACTGGTCCTTAATCATAAGCTTCATAAGCAAAACCTCCATGATTCCCAGGAGTATTTAAACCATACAAACTCCTCCCCTGTGATTTGCCTGGACAAATCTTTCAAAAAAGGTCACCACACTTGTTTTGTGAATTAATATACCTGGACTCATGCATTGCTGTATTAAAGACACCTCAAGCGGTATAACGTTCTACATTAATTTATACTTCCAGATCTTTCTATCTCTCTGTGTCCTACAAATTTTCCACCTGTTATCCGATACATTCTATAGACTTAGCCATCTCTGGATAGCATCAGGAAGGTCATAAATCTTGTTTTTATCACTTAGCCAACTATAAGGAGACTTTACTGGCACCGAGGGAATGAATTACAACCAATACTGCTAAGAATATTCACTGCCTGTGGAACTGAAATCTTAAAATAATTTGTATGAGTGTTTAACCTATCGTTTATTATGTATTCAGCCCTCATTCATATTATGCCTGAAGAAGAGACCCAGTGTATTGAAAGCTTGCCTCCCAGAGCCATTCAGCCAATAAAAGCTTAATTTTTACTCTATGAGTCTCCTGCTTAATAAATCCAGCATTGCAAATCTAATCAATTTAACTTTCAATTGATTATTAAAGGTTATCCCACTGGAAGAAATCTGAAGGAAAAACATGAGCTGAGAAGGCCGGGTGGGATTTGAGCAACTGAATGAATTCAGAGTAAATACTTTTCCCTTTGCTATAACATGAGATATTTGTTAAACTGTTTTCTCTGTAGTCCAATTTGGAATACAGGTACCTTGGGAGGAGACAAGGTCTTGGAAGTGGAGCCTTCACTTCACCAGTTTGATTTCTTCCAGCAGAGTGAAGAGGCTAGGAACATTTCTGCTTAGTTTTTAGCGTAACTTTTTATTTTATGCTTAGATGTGCAGATGTCACAAATCCCCCATTAGGTGGGTTACCATTCCTGGCTTCCCTTGGACATTTGTCCAGTGTACAGGTGCTGTTATAGACCATTGCAGCCTTGTGTAGAGAATCTTGCAGCCCACGTTTCTCTGTCCTAACTGGGTCTCTCTGTGGCTCTGGTTCTTCATTATAGTAACCTGAATTTGAAGATTGGTGAGTAACCCTTTGAGTGCCATGGTCCACTTGTGCCACTTGCTCCCCTACCTACAGGGGTTATCTTGGAGTACTAGAACTCCTGCACTTATGTTGGGTACTTTATTCTCTTTTGTCCCTGGATTTCTGGAGCAAGGATGGCTGTTTTTTTAGGTATTTAACCCCTTCCCTGCTGCTTTTACTACAAGTTCACTCTAAATATACAATGCGTTTCGTGGCAATGAATGCCACTTTTTCAAGTTCATTTAAAATTAGAATGAACACCAAACATAAAATTCAAATTTTATTGAATTTTATTCTTGGTGTTCATTCTAATTTTAAATGAACTTGAAAAAGTGGCATTCATTGCCACGAAACATGTTGTATGTTTAGAGTAAACTTGTAGTTTAATATTTGTATATATGAGATATTGATGATATCTATTTTAAATATATAGAATTTATTTTAAATAAATATAAACATTTTTGCTATTTATTTCGCTGTTAAAGTCCTGTTGTTTGGAGCACATGGAACATCTCTGAGCTGCTGTAGCAGGGACAAGCTGATAATTTTTCTGTAAGTGCATTATAGTACAGGTGAGGAGAAGACACCGGTCTGATTAACCCTGTGAGTACCAAACAGCTTTATTATTATAAATCTCTTGTGCAGTGTTGTTCATTTGAGCGCTCTGTTAGAATCCCTACGTGCATCTCTCTTTTTTGTATTTCTTATAACAGATGAGAGTTGGTACCGTGTTAGCCGTAGAAATACAGGAGGTAAATATAGTTTTTGATACCTTTTATTGGCTAACTAAGCAGATTTAAATCCAAGCTTTCAAGACCTTAGGTCTCTTCCTCAGGCATGCTATACAGATAAATATGAAAACATCTCTCTTAAATACAAGTACACATCACATTGTTTAGCATGGAAATCAGATAACAGAATGCAGTCCAGATCCAGATATCTTTGATCAGTCAATGGTAAATTGCACTCTTCCTCTGAGGCTTTAGAGGTATTTATGATGCTCTTGGGTCTGTTGGAAAGGTCAATCAACTAAATTGTATTTTGATAGAAATTCCTTATCCCTATTCAAACCACTACAAATTGCATTAAATTTTAACATTAATTTTACCTCCCATACCTTTCTGTCCCTCTGAGTGCGGAACAGTCCCATCAATACAGTTAACTTCATATCCTTGACACTGTGCCCATTTTGGCAAAAATGTTCTCCCACTGGTGTCTCTGTCTTTTTGTTATTAACACTGGGTCTGTGGGGATTAAATCTCCTATGTAGTGCTTGTCCAGTTTCTCCCACATACAGAGCTGTTGGGCATTTTCATACATGATAAGGTATATTACATTGGATGATTTACAGGTGAAGGTACCATTGATCTTATGGTGTAACTGGGTGTTTGGAATTGGTATGTTGTCCGTGGTGTAAATGTGAGAAACTACAGAGACTGAGGTGCAAAGCAGGTTTACCAGCAGAATCTGTAAATCAACCAGAACAGAACTGCGTTGTGAACCTTTTCAAATATAAGCCAAGCAGAGAGGAAATATCTGTACTTTCAAAGGGCCTGTCATTCTGTCCCACTAAACCTGTGGACAGGGTAACACTCTGCAGTGACATAGAGGAGTTTTTCAGAAAACTCAGACTCAAGGAATTCTTCCATGACAGAATGGATAATAATTATAACACCACAGAGCTACATCACAACGTCAATGCACCCACAAAAAGATCCACCTGGACTCCAAAACCAGGAAGTAACCCCACACTGGACAAATACATAGAGAGTTTTAGGAACAGAGTCACTACAGAAATACTGGAAAGACAATGTGAACCAGCACCCAACCTAACCCAAAATGAACAAAAAGCCATACAGTCACTTAAGAATAACCAGGACATTATTATTAAGCCTGCAGACAAGGGAGGAGCTGTTGTTATAATGAACAGTGTGGACTACATTCAAGAGCAAATAGGCAACTCTCTGATGAAAGATATTATGCAAAATTACAAGAAGATCCCACAAAAAATTATACAAAACAACTTAACAGGATCATAAAAGAACTACCCTCCAACACTGAAGAACAGATAAGGCCCCTAATACCAGCAGATCCAAAAATAGGCTCCTTCTACATACTACCAAAAATTCACAAAGAAGGAAACCCAGGAAGACCCATAATTTCAGGGATTGGTACGCTCACAGAGAATATATCTGGCTGGGTAGAAAATACCCTGAAACCCCTGGTAAAACAAACACCCAGCTTCCTTCAGGACACCACGGATCTTTTAAACAAATTAGCTGACTTGGGGCTAATTCCAAAGAGCACCATCCTGGCCACTATGGATGTAGAATCCCTTTACACCAACATTCCACACATGGATGGCATAACAGCATGCCAGGGATATCTGGAACAAAATAACACACCCATGGAACCGGTAACAAAATGTCACAGTTTTCAAGACACTC
Source organism: Rhinophrynus dorsalis (assembly GCA_037306005.1). NCBI lineage: Eukaryota > Metazoa > Chordata > Amphibia > Anura > Rhinophrynidae > Rhinophrynus > Rhinophrynus dorsalis. Next base: position 566,075,977 of record CM074718.1, read on the forward strand.
AGGCCAGTGGGTAAAAATAAAATGCAATTTATTTAAGAACAAAAATAATGACAGATATCGCCCCCTAAGGGAAGCACTGTGAAACAGCGGAATAGCAGTAGTATGCACAGTATACAATAATACAGAAATGAACAGGCACTGAGTACTAGTATACAAATGGTTAATAGAATAATCAGTCCGTCTCAGTTGTGTAGTTTGGCACGCCCAAGGTGTTAAAGGTGGAGAATACTCAACACCCACAGTCTGGAAAACTGAAGAAAAATGTCCAGCAAAGAGAAACCTGCCTCCCACCTGCTGTACGGCAATGGTAGCCCCCACGGGCATATGAACAGAGCGAGTAGACTGCCAGAGCTTTGAGTGAATAGCCCCCACGGGCGTAACGGAGATGACTGAGTTACCGGAGCTGAAACCACTAGCCCCTCCGGGCGTCGTGGATTGGAACTGGATTGCAAGAGCTTGGGCGAATAGCCCTATGGCCTATGGAGGTGACTTGTTACCAGAGCTTGAGCTTATAAACCCAAACGTGCGTGATGGATTTGCAAGAGCTTGAGCCAATAACCCCACGGGCAAAATCGAGAGACTGGATTGCAAGAGCTTGGGCCAATAGCCCTACGGGTGTAACCACAGAGACGTGCACAGAAATAGCCAGAGCCGTGCGCCACCGGGCGCGGTAATGAGCTACACCGGACTGCAAGGCGAGAACTGGCTCGGCACAAGGCAACTCTCTGTATGAACTGCGCGCCCTCACTGGAACACAGCTCTGCACGGGTTAATGGCAAATAGTAGTAACACAGCTCTGCACTGTAGACAGCACGATAGTAGGAACACAGCACTGTACGGGTTAACAGCTCAGAAGTTGGAACGCAACTCTGCACGGACTGATAGCTCGGTAGTTAGGACACAGCTCTGCACGGGTTAACAGCTCGGTAGAGAAACACAGCTCAGCAGTAATCAGCTCAGTGGCAGGAATCAGCAAAGCACGGAGCCGTAATGAACATTAAGAGCACAGTCAGTATGTCACCGTGGCGACAAGGCAGGACAGGAATGGAGACCGGCCGCAGAGACCGGAACAGGAACGCCAGCAAGCCGGGTCAAATCATGGAGCATGTACTCAGGCAAGCCGAATCAGGAAACAAGCAGGAATGTCAGCCAGGCCGGTTCGAATCACGGAGCAGTTTCTTAGACAAGCCGGATCAGGAGAACGAGCAGGAACATCAGCCAGGCCGGGTCAGATCACGGAGCAGGTACACAGGATCGTAGTCAGGGATAGCCAAGTCGGTAACCTGAGATCAGGAACACAGCACAGCAAAACTGGCTCAGGAACACCACGAAAGGGCAAATGACAGGTGCCACTAGCCCAGAATAAAAAGGTCACCAGGGGCGGGCCAAACAGGCTCAACCAATCGGAGCGCAGCACAAGTGAGAGTGACAGCCTGAGAAGCTGCACCATGATACAAAACTCATACAGTTTATTCTCCCCCACAATTACTTCAAGTTTGGACAGGACCTCTACCTTCAGAAAATGGGGACTGCAATTGGTACCCGAATGGCACCACAATATGCCAACCTGTTTATGGCAAAATTGGAAGAGGACTTCCTGTCCACCTGCCAGATAAAACCCTTGGTTTATCTCCACTACATAGATGATATTCTTATCATCTGGACCGCCAATGAAGAGGAACTTCTCAAATTCCATGAGAATTACAATACATTCCACCCCAATATCAACCTAACACTCAGTCACTCACGCACAAGCATTAACTTCCTTGACACAACTATCAGTATTCAGAACAACTCCATCCACATATCCCTATACCACAAACCAACAGACAGACCAACATACCTGAAAAGCAATAGCTTCCATCCAAAACACACAAAGAACTCCATCATATACATCCAGGCCATCAGATACCACCGCATCTGTTCTGACATGATGGACCATGACAAGCACCTCCAAAAACTCAGAGGAGACTTTATAAAACATGGTTACAGCGCAACTATTATTGACAGTCAGATACAGAAGGCTACCCAAATACCAAGAAAAAATCTGTTGCACTACAAAGAACAACATAAGGGAAACTGGGTGCCACTGGTGGTCACTTACCACCCCCAGGATGAAGTGCTACGCAAAATTTCAAGAGAACTTCAAAAGAAATTACATACTGATGAAAGACTTAAAGGGATAGTATTACTTCAAAATTACTATCCCTCATATTGTAGCCCTTAATAAACTGAGTTAAATGACACCAGCGGCATCTCTCAAACCTTTATGGTTTAAGAGATAGCCACTTTCAAAGTTTCCTCTCCCCTGCTGTCAGCGTTTTGCTCCCAGCAGGAGAATCCGGTCTCTGAATCAAGAGGAGGCTCTTCAGCAGAGCTGATATCTCGTTAAGGAAGGAAAAATTATTAATTGAAACAGTCTTCTACGTGTGCTTGGTAACCAAGCATAAGTAGAAGACTGTTTCAATGAATCATTTTTCCTTCTATAACAAGATATTGGCTCTGTTTAAGAGCCTCCGCCTGTCCCGGGACCGGATTCTCCTGCTGGCAGCAGAACGCTGACATCAGGGGAGAGGAAACTTTGAAAGCGGCTATCTCTTAAACCATAAAGGTTTGAGAGATGCCGCTGGTGTCATTTAACTCAGTTTATTAAGGGCTGCAATATGAGGGATAGTAATTTTGAAGTAATACTATCCCTTTAAGAACATATTCCCACAGCCTCCCTTACTCTCCTTCAGACAGCCTCCCAATTTGAAACAACTGATGGTGCCCTGAATAAAAATACAAAAAATGGCACATCTCCCTGCCTACAAAACAGATGTGAAACTTGTGCACACATTTATACCACGGACAACATACCAATTCCAAACACCCAGTTACACCATAAGATCAGTGGTACCTTCACCTGTAAATCATCCAATGTAATATACCTTATCATATGTGCAAAATGCCCAACAGCTCTGTATGTGGGAGAAACTGGACAAGTACTACATAGGAGATTTAATTCCCACAGACCCAGTGTTAATAACAAAAAGACAGAGACACCAGTGGGAGAACATTTTGCCAAAATGGGCACAGTGTCAAGGATATGAAGTTAACTGTATTGATGGGACTGTTCCGCACTCAGAGGGACAGAAAGGTATGGGAGGTAAAATTTACGTTAAAATTTAATGCAATTTGTAGTGGTTTGAATAGGGATAAGGAATTTCTATTAAAATACAATTTAGTTGATTGACCTTTCCAACAGACCCAAGAGCATCGTAAATACCTCTAAAGCCTCAGAGGAAGAGTGCAATTTACCATTGACTGATCAAAGATATCTGGATCTGGACTGCATTCTGTTATCTGATTTCCATGCTAAACAATGTGATGTGTACTTGTATTTAAGAGAGATGTTTTCATATTTATCTGTATAACATGCCTGAGGAAGAGACCTAAGGTCTTGAAAGCTTGCATTTAAATCTGCTTAGTTAAGCAATAAAAGGTATCAAAAACTATATTTGCCTCTTTTGTATTTCTTGGGTCTATCATGGAACTTTGGAGTGACATTTTGTAAAGAGCAGCTGAATGCAAAAGTGCCCAAGTGGAAGTGGGCTTAAGAATTTCCTCCACCTGCACAATCAATCTGATCTATCTACTGCGCATATAAGTGCCTGACAGACAAATATATATATGTGAGTACCGTATATTAGGAGCTTGAACATCTTGAACATACTGTTGTATAGATATACTACTCTATGAGTCGCCCCTTTCTTTTGTTTTTGAATGATAAAGTGTCCTCCTCCCGCCCCTTTTACTGATGTAACAACGCTCACCTCAGAACAGAAAGGTGGTGTCCAGATGACTTGCAGAGCGGGACAATCTTCAGTTAGCATAAGGGAAAAACCTGTCAAGGGGGCAGGGTTTTCATTGTTCTCACAGTAAGAAGATTGTTCCTTGCTGTGAGCTGTCTGGTCTTAAGACTAGATTCCACAATTGAGTGGAGGAAGCTTACACTAGGTAAAAGGGGTGGGAGGGGGATACTTTGTCATTATATTACTCTTGAACTACAACTCTGATTGTATTGAAATAACTCTCTCCATGGCCCAAATACTATGAAGATTAATTGGAGCTGCTTTTATTTTGAAACATTACTATCCATTTAAATCCTGGCCTGTTGATGGCCCTTAAGGACTGAACTTGGACAGTCCTGATTTGGAGGAAAAATATGGCATACTAAAAAAGGTTAAAAATGCTCTGGTCTTCTAGTGTCAAAAAGCCCTAGTCATGAAGAGGTTAAATGGAATTTTAAATTGTTTAATGCAACGCGTTGTTTAACCTAACAACTGCTATACAGAGAACACCTAAAAATCCCCTGAATTCCCACTGATTTATAGGGGGTTTACAATGCGCTTAAAGCTGCACTAGGATTCAAGGGCTTAAAGCCCCCATTTACATCAGTGGGAACTTGTCCACTATGGTGTCATCTGTTTTCTCTAGAAGTGCACCACATTTGTTAGTTCATCAACCCTTTGAGTGGCAGAGGAGTATGCAATGCATTGCTAAGCAATGCGTTACATACACCGTTGGCACTCAAAGGATTAACTTCACTTGGTGTATCACGTATGTAATGTTTATATTTTCCTTTAATGCCACTTTTTTCTACACAGAAAGGTAAGAGCAGGATTCTGAAATACAATCAAGACTGCAAGTATAAACAAGACAGAGTATTTACAGATAGAAGAGGATCCCTGGATATAGAAGGAGAAGTATACATTTATCATAGAACATAGTAGAAAGTGATAGTAGCTGCTTTGATGAATTATTTATCAAGTGTACTCTGTTATAAGCCCCATTAGAGAGGTGGAGGATGGGTAGTCAGACGTAGCCTTATATGCACACAGATACTAACCTAAAAATAGCTATGGGAAAATTGTACTCATACTTGAAGGACTTTTTCAATGATTTTTTCCCCTCCACTTGTTCCTGGTAATTTTACAGCTCTTATGGGACCAAGTACAATAAAGGTTTAGCATTTTCTCCTTAAGCTCTAAATAGTCAAAAAAAATAGGGAAAGTACTAACTGGATAGGTGGAGTTTAGGTTATTTAATAAATACAAAGAAATTATTAAAGGAGCGGCAAACTTTTTTAATGACAAAAAAAAACATATTGTATGTCTTTTCCTGCCAAATGAAACAAGGGAAACCCAATGGTGTGATGGTGTGGCCTAACTGGGTCCCACCTCCATCTGCTCTTTTATAAACCTCCTTGGGCAGGGCGCACGTACAGTAGCAGACTACGCTATTGAGTTCTGTACTCTGGCAGTGGAGGTAGGATGGAACAATGAAGCCTAGGTTGCCGCTTTCTGACAGGGCTTGTGTGAGGCAGTTAAAGACGAGACGGCAACCTGAGACCTGCCTGGTGATCTGGAGGAGCTGATCTTAGTCAATAACGTATCCTAGGAATGTCACCTGGGATTTGTGAAATTCACACTTTTCTAGCTTGCAGGACAACTTGTTCTCTCTCAGCAGTTGTAGAACCCGGCCTACATCTGCTCTATGTGCCTACAAGGTAGGAGAATGGATGAGTATATCATCCAAATATACTAAGACACAACTCTGTAGTAGGTCTCTCAAAACATCATTAATGAATTCCTGGAAGACAGCGGGAGAATTGCACAATCCGAAAGGCATCACCAAGTATTCATAGTGCCCACTTCAGGTGTTAAACGCTGTCTTCCACTCATCGCCTTCCTTTATTCGTACCAAACTGTATGAGGCCGTCAAGTCAAGTTTGATGAAAACATCAAGCCTTTGATACTATCAAATAGCTCCGTGATCAACGGAATCGGATAAGCGTTCTTTACCATCAGTTTAATCAGGCCTCTGAAATCAATGCAAGGTCTGAGTTCCCCATCTTTTTCTTAACAAAAAAGAAACCTGTGCCCATAGGTGAGGAAGACTTCCGGATAATGCCCCTGGCTAAGAAGCCATATAGTCCTCCATGGCTTTGTTCTCCTCCACCGACAAGGGATACACTTGGCCCCTAGGAGGTCTGGCCTCTGGTACCAGATCAACAGTACAATCATACGGCCTGTGTGGCAGTAACATACTGGCCTCTACCTTATTAAATACCTCTTTGTAGGACTGGTACTCAGCAAGTAACAAGGTAGAGGTACACAATATGCTAGTAGACTGCTGGAGGCAAGATTTCGTACAATGAGAGGACCACGACAGGATATCGCAAGTCTGCCAATCAATTCTTGGGTTGTGAGTCTGCAATCAGGGAAAGCCCAGAATGATGGCATGATGGGGAGAATGTGTCACCTGGAATTTTTGTGTTTCCACAATGAGTGCCCCTACTCTAAGAGACAAGGGATGAGTCTCATGAGTAACGTGTGCCGGCCGTAGGGGTCTGCTGTCAATGGCTTCAATAGCCCACGGAGCAGAGCGAGGCAGCAAAGGGCTAGCGTGTTTAGCCGCGAAGTCTGCATCAAGGAAAAACCCCGCTGCCCCATCCAGTAATGCTGGAGCCACCACTGAAGACTCGATCCAAAATAGTACAACTTCAAGTGTAGGTTCCTGAAGTCTCACTGGGGACTGTGAAATTCCACCCAGGGTCTGTCCCCTACATGACCCTAGGTGCAAGCGTTTTCGTGCCAGATAAGGCAAGCACGCAACATATGGCCTGGCTCCCCACAGTATAAGTAAGACCCCTCCTCCTGCGCCGAGCCCTCTCCTAAACTGACAGGTGTGTGAAGCCTAGCTGCATCGGTTACCCCCCCTGGCGGGGTCAGAACTAGGAGGTATGGGAGGTGAGGGAGGACAGAGTGGGAGTAAGAAGTTAGGTGCCAACCGAGGTAACTGTTTGCACCCCTGTTGCTTGAACGAAGGACTCTGAAAGATTCTTGTGTCTGTCAGGATGGTGACTGAGATTAGCTCCTCTAGATCACCAGGCAGGTCTCGGGCTGCCGTCTCGTCTTTAATCATGTCAGACAAGCACTGGGAGAAAGCGGCAACTAGGGCTTTGTTGTTCCATCCTACCTCCGCTGCCAGAATACGGAACTCAATAGTGTAGTCCGCTACTGTACGTGAGCCCTGCCGTATTGTCGTAAGTCTTTTGGCAGCGGAGGTTGCGCGTCCCGGTACATCAAAAACTGTCCAGAAGGGACAGTAGGGAAGGCATGTGGTACCATTTCCAAAAAAATTCCCAACTGATTAAGGAACCCCCGGCACAGTGGAGGTTCCCCATCATATCTTTGGGGTAAAGGAGCGGAGCCAGACAACCCTCTACTCATGCCAGCCTCAGAGGAAGTTGCCACAACCAGTGCAGGTACTGGGGAATCCACCGGTTGCTGAGCGAAGCGATCTAGGTGAGCCGTGCGATTCAATTGTGTCTCCATAGCAAAAGACAACTGATTGATTCTCTGGACAGGATGCTCTGACTAGGTGGACTGTCTGATCCTTCAGTAGACATGGCCCTTACGTACTGTCACAGTTATCAGGCAAAGGACAGACACAATGAATACATAAATATAACCACCTTTATTAATAAATACAGCAATACTGGTAAAGCCCACACAGAACCCCAGACACAGGCTGATAGGACCCAAGGTCCTTTCCGGAGCAGCACACTGTGCTGTGCACGGCACTACTGCGAGAAACCGAGACTTGGGGAGCAGCTCAAGTGGGACAACAGTGAGAATAGTATTGTATGCATAAGTTACCACTTTGGTCTTTGATCAGAGGCAACAGGGAGCGAAACCAGACCAGAGCCACAGAGCATCGAGACTACAGGTCAGGCAAGCTAGTAGTGTATGGAGTGACTAGGCAGCCAGAGCCACAGGTCAGACACACCGGGGACTACATCTACAAATATCTTCCCTGCATGTTTCGAACTCCATTCGCTTATTTTATCAGTAAATATACAATTGGAAATGTATAAATACCACTCCTCCTACTTCTCTGTTCTTATATCCATTTACAACCAAAGCTATGTAGATCACTGAGGATCACTGAGGATTCACTAGTCCACTGTCTTTAGCAGCACCTTTGATCTCTGGGCCTGCAAGACACCATGGGTGTCCCATACTGCAGGATTGTGGGGAAACGAAGATGTGGCAGATAGGTGTTAAGTACTCCCTGCTCATCAAAGATCTCGATTCACCATTCCACCAGACATGATTGTAATCCATTTTGGTTATCAAAAATGGTTATATCTGAGTAGTATGATGAAAGATTTACTTATTTTTAAATAAACTTTTCTTAACACTAGGATTGTATTCTTTGATATTATAGAACATTGGCTTGGTTATGGCAATCTACATAAATATGTATTTCATCAAGCGTGATAATATTAGACATGGTTATCACTGGCTATACAGAGATGGGAGGTACATCTAAATTCTCAAGGCAATGATACCTTTTTCCAAAACCTCTTAAATTGATTACAGCAAGGATTTTCATTAACTTCCTTCTACATTGTATGTAACTTGACTAACACAACAGGAAGTGAACCCCCAGGCACAAGAGGACTAGTAGACAGAAGAAATGCTGAAACACCAGCGGGGGATAGATGTCAGAGCAGAATCAGAGTGGGACAGAATGCTGGGGAGCAAACAAAACAAACTCTCAAGGCTGCTGCTGAAGAGCTGCTTGAAAGCGAAGCTTGGGTGAATACCTAGTGAGCTGTGTAGACTGCAAGTGCAACCTTGCTACAGTTACAGGCCATGGGTAAAGTTGTTGACTGCAAGCTCGAATAGCCAGAACATGTTGAGCTGAACCTGGACCTGGAAGGTTCAACTTACCGAACAATGGAAGCAACAGCAGAAGCCCAGGTCAGACACAGAATACTAGAATCAAAGCTCTGGAACACAAGTCAGAAAGATACTATACATGTGCAAAGAAATGTCTGTGAGGTTGCTTGATATAAGACGCAGGGGTGTATACAAGAAAACAGACAATATGACAAGTAATAGCAGAGTTGTAAAAAGTGGAGCAGGTGTGTTCAAGTAAACAGGCAGAGCTGCAAATAATAGGAGAGCAGGACTTACAGGACTAGGTTCTGTTACTACACTCGACCTCCAAAGATAGCCTTCTGGGGTATTAAACAGGTCTCAGAGGAGAAATTCACTATTAGATACTCTCTTTAGGGCAGAAGCATGGAACCCAGGAACGCTTTTTGCATAACATTTGTACATACTATATATATAAAAAAATTACCTTGGTTGTGAAAGGTTAAATTATTTAAAAAAGCCTTGAGTCCCCTGAGTACATATATAACAAATTTGTATAGTTTTACCTACGTCCATGGCTATCGTAGATCCCTGATCACCAGGAGACCAAAATGGCATTTTCAGCTCTATGAACGAATATGCGCATTCTAGTGTTTTTGTGGTAAAACTATCCTAAAACAGCTATGCTGCTGTGTTCAAATATTGCTATATGAGGGAAGTGTGAGGGCAAAGTGGAGCTGATGGGGGGTAAGTTGGAGCTGATGGGGGGAAATGTGAGGGCAATGTGGAGATGATGGGGGGCAATGTGTGTGCATGGGTGCAACAGTGATAGAGACAAAGACACATGCAACAGACATGCACACATATAGATACAGAAACTCCCACACACATGCTGTGACATTCATAGAGTGAGACAGACACACTCATATATGCAATGGTACACACATGTATAGAGAGATAAACACTTGACGTGAGCCATACATATATATTTTGGGTGGTGGTGGGGGGTGTCTTCGGTGAGTTTCCACACTTTTTTTCCCAGGACTTGACCCGTGAAATAACGGCTGTATTGGGAACTTAACAGTAAAAAAGCTAACAATCGATGTCTGACATACTGCCAAGCACCGGTCGTTAACCTATATGTCTTAAACTTACCTGTCATTCACTGTCCTTCTCCTTCAGTCTTCTCTTCTTTCGTCTTGCTGTAAGTAAAAAAAAAAAAAAGGTATAAATAGAAAGCATTAACTATGACATCGTTTAACCCTTTGAGTGGCAGAGGGGTACGCAACACATTGCAAAGCAATGTGTTGCATACCTCTCTGGCACTCAAAAGGGTTAAACATATGCCGAGAATATGCCGCCATTTAATGTCCAACTAGTTAAAAATGCCATGTATAAAGGTCATAAATAAATTCCATAAATCAATACACAGCTTACATTCTTCATATCTCCGCCACTATGTGCAGCCACTGAGGTACTAATGAGCCACACAGTTTCCACTCCTTTCCTGCACAGGCCTATGCCCATTGCACACTAAGGGAATTGGTACTGTGACTGCCTTTATATATGGGCAGTCTCACTTCCAATTCCCTCACAGCCATTACGCACCAATCAGATTAAAGTGGAACTACCACATGTAACAAAGATGGCCCCAAATAATTCCTCATCTGCCGAATAGCTGCTCAGTAGCGCTAGTCGCCAGAATTATTACCTGGTTAATGCAAATTATCCACTGCTCTGGGACTGACAGGCAGGACAGAGCACAGACATCTTTCCAAAGTGATGTCTGTACGCCTGCGCTGTCAGTCCCAGCTGGCTCTAGGAGGAGTTGCTAGGAGCCGTTCGGCTCCAAAAGGGACTGACAGAGCAGGCCCGCAGACTTCACTATGGAAAGATGTAGCAGATAGTCGCCAGATGAGGAATTATTTGGGGCCATCTTTGTTAAATGTGGTAGTTCCACTTTAAAGAATAGCTGCTCAAATCTGATTGGCTGGGATGCGCGGAAGAACATCCCAGCCAATGGCTGTGATGGAATTGGAAGTGAGACTGCCCATATATAAAGGCAGTCTCAGTACCAATTCCCTCAGTGTGCAACTGATATCGGCCCCTGCAGGAAAGAAATGAGAACTGTGCGGCTCATCAGTGTCTCCACTGCTGCCGCCTCCAAAGCCGCACGCAGCGGCGGAGACATGAAGAATGGAAGCTATGTATTTATTTATGACCTTTATACATGGCATTTTTTATAGTTGGACATTAAATGGAGGCATATTCATGGAGGCATATTCGAGGCACAACAATATTTTTTAACCCTTTTAACTTCCTGGTCCTCTTCTGTCTTTCTCTTCTTTCTTCTTGCTGTAAGTAAAAAGAAAAGTATAAATAGAAAGCATAAACTATGACATCGTTTAACCCTTTGAGTGGCAGAGGGGTACGCATTGCAAAGCAATGCTTTGTGTACCTCTCTGGCACTCAAAAGGGTTAAAACATATTATTGTGTGTCGTGAAATGCCTCCATGAATATGCCTCCATTTAAAGTCCAACTATTAAAAAGGGCATGTATAAAGGTCATAAATAAATACATAGCTTCCCTTCTTCATGTCTCCGCCGCTGCGTGCGGCTTTTTTTTTTTTTTTTACATTTTAAGGATTACTATCCCTTTATTGGTAAGCGTTACTTTTAATGGGATGTTGTTTTTTTAATTTATTTGGGTTAACCCTATGAATGCCGGTGGGGTAATTATACCCTTCTGGCACTCATAGGGTTAATTCTGCTAACTTTTGACACGGGGCCCCATTTCAATACATCCACTGTGGACTTAAGTTTTTTTTTTCATTAAGGTTTCTGAGTTGGCTGTTTGAAGAGCCAATAAGGGACTCAAGTAAAAAAAATGGGTCTTAACTTTCCTACAATAATTTGAGTTCCTTATCGTATTTTCATGGCATTTGAATTGATAATTATGGCGTTTTCATCATTTTCTATGGGTGAAAACAACTCTTCACTTTATCACACAATGGCTTTTTTTTTTGCTGGTATTTTTTCACTGCATAGGCATTTGAATAGCTTACTGTGCTTGAAAAAATGCTGTTGGCAGAAAAAACAGCCGTCTCCAACATTTGGATAGAACCCTTAAATATTTGAATGTGTTGATTACCCCTCTGGCACTCAAAGGGTTAAGATAAGACCAAAACAATGGTCCTATTTACCTTCAGTGATTGGTTTGAATATTGTACTAAGCTTTATACTACAAAGGTGTCTTGAGCTATGCATTATGTAATCTAGCACAATGAATAGGTTTTTGCATAATTTGTCTATATGTTTCCTATTAGTTTTGGCTAACAGTGTCTCTTCATATATTAACTTTTTGTATCCTTTAACCAAAAGCACACCTTTTCAGTGGCTATTTCAGAGGGTTGAGATCTTTAAAGGGATAGTAATGTTTCATAATAAAAGCAGCTCTAATTAATCATCATAGTATTTGGACTTTGGAGAGTGTTATATCAATACTGTCAGAGTTATAGTTCAAGAGTAATTCAATGACAAAATATCCCCCTACCGCCCCTTTTACTGATGTAACACTGTTCAGCCAGAGCAGAAGGGAGGTGCCCAGGTAGACTGCAGAGAGGGACAATCTTCAGTTAAGATAAGGGAAAAACCTGAAAAACTTGTCAAGGGGGGCAGGGCTTTCATTGTTCTCATAAGAAGAAGATTGTCCCCTCCTGTTATCTGTCTGGTCTATGGACTGCATTCCACATCTGAGAAGAGATGGCTTACACTAGGTAAAAGGGGCAGGAGGGGAAACTTTGCTTGTGAATATCTATCAAACCATAAAGGTTTGAGAGATAAGACTTATATCGTTCTTCATGTTTTTTTAATGCCTACAAAATAAAATAAAGATAAAACAAAGTATTACTAACCCTTTAAGGCATTGTTTCATTTAATGGGGATTTGGGGAATTTTCATTTGTCCCCATGGTGCAATTAGTAATTAATTAAAGAGGGACCAAAATGCAAGAAAAAATGTTGCCCCAAATAAAGCACAGTAAAATAAAATATATACACTAATGATAAATAATATTACAGGTACAAATTAAATGCATATAATCAAGTTAAGAAATTATATTTATTTGTAGAAATATGTTTTGTAAACCTGAAACGTTGTAGAGCCAGAGATATGGGCAACACATCGCAATGAGATACAATGCACATCCTTTTGGCAATGAAAGAGTAAAATGATTAGTATTGATTAATATTGCTTTATTCAGTTTAACTTTCCTTTCAATTTTAATTAAATGAGTACCTTATATCTGCATTCTATAAAAAAAAAGTCTATGACTGACTTTTTTCAGTTGTCAACAGTGATGGTGTGCCCAGTCCACTTGCAAGAGACAAGAGCATGCTGTTAGTGACACCTGACATCTATTGTTACCTTTGGAAGCCAAGCATACCTGCTCTCAGTAGTTTAACCCATTGCAGTGATTATAATGGTGAGTTATACATCGTGTTCTATTCGTTTTGACAACACACTGCCATCTTTCCACCTAGGGAGGGGAACAGGCTGTCAGAGATTACCTGCTACCATTCTTACCTCTATAAACAGATTGAACTGGCTCCCAGAAGATTATGTGTATAAGTAAATAATGCAAATTTACTGCTTGGCCATTATAGACAAGGTAATGAGCAACTTGTAATATTAGCCCTTTAACATTTAAAACACATCAAACACCTACTATATACATTTTTTTTTTCAAAAAACAGAAAACCTAGCTGAATTTGAGGGTATTTTACATGACATTGTGTTTAATGATATTTTTTTTCTTATATTTATAGTATATAATAAACATATGGAATATACTGTAAGTTTAAATATGTCACCAAAAGAAATCTTACTCTATCCTGACCCATCTCACCCCACAAAACGCATAGTTTTCATGTATAAACTAAACAATAAGAGTCAAATATCATTGTAATAAACACATAGCAATAAACAGGAAATTTGAAGTGATTCTTACCGCATAATATAGCTCCAGTCCTTTTCTTTTTGAGTGCCACAGAGGTGAGCCACATTGCTTAGTAATGCATTGCTTCCCCTCTGGTACTAAAAGGGTTAAGAGTTATATTCATTATGCAGCCATTCCACAGGATGCCTCTTTACAAGTACTTCCAGGTTGCACCAAGTACCAGATCGGGAGTGAAGCCTGTGGAACATATTCATATCTCTGAGGACAGTGTGGCTGTGGTGTGCTCTAGCACCTGTAGAGCAAAAAGAGTAATGGGGTGACAGACAATGTATTTGTGGATCTGTGACTACCCATGAAGCAAGGCTGGGATGTGAGAGTGTATATGTTGATCTTTGATTTGAAGTGGAACAAAGCTGGTGTGTCAGACAGAGTATGTGTGGTTTTATGAATTCAAGTAGATAATGAATCAAGACTGGGGTGTTATCATATGTTTAGGTCTGTGACTACAATTGGCACAATGTAACAAAGATGGAGTGTCAGGCAGTTTGTGTGGTTCTGTGCCTACCATTGGAAAAAGGCGATGGTTTCAGACTGGGTCTCTGACTACCAATGGGTAGTGGAACAAGGCTGGGGGGCAGACAGTGTACCTGTGGTTCTGTGGTTACCTGTGAAGCAATGTAATAAGGGAGTGGTGAATCACAGTGTACGTGTGGTTCTGTGACTATCAATGGAACAATGCTGGCATGTCAGACAGTGTATCTATGGGTCTATGACTATCAGTGCACAGTAAAATAAGGCTAGAGTATCAGACAGTTTATTTGTGGTTTTGTGGCTACTTGTGGAACAAGGCTGGGGTGTCAGACAGTGTATATTTGGCTCTGTGACTTCCAGAGGACAGTTAAACAAGGCTTTAGTGTAAGGCAGTGTTTGTGTAGCTCTGTGGCTTCAGTGGAAATTTGAACAAGGCTGGGGTTTCAAATAGTATATCCGTGGTTGTGTGAATACTAGTAGTGGGAGAGTGGAACAAGATTAGGGTGTCAGAGGAGGAGGCTGGGGCGTCAGACACTGTGCATAAATGTGTGTCTCTGTGACTACCAGTGAAAAATGAAATGAGATTGGGATGTCAGCAGGGCTGGTGTAAGGATTTTTGCCACCCTAAGCAAAACCTAATTTTGCTGCCCCTTGGCTCCACCCCTTCTGCTCTACCCATTTATGCCCCGCCTCTGTGTGTGTTTAAGTGTCAGTGTGTTCCCTATATGTGTCAGTTTGTGTGTGTGTTCTCTAGATGTGTATGTGTGTGTCAGTATGTGTTCCCTGTATGGATATAAGTGTGTGTTCCCTATATGTATGTAAGTGTGTCAGTGTGTGTGAGTCTCTGTAAGGATATCAGTGTATAAGTATGTGTGTGTGCTTCTCTATATGTGTATCAGTGTGACAGAGTGTATGTTCTCTATATGTGACTCTCCCCCCCTTTGACTCTCTTCCCCTCTTGACTGCTGATCCCCCCTTTGACTCTCTCTCTCCCCGTGGGACTCTTGATCCCCCTCTTGACTGCTGATCCCCCCTTTGACTCTCTTTCTCCCCGTCTATTTATCCCCTCTTGACCCCCCTTCCACTTACTCCTCCCAGTGCACATCTCTCCCCCAGTGAGTACGTTTCGGTGCTCTCCCTTGGCTGGCTATTTTATTAACCTTTTCAGTGCCAGAGGGGTATACAACACATTGCAAAGCTATGCGTTGCGTACACCTCTGGCACTGAAAGGGTTAATGTAGCACAGCGATACCCATTTCTCTCTCCCCCTCCGCTTCTTCAATCCTGGTCCAGGATTGAAGGAGCGGAGGGGGAGAGAGAGAAACGGGTATGGCTGTGCTACATTAAAAAAATAGCCAGCAAAGGGAGGGCACCAAAACATACGTTTTTGTTTTAGTTCAGCAGTATGTGGTGAGCGGCAGCAGTGGCAACGGGGGCCGATGCGCCCTCAGAGAATGTGCGCCCTAGGCTGGTGCCTACCTCGCCTATAGGTGGTGCCGGCCCTGGATGTCAGACAGTGTATGAGTGACTCTTTGTAGAAGAAAAGGAAATAAATTCACAGCACTAAAAAACTTTTGTCAGGGATGCAGGAGACTGGATCCAGATGGCGGGACAGTCTATGTAGAGTAAACTAGTGAGAAAGGTTTGAATGTAAGGCTGTGGAGCGAAGCCAGAAAACTGTGTACCCTTACTGTGGCTGAAACTATTAAAAGAAGCTAGCCGCTAAGCCAGATATCCCACCCCCAGTTGAGCCAGGGGCCGTGCCAGCATTTGTACACAGGTAGAGCAGTCTCAGTGGAGTGATGAGAGTGGAATCCAGATTGCAAGGGATCTAGAAGGGAATAGGAGCAGAGGAATTTAATGAGACGGTTATACACGAGATGCTCAAGGAGCTTGGAGGTGAACGGGATTAGAGAAATGGGCCAGTAGTTTAAGGTGAGTTTGGGTCGAGGGAGGGTTTCTTTAGGATGGATGTGATTAGTGCATGTTTGAAAGAGGATGGGAAGGTGCTGGTTGACAGAGGTTGAATAAGTGAGTAAGGGTTGGAGTTAGTAGAGGAGAAAGTTCTTGAGTGAGCTGAAATGGGATTGGGTCAAGAGGGCATGTGGTTAGGTTTGAGCGAGTGAGGAGAAGGGAAACTTCATCCTCGTCACCGGTGAGAAGGAGCTTAGTGTGTGTGTGTGTGTGTGTGTGTGTGTGTGTGTGTGTGTGTGTGTGTGTGTGTGTGAGAAGTGACAGGGCTAAGCTGGATGGGTGGGAGAGGAAGTGATGAGATTTCATGTCTGATGCAGTTGATCTTGTCCTTGAAGTGGGTGGCGAGATCTTTGGCAGAGAAGTTAGAGGAAGGTGATTGTGTTGGTGGGTGTAGGAGAGATTTGAAGGTTGAGAAAAGGCATTTCGGGTTAGAGGAAAGATTGGAAATTAGAGAGGAAAAGTATGACCTTTTGGCCAGGGAGAGGGCAGAGCTATAAGAACGGAGAATGAATTTGTAGTGTATGAAGTCAGCTGTGGAGTGTGATTTCCTCCAGTGCCTTTCAGCAGTGCATGAGCACCTTTGGAGGTATCACATTTGTCTTGTGTGCCAGGGTTGTAGTGGGGTAGTGCGTGGGTGGTGTAGAATTGCAGGTGCAGCTGTTGTGAGAGTGCTCTTGTAGAGAGCAGTATTTTTTTCTGGGCAAGTAAGTGTGAGGATGGGGTTGAAAAGAGGATACAGGGATGTGGAAAACTTGCAGATCAAGAGTATGCAGATTTCTCCGCATGTTGTTGTAGTGGGTTAGTGCGTGGGTGGTGTAGAATTGCAGGTGCAGCTGTTGTGAGAGTGCTCTTGTAGAGAGCAGTATTTTTTTCTGGGCAAGTAAGTGTGAGGATGGGGTTGAAAAGAGGATACAGGGATGTGGAAAACTTGCAGATCAAGAGTATGCAGATTTCTCCTCATGCTCTTGATCATGATGGGGGGATGGATTTGCGTGGTATGATGAGGTTTCTGGTGAGGAGGTGGTGGTCTAAGAGACGAAAGGGGACATTAGAGAAGTTGGAGACTGAGCAGAGGTTAGTGAAGACCAAGTCAAGGGAGTGACAGTAACTGTGCATGGGAGAGCTGGTCCACTGTGATAGGCTAAAGGAGGTTGTCAAGGAGAGGAGTTTGAGGGTGGGGGGTTATGGTTATCTACAGGGTTGTTGAAGTCACCCAGGATGAGAGTAGGGACACCAGAGGACATGAAATGAGGGAGCCAGGAAGCGAAGTGATCAAGGAATTGTGCAGTAGAACCAGGTGGTCTATATATGACAGCAACACGCAAGGGGAAAGGAGAGAAGAGACGAAGTGTGTGGGCTTCAAAAGTAGGGATGGAGAGAGAGGGAACAGTGGGGATTACCTGAAATGTATGGTTAGGGGACAGCAGGATGCCTACTCCACCCTCTTGTCTGTTGCCAGGCCTAGGTGTGTGGGTGAATTGAAGGCCGCCATGTGAGAGTGCAGCAGTGGAGACAGTGTCTGATGATTTGAGCCAAGTTGTGAACTAATAATAGTTAGAGAGTAGGGGTGCCCACTCTTGCTGTAGGACAGCATATTTGCTATTCTCATTCAACTCTACAGTATAAAACTTTTATAAGTGGCTATTATTAAACCAAATGTCCTGTTTAGGAGGGACAGTCCCTCTTTTAGACTAAAAAGTCTCTGTCCCTCTTTATTACCTTGGTGTCCCTCTTTTTAAGAGTGTAGTGTGTATATAAGTGTATCACATTGTTCCACAGCAATAAAACTCACATTACTGTTTGTTTAAATGTCAGTGTATGTTTTAATCAATTATTATGTGTAAATAAAATATGTCAGTCTTCTTCTATTTATTTAGCTGGTTGGGGATAAATTGGAGTTGTAGTCTCCAACATCTGGAGAACCAAATATTGTCTACCCCAGTTTAAAGCAGGGCTGAGAAACATGAGTTCCTCCAGCTATAGATCCTTCATCCTTGACTAGCAGTTTTTTGATGTACATACAAGGGATGCAGAGCATACAGCTGTGACTGGGTCCCCTGCCTCTGCACCTGCATTTGGGTCCTATTACCTTTGGTTACTTGTGTGCTGCCTGCGAGTGTTCAGCGTGAGTGTTCTGACTCACCAATAAGTGAGTGTTCCCATTCCCTTTTGTGACTTTTTGACTCTTTCACCTTAGACAGGTGGGTGACTGAGAAAGCGAGCAGCAGGGAGGACCATCTGGGAGCCAGTGAGGGAAGGAATGCCACACACATCAGTCCCAGAGCAATACTGGTGTGGGAGGCAACACACACACACAGCTATGCTTTGTCTATGTAATCCGTTGACTGACTGAAAGCAGAGTCAGCCATTGGAGTATGGGTAGAACACACATCTCCCAAGCACTTTGTAATTATTAGACCCCAGAACTCTACTCACACAGAACCCCCATACAATCCTCATCCCTGTTAAAGTGCACATACTCGGCCTTTTACAGGACATTTAAGTGAAGGTCTTACATAAAGACAAAGTGGAGAA
This sequence comes from Rhinophrynus dorsalis, assembly GCA_037306005.1. Taxonomy (NCBI): domain Eukaryota; kingdom Metazoa; phylum Chordata; class Amphibia; order Anura; family Rhinophrynidae; genus Rhinophrynus; species Rhinophrynus dorsalis. The sequence continues at coordinate 566,094,688 of CM074718.1, forward strand.
ATTATGTAGCAAACCAACTTCACCATAGAGAGAAAATACAAATTTCAGTTGTTTTAAATGGGGATTTTAACCCCTTCCTCCAATGAGTTACAAAGCATTGCAGACTCACTAGCATTCAAGGGGTTAAAAGCACCATTTAAACCAATGGATTTTGGGGGGATTTTCATGTGGTTTGCTCTGGAATTGCTGCACTTTACCTTATATGGGAGAGAGCAGTCTTACATTTTGTCACTGGGCGCCCAGTAGCTTCTAGTTCTCTCCTGCAGAGAATGATGTAGTCCAGCAAGGACTTGAAAAGGGGTTTAAAAAGAACAAGAAAAAATAGGGAACAGCGCAACAAACAACACACTTCTAAGCGTAGTAGTCTTAGTATATATAATACAGTAAATTGGTCCCCTGTGCCCAAATGGTAAACTACTCACATGTCCAAGAGGCTTCCCCTGCCTCTCAGTTGGAAGGCCCGCACTGGATAGTTGGGGGTCACTCCAGGCAAATGACATTCCTCTGATTGAAGGGTCCCCTTTATCAAATGTAGTTCTTATGTATCAGCCCACACATAAGGTTGGCAGTAGGGCATAAGATCTCCCCTTAAAATATTAGGGGTATAAGAACTTGGATATAGTGAATAAAATATAAAGAAAAGTAATGGGGGCTAGAGGCCCTATATGTCACCAAATACACAAAGTGCCAGGGGTAAAATATATACTTTAATATTATAAAAATCTGTATAGATATATATAAAAAACCAAAGGGTATTCTAAGAGGAATACTTAAGATAAAAATTAAAAATACAAGAAATAAATAAATATGTAATACTGCAAAAAAATTAATGATAATTAAAAAACTTCAGAAAAGTGTAAACACTTAGCTATATAAATATAGGCTTTCAATCTCAGGGTATTTGTACCTACAGAACATTTCTATAAAATCAGAGTAATAGAATGATTTTAAAATGAATGTAAATGTACTCAATATAGCTCATAATGACCCACTGAAAATGCTGACATCATTCACTTTCTTGTACTGATATAGCTAAGCCCTTGAGAACCAGTAAAGTCATTATTGATTCTGTGCAGCATCTTTAAGTATCTACTAATTAATGACACTTCTAAGGTCTGTTAAGGGTTTTGTCCTCTCTTGAACTAGATATTGAGCTACCGGAAAGTAAGAGTCATAGCTGGAGGTTTTCAGTCTTCTCAAGCTTTGTTAACTTGGATTTAAACTTGCAGTGCGGTAGCTATTATGCAGAGGAATTGCATTTGTGTCAAAATATAAAAGTAGTTGCTATAACTCCAGGCTTAAAACCTCTGTCCTGTATTGAAAAGTGTTTTACTTTTATCTTCAAAGTTCCAGCAGAGTGGAATTAAAGAGCTCATTTTAGAGAATAGGGCTTAATTTAACTTGTAAAGTCTATTCCAAAAGGACGGCGCTATACCTTCCTATATGAAAAGAGGATATAACATATATATCCTTTATATAACATCTAACATATTTATTTCAGAAATAAATAATTCCTGAGACACTAATAGAATGATTTTGCATCTACTTACAATTCCGAACAATATAAAAATCAATAGATTTCTACTTCAGTTGAAGGATAATATGGATATAAAATTACAATATAATGGAAATACTCATGAATATTGAGAGACAGTGTGTCCTGTCTATAATACCACAAGGCAAATTCCCAGAACAACAAGTAAATCTGAAAAAACACTGTGACTGATCCACTCACTCACTGTAATATATCGAACCACCTCCTGTTCAAATTCCAGAGAATAAAACCTGAGACAAAGAGACATGACACCCTGGCTATACCACATGAGCTAGACCATACATGCAATTAAACATGATGGACGTTAGCCCGCTCTCAGCACTAAGTGTTTGATGCACATGCCATACATCCAACCTAAGATTGAAGGCTAATATAGCAATACAAATGCTACGTAGTCTACAATACAGCCCAGACTACTTTCTGTATATATACTTCCCGGAGAACAATACATTTTTGATATAGTAATAAATGACAAAGTATGTAATCTGGTAATAAATGGTCAAAATACATGAAACAAATCCCAAAATATACAATATAAAAAACATGGATGATCCTCCATTTTAACTAAAAATTAATAATACATGAGACCTCAGTCTCAAACAGAACAAAAGGAAAAAAAGTCATCAGTGATATTGTAATCCATTCATGTAATAGACCTCTGAAAGATAACAAAGCTTGAACTTGGATCCATATGAAGTAAATGAAGACTGACAGTTCTGTAACAAAGGGATGAAACCCAGATCCCTTTAAGAAACAACGGAGACTCACAAATGACTTAAAACTTTAAACTGTGGGACTCCTAGACTCATCTTGTCATATAGTTGTGCCACACTAACCTAGTTTGTTTCCCAAGTCTTGTTGCATTGTGGAGTGTTAGACGCAGAAGCACAGGAAGGATTGAGGTGGGATTGAGATAATCTCCAACAGAGGCCTTAAGTAGGGCAAAGGTGAGAGACAAAATGAAATGGGAGCAGCAAGTAGGGAGAGAAAGAAACACAGGGCTCTATTCAATAACCTGACCTAAAACAGCTGATAGGGCACAAATGGACACCGACTGACAAAAGAAAATGTCAAAGGGCTGGATTCAAATGCAGGTGCTAATTTTATCACTGCTTTTATCTCCAGGTATCCTCCTAGACTTCAATAGGAACTTTGATAAAACAGGAGGTAACACTTATCTCCTGCATTTGAATGCAGCCCTATGTCTTCAATTGCCCTACCAACTAAACGCATAATGGACGTTAGACCACAGAAATGGTCTTGTGACCAAATGTCTGCTTTATGTGTTAAGTTCCCAAAATGAAAAAAGGAAAAGGAAAAAGTTAATGATCGGTACCTGACATACTGTCAAGCACCAATCGTTAACTTATCTGCGTTACACTTACCTGTCATCCACTGTCCTACAACTTCTATCTCTTTTCTTCTATCTTCATGTGTTGTACCTGTAAAAAATAGAGATATTAATATATGTTACCTCTCTGGGGCTCAGACAGTTACATATGTATAGATGTGCGGGGTCAGTCAAGTAAATCATGCCACAAGTCTTCTATATATATCAGCATTTAAGATTTCTCCATGACACTAACATTTGCGAAAAATATTTTGAATGATAACGTATGCTATTTTTCTCTTTCTCCACCGCTGTGGTGGCAGAAAAAGGCAGAATAATCACGACCCCAGTACCTTCCGGGCCGATGCCCGTTCCACAATGAGGGAATTTGAACAGAGAAATATATAAAGGCAGTGTCTGTTCAGATCCCCTCACCAACAGGCATTGGCCCGGAAGGTATTGGGGTCGGGATTATTCTGCCTTTCTTTGCAGCTGCTGCCACCGAGGCAGCGAAAGAGAAAAATGGCATATTTTATCACTGAAAATATTTTTGCAAATGTTAGTGTCATGGGGAAATCTTTAATGCTGATATGTATAGAAGACTTGTGGCATGATTTACTTGACTGACCCGCACATCTATACATATGTTAACCCTTTGAGCCCCAGAGAGGTATGAGCGCATTGCTCTGCAATGTGTTGCGTACCCCTCTGGCACTCAAGGGTTTAAACTATGGGCATACATGTACAGGCTCTGTATATATATAAATCTATATATATAAAAGAGAAAGGCTCATTGCATAATTTATGTCTCCTCAGGAGACACACACACCCAGGGGTGGCAATAAGGAGGGGTTACTGTTCCCATTGGGTGATTCAATGGGGGTGTGATTTTCACACCAATTGCAGTGGCCGAAGGGAGTTGGCCCACCCCCACTATGCAGCCCGCCCACCACTATCAAAGTCAGAAAAAAACAATATGGCCGCCAGGTGCTCCTACACCACAGACAAACACACACATGCCCCACTCACACAGCACCAAACTCACACACATGCCCCACTCACACAGCACCACACACACACACGCACACACACGCACACACATGCCCCACTCACACACACAAATACCCCACTCACACACACAAAAGCCAGAAAGAAATATGGCTGACACACAGTCACTCACCATGACTCCCAGTGGCCTCAGCAGGACCTGTACTACAGCCACTGAGGAACAAAATGGCACTCAAAGGGTTAAGGTAGGTCCTCATTGCTCACTTATTTCTTCACTGTCATCATTTGCCATACCACACAGAGGACAGGCAGGCATCAGGTACACACTTAACCCACTGACTGCCACAGGGTTGTGTATCAAGTTTTAGCCCTCAGTGAGTGTGTTCAAACCCCTCACACTGTAAACTTGAATTTCCCTCCCACTTCTCCTCCTTCCCCAGCCTATTACTAACACTTTTCCACATTTCTCTTAAGCTCCGCCCCTACTCGTGATTAAGCCCCACCCCCTTTAACCCAAATTGCCCTATTGCTCTCTCCACATCAGCACCACATGAGGGACTCCACAAGTAAAAGTTCCCAGGTATTACATACTCATGCCCCACTCACACAGCACCAAACACCCATACACACACACAAAGTCAGAAAGAAATATGGCTGACACACACAGTCACTCACCCTGACTCCCAGTGGCCTCATCAGGACCTGTGGTATAGCCACTGAAGGGTGCTGCATCACCAGGGGAACAAAATGGCACTCAAAGGGTTAAAGTAGGTCCTCATTGCTGAATTATTTCTTCACTGTCATCATTTGCCATGCAAGACACAGGACAGACAGCCATCAGGTACACACTTAACCCACTGACTGCCACAGGGTTGTGTGTCAAGATTTACCCCTCAGGGAGTGTGTTCAACCCCCTCACACTGTAAACTTGCATTTCCCTCCCACTTCTCCTCCTTCCCCAGCCTATTACTAGCACTTTTCCACATTTCTCTTAAGCCCCACCCCCTACTCGTGATTAAGCCCTGCCCGCTTTTAACCCAAATTGCCCCATTTGTCTCTCCACATCAGCACCACATAACTCCCCTCCAGAGACAACACAAATCAAAGTTCCCAGGTATGAACACACTTCCCACTGCTATTTAACTCTGACATGCCTCACTATGACTTAACCATTTGAGTGCCAGAGGGGTGCACAACTCATGCATGCATGTGTTTCTGCGCATATATGTTGTGTGTGTGTGTGTACATCTCTGCTACATATTTGTGTGCATCTCCGGTGTGTGTGTGCATGTCTTTTGCATGTCTCTGCCGCTCACTGTGTGTATGTGTCTACCTGTGTGTTGCATATATCTGTGTTTATCAGTGTGTCTACATTTCACACACACACACACATACACACATGCGCCCAACGGTCATAACATGACGGCCAACGCCGTCCCACATAGTGTATAAGCGCCCAACATGTGTCACTTAACCCTTTCACTGCCAGGGGACTATACAACTCATTACACAGCAATGTGTTGCGTACCTCTCTCACACTCAGAGTTAAAGTGCTTCACTCCAACCAACTGCTACACTATGTCTGTATAATGCAGTATCCCTACAGCCCTGTATTTCATGTCTACTTCACTGTCTATGTATAGTCATTTCTCCCCCTCACCCATTACTTTACTGTAACACTTCACTGTCCCTCTTCTCCTCAATCTCTCATCTCCTCCTCCCTTGTCATCCCCACTCACCTATCCCCTAGCCATTCATCCATAGTCCCAATCTCGCCATTTTACTCCCACATCACTATTACATTATCTATCACTGCATCTGTCACTTAACCCTCTGTCTGCCAACCTATTTCTTCAAATGTACTGCAGTATCCACTGCTGTAATCTAAATTATTCCTTTACTTACAAACATCTTTTCACTGTGACCTTCTACAAGTAACACAGCACACTGACTTCAACTGTAAGGATAGAGGGCCTTATTTATCAAGTAACACAGCACACTGACTTCAACTGTAAGGATGCAGGGCGTTATTCATCAAGTAACACAGCACACTCACTTCAACTGTAAGGATACAGGGCCTTATTCATCAAGTAACACAGCACACTCACTTCAACTGTAAGGATGCAGGGCCTTATTCATCAAGTAACACAGCACACTCACTTCAACTGTAAGGATACAGGCCTTATTCATCAAGTAACACAGCACACTCACTTCAACTGTAAGGATGCAGGGCCTTATTCATCAAGTAATACAGCATACTCACTTGAACTGTAAGGATGCAGGGCCTTATTCATCAAGTAATACAGCACACTCACTTCAACTGTAAGGATACAGGGCCTTATTCATCAAGTAACACAGCACACTCACTTCAACTGTAAGGATGCAGGGCCTTATTCATCAAGTAACACAGCACACTCACTTCAACTGTAAGGATACAGGGCCTTATTCATCAAGTAACACAGCACACTCACTTCAACTGTAAGGATACAGGGCCTTATTCATCAAGTAACACAGCACACTCACTTCAACTGTAAGGATACAGTGCCTTATTCATCAAGTAACACAGCACACTCACTTCAACTGTAAGGATACAGGGCCTTATTCACCAAGTAACACAGCACACTCACTTCAACTGTAAAGATACAGGGCCTTATTCATCAAGTAATACAGCACACTGACTTCAACTGTAAGGATAGAGGGCCTTATTCACCAAGTAACACAGCACACTCACTTCAACTGTAAGGATACAGGGCCTTATTCATCAAGTAACACAGCACACTCACTTCAACTGTAAGGATACAGGGCCTTATTCATCAAGCTGAAGAGCTGCAATTAAAACATTTTTTACAAATCTTATCAGCATATCTACATCACCACTGCGTCTGTCACACACTGTCTACATATGTGACATACGTCCATGTATGTGTGTGTCTCTCTGTAGGTATGCGTTTCACAGTGTGTGACACGCTCTGTCTCTTTAAGTGCGTGTCTGTAACACTGCATATTTCTGTTTCACACAATGTCTCTCTGTGTAAATAATATGACGGGCATCGCCGTCCCACATTGCTAGTATATATATATATATATAATTTATTTTATCATTTATTCACTAATAAACTAGACGCTTCATTTTTTTCTTAATTCCACTTTCAGTGATGAGAACACACTCTGATGGCAGTCAGTAAATCTTTCTTCCACTTTCAGTGATGAGAACACTCTGATGGCAGTCAGTAAATCTTTGTTCCACTTTTAGTAATGAGAACACAGTCTGTAAACACAGTCAGTAAACAGTCTGTAACGTTAACATCTTAGAGACCTATGACATGCCAGGGCCGTCATCAGTGGATGTGGGTTAAGGACACGTCATGGAATTCTGGGAACGCAGCATGGCTGCACATCGATCTGCGACCCAGAATTCATTGCAGTGAAAGAAAAAAGTGAAATCAGTCAGTTAAAATGACACCGCTGCCTGATTTAATGTTTTGCAGGAAATACAGACAGTTAATGTACTAATTAAAACTGAAGCAATTCTGCTTCAGCACACTGCACCATAGGGAACAAATAAAACATTCCCGTTCATTTAAATGGAGCTTTTAACTGGCTGTATGCTTGAGAGGTCAACAATGCTCTGTAGACCAGTCTAGTATTCATGGGGATAAAATCCCCATTTAAATCAGTGGCAATTTGGAAAATGTTTAATTGCCCCATATGGTGCAGTAGGTTTGCTTCAGAATTGTTTCAGTTCATCTTAAGGGAAAAGTAACACTTCTTAAAGCTTTGAGTACCCAAGGGGTATGAAAAAGCATTGCAAAGCAATGAGTTGCATACCCCTCTGGCACAGAGAGGATTAATAATAACCCCACACACACATACCCCACACACACATACCTTACTATGACCAGAATCTTAATGGCCCCTATGAATTGTGCCCTTCTACCTTTGTTCAAGGAAGAAATCAGTCCTGGATGCTAGCAGGACTGCAAGACACAAACTCTGCCCACCGCACATGATCATTTTAACCTTTTCAGGACCAGAGTAGTGCACATTGCATTGCTTTGTTGTGTATTGTGCAGCCCTCCATAAAAGGTCCTTAGAGAGTTCAGTAGGAACTTTGCCTACTTCACTTTAAAAACACTGCCAGCAGCTGTCATGTTTGCCTCTATGAACATGACGTGCAGGTCCAGGACTGATTGAAGATGTTATCTCTAAAACAAAGGCGCAAGTACAATGTTCATAGGAGTCATTAGGATTTTCTGGATGTTATTGGAGATACCCTTATGATATCCTCCAAAACGGCTAAGGACATTTCCCAAGACAGGCATCTGTAGGGCCCATTTTAAGCTTTTGAGTGCCCGAGGGGTATGCACTGCATTGCCTTGCATTGCATTGCTTACCCCTCTGGCACTCAAAGGGTTAACTTATTCCTGTGGGGGATCTCTGCAACACCACTGGAGGGTTCAGAGGGTTCTACTGACATCAGATGCAATCTTGAGGTCCATTGGACCACCAGAGAATGGCAAGGTTAGTGAAAGGAGGCAGGAGAGAGCTATAACAGATCTCATATCTTGGCCTCCCTGCCTCCTACAAATTTGTGGGCACCCTTGTTGAAATGGGGAGAGTCTTCTCTTTTAACAAGGGAAAACATGAATGGAATAATGGCAAGGGATAGCATCTTTATTCGCTATCATGTCAGAAAGGCATACACTACTTCCTTAGCCTTTCCATTATCCACTGGTAAATGCAGAACCACATACTCTGCTTCGCTGGTCTAAAGCCTCTGTTCACTGGTAGCAACATAACCACATATACTGCTTCTCCTGCTTTGATTCACCATCCACTGGTAATCACAAAGCCACATGTATGGTTTCCCAGTCTTGTGTTTGTGACAAACAGGTAGGACATACACCGTTCCCTGATGAAAATTAAAATACATTGATTTTTTTAGTATGGAAACCAGCATGGTCCCTGCATCCCTAGCCAGATTCTTTCATTACTATTTCCCTTTCTGACCTTGGTGGAGTTGGTTTGAAGGTAATAGCTTCATCGTTTTATGTTGACCCCACAGAGATCAGAATAGGACTATGGTAATAACAGAAGTTGGTTCAGGATGCTGGGGACACTGCCATCTTCTATTCTAAAATTTTAATGTGGATTTTTTTCTTTGGCAGGGAGGATGTGCCCTGCTGATACTAACTGCATGCATATGTGGAAGGGGCATATCCCTCATAGTTTAAACACCCAATAGTGGTATCTCAGCCTGACCAATGTGTTGCGTACCCCTCTGGCACTCAAAGGGTTAAGAGGCCGCTACCTCACTGCTCCATGCAATGCAGTCTTGTGTCGCCTCACTCACGAGATGCAACCATACACAGTAGAGACTGCCCAAATGCGGCCAGTCTCTACTGGGCATGACTGCATCGTGGCAAACATCCTAGTGAATTATTATATAGGATTTTAGACTGAAAATAGGATGTTTCATCTTACAAAAGTTTAAAGGGATAGTAACACTTACTATGTAAAAAATATTTATTGCAGGGTTTATCCTCCTGAGTAAAACAAGGATACTCCCACTGCTTTTATTTAAAAGTTATTACAGCTCAAACCTGAATATTTCAGGTGCAGTATCTCAAAAGTATGACTGTAAAATGTCAGGCCATTAAGATACTGCACCTACAAAATTCATATCTGAGCTGCAATAACTTTTGAATAAAACACCTCTCAACTGTGGGAGTATCCTTGTTTTACTCAGGAGGATAAACCTTACAATAATTGTTTTTCACATACTAAATTTTACTATCCCTTTAATGCCAAATGTTGAATAACTTTGAACTTATCAGCCAAGTTAGGATCCCTGAATGATGTTTTTGTTTTGACCATTTACATCGGTTTACAGGGTCACTGAGTAAAGTATATTACATATTGACAGATTCTTAGTGATTGCAATTGTGTTGCCATTGTGAGGATGTATAAACAATGTCCCACTCTTCATGTACTTCCTAGTAATACATAATAAGCACTTGATACAACCTGTTACAACACTCTTTGTCTGCTGGGATTTGTATAACTCTCCACTTGATCTATCTTCATGAATAGGTCTCTCAAGCATTGGTGCAATGTTTCAGGAAGATTATGGTCAGATTGAATAAATGGCCACTCATGTTAAATTATTTGTCTCATCTGAACTAGTCTGAACTAGTAGAAAATGTTGATACAACTGGTAAATGTAATACCAAAGGTTTCCAGAGCCCCGGGAACATTTAGGAGTACTTCTGCTGCTGCTACTTATGGCACCTCTGACCTGTTGATGGTGTGTTTCCCTATCAGACCTGCAGCTGCATACGCTGCAGCAACCATGGCTGCAGTCAGTTTTTTGGCTACCATTTTACTCACACTTCCCTGAACTGCTCCTAATCCTTTCACTCTCAGCCTTCCCCTTGTGTATTTGCTGAACATTACTCAACTATTGTGTGTTTTTACTGTAAAGTACACAATAGAACTGATTGTGAGTGATGTCTTGCCTTAAATCTCTACAAAATACTCTATCTCGTCTAGTATCAGTCCACCTCAGTCACAGCTCATGCCAGGGTCCCTGTCTCTGTCACCTGTCAATTTTATAAAAATTGTATTTATCTATTTTAATTATCTGTCCCCCTATCTCTATCACTGTCCACATAAAAAACAACACACACTCTGTTCAACTGCTTTCCTTCCCAGACTCCCCTAGGACCGAGATAACAGCCAGATCAGAAAGAAACTTGGATCACGGTTGCCTGTGTCTTCCCAGTCATTCACACAGAATTTTGAGGTATTTGGGGTAATTCTCTTTTGCTCCCTTCTCATATCCCCAGACTCCCCTAGAACAGGGAAAACAGACAGAGTAGGATGAAACCTGGATCATGGCTGCCTGTGTACACTTGGTCACACAACATTTTGGGTTATTTGGTGAAAAACTCCTTCACACCCTTCTCGCAATGTCAGTCTCCCCTAGGACAAAGATAGCATCCAGATCAGGAAGAAACTTGGATCATGGCTGCCTGTGTTATCCCAGTCAGTCACATAAAATGTATTTGTGGTAATTCTCCTTTGATCCCCTTTTCACACCCCCAGACTTCCCTAGCACAGAGATAACAGCCAGCTAAGGAAGGAACTTGGATCACTGCTGCCTTTGTCTAGTCGGTCATACAAAATTTTACAGCTGCAGGTCTGATAGGGAAACACCTCTTTTACTCCCTTCTCACATACCCCCAGATACCTCTAGGACAGATATAACAGCCATATCACAAAGAAACTTGGATTGCCTCGCCCTGTGTCTTACTAGTCAGTCATACAGAATTTTGGGGTATTTGGGGTCAAACTCCTTTCTCACTTTCTGTACCCCAGACTCACATAGCTATTTATTTTTGTATATAATGTATTATTCATGGTGTTATAGTGCTGTGAGATTCTTTTTTTAGTTTTTTCTGCACTTACTCATATTTAAGACTCTCCACAAGATGTAAACGGCATAAACAGTGTGTTCACCCAGGGTGCAGTGAATGTGAATGTTGAGTTTCAGATGTGTGTTTAAAGAAATTGTTTGGCACAGTATGTTTATTTTTGTCATTCTGATTGAGAAGCCGAAAAAATAACTATTCCGAACTGTATGTTAAGGGTGTCTTGAACAAAAAACATTGACAACCATTGTTCTAAATATGATGAACACATTAAATTAAATACTCTCAAATTAATATCAGGCCACAACAACAGAATATAACTCTTGTATGCTGTGATGGCATGAAACGTAGCTGAGTGCATTTCTTATTTTTTTATCTGGTCAAGTTTGTCATGAACCCCATGTTACTATACTCCTCTGCTGAAAAGTTAAGTAAGGTTACATCACTTTCCTCTACAAGTTGTTAGCGCTTAGTGTTAAAATTATGAAGAGGAAAGGAATGCCCACAACACCCATACATCTCCCCATGGCTTAAGAGCCATACCAGGACCATTTTTGGTATAAGTAGTTTAGTAAGTTAGTGTTACACATGAGTAGCACTAAGAACTCAGTCCCAGCACATATTCTTGAGCAGATTCATATTAGCACACCCCAGTGTCTTTTACATTCACATTCTTACTTTTGAGAGCCAAGAATGATACTCATTAGGGATACCATGCTGTGCGGAACAGCCCAGGATCCCTTACTCACTTGCATATGTGCACACACAGGAGTGTACTGTCAGTACTGACTGTGCACCCCTCTCCTTTTCTTTTTGATGAGTAAAATGTTAAAGGAAAGTGAAGGGAGCTGATTGAATGTTCTGTCTCCATTGCCAGAAGACTCTGGCTGGCAGGGACAGCCCCTTTAGTTTCCTGATCACAGATTTGAAACACTGTTACATTCTGTTTACAGGGCCAAACAAAGACTGTAAATGTCTGTGTGTTAAAGGGATAGTAATGTTTCATAATAAAAGCAACTCTAATTAACCATCATAGTATTTGGACTTTGGAAAGTGTTATTTCAATTCTATCAGAACTGTAGTTCAAGAGTAATTCAATGACAAAGTATCCCCCTCCTGCCCCTTTTACTGATGTAACACTGCTCAGCCAGATCAGAAGGGAGGTGCCCAGGTAAACTGTAGAGAGAGACAATCTTCAATTAAGATAAGGGAAAAACCTGAAAAACTTGTCAAGGGGGCAGGGCTTTCATTGTTCTCATAGAAAGAAGATTGTCCCCTTCTGTTATCTGTCTGGTCTATGGACTGGATTCCACATCTGAGAAGAGATGGCTTACACTAGGTAAAAGGGGCGGGAGAGGAAACTTTGCTTGTGAATATCTCTCAAACCATAAAGGTTTGAGAGATAAGACTTATATCGTTCTTCATGTTTTTTTTATGCCTACAAAATAAAATAAAGATAAAACCAATGATTACTATCCCTTTAAGACACATACAATCATGATGTTTAGAAACATTATGATGATCCTTTTTGAGGTAAAAGGGAGAAAAACTTTCTTTTTAATGAAAAAGTTATAAGGCTTTTCTTCCTGACAAAAAACAAGAGAATTCCTATTTCTGTGCAATTTTTCAATCATAAACAAGGACACACCCACAACTGGGAGAGTTTTAATCACATTTTATTATACTCTTTTTTATTTTAAATTGAATTTTGTATTGTAGTGGTACTGCAAACAGTTTGACTTTAAAAACCTTTGAATAAAAAATCATCCAAGAGTCAGAATATCCTTGTTTTATTCAACAAAGAAAAAGTAATTCAACATATTTTTCATTAAAAAAAGTTTACATTAGTTGATTTCAGGGACTGGTAACTAGGTTATTGGTCTGTTTTGCTCTCAACTGATTTTACTTGATTTTAATCATTCTTGCTTCTTTTTATGTGCATCGGTATAGGAAGGAATTCAGTATATGTCAATCATAATCATGTGGAAACATCTATGAATGACAGTATGCAATAACTAATTAAGTAAATAAAATGTACATTCCACAAATGTGCTACCCCATTTCATCTTCGGATAAATAGTGCCTAATGTGGATTTTAGATCTAGAATGACCATTGTCAAGTAAACATAGTGTGCAGAGAGATTCGATTAATATTGTGATTCCCTCTTGAAAATTCACTTATATCAGGTCAATTGTCTTTAAAGGAAATATTGCCATCTTCTGGTTGTCTTTTACAATAGCAACAACAAATACTTAAAGACAACCTTTTTCACTTATTTTAAAATGGATAGCTGCTTAAGAAAGGTGAGGAAGATTTAAAATGTATTAATCATCACCACCTGGACCTGTCATACTAAGACTCATCCTATATAATAATTCGCTAGGATGTTTGTCAGAAGCCATCATGCGCAGTAGAGACTGCCCAAACGGACAGAATGCTGGGAGGTATAGGAATGCTGGGAGTTCTGTGCTGGGAGCATTCTGTGCTTTTGGGCAGTCTCTACAGTGCATGACTGCATCGGCGGCAGGACGCCGAGCAGGACCGGCCTCTTAACCCTTTGAGTGCCAGAGGGGTAAGCAATGCATTGCAAAGCAATGCGTTGCGTACCCCTCTGGCACTCAAAGGATTAACATCACCCGGACCTTGGCCCGTGCACGGGATTTTACACTAGTTTATTATGTTTTTCAAACTATTTCTATGTGATACTAGCCATTTTCCTGTAAAGTAAATAATTCTTGTAAAACTGACCTTTATATTTTGATGTCACAGTGTGACATTTATGCAGATTTTCAGTACAATATGCTAATTAGTGCTGTTCAAGACTAAACTTATTGCTCTATGTTTTTAGAAACACCCCAGTGTGTGGTGTCTGTCTAGATTTATTCATATCACAGTGTGTAAAAACATTGGTCCAGCACAAGTGACATTGCCCAGGGTATTGCTAGGTGCTGATTTAGTGGGCTAAAGCTCCAGGTATCATGAGTACAACTCCAAGTCTTGTTTTCAGCTGGAAGCATGTAATTGTGCTATATCCCTTAAATTAATGATGAAATGGGGAAGTACAGTGTATTAATAATGCATGAGGTTGGCCTAAGCCCCAGATTATTTTGGAGAAAGATCCTAGTCTTTTGGGAAATTAGCAACTCCGCTGTTCAGCACAGAAATTAATTAGAATAAAGTGGCATACTGTGCCACCAAAAAAATAAACGTTCATTTCACAAATATTATTTATATTACAAATGACTTGCACAACATATAGCATTTTTTCAATATTCTTTCAAAGTAACATCCTACACTACTGTTCAAAAGTTTGGGATCACTTTCCATAAAAAACATATGAGTTGCAAAATGAATAAGAAATACAGTCAAGGTTAGAAATAATTATTTTTAATTGAAATAATATTTGTTTCCTTCAAACTCTGCTTTTGTCCAAGAATCCTCCATTTGCAGCAAATGTAGATATTCCATTAAAAATCAGCTGTTTCCAGCTACAATAGTCATTTACAACATTAACAATGTGTACACTGTGTATCTGATCCATTTCATATTATTTTAATGGACAAAATTTGCTTTTTTTCCAAAAACAAAGACATTATTAAGTGACCCCAGACTTTTGAACGGTAGTGTATATTACGGTAAGAGATACACTATAATGTCAATATCATGTCCTCTCTTATGTATTTTAGCATTAACTGTCTTCTATAGTCTTAACCTAGAAGTCCTCACATTATCATAAACTAAGTTTATCAAGCCATCTAACTGAATTACACTCTATGAGTAACTCTACAATAAAATTAAACAACAAATCAGAGAAAAAGTATCTGTGTAAACCCCTACCACTTTCTTTTTCCTGAGGTGAACCCAAACAGGGAGAAACATAAGTCAAAACTATAACAAGCTCCATCAAGGGCAACAAGTCAACCAGAATGTATTCAGAATCGAAACTCCAGACTGTGAAACCAGCAACTTAACATCTAGAAGAACTTGTAACTGGCAGGAAGAACAGGACTCCTTCTGATGAGTAGGATCAAGCTGAAAAACATAAGTAGAAGAAGGTCATAGTATTGATATAGCAAACTGGATGAAATACATCTTTGTAGGTAGTAACGTAAGAGAAAGTGAGAAATACACTCTAAAGGTACGAAACCATAGAATTTAAGACAGAATATAGAAAAGGGGGGGGAGAAAATTGAAAGTAAAGATATTAGGGTGGGAAATACTCACCTCCTGTCATTATTAAAATTCATATTATGTCTTCACTAAAGCTAGGATAATACACAATTTTAGAACATGACAGGAGGCTCCTATTTGCAGTTTTAATGCTCTGACAAAAGAGACAAACCTGAATGATCTAAGGGAAGAAAGTAGAAGACCCAGAAAGTGCTCTCGCAAGACCAATAAGCAGAATGGAGAATGTCGGATAAAGAGGCTCCAGAAGTGAAGGCTGCTGATGCTGAGGTTCCTCTTATGGAATGGGCTCCAAAGTTGGAGTCAGCACCGGCTAATGACAAAATCCATCACACCCAACGAGCCAACATGGGAGTCGAGACAAGTTTGAACGGTTTAACATAAGATATCAAAAGTTGTCTCAAATTTGGAGAGCGGATGGCCACAGACCTGTCAATATAGCAATGCAGAATTTTGGCGATGCAAAGCTTAGGTTCCGCAGGGAACAATGGGTAAGGGATAGATTTGGAGCCAGATTTGGTACAGTGAGAAACGGAAAAAACAACTCAGTCCGGAGAAAAAGTAATGCCGTCAACATCAAAAGCTTTGACATCCGAAACTCTATGGAAGGAAACCAAGCGTAAAAGAAGCGTAAGCTTTTCAGACAACTGGCTAAGTGAGAGGAGTTCTGTAACGGTTTTGTAAGACACTCAGACCAGTAGGTAGAATAAAACACAGTTTTATTAAAAGACACGAAAGACTGCCTCCTACAGGCAATATAGTATGACTGGAAATAGACAATAATGTATGCATGCCCTCTCAGGCCCAGTATACAGGGAAATTAATATATACTGTCATAGGACAGGCATAAATAAACATTACAAGTACAGCATGGGTTAAAGTTCATGGAAAGCAATCAGTCTCTGTTGTGGTGTGTTTGACAATGCCCATAAGATGGTAAAGGAGCGAGACTGTGGTGCAAGATGTAAGAGCACCAGTCAATAATGCAGAACTGAGACTACTACTTGTGCTGAGCAGGGAACTGAGGCCACAATACTCTGCAAGAGCTAGCACACATTGAGCCGTGAGCACCCGACCGGTGCGGTAAATGGAGACTATGTACACTGCAAGAGCTAAGGTGTATAGAGCCAATAGCACCCAACCGGTGCTGTAACGGAGACCAAGTACACTGCAGGAGCTGAGGTGTTTCAGAGCCAATAGCACCCAACCGGTGCGGTAACGGAAACCAAGTACACTGCAAGAGCTAATGAGTTTAAAGCCAATAGCAACCAACTGGTGCGGTAACGGAGACGAAGTACACTGCAAGAGCTGAGGTGTTAGACCCAATAGCACCCACCTGGTGCAGTAACGGAGACCAAGTACACTGCAAGAGCTGATGGAATCGCCCAATAGCACCGGACGGTGCGGTAACGAGTTTACTGCGAACCGCAAGGGTAACGGAAGCGCAGTGTTAACTGAGGCCACAATGCTCTGCAAGTGTAAGCGGAAGGCTCAAGGTACTGAGACAACAGTGCTCTGCAAGTGTTAACGGAGGCTCAGTATAACGGAGGCAACAGTGCTCTGCAAGAGTTAACGGGAAGGCCCAGTGAATCGGAGTCAACAACACGGACTGCTCTATATCAGCACAGCGGAAGTCAGAATATCGCCCAGGCAACACTGGATCAGGATAACAGCTGGAACACCGCAGGGTCATCAGGATAGCCGGGTCAGGTCACGGAGCAGGAACGTCAGCCAGGCCGGGTCAAATCATGGAGCAGGAACGTCAGACAAGCCGGGTCAGATCATGGAGCAGGAACGTCAGCCAGGCCGGGTCGAATCACGGAGCAGGAACCAATGAGAGTAGTCAGACGGGCCAAGTCGGTACACAGTAACGCAGGAACACAGCAATACTGGTACAGGAACACCACGAAAGGGCACCTGACAGGTACCAGAGGCCCATTATATGAAGGCCATACTGGGCGGGCCAAACAACGCTCAGCCAATGGGAGCGCACCACAACAAGGAGTGACAGATAGATCACGGGAACCGTGATAAGTTCATTCTCAGGCCATGTCACAAAAATTGCAAAACCATGGAAACATCCCACGTCGAAGAATATCTAGGTTCCGGAAGGAAAGCAAGTCTGATACCATGCATTAAGCGACATACAAGAGGGGCCTTACCAATAGGAAGACCATGAACAGGAACATGAGTGGCTGAAATAGCTGATCTGCAGACGTTAATAGTCCTATAAGCTTTTCCTATGTCACAAAGGAAAGAAAGAAAATTGAGGACTAAATGGACAGAGGCCATAAAGGGATCAATATTCCTTCCCACACACCAACGACACCAGGATCCCCAAGCTGAAACATAGCAGCGTCGTGTTCCTGGATCCCACAGATCCCAAAGGAGTCGACAAGCCAAGTCCGATAGTCCAGGGAAGTTCCAAGATCCCCTGAAATATACCAGGCCACCAGTTGTAAACTATCCTGGAGTACTAGAGGATGCTAGTTGCCTTTCGGATCCGGAAAGGATGGAAGCAGGAGAGGGTCCTTGATTGAGAGGCAGGGAAGGTCCGTAAACCAAGGTTGATTCGGCCAGATGGGGGTTATCAGCATGATGTCTGATCCCTGTATCCGGAGATAATGGAGTACTCTGGTGATCATCGCAAAGGGAGGAAAAGAGTATGCACCGACTGTGGCCAATCCTGGAGGAAGGCATCCACTGCTCTGGAGTCCGGATCTGGAAGTCAAATGAAATAATCCAATGTCTGATGATTCACCCGAGAAGCAAAAAGATCTCACTAGTAGAAGGAAGATCGAACGGTTCAGCATCCAATCGCTGGTATCCCTCCAGTGTCTGGAATACCAATCCGCCTCCTGGTTGGACTCACCTGGTAAGTATTCTGCTTGTAGGGTGATGTTCCTCCAAAATCAGAAATGGTAAATCTCTTTGGTTACCTCTGAAAGAACTCTGAAATAAGCCCCACTGAGGTGATTTATATATTGAACCACAGAGGCATTGTCCATGCGGAGCAATATACAGCAAACTGTTAGATCTTTGGCAAGACTGCAAATTTCAAATGAGCCGGCGATCAATTCCAAACCATTGATATATAAGCCTTCTTCCAATTGGGTCCAGACTCCTCCTGTTGAAGTACCAGAGCATGTCGCTCCTCATCCCCATAGGCTGGTTTCTGAGTTGATAATATGGTCTGGAACAGTGCTGAAAATGGCACGACCATTCCACGCTTACGTATGGAGATACCACCATCTCATTTCCGCACAGACTTCTGCTGAAAGCGCAATCAGCTGATTGTGGGATGGAATGTGTTGTAGAAATTGAGCCTTCAGGTGTTGCATGGCTCTGTAATAGAGAGGACCCAGAAAATAGCTTGGATGGATGAAGATAGAAGTCCCACTATTTGAGCCAAGAAATGCAATAGAATCGTTGATAATCATAGTACTCATTTGAGTTCTTTCCTGATTTAAATACATTTGACGCGGGGAAGTCTGAGCGTGCAAAAAACAGAGTCTAACTTGAAGCCAAGAAACTAGACTGTATGAGAGGGAACTAGCGCAGACTTTTCTTTGTTAATTAAAAAGCCTAAGTTTTCCAATAGGTCCACTGAGATATTAAGTGCAGAATGTCTGCACCGAAGAGGAAAAAATCATCTAGGTATACAATGTAATGTATACCGGACTTTCTTAAGTGAGCCAGAACAGGTTTTAGTAGTTTTGTAAAACACCATGGGGCTGAACTGAGCCCGAATGGGAAACGTGAATTGCCACGGATTCCCTTCCCCTCAGCAATCTGAGAAAACGTTGGCTCAACGGGTGTATAGCCACAGATAGGTAGGCGTCCTTCAGATACAGACTGGTAAACCAGTCGTTTTTCAATAAGAGATCTCTGAGAAGATGGATAACCACCATCTTGAAATGCCTGTATCAGACGAAAGTATTGAGCTTCTTCAAATTGATGATGGGTCTGGATTCCCCTGATTTCTTCATCATCAGAAAAACATTGCTGAAGAAGCTGTTGAAATCTGGTGCCCTTTGAATCACTCCTTTGTCTCTGAGCACAACAAGATCTTTGTGAATAAGTTTGATGTTTGAGTGGGAGTCGGTAAGGAGTATTGCTGAGAAGTTGGCGAAAATTTGATCCTGTAGCCTCAAACTATCTGAAGAATCCAGGAATCCGAGGAAATCAACTTCTAATTCTGTAGAAAAAAGGGAAGTCTGTCTGCAGTCAATAGAGGGAAAGAAGGGTTTAAAACAGTTAGACTCACCTGAGTAGATTCTGGAGCGTCCACGAGCCCTATATCCACAAACTCCAGTGGCTCCTCTCTGTGGTGGAAGGTGTGCTCTTGTAGAAGCGGGTTGGTAAAAGTATTGAGTAGGATAATTTCTGGGGCCTGTAGGCCAGAAACGGCTGTTGACACGGCCCACACTGTCTCCCAGCCCGGCCAAAAACACCTCTCTGAGGAGAAGGTTGGAATACCTTTTTCAAGGAAATTTGAGCTTTACTCAAGGAAGAAAAATGTTTACATGTTTCTGTAACTGATTCAGGAATGGTTCTCCAAAAAGCATTTCTTTGGCAGATGGGCCAATTTCTTTGGCACTAAGTTCAGCAAGTTTAGGGTCTATGTGAAGCAGCGCAGCTTTATGTCTTTCTTTGGAAATTGCAACGTTGGCGTTCCCAACCATGCAAATGCAACTTTGAATCAATTTTGCAGATTGTGTGGGCGTCTAAGACAGAGCCTGAGGAAAGTGCAGAGTCTGCCAGATAGAAAATTTGTGCCATAGGCCCTGTCATGTCTAGTAATTTGTCTTGTGCTGATTTAAGGCCCTTCCATAAACCCTTCCGTGGGTCTCTGCCTGACCTGGCCATGAATGTTTACATTGTCGGGTCGAACTCAGGCTTGAGGGGCACTTTGTCTGCAATGAGTGGACAGGGCATTCGCTTCACAAACAAGCCCTGACTTCTTTGTAAAGAGGTTGTCTCAACCAAAAGTGCAGATATTGAGCTAAGTGGGGGAGGAGTCCATTCTGCGGAACGAGGGTGTCTGAAACCGCAGGGGTCAAACATGGGCTTACCCATAAAATCCTTTATGCCTTTGGAATTCACATCAAGAGTACGATCCTTATCAGAAGCATCATTACAAAACGGGGCTCACCCGTAAAAGGTTTGTGTTCACGTGAACATTCCTCATAGAGGCCCTCCTCCTCTGATAGGTCAGAATGAGTCCATCTCAGTAAAATCGGGTGGAAATTCTGGGTCCTCCTCATCTGAGGACATTCTAGAAGCCCCAAAAACCTCAGGGTGGAGGTCAATTTGCCTCTTTTTCAGGGTTAGGTTTGGAGCAAGAGCCTTTCCAATGTCTCTTAGAGGCCTGAGATGCTTTCAACTCTGAGGCATCTGAGTCAGCAGAATCCTCAGCCGTTGGAGGGGGATCATTGGTCTAAGGGTGGGCAAGTGGGGCTGAGCGCCAGCAAGCACTTTTTCAATAGATGCTGCCACCGCAGCATTGATAATTTCTTGCAAATTGCCAACTACTAAAATAGGGTTCAGAGAGTCATCCATGATAAAATGGCTCATAGAGATGAAAGGAGTGTAGAGAGGGGATCACCCAGTAGAGGGATTTAAATTATATATAAGATATATATAGCCCTATATTGAAAGATATTTAATTGGCTGCCAAATAAAGGAATAGGAGAACATAGGAGATCACCCACCAAAAGGTCGAAATGAGGGACTGGTGCAGAGAGAAAGGGGCTCACCAAGTGGAAAATTAAGGGTTAAGCAGGGGCTACCTCTATTAGAGATACTGGCAGAAAACGTTGCTGGTTAAAGAACTGATGTCCCTTGGTGCGATAACAAACTAGCAATGAGTCCATTGAGACACGCAGAGGAAAACAAAATGGCACCAGGATTTCGTGAGAACTCGCGAGAGCTCACGAGATCCGGCTCTAATGGCTGTTACTCGATACCCTATAGCGCGGAGGGCTAGAAACAGTGGAATGTGAGGGGACAAAGTCTATGTTAGGTAGAAGAAGAGATAGGAGAACGAGCTACATTGAAAGGGGGGAAGAGTAAGGGAAATAAAAATGGTCAGTCTTGAAAAGAGGTTATGGGAGAGAAGGAATGGCCCAAAATATTTGGGAACTGAAAAGAAAATGCAGGCAAGTAATAAATAAAGACAATAGTAGGGATAAGAAGCTTAGAAATATAAGAATAAACAAATTTATTGAGTAACACAATGAAAAAACTGTATTAAATGGGATACATGACCTGTTTCCTGAGATGAGCAGCAAGAAAGAGGAAGTGGAAGGGGTTTACAGAGATACTTGTACTTTTTCCTCTGATGGTTGTTTTATTTTTCTTCTTTGCTGCTATTGGAGGTGATGTAGTAAAGAGAGTTTATGCAAATAGGAGCCTACTGTCATGTTTTAAAATCATTACTTTCAAAGTTTGCCACTTTGCAGCCACATTTGACTTGCTAAATCTTACTGCCTTAACCTCAGAAATATGTTTCACATCCACCCTTTCCTCACACAAGACATAAACATAACTAATTTATGCACTCATCAACTTTCATCTTCCTTACTGCAATCCCCTTTTAACTACCTTCCTATGTACAGACA
The DNA here is from genome assembly GCA_037306005.1 of Rhinophrynus dorsalis. Taxonomy (NCBI): domain Eukaryota; kingdom Metazoa; phylum Chordata; class Amphibia; order Anura; family Rhinophrynidae; genus Rhinophrynus; species Rhinophrynus dorsalis. The sequence goes on from CM074718.1 coordinate 566,116,826, forward strand.
GTTCTTTCTCCAATCCAGTCTGAATGCTGCCACAGGGTTAATTTATTTCATACATTAGGCTGTATTCATCCACCTAAAGATGTGCAGCTTTGGAGCAAACAAGCTGCACCTTTGGGTTGAAATATAATTTCTGTAAATTCTTATTGATTTTAATGGGGCGTTTAACTCCTTGAATCCTAGAGAGATCTCAATTGTACACCTCCCTCCCTATGAGGGACCAGTCTGGTCCCGAGACAGAACCACCAGTGGCCTTGATGACTGCATTAGGCTCAGCCAGGTACCTATTTATATAGATCTGGAAGTTTTCCACCTTTGCTTCTGACTTAGGATGTTTTGCTGGAACTTGAGTGTCAGGAAAAGGAGGACCACAGAAAGTAACATCTGGCTCCTGGATAGCCACAGCAGCAAGAGGGCTGGATGAGAAGGCCACTGGTGTCTGGGAGGAACTGGACACTAGGATGCAGAAACCTGGGAGGCAGTGGCAGAACTGTAAGCAGGTGCCTCGGTGGCAGCAGAATCAGGAGTGCTTGCTGCTGGGCTCTTTGGAATCTGGGTAGCAGTGGTAGGACTGGAAGCAGGCACCACAGTGGTAAAAGCAGCAGGAGTACTTGGTGCTTGGGTCACTGGAACCTGTGTAGCAATGGCAGGATTGGCAGCAGGAATCAATGGTACCTTTTGGGTAACTCATCAGGTAGGCAGGAAACAGACGATGCCATCACCTAAACAGCAGCCTCTGCTGGAGACCCAGGTGCAGGGGACTCAGGAATACAGAAGTCAGGAGCAGCAGAAGGCAGACTGGAAACTGTAGCGTGTGGTACCTGAGTGTCAGCAGAAGCATGAGTAGCAACAATGATTGCTGGCAAAACAGGAGGACTGTCATCTGAAGGTGCTGGCTCCTGGATGATGTGTGCAGCTACAGGCGGACTGGAAGCATGGATCACTGGTACCTGGGTAATAGTGACAACAGAAGATTTAATGCTGACATCACAGGAATCTGGGCAGTAGTATCAGGAGGACTGGAATCAGGAATCACTTATATCCAGCTAATATCCAGTATAAACATATAACAAAGCCGAGATAAAGCAACACAGAAGTTAAAAAAGAGATGGAAATCCCCTGAACAGAGAACCCAGAAGGACCCCCTCTGCCCGAGACTCAGCCCAATTATTTTTTCTCCAGGACGGGTTCCTGTGTTCAACATGGACAAAGGGAAACATATTTAATACTAAAATCCTCTTTTCTTTTTCATCCAATGTGGAACACAGGAATCATGGGGATATACCAATTTATCCTCAAGGTTCCAGGAAGGAAAAAGAGAAAAAACACCTCTATTTCAAATCAGTGCCCACAGGACTAAACTGGTACAACATGAACCTCAGGTATCAACTGAAACCAAACTTGCACATAAAATAACAACAAACAGCAAACGAACAGGGTACTGATTTCTTAGAAAAAAAAGTAAGAAGGAAGCTTACACAGGCATCACAGTATGAAGGACTTCCAACCAAAACTGGCTTTATCCGAATCCAGCACATTCACACGGCATTGCTTGGTATCGGTGCGCAGGGATGACCACAATGCGACCTTACACAACAGCTCAGCAGTAGCCTTATTTTTGTGGGCCCAAAATGCACCCACCTATCTGGTGGTATATGCCGTTACAGGAAAGGGTACAGGTTTCTTCCAGAGAACATACACCTGGATAAAGGCTGCCTTAACCATCTGAGTGCCAGGGTTGCTATGCAAATGCATTGATATGCAATGCATTGCATACCCCCCTGGGATTCATAGGGTTAAGCCAGGAGTCTACATTAGCTTTCTTCGCAGCTTGGCCCACACATGAGCCCTAAGGAATGTCAAATAGTGAATCAGATCTCTGATGAACAAAGTATTTCAAGTATCTTACTACATCCAACAGATGTAGTTCCTGCTCCTGTCTATTAGAAGGAGCCGGACACAGATAAGGAAATACAATTTCCTGGTTGATGCGAAAATCTGAAACAACCTTGGCAAAAAAAAACACATAGGAGTTCACAGAACCACCTGGTCCTGGTCAAAAACCAGACAGGGAGCCTTACAGGACAAGAGAAGAGAGGTGGGGGGCGGGAATGTGTACAAGAGCAACGTTCTGTATAGCGCCAAAAAAAAAAAAATAATTTATTACATTGATCAACAACATCTCAATAAAAAGATATTGAGGAATAAAACATATCTATATATATAAAAGAGAAAGGCTCATTGCATAATTTATGTCTCCTCAGGAGACACACACACCCAGGGGTGGCAATAAGGAGGGGTTACTGTTCCCATTGGGTGATTCAATGGGGGTGTGATTTTCACACCAATTGCAGTGGCCGAAGGGAGTTGGCCCACCCCCACTATGCAGCCCGCCCACCACTATCAAAGTCAGAAAAAAACAATATGGCCGCCACTTGCTCCTACACCACAGACAAACACACACATGCCCCACTCACACAGCACCAAACTCACACACATGCCCCACTCACACAGCACCACATACACACACATGCCCCACTCACACACACACACACAAATGCCCCACTCACACACACAAAAGCCAGAAAGAAATATGGCTGACACACAGTCACTCACCCTGACTCCCAGTGGCCTCAGCAGGACCTGTACTACAGCCATTGAGGAACAAAATGGTACTCAAAGGGTTAAGGTAGGTCCTCATTGCTCACTTATTTCTTCACTGTCATCATTTGCCATACAACACAGAGGACAGGCAGGCATCAGGTACACACTTAACCCACTGACTGCCACAGGGTTGTGTATCAAGTTTTAGCCCTCAGTGAGTGTGTTCAAACCTCTCACACTGTAAACTTGCATTTCCCTCCCACTTCTCCTCCTTCCCCAGCCTATTACTAGCACTTTTCCACATTTCTCTTAAGCCCCGCCCCTACTCGTGATTAAGCCCTGCCCACTTTTAACCCAAATTGCCCCATTTGTCTCTCCACATCAGCACCACATAACTCCCCTCCAGAGACAACACAAATCAAAGTTCCCAGGTATGAACACACTTCCCACTGCTATTTAACTCTGACATGCCTCACTATGACTTAACCATTTGAGTGCCAGAGGGGTGCACAACTCATGCGTGCATGTGTTTCTGCGCATATATGTTGTGTGTGTGTGTACATCTCTGCTACATATTTGTGTGCATGTGTGCATCTCCGGTGTGTGTGTGCATGTCTTTTGCATGTCTCTGCCGCTCACTGTGTGTATGTGTCTGCCTGTGTGTTGCATATATCTGTGTTTATCAGTGTGTCTACATTTCACACACACACACACACACGTGCGCCCAACGGTCATAACATGACGGCCAACGCCGTCCCACATACTGTATAAGCGCCCAACATGTGTCACTTAACCCTTTCACTGCCAGAGGACTATACAACTCATTACACAGCAATGTGTTGCGTACCTCTCTCACACTCAGAGTTAAAGTGCTTCACTCCAACCAACTGCTACACTATGTCTGTATAATGCAGTAACCCTACAGCCCTGTATTTCATGTCTACTTCACTGTCTATGTATAGTCATTTCTCCCCCTCACCCATTACTTTACTGTAACACTTCACTGTCCCTCTTCTCCTCAATCTCTCATCTCCTCCTCCCTTGTCATCCCCACTCACCTATCCCCTAGCCATTCATCCATAGTCCCAATCTCGCCATTTTACTCCCACATCACTATTACATTATCTATCACTGCATCTGTCACTTAACCCTCTGTCTGCCAACCTATTTCTTCAAATGTACTGCAGTATCCACTGCTGTAATCTAAATTATTCCTTTACTCACAAACATCTTTTCACTGTGACCTTCTACAAGTAACACAGCACACTGACTTCAACTGTAAGGATAGAGGGCCTTATTCATCAAGTAACACAGCACACTCACTTCAACTGTAAGGATACAGGGCCTTATTCATCAAGTAACACAGCACACTCACTTCAACTGTAAGGATGCAGGGCCTTATTCATCAAGTAACACAGCACACTCACTTCAACTGTAAGGATGCAGGGCCTTATTCATCAAGTAACACAGCACACTGACTTCAACTGTAAGGATACAGGGCCTTATTCATCAAGTAACACAGCACACTGACTTCAACTGTAAGGATACAGGGCCTTATTCACCAAGTAACACAGCACACTCACTTCAGCTGTAAGGATACAGGGCCTTATTCACCAAGTAACACAGCACACTCACTTCAACTGTATGGATACAGGGCCTTATTCATCAAGTAACACAGCACACTCACTTCAGCTGTAAGGATACAGGGCCTTATTCACCAAGTAACACAGCACACTCACTTCAACTGTAAGGATACAGGGCCTTATTCATCAAGTAACACAGCACACTCACTACAACTGTAAGGATACAGGGCCTTATTCACCAAGTAACACAGCACACTCACTTCAACTGTAAGGATACAGGGCCTTATTCATCAAGCTGAAGAGCTGCAATTAAAACATTTTTTACAAATCTTATCAGCATATCTACATCACCACTGCATCTGTCACACACTGTCTACATATGTGACATATGTCCATGTATGTGTGTGTCTCTCTGTAGGTATGCGTTTCACAGTGTGTGACACGCTCTGTCTCTTTAAGTGCGTGTCTGTAACACTGCATATTTCTGTTTCACACAATGTCTCTCTGTGTAAATAATATGACGGGCAACTCCGTCCCACATTGCTAGTTAGTTCATAAAGTTGAAAATGTCACTTTGCACTGCTGGTGATTAGGGCTCTACGCTAGCCATGGACGTAGGTAAAACTATACAAATTTTGTATTTTTTTTACTCGGAGGACACAGGGCTTTTACAAATAATTGAAACTTTTTCAATCAAGGTAAATGTTTTTAATTTTCGAAAAATGAGTAAATTTTCACTTTTTTTGTAATTGACATCATAGCTTTTTGCATGATGCAAAATTCTCTTCATGTAAGGTACCATGAGAAAGCTCAATTCATTCTGAAAAAAACAATGTATAGTTTTCCATATGTAACTAGAAATTCCCAGAGGAAATTAAGCCTAAACAGAAGGATAGCAAAAATGATGAAAATGTGTCTGGCCTACAGGGTACAAGAAATGGCCCAAGCCTCTGGCACTGAAAGGGTTAAAAAACAGACATGTGAATAGTTTCCTTTTTATCGGTTAACAAAATGCAAAGTGAGTGAACAGAAGAAAACCTAAATCAAATCAATATTTGGTGTGACCACCATTTGCATTCAAAACAGCATCAATTCTTCTAGGTACACTTGCACATGTGTTTTAAGGAACTGGACAGGTTGGTTGTTCAGAACATCTTGGAGAACTAACCACATTTCTTCTGTGGATTTAGGCATCCTCAGTTGCTTCTCTCTCTCTTCATGTAATACCAGACAGACTCAATGATATTGGCATCAGGACTCTGTGGGGGCCACATGATCACTTCCAGGACTCCTTGTTCTTCTTTACGCTGAAGATAGTTCTTAATGACTTTAGCTGTATGTTTGGGGTTGTTGTGATTCTGCAGAATAAATTTGGGGCCAATCAGATGGATTCCCGATGGTATTGCATGATGGATAAGTATCTACCTGTATTTCTCAGCATTGAGGAGACCAGTAAATGGACACTAATGTCCCATTAAAAAATCTTCTAGTTTTGTAGAGGTTAAAATAATAAACTACATGTCACAAATCATATCTCTCAAACCGCTATGGTTTGAGAGAGATTTGCATTGAAAGTTTCCCCCTCTCCTTCTCCTGACGTCAGCATCTAGCTGACAGCAGGAGATCCCAGTCCAGGGACCAGTCGACGGCTCTGCAGCAGAGCCGAAATCACATTATTTCAAAAGAATTACTCCATTTGAAAGGTTTACAAAGTGTGCCTGGTTTGCAAGCACACTTTGCAGACCGTTCCAATGAAACAGTTAATTTTAATTCATGCAAATTCGGCTCTGCTGAAGAGCCTCCTTGAGTCATACGAAGGAAGGAGGGGGAAACTTTGAATGCCTATATCTCTCAAACCATAGCAGTTTGAAAGATTGGATTTGTGGCATTTGGTTTATTATTTTAACCTCTATAAAACTAGAAAAACAAATTCTGGGACATTACTGTCCCTTTAATTCTGACCAATTCCCCAACTCCATCTGCAGAAATGCAGCACCAAACTTGCAAGGAACCTCCACCATGCTGCACTGTTGCCTGCAGACAGACACTCATTCTTGTACTGCTCTCCAGCACTTCGGTGAACAAACTACCTTCTGCTACAGCTAAATATTTCAATTTTTGATTCATCAGTCCAGAGTACCTGTTGCCATTTTTCTGCAACCCAGTTCCTATGTTTTCATGCATAATTGAGTTGCTTGCCCTTGTTTCCACATTGTGGTATGGCTTTTTGGCCACAAGTCTTCCATGAAGACCACTTCTGAACAGACCCCCCCCCCCCCCCGGACAGTAGATGGGTGTACCAGAGTCTCAATGTTTTCTGCCAATTCTATGCTGATGGCACTGCTGCACATCTTCTGATTGTGAAGGGAAGTAAGCATGATGAGTCTTTCATCTGCTGCACTAAGTTTCCTTGGCCGGCCACTGTGTCTATGGTCCTCAACGTTGCCCATTTCTTTGTGCTTCTTCAAAAGAGCTTGGACAGCACATCTGGAAACCCCTGTCTTCCAGGGAGAGACCTTGCTGATGCAATATAACTACCTTGTGTCTTGTTGCTGTGCTTAGTCTAGCCATGGTGTATGACTTTTGACATAAAACTTTATTCAGCAAACTCACCTTGTTATCTGAGTTTGGCTGTTCCTCACCCAGTTTTATTCCTCTTACACAGCTGTTTCAGTTAATGATTGTGTTTCAACCTACATAATACATTGATGATCATTAGCACATGTTTGGTATAATTATTTAATCATACCCCTGAGTACAACAAAGGTACTCCCACTGCTAAGAGGTGTTTTATTCAAAAGTTATTACAGCTCAAACTTGATTTTTTAGGTGCAATATCTCAACAACCTGAAATTGTACTTTACAATATAAATTACAATAAATATTAAATGTTACTCTCTTTAATTTCACTTAGTCTCTAAATTTTAGCTGTTTTTATCAGTAAGGAAGAATGAGAAGTCCTGCTTGTATTTTATGTGTTAAAAAAGTGGTATCTGTAAGTTTTAGTATGTTAATGATGCTATGAGGACACCTCTGGGTTACAGAAAATCAATATATATCATCAAGAATCTGCTCTGTGGAATCTTAACCATTTCACTTCTAAGCCTTTCTACCTACCAGTGCTAAGCATATTTTCACACTTTTGTTTCAGTTTCTAGTGTTATTAAAATGTTTGGTGCTTTTCTGTAAACAACTGACACTTCACGCATATTTATTTCAGTAGACCTTGCATTTTCAAAGACACCATTGGTTTGTGGATATGACCTCACTTGTCTGAAAAAATTACCCAGAGAACAAAACAATTGTTTGTTTTTTATTAACCCCTTAAGGACCCTTGACGTACCAGGACCGTCACGGTCCTTGAAATACTCAAGGACCGATGACGGTCATAGTACGTGTAACGGAAGCTGAGAAGGGACCGCGTCGCCTTCCGCCGTCGTTCCTGGGTCTCTCCCTCTCGACGCCAGATAAGCGCCGTCAGGTGCACCGGTTGGAGTATGGACAATCACTGGAAACAGCTGCAGGATCGCTGGAAGCAGGGAAGCAGGGAAGAGTCCACGCCTGACAGCATATGAAGTTGGGACGCAGGAAGCTGGCAGCAGGCGGTCAACGATTCAGGATACTTGGCGCAGATGGGTATCAGAGTGGACACTTTAGACCATAAACAATACAAGACTCCAGGACTCCTTGTTCACTCCAAAACATAACTCTCTTTATTGGCAAAGACCACAGATATTTATACATAGTACAGGACATTGGATCACATGGGGAACCTGATACAATAGGGAACATGATTAAATCATAACACATCAGACAAAAGCCAGCAACAGATGGTCTTAACAGATACAATGACTCAGGCAGGGTTACATTTCAGATACACAGGGGTTTGATTGAACAAGGAGTCCTGGAGTCTTGTATTGCTTATGGTCTAAAGTGTCCACTCTGATACCCATCTGCGCCAAGTATCCTGAATCGTTGACCGCCTGCTGCCAGCTTCCTGCGTCCCAACGTCATATGCTGTCAGGCGGCGACGTGGACTCTTCCCTGCTTCCAGCGATCCTGCGGCTGTTTCCACTGACCGTCCATACTCCAACCGGTGCACCTGACGGCGCTTATCTGGTGTCGAGAGGGAGAGACCCAGGAACGACGGCGGAAGGCGACGCGGTCCCTTCTCAGCTTTCGTTACATTGGTAGCAGCTGTGGGATTTCTCCTTCGTTCATCGGGTGCATCGAGTAAGACATGGCAGATTATTGGGGACCCATGGACGCTGTCGAGCCCAACTGGAGCTGCCTAGGGGACCTGTTGGAACTACGCTGGCCTATCCTGGGAAGAACTCCTCTACCGGATTGGAAAGAGAGTATGTACCGGTTCGTGGAGGTGGAGAGTGACCTACATGACCGATATACTGTCCTTCGCCATGAAGCAGAGAGGAGGTTCGGCATTCGAATTCGCCATAGGAGTTTTCCAGCGCAATATGTATACAACGGCCCAGGAATAGAGTGGGAGGCTTTTGATGATGATCTTGATTTCGGAAGCCAGGAGGAGAAGCGCTTCTGGGAGATCCGTGATGCTCGGGAAGCGATCCTGCGGCTGTTTCCAGTTACTGTCCATACTTCAACTGGTGCATCCAATGGCGCTTATCTGCGTCAAGAAGGAGAGACCCGGGAACGACGGCGGAAGGCGACACGGTCCCTTCCAGTATCAGGCCCCATAATGACGCACCAATACACGCGACAGGTCACGTGTACCAGCGCGTCCAAGTGCGCCTATGCGGTCATTATGGGACGGAAATGTCCCATGACCGCCGGTCCTTAAGGGGTTAAAGTGAGTGACAACTGCCCTAAAGTGTATTTTTTTATGTTTAATTGACACATGCATATAGTTTTAAATGTAGTATTAATTCACCTTTATAAAACACGAAAATGTGTTGTTTTAATGAACAGATTTTCTTATACAAATTAGCAATTGAAATTCAAATGTAAAATGTACTTTTTTCCATTTTGCCTTATTATGCATTTCAGACACAAAATAAGAGAAATAAAACATGTAAAGGTACATTCAATATATATATTTTTTAACATACACAAAGCTCCAATTTCAGGGACTAATCTTTTGAATTTCTACCGCAAGGCTTTTTTGCTATGAAATTGCCAGATGATGTCACTATAGTAACAAAATATATATTTTTCCCACATTTCACATTCTTCCTAATAAATTAAAATTTCTAAAAACCACCGAGTACCACATTAGTTTAGGTAAGCAGAGGCCAACTAAGTATAATGGTACCCCATTAGAATGAGTTGACATACAATAGAGGTGCCAGGACCACAAAATTGCACAGATGACAAACTGTCAGGGGTAACTGGCCTTTCTACTCTTAGCTGGGTATGGAACTAAGGGTAAAAAAATGCCATATTTGAATACTATAGGATTTCCTGCTGTGTTCATTAGCCCCTCATCTTCAGTGAGAAATGACACCTCATTCAATAGCTGACATACCATAGGGTGTTGTCACAGTGTGTATCTTAGTTCCAGTGCCGCAGGATCTGGCGAAGCTGGGAACCTGGAGCCTGGAATGATGCTCGGCATCATTTCGCATGTAGCACCTGGCTTCTGGCCTGGTTGCGTCTGGTACCCCCAGCGGTCTTCCATGTCCGTGTCCGGAATGATGCAGCGGCTCGGTTTGAGGAAGGGTTGGAGGCACTATGCGATGCATCTCTGTTCCGTTGCATCATGTTTCAGGCGCGAGGCTGCGTACTGACGCAGGCTTCAGTTTTAGGCATTTGGGTCATGTTGTCTCCACCTACCTACTTCCTGGCTGGCTTATAAGGGGACTGGTTTCTCACTCAGTTACCATTACATTTTTGTCCAGCGCAATTCTCATTTGTTTGTATGCTGTTCTCCTGTGTATGACCCCGGTTTGTCTGACCATCCATTCTGGTGCTGACCTGTGGCTCTGTCTGACTATACTCTCTGTGCACTCCCTGACCTTTGGACATCCAGTCTGTTGCAGACCTGTGGCTCTGGCTGACTACCTGCTCAGTGTATGACCCTGGCTTTTCCGACCATCCATTCTGGTGCTGACCTGTGGCTCTGTCTGACCATCCATTCTGGTGCTGACCTGTCTGACTATCCTCTCTGTGCAGTCCCTTCCTTATTGGACATCCAGTCTGGTGCAGACCTGTGGCTCTGGCTGACTACCTACTTTTCTGACTGCAGGAGTGAGTCAGTATTCTCCCTTGTTGCCATCCTTCTGTTCTGCAATGTCCTGGAGCTACTGAGACTACCCTTGGCTTTGGCCTAGTCTCATGCAGTGTTGGTGACTTTGAGGGAGCCTCTTATTCCTGATAGAGTTACTAGCCTCTCCGGTTACCCTCTGCTCCTTCTTGATCCATACTGTATATATTATGCAAATAAAGGTGATTTTAACAATACCGTCTGACTCTTGGTTTATTCTTGGGAACCATGACAGGTGTACAAGAAGCACAAAATGACCTTTACCTAATTTGTTATTTTTCTTACATTTTAAATATGACCTGCCTGTATTAAAATGTATTTAACAACTACAGATACAAAAAAGGTAGGAAAGGCATACCATTTTGTAAAGTAGGCAACCAGCCACATCAAATTGGGGAGGGGGGTAACTTGTCTTTTTTACCCCTAGGGTGGTGAGCATGTCTAGAGAAGGGAGCATTGTAGGAAAAACAATCTTTGAAAAACAGGGATTTTTAAATTTCCCCCAATTCAAAGATACTGATATATGTGAAAACCATGGAATTTCCTGCTGCACTCATTATGTAATGCCAGCCTTGGTGTGTTTGTGAACAAAATGTACCGGTGCCTGTGAATACATTTTATCAGGGCTATTAAACCCCCCCCCCCTCGTTTATTTTATCAGAACTGGTTCCACTGAGGTTAGAACCTGCTCCATATGTTCCTGACCAGGTTAGCCAGACCCCATTTATTTTTATCTTTCTGACCTTTTACATTTTTTTCTGCAGCTGGCCCTTTAAATTTGGCCCTCACGTGCACTCTGATTGCATTTGTTCTACTTCCTGTCCCTTGTAGTTTTCAGTTGCTGTCTGGTTTGATCTTTGGTTCCTGGCCTTTGATAGTCTTGACTACATCTGCTATTTTCCTGTACTGCCCTTTGACTCCATTCCAGACTCCGAACTGAACCTGCAAGCTCCGACCTTGGCTCTGTTTTCTAACTTCATTCTTTGCAATCTTGTTCTTGATGCTGGGTTCCCTCCTGCTTGCTGCCTGAAGTGCTGTCCATCCTGACATTGGTTAACCTACATGCTCCTCCCCTCATCAGCCTGGCCATCCACATTATCTACATCTGGAGGCGGTATTCTCCCTGCAAGCTGTCTTAAAGCACTTTTAAATTTGGTGCTTTTTCTGTAAACAGGTATTCCCAGAATGTTAGGCCTTTTGATCCTTTCTTATCCTGCGCTGACATCCAATGACCATTGTTGGTACTGCACCCAACTATATTTCTGCTGTTTTCTGGTCCACATCTAGCTTTCAGTGGCAACTATCCTGATCCAGTGCTCGCTCCACTGGCACTGTATATTCTGCCTTGCAGCCAACACCTTTACACAGAGTTTCAGCTGCCGCAAGGTTGTGATTGATGCTTTCAACGATTTCAAGCAACAAACTCAAGAGATGCTGCCCAGCCTTCGTGTGTGGACTAGAACTCAGGTGTCCCCTCCGCCTCTGGGTCAGTAAAGCAGTAGAGCAATTTTTAAAAAAGCACTAAACTTTTTCCTTATGAAACAAAAAGCATATATTGTAGTAATTTTCCTGCTGAGTAAGAAGAACGAGTAAGCAGCAGAACAATTTTTAAAAAAGCACTTAACTTTTTCTCATGAATCAAAAAGCATATATTGTAGGAATTTTCCTGTTGAGTAAGAAGGATAGCCCCATTGCTCAGAGACCCATGTTTCCAGAGATATTTAAGTATAAACAGTTGGATTTTCACATTAACAGTGCCCTCTAATAGTTAGATTTCAATTCTGTTGGACTATATGGGAGAGGGCAGCCACTGACAAACACACAGAATGTGATAGAAACCACTGAGACCATACCTTCTAACATTTCAAATGACCAAAGAGGCACACTTGTGTTTTAGGTAGTGTTGTTAGGGGTGTGGCTGTAAGGCAGGGCATTACAGATAATTTTTAGGTTGTTTCATGACCTATTGACACCTCTTTTTGTAACAATATATGATTTAGAACAAGACCAAAGGATTTTATTTACACAGAAACGCATATACTGACATTTATACAAGCATTAATATAAGTTTTATTGCAGATGAGCAATGTAATAAATTTATATACACACCACAGTCTGATTTCCTAAAAAAGAGGGATGCGAAGAGGGACTGTCCCTTTTAAGGTTTAATATTTCAAATGTTCATTTGTGTACTGTAGTCAACATTATTCATATTCTGTCTTAGGGTAACCACATTTCCATCCTGCCATTTAGGGACACTGTGGTGACCAGAATACTTCTTTCCAGCTCTGGGGCAGCAATGTGAGAGGGGTCACTATACATTACTGGACATCAGTGCGCAAATTGCTCTTTATATGGTAAACCATCGCGTTCTAAACACTAGAGGGAGAACTATCCATTGACTGCTGTGACATAAAGTGATGCCTGTGGTGGACCACAAGATAATATACAACACACCCAAAGCCTTAGATTAGCATTACACTACAATAAAGTTGTACTTCAGCTCCAGTTTGATGTCAGTATAAAGGCACAGTTCTGTCATTAGTTCTTAGAGTTCTGTCTGGAAGCCATTTTCTTGTAGCCTAGCAGAGACATCACTTTATGTCACAGGAGGCAATATGCAGTTCTATTTTTAGTGTTTAGATTCTTTATTCAGGGACTTTGTATTGTCCATGATGGGGGCTGCCCCTGGAGAACACACACACATATATATATTTCGGGACTGTCCCTGGCAATCCAGGACATGTGGTCACTCTATACTGCATTCCCAGCCTTGTTCGTCGTTGCAAATACATTAACTCTCTGCTTTAGAGTATAGGGAGTCACGGAACACAGCCTGATAGCCACTGCCTTGTGATATTTCGAGGTCTCTGGCTCTTTGAGTGCCAGAGGGGTGCACAACGTATTGCTTTTCGACGAGTTTGATACACAAACGTTACACGTCTCTTATTCCCTTCACAGAAATGGCCGTTAAGTTTATTTTCCGTCGCTGCCCGGATGGAAAAGACCGATGCACATTGACGCAAGCTTTTTATCCCATACTGACAAATGGAAGTGGAGCTTTTTAACGTGCTTCCTTTTGTTTTGATGATGTCACAGCGGCGGTAACGGAAGAAGAAATACATCTCTCTGGTACTGTGTACTCTGAGCTGGGAGCTGACTCGGGGTCACAATCTTCTCTCTGGTCTGGCTTCCTATATGGGCGGCCTCTTCTGCAAGCAGCGCAGCGGCCAGTCAAGAGGAGACAGCAGGAAGAAGCAGCAGTGTGGTGATTGTTTTCTGAGGGGTCCGTGCATGCTCTGCTTCATAGTTCACAGTGACCAGCAGGACCATCAGTATACACTTTGCTCAGAGCAAGGACAATCCCGAGAACGTGAACAGTACCGACTGGCCTCACCAGACCTACCTGCTGCCCGCAGTGCTGCCCAGGACTGTGCTCGATTGCTGTTGCTTTGTCCAGGGGAGCTAAGAGATTGGGAAGAGCGGAGTCGCAGTCTTCTGTGCACCGGACTTCTGCGGGGGCCAGGTTTGCTCCGCGCCTCTACCTCACAAAGATCAGCAGACATGGTGTGCAAGCGAAAGAGCTGTGGTGGGAGCCAGCAGCCCTGCACCCCCTGCAAGCAACCACGTTGTGCCCCTTCCGAGGAAGCGCAGATGGCACATCAGGCAACTGAGGAAGAGCAGGCTGTAGACCAATCTGTAGAGGAGGAGCAGGCTCTGGACCCTGCCTCCAATAAGCAGCAGGTCATAGACCTCTCCCCAGAGGAGAAGCAGACAGTAGGCTATACTGCCAAGGAGGGACAGATCGCACCCCATACCTGCATAGAAGAGCAGGGGCTAACCCATACTGTCAGGAAGGAGGGAACTACAGACTATGCTGTAGGAGAGGAGCTGACAAAACATACTGTTGAGAAAAACCATACAACACACCATGATTTTGAGGAGGAGCCCAGTTGCTCCAGCTTGCCTTGCTTAACCTTGTGCTCCAATACAGAAAATTCCCTGGTTTGCACTCAGCTGACAACCAGCAGCCCAGAGTCTGGATCCAGAGCTGAAGATGCTCCAACAGAGATCGTGGGCATCTTCGAACCCCTTCATATTAACCAACTGCCCTCATCCTTGCTACTCAAGGTATAGCTATACCCTGTACTGGGCACCGTTTTGCCATTGGGCAAATTGGGTATTTTACTTTGATGACATGTTGAGTCTAATAGACTAATGCAAAGTCTATATATCTTTGTAAATATGAATAAGATGAAAATAAAAGGACAAGGAGAGAAATATGAGGATGACATGTGTAAGGCAGGCACTGGTCAGAAATAACATTTAGGTGCCACATACACTTTCCCCCCCGAACCCTTTAGCTCAACAAAGAGGGCTATGTGAATTTATGGTAACGGACATATTATTATAAATGTTATCCTTATTCCCTATTGTGGGACTGCACAATTAAACTGTATTTTATAGGTATTGTGAAAAATGTTTCAGCCTAATGGGTCGTCAATGTACCTTTTTCCATGATAAGTGCTACTTAATTATGTCAGATATGTTGAAATACATATAACGTTTGGAGCAAACAACACACTGCAGGTCACATCATCTGGAGACATTCAACAATTCTGAGGGCTCTGGTGAAGTCTAGGGAAGCCATTGTAACTTCAGTTTCCTTCCACCGGTACATGCCATGACCAGAAGTCAACAGTGTATTCCAAAGCAGTATGATGCCAGCTGCTCTGAAGTTGGAAGCATTAACACTAATTTCTGTTTTTTTTCCATTGAAAAATACTTTACATAAGACTATTAACCCCTCACTGTAATAAACATATGCTTAACCAATTACTGTTACCTAAGGTCTGCTTGCTAATATGAATTTAAGGAGTCTCTGTCCTGTCCCTTAGAAGTTCTTCCGTAAGGGCTTGTTAACATGGGCATCATTAGCTCAGCAATGTTATTGCTCTGCTAATAGCCCCAATAGAACAGATGGCCTGCTACAGGCTAAGATTGTTGACTCGCTCAAATAAAGTAGCTTGTTGCAGATTGCTGAAACTTCTCTGCATTTAACCCTTTGACTTCTAGATGGGTTATGGATTGCAATGTGATGGAAACCCCTCTGGCACTCTGAGGGTTAACACAGGAGACAAAGAAGTATCCAGAGGGATTCACCCTCCAGTAATCTGCTGATCTACTTTTCCTTGCAAAATAAAATACTTTATTCGAACCCAGTCCTAGTGTTGTCATTCAGCAGCCTCTATATAGCCTGCCAAAATGCAGAAAGTGTGCAAAGAAGCCATTGCATCCACGCTGGGCTACAATTGTGCATATGACTCCATTTTTACTCTCACATTGTATTTTGAGCACCAACTTGATAAAAACAAAACAAAAGCAAAACTACACAAATATTTGAAATAGGAAAGGTGTTTATCAGGAGCATCTCACTACTTGTGGAAAAGTGAAGGGTTTTAGTGAGTAGGGGCCACTTTGGTCGTAGGTGAGAGAACTTATGGTATACTGGCAGGCTCTCTTCCTTGAGGGGGAACTTGGTTCAAGACCAGGAAGCAGGGAGAGGGGTACTATGGACATCTATACCTCCAGTGTTTTGGTCCATATTTGGATCCCATAGGTGTCATTCGAGACCTTTAGGAGATTTCCGTGAATTTTTTTTTTTTTTTTTTTAGTATTATGGGGGTGTTTTTCCTGATCCCAGGCTTACTCTTAATAGAAATGTGGATTGGCTAGTTGTGTGTAGAGCTTTTGATCAGTGAATGCCTGTAAACAAGAACTCCTGTATTTCTACGGCTAACACTGTACCAACTCTCATCTGTAATCAAAATGAGATTGCGCTCCAGAGCTCTGGAAATCTTGCTCTGTGCCAGGAAATGATCCCACAGTATACTGAGTATTGGGGGATCACTTAGATTTCAAGCATGAAAACTTAGGGATCCAAATATGAACATACTAACAGTATACAGAGGGGATCTCTGCACCCCTTATAATGTAACTACTCACTAGACCATTGTGCAGAGTTTTAGAGCACTTCTTGGTGAATCTTTGCTTGGGAAAGTATGTTATCAGGTATTTATAATTCGAGGTGTAGACAGTTTTAGGAGGGTTAGGGTTATATTAAAAAACCTTGTGCGAGGGAAGATTTTAAGGAAAGGTCCAGTGAAAATGTAGAGGCCCTGTGGGTTGGAGTATGCAGTTGGGGCATACATAATAAAAAATACCTTAACCCCTTAATGACCCTTGATGATCCTGGCACGTCATGGAACCAGCATTCGATAAGGACCCATGACATGCCAGGACCATCATGGATTTCAGGGCTCCCCACGTGGCTGCACCGAACCGGATCAGGCAAAAAAAAAAAAAAAAAAAAAAGGTCCTTGGTCAGTAAGGGGTTAAAGGTATAGTAATGTTTCACAAAAACAGCAGCTGCAATTAATCTTCATAGTATTTGGGCTATGGAGAGTGGTATTTAAATACTATCAGTGTTGTAGTTGAAGAGTAATTGAATGATACAGTATCCCGCCCTCCTGCCCCTTTTACCTAGTGTAAGCCACATCCCCTCAGATGTGCAATCTGGTCCACAGACCAGACAGATCACCACAAGGGACAATCTTTTTACTGTGAGCATAAGGAAAATCCCCCCCCCCCCCCCCCGACAGGTTTTTTTTTTCCCTTCACTCACTGAAGATTGTCTGGGTGGATTGCAGAGGGACAGTCTTGGTGCTCTGAGGTGAAACAGTGTTACATCAGTAAAAGGGGTGGGAGGGGGATATTTTATCCCAGAAGAAGATTCCACATCTGAGGGGAGGTGGCTTACAGTATCCCCCTCCTGCCCTTTTTATCTAGTGTATCATTCAATTACTCTTGAACTACAACACAGATAGTATTGAAATAGCACTCTTCATGGCCCAAATACTATGAAGATTAATTGGAGCTCTTTTTGTTGTGAAACATTACTACCCCTTTAATAGACAAAAACAAGAAGGAAAAAAAAAAATGAACGTTGAGATCGGGCTCCTTTAAAACAAGATAGACAAAGTAATTCCGATAAAACAGTGATTGACACCTTCTATTCTTTCATCTGTATATGCAAAAGAAGTGCTGTGACTGCCTTTGGAAAAGTGTGGAGAATCTCAAGATTTCTTCCATTGTGTACAGGGCTTACCCAAGATGAAGTCCAAAAGATACTGGAAAAGGTTATGTTGGATAAAGCCCTTGAACCTGATGGCATATAACCATGGGTAATTAAGAATCTTAGTTCAGGAATACTTATTGGTTCACTCTCACCAGTCAGTGTCCTTTAATTGGAGAAAAGCAGATGTAGTATCCTTATTCAGAAAGGGAGACATTTAAAGCAGAACATTATAACTCTATGAGTTTGTCTTCTGTAGTCGGTAAGATATTCAGATTAATAACAGATGGCTCAGTTGGTTAAGTCACCACCTATAGAATCTGCTCAGACCATGAGGTTGCAGGTTCTAGGCCCGGCAAGGTCAAGTCAGCTTTTCACCTCTCTGAGGTAGATAAAATGAGTACAGGACATACTTGAAAATGAGAGATAATCTCAATGTATTCTTCCTGGTGAAATACTTTCACCCAAAAAAAAAAACAAACACCACCACATTTAATTAGCTTTTCAGGCATATGTGGGAAAAAAAGAAAATTAACAATCTAATACAATTCCCTCAATACTCTTAATATACTGTGCACAGTGCAGCCATACCATAACCCATTGCAATCTGTTGTTTCATAGTGAGGAAGTGAACAAGGCATCTAAGCAGTATTGATAGCTTGTTCATGTGCGAAACAGCCTGGCTTTTCACTGATAAGATCTATATCTGACAAGCACTTCAACATTTAAAGGGACAGAGGCATTCCTCTATGCATACTCCCGATTTGAGAGGCTAGTCTATGGAGAATAGCCTGTACCACTAATAAAAATAAGGGTTAAAAAAGGGTTACTCTTGTGTTAAAAAAAAAAAAAAAAAAATTCTTAACAGTCAATATATGCAGAAAATACACACATATGGTGTTTTTATTAAAGAGGGGAACTTGACAGATTTATTTTGGATATTTTACTACAACTACACTATGCACTTGCAAGCCATAAGGGGTAGAAACAAGGAAAGAAAAAGTATATATAATGTTTATGTGTATATGGGAAGATATATCTACACGTTGTTCCAAAAGAGAGATGATTCTATCACAAGTAAAACCAACATATAGTTTCCATGTGTAAACTAAAAAATACACTAGTGAACCTCATTTAAAATTACATGGCAAGAAAACTGAAATTTGAAATGTGCCTTAGAGTGTAGCTATCTTTAAGTTCTTACTGCCATATCGTCTGGGAGAAGACCTGCCAATTAAGATGGGGCCGCACTTGAACCTTGGTAAAACAATAGGAGAGCACAACAGGAAATCCCCCCCCCCCATCCTTCGCTGCTTCCATTGATGCTGCATTGCACTGGACCACTTCCTTTACTGTGATATAGAGGTCCTCATAAATCCACAGTATCAGGCTTGTAAGCTCAACATAGCAGATCTATAGGGACTGTGCGGAACCTAGGCGTTTCACCCACATGTCTGGGTTGTGGTTCAGCAGAGGGGGTTTAGTTTTCTGAGAACCCCCCCCAACCCCAACAACTGATAGTCATCATTTTGGACTGTACATTACAACCCTGGTTTTTTTTTACTAAGTCAGCTAACATAGTAGCAGGTATGTCAAAAATAATGGCTTAAAAGGATACACCTATTATAGATGTCTCTGATCCAATAGAGCATTCTCTAGTTTACCAGCCAAGACACATCATTTGTTATAACCTTCCTTCTTGCTGTAGACAAGCAATATATATCCCACATGTTTTGTTTCAAGGATCTGTAGGTGTGGATCGGCTCTAAGAGAAATGAATGAGATACTGCTTCTATAGAAATAAATAGGGAATAATATAAATATATCTTTTTATAATTTCTGCACAGAAAGATGCGTCAGTGTAAACCCTGCACCCCTTAATTAATTTGGGCTTATATGGGACACCTGAGAGAAGCTCCAGTTAACCCTTTGACTGTACTCAAAGGGTTAAGTGTCTCAGTTTGAATGGAAATATTACAACACAAGAAATAGTTTTTTTTTTTTTTATTTTATTTGTTTTTTTTTAAATCGTTGTCTCACCCTTATTTTCACATGAAAAGAGTCATTTCATCCCTTTATAAATGCCAGAAACAGAATGCAAGTTAAATCTAATCCTTTGAGTGCCACACGGGGCTTTCAATATATGTTGGATACTTCTGGCATTGAAAGTGATAAATGATCCAATGATCATTGCACACATGCTTTGTTAGTTGTGGGTATTATGGTAAAAGTAATAAGACTTTAGTGAGAAAAACTGGAGTAATTCAGGGTGGGGGGACAACTGCACTGTTAGGAACATATTTCCAGTTATTTAAATGGGGGCTTTATACCCTTTGATTGGTTGAGGTCTCCAAGGCATTGTGGGTATTGGTGCAGTTGGTTTGTCCAAGAAGTGATGAATCCATTTCAATATTTGGTTAATTTACAGAATAACTTGTTTGAAATTGACAATTGAAAAACATGATTAAATGTTTTTTTACTTTACAGATCTTTTCTAACTTATCACTGAATGAACGCTGCTTTTCGGCTTCTCTTGTGTGCAAGTATTGGCGAGACCTCTGTTTAGACTTCCAGTTTTGGAAGCAGCTGGATCTCAGCAATCGTCAGCAGGTAATGGGTGGTTACATTATTTGCTATGTATATTATTGAGAAACTTGGGCCACCTGAGTGTTATTTTAATTGGAATGTGTATTGTAAATAAGAAGTTAAAGTGGGCTTGTCACCCTGAATTCAGGTTTGCATATTGGAAAACTTCATTACGAGTATCATAGTAGCTTAATGCATAGTTCAGGAGATATTCAACCTTTTATTTCTGTATGGTGCACACTTTGACTGTGCAACATATGATAATTTACACAAATACCACAGAGACTAATTAGCATTGAAACCACACTGAGAGACTTTCACTTTTCAGAAATACAAGTATGAATATCTCCTAAGTGATGTATCTGCTGGTCTTTTGGCCAACCTGACACATAGGTAGTTTTCAATGAAGGTTTCAAAAATATGTTGGCTCAGCCTAGACTTGTTCATAACACAGTTGTGTGGTGATATTAGGTGGCAAATATAGTCAGTTTGATACAAAAGAAACAACAAACCTGTGCTCCTCCAGTCTAATTGTGAATAGTGTGCCCTGTATTAGGCATGTATAATAACACCTGCTAAATATGAGATTTTAGTGCCCAGGTTTTTAGTCTTTCCTTTACATTCTAGGCCTTTAAAGGGATAGTAATGTTTCAGAAAGACAGCAGCTTCAATTCATTTTCATAGTATTTGGGCCATGAAGACTGTTATTTCAATACTGTCAGAGTTCTAGTTCAAAAGTAATTGAATGATAAAGTATCCCCCTCCCGTCCCATTTACCTAGTGTAAGCCCCCCCCTCAGATTTGGAATCTAGTCCACAGGCCAGACAGCTCACAGCAAGGGACAGTCTTCTTACTGTGAGAACAATGAAAGCCCTGACCCATTGACGGGTTTTTCCCTTATGTTAATTGAAAATTGTCCCTCTCTGCAATCAAATTGGACACCACCTTTCTGTTTTGAGGTGAGCAGTGTTACATCAGTAAAAGGGAGGGAGGGGGGTACTTTATCATTCAAATACTCTTGAACTACAATTGGAGCTGCTTTTATTATGAAACATTACTATCCCTTTAAGAGATTCATTTAGGATTTTATATACCCTATTTGCAACTGATTTTTCCTCATGGGGCCTGCGGGGGGTGGTAAAATGTTACCTTTAAAGGTTGATTGAGTTACAGTCCTTTGTGTATAGGTATCCACTCAATGCAGGCACACAAGGCAACTCCTCCTTTACATAATATTGTTTTGACCTTTGTTTTTAATTACATGCATGGGAACTTTCCCGCATTTAAAAAGAAAGGGTCCCCCTTCAACGCGTTTATTGTAATAACATTTCTCTTCCAGGGCTATTTTTAATTTGTATTTTTTATTTTTAATTTAGATAGGGTTTTCAGGTGTTTAGAGTAGGTACTTGCCATACTTGAGGTACATTGGCAGGGTTGGTAAACTTATACCTCCTTTTTGGCCAAAAAAATGTGGGCACTAAAACCTTATATTTATCAACAGTGTTATTATACATGCCTAATACAGGGCACACTATTCACAATTAGACTAGAGGAGAGCATGTTTGTTTTGTCCTTGCACTTTGGGCTTCTGTCTGATGTTTGGGGGACTGTAGAACCCTCTCATTTCTTGCTGCACACTTCGGTAACACCATTTCTTTCAAATGTTCACATTATAAAAAAAAATATAAAAAAATTATATATAAGATGAGTTAGTGCTGTGAGCAATTTTTCTGTCTTTTTCCACATGGTTTATTGGCTAACTAAGCATATTTAGGATACAAGCTTTCAAGACTTCTTAGGTCTCTTCCTCAGGCATATTATACAGATACATATGAAAACATCTCTCATATATACGTACATATTGCATTGTTTAGAATGGAAATTGGATAAGAAAGCTCAGTCCAGACCCCAGTAGAGGAGAGTGATGTAAATTGTAGTCTTCCTCTGAGGATTCAGAGGTATTTTACAATCCCAGTGGGACTGTTGCAAAGGTTAATCTGCAATGTGATAATGTGACAGGAATTATCTGTCTCTATTCAAACCATTATGTAAAGCATTAAACTGCATCATTAATTTCACCTCCCATATTTTTCTGTCCCTCTGAGTGTGGAACAGTCCCATCAGTACAGTTAATTTAATGTCCCTGACACTGTGTCCATTTTGGCTAAAATGCACTCCCACTGGTGTCTCTATCTTTTTGTTGTTAACACTGGATCTGTGGAAATTTAACCATTTATGTAACGGCTGTCCAGTTGCACCCACTGAGAGCTGTTGGGCGTTTTGCATACATGATGAGGTATATTACATTTAATAATATGCAGGTGAAGGTACCATTGATCTTATGGTGTAACTGGGTGTTTGGAATGGGTACCTTGCCCGTGGTGTAAATGTATGCACAGGTTTTGCACCTCCTTTGTAGACAGGGAGATGTGCCATTTTTTTGTATTTTTATTCAGGTCACTCCTTACCATCAGTTGTTTTAAATTGGGAGGCTGTCTGAAGGAGAGTAAGAGAGGCTGTGGGAATAAGTTCTTAATTCTTTCTTCTGTGTGTAATGTTGTTTGATGTTCTCTTGATATTTTGCGTAGAACTTCAACCTGGGAGTGGTAAGTGACCAGCAGTAGCAATGGTACCTTCACCTGCAAACCATCCAATGTAATATACCTCATCATGTGTGCAAAATGCCCAACAGCTCTTTATGTGGGTGAAATTGGACAGCAATTACATAAAAGGTTTAATTCCCACAGACTCAGTGTTAACAACAAAAAGACAGAAACGTCAGTGGGAGAACATTTTTGCCAAAATGGACACAGTGTCAGGGACGTTAAATTGACTGTACTGATGGGACTATTTCGCACTCAGAGAAACAGAAAAATATGGGATATTAAATGAATGCTGCAGTTTAATGCTTTACATAATGGTCTGAATAGAGACAGAAAATTCCTGTCACATTATCATGTTTTCATCTTTATCTGTATAACATGCCTGAGGAAGAGACCTAAGACCTCTTGAACGCTTACATACTAAATCTGCTTAGTTAGCCAAGTATCAACTTGACTGTATTTGCCTCCTGTATTTCTACTGCTAACACAGTACCAACTCTCATCAGGTGATATTAGCGCAGCAGAGAAACAAATTAGTTCTACCCTTTGCCAGCACATTGCAAGCTCAGCGTCTCAGCTGTTTTAATCCTCTTTAAATTTAAATAAACTTACCCAATGGTAACATGTCAACTTTAAGTGATCACATATGTAGCGGTATTCTGTAATATTAAAAGTGTATCTGTGTCTGGTTTACTATAAGAAAGAATAGAAAACAGTGAAGTTAAAGAGGAGGGATTCTGGGGCAAACCAACAGCTCCATAGTGGAAAATGAAAATTGTCATTGCGTTAAAAGGCACTTTTAACTCACTGAATGCTAGAGAGGTCACCATGGCCTTTTTTTTAAAGCCTCAATTACAGCATACAGAGCTCTGACTGCTGCATGCAAAGTGCTGTATTGTGTGACTGCCCTGTTTTCAAAGTTCCTGACAGAAAGTTGTCTGTAAAATAGTTGAGGGAAAAAAAAAAGATATGTTCTTCAAGTTCAGCCTTTTCCGTATCACCCTTTTTTACAGTCTTACTGTAATCCACCCTCTTTATGACCAGTGGTTAGTGCTGGCTCTGGCAGCATTCCTGCTGTTGCCCCAGTGCCCACATCCATGTGCAGGAATACACTGAAGTCCTGGAGACCCAGGATATTCAATGAAAAGCAGAGTCTTTTCTCAGCTTGACTAGAAGTATAATAAATAGCATTAGAATGTTTTACATTATCCTGATAGATAAATAGAAGTAGAGCAATGACAGGGATACTCCCCAGAAGGCACTGAGTGATCTCCCAGACTCTCCTTAGGTTAGCAGAGGTGTGAGCCCATTGTAAGCCACAAGAGGCAGAACTAGCTAAATGCATTGCTGCCTACAGTGCATTTCTTTCTATACTCAGTAGCGACTCTTGTCAACAAAAGGGTAGATGTAGCCAAAAAGGTAAAAGTAAACCAAAAATAGGGGGTTTTGTGAGTCTCTGAACAAGATGGATTTCTCAGTAATGCTGGACTTATTCAGGATCATACAACTATTGGCATGCATATGGCTGTATGAATAATTATTTGGGGGTTACTTTAATTTGAGGGAACGTTCTGCTTTAAAGTTTAAAGGTAGGCTCATGTAGTCCCTCTATGGACACAACATCATGGACTGATTCAAGATTCTTAGTAGAAAAGTCATCTAATGAGCTGCACTCCTGTATAACTAGTACAAAAATATATTGAATAATATCAACACTCAGGTGCTATAAAATATGCACATTTACAGGGGCCACATATAAGAGACGTAGTGCTCGATCCAAATGTTGGAGACGGCTGCTGTTTTTTTTTTGGGTTTTTTTGCCAGCAGCATTTTTTCCAGCCAGTAAGCTATTCAGATGTCTGTGCTGTGAAATAATACCGGCAAAAAAAAGAGCCGCTGTGTGTTAAACTTAAGAGGTGTTTTCATATATTTAAAATTATGAAAAAAACTTAAATAAATAGCTATTCAGATGTCTGAGTTAGCCAAGAACAGGCAATAAGGGACTCAAGTTAACACCTTTTTTTTTTTTTTTTTTTTTTTTTTTTTTTTTTTAACTTGAGTCCCTTATCGCCTGTTTAAACAGCCGACGCAGAAACGTGAAGTTAAAAAAACCTAAGTCCTCATTAGATGTATTGAAATGGGGCTCTAAGCCCCATATCAATACATCCAAAGTATAAAAATGTGTCAGACGTTAGTAGAATTAACCCTATGAGTGCCAGTGGGGTATAATTACCCTGCTGGTATTCATAGGGTTAACCCGACTAAGTTAAAAAAAACATCACATTGCAAGTAGCACTTACATTAATCCTAATGTCCAGTGGAGTCCTCAGCTTCCTGGTCATCTTCTTTTCTATCTTCTGTCTTCTTTCTGTAAAATAAAAACAAATGTTTAAGTTAAAAGCATACATGCTTTAACCCCTTGAGTGGCAGAGGGGTATGCAACGCATTGCAAAGCAATGCGTTGCATACCTCTCTGGGGTCCAGAGGGTTAAAGTATGTAGTAGTGTACCACTTCTTAAAATACAAATGCCTCCATAAGAAAAATCCTATAACAAACTGTCACCCAGTGCCTCCGCTGCTGCTCCGGAGCCGGGAGCACAGACAGGCTGTGGGCCATCCGGAGCTCCCTGTTCTGGATCAGACCGTGTATACGGGCTTTGTAACTAGTAATAATAATAAATGTTATTAAGATATTAAAAAGTAATTGCATATACGTTGCTGTCTCCGCTGCTGTGTGAGGCTGCTGAGACGGCGGCATAGACAGAATACTGCGCAACACCCCTCCCCTCTTCTTCTCCACGGGCCGATGCCTGTTCTGGTCTGAGGGAATTAGAATTGAGGCTGCCCTTATATATGGGCAGCCTTACTTCTAATTCTCGGGCAGCCATTGGCTGGGATATGCTTACACACCTCCCAGCCAATCAGCTTTGAGTGGCTGTGCTTTTATTGCAAAGGTTCATAAGGTACATCCAATTGTAAGGCATTTTGTACTTTAAAGCACTTGTAAAATATTGAAAAGGCATACTCCTAGATAAGATCAACACTTATTATCTGACTTTTCCTGTATTCATCAGACAGCTGCTTTCCTTGTTGGAGTGTGCACCAGAGCTCCCTCAATGGTAACTGATGGAGCAGATTTGTGGGGGACAGGGGTGTTTGTGCAGGACCACATTGTAATTGCACTAATTTATATGCAGTCTTTTTGCCACAGTTCCCTGTACATAGTGGAATTCTGAGGAACTAAGTGGCCTTGATCATTGCTACGTTGTGACAGTTCCTTTAACTTATTTTTGTTTGCAAAATTCTTAGTGGCAGCTAGAATTTTCTGGAAATTGTAATACAATTGAAGATTTATTATTAGGAGGTGTTAGTTCTTTAAACCCTTGAGTGCCAGAGCAATAGCAACGCATTGCGAAGCTTCCCCCTTTGGTACTCAAAGGGATAAGTGTTCATAAACTGTGCAATGACTGATTCTTTTAAATAAATATATCTACTAGCAGCTTCCAAAGTATGCAATTCATGTATTTGTATCTTTTCAGGTTAAAGATTATTTATTGGAGAGAATTGCATGTAGGAGCCAGAACATCACAGAACTAAACATTTCTGACTGTCACAATGTGTCTGATGAAGGCGTGTGTATGGTTGCACAAAATTGTCATGGGCTACTGAAATATACAGCTTACAGATGTAAACAGCTATCTGACATATCAGTCATTGCTCTTGCTTCTCATTGTCCATCGCTGCAGAAAGTTCATGTTGGGAATCAGGACCGGCTCACTGATGAAGCTCTCAAACAGGTAAAGTTAATGAGGTTGATATACGGAGAAGAAATAGAGCTGTTGTGGGGCATACCAACTGCATCATTGTGTGAAATTGATTCACAATGTGTTTGGGACCTCTCTCAAGCATTCAAGGGGCTAAAAGTCACATTTAAATCAATGGGAGTTTGTTTTTGACCATGTGGGGCAGTTGGTGTGCCTGAACTAGAACAAATGTTAAAGGGCAACTCAAGGGTAATTGCAAGGGGGCATATAACAATGCGTTGTTGCTTCACCAGATTCCCTTAACGTAACTCTTCTCTACACTCACAGATTGCCCTACAGGTCTACGTGAACTGCATCACTCTGCTCTTATAGGATACTAGTTGATGAGCCCGTGTATATGCACCACAGTGTCGCCCAGCAACGGCCGTGGAGCAGTCATGCACAGTAGAGACTGGCCGTGCCGCTCCTGATACGGGGCAGGGCGCTCCGAATTCAGACCGTAGTCCTCTCTGCACATCTTAAATGGTCTGAATTCGGAGCCCCGCTCTGTTATCAGCCGCGGCATGGCCAATCTGTAGTGCGCATGACTGTAGTGTGCACAGCCGTGTCTACTAGTCATGACATTATATAGCATTTGTCTTCTCCTTTCCAGCCTATTGTTGGTGTATTTGCCACCACTGGGCTTCTTTGAATAGGACAGAGGTGTTGTTTCCTCTCTTAGAAGAGCTTGGTGAGTGCTGACATTAACAAGTACTGCAAATAACATAGTTCTTCAGATTGATACATTTTATTTTGTAGTTATAATATTATAAGACAAGAAACACAATCAAAATATGTCTATCCATTCATCCTCATTATTATATTCAGCCATT
The DNA here is from genome assembly GCA_037306005.1 of Rhinophrynus dorsalis. Classification (NCBI taxonomy): domain Eukaryota; kingdom Metazoa; phylum Chordata; class Amphibia; order Anura; family Rhinophrynidae; genus Rhinophrynus; species Rhinophrynus dorsalis. The sequence continues at coordinate 566,144,208 of CM074718.1, forward strand.
GTCGATCAACTGCAGGATAAAGCCTCCTCAGCAAGTTCCCAATAGCTTTTTGTTGTGAAGCCATGTTGAAGGAATGGATCATCATCTGTCATGCTGGTCCAGTTCAGATTGGCAGGTTTTGGATTGATTTTATTCTGGTGTCTAAGCTTTGATCTGTCCATCCTGGAGGACTCTGCTAGAAGTATATGTTCCCGATGGCATAGTTCTTAGTTTCGCTGACATAAGCAAACATTCCTGCTACGATAAGGCATCGACATAGGAGTGATATTAAGCACCAAACACTCCCATCACAGGCCAAATGGGTTTCCCAGGACTGATGAAGGTATTTGGGCTTAATATATCTTAAAAAAGGTAATATTGCAGCTATTGGATAATGAAACTAAACAACCCCAGTCCCATCTCTCAAATCTTTAAGGTTTGAGAGATCTAAATTGCTAAAGTTCTCCCCTTCCTCCGCTTTCCCTGATATCCTAGATATACTGGTCCTGGGACAAGCAAGCGGCTCTTCAGCAGAGCTGAAATAGCGATATGTAAAAAAGAAATACTTCGTAGACCATTCTGATGAAGTATTTCTTTTTTACATAGTGCTATTTTGGCTCTGCTGAAGAGCCGCCTCGAGTCGACCGACTCAAATCTCCTGCTGTCAGCTTTACAGCTGACATCAGGGAGAGCGGAGGGAGGAGGGAACTCAGCTAGACTGGATCCTTACATCCTGGAAAAGCAGAATCAAAGATTCAGGTGTACTAGCAAATGTGTTTAACAATCATTCCATAGTCTACTGTGTTTACAAACATTTAATATTTAATTGCCAGTCTTTCCCTAATAATGCCCTTGACATAGAATGCAACTAATATCTGATCTACTTTAAAGGGATAGTAATACTTAAAGTGTAAAAAATATGTGTTGTAGGGTTTATCCTCCTGAGTAAAACAAGAATACTCCCACTGCTGAGAGGTCTTTCATTCAAAAGTTATTAATTTTCAAATTTGAATTTTTTAGGTGCAATATCACAGTGGCCTGAAATTGTACAGTGGCGCTGTTGCTACACCATCCTATGGAGATTTATGATCCCGGGACCAGAGCTGTCCATAGGATCGTGCAGCAACAGCGCCTTTTTATAATTTCAGGCCACTGTGATATTGCACCTAAAAAATGCAACTTTGAAAATTAATAACTTTTGAATGAAACACCTTTCAGCAGTGGGAGTACTCTTGTTTTACTCAGGGGGATAAACCCTACAACGTATTTTTTTTTTTTTACATTTTAAGTATTACTATCCCTTTAAGTCAGAATTTTTGCAGGACTGTAACACCCATGACCCACTAAGGAAGATCAAGGAAAGGGGGAAGCCCATCTACCCTGGGTCTCAGCTGAGTTGCTTGAGTTATACAGGTTCAGCGATGCCTTGTGGATAAAATTTAAACAAACTGGCTCCGCTTATGATCACACGGCATGTAGGCAATTGTGGAATACCTGCACAAAGAAAAACAAAACTAGAAAAAGCTCAGTATTTTACTGACAACTTGAACAGCAACATATCAAAACTGGCCAGCTTTTGGAAAGTTGTTAAAAACATCTACAGCCTGTCGGGCTATTTATATGAAGGTATCCAAAGGGTTAAACAGAGAACCACTCAGGTTGGATTTCTTCACTTAAATAGGCAAATGACAATATAAATAATTCGAGAACTTTATCTTTAATATGTACTGACACGCTACTTCACAGTAACGAATTGATCACAAGAATCAATCCTTCATATTTGTGCAAAAATATATATATTTTATTAAAATACAATATATATACAAGTATCAGCAACAATGAAATATATAAGTGACTAGCAATTATAATAGGTACACAGAAAATCAAACCACACTTATTATCATAAAGATTACCAGCGGTGCAAGGGTTAACCACCTATAGGTATATTCAGAGGTATAATAACAATAATTGCATTCAGCAGCATAGAATAAGTTAATTGATTGTTACAATTAATATAATACAGTTGGCTGCAGGGTCTCTTAATACCTCTGCCCCAGAAACTGTATAGACTATGCCAATTATGATGTAAGGGGTATTGTGAGATGAATTAAATAATTCCTCTAACAATTCCTTGTATCATATATCAATAATAATTAAATTTAGGGAATAACTGGAATAGAATCCCAGATTTAAATCTCTATAATTTAATTATCTACTGAATTCAATATTGAATACCTCTGAATAAAATATATAAATTGCAATTAATATAGTCAAACAAGGATTATATAAATAATCTACCAGAATTAATCCAGTAACATATGTCTATAAAGTAACCAACTTCAGACAACATATATTATGACAATAGCAACCTATATAAAACCTATAGGCACTCCAAGGGTTAATCCACATGTTTAAAACAGATGCCACACCCAGCAGTTATTTTGTCTATTGAGATAATACCTTCAATTACAAAATATAAGCCTGGCACATATACAAAAACTTTAGAATGCACACCACAAATAAATAGACAAACAGCAGTTAGAGAGTTAATAATGAATTCCAAGAATTCCCTTGATTAAATATCAGCTATTATAATTTTACCAGAAACACAATATTCTAGACATACTCAAAATAATATTAACCAATATAAACAAGGATAAATATATCTCACTGCTATCTCTATTTTATGATCTCTCTGGTAATTTATAACAATAAATTAATTAATTAATTCTGCATAATTTCTTAATGACTATGCTAAATATATAGCACATTATAATATTTTCCATAAAACTGGCCAGGCTTCTATGGACAAATATGTATATATATATAATTTTCCTCAATTATCGAGGAAATGTACTTATTTTGAAATTAGGCAGAATTATAATAAATAAAATATAATTACCAGGTCAATCAGTGTGGATTCTTGAAGTTATAAGGTGTGGTCAGGAACTTGATCATCAGAGCCTTCTTTTGTCAGGATTCACCCAGGAGTTCTTATTCAGGAAGTCACAAAGAGACCTTTTCTGTTTCAGCCAGTTAAGTTTAGTCAAAAGACCCTTAACTAAGAGTAATTGGGGATTATATTTGCAATTTTTGCCTTATCAGTTATCCCCACCTTTTTCCAATGATTGGACAAAGAGCCATCTCATTATACCGTGACATCACCGGTCTGCCCTGATTGGATATTAATATATCCCTAATTATTTACGGAATGTGTCTAATCCCAGTCATGATGCTCTCAAGACTCTAGATGGAGCTCTTACTCTACTTTATAAATTTACCTATAATCAATTTTATGTCAGATCATGTGGCTTTCGTCAAGACTGAGAAAGGTCAGAAGGGTTATCAAAAACCTCATAAACATGTCATTTTGCTATGTCTTACACATAAGGGAGTCCGTCTCTCTCAGCCACATTGGCCCCAACTGACTATCAATGTGCCATTCAATTGTTTTTCCTCCCTACCTTGGACTAATGGCTCATTGTTCACATGTGATGTAATTTGAACACATTTTAAACAGAATTTCAGCTAATTCTTACAATTAGAATTAACCCTGTATGGTCCCCCAGGATAAAGTCTCTGACAAGCCCCTCTAACCATTCTCTCCCATAACCGTTCTCACCCATCAACTATAAAAATAGGCAAAAAACAATACAATGCCCCATAGCAATGGCTAATGCATGCAACAACTACTTTGTTGTATGTTCCACCATTCTCATTACACAAAAGATAGGTAATTCTGAAGTAGAGACATGCATGGGACAATCTGTCATCTACAGCCTGGTCCAACGATATTAGTGAATTCAAATTCATGTCAGTAAATGACAGTGAAATCTATTACTACATTCTCAACCCAAAAATGAAATCGCAGTCTTGTCCTGACTGACTATCGGCAATGTTATTAAAGCTCAATACCTCGGTCACTGCCCCCATCCTATTGCATCCCTAATCAATGTCTCCCTGTCATCCATGTATATGTCCAAAGTCTGGAAAGTGGCTAGAGTTGTGCCTATCCGCAAAAGTGGGGCTAAAAAAGTAGTATCACATTACAGACCACTGTCCCTAATCCCCACCTTATTTAAAATCCTAGAGAAATGTGACCACATGCAACTATTTAAGTTTTACTGCCTGACAACTTTTTTCACCCCGCTTCGTCTAAATCACTCAACAGTCGCTGCCCTCGTAAAAGTATGCAATGATTTCCAGACTGGCATGAAAAATGGTGAACTCGTTGGGGCTATTTTCCTAGGTTTTGTAAAGGTCTTTGATACAGTAAACCATAATATTCCGATGAGCCAGTTCCAAAGTGCAGAATTGGGTATTGATTTTTTAAAGCAGAACTACCACCCAATAAGAACACTGCCCTGCATAATTGCCCATCTGGCTACCAGCTGCTCATTAGTGCTAGTCACCAGAATTATTACCAGATTAAAGAGAATTCGCTATTCTTCCCGGACTGATGGAGCTCTGGCAGTCCCTTTTGGAGCCGAACGGCTCCTAACAACGCCTCCTAGACTCGGCTGGGACTGACAGCGAAGGCACGCGGACGTCACTATGGCAAGATGTCCGTGCTCTGTCTTGCTGTCAGCTATGGAAGAATAGCGAATTCTCTTTAATCTGGTAATAATTCTGGCGACTATCGCTACTGAGTAGCTAGTTGCCAGATGGGCAGTTATGTGGGGCAATGTTCTTATTGGGTGGTAGTTCCGCTTTAAACTGGTTCTGATCCTGTTTGTCAGACTGAACACAATATGTGTATATGGCTGACAAAATTTCACTTTTGCTTAAAGGGGAACTACCAACTCTTCAAGAATTTAACTTCAATAAATCCCCATCTGGCGACTAGCAGCTTAGTAGCGCTAATCGCCAGAATTATTACCTTATTCCAAAGAAATGTGCATTGTTCTGGGGCTGACAGCAGGACGGATCACGGACATCTTGCCATAATGACATTTCTAAATATAGGATTTTAAAAATACAGTGCCGTCATACCTAGACTGCCTTAATAAGGATAACCGACTAATACTCATTGTGTCATATATATATCTATATCTAATAAATCATTATACTATGCATGGCTAAAACTCAGTGTGTTATACACTATACTTTTGATGCTTTTAGCACTGAGAGGTAAGTTTGAGGCATCATCTCCATGAGACCAAATTTTCTTTATTTTTTTTTTTTTTGTCCTTTTTGACTTTTTACGTATTTTGTTTGTAAATTCCAAAAATGTGACAAGTATTCATTCAGGGAACCACAATAGAACTTAAACTGGCAGATAGTCTCATACCCTCATTGAAGCCATTGGAAGATAGAGAACTAAGTAAAACATATCCATTTATTCTATTGCTATAGTAGGGCTCGTTCCATATCACCACCCTTGATTCTCAATGATATCCTTTCAAACAGAAAACTTGAAGACCATCTGTTCTCCCATCATTAGACAAAAAGTGTCTACTGACATTAGAGAGTTTTTTTTTTTTTTTTTCTGTTGGCCGATTCCCTGTATGACCTTCTAATGTTGGTCAAGCGTTCCCTTATGATGAAATGTATACTTTTCCCCAAATCTGTTAATGTACTTTTGGTTTAAAATACATGGAAACATTTCTCAATATTCTGAGACTACTCAGTTCCCAAAGCTGTGTGGCAGCAACTTGCTGTAGACTGTCCCTTTAAAATGTCCAGTTAATATTTAATTGTATAATTTGTCAAATTTCTATGGGGAATTGTAATACAATCATTGTATTTTTTTTAAATTCTCTCTGCAGTTAGGGACAAAGTGCAGAGAACTGAACGACATTCATTTTGGCCAGTGCTACAAGATCACCGATCAAGGAATGATTTCTATAGCAAAAGGAAGTCCAAAATTACAGAAAATCTACATGCAAGAAAACAAATTGGTATGTAGGCTATCATTTGTTTTTTCCCCCTTTCTCAGAGAACTGTTTGCTGTAGGGCCCTATGATAAAATAAAACGCCAGTAATTCTGGGTCAAACCAGCTCCGCCACAGGGGAGAAATTCTCATTGATTTAGTGCCATAGAGCTTTCTAATGCAATGTGTCGGAGGGCTATATGGCTCTCAAAGGGTTAAATTGGTCTTTTAATGAGTTGGGCACCTGCTCTAGCATTCAGGGTGTTAAAAGCCCCATTTAAATCAATGGGAGTGTTTGTTTGTTACTTGTAGTGCAGCTGGCTTGGCCCAGAATTACTTCAGTTCTGTTTTGGGGTTTTGTGATTAATGTTAACAGTTGACATGGGGTTTATAGATGCATATAGGGGTCATCTGAATTTACTTCATTAGAATTTACACTAATGTAAATAGTTGAATTGTTTGTCTGATGTAATGTATTTCTCAATTTCTGTGTTCTAAAGAAAAATGGGGCAATTCTGGGACATGTCACCTGCATCCCACTAGGGATTTTAACCCCTTGAAACTAGGGAGGTCTCCAAAGCATGGAGAAGAAATGCATTGGAGACCTTTTTTAGCATTCAGAAGGAGAAAAGTCCCATTTAAATTAAAGGGACTGTAATGTCCCCAAAAATGTTTTACAGTTGTGTAGAGTTTAAAATAGGAATCAAATATCTCCAAACCCTATCTCTCCAACCGCTATGGTTTGAGAGATATAGGGATTCAAAGTTCCCCGCTCCCTCCCCTTCTCCTGATGTCATCTGTAAAGCTGACAACAGGAGAATCGAGTCGTACGACTCGAGGAGGCTCTGCAGCAGAACCGCCTGCTGGTCCTCGGACTGGCATCTCCTGCTGTCAGCTAGATGCTGACATCAGGAGAAGGGGCGGGAGCGGGGAACTTTGAATCCCTATATCTCTCAAACCATAGCGGTTTGAGAGAGGGTTTGGAGTGATTTGATTACTATTTTAAGCTCTACATAACTGTAAAAAAGAATTTTTGGGACAATGTGAGTTTTCCCTATAGTGCAGTTGGTTTTTCCCAGAATTACACACTTTTTTCTTTTGAGCATAAGGACCTTAGATTGTTTGACTTCTTTACTTGAATGCAGTGTGATTACTTTACAGGCAGCCGTGAACAGCAGCCTTAAGGGAACATTATAATCTAATATCAATATGGTTCATAAGCTTTTTAAATACTATGTACGCCTAGCCAGCTTACGTGAAAATGATTCCTTATGAGGTGCATATGCCCCCAAAAATATGTTGTAAATTTGATTTTCCTATAGAAACATTGAACCAGTTGTTTAATTATTAAGTTATAATTGTACAAACATACATACATATAAAGGAAGGCTTCTATTTTTAAGCAAGTTTGATACAAATATCGCCAAACTGTAGCTTCTAGCTACAACATGAAATATTAGATCTTTTGTCCCAAAGAATATATTTCTCTGTCGTGCAATACAGGTTACTGGTAGGCGCTCCACCCCATTTAAGTAGGCAGGAACAATTCTGAGAAGTGAGTGCAGGGGTGGAGCCTACCATCTAACCTTAGCTGCAGCTTCCTGTTAGCTTCAGTAAGTTTTGTTCCTCGTTGCAATCAACAAGGCAAGAGAACAGTTCTGTTTAGTTTTAGAAATGTTATTATTTTCTGCTAGATATGGAATACCACCACTGATAGTTCCCTTCACCCAAATGTGGATAGCTCAGTTTTCCAGGTGCTTATTTGTGGACCTAAGCCCTGGGGGGAAAATCTTGGCTGCAAGTTTTCCCCAGGAGTTGCCCACTGAGGCTTCTTCTTGATATACATGATAGTCTGAAGAAAGAAGTCGTGCAAAAAAGGGGAGCAACCCTTTGAACGCTGAGGTCTACATGTCCCATGGAACCCGTCCGCACAGGGGTCTTTATTGTTTGAGTTCCTATTGCATACTCTCATTGGGTCTATCTTTAAGTCTGTCTGGGTGTTTGGAGCAGGTTTCTGATGTACTTTAACCCTTTCACTGCTGGTTTGGCATGTTGGTGGGGGTTGAGAGCACTTTCCCTACTGGGTTTAGTGTTTTTATGCTTTAATTATATGTTCTGGTGTAATTTTAGCTTAAAATCTACTTTCATTCATTTTTGTTGAAATTGTGTATTGCACCTTTAAGACCGCGCTTTACCGCTCAGACGCCATTGCTCCATTCACCATTCAATGGTACTGTACATTTGGGACATGTCTCTGCAACCGCTTATCACAGCAGGGTCAGAGAAGGCTCATTTTTGTCTGCCCTTGCTCTGTCATCCGGTCAAGGTTCTGAACATGCTGGGGGCTTCGGCACTGTTGGGGTACTGTTGTCAGAAAAACTACAAATCCCATGAACGCTTGCTTCGCACGCTCGTTTCTGATTGGCTCGCGTCATGGCAGCCATTTTGTGCCTTTCTGAGAACGAGTATCCTACGCAGGGCCTGGACTCTTCCTCTTTCCTCAGCTGTTTAACCCTTTATTTGCTAGATAAGTTTATTATAACGTTTTCTGAGCTATTTTAGCAGTTTTAAACATTGTTTTTGGGTGATCAGTGTATTTATTGACCAGTTTACTTCTGTGAGAATGTCTATTCCACTTGAGGCTGGGGCTAGACTTAAGACTAAGGAATCTGGATTGTCTGTGTCCCCCATTGCTCATTGCTCCTCATGTCATACAGGGTTACCTAGAGAATTCTCAGGTCATATTTGCCCAGCATGTGCTGCTGCCCCTGAATCACCTGCAGGGACCTCCAGCCGTGCAGTAGAGCCAGTATGGATGCAAGAGTTTAAGGCTACTACCAGGGACCCCCGGTCCACCTTACAACTCCTTCCATCCACTTTACAAGGGGCCTTCCACTCGTGGCAGGCCCCCAACCCTATCAGATCTTCCCTGCCTAAACCACCGGGTGTACCTGATGTGTCTGACTCCTCTGAGGAGGAATTATTGGTGGACTTTGAGGATGATGACTGTTCAGCTGTTCCTTCATCTCAGTATTTATGGGCCCCCTTTGAGGCTGACCCCATGCCCTTGGCTGAGGGCCTTATCAGGGCTGTGTTGTACACCCTGAACATTCCCTTGGTGCAGGAGGCATCTTATGTCCTCTCTGATGTTTTTCGGGAGCCTGTTAGGCCCCATGCTTGCGTTCCACCTAACCCCCCCCCTTGACCTGCTTGGTGTCCGAGGAGTGGAAATTTCCAGACAAGAAACCATCTGTGTCTAGGAAGTTTGCTAAACTTTACCCATTTCCTGAAATGGCCCTCACTCAGTGGGTTCATCCCCCCAAAGTGGATGCCCCAGTTCCCAGGTTTTCTAAGTCCACTGCCTTGCCAGTGGCTGATGCCTCTGCTCTCAAAGACTGGACTGATAAGAAGCTTGAGACTTCTCTCAAGGCTGTTTTTGCAACGGCGGGCTCTGCCCTTCGCCCTACCTGAACAGCTCAATTCTGCTGCCCGCCAGGGGGACCCTACTTCTGACATGTTGCGACTGCTTGCCACAGGAGGGAAGAGTTCTCACCTGTCAGTGGTCCTGAAGAAGAAGGCGCATGTCAAAAGGAATCAGCTTTTTCGTCCCTTTCAGGCAGACTCGAGCCAGGCGACCCAGACGGTCCCTCAGGCTCCGTGCTCCTCATCCAAGTCTAAGCAGCAATGGAGAGCCAGGTCCTCCATGACGTACAAGGCTTCCAGACCTTCTTTTGCATGACTCACTGAACCCGGGTCCCCACCTGCAGGTAGGTGGCTACCTACGCCACAACCTTTCTGCTTGGCAGGCCTCTGTGGTGGACCCATGGGTTTTACAAGTGGTGGCCTCAGGATACAGGATTCCCTTCACCTCTCTTCCTCCTCGAAGGACCTTTGTTTCTTGTTCTCCCTTGGAAGCAGAAAAGAGACTCCTTTTCGAGTAAGCTATACAGGCCCTTCTGGACAAGGCGGTCCTGGAGCCAGTTCCCCCTCAGAAGAGGGGCTTGGGATTCTACTCCATCCTCTTTGTGGTTTCCAAGATGGATGGGGGCTGTCATCCCATTTTGGATCTGAATGATCTCAACTCCTTTGTGGTTAGGTCCCAGTACCGCCAGGAGTCTCTGCGCACAGTGATGGCAGCCATGTCTTCTGGGGAATTTGTGGACTCTCTGGATCTTCAAGATGCCTAGCTGTACATCACCATTCATACAGAGAGTCGTCAGTATCTCCGCTTTGACTGCAACCAAGGGCATTTCCAGTTCTCTGCCCTCCCCTTTGGCCTAACCACGTCTCCTCAATTCTTCAACAGAGTCCAAGGAGCATTGATCTCCGTCCTACATTGGAGCGCATCAGGGTGACTCCACACATGGGCAACCTCCTTCTGAAGGCCTCGTCTATGGAACTCCTTCACCAGCAGGTGCAGGACTGCATTCATGCTCTCTCCCATCACGGGTGGATCATCAACTTGGACAAGTCAGACCTTGTTCCTTTCCAGAGGATGATCTTTCTGGGCCTCCTCTTCGACACTCAAAGAGGGATGGTATTTCTCACAGACGAAGTGGCTCATCAGATAGCACTAAAGGTCCAGGCTATCCTGTCTCTGAATCCAGTTCAGCCAAGAAGTAGTCATCCTTGGTGGGGAAGTCCATTTCCACCACAGAAGCAGTCCTGTTTGCCATGGCTCACACCAGGGAACTTTAGAGTTTTCTAATCCTGGCATGCAGAGGCCGTCCAGATCTCCTGGAGTAATCCCTATCTCTCTCTCTTCAAAGGCAGACCCTTCCTGGTGCCCTTCTGGACCACAGTGACGACGGATGCCAGCATCTCCGGATGAGGAGATGTGCTGGGGCACTTGAGTGTTCAGGGCCAGTGGTCTCAGGAGGAATCTCTCCTTCCCATCAATGTCTTGGAGCTTCGGGAGATATTTCATGCCCTACATCACTGGACACGCCAACTGGAGGATTGCCCAGTCAGGGTACAGTCAGACAACGCCACAGCTGTAGCCTACATCAACAAGCAAAGCGGCACAAGAAGTCTTGCAGTTTGGCTAGTTGTGAAGGCTATTTTATCATGGGCAGAGGAGCATGTCCCTGCCACTTCTGCAGTTCATATTCCTGGTGTAGACAACGTTCTGGCAGACTTCCCCAGTCGGCACACAATGGGCAGCGGAGAGTGGGAGCTACAACCAGAGGTGTTCATCCTCCTCATCATACATCTTTCCTCCTGTTCTCCTGTTGAGCGGGGTACTTCAGAAGCTGAGACTGGAGCGCTGCTCTGTCATTCTGCTCCTGGCCCCGACAGGCTTGGTTTCCGGAGCTTCTGGACCTCTCAGTGGTGGAACCTCTTCGACTCCCCCCCCCCCCCGTCTGGACCTTCTTCTACAGGGTTACCTGTGGAAGGAAGACGTTCATCGTCTGGCTTTGATGGCATGGAGATTGAATCTTCAATTTTGAAGAAGAAAGGATTTTCTTCTGGCGTGGTGGCTACTATGCTTAGTGCCCGTAAGCCTGTTTCCTCTAAGGCCTAACATGGAGTATGGTCTACTTTTCTATCTTGGTGTGCCGACAAAGAACTGTATCAGGATTTTGACCTCCCTACATTTTTCCTTCGTCCAAGATGGTGTGGATAAGGGTCGCAGTCTGAGTTCTCTTAAGGTTCAGAATTCTGCACTCTGTCTTCCTTCATAGGCATCTTGCTATCATTCCTGATGTCAAGGTTTTCTTCCAGGGTGTTGTTCATACAAATCCGGTGTTTAAGTCCCCTCCTCAGTGGGATCTTAACCTGGTCTTGGGAGTACTTCAGAGTCCTCCTGTTGAGTCTTTGGCTACCATTCCTCTACGTATGCTGACGTGGAAGATGGCCTTTCTCTTGGCGATTGTTTCTGTTCTCCGAGTTGCGGAGCTGCATGCCCTGTCTTGTAGATCACCCTTTTTGGTCTTTCACAAGAACAAGGAGGTGCTTCGCACTTCACAAGAGTTTCTCCCTAAGGTGGTGTCTTAGTTCCACATTAATCAGGAGATTGTGGTCCCTTCCTTCTGTCCTAACCTTACATCTGACAAAGAGAGGGATCTTCATCTGTTGGATGTTGTGCGTTGTGTCAAGTTTTATGTGCATCGCACTGAGTCCTTGAGGCAGTCTGACACTTTTGGTCATTCCTGAGGCTCCTAGGGCAGGGAAGCCTGCTTCCAAGGTTACCATCGCATCTTGGATAAAGTCCACGATTCTTAAGGCTTACGAACTTTGGAAGAAGCCTGTTCCCTTCAGGGTCATGGCTCATTCTGCGAGGTCTATTGGGGCTTCTTGGGCCTACAAGAACCAGGCCTGAGCTGATCAGTTGTGCAAGGAGGCCACTTGGTCATCTGTGCACACTTTTTTCTAAACGCTATCGTGTGGATGTGCTGGCATCAGCCGATGCCAGTTTTGGGAGGAAGATCCTGGAGGCAGACTTGCCTGTCTAGGATCTCTTTAGGCTCTCAGTACTCTTTCACTTTTGAGCCCTGTTGGGTCTAGTTCAGTGTGCTGTGCTACAGTTCATGGGGTTTGTTTTACCCCGTTCAGTGTCCGTTGACACTTTGCTGTTAGTGTTGAGCTATTCATGATCTGTAGGTTCACTGGTGCTCTGGTGACTTTGAGGGCCTGCGCCTGGTCCTTGCCTTTCTTCCCGCCCTGGGGAACTTAATGGTTGGACATTCCAAAGTTACCAGTAACCTGTATTGGATGGCAGAAAACAGGATTTTAGTATTGCCTGTTAAATCCTTTTCTCTTAGTCCATACAGGTTACTGGTCTCCCTCCCTGTCAAGGGACCTTGCTTGGCTCTCCTGTGACAGAACATGGGGGACCACTTTTGGGTTCATGCTCACAGAAGTCTTCTGTTTCCTCGCGGACTTCTTGTTGTAGTTTGTTCCAAAACTTACTGAAGCAAACAGGAAGCTGCAGCTAAGGTTAGAGGGTAGGCTCCACCCCTGCACTCACTTCTCAAAATTGTTCCTGCCTACTTAAAGGGGCGGAGCGCCTATCCAAAGTTATCTGTAACCTGTATGGACTAAGAGAAAAGGATTTAACAGGTGAGACTAAAATCCTATTTTAAGCATGCTGGCTAGAATATAACCTTTAAATAGCCATGAACTCATATATAATATATATAAATAAATATCTCATTATATTATTTGTTTATACACAGTAATGTGCAATAGTTTTAGGCAGGTGTGAAAAAATGCTGTAAAGTAAGCATTCTTTCAAAAATAGTCATGTTAATAGTTTATATTTATCAATTAACAAAATGCATAGTGAGTGAACAGAAGAAAAATCAAATCAATATTTAGATTGATCACTCTTTGCCTTCAAAACGGCATCAGTTCTTTTAGGTACACTTGCACAAAGTAAGGGATTTTGTAGGCATATAGTCAGGCGTATAATTAAATAATTATGCCAAACAGGTGCTAATGATCATCAATTTAATATGTGGGTTGAAACACAATCATTAACTGAAACAGAAACAGCTGTGTAGGAGGAATAAAACTGGGTGAGGAACAGCCAAACTCAGCTAACAAGGGGAGGTTGCTGAAGACCATTTTGAAGAAGCTCTTTTGAAGAAGCACAAAGAAACGAGCAATGTTGAGGACCATAGACTTAATGGTTGGCCAAGGAAACTTAGTGCAGCAGATGAAACACACCATGCTTCCTTTCTCAATCTGAAGATGTCCAGCAGTGCTATCAGCTCAGAATTGGCAGAAAACAGAGGGACCCTAGTACGCCCAGAAGTGCTCTTCGTGGAAGACTTCAGGCCAAAAAGCAATACCTCCAACATGTAAACAAGGCCAAACTACTCAACTATGCATGAAAACTCAGGACCTGGGTGCAGAAAATTGGTAGCAAGTGCTTTGGACTGATGAGTCAAAATTTTAAATATTTGGCTGTAGCAGAAGGTAGTTTGTTCATCGAAGGCTGGAGTGCTGTACATGTACAAGAATGAGTGTCTGCAGGCAACATTGAAGCATGGTGGAGGTTCCTTGCAAGTTTGGGGCTGCATTTCTGCAAAGGAAGATAGGAATTTGGTCAGAGTTAATGGTCTTTTCAATGCTGAGAAGTACAGGCAGATACCTATCCATCATGTAATACCATCAGGGAAGAATCTCATTGGCCTCAAATTTATTCTGCAGCATGACAACAACCCAAAACATACAGGCAAAGTCATTAAGAGCTATCTTCAGCGTAAAGAACAAAGAGTCCTGGAATGATGGTATGGCCCCCACAGAGCCCTGATTTCATCGTCATTGAGTCTGTCTGGGATTACATAAAGAGAGAAGCAACTGAGGCTGCCTAAATCCACAGAGGAACTGTGGTTAGTTCTCCAAGATGCTTGGAACAACCTACCTGCCGAGTTCCTTAAACTGTGTGCAAGTGTAACTAGAAGAACTGATGCTGTTTTGAAGGCAAAGGGTGGTCATACCAAATATTGATTTGATTTAGATTGTTAATTGATGAATATAAACTATTAACATCTGTTTTTAAAGCATTCTTACTTTACTGCCTAAAACTTTTTCATGGTACTGTATATAGAGGTTTTTTGTTTGTTTGTTTGTGTGTTTGTTTTTTGGGGGGTCTATTAAAATGAGTGATAGCATGTATTTAAGATGCTGTTTGAGTGATTTTGTTACTTTTACCTCTTAAGGCGCACCTCTTTGGTCCTTAATTGGGTAGATTATGGTTTCTTAGTTTTCATCTGTAAATCCTCCTAGTCTCTGCATTTGCTGTGCAAGTTGCAGGGCAGTTATAGGTCACAAGTGAAAGGCTAATGTTAAATACTTGTCTTCACTGAATATGAGTGCAGATTTTTTTATTTATTTATTTTTTTTTTTTCTTTTATGCATTCAGTTTATTTTATTTTATCCAGATTGTGTTTTCGCTTTTTTAAGGAAACAAACTTTTTATGAAAAATATATTTGAGTTCTTTTGCTGTTGAGTAAAACAAAGCTTGACGTTTATTATAGCCCTGTTTTTTGTTTAATAAACTACGCATTTCAATTCTGGTCAGTAGGAGATGCTGTTCCAGTCACTTTCTATGGAGAACATTAACCAGTGACTCATACTCTCCCATACTTGTGCTGTTGCTAACGGTTTCATTGAAAAAGAATGTTTTAGCTGTAATATCTTTTGACTGAAGAATATCACCATAGTGAGAGTAACTTTGTTTACCTTAGCAGGAGAAGCCCTTTATTTTATTTACCTGTATTTATTTTTCATAAAAAGTTTACTGCTCATTTAATGTTCAGTGTATTGCTGGTTGAGGTTATAATCTGGATCTAGTGTAGGCCACTAGCCTATTTTGGTGGAAGCAGATCTTTTGTGGCAGGAAGAGCACATGTTTGAGGTAATTCCTGTTTGAAATTTTTTCATGTTCTTTTGTGGTGTTCCAGCTTTTATTGAACTATACTCTGTTTACAAAATATAATCTGAAACAATCAGATGTTTTTAGAAAACTTGTTTTATGGGCTGAATCTCTCTAATGTTCATTAGTAAAAGTAGCTGTGAGTTGCTGTGTAGATATTCTTTGTTTCCCTAACATGCTTCCTGATGTTATCCATCTTTTGCAACCATGACACAAGTTTACTCCCTCATAATATCAAACGTCGATTTTGAAAACCACCTACTAATTAGGTTTTCTCTCCAAGAATATTTATTCTTCAATCTAATCTACTGCTGCCAGGCTCATTGATCTCGCAACTCTTCTTCTGACCTACACTGCCAACCCCTACACTTGTCCCTGATATGCTTCATGATCAAATGTAAAATACTAAAACTAATCTATAAGGCTCTTCATGAATTGGCTGCCCTATACACATCCAGCCTCATCTTCTCATCTTTATGACTTATCGCCCTCTACTCTGACTGCAATCCCCTATTCGTCTTGTCCCTGTTTCACTTCTCCAGGGCTTTTACATAGCTGCACCATCACTTTACCCCCCACCCCCACCCCTGGTCAGACTCTACCCCAGCTGCTGAACGTTCAAGCACTCCTTAAAGGGATAGTAATGTTTCATAATAAAAGCAGCTCTAATTAATCATCATAGTATTTGGACTTTGGAGAGTGTTATTTCAATTCTGTCAGACTTGTAGTTCAAGAGTAATTCAATGACAAAGTATCCCCCTCCCGCCCCTTTTACTGCTGTAACACTGTTCAGCCAGAGCAGAAGGGAGGTGCCCAGGTAGATTGCAGAGAGGGACAATCTTCAATTAAGATAAGGGAAAAAGCTGAAAAACTTGTCAAGGGGCGCAGGGCTTTCATTGTTCTGATAGGAAGAATATTGTCCCCTGCTGTTATCTGTCTGGTCTATGGACTGCATTCCACATCTGAGAAGAGATGGCTTACGCTAGGTAAAAGGGGCGGGAGGGGGAAACTTTGCTTGTGAATATCTCTCAAACCATAAAGGTTTGAGAGATAAGGCTCATATCATTCTTCATGTTTTTAATGCCTACAAAATAAAATAATGATAAAATGAAGTATTACTATCCCTTTAAGGACTCATTTTGGTATAGAAGTGTATCTCCACATCTCATAACATCTTTCTTAGTCTACAGAGCAATTGGCTTTCAAGTTAACTTCATTCATTGCTCTGTTCTAGGCACCCACATTTATCTTCTGTGCAGCTCTTTGTTTGGCCTAATCTCCATACACTCCCCAATCCTTTATTTAATCTAGGGTCCTATCATGTTCTACCTTTTGATCACGGAGGGCAACCTGAGCCTCCCCAACTGTCGGTGTCTACAATTCCCATCTTCCCCGGCCATCCATCCTGCTCTAGATTGTAAGCTTTCACAAGCAGGGTCATCTCTCCACTTGCATCAATTTATGAATGTTACATTGTTCTACATGTCTAAGGAATATGTTGAAACTTTATAAATAAAAGATAATAAATTTGCTCTAATTTTATTCCATGATGCTGCCTAAAATAGCTACTGCAATAACATATATATTTATGTATAGTGCCATATTTTTGCCATCACTACACCTCTTTCCAGCATAACTCATATAGTGTACTTTTGTGTTTGTACACTGGTGTCCATTCGCTGATTAGACAAATAAAATCATACCTTACAGTTCTAATCAGCAGTGCTTATGAACTGACATTGACAGTCCTTGTGAAAAAGTTGCTCTTCATGGAGTGTGCCAAGCTCATCCCACCTTTAAGGGGTGTTTTACTTTTAGGTATTTGGGTCATATACAGGTATAAAGGTGCAGTTATGTGGTAAGCCAACTGCATTATAGAGAGCAAATTCAATTTTCCAAAATTTCCGATGATTCAAGTAAGGCTTTTAATCCCTTGATTGCTAGACAGGTATTCAAAACATTGCAAAAGCAGTACATTAGAGCACTTTCTTGAATCAGAGTGGTTTGTCCATTATAGTGCAGTTGAATTGTCCCAGAATTACTTCTCTGATTTTCTGAATATTGCCGTTGGCCTCATTCAGAGTAGATTTAAATTGCCAAAAAGCTTCCTCACGTGACATGAGGAGGCATTCCTGTTCCCGCTCACTCCACATGAACACTGGGTAGGAGTGGAAGCAGGGGGAGAGTCCTGTTCCTCGTCATTGCCTGCATTGAGCTCCCAGTGATATCATCTGGGAGATCAAAGGCTGGAGTACCTGAGAACGGGTCCTGAGGACCCCCAATGAGGTCTGATTAATTGTTAAATTAAAAATGGAGACCCAACTTATAAGTGAATATCCGGCAAATAATTAAAACAAATGAATAATGAATCTGAATAATTTTAATAAAAATAAATTCTTGCCCTGCAGTTTGTCCCCATGACTACCATACACTTTTATACCCCCCACCAGCCCTGTTCCCTTGCCCATTGGTAGCCAGTTCCCCACATACACTGTGACTCCTCCAGCCTTGTTACCTGTCTGCTTGTAGCACAGATCCTCACGTACGTTGTCTGATTCCACCCTTACCCACTGGTTGCCATACATCCTCATACACACTGAGGGACCCCTCCAAACTTATTCCCTGCCTTGCCTACTGGTAGCCACAGTTCACCACATATAGTGTCTAACCTTCTCAGCTTTGTCCCCTTGCCCACTGGTAGCTGTAGATCCCCATACACACTGAGGAACACCACCAGCCTTGTTCACTGCCCACCGTTAGCCACAGATCTACAATTCTATTGTCTGACCCCCCCACCCTCAGTTGATCCCTTGCCCACTGTTAGCCAGAGATTCCTACATACACTGAGTGACCCCACCAGCCTTGATACCCTACACATTTGTAGCCACAGCTCCCCATATGCAATGCCTAACCCCTAACTGCCCCCCACCTCCTCTTATAGCCATAGAGCCCTCATATACACTTTACTCTGACTGACAGTCCAGTTTTGTTCCATTGGTAGCCAAAGAATCACACACTCTCTGCTTCCCCGGCCTTGTTTCACTAGGGTGTGTGGGAAGGTTCTCCTATGATGCAGTGTCTGCCTTGTAGAGTCAAACCAAATTTGTCAATCCCTGACTTAAAACAAACAAAAAAATGTTTGCCTGTGTATAAAAAAAAAAGTATTAAAAGTGAGGAAACATCTTTACATTTAACTTTTTTTTTCCTAAGGTGAACTGTTTTGGGGCCTATCACCTTCCAACCCTAAAGGATTTGCATGATTATTCCTGCTTATCGGTTTATTTTGTCCCTTGTTTTACCAGCCTAAGAAGGTGCAGATAGCTGATTTCCTGGACAAGCAGCTTCATCTGTCCAAATCAGAGAACAAAGTTCTGCTGATATTAAATTTCCCAACTATTAACTCATATCTATCTTAAGCTATTAACCTGTATGGAAAAGAAAAAGCTCAAGCTATACCTAATTTGTATAGCTACAAGTCTACTTTCGATACTTTTTCCACCAACAGTTCTTCACATATTTCACAGTTGTGCAGATATCACTAAAACACATTGTTTTACAAATGGCCAACACTTTTTACAACTTCTAGCAAGGTATTGTTTGTCCATCTTTATAAATGTATTTTATTAAATGTAGAAAATAGTGCACCCTGACTGTGCCAAGCTGGGGATGACATAGTAGCAGAGTAGGAGTTGTAAGATGCAAATAACACATTAATAAAATCTGTGTTGTTACATTTAACTAAAGGAGCAATACAACTAGAGGTGCATTTCAGGAGCAAACCAGCTGCACCATAGAGGAGAAATGAAAATTCACTTTGATTTTAAATGGAAATTTTAACCATTTGCAAAATACAAATAGCCATCCCTTTGTACTCCATAAGTATCGGTTGTTAAATAATAAAGAACAATAAAAAATAGGTAATCGATCAACTGCTATATCAAAAAAACTCTCCACTAAAAGAGACAGAAATGCATGTAAATTATATTTGAATCGCCAATAAGCATAGTATTCCAAGTAAAATATGAGTAACTTTGTTAAAGAGAGATGAAAACCTACATATAGATTGCCGAATTTATTACCGTATTTGGGACACCATCACCCTACAAAGATGTTTTGGCAAAAATATCATTGCAGTATTAATACCCTAAATGTCCAAGCGGACTTCAAATCAGAAGGACAAAAAAAAAAAAAAAGGGAAAAAACGGCTCATATATTGCTAAACATCAGGCACCAAAGGCCTCATGAAACATATGATAATGGCATAAATGTAATAAGATGACACACAAATAATTAGGGAAGTTGACACCAACTATATATGAGTGCAACAATATGAAACCGATAGTAAAAAAAACAGATCAAACAAGGCACTCTAGCCAGTAGGTGCGAGCGGCCCAGATTTGTGAATGAACAAATCACTAAATCTAATGCAGAATAGAAAACCCTGAAGTGTCCAAAACGAATATATGTTCCAAGATTAGGTGACCGATGGTTATTCACATCTGAATTTCTGAATACCATTAAAAAAAACAACAAAAAAACAACAACTATTTGTGATGGTAATGAATTAAGTGGAAGCACCTAACTAATGATAGTTATCCTACTGGTGTAATGGTGAAATTAATAAAAAAAAATAATCTTCAATAGAATAATCCATAGTTCCTGTATTGCACTGAAACATCAAGCATCAACTGCAGTGTATTTCTCTATTACTCCTGGCGTTTCTATATCATATGATATATAATATATATAATTTTTTTTAAATGTACATCTAGAGACATGATGGACTGACCAGGTAGATATCTGTAAACCTCATAAAATCAAATTGGTACTGCACTTTTATTTAAAAAAACAAAACAAAAAAAAACAAACACATTCACATGTTTTTGCTCGTAGCCAGGTTTATGTACATGAATAAATGGGACTTCACTTGTTAGCAATGTATATAATGGCCACATATCCTTCCATAAGAACAACTGCACCAGAAACACAATGTATCCTTGGGGTTAATACGATTTCTTACTCCTTGTGTTCTTCCCTCCGGATCTTCTTCCTAAGTTCCTTCGCTGAGGTACTTGATGTCTAAGCATCTTCACCCGTTCAAAGTCCTTTATTTGATCGGCTCATGGCATCCGTGTGTGTGGTCTCTATATTCCTACATGTTTGAAATGTACTACTCTGCTTCTGGGGGGGGGAGTAGTAACAATTTGAAATGCATAGGAGTATATAGACCACATGTGGACAACATGAGCCAAATAAATATAGGACTTTTAATAAATTTCCCAAGCTTTTTGAGATGGATGACTTGTTTGGGGAGCCAGAGATAGGTTTTGAGCAGTGGACTATACTGAGATGAATGAATATGTTTATTTATATAGCATCATAAGTGTTTGCAGGACTTTACAATTTAAGGGTTTAGACAATACAGGGTTACAAGTGCTTTGTAGAGTGAAACACTGGGTGTGAGGTCCCTGCCCGAAAGCTTACAATCTAAAGTGGTAATAGGAGACATACAGAGTATATATGGGTCAAGTGCTGAACACAGTGCTAGAGTTCTGGTGATGATTGGGGACACAAGTACAGTAAATAACTTATAAGTTCATTGTACAACTTCAGTGCCTTCTAGAATGTTGAGGTTTTACCCAGGAGGTGTAGTTTCAAGTGTGATTTGAAGACCATCAGAGAGGTGCAGTGGCACAGGGTGGGATGAAGAGCATTCCATAGATACGGAGCAATGAGAGAAAAAGGTTTGATATGTGAGAGGGCTGTAGACACAAACGGAGCTGACCGAAGACAGTCATTGGCTGAATGTAAGCAGCTGGATGGGGTATAGCAGGAGATCAGAATGGAGCTGTAAGAAGGGCTAGAGGAGAGAAGGGTAGTGAATGAGAGAAGTAAGATTTTCGGAGTTTGATAGGCAGCCATTAGAGAGATATGAGGAGGAGTGGGGCAGGGACAAACCTAGGTGACAAAAGAGTAATTTGTGCTGTAGCATTCTGTATGATTTGAAGTGGATGGAGATGGGAAGCAGGAATGCCAGACAGCAGAAGGTTGCAGTAGTCATTGCGGGAGAGGATGAGTGCTTGCATAAGAATTTTAGCTGTGGGAGAACAGAGGAAAGGATGGATTTTAGCAATGTTATGCAAGAGAAAGTGACATGATTTAGCTATAGAGTTAATATGAGGATAGAATGAGAGAGAAGTGTCAATTATCACCCATAGACACCACCCTTCTGATACTGGATTTATGGTACTGCCATTTACAGTCACCTGGAAGGGCTCTACAGGGCCAGGCTTAAGTGGGATTAGGAGTAGCTCCATTTTGACACATTGAGTTTGAGGTGCCTATGAACCATTCAGTCTGAGATAGCCAAGAGGCAATCCGTGACATTAGCTTGAATATAAGAAGTCCATCGAGGTGCATATAGATAAATCTGGGTGTCTTCTGCATAGAGGTGATATTTAAGACCAAAGAAGTTAATAAGATCACCAAGTGTTATTGTGTAAAGAGAGAACAGAAGCGGTCCTAGAACAGAACCTTGAGGAACATGAACAGAGAGGTGGATGGGAGAGGATGAAGAGGTGGCAGAAGAGACACTGAAGGATCGGTTAGTTAGATAAGAGGAAAGCACGTCCAGTGCTATGTTATGGATTCCTAAAGAGTGAACAATGTGGAGGAAATTGGAGCATGATCAACGGTGTCAAAAGCCACTGAGAGAACTAGCAGGATAAGTATTGAATAGTGACCTTGTGATTTGGCAGTGTGAAGATCATTGACCACTCTTGTGGAAGCAGTTTCAGCAATGCGAAATCCAGATTGTAAAGGGTTGAGCAGGATGTGCGTGTTAAGGAAACCGTGCAGGTGGGAGTAGACTAGGTGTTCCAAGAACTTGGAGGCAAAAGGCACAGAGAGAAACGGCTTGATAGTTAGAGGGTGTGTTCTTGTCAGAGGAGTTGATATTGAGGATGAATTTTACTAAGACATGTTTGAAGTCATCAGGAAAGGTAGCAGTGGCAAAGGAGGAGTTAAAAATCTGTAATAGGATAGGGAATAACGTGGGTTAGAGGGACTGGATGATGTGAGACGGGAGCAGATCAAGTGTGCATGTAGTGGAGGGAGTGGAGAATAGCAGGTTAGTCAATTCCTTCTCTGTGGCTAGTGAAAGAGTCCAGAGTGCCAGGAGGGGAATGAGGGAGGCTAGGAGGAGGTATACAAGGTGGGATGATATTATTGCGGCTGGAGTCCACCTTGGCTTTGAAGAAGTTAGCAAAGTCTTGTGGCTGTATGGAGGGCGGAGGAGGGAGTCAAAGGTAGAGAAAAGGCATCGGGGGTAGGATTTATGAGTATTAATTAGTTGTGAAAAGTAAAGTTTTTTTTTTTTTTAGCTAGGGCCAGAGAATAAATACGTTGCATACCCCTCTGGCACTCAAGGGGTTAAGCCACAGCCGTGGGTTAGTTTTACAGGTGCAATAGAGAGAAAGAGAGGCACATGCAGGTTCAAAGGGAAGGATAGGACTGAGTTGTATGTTTTGAAAAGGCTGTTCATGTCGGGGTTAATGGGAATAGATGAAAGGCCAGTAGCCAGGGAGGACTGGAGAGCAGTGAGATTAAGTGATTTGAGGCTACGGGTGAAGCGGGGAGAGGAAGCAGGTATTGCAGACAATTGTCCGGTGGTAGTTATCACTGAAATTTCACCCTGTCTACATAATTTTATATTCCAGCTCGGATGGGCAACCTGATGCCCTCCAGCTTTTGTGGATTAGAATGCCCAGCAAACCCCTGGCAACAAAAAACTGTCAACCTGAGGCTTTCCAGCAGCTGTAGACCAGGACAGCCATCGCCCCCCAGCCAACAGCTGGCAACCTGAGGCCCTCTGTCTGCTGAGGTAAACAACACCCATCATCCCCTGCCACCCAACGTTTGGAAGAAAATAAGCATTGTTGTCTGCAACATCTGGATGCTCCCTGGTTGAACGCCTCTGCTCTAGCATCTGGAGACCTTTATGTGCTCTATCCAAGAAGAAAAAGTGAAACAACTGTAGAACAAACTACTTGCACTGTAAGAAAACCCTTTACATTTCCTAAATTCCCATTGGTTTAAATGTTTTTTTTTTTTTTTTTTTTACTTTGAATACTAGAAAAGTCTCCAACACACTGTGAAAAAGTACAATGGAGATGATTCTAGCAGTCAAGAGTTTACACACCCATTTAAATCAATGGGATATTTTATTTCTTCCCTAGGGTCTGGCACCTCTTTAAAGTGCTAGTAATGTCTTTTTTTTTTTTTTTTTTTTTAATAAAATCTATATTACAAAAATAAACTAACTGATAAAAGTCCCTTCTCTCAGCCCTTTATTGTTTGAGAGATATACAATGATAAAGTTCCCCCTCCTGCCCCATTCACGTACATCAGGCTCTAGCTTACACTAGGAGAGCCTGGTCCCGGGACCATCCGGTGGCTCTTCAGCAGATTCGAAATAGTACTATCTAAAACGAAATACTTCATTGGAACAGTCTACAAAGTGTGCTTGCAAACCAGGCACACTTAATAGACCATTCCAATTAAGTATTTCTTTTTAGATAGCACTACTTAGGCACTGCTGAAGAGCCACCGCACGGTCCCGGGACCAGGATCTCCCAGTGTAAGCTAGAGCCTGATGTACGTGAAAGGGGCAGGAGGGGGAACTTTATCACTGTATGTCTCTCAAACTATAAAGGACTGAGAGATGGGACTTTCATCAGCCTATTTCTGTAATGTCTACAATATTAGATTTTATTTAAATCAGACATTACTATCCCTTTAACTTATTGAATAAGGACCCTTGTACAATTAGTACATTGTAAAGTACATTTTCACCTTTTGTTTTCAGCCCAGAACAATATAGAAAATTGTGACAGTTGATTCTCTTTTGGAGTGCAGATTTAATATTTTACTCGCTTGGAAATGGCTTGAATTTTTTTTTTTTTTTATATGCCACACTGGATTCATAAAGGTTGAACTTGATGATGAGCGTGACTCTTTTCAACCTTGTCAACTCTGTTAATTACAACAAGATGTCTTTAGTATAGTTAGAGACCTTGGATGTGAACTATTCTGCTGAACTCTTTATAATGTATTTATCCATACCTTTCTTCATACACAGTCACAACAGTATACTCCATTGCGTGGGCAGTCGTGGTTTCTTACGTTGTCTGCTTACCTCTACATCTCCATTAGATGGCAGTATAGTATAATTCTAAACTGGTCTGCTTTTATTACACGCGACTATGAAACTACTCATACAGACATGTTCTAAGCGCAGTTTCATTTTAACCCTTTGAGTGCCAGAGGGGTATTCAACACATTGCAAAGAAATGCGTTGCGTACCCCTCTGGCACTCAAAGGGTTAACAGCTTTCATAATCTGTTATCCAATCTGCACTGGCTTGTAGAGAGGTTTTAAATAATTTAGGATCACCCCAGTAATTTTAGGAAAAGATGGAGGAAAGCATACAATAAGGTAAAAGCAGCAGGTGTCTGATTAATAACAATTGTAAATTAAAATTAATTGTCTAGATACTCAAAATGAAGCCTATATAATAAAAAAACACATTTCCTTAAGGAGTTAAAGCAGCTAGGAAAGGGAAGAAACCATCTAATCTATATTATAAAAAGTTCAGACTGCAGCCTGATTTGTTTGCCTCTCTGATGTTGTCAGCCAAATGGAAGGTAAAGTGGGACAGTTCTGGGGCACGCCAGTTACACTGTAGGAGAGAGATACAAATCCCCAAAACATTGATTTAATTGGGACTTGGAACCTTTTGAATGGTAGGGACAATGCCAATGTATTGTGAAATAATATGTTAGAGACAGTATTCAAGGGGTTAAAAGGCCCATTTAACATTTTGAGTGGCAGAGGGTTATGCAGTGTATACCTTTCCTTGTTCTATATTAAGATTCGTGCTTCACCCTAGGCCTTATACAAAGAAGACAATTCTGGAACAAATCAGCTTCTTCAGATAAAATCTCCAAGTATTTCTGCTGCTGATCTGAAACTTTTAACCCCTTGAATACTTGAGGTCTCTAACGTGTGGCCTCTCTAAAATTTAGTAGGTTAAATGCCTCAATTAAATCAGTTAGAGTTTGGGAACATTTTTGCCCAGGACTGATCAACCTTTCCTTGGCCTCAGCGTTATAGAATGACCTGTGGCAGTTCACAAAGATTTCTGTGTGCTTTACTTAATGTCTGTCATTAGGTGTTCTACTGTGGAAATCAACCTATTGAGTTGTAACCCAAGTAACTCCAGCCAAATCGTAACACGCCACAAACATGTGAGTCTGTTATCTGGGATTTGGACATTGGCAGCGTATCATGGGACTGCTTATTACAGGATTAACGCATTCTCTGCACAGGCTAACTGATTAACGCAGATAAGCATTAGGGGGTTTGGCTGCTGAAATCACAGCCTTTTGGGGTAGACAGGATCCCAGCAGGACTTATCAGGGGAACCTTTACAGGGACGTCGTGCCATATTCAATAAGCTAAAGAGGAGCAATTCTGGAGTCATAAGGAAAAAAAATAAATAAAATTCCCATTGCTGTAAGTGGGACTTTTAACCCCTTGAATGCTAGAAAAGCCTCATGATGGGGACCTCAATTACATTCAAACGGTTAAAAGCAACAATTAAATCAGTAGAAATTGTTTGTTTGTTATGTCCCCCCCCCCCCCCCGCAGTTGATTTGCACCAGAATTGTTCCATTTTTGTTCTGCTGCAAGTTTTTGATAAAAGCACAGCAATGTCACCCAATGCAACAAGACAGCAAGGTTTCTTCTTTCAGCTTCCTATATTTACAGACGCAATTAATAAAGTTTAAGTAGAACTGCAGCCTGTACTGGGGAAACAATACTAGGATTTAGTGAGCCAGTAAAGACCCTTTAGAGCTGTAGGGCATGATATAATGTAACTTTTGGTTGGTGTAACAGTTGCACTTTCACCTTTTGACCTTGAACGCAGTGCTGTTATTGGACCTTTTGCTCTCTCATACCCTCTCATTTCCTTTTGTTAATTCTTACCTGCATGTTCTTGATATGTACAATTCGGACTATGTATTACAATTGTCCTACCCAATATTTCCATACTAAACTGCTTAGTTAAATGGGAATGTGTCTTATAAAGTGGATCTCTCACCCTATGGTAAGTTTTTAGTTAATTGTAAATCTAATTAAATTCTGCATATATTTTACTAGCCACGTTTTTGCAATCTAAATGTTTTTGAGAAGTGAATGTATTGGTGGTACTCTATTCTATTTAGATTAATAGCTGGGTCGATATTACCGCATATACTATGAATAAATCTAGGTAGAACCACCTATTGGGGACATTATTAATAGCACATCCAGTGTTTGGCCTTGAATGGAACTAATCTACATACTGTTTAGCGAACTAGCATGTGCTGCCACACTGTCACCAAATCACTATAGTTAATTTCTAAAAACGATTTATTTTACATATTTTAATTATGTAAATAGTAAATATTTCTTAGTTTGACAGGTCCAGATTAAACCCTTGAATGACAGAGAGGTCTCTAATGCATTGTGAAGAAATGTGTTTGAGACATCTATAGTATTGGGTTATTATGTTGAAAACAAGTACGGATTTAGGCAGGGGCACTTAATCTGGCAGACTGGCATATATATTTCTAGTTACATTTTGTTACATTGTATCTGTAGTTCTGGAATTTAGTTTGCTCCATTGTAGTCTACCCGTTAGTTCACACTTATTTCTATTTGGAAGTACAGTCTAAGAGCTTGTGGCAATTCAGAACAGTATACGAATTTTCAGATCATGAAATGCTAATGTCCAGTTATTTTACAACTGCTGACTTATGTATGTAGGAAAGTCCTTCTTTTAAACAAACTTTGAGCTACATATTTCTTTTGGTACAATTTCCTATTTTGGCCTTTATTACAGCTTTTGACAATCAAAATCAAAATATGGTTGGAACATTCACCGGAAATATAACCTGACAGACTCTGGCATGGATAGGCAACTGGCGGTTCTCCAGGTGCTGCTGGGCTTGGATTATGTGAATTGCAGTC
Organism: Rhinophrynus dorsalis; assembly: GCA_037306005.1. Classification (NCBI taxonomy): domain Eukaryota; kingdom Metazoa; phylum Chordata; class Amphibia; order Anura; family Rhinophrynidae; genus Rhinophrynus; species Rhinophrynus dorsalis. The sequence continues at coordinate 566,171,521 of CM074718.1, forward strand.
CAAAAACAGCTGGAGAGCTGCTGGCCCACACTTGTAAAGAAATTTACATTTTAATTTATGATTCATTTTGATTTCCCTTCAAATATTTGAACTATGAAAGATGTTCAGGACTGGAGTCTCCTTAAAGGAGTAGTACGGGGTGTAGTGAAGGGATTAGAAGTGTGTAAAGGTACCTGAAATCCAAATTGTATTGCAATAGATTAAAAGTCTGCAGTACTCTTTGTCCTCCATGGGGAATGTGGGCTCTTCACACAGCACTTCTGGTAGAACTCCTCTCCACTGAATTCCACTGTGAATAAATTCACCAACACAGGGCTTTAGCACGGTGGTTCTCAATAATTTTTCTCAAGACACCCCTAACATGGAATCTACATTTTGTGCATGCCAAGTTTCTAAAATCTACAATTGATACTCTGCATTCGCATTTATCAAAGCATTTATAGAACAAAGTCCCCCTAAGCTGATCTGTGGTGAAGAAAAATGCCAGTGCACCCAAGTTGAGAACTACTACTTTAGTGGAAAATGATGTTGCTTCCACCCCCAGAAGTGCAGACTGATGATGTGAAATAATCCTGACCATGGAGATCTGCAGGGGGTAGGAGGGAGAAAACTGCCGATTTTTAAGCTGTGGAAACGTAATCGCCATGTGGGGTCTTGAATGCAGTGACTTCGTACAGCAGTCCTTATCGGACCTAGTGATTGAGGGTCTTGGAGCAAAACAATTTCTGGGCTCCCCAATTCAATACAAACTACTAAAAATCCTAAACGCTTTCTATTGTCTGCATTTAAATTGGTCCGTTAAAGTTGCTTGGGCTCCAGTGCTTTGCACCTCATCCACCATTGGTACTTTAACACCTGAAGCCAGGTTTATGAGTCATATTTTTTTTCCATTGTATCTGCAGTTGCCAGAATTTACCAAGCTCCATTTAGTGAGAGATGGTTGCACTCCTCTGGCACTCAAAGCTTTAAAACTATTTATTGTGGGGAAACGATAAACAGTCTGAATGAGAGAATCCATAGAGAAAAGCCCCCTTATGCTTTGAAAAACCAAAGCATTTTTATATAGGAAAATGTCCCTTTCTAGTTATATTGAACATCACTCCACATCCATGGTTCAGAGGTGGGCATATTATAGCCCCCTGCTGTTGTTGGACTACAAATTAAATAAAATGGGAATTGCAGTCCAGCAACAGCATGGGCCACAATTTGCTCATCCCTGTGTTAAATTAGTTTGATGCTATCTATTTAACTGCCAGATATTGGCATGATAAAAATTTTGAGCTGTTTTTCACATGCTGTCTCAGAAATTGAACCGTGTCCTGTAAATAATGATCGTTAGCAATTACAAGAACTATTTTCAGGCTGGCAATGACTGTGAAGATTTATATATCTCTGACAAAGGAATGACCCTTCAAAGCCAGGCCATGCATTACATACCCCTTTGGCAGTAAGTAAGTTAATTACTGTGCCTCATAGCATATGAATTCAGTTACCATATAAATGTCTTTGTTATAAGATTATGGTAATTGTGTGTTGTTTTTTTCCCTTAAGTTCTCAATTACCATTCTATTAAAATAAAAATTGCTGGAGACTTATTGTAATATAAGCATACATTCTCTCCTGAGTCTTTGACTGCCTACCTAGCCAGTAGGGGGATTGAATGTTTTAAGGAAAGCTTTACTAAGCCTTTGTGTATGATAAATCCCAGCACATTCTTTCCAGATTAGCATGAGCAACCTACAAAAGATTGGCATGAGGTGTCATTTTGTTTGCTCTGGGTGAAGGTCAAGTTTTCTAAAACACAATTGGGAGAAAAATATACAGCTGCTTTAAATCCCCCTTCCCTTTTTATGTTAAAATGTGTTATTTTCTACAGCGTTTTATAGTTGTATTTTTTCATACAATTTAGCTTAAGCTTTTCATGGTGTTATGAAGTTATTAGGGACTTTGTTGCATCTAAGCTTTGTGATAATCTTTGTTCATTTGGTAAGAGGTAGATATGCATCCTGATCATAACTGCTTATAAAGGTTAGATTATTTTTTTTTTTTGGTACCAAAAAAAAAATATAAATAGATGCAGGGTCTATGCTTATTATTCTTCATAGATAATTATTAGATTTGATTAAATCATGAATATAACCCAAAAGAGAGACTTTTGTTGTCTAACAATAGTAATGACCAATGTATTCCTTTGAAGAGGTATAGTCACTTTTCCAAATCCTTCTCACAGGAGGAGGCATGTTATTTCATGATAGATCTGTAAAACGGATCAGAGAACCTAGCACTGCTGACCCCAAAAACTCTAAAAACCTTTATATTGGTTTTGGGGGAAAAACATACAAGATATATAGGCAGTTCTAAAGAGACTAAAAGCTGTGTGGCGACTATGGATGCTTGAGGTATTTAGAGACATTTATGTCATCTAAAGGGTTAATAATGTTGGACTATACATATGTATGTTTTTATAAAATGTGTATATGTAATATAAATATCCCATTTTGAAATTTTGTTTCCCTTGATTTATTCAGTCAAAATGAAAAATTGACTTCAAACGTAACCTTTTGAGTGCCAGAGGGGTACGCAAAGCATTGCAAAGCAGTGTCTTGCATACCCCACTGGCACTGAAAGGGTGAAAACTGGGCCTTTATACTCAATCATAAGTATACACTAACCCAGGTGTGAGAAAATATTACTGAGGTTCTTCTGCCTGAGACGGATTGTTAGCTAGGAAGAGTCAATAATCTGCTTAGTTTTTTAACCCTTTAAGGATGAGAGGGGTGTATATTGTGTTGCTTTGCAATGTGTTTAACCCTTTGAAGACTAGAGGGTTGATGCATGCTACTATATTAGTCAACACGTGTAGCTCTGATTACAACTGGTTTTAGACACTGTGGCTGACGTACTAGGAAAACCTGGTGCAATTTATACCATAGAGAACAAATAAAAATGATCATGGGTTTACATGGGGTTTTAACCCCTCAAAACATTGGAGATGTCCAACACATAGGAAGAAATAATTGAAGACCTCTCTGTCATTCAGAGGGTTAAAAGCTCCATTTAAATTAAAGGAAATGCTGTGAATTTTTTGTTCCCAGTGGTGCAGTTGGCATGCTTCAGAACTGCATACTTTTTCTGTAGTACAGCAGTATCCCCTATTTCCTAAGCATGTAGAGCAAGATTAAATTGGTGACTGTTGATTAGTTAGTTGTCCAAAATGGTTACATGAATGCCTGAATCCAGTGTTAATGGACTGCCATTGCAACATACTGCAACTTGACTGGTGGTCAGAGCTGGATTTACATCTCAGGAGCCTGTAGGCACAGAAATTTGAAGCACCCCCCGCACCCGTGGGCCATCTGCACTGGATACCTCCACGTTGCCCCCCCCCCATTCATCTCCATATTGCCCTCACATTGCGCCCATCATCGCCACATTGCCCCCCATTAGCTTCAGCTTGCCACCATCATCTCATATATAGCCCTCACATTGCCCCCATCATCTCCATATACCACATTGCCCCCCATCAGCTCCATATTGCCCTCACAATGCCCCCATCAGCTCCATATTGCCCCATCAGCTCCACATTGCCCTCACAGTGCCCCCCATCAGCTCCATATTGCCCTCACAATGACCCCCTTCAGCTCCACATTGCCCTCACATTACCCCCCATCAGCTCCATATTGCCCCAGCAGCTCCATATTGTCCCCCATCAGGTCCACATTGCCCTCACAATGCCTCCCATCAGCTCCAACTTGCCCCCACCATCTCCACATTGCCCTCCATCGGCTCCAACTTGCCCCCCATTAGCTCCACATTGCCCTCACATTGCTTCCCCCGTTGTCCGTGTCCTACCTCCCTGGTAGGAGATCTGTATGTGCCTCCTTTGGCACAGTCTTGCACCTGATGGAGCTCCCGCACGGTCTCCTATTCAGGAATGCAGAGTGCTGGGAGATGATGTAATCTCCCAGAGCTCTGCATTCCTAAAGAGGCGACGAGGGAGCTCCATCAGGTACAAGACTGGGGGGGGGGCAATGTGAGTGGGTGCCGCCCGCGCAGCCATCGAGGTGGCTATTTTTTTTTTTTTTTTTTTATTATTATTATTTTTTTTTAAAGAATATTAAAAAAAAAAAAAAAAAAAAAAAAAAAAAAATACAAATGGCAGGCGCCCCTTGTTGGTGTGCGCCTGTAGGCAGGTGCCTACTTTGCCTAATGGCAAATCCGGCCCTGCTGGTGGTAGTGGCAGGCAGTGCTTTACCACAGTGTGCCCGCTCTACTGATCTTGGGGCTGTAGTGAGGGGATTACATTCATGATACTTTGCCTGTGTTGTTCACATCACATTGGTCCTTTCCCAAATGTGAGCACAATATATTAGCCAATTAAATTCATTTGCTGACATTTGTGGACCCCCCTAGCATTTATTCCAACCATCTAACAAGCCTATTGTAGCACTGTGCAAGTGGCACACTAGTTTCAATGGCCAGTGGTCTAGAACATATTCAACTAAAGCCACTCTTGTATCTCTAGCCTTGAAGAGAACACTGTCCTAAACCTGAGCAGTTATGAGTTATTGGGCTCTCTCTTCCAGAAGATTACATAGAGATGCATGAGTGATTATGACTGAATGATTGAGCCTCTAGGTCAGGATAATCATCTCATCTGGATTGCATAGACAATGGGTATTGATTGGTACTTGGCCTTTTTACTAAACATGAAACCAGCTGTGTATTCATTTTAGGTGTCTAAACCAAAGCTGGGCAACATGAGGCCCACCAGCTGTTGTCAGATTCCAACACCTATCCTATGGCTGGCAGGGGATGAGGGAGTTGTAGATTGGCAGCATGTTGCCTGCCCTCTTCTAGACTAAAGTAAGCAGGATCTGCTGTAATGTAGCTCCATGCTAAATTAATTACCTACGATAAACATAGAAAAATAGATTTTGACATCCGATAAGAACCAGGCTGTCCATGTTCCAGTTTAAATATAATGCACAGTCTTGCATAGTTCTCAGACTATATACTTACACATATCCCAGGCATTTTTTTCTTATTTTACTGTATTAGCTCCTGGCACTTTCAGTGGGAAACTGTGTCATGAGTCCCCCCTTTCTGTAAAGTCTACTTCTTTGGGGTTTTACCCAAGACATTTTAACACTTAAGAAAACAATCCGTGTACCCGAAGTTTAAACTGACAAATTGTATTGGCCAATAGTAGGATGGCATATATGTCTTGGGGCAAACTACCTGCACCATAGACAAAATAACCCCTAAAATACTAGAGACAGATTGAGACCTCTATCATACATGGTTTTCAAAGACTCCTTTACATCCAAAAGAATTTGAGGATTTTTTTGGTTCACACCAGAAATGGAGCAGTGGATGCACCCCAGAATATCCTTACTTTTCTTTTGTGAATAAGGTCCCTGAGTGGAATGTTTTGTGTAAAAGTGATATGCATGGTCATAGTTTTTATCTTTAAATGAGCAGTAAACTTATTTTTTTAATATATTAAAATACAGTTTGTGGGACAGCTTGAGTTAGACTGTTGTACTCCACTGTAAAATAGTAATATAATTACATAACTTATGTTGAAAAAAAGACACATGTTCAACCAATCAAGTTCAGCCTTTGCCTCATAACCCAGGAAAATGAGAATTATATAAGCCTCGCTGCTACCAAATGAGGATTAGTCTATTTGCTAGAATTTCCTGTTTTACCTATTAATACACAGTATAACCATGTATGTTTCCCTCTTGAAAGAAGTACATCTAATCTTCTCTTAAATGTATCCATTGTATCTGCCATTCCCACTTCCTTGGGCAAAGAATTCCACAATTTAACAGACCTTGATGTTTAAATAAAAAAAAAAAAAAAAAAGTGTTCTCCTCTTTAGTTGAAACCTCCTTTCCTCTAATCTTAAGGGATGGTCGCTAGTTATTTGATAAGGCCTTGTAATGAAAAGCTCACTCGAGAGATCCTTGTATTGACCTCTCATATACTTGTACATTGTAACAAGATCCCCTCTTTGTCTTCTTTTCTGTAGAGTAAATAAACTAAGTTTGTCTAACCTTTCCTCATACATCAAGTCCTCCATTCTCTTAATTAATTTTGTAATTCTTCGATGTATTCTAGAATAGCCTTTTTCAAAACTAATGACCAAAACTGCATGTTTGAGGTGAGGTCTTACCAACTATTTGTACAGCTGCAAAATTGTTATCCTTCTGTAGAGAACAAACATGCTGTTCTGAATTTATTACCCTACGCAATTTAGTGTAATCTGCGAATAATTTTTTTCTTTCTATATCTATTTCCTGGTCACTAATAGACATGTACAAAAGCAGTGGACCAAGTACTCATCCCTGAGGTACTACACTCCCAACTTTAACTATGTTGGAGAATTTTTATTTTTAAACAACACTCTGTTCTTCTATCCTGTCCTTCAACCAGGTTTTTTTTTTTTTATCCTGTTTCAAATGTTATTCCTAGCCCCAATTTCCTTATTTTATACCCCAGCCTTTCTTTCTCAGTATGAGATTTGACACTTTTAGAGAAGATTCTTCTGTTGTCTCACTAGATGTTTCAGCCTCTGCTATGCCCATCTGTGATAGTGCAGTAGTGTAGGTGCTAGGTTATGTGGTCTCTGCCCTGGATGCGGTCCCATTTACAAAATTCCGTACCAGGGGGCTGCAACAGGAGATTGTCATGAAATGGTCCAGGCATCAGTGTCATCTTTCCCGTGTCATGTACCTGTCCGACCAAACAAAGGCAGACTTTCATAGGTGGCTGCAGAGGTCTCCTCTATCACTGGAATGTCCATCTTTCATTTCTAATTGGGCAATGTCAGAGTGAATGCCAGGCTGGGGTGCCATCTGTGGCCCTCAGAAGGCCCAGGGTCTTTGGACCAGTGCAGACTTTTGGATTTTTGGAGAAAATCAACTGCACCATAGGGGTGAAATAAACTTTTAAAAAACGCTTACTGATTTATAAGGGGTTTTAACTCATTGAGTGCTAGAATGGTGACTGCATTTTAAAGGGATTAATTGAAGACCTTGCTAGCATTTAAGAGGTTATAAATCCCCAAAGAAAGGGTATATACCCCCTCCCCCCAAAAAAAGTGATCATACAGTTAAATTGGCTTGCCCCAGAATTGCTCCTTTTTTGTGCTTAAGGCTCATACAAGATACCTAGCAGAAAATTGACTTGCACTGTATCGAATGTCCACTACTAGTCTATGATAACATGCCTGAGGAAGAGACCTAAGAAGTCTTGAAAGCTTGCATTTTAAATCTGTTTAGTTAGCCAATAAAGGCATCATCTTTACTAAATGTTTTCACTACTAGTCTAAGAACCACACACATTGCCTGCCACAGCAGCCCTATTCCTCTGTCCCCAGTGACATCATTTGTTATTGAAAGGGCCCAGTGCAACAATTTTTTTGGTCCTCCTAACAGAAATATTCTCCCAAGAGCATAGCTAGAACCTGTTGGACCCTGGGGCAAATGGACCACTTTGGATGCTGGAACACATCATAATTACACCTTCTACACTACCTTTATTATGTTCCTGCTTGTTCCATTGAACCTATTTTATTTCTATAAGGGATCTAGTTTATGAACCAGTCTGTAAAGTGTGTATCTAATTGTGTAGCTTTAAATGCAGTACATAGATCTGAACAAAAGATTGCAGAGATGTACAAAGAGAGAAAATTAGGCAAGAAATTGGATAGGCACCACTTAGACCCTAGTCAATGCTGCACTGTAATTGAAACATTTTTAAAAGGAATTCAAAAATGTGTTCAGTTAACATAATGTCAATGATTCAAGCTAATGACGCCTTCTACCTGCCAACTGTTAAGTAACAACCATGGGGTCTTAAGGAGTGTTTTAATATTATGGCTTTAAATGAGAAACAGGAGGGCATAATGACCTAGGTGGCATTTTGTAATAAGAAAAATATTAAGATCACCAACTTTGAACCCTTTTGCTGCCAGTCCGGCCTACTACATCGCAGGACTTTTTGGCAACAGTACGTGTAACCCCATGTATACTGGAGAGCTCTCCAGCACATTGCTTTTGCAATGTGTTGGCGATATTTCTAGTATGCAGGGGGTTAATTTTATTTTTTTCCTTTTTAAACACTTATTTCTTTTATCATGGGACCTAATCGTACGTAAGTGCAATTGTTTTATGGGAAAACTTTACATTTATTTTTCATTTTAAGTGTCTCGTGTGAATGTAGTTATAGCGTATGACTGTAATTGTGCTTGGCTTGCATATGAACCCATATAATGAGTCAAATGAAATCAGGGAATAATGCAAAGGTCATTCTATTTAACTTCTGGCATGAACACAAGTAAAATGTTGGATTTGGGTCATTATTGATATGTAAAAAGATTGCATTTTATTTTATTTTTTTAATTTTTTTTTTGGCTCTTCCTTGCTGCAGATATCTTTATTTGAGGCTTTTCTAATCACATGGCTTTTCTTGATCCATTTAAATAAATGATAAATCTGGTTTCAATTTAAACCTATGTTACAGGTTTTTATAGCCAAATTAAAAAAAAAATAAAAAAAAATACCAGTCTATTTGCATGGCATTGTTCTAAAATGATTTGGCCTTGTAAATAATCGCAATTTCTAACATTGCATTAAAGGAATTTTATTGTACATGTTCTTATTTTTGTAGCTTTTTTGGTGATGAAATTTTTTTTCTACCACATTGAGTACAGAACCTGTAAATATTTGTGTGGAATATAAATAGTGACAACACTGTATGATTTCATTTGCATGTTTCTGCATGGAATTCTGGGATTACAGTGGACACATTTGCAAGTCTTGGATTCTTTGCTGGAGCTTTGTTTCAGATCTGTGTGAGACCTGTAAATGTACACACAAATTTGATATAGGTACTGTACTCAATATTTCCCCAGACTCACTTACTCACATTTGCCATCCACGAACATGCAGAAATTCACGACACGTTCATCATAATACTCAATAGCATTGCCCACACACACACACACACACACACACACACACACACACACACACACACAACCCCCACCAAAATAAACCCCCCCAAAAAACAGTTGTGACAAACGTCACTATTGACATCTGTCATAACAGCAGAAAACTACATAAGACCTGATAATGGTAAGGCTGGATCCTGCAGGGGAGCAAGAGCTAGGAGGCAGAGACTAGACAGTGGTGCTGGTAATTGCAGGCTACAACTGCTAGATTGTGCTGTGGACTCGGCCGTATGATGGTTCCAGCCATGTAGCTGGACTACATGCACCAAAGTAGTCATTGAATGTTCAGGATGATCAAACAGTTGTAGCATCGGCTCTCCTGTAGGGGAGAGTTCAGGCTTAGGGTGCAAGGCTAGGGAGAGAGGAGAACTAGTGGCGGTCCACCTGAAGGTAAATAACTCCTATAGATAAAATAAGCAACACCACAAGTGTCCGGCAAGGATACAATGAGGATACAACTAGCACTATACTCAGCGATGGGTGCAGTGCAGGTACCAGGAACTAGAAGGTAAGAGTAGTCATACAGGCCAGATCAAACACAGAGAAGCAGCGGGGTAGTGGTAGAAGCTGGCTCAAACATAGAGAAGCAAGACTGGGCATGGAAACGCCAGCACAACAGCGAAAATAATGTAGTATCATAGTAAATTAGGTTGAAAAAAGATAAAAGTTCATCAAGTCCAACTTTTTCCTCGTAACTCAGAGAAATGAGAATTATATAAGCTTTCCTGCAACCAAATAATTTAGTCTTTATCTGAACTTCCTGTTTTGCCTATTAAAACACAGAATAACCCTGTATGTTCCCGCATGAAACAAATGTATCTATTCTTCTCTTAAATGTATCCATATTATCTGCCATTTCCACATCCCCGGGCAAGGAATTCCACCATTTAACAGACCTTACTGTAAAAAAATAAATAAATAAGCCTTCCTCTGCTAAAGATGAATCCTCCTTTACACTAATCTCAAGGTATGACCCCTAATTATTTGATCAGGCCTTGGAATGAAAAGCTCATTAGAGAGATCCGTGTTGACCTCTCAAGTACTTTGTATAAGCTCCACTCCTAGTCTTTTCTTCCCTACAGTAAATATATATAGTTTGTCTAGACGTTCCTTGTGCATCAGTCTTCCATTCCCTTGATTCATTTTTCTGCTCTTCGCTGTACCCTCTCCAGTTCCAGAATATCCTTTTTTCAGAACTGCTGTCCAAAATTGCACTGCATATTCGAGGTGCGATCTTACCTACGATTTGTACAGTGACAAAATGATGTTATCCACCCTTGCTTCAATACCCATTTTGTTCAAGACTAGGAAAGAGATGCTATTACATTTGACCATCAGAGTGCTGCAGGAAACTAGCAGCAATACACAAGTGCTGTAACAGAGTATTGCTTTACTTGTTTCCTGTATTACCATTGTTTGAAACTAGACTATTTAAATTATACAAACTGGACAGTACACAATCCTAAGACTAGCTGGGCAATATACCATGATATAAGAACTGGAATTCTGCATTGCTGTCAAGTCTTGTATAATAAAATTGCCTGAGACTTTCAAAGTATTATGAGATCAGCAGAGCAGGGTGAAATACCATGTATAGAATTACATTAGTCTACATTAAGAGTAGCTGTTGGATATCTAGGCTAGTGATTTAGGTATTGCCCTAGATGGGAGGGACTTGAGATTGGTGATCTGATGTCAGGCTCTCTGTGAAATTGATTCTATATATACTATATTATTATATACTATTTATTATAGATAGTTAGAAGGATCTAAGATATGCATTAGGTATTAGGCTAGCTGGTGGGTGGGGGATCTATGCTAGTGAACTGGCATTAGGGCTTGCTAGGATGGGTACTTGTTTTGGTGTCGGGGCAAGATGGAGGGCTGTGTTTTATTTTGAAGGTATTAGGGATAGCGGGGGGGGGGGGGGTTAAATAATCCCTTTGCTGTCTGGTGCCTTATACATAAATCCCTGGCCTTTGGCAACAAAGTTTTTAAGCTTTCTTACCTTAATGGTGTTGCTGCATCCTTATCTGATAAGGTCTTTCACCTGGGCAGTTGTCAGATACAATATGATGAGCAGGGCGCATGCTCTGTGGAGGCTTGCCACCAAGCTGTCCCATCCTCACAGGTGTCAGGTAGTGCGAAACTACAGGTCAGAGATTCTCAACTAGGAACAAGCCTGCTATAAAATTTATCAGTCACTATAGTAGTGGTGTCCTACCAAGGGTGCAATCTCTTTCAGCACACTAATTCTTTACATAGAGAGGAAATGTCCTAAAACGCATCAGTTTGATCGTGCCAAAATAGCATACCAGCCACAAAGTGCTAGGCAACTCCTCTCTGAACAAGAGAAGCAGCCAACCCCAGATGTACATTTCAGCCTTGTTGGGCCTCATCAGTGAGGTGTAGCTGATCTGTTTAGGGACTGTGAGCAAAGGGTCCACGTCTGGATTCTCATTACCCTTAGGGTGACCAAACCAAAGGATGATTTGCATATGCAAAACTACTGGCCAGAGATGCTCAACCATGAATGCGCCTGCTATAGAAATTAACAGGCTCTTTAGTGGTGTCCTACCTAAGGTGCAGTCTCTTTTAGCCCACTAGTACTTTACACAGAGAAGAAATATCAAATTGATCCTGCCAAAATAGCAGTCCAGCCATGAAGTGCTAGGCAACTCCTCTCTGAATAAGATAAGCAGCCAACCTCAGATATATGTTGCAACTTTGTTGGGCTTTGTCAGTGAGGTATAGCTGATCTTGCTCACAGTGCCTAGAGAGACCAGATATACCTCACTTAAGAGGCCCAACAAGGCCAAAACATATGTTTGGGGTTTGCTTCTCTTGTTTAGAGGGGAATTGCCTGGCATTTTGTGGCTGGATTGCTATTTTGGCAGAATCAGTCTGATGTGCTCTAGAATATTTTTTTCTCTGTGTAAGGCACTAGTTAGCTAAAAGAGACTGCAATTGGGTAGGACACCATTTCTATAGAGCCTGCTAAATTCTATTACAGACTTAAAGGAGATGCAGGAGTTTATGGAGTCTATTGTATTCTATTAATGTCTGAGCTGTGGGGTAGGCTGGTAAGACTGAAGTCATTTCTCACAAAATGAACACCCAAGTATATGTAAATTTTGCAAGAAGATGCATTTAATCTCCCAAAACCATGTGGAAAAACATGTCTTGCGGTCTGATGATGGCCTTAGTTCCAGACATTATTGGAGCACAATACCTACTGCCAAGCAATGTGGCGACAACATCATGCTTTAGGGCTGCTTCTCTTCATTGGGGACAGTGGCTCTGGGCAGTATAGCAGAGAAAATGAATAGCTCTAAATGTCAACATATTTTGCACAAAACTGCTGCCCTCTGCCAGAAAGCTGAAGATAAAGAATTTCACCTTTTCTATACGAAAATGATCCAAAGCACACAGCCAAATCAACCAAGGAATGAATGAGACACAGAATGGAAGATCAGTGTCCTGAAACGGCCCGGTAAGATCCTCTGTTCTGTAGAAAATCTGTAAACTGACCTAAAGAGGACTGTGCACAGGAGATCCCCTCACAGTCTGACTGTGCTTGGAATAAAATGGCAAAATCCAGGGGTGCTAGGTTAACCCTTTGAGTGCCAGAGGGGTACGCAACGCATTGCAAAGCAATGCGTTGCGTACCCCTTTGGCACTCAAAGGGTTAATAGAGAAACAGGCTTAATGCTGTAATCAGAGCAAAGTATTAAAGGGTATTCACACTTATGAAACTAAGGCATTGAAAGTTTTTTGTAGATTTTTAATTACTTTTCCAAGACCTGATCCTTTTTGTTTTTCATGCAAGTATTGTTTGTTACAAGGTCTTATTCAAAAAGAACAGACACGATTTGTCTTATTTCAGCCTTCGCATCAATAAAAACTGCAATTTCAATAAGGATGCACAGACTTTTGATATCCACTGTATATTCTTCTAGTTCTAGTATATAATGAAAACATTGCTGCTGCTTAATATCTGTAATTTGTAGGAGCTCCACAAAAATATTGAATAAGGTAGGAATGCCAGGACAACCACACATATTGCACTGATCTGCAAACGGCCCTGAATGTACTTTATACAGTGGAGGTATTTTCGTCACTTCTTAACTACCCATAACTTATATTTAAAGGAGCAGTAAACTTTTTTTATGAAAACACATATTTTATAGAACTTTTCCTGCTGAATAAAACAAGGTCACTCCCACTGCTGTCAGATGTTTTATTCAAAATTTATAGCAGTTTAAATAATCAGGAAGTGAATTTACTATGTTTACTTCCTGATAGTTCTAACTGACAGGAAGTGACAGGCAGTTTCTATCACATTCTATGGAGAACTGTATGTCTTTGACTTTTCCTCACCATTAGAATCTAACATGAAATCTAATTAGAATTGACCACTAGAGCTCACTGCTAATGTAAAAAACATGGGTTTAAACTGTAATAACTCTGGAAATATAAATCTCTTGGCAGTGGGAGTACCCTTATTTTACTCAATAGGAAAATCCCTACAATATGTATTTTTTCATAAGAAAGTTTACTGCTTCTTTAAGGGTCATGGGATCAGTATGTCTCACCCAGTTATGTTGCAGACTATTTTTACAGGTAGTGGGCTCTCATGTAACTGAGTATCTAAAGGACAGTAGGGGTGGATTGTGTAGTTGGAAAACATTCTGAATCCATCTAGTGGAATTATTTCAATTATGTAAAAGTGACAGAGCTCTGCCTGGCATTATCAGTTTTTGTCTAGCTACCACTTGAGCACTGGAAAGCTTCATCTTGTCAACGAGAGAACTGCGGTACAAATTTGTCACTGGGGGTGTTCCATAGGAACATTTTGTATGTGTTTCCTGTTTGGCTGGTGAGCGAGACCCGTCTGTGTGGCTGTTTCTTATTGATATGATTGCATTCCAGCGTCTAGAGAGCCTACCTAATGAATAATTACATAATGGGAACTGTTGCAGCTGTTCAAATAATAAAATAGTTGATTTGTTTAATAGTATATTAAAGGGGCAATTCAGTTAGATCAATTGATTCAATTTTGCAATGTTTTGGATGCCTCTGTTGCATTCATTGTGTTAAAGAAATCCTTTTAAATCAGTGGTAATTTGGAATGTTTTTGCCCTCTGTGTAGTTGTTTTGCACCTATTTATCTTATTAAATTGAGTCTAAAGTCATTAAAGCGATTGTCCATAAATAATTATTTTTGTACAAATATAAATTGTAAAGTTAAGAAACACACTAATTCATAACTTGCTGCTGATGCAACCATCAAATTACTTTCTCTGCTGAAGTCCTCGTCTTCCAATTAGACTAGTGGGTCTCAAACATATTGCTGCAGTGGAACACAATTTAAAGGGACAGTAATGTCCCAGAAAAAATCTTTATAGTTTTGCAGTGCTTAAAAAATTAAACTGCTCTCAAACCACTATGGTTTGAGAGATATTCGGAACTAAAGTTCCCCACTCCACTTTCCCTGACGTCCGTGCTGTGCTGATTGCAGGGGAATCCTGTCCGGGAACCAACCGGAGGCTCTGCAGCAGAGACAAAATCGCATTACTGGAAAATAATTACTTAATTAGACAGATCTACGAAGTGTGCATGTTTGCAAGCACACTTTGTAGACCATTCCAATTAAGTAATTTGTTTTAAATAATGTGATTGCCGCTGTGCTGAAGAGCCTCCTTGTGTTGGCTGACACGCATCTCCTGCTGTCAGCTTTACAGCTGACATCAAGAGAAGGGGAGGGAGGGGGGAACTTTGAATACGAATATCTTACAAACCATAGCAGTTTGAGAGGTCCTTAAGTGACTGCGCCGATTGGCCGGTCGTTAAGGGGTTAAAGTGGAACTTTCATGCATATTTGAAAACTGCATTAGAAACTGCCTATGTGACATGTTAACCAAAAGGGCAGCAAATGTACATTTCAGGAGGTATTCACATTTCTTTTGTATGCTACTGTATGCTAATTGTGGCACACGTGTGGCATCATTGATGTTTTCATATGCTAATTAAGCTAATCAATGACATGTCATATGCTATAAAGCCTTTTCAGTGAGGTTTCATATGCTAATGACGGTTTCAATGATGTTTCCTATGCTAATGCAGCTCTTTGCAGTACCAGGAAATGTTCATATTTGCCCAGAAATAAAAATGTAAATATCTCCTAAACTATAGATCTGATGGACTTTTGATTAACATGACATATAGGTAGTTTTTAATGTAATTTTCAAATATGGAAACTTGAATTAAGGTGAAAGTTTCACTTTAAATGCACTAGTCTAAAACTGTATAGGAGAATTTTAACATTTCACATTGAGAATTCATACAAGGCCCTTTAGAACTGTGGGTGGGGCTAAGTAGACCCTTAGTGACAGCCCTGCTCTTTAGAATAATAAGCAGAGCTGGCTACAGCCATAGAGAGACTCACCTATGACTCTAAAGAGCCTTGTTTACATAGATAGTAAGATATTCACAGTGAGCTATAAACTGCAGCAGAGTTTAAATGCCAGAAAGAATATATAATGAATAAATATAATTTATTGCTGTATTAATGACATATACCTAGGCAAGTCCTTGTTTTGAACAAAAAAAGGGTAACTATTGCTTCTATAATGGCCTATGAACATGCCTGGAGATGAAGCTTGAGGCTGTGTTGTGAGTTCCAACAGACTAACAGAGGTGCACAGCAGGAGTATGAAAAGAGAAACAGATTAACCCCCATTGGTCTGACGATAAGAGTCTGAACTGGAAGACTCAAGTATTTTGTGTCTTGTGTGATACAGGTTCCCATAGACCTTCTGTATTAAAGGCATAGTAATACTTCGTTTTAACTTTATTTTATTTTGTAGGCATTAAAAAAACATGAAGAATGATATAAGTCTTATCTCTCAAACCTTTATGGTTTATGAGATATTCACAAGCAAAGTTTCCCTTCCCGCCCCTTTTACCTACTGTAAACAATCTCTTCTCAGATGTGGAATGCAGTCTATAGACCACAGGTAACAGAAGGGGACACTCTTATTCCTATGAAAACAATGAAATCCCTGCCCCCCTTGACAAGTTTTTCAGGTTTTTCCCTTATCTTAATTGAAGATTGTCCCTCTCTGCAATCTACCTGGGCACCTCCCTTCTGCTCAGGTTGAACAGTGTGACATCAGTAAAAGGGGCGGGAGGGGGATACATTGTCATTGAATTACTCTGGAACTATAACTCTGACAGTATTGAAATAACACTCTCCAAAGTCCAAATACTATGATGAGTCATTAGAGCTGCTTTTATTATGAAACATTACTATCCCTTTAAGTCTCAACCCCGTCGGATTCCCTAGGTCATAGCTTCACTGCTGGCGGCATGCTTGCTGCCTGATTCCAGCAAGTGACCTGGCTTATATTGAATGTTCTGACAGGACTTGTGGTGGGGCAAGTAGAAAAAAATAATCTTTTTTTTTTTTTATTTATTTATTTTTTTTCTCGTGTATAATATGCACTTCACATAAGGTAAAGAGAGGCAAAATTGTGTATATTATACCAGATATTTTACGGCGTTTGAAACTCAACCGTTTGAGTACCAGAGAAATGTACAACTCTGACATCACACTAGTATAAAAGTGCCATTTTGAACAAAATGTTTTTTGTTTGGACAGATTTCAAGAGCAATTATGTTTTACCAAGTCTGCTGTGTACACCACCAGGAAACGATCTTTCGTCAGCCAGCAGCAGTCTGGAACACAAACTGGTACTCTGTGGCTCACGACCAGAAATATTTTTGGTTATGTGCGCACTCTACTAGAGTTGGGCTTCAAAGCTCTTCACTATAGTTTATTGGGGCTGAATTCGCAGCCCAAGGAAACTGAATTGAGATATGTCAAATCTCATAGTTCTGTCTGTCTTTTCTGTATCCTGAATATATGAACTATTAGCACTTGTGGAGTGGTTTTGCCTACTCTACTAGTTGATAACAATGAGGCTGAAATTGAACAATTGTGAAACAATCCAACTGAAGTCATATTGTTTTAAATGATATGTTTAATCCCTTGAATGTTAGCTGTGTCAAACGTATTGCTTCATAATGCATTGCAGACCTCTAGCACTGAAAGGGGTAAAGGTCACATATAAAGTAACAAAATTTGTGGAAATTTTCTTTTTCCCTTATGGTTTGTCTAGTTTGCAAATCAAAGGTCAGAGATGCACAACTAGGGGCAAGCCTGCCAGGGTATGTAGCAGGCGGTATAGGACTGGTATCCTACCCAGGGTGCAGTTTCTTTTAGCTCATAAGTGCCATTCACAGAAGAAATATCCTGAAGCACATCATGGTATTGAAAAGCCCAAGGTGCGTGCAGTCTTGTACTGTGCTTTCTGTGCTTCTTCTGAGTCCCATTTCATGCACGTGCTTGTGAGTACTGTGCAGTTCCTGGGGCTGGGTCAGCCTTTAGCCCCCTTCACCTGTGCTTAGGTGGCCCTTTAGCTTCTCCTCCTCTCTCCATAGAGGAGGGCTTTCACCCTGGGGCCTTCAGCATTGGGTGTCTTTACCCCGAGGCTTCAGTTTTTAGCTCCCTCCGGAGAGAGGAGCTTCAGCAATTTTCAGGGGAGGAGTTGGCCAAGGGTACATCAACCCAACTCCCCCACCAAAGTGTGAGTCTTCCGACCTGTCCCCACTGTGGCAATATTCGTGAGGTGAATAGTCCAGAAGTGCTCAAAAAAATCTAAATTCAGCTGTGCAAAAACATGCTATTTGCATATGCAACTCAAGCTATATACCATGGCCGACTCGTCCCCAGATGAATATTTCTGACCATTACTTTGCATATTCACATTTCCCATGGACCTTGACTCCCTAAGGCAGTGGTTCTCAATCTTTTCTTGTGCAAGGAGTTTTAGGGAAACCCCTTACATATTCCCTCATTTATCAAGGGAATAATAAAGAGCACAATGCATAAATGTATAGTCATTCTTAGGTCTCACAATCATAATTACAAAAATAAACTTATTGTGCTCAAAAATTTCCATAAATATACATTTAAAATGCAACATTCAAACTTATGCCACAGTCTTTGTCTTCAAAAAGGGGCACCTAAAGTGCCACGGCACATCCCTAAGGGTTATAGGACAATGTAGTTCTAGACCCCTTGCTCACAAGTGCCTAGAGCAAACAGCTGCACTTTACTTGTGAGGACCATGTAGGCTGAAGCATACATCTTGGGTTAGCTTTTTCCCTTGTTCAGAGAGGAATTGCCTGGAGCTTAATGGCTGTACTGTCATCTAGGCAGGATCAGTGTGAAGTGCTTTGGGATATTTATTTTCTATGTATGCCAGCTAAAAAGAGATTTGTTTGTGTCCTAGGATACCAGTCTTATAGAGCTTACTGCATAATCTGGCAGGCTCGTTCTTAGTTCAGCATCTGACCATTACTTTGCTCCTGGTTTGCTCCAGTTCTTATTACATCAGTCTCATTATACTGATTGAGCTCTTATCGGTGCATAACCCCAGGGCCTGCTTTCAAGACCTGTATTTCATAGCTGAGTCACTGGTGGCTACAAGGGTCAAAAATGATCCTTGTAATATCAGTAACTCTCTGATAAATGTATAAACTGATAGTGTTATGACATGGGGTATAACATTTCTGATAGTGTAACAATGAAAATGTATGTGTCATGCAGTAAACATCTGTCCATATCTTGAGATACTGCACTGCACAATGATTATAAATATATGAAAACTTAAAAATTATGCCCTTTTTTAATTGTGCAGTTTTAGTCAAAACACCCATACCCATAGTCATACCTGGGAAATTTCTGTTCTGGAGTTCCTGGAGGGGACTCCTGTGGTGCCTGTGCAGGATAAAAAAAAAATTACGTGATTCTTGTCAAAAAGGAGTGATGCTTAGCGGGAGTGTCACAAAGTGGGAGGATCCATATAAAAAGACAACACTCACAGGATTTATTTGAATGTTCAGGTGAAGTTATATTCAATAGAATGTAACTTCATATGAACATTCAAAGAAACCCTGTGAGTGCCGTCTCTTTCTACAAACTGTATAAATCATCTCCTTCCTTTCATGTGCACCCAGGTCGATTTGTTCCCTCTATAGTGTGTGCATTCCAGTCCAAATGCAAATGTATAATGTTTTGTACCTTCTGTCTTGGGATCAGCCTTCTAGTTGCAGAAGCACTTCACACACAGGGAGAGGATAATTCAAGTCTTTGCCTGTTTATTTGTCTCAAAGTGGTGAGACAGCAGCATCACAAACAAATCAGACAAACCAAAATCCTTGCTCTACTGAGCACTAACTATACACACAGGCCAAGCTATAAGTATATTTCTGATTATGCACCTGTGGGTGGGGAAGGAGTTGAAGTGGGAAGAACAGGCTGGGAAGGAGTCGAAGTGGGAGGAACAGGCTGGGATTGAGTAGAAGTGAACAGAGTTTCATAAAACTTCCCACCACTGGAGAATCAGCCTCTGTCCCTGGAGACCCGGTAATCGGCTACAAAAATCTGGAGTCTCTGGGTCAAATCCGGATAGTTTCCAAGTATGCCCATAGTCCAGAACAACAAGTATGGGCTAGACCAACTGCACCATAAGGAACATAAAATTCCCAAATTATTATTATTTATTTAAAGGGGGGTTAACACATTTTATACTAGACAGGTCTGCAGTGTATTGTAAAGCAGTGTCTTAGGACAGTAGCTTTTTATAAGCCTCACTAAATACTAAAGTCATCCTTTTATACATAGAAATTAAACCATTAATTTTTGTTTATACTGCATTCCCTGGTGAAAATGCTAATTTGTACCCAAGCATTCATAAGATGATTTTTAATGCCTACAAGCAGATGCTAGTCTGGTGACAGTGTACCTTTAAAAATCTGTACTTTCGCTTCTTTATTATAACTATTGATAGCCAAATGTTGTGGAGTTTGTCAGTATTGATTGCTCTTTTGTGATTATTGACGTTTCTTTTGCAAACCCAGGCGGTCTTCAGTATGCAGTTTTGACCTTGGCTTCATTCTTACTTGACTGGTTTCTTTTTACCACATGTCTTGCTGATATTATCAATCAATCATTTTGTGAATATTATATTGTATTAGTCAAAATCATGGGTAGGCATTGATTAGAAAACTCTGCAGTCATAAAAGCTAATGATCACATTTTGTCTTAATTATGTTTTGCTGACATTTGCAAAGTTGGACTTCAGAGCAAAGGCGTTGTAGCGGGTGCCCTAATTTTTCAGTGCCTCCTGCCTTTTTATCCTGAAATAATTCAGGGTCATTTTGTTTGTATAATATTTACACTGTGTAAAATATCCATGTAGCGTGTTTGTAATCACCATCTGAATTCCTGTGCGTGGGTGTACGACTTCTGTTTATGGAACCATTCATCAGAAGAGCAATTTTAAAGTAACATGAGAGGCAGTAATTATTATTAAAAGTGCTTTGTCATTACATCACAAATGACATCATCAATTTAGTTTAATGATTTCAACTATGACTATGGTTTGTCATTTATCAAATAATAAAGCTTCAGAGGCAGTTATTCATATTGCTCATGGTTCACAAAAGCAGGCGATTGTGGTTCAGTGAGCTCCAATGATGTTGCTGCTCACCACTTAACTCTTTAAGGACCAGAGGGGTCATAACTCATTTTAAGTAATGCATTGTGCACGTCTCTGGTCTGATGTATCACTCTTATACAAGTTACCCTGAATAGTTACATTATATAGCGAATATGTGTAAGAGTTTATTAATTTTTTTTTTACGGATGCACCGATACCAATTTTTTAAGACCGAGTACGAGTACCGATACTTTTTTGGAGTACTCACCGATACCAATTACAAATACTTTTTTTTGCGGTCATTTGCCAGTTTTCCAAGTACCTAAAGCATATATATATATATATATATATATATATATATATATATATATATATATATATATATATAATATATGTATACATGCACGCACCACCTCTTGACTCTTGATTCTCCTCTTTTGCCTCTTTCTCCCACTCTTGATTCCCACCTTTTGCTTCATTCTCCCCCTCTTGAGCCCCCTCCTTTTGCCTTGGCTTTTTCTCTCCCTTTTGATCCCCCTTTCTCCCCCTCCTTGACTCTTGATCCCACCCTTTTGCCTCTTTCTCTCTCTCCCTCCCAATCCCCCCCTCCTTTTGTCTCTTCTTGGCCCCCCTCCTTTTGTCTCCCGATCCTTCCTCCTTTTTCCGCTTGTTTTTTAAATTAATAAACTATTACACACAATCGCTATATAATGTAACTATTCAGACTAACTTGTATAGGGGTGATAAATTCCTCTTAAGACATTAAAAGGTTAATTTCACGTCTGTGTTGACCTTCTCCAGAATTGCTCCTCTTCAGCTTGTTAAAGTCAGTCCTTAGGTATCACATGGATGTACTGAGGTAGGTGACTTTTGTTGGTGTATAACTCCCGTCATACACATGTTTTATTTTTCCCCGTAGCCCCTCCATCCAGAGTAAGGTGACATTCTACGCAGTAATCATTTCACGGACCTTATATGAAAAGGCAAAGGGGGGGATTTGGGGCAAACAAACTGCACCTGATGCAACAAAAGTTTTTCTCTCTCTCCTCTATATATCTGTGTTTTTTTTTTCACCTCTCTAGTGGTTTTTAGCAGCCTAAAATCATGGGGAGATGGGATTTTCTGGACATGTAATTAATTACTTATGCACCTTTTATCTGATTACTTTAGAGAACAAAGCTCTGCTGAGATTACATTCCCCAACGACTAAATCAAACATCTAAAACTATTAACATGTTTGCAAAACAAAAATCTCAAGGTTTAGGAGGTTTGTCCCTTTGAGTGTCAGGGAGGTATCCAATGTATTGCAACAAAATGCGATGTACACCTCTCTGGCACTCAGGGGGTTAAATAGATATATTTAAAGGGCTCTGTCTTGGTAACAGGTCCACATTAAATGGAGCTTTTAAACCCTTGAATTTTAAAATGTTTTGAGACCTCTCTAGCATTTAAATGCTTAAAACCCCCATGTAAACCAATTGGGTTGGCCCATATGGTGTAGTTTGTTTGTCTCCAAATGATCACACTTTTTATTTTTTATTTATTTTTTGAGGGTGCGCGTAGGTCCCATAGACATTATATATCGAGACTGGCAGGAAAGTGAACTATTATAAGTGAAAGTGCCTGCATACTTCTGCCATTTTGTGAATAACATTTCCATTAGTTTACATTAGGGGTGGGGTCTCTGGCTACTGCTGGATTACAACTCCCAGCTGGTTGAGGGTGATGGGAGTTATAATCTGGGGCTTCATATTGCCAATCCCTGAACTACTTGAATGGAGAAATCGTTGCTGGCGGTTTCCATAAGGTACACAGACCAATATGTCAGTAACTGAGGCTTTCTGGACCTCCTCAGTGATCGCTATTCCGTATTTGAATAAAATATTATGGTGCAAGCGTATTAGGACAACACCATTGCTTCAATTTTAATTAGATCCATATGATTCATTGTTCTGTCCCCATATAGTTAACCCCTTGAGTGCCAGAGAGGTATGCAACACATTGCTCTGCAATGCCTTGCGTACCTCTCTAGGACTCAAGGGGTTAAGTTTTGGTCTCCATATATGTCCCTGTGTGTTTATAATGTTTATAATGTATAATGTAAGCTAGTAATATCCATAAAAGTTAGTGGAAAAAGTAACGTCTCACAGGTTATTGGACTTTCTGAAAATGTACCTTATCAGTGGGCTGTCCTAGACCAGGGATGGACAACCTGAACCTTTCCTCTGTGGAGGACTACAGATCCCATCATCCCCAACCCATCCAGACAATGGCTGACTGCAAATGATGGGGATTATCTTCCTCCACAGCTGGGGTGCCTCAGATTTTCCCGCCTGTTATGCTTTTATCCCTTTGGATGCAACTTCTTTAGCATCCAGTGGGTTAAAAAAGTGAGTTTTTTTAATGAATATATTCTTGAGGTGATAATGTGTGATAATATGCCATTAACCATTTGAATGCCTCCCTGTGTTATTGCTGAACCTTTGGTAGCTTCATCTACACTGAAATGACTTAATATTTATAGCTACCCTATTGATTTTGTTGCCTAGTACAGATTATTTTATGATTAATGCTCATGGAGAAGTAGGTTCCCATAGAAATGGCATTTTAAACAACATACATTTTGGCACTGTGGCGACCATAGGAAATGATTAGGAAGCAGTTCATGAGGCTGATGTACTAAGGGGAACTGGATAAAATCTTGGGCAAACAAAGTGTACACCAGGGACAAACAAATTCTCAGCATCTCCATTGATGTAAATGGGGCTTTATAAACCCCACTGAATGCTAGAGGTCTCTGAGGCATTGCTTTACATTCATGGTGATACAAGCCTCATTTATATCAAAAGGTATTTTATGTGTCCCCTGTAGTGCAGATGGTTTGCCTAAGATTGATTTAAGTTCTCCTTGGTGCATTAGATACCATGAATACTTATTTGAATATTTTTTTTTCCTGCAGATTGAACTTGTTAATGGTCAGATGGGTGTGCAGAACATTACTTCACAATGTGTTACACTCCTCTGTGTTCCTTAAAAGGTTAAGTATAACTCTTGATTTACTGAAGGTGTGCTGAACTAATTTATCTGTTATTTACTGACAAAGACGGCCAATTTGGTTCATATGCATGTGAAAGGAACTGTTCTGGTCTCAGTGTGTGCTCCTGTTCACAGATCTAGTATTCCTGGCTATTGGCTTTCTACAATTCCAAGGTCTCTCCAATGTCAATATATGAAATTCAATACCAGAAGAAAGAGTCTCTGCAGATTCTCCCCAATTATAGCACTGGAATACCTTGAAACTTTGAACATATATTTGCATTAACAGTTTTTGCCTACCTTAGCTATGTGGATTTAATTAAATAAGCTGTTCCCAAAGGTGCAGACATGTGCTGCAGCCAACAAGCTGATTCAGGGGTCAGGAATCTAAAACTAGAAGTGTCTCCTTTGTCCTGGTGCTAATGTGATCCATTTCCTTTCTGCCATACAGGTACATTGGGGAGAGTATCAGAATAATTCTTCTCAGCTTTAGAAAATTGTCTAGATTGGGTCTTGTTACATCCCATGACCCATACTCCTGTCACTGGACATTGGTATAAAACATATTTTTTCTAGGGCACCACAGACATGGGGACTGGATGGGCTGGCATGGGAATCACATTATGGCTTTGCTCCCTACCCCCTGGAAACATGTCTATGGACTCCCCTGACTACAGAGTACTGAACACTAAAGAACTAGAGAGAGTGTTGCTCACTGATTGCTGTGACAGAAATTGATGTCTATGTTATGTAACAAGAAAATGTACTCCCCTCAAACTTCTAAACAATAGAAGAAACAAAAGCAGTATAATAGAGACCTACTTGCAAGCTCCAAACACAAGCTGAACCCACCTCTTCTTATACTGTGCTAAGGACTGAGACTTGGCCGTAATTGTTCTTTAGACAAGCACAGGCTTCATTTTCTCTCTCAAGTCGGTCAGCATTTCTTCCTGTAGTACAGTGGTTCCCAAGCGCTCTAATCAGGGACACCTAACAGGCCATGTCTTTCGGATTTTTGTGCTTGTGCTAAAGTGAGTTAAATTGAGATAGGTAAACTATAAAGACATGGATTCTCTAAGGAGAGGTTTGGGAGCCATTACTCCAATGTGTAAAGCTTGTGCTCTGGGGTCTTCATTTCGGCTCTATGTATTGTCCTGAAAGTGGGCTGCCCGGAAAGTGGGACATATTTAAAATACAGGACTGTCTCTGGCAATCTGGCACATGTGGTAACCCCAAACTAATGCTTGAGACTTGAATGAAACTGATTTCAGTTAATGTGGCTGCTCATGCCACCTCTCATAGACAAGAACTGAACCAGACAAATCTTGAATGGTGTTGTCTAATGTAGAAGCTCTCTTGCAAGTAAAAGCCATGAGTACAATACTGGACGTAACCCAGAGTCCCAGAACTATGTCTAGCACTCAAAGGATAAGCTTATGCACCTCAGTTCCTTTATCAACTGTAAGGGCTGGTTTTCTCATCAAAATAAATGTGTGGATGACCCTCTGGCATGCAAATGTTAACTTTCGCAGCCCAGCTCTCTTACCAGCTAACCAGGGTCAGCTTTCTGATGAAAAGAAATATCTGACAGGAGCTTCAGAATGCAGCCCTAGGCTAGATACTTAATATGCTCCCATAGGAGCAGACCCAGTAACTCATGAAGCTTACCCTTTAAATTGTAACATTATTTTATATTGCAATATATTTTGAGAGCATCATTAATAATAAAAAGGGACACAGTCACTCTTGTGAGATATCATAGGGTATTTCTAAAGGAGACCTGTACCCTGGTAATAAGTCTCTTAATTTATTTAACATGATGAATTAATTATGCATTTGTCCTTTTTACAAGAGTGAGGTCTTTATTTTTCTTTCTACTTTTTTTTACATTTAAAATCTGAATACAGACATATCACTACCTGTTTTTTTGGCCCTTTAGATCATGGGCAGGGTTCTTTCTCTGGCTGTCTTATACTGATAAAGTCCATTGACTGCGCGGAGGTCTACTTGTGAATACAAGCATCTACAGACACTATGCAAAAAAAAAAAAATAATAATAATATATATATACTTGACTGCTGTATAAAAGACCACTACCTAAAACACATCCACAGTGGTTTTTTGCACACTCGCATATAAAGCTGACCATACAATGGGCAGTATTGATTCGCTGAGTGATCAGATTGTTGGTGATTCTTTGCCCACACACAGTCACAGAACAAATCCAGGCAACCTGATTGATTTAGCTGTCTGCCTGTTTGTTTGTGTGTCAGGCCTGAGCGCAACCCGGTCACTCATCCCCAGACAAGATTCCTGTGGTCTGGTCTGTTAAAGGGATAGTAATACTTCGTTTTATCTTTATTTTATTTTGTAGGCATTAAAAAAAACATGAAGAACGATTTAAGTTTTATCTCTCAAACCTTTATGGTTTGACAGATATTCACAAACAAAATTTCCACTCCTGCCCCTTTTACCTAGTGTAAGCCATCTCTTCTCAGATGTGGAATGCAGTCCATAGACCAGATAGATAACAGAAGGGGACAATCTTCTTCCTATGAGAACAATGAAAACCATGCCCCCCTTGACAAGTTTTTCAGGTTTTTCCTTTATCTTAATTGAAAATTGTCCCTCTCTGCAATCTACTTGGGCACCTCCCTTCTGCTCTGGCTGAGCAGTGCTACATCAGTAAAAGGGGCGGGAGGGGGGATACTTTGTCATTGAATTACTCTTAAAATACAACTCTGACAGAACTGAAATAACACTCTGCAAAGTCCAAATACTATGATGATTAATTAGAGCTGCTTTTATTATTATTATTATTATTATTATTATCCCTTTAAGAACAAAGATGAAAGAACACTGATGAACACACAGACACACTGATAGATGCACATGCAGAGTCAGACAGTCACACAGACTGAGACGCATGCAGCCCGTGTCAGATGCAGACCGTCACATGCTGAAGCATACAGACAGTGATGCACGCAGGCACAGACACACACACACAGACCAGATCGACCAACCAAAGTGACCAATTTGATCTGCACAGTCTGGCTGTGCTGGCCCATGCACATGGCGATAACCATCCAGTCTGTTCATTTTTTACCAGACTGACCTTTTTCAATAAGAAATCACCCTGTGTATTTGTACTTTTAGTGAAGCAGTTTCTGGCCTCACAGTTAAACTGAATGTTCTCTGTAGGTACCCCAGAGGGAGAACTGCGATTGTTGTTTTTATTAAAATGACTGTATGATATTGCACCAGAGTGACTGTGTGATTCCTTTGCCCTCACCTTTTTTTTTTGTTTAAGAAAAAATTTATTAGCAAATAAGATGATTACAAATAAGTATAATAAAGGAATATAGGATGAAAGTTATCGTACTTGACAGCATGGTTACCGTGGTTACGTTAAGTAACTTAACAATTAGAGCGTAACAATGATGGGGGCATAAGCCCATATAGGTATCAACCTGATAAAATTCTTGACGACTGAGTATAGAGATATAAAGGCAACATAATTATACAACAAGTACAACTTATTCAAGGAAATAGTCTACTTTGGAATACTTTTCATTAGGTCAGGAAGCGGGCGTGACTGAGGGCTAGCTAATATTTTACTTGTATATCATGGAATGGCCTTAACAGAGGAGAATGGAGGAGAGGGACGGGAGGAGGGTAGATAAGAGGGTAAGTAGGTAAAGGGGGAGAAAAAAAACCTCTCTCCATGGGCAACACTCCTAGTCAGCTAGTGGTAGGGATTCACTGAGTCTGTAAGTGAACTACTATGTGCCACAGGGGTATGGAGCATGGAGCCCTCACTTTTTTTTTTTTTTTTTTTTTTTTTTTTTAAATCTGTAATTCAGGGGGAGTCATTCATTGGTCTTCTTGCTGCTGGGACTAAAACTTCTATCATCCCCAATCAGCCAATAGCTAGTTTCAGACAGCAGGAGGACTGATGGTTGATTGCCTCTGCTGTCCTTTTTTCTCCTGGGGAATACAAACTGTATCATAGGGAATACATTCCCATTTATTTAAAGGGAGTTTTAACTCATTGAAATGTAAGCGGTATCCAATGCTTTGCAATGCAGTGAGACTTTGGGAGAATATTGACTTGTACCCTCGTCACAGTTTTGCGCTAGTTCTTGTAAGTCAGGGGTTAGCAGTATGAGACCCTATTAACTGGACCACAGCTACCACCATCCTCCTGCAAATTCAACTGCAGGAGGATGGCGGATATTGTACTCCCATTGTCCACCACTGCCCTAAGTACATCAGCCTCAAAGGGGAGAAGTAGCAGGTAGGATTTACTTACTTCATTCAAAGTATATCGTGAGAGACTTGACACATTTATTTTCATTTTATTGATTCTTGTTCACACATTGCTTTATTATTGATTATTTGATATTGCTTCATGCACTTAATGATTAAAGCTTACCACGCTATGTATTATTTTAGCTTTGTACCATGCCAGCTGTTATGGTTTCTGCACATCATCTTGTTACATGTCCCAGTCAATGTGACTGACACCCTAAGATAATCCTTTTATCAGGAAATTAAGACTCTCTAAATGTTGTACTCTTATGCAATGGTTTGGTCGACCCTGGACAATTTATGTTTTGTTGATTTTCTAGTAACTCTGCATTAAGGTTTTTAGAAATAGGTCAAGTTTGTTTGTTCTCTGCAGAGGTTGTGTGAGCTCCTTTTGACTTAGAAAATCAACAAAATGTTATTTGATGGGGTGCCCATACCTTTACCTACACGCGCATTTCTTATAGCACAGAGAGTGATCAATGTGGCAGAGAATAGCCCTAATTAAAATACAGTGCAGGGGATTGGCATAGAGTATCACTTTATCACCAAAATTTAAGGGTTTATTTCTCAGGAATAATTTTACAGAAAAATGAATAGTTCAATATTTTGGCAAATTTTAAAAGAAAGCCAAAACCTAAAAATAAAATGGATTTATATAACTGTAAATATCATGTAATTAAAGCTTGCATGTGTACCAAAAATATTCAAATATAGCATCCCTAAAATAAACATTATTTTTAACAAATGCATAAATGGTGCTATTAAGATCATGTATTTAATTTTGTTTAAGCTGTTTTCATTGAGTGATAAGAGCTAGTTAGTTTATGATTGATGCTCACGGTCTTTGCATTCAGAATGGCTTTTTAACTTAATCTGTCCACTTATATCCAGACCTGAATAATCGCCTCAAGATTGCTATAGAACTTGGAGCTCCCTCTGAGTATATTTAAGACTAGATATTAGTCTTCAGAAAACAAGTGCTTTTTCAGGTAAAATAAGTGACAAATTATCGCTTGCAATGGACTACATCCTCTGCATAATTATGAATACTGTTAGACTGTACATTGGCGTTAGAGTGTCATTGTAAATCCTGTACCAGCATATGTTTACATGTTGCAAGTAGTAAGTGAGCTGTTAATGAAAATGAATATATTTTGTGAATAGTTATGCTTAAGGAGTTTTAACCCTTTGCGTGCCAGAGGGTATGCAACGCAATGCAATGCGTTGCGTACCCCTCTGGCACTCAAAGGGTTAAAAGTAAAATATATATTTTTTTAAAATACAACACACCTCGCTCATACCCCCTTTGAGTGTCAGAGGGGTACCCACATATTGATTTACAGTGTGTTGACCACCCCACTGGCACTCAAAAGGTTAACTATGAGCAGTTTGAGCAATGGGAAAAAAAAAAAAAACACCTCTCCGTTTTAAGCTGTAAATAGAACTATGCTGATCTATGTCTAAAATGCATTTTGCTATAATAGCATACTAAAACAATAGCCCGTTTTGTTTTTAACCGTTTGAGTGCCACCTCTCTGGGGCTCAATGAATTAAAAGTCAGCACTCGTGTTTATACTTTTTCTAGAAGATATCCACTCTGCTATCAGAATATTCCCGCTTAAGGGATTTGGAACCTCTCTGCTTCCTCTGGCATCCCTTAATGTGTCATTTCTAATGAGGCTCGACTTGTAAGATGCAAGGCTGGTGTTAAATAGATCATCAAGATACTTGGAATCGAGGGAATAACTATCTGACAGAAATCTGAGAGCCCATCTTGGAAACACACACTCTTTCAGTTCTTGTTCCAATTTTGTTATGGAGTCCTTTTCAGTTTAATTAGTTGGAATGGTTGTAAAGAGCATATTGTTTAAAGTATTTTCAGGTTTAACACACAATTTACTGACATAAACACATTGGAGAATTTCTGTTATATCAGTATTTTAGTTCCGGAGCCCAATTTGAGAGACGGTGGAAAAAGAGTCCTGCATGCTTGGTCTTCGGCTAACAGTCCTGATCTGTGTTGCCTTTGAGGTCTATATATAAAGATACATCAATTGAAGGACATCGGCAGAGAAAGCCGGCATTACAATCTGAAAGACAGAAGATTGTGAATCGGTTTACTCCTGTCTACTTACACAGACAAGCCAGAACTATTCTCACTGACCCACTGATTTATATGTACAAGACCCGCAGCTCTCATTTTCAGCGGGACTAATACGCCAGTAACTGTTCTAGTCCAGATCCTATTTAGAATCTCATTCACATAGACAGGAGAGGTGTAGTTTTGTGCCTCTGTTATTACCGTTTAGTTTTTATAGTATTTTGTTCGTGGGATGTATGAACTGATATTGTCAATGTTTTATTACTTGCAATAAAATATTTGATTTCTACCACCTCATATTTATTTATTAGGAGTGTATTGACTCATTTAGAGTGCTCTCCTTATTTTTAATATGTATTTTTTTTTTTTACCCTTTGACCTGACACACTTGTGACAGATAGGATAGTTGCGAGCTCACATTATCTTATTAGTTTGTTTTCTTTACTTTTCATTCTTTATATAGTTACATAGTTACATAGTAATTTAGGTTGAAAAAAGACTTGCGTCCATCCAGTTCAACCCTTTTCCTATTCCTGTTTACCATCGCTGACCCAAAAGAAGGCATCTGACTCCAAATGGCAATCAGATTTCTCCCTGGATCAACAAGCCCTAACTAAATATTAATCCCAATACTAACGTGCATAGCCCTCTATATTATGCTCTTTTAAATAAGTATCCAGGCCCCTTTTAAAGGCATCTAATGTATTTGATAGCACCACCTCCTCCGGAAGTGCATTCCATACCTTTATTGTCCTTACTGTAAAGAAACCCTTCCGCTGTTGTAGACTAAATCTCCTTTCCTCAAGTCTAAGCGGGTGGCCCCTTGTCCTGTGTACTGTTCTGTTAATGAACAGGTCTTTTGAAAGCCCTTTATATGGGCCTTGAACATATTTATATAGTGTTATCATATCCCCTCTAAGACGCCGTTTCTCTAGTGTGTACAAGTTTAACTTTTCTAGCCTCTCTTCATAACTAAAACATTCCATTCCCCTTACTAGTTTTGTAGCCCTCCTCTGCACTCTCTCTAGTTCCATAATGTCCTTCTTCAGAAAGGGCGCCCAGAATTGAACAGCATATTCTAGGTGGGGTCTTACCATGGACCTGTAAAGAGGCATAATTATATCTTCCTCCCTTGAGTCAATACCCCTTTTAATACATGCCAATATCTTATTGGCCTTTGCAGCTGCCAGCTGGCACTGCATGCTACTGCAAAGTCTATTGTCTACCATTACTCCTAAATCCTTTTCATTAGTAGATTTCCCCAGAGAAACACCATTTAAACTATATGTTGCATTTTTATTATTATACCCAAAATGCATAACTTTACACTTGTCTATATTGAATCTCATTTGCCATTTGCCTGCCCAGTTACTCAATTTGTCCAAGTCCTCTTGTAATGAAGACACATCCAGTTCAGACTTTATTACCTTACTTAATTTTGTGTCATCGGCAAACACTGATACATGGCTTCCTATGCCCTCTGGGAGGTCATTAATAAACAAATTAAAAAGAAGAGGACCCAGGACAGATCCCTGAGGCACTCCACTTATCACGTTTATCCAACTGGAGAACTTGCCATTTACTACCACTCTTTGCATTCTATCTTTCAGCCAATTTCCAATCCACTCACAAACATTTTGCCCTAGTCCTATTTCATTCAATTTGTACAGTAACCTCTTGTGTGGAACCGTATCAAATGCCTTGGCAAAGTCTAAATAGATCACGTCAACCGCCTCTCCCTCATCTATATTATTACTTACTTTTTCATAAAATGCGATCAAGTTCGTTTGACAAGACCTATCTTTCACAAAGCCATGTTGGCTATTGCTAATGATATTCCTGTTCCAGCAGAATTCTTGAATATATTCCCTTAGCAACCTTTCAAACAGCTTCCCTACCACAGATGTCAAGCTTACGGGTCTGTAATTTCCTGGCTGGGACTTTGATCCCTTTTTAAATATGGGCACCACATCTGCTTTACGCCAATCCATGGGCACCATACCAGAAATAAAAGAATCCCTGAAAATCAGATATATCGGTCTGGCCAGGGTCTGGCTTAGCTCTTTAAGTACCCATGGGTGTATACCATCTGGCCCCGGAGCTTTGTCTACCTTGACACCATTCAATTGTTTTAACACTTTTTCTTGTGTTAGCCAGTCCCATGCTTGCTGTGACTGTTCTGTAAAAGTAGTTTGCAGATTCTTGTCCAATGGGTCTTCCTTGGTAAAAACAGAAGAAAAGAAATTATTTAAAATATCTGCCTTCTCTCTGTCACCTTTGACCATCTCACCCTTTTCAGCTAACAAGGACCCAACATTATCAGACTTTAATTTTTTGCCATTAATGTATTTAAAGAATTTTTTTGGGTTGCTTTTGCTCTCCTTAGCAATATTTTTTTCATTCTCCAGTCTAGCTAATTTAATAGCCTTTTTACAGGTTTTGTTGACATTTTTGTATTCTGCAAATGCCTCTGCTGATCCCTCAGCTTTGTAATGTTTAAATGCCGCTTTCTTGTTATTTATTTCATGAATTACTTTACTCGTTAGCCACATTGGTTTCAATTTGCTTCTTTTGTATTTGTTTCCAACAGGGATAAATTTATATGTGTATTTTTGCAATGTTATTTTAAAGGCATTCCACTTACCTTCTGTGTTTTTTCCTGAAAATATTTTATCCCAGTCAACGAGACCAAGGGATGAATTAAACCTGCTAAAGTTGGCCTTTTTAAAATTCAGTGTTTTGGTGGAACTCATATCAACTTGTTTTTTTGAATTAATCTCAAACGATACCATGTTATGGTCACTATTCCCCAAGTGCTCCCTTACTTGGATGTTAGAGATAAGTTCTTCATGGTCAGTTATTACCAAATCCAGACATGCATTCCCTCTGGTTGAGGTCTGCACTAGTTGTGACAAAAAATTGTCATTCAACAAGTTCAGAAACTTGCTGCTTTTAGCAGAGTTAGCTATTCCATTTTTCCAGTCTATTTCTGGATAATTAAAATCCCCCATAATTATAGTTCTCCCTATTTGGGAAGCCTTTTCTATTTGCATTAATAGCTGTGTTTCTTCAAGGTCACCAATGTTTGGTGGTTTATAACAAATACCCACTAATATTTTCTGGGCAGTTTTATCCCCAGTGACTATTTCAACCCACAGGAATTCCACATGTTCACTACTGTCATCACATATATCTTCCCGCAATTGAGGCAATAATGCTGGTTTGATATACAGACAGACCCCACCACCTCTTTTGCTTGACCTATCTTTTCTAAATAACATGTAGCCCTCTAAATTGATTGCCCAATCATGTGTGTCATCCCACCATGTTTCTGTTATGCCTATCAAGTCATAGTTTTCAATTTCAGCTACCAGCTCCAGTTCCCCTATTTTACCAGTTAAACTTCTGGCATTTGCAAGCATATACCTTTTATTATATGTTTTATCTGTGCCTCCATATCAACACACGTGGTGTCCAGTTCTCCTTGTGAATTAGCACCTAGACTCCTCTGTTAGTATACGGGGACATTACAGGGGACAAAGCAGCAATTTTCTGAGGATGTGGATATAGTGATATGGGCTCTGTTTATCCTTACCTTGTTTCCAGTCCCAATTTACTCACCCAGTGTCTGCAGTGCTGTTTTTCTTTCTCTGCTGTGAGAAAGCAGTAGTTTATTGCCCTTTGAAATAAGACTAGCACTTAAAGGAGCAGTAAACTTTTGTTTAATGCAAATAAATAGATTATAGAGCTGTTGCTGCTGAGTAAAACAAGGTCACTCCCACCACTGTCAGTTGTTTTATTCAAAATTTATAGTAGTTCAAATAAGCAGGAAGTGAATTGTGTTTACTTCCTGATTGTTCTTGCTGACAGGAAGGGACTCTTTAGTTTCTATCACATTCTATGGAGAATTGTAATTCACCAACTTTTCTCTACATTAGAATGTAACAGAATTACTAATTGGAATTTGACCACTAGAGGGCATCTCTCAGCAGTGGGAGTACCCTTATTTTACTCAACAGAAAATGTCCTACAATATATATTTTCATAAAAAAGTTAATTGATCCTTTAAAAACCAACTGTGATTATATACCGTTTTCTGTTATAGCAGGGGTGTTCAAGATTGATCATCAAGGATCACTAGCAGGCCAGGATTTAACCCTCTGAGTGTCAGAGGGCTAGGCAACGCATTAACGAGCAATGCGTTACATACCCCTCTGGCACTTAAAGGGTCAAGTGTTAACATGATAAAGTGTAGATGAGTTAATCAGTAGCTTATTCAGTTCATTGGCTCATATGTATTCAGACAGGGAAATCCTAAATAACTGTGATTATATACCATTTTCCGTTATAGCAGGGGTGTCCAAGTTTGATCCTCAAGGGCCACTAACAGGCCAGGATTTAAGTGTTTCCATGGTGAGTTAACCAGTAGCTCATTCAATTGGTTGGACCACCTGCGTTCAATTAGGGAAATCCTTAAAGGGATAGTAATAATTAAAATGTAAAAAAAAAATATATATATATGTTGTAGGGTTTATCCACCTGAGTAAAACAAGGGTACTTCCACTGCTGACAGGTGTTTTATTCAGAAGTTATTATAGCTCAAAGTTGAATTTTTTAGGTGCAATATCACAGTGGCCTGAAATTGTACAATGGCGCTGTTGCTACACCATCCTATGGACAGCTCTGGGAGCAGTGGGAGAACACTTGTTTTTGTACTCAGGGGCATAAACCCTACAACATATTTATTTATTTATTTTTTTACGTTTTAACTATTACTATCCCTTTAAATCCTGGACTGCTGGGAAATCTTGATTTGAATTGAACTTGGACACCTCTGCGTTATGGCTTCTCTAAAATTATTTGTTTTCTTGTCTTACATATATTCTGTGGTAGCACCCATTTATGATTTGTTGATCATCTCAGAAGTGATATTCTGTTGTCTGTAAACGGAATGAGATAAGATTACAACCTTTCTGAATACAAGAGCAGTGGGTACTAATCTCAATTAATGGGCTGCTTTAGAACGTCTCTTATCACAGACACCACAAATGAAATTAGCCAAATGGTTTCTTAATAGAACAGTCTGCACATGCATTTTAGTGTTATATTTTAGGCCTCTAACATAAATGAATACTTTTTTTAGATGCTAGCTGGAAGTACGTATTTAAAGTTATATCAACCAATTTCATTTTTAGGTGTTAGTTTCTTCAAGAGAGATTTTAATTCCTCCGCAAATTATTACATCTTTATGCAGAACTTGTTTTCTTTTGCCTCTCTCTGATAGCTGCAGGCACGTGTTAGATATATTTATACATTTAGTTAGATGAATCATGTGCCACTAGAGGCTTTAGTAAAATATATACATTTTCTTGCTTGGTCATAATGAATGCATTTTTGATTTTCTTTTTATTAAAAGGTTAAGCTGTGGAGTATAATTTCCTCTTTTAACATGAAATGCATGGCTTTCTTTGTTAAGTTTAAGTGGCATATCATTTCTGTCAGTATATATTGAAACAGTGCTCAGAATGTGCCAAGTATTCTTGTACGGCTTGCAAACATAGATTACATTAGCTATTAGTAACAGTACAGTAGAAATTGATGGGTCATAACAATCGATTAGTTCACTGTTTGTCTTTTTCTATTTGTGTTTAACCCCTTGGATGCTGGAGAGGTTTTGGAGACCTCTCTAGCATTCAAGGGATTAAAGTGACAGTCAACGTCCTATTTGACTCTTTACATATTCTGCAAGTAGAGTTGGTTATACTTTTTTTTTTTTCTTTTCAGTTTAGCAGATTTTGTTTGTATTTTTATGTATCTGACAGGGAGATCCTTGTCAGTTACTGTGAAAGCAGTCATAGTGATACAATGTTAAAGGATCCCTGCAGCAGAAAAGCCTGCTTCCACTACAACAAACAGAGTGCTCAATGCTGGAAGGATATAAGATTTTAAAAAGGATCATCTTACCAAGGCAACTTATGATAATGGGGTCCTAGAGCCCTTTACAAAGCACAAATGGATTCCTCCATAGGTGCTATTGAAAACTAAAATATAGTCCTCAACCAGACAGTTTTGTTAATTCGGAAACTATTCCAAAAAAACGTGGTATTGTAAACTCCATTTCACTGTCACGGGGTATTGGGGTAAAATTGATTTTTAATAATTTCTTTCAGTGATGGAAAAGGACACAATGTTAATGTGGAACTGTCACTTTGCACTAAGTAGGGGATTTTTTAAAGCGTTTTCAACACTACCTCTGATTTTTCTCATTTTTGTTTAAACAATCATTTGATATATTTAGCTTTATTTGTCAGTGCAAGTCTGGTAGGCACGGTCACACATCCCATCCCAACTACCATTTTCTGCTGGCCTGTAGTATCAAATTTGTTTAAATTGACAAAACCATCTCAAACT
Organism: Rhinophrynus dorsalis; assembly: GCA_037306005.1. Taxonomy (NCBI): domain Eukaryota; kingdom Metazoa; phylum Chordata; class Amphibia; order Anura; family Rhinophrynidae; genus Rhinophrynus; species Rhinophrynus dorsalis. The sequence goes on from CM074718.1 coordinate 566,207,975, forward strand.
GTTGGCTGAAATAAAAAAAAAAAAATAATAAATCAGAAAGATATAGGTGATTTTGAAAGTTCTTTCAAATAATGTATTTCTCTTTTGTCCAATACAGGTTACTGGTAACTTTCAGTAGGCGATCCGCCGCTTTAAGTAGGCAGGAGCAATTCTAGAAGTGAATGCAGGGGTGGAGCCTACCTTCCCTGCTTGGCTGCAGCTAGCCAATGAGCTCCAGTAAGATTTGTTCCTTGGATGAAGATACAGGCAAGAGAACAGTTCTGCAGTAGTTTTAGCTATATTTTTAGTATCCAGGTTCTTTTTGTGGACTTTAAGCCCTGGGGGAGAAAATCTTGGGTTCAAGTTCTTTCCCCAGGAGTTGCCCACTGAGGCTTCTTCTTAATACATGGTGATCTGAAGACAGAAGATCTGTAGGAAAGGTGAGCAACCCTTTGAGTGCTGCAGGTCCACATGTCCCACAGTGTCCCTCCGCACAGGGGTTTTTCCTTTGGAGTTCCTATTGCACACTCCTCCTGTACTCATTGGGTTTATCTGTATGTATGTTGGATGTTTTGGCGCAAGTTTCGGTGGTAACGTAACCCTTTAGCTGCTGGTTTAGCATCTTTTGGGGGGGTTGTTGGCACTTTCCCTACTGGGTTCAGTGTTTATTGGGTCTAGTGACATGTTTTAGTAATGTTTGGTGCACATTTACTTCTTTATCCCAACTTTGCTAAATTTGCATGCTTTTACCGCATATTCGCCATTGCTCCATTCACTTCTGTGGGACCGTACAGTTTTGGACATATCTCTGCAACCGCTCATCATAGTGATTTCAGAGATGGCCCATTTTGTTTGTCTGCTCTTGCTCTATTATCCGGTTAATGTTTAGTGTGTGTTGGGGGGCTCAGGGGGCTTGGGGCACTGTTGGGAGTACTTTTTCTGGGAAAACTACATTTCCCATGAATGCTTGCATCACATGCTCATTTCTGATTGTCTCCCGCCGCAGCAGCCATTTTGTGCTTTCCCTGAATGAGTATCCTACGCAGGGCTTGGACTCTCCTTCTCTCCTCTGCAGATTAACCCTTCTCCTGCCAGATAAGTGCATTTTAGCGATTTCTGGGGTGAACTTTTAACCTTACACACTGTATTTGGGTGATACCTTATACTTGAACGTGTTGACACTGTGAGAATGTCTAATCCGTTAGAGCTTGGGGCCAGACCTAAGAATAAGGACGCTGGGGTCTCTGTGTCCCCTATTGCGCATTGCTCCTCTTGTCATTCAGGGTTACCTAGAGAATTCTCAGGTCATTTATGCCCAGCATGTTCTGCTGTCCCTGAGTCTCCCCCAGGGACCTCCAGCCATGCATTAGAGCCAGTTTGGGTGCAAGAGTTCAAGGCTGCTACTAGGGACCTCCGGTCTACATTGCAACTCTTTCCATCCCAGTTACAGGGGGTCATCCACTCCTGGCAGACCCCTGCTTCTGTCAAATCTTCCCTGCCGAAACCGCTGGGAGTACCTGACGTATCAGATTGCTCTAAGGAGGAACTGTTGGTGGATTCGAACTTTGAGGAATGTTCTGCTGTGTGGCTCCTCTCAGTTTTTTGGGGACCCCTTTGAGGCTGATCCTGATCCCTTGACTGAGGGCCTGATCAGGGCCATGTTAAACACCTTAGTTGAGGAGGTTTCTTCAGATCCCTCTGATGTATTTCAGGAGCCTAAGAGGCCCCATACTTGTTTTCCACCTAACCCCACTCTTGACCGCCTTTTGACTGATGAATGGAAGTCTCCGGACAGAAAACCCTCTTTTTCAAAGAAATTTGCCAAGCTTTGCTGCTTTTCTGAAGTGGCACTTGCTCAGTGGGTTCATCCCCCCAAGGTGGATGCACCTGTCTCCAGGCTTTCTAAGTCCACTGCCTTGCCAGTTGCTGATGCGTCCGCTCTGAAAGACTGGACTGACAAGAAAGTTGAGGTCTCCCTCAAGTCCATTTTTGCCACTGCTGGAACTTCCCTGCATCCAGCGTTTGCTGCGGCATGGATAAACCGGGCCATTGTGGTCTGGACTTAACAGCTCACTCTAGCTATCTGTCAAGGTGCTTCTACTTCGGATATGTTGCTGCTTCTTGCCAACATCTCTGAGGCCCAGCACTACGTATCTGCTGTCTTGTTTGATGCCATCCGTTTGGTGGCAAGGGTTTCCACCATATCTTTGGTTGCCAAACGAGCTCTTTGACTCAAGATCTGGTCTGCTGACACTGCTTCCAAGAAAGCTTTACTCTCGCTGCCTTTGCAAGGCACTTCTCTGTTTGGTTCAGATCTTAAGGATCTGATTAGTGAGGCCACAGGGGGCAAGAGTACCCTTCTGCCTGTGATCTCCAGGAAGAAGACACCTGTCAAGAGTAATCCGCTTTTTCGTTACTTCCAGACTTAGACTCATTGAAACTCGTTACACATTATGATGATTTGATTAAAATTAAAGTTCTCTACTGAAGAAAAATCAAGCACGCTGTCCGTTTTATATTCTTTGAAGAAGTGTTCTAAAAATTATGGTATTTTTAATCAGTATATTGGATGAATTAGTTGTGCCAGTAGGAAATGACAATTCCAATCAATAAATTGGATGGATAAATTGTAAGTGCAGACAAATGTGTGTATTTTACAGCAGAAATTCACATTTATAAAGTATAAATTGTTTTAACTATGTACATTTTATATGCTGTAACTGCAGTTTAGCACTTTCTGAAGCAAGTTTTAGCCAATTCATCATTTGTCTCAGCGTGTTAGAGGCAGTACAGTTGTTTGAAAGGGAAGGTTTTGCTTAAAACTGAGTTTTCTTTAAACTGTTTTAGAGAGTGGCTGATTCCACTCTCTTTCTCAAAACCATTCTGGTTTAACCCTTTGAATGCCAGAGGGGTACGCATTGCAAAGCAATGTGTTGTGTACCCCTCTGGCACTCAAAAGGTTAATAGCAGTCTTTATTTAAATTCCCTTCTGCTTTTTTCTTTGTCATTGACTCCTCCAGTCAGAAGTTTGATTGGTCACTTAACCAGACACCGCCCTGTGGAGCACCAGTAGCTATGGTAAACCTACTTTTAGTTAGACAGAATGGGGTGTTTTCTTTGTCAGCTATACTGAAGTAACTCTGATTTCACAGAATAGATATTGTTTGGAACCTTTCTAGCATTCAATGGGTTAAAACCACATTTAAATCAGTGGGAATGGTTAGTTCTCCTGTATGATGTACTTGGTTCACTTAAGAAGAACGTGACTTTTTTCTTCTAAAAACATGGCACTGAATGCTTTCACCTGGGGGGAGATGCAGTAAGGGAAAATTCTTCATCAAAGTGTGTCTGGTGATGTGTGGGGAGCACATAGGTTTAGCGACACACTTATCCATATTCATTAAGAATTATGTATGCAAGGGGAGGGGGATGAATTTAATCATTAGCATATCATGCTTTCAAACTGCTGGCAACGTGTAAGGCATCCTCTCCCTTACACATTGCCAGCAGTTCACAACCCTGAAGTTGAAGTGCATTCTTTCTGCTCCCCCACTTGTGGAGCAGAGTGGATCCGCCCTGACTTCAGCACCACAAGCAGCATTGCTCTAATGGAGGGTTAGCCAACCATGTTCCTCAAAAGCTAACAGGGCATGTTTTCAGGATATCCCATCTGGAGCACAGGAGGAGTAATTAGTGGCTCAGTCACTTTAATTGAACTACCTGTGCTTGTTCAGGGATATCTTGAAAACATGCATTGTTGGTAGCTCTTCAGGCCACTCCTGCTTCTAACCGTTTCAGTGCTATAAGGATGTGGATTGCACACCCCTGGGTCACTGAATAGGTTCCAAACAGATAAGTTGACAGAGAAGCTATATGTCTCTCCTTCTCTGCCCTTTTCTACTCACTGACCCAGCTATCCTCTGATTGGATGATTGAGGTAAACACAGGGGTCGGGGGGGGGGGAGAACAACCACTGAGAAGATCTAAGGAGAGGTGCACTAAGTGGGTTATAAAGAGGTGATAATGCGTAGATAACCTTCAGTTATATCACTTCTCCAATTCCTGTGTTATTCTGTGGAGCCTATGCACTAAGATCTCTTCCACTTCAGAATTCTTAGTGCATAGGCTCCATAGAATAACACTGTAATTGGAGAAGTGATGTCACTGGAGAAGTCTTCTCCACATAATCACCTCTTTATCACACCTTAGTGCATAACTCCCCTAGTGTAGCAAGCAGCCATGTATACATTGATTTAAAAGGCACATTTATTGTAACCATAAAACAAGCAAGAAAGAGGTAAACAATTAAACAAACAAGATAAAAAATAAATAAAAAAGGAGTAGTAGTAGTAGTAGTAGTAGTAGTAAAAAAAAATGATTGTACTGGGTATCTAGGTGATACCAAAACAGGCATAAGGAAAATGGGACAAATTAAGTCCCTAAAGTGAAAGCAGATGAGTGCAAGAAATCTAGCAGGCTGACTCTAAGGTGACTAAGTGTAGAACCAAGAGAGGTGATCGTAATTAAAAGTGGTAGACTACAGGTGGACGTATCTCCCCACAGTGATTCCATTTACAGTGTTGCCACTTAATGACTGGCACTCCGAATACAATCACAAGTATAAATATACCTCGCTTACCAGTGTTGTTAATCACAAGTATAAATATACCTCGCTTACCAGTCTTGTTCTTGAAAATGATGCGTCAGTATTAGACTGATATAATCACTGTGTCTCCTCTGCTCTCCTGGTCAGCCGTTCATGTTCCGTATCAACTGCTAGCTACTTTTTTGCTCCAACCAGTCTTCCTTATTCTGAAGTGTACGTCCCTTCTTCTTAGTCTTAGTACAATAGGTCAGTGCATTTTGAATCTATACTTAGCTCCTTTGTCAGGATCAAAAGCTTCACGATAGCTTTTACATCACTTTATTCATTCATCATTTCCTTCTACATGTAGAGCATCCCTGTAGCTGTTTCTTTTTTTTTGTCTCCTGTATTTACCTGAATCAGCTGATAGGATGATAGCCTTCTCTGCTGGTTGAGTGAATAGAGAAGGGTGGAGAAGCAATTACACACACACACCACACACACACCACACACACACCACACACACACACACACACACACACACACACACAAAATAAATAATATCTACTCTGCCATTCTCTTGGTTTGGAACCCTTTCAATGCCATAGAGGTGTGCGATCCTCATGCTTATGGCACTGAAAGGTTTAAGGGGGAAGCTGCTGTCTCTGTTCTTTAGCTGTCCTCTGGCTCCATAGAGAGCTGTAGGAAGATCCCAGCATTGCCAGCCTCGGGTTGGCAATGTTGGGTTGTGAACTCTGACAGAAAATACTGCTATTGGAGCCTGGTGCAGGTGGCACACAGCCATATTAACATATCACCACACCCACATGAATACTACAATGGATCATTAACCTGCATTTCCATATGCCATTATTGAGCAAAATCATAAACCTGTCCAAGGCATGGCAGAATCACGGTGATGTTGGTGTATTGTGGAGGATTCATGTGGTGGGAAAAGACATCTCGGTGCATACTGCCATGTATGTACATTTTAATTCAAGGTGACAGTTCCACTTTAAAATGCACCTGGTTAGAGGCAACAATATTTTCTCTGCTCCATGCAAGTTCCACTTGGGAAGGCTGGACAAAACAAGTACATGGCCTAGCTCACACTGGTTCATCAATTATACCATGTCTTATTGATGCGCTCTACCAGAATGTTGTAGGACTACAAAGGTTCTCTTTGTTCTTATTCACTCTTGTATTCCTCAACATAGAAACCAGTACTACTCCAATATGGGGTCACCTCACCACCATATATACCACTATATGTAAAACACACACACACACAGAAAGAGGAGAGCGCAGAACACGTCTAAGTGTAATACCTTTAGAACAAGTGAGTACCCTGCTTATAATAGACTGATACTTGTTGTATACAGTATATATACATCTATAACATCTCAACAGGAAACACCCTAATATACATTTCATAAAAAAAAGTCACTGCTTATTTAATCTCCACAACGGGTCCAGCCTGTTGTCAGTGGAGGTATATAGGATGTTAAGTGACTGTGTATTAGCTGTGTAAGTAGAGAACATTCTCACTAGCAATTTTTGTATGTTTTTCTTTTACATATATTTTAAATGGGTCAAGTTTATAAATGTCTATGACCTATAGTTTTGACTTTTAGCAATAATTCTTACTCATACCATGAACAGTGGTTATTATAACCCCCAGTGACGTCCTCACCCCGATTTTGGGTAGAATATTTTTAAGCTGATGCACTAAAGAATTTGAGCAATTCTCTTTCTAGCTAAACCAAATGCACTATAATCAAATATCTAATCATAATAATAGTATTATTTTATAGCGCTACTAATTTGCATGGAACAATGGAGTTAGAAGCTCTTGCCACATAGAGATTACAATCTAAGTTTTTGTGTCTCAGGCACAGGGAGGTAATGTTATTTGCCTAAGTCCACAAGTAGCTGTCACTGGAAACTGAAATAATAGATGTTATTATTACCCAATCAATGGTACTCATTTATCAACCTCATAAGGATGAAGGGCTGAGTTGACCCTGCTGGGATTCAAACCTGCAACCCTGAGGTTTGAACAGGCTCCATAGTCAGGGAATTTACCACTGAGCTATCTCACTGGCTTTACCTTGTGTCACTTACTGTCTTCTTAAGTCAGGCAGTTAGCAGAATGGGACAAATAATTCCCCAAATTCCCAGTAAAATTACACAATGTGTTGGAAACCTCATGGGGTTAACACTTTGAGTGCCAGAGAGGTATCCAGTGCATTGCGTTGGATACTTCACTGCCACTCAAGGGGTTAAAATCCCCATTTAAATCAAAGGGAATTTTTTTGCCATGTGGAACAGTTGGTTTGATCTGGAATTGCTCTATTTTGCCTTATCTACACATGTAAAGTGGGTCAATTCTGGGGCAATCCAACTGCACCATATGGGACAAATAAAAATGTCCAGTATCCCCATAGATTTAAAAGGGGATTTTAATCCTGTAATTATTATAGAGGTCGTCAGCGCACTGCTTTGCAGTGAGTTGGCAACCTCTCTAGCAATGAAGGGGTTAAAATTCCCACTTAAATCATTGTTAATTTTTTTTTGACCCCATGTTGCAGTTGGATTGAGCCAATTTTTTTCTTTGTGCCTAAGGCCCTTATTACGTGTATTTATTTTGCCATAGAAATCTGTTTGCGTAGTGTTGTCTGCCAGTTAGCTTTTCAGGACCTCATACAGGCTTAGCTGGAAACGCGTTGTTTTTTCCCACTTTATTTTTAATCTCCTTAGTAAGAGCACAAGACATTCATAGAACTTTGTTTCCACAGGAAAGAGGATTTAAACAAACATTGTATCACAGGCACTGACTGTGTATTTCATACTAACCACCATGAAGTTCAGAGCATTTAAGAGACCGAGCTGAAAAGATATGTATTCAGGAAAGCTGGGATTCACAGTTGGTGTATAATCCCTTATCCTGTCATTGGTACCCTGACTCCTGTACCCACCAAAACAAAAGGCCCTGATTTGGAAGTGCTGGGAGCAGGGGGGACAGTTTGCTTGGCAGTACATTTCCTGGCCCAAAGGCTATGTATGTCAAGGCTCAGTTTGATGCCCTTTATTCCTTCTGACACATGTGAGGTGGGTTCTGTGAAGGGGAAATCATTACCAGGGTGAGGGCAGAATCAGATCAAAAGTAAGTAATGATCAAACAAGGTAAAGGACTAGGGAGAGCAGGCTTTTCTGTGCCCTCGACACCTGCCTGAGCACTGAGGGGAATTGTCTTCAAGTGTCATGTTGAGCAATGCAGTTCTCTTTGATGTACAGTGAGGGGTGGGCTCAGATGAATTTGTGAAGATTCTTTCTTTTCCATTTACTTTGCTGGGGAGAAAATGAAATCTGTTAGGACAAGACTGGATGGGCCAATTGGTTCTTGTCTGCAGTGAAAATCTATGGACTTCTTAATCAAAAGAGGTGCAATTCTTGAGCAAACCGCCTGCATCATAGGTGGGAAAGGATCCCCATTTAACCCTTTCAATGCCAGAGGGGTACACAACTCATTCAGAACAATGGCACTGAAAGGGTTAAATACATGGGGAATTGTATTTGTCCCATGTAGTGCCAGTTGGTTTGATCCAGAATCATTCATGTATTCTTCAGTGCGTGAGGCCCTATGGGTCTTACTCATCAAGATAAAGAGGTGCAGTACTGGAGCATACTAAATGCACCATGGGGGGGGGGGGTGAAATTTAACCATCTGAGGATATGAGGAATGTGCAGTACATTGAGAAGCAATGTTTTATGTACCCTCTCTGATACCCTTTAAATCTTAGAAATGTCTTCAGCGCATAAGACATTTCTAGCGTCCGGGATGGGGTTGTTTAAGAATGTCATTGAAGAAGTCAGAAATGGAATAATACATTTACAATAATAATCTTCTTTACCAGTTATTCAATTAAGAAGTTATCTGGCATCTTAATTCTTAAAGCGGAACTACCACCCCTTGTAAACTTTGCCCCAAATAATTACCCATCTGGCGACTAGCAGCTCAGTAGCACTAGTCACCAGAATTATTACCTGGTTATTGAGAATTCCTACTGCTCCCGGACGGACAGGCAGGAAACAGTACAGACATCTTTCCATAGTGACGTCTGCGCAGTCAGTTCCTTTTGGAGCCAAACACCTCCTACAGCAGGCTGGGACTGACAGCGCAGGTGCACAGACGTCACTATGGAAAGATGTCTGCGCTGTTTCCTGGCTGTCCGTCCGGGAACAGTATAGAATTCTCAATAACCAGGTAATCATTCTGGCGACTAGCACTTTTGATGTGCAAGTTGCCAGATGGGTAATTATTTGGGGAAAAATTTACAAGGGGTAGTAGTTCCACTTTAAGAATGTTACACTTGCATAAGTCATAGGGCAAAAGGAATGTGTTAGGGACCTCATTAGTATTCATGGGATTAAAAGTCCAATTAAAGTCAAATGGAATTGTTATTTGTTCCCTATGGTGCTGCTGCTTTGCCCCTGAATTGCTGGGGCCTATCATACACTAAGCAAAAGCTTGTTTTCCATGTGCAGTTTATCACGGGGTAGTCAGTTGTCGGACCTCCAGCTGCTGTGTAATACTACTCCACTCATCCCCATTTAGAAAATGACTGTTTGTGGATTATGGGAGCGGAGTCCCCAACAGCTGGAGGTCTGACAATTGATTACATTTTGTGTAGAGCAGGGCTGTCCAAGTTTAGTCCTCAAGGACCACCAACAGTAGAGGATGTAAGGATTTCCCTGATAAAGCACAGGTGAGTTACTCGGTGGATCATTCATTTTGACTAACTCACCTGTGCTTAATCAGGGAAATCCTTACATCCTGGCTTGTTGGTGGCCCTTGAGGAATGAACTTGGACAGCCTGGTGAACAGCATTGGTGGGAAACCTGAGGTTCTCCAGCTGTTCAGTACTACAAGTCTTATCATCTTATGACTGGCTTTGGGCCTCAGGATCCCCACCCCTTGTTTAGAGATTGGCCTAGAAAAGGGGGAATCTAGCATTGCAAAAATTACCTAGATAATTCAGAGAACAGTAATCGTATATTATATTTCTTTTAACTATCAGGTCAGCGATGCATGTTGTACAACGTTCTCTGACTTACCTAATTTGTGGACAGTGCTTGAAAGCATTTCTTTAAACTTTTGTTATTTCACATAATGTTTATTTAGAACTTGTATCAATTTAACACTTTGGGTGCCAGAGCATCCCTTTCTTTAAAAAGAGACGTACCGGAAAAGATAAGATTGCATTACTGTACAGGAACCATTGCAACTCAGTTGTAATAACTGCAGCCACGTAGCATGCATTTTTCATATGTGTCCTTTTTAACTCTTTGGCTGCCAGAGAAGTATCCAACACATTAGATACCTCTCTGGCAGGCATAGGATAAAGGGATGATCTGGTTGGTTGTTTCAAAGCAATGCGTTGTGCTCCTTTCTGGTATTCAGAGGGTTAATCCTGTTTGTTGCCGTATCCTATGCACTGCACATGACCAGGGAATATGCTTTTTCTATTGTCATGTTCATTTTCATGTCATTTGTTTTTATTTATTACTGTTATTTATATTTTTTACTCATTGAATGCTTGATATGTCTAAATTGCATTGCAAAACAGTGTATTGGCGATATCTCCAGCCTCCAAGGGGGTAACCATTTCTGATCTCTCCTACTATAAATGCAATTTTGAAACTCTTTTATAGTTATTTGATCTTGTGTCTGAAGTTAACCCTTTGAGTGCCAGAGGCGTACGCCCCTCTGGTGGAAACAGAAGTCTAAGATGGAGAAGATCGTTGATTTTCTGTAACAAAGAAGTAATACCAGCTAATAATATCCCCTCACTTAAAGGGGAACTTTCAACCCAACAAGATTGAGTCTGTAGCCTTAGCTCTTTGTAGTGTCTAATGCCCCATGGTGTGTTTGTTTTTTTTTGCTTAAAAAACAATCTTATGCGTATAAAATAGAAATAAAAATAGTACCTCCTAACGTCGCTATTGGTTCACTATGTACCACGCATGTCATAAACTGTACCTTAAGGTACAGTAGTCACTCCCATGGTGCTTGTTTGTCACCTTTCCGTCCAGCCCTTGTGTACCATGTGACCAGGGGTGCGCCAAGCCTTCAGTGCGTTCAGGTCTAGGTGGTATGATATGAGCTTGTGCATGTAACGCGCTTGAATTGTATAAATAAGCAGCCTTCTTTCCATTTACCAATATTGCTTCTTGAAAGCGGACTGATCTTATACTTTCTTGCAAGTTTGCCTGTGAGGAGCAAAGCGTCACTGTTCATTTACATGTGTACCTTGCACACGTGCATGCCAATGGAAAAAAAAAAAAAAGGGAGGACTATGGGCCGTCTCTACGAGAGTGATTGACAGGGACTGGGAGAAGTGACTTATGCGCAGTACACCATCTTTGGTAAGATGGCCGCTCTCTACCTTATCGGGCAGCTTCAACAAAAGGTAGATTTCACTTGCACACATAGACTTCAATAACGTTTTACATATGTTAGAAGCATCACATAGAGGATATCTGTCAACCAAATGTAACTTACTGGAGCATGATAGTTCCGTTTTAACTTATGGCCCAAAAAAATCCTTCAAGAAATTATGGCATCAATCAGTCCTGGATGTTATGACAATGGAGGCGGGCATTACAGTTGTTAGCAAAGCCACAGGACACCAGCTCCGCCCACTGCATATGGTAATTTTAATCTTTTAAGACTAGTGGCATGTGCAACACTTTTCTAATTCGTTTCACAACACTCTGCTTGCTTCAGTCTGATAAAGCTGCCAGAAACTGTCATGGCTGCCTCCATGGACATGACATCAAGCACTGACTGAAGGTATTAGGTCTTGAACAAATTTGCAAGGGTAAAATGTGTAGAGCCATTAGGATTTTCTGATCATAGTAAGGTAAGCGTGTTTGTGCTTGTGGGTTATTATTGTGTGTCACCACAACAAAGCTCTGCTGAGATTCACATCCCCAAGTACTAAATCAAATATCTCTTAAACTATTAACTTTTTTAGAAAACAAAAAACACAATTACAGGCAGTTTAAATAGATGCAATTAATGAGACTAAAAGCTGTGTATGGAACAAGTCCACCTTAAAGGGTCAGTAATGCCCGCTTAGAAGTTGCTGCTATATTGTAGATTTAAAACAAATAAAGTATCTTGAGCAATTCCCGTCTCTCAATCCTTTATGGTTTGAGAGATATTCTCAGCTAAAGTTCCCCCCTCCCCTTTCCCTGATGTCATCTGTAAAGCTGACAGAAGGAGATCCATGTTGGCCAGCTCGAGGAGGATTTTCAGCAGAGCCGAAATATCGATATTTAAAAAGAACTACTTCATTGGAACAGTTTACAAAGTGTGCTTGCAAACCAGGCACACTTTGTAGACCATTCCATTGAAGTATTTCTTTTTAAATATCGCTATTTTGGCTCTGCTGAAGAGTTGCCGGCTGGCCCCATCACGGGATCTCCTGCTGCCAGTAGTGCGCTGACGTCAGGGAAAGTGGAGGGAGGGGGGGAAATAAAGGTTTGAGAGATGGGACTTGCTCAAGATACTTTTTTTTTTATTTTATTTAATCTATAATACAGCAGCAATGTCTAAGAGGACATTACTATTCCTTTAACCCCTTGAGGACCACAGGTTTGTACACCATATTGCTTTGCAAAATGTTAAAGTGAAACTCTCACCTCCCATAAAGTTATTGCTATCTAATATCTGGCTTCAGTAAAGCCGGTAGTTTAAAATCGGCAGTTTAACAGAGATATTAGCTTTGAAAGTCTTACCTGATGACATCACCGTTGTATCTCTGAAGGTACAGCTCCTACTAAAAGGCTGTCAATCAACTCCCCTCCTCCCATGTTGTGCCTCCATTACACTACTGATTTAAAGAAAAAGAAAAAAAAAACATTGAAGCTTAACTGGAGCCAGATATTTGGATAGCGATGACTTTATGGAAGGTGAGAGTTCCAGTTTTAGTTTGTTTGTATTGGAATTGATCTGCTTTTGCTTTTATACATATGGCTCCTTGTGAGTGTTACACTGGGCTACTGATCTGGAGCAAAACAGCTGTATCATAGGGGACAACAATTACCAAAATAGCCATAAATTTCAGTGAGGCATTTAACTCTAACTCTTACAGCTGAAGGGTTAAAAGCACCATTTAAATTGAGGAATGCTTGTCCCCTGATGTATATTAGTTGGTCAGCCCAGGAATGACTCCAGTTCTGAGCACATCAGCCTTGATGTATGTTTTCTATCCTAGGAGTCTAAAGGTGCAATTCTGGAGCAAACCAACAGCACCATAAAGGCACATGGACATTCCGTTAGATTTAAATGGGGCTTTTACCACCTGAATGCTGGAGAAATATCCTGTGCATTGCTTGGCAATTCATTGGAGATCTATAGCATTCAGGGGCTAAAGTCACCATTTGATTCAGTAGAATTTTTTATGAATGTTGATTTGTCCTCTTGGATGCAGCTGGTTGCACCTCTTTATCTTACAGAGTTGCTCCTTGGGTGCCATTTTCCTCCCTATCTATAGAAGTGCACAGGGTCACCAGCAGAAATGAAGCAGCACTAGCAAATGAAACATGACATAATTCCCTTAGCTCTGGTTTCAGCATAAGTACGTGGTAACGTGAGATAATTAACATTGGTGCAATCTCATGGAAGCGAGAATCCTCAGCATTTACAAACCATGACTAAAATCTAGGTCTCTTGTAAGCCCGTAATTCAGACGTGTATAATATGTCCCCTCTTTAATCCTATTTCTGACTGTGGGTTCATCTCATCTGGCTCTGCAGTGCATTTTATTGCCTCACTGCAGCAAAGGTAGCAGCTTGTAGTTTCCTACAGCATGTTGCTATGGGCTTCTGGATGAATAGCAGAGGGTAGGCCCGTATAGCTAGACACTAAAGCAGATGGTGATCATGTCTAGCTAACGGTGAATTCATATAGTGGAATATTCTAGACAGAGGCTTACCCCGTGTTACTGGCTGCATGCATCTGCATGATCTAAATAACAAAATGCAGCAAGAAATCCTCTCAGGGCAGTAGTTCTATGGCAAACCAACTGCACCATACTGGAGGTTAAATTAATATTCCCATATTTCACGGTTGGTGCATGTTTTCCAGAAAATGTCCTTTTTCTTTGGACAAGGAATTTGACCCTTCCCAGGTATTGTCTTTCTGCCAATGATTATGAGATGCCACTGGACTTATCTCACACGTTTGCAACAATGCAAGGGTACGTGATTGTTGGTTACTGCGGCTTCACTCCAACACTGCTATGGCTGTGACTTGTCAACTGCCAGGGAGAGTCCAGGAGTGCAGCCACTTGGTCGGAAGTTCAGTTTTTTTCACTGGGGTAAAAAGCTTTTCATTATTGCTCTCTCTGCAGGTCATATTCCAGACAACATTTTGGTGGTGATTCCCTGTCATCTTCTGGAATTTGGAAACTCACCCAAATGGTTCTCCAGGCCATAGTACATCTGTAAAATATTCTGATTGCAGCTCTCCTGACTTCTAGGTTGAACCACAGGGTTCCCCTGTTCTGCCCCAGATTAAGAGATCCCTTTAATTCTTGCTGTATACATGATGGTCATTATTTATCGGTTTCCTCCATTCCCTCTGACTCCCAGGGTTCCTAGAAAAGTTGGGAAGGATCACTCCATTCTGGCCTCTCCAGGCTTGCTTCTCAGATCTTTTCTATCAATCCACAGAGGTGTCTCTGCTTCCACACTTCCTGGGCTTCTTGTATCATCCAGGGGTTGAGCAGCTACTTCTGATGGCTTGGCTCTTGGAGCCAGCATCCTGAGGTAGTAAGTTTTTAATTTTGACATTACCGCTATACTGACGGCGTGCAACCTGATGTATTCCAACATGTACCATAGAGTGTGGTCCTGACTATACAAAACGTGTGAAGGCCAAGTGTCGTGGCCACTCTATTTCTGTCTTTATTATCTTAGCCTTTCTTCAGAATGGATATTGTTCTCCAGGCCAAAGTTCTCAGGAAAAAAGTCTATGCTGTTTAGGATCATGACTTGTTCTACCAAAGCAGGGGGTGCTTCCTGGGCCTTCAAGAATCAAGCTTCTGCAGAGCAGTTGTTCAGGGAAGCAACATTGTTGTCCCTTCACACATTTGTTAAACACTGTGTCTGGAAGGTTCTGAAGGCTGCTGTGCCCACGTAGGTATTCTTTTCATCTTTACTTCCTGTAACCTTTTTTTTTTTTTTCTTACTATGTATTGATTTATAGGTGTCCACTGAAGTTTATATTTATTTCATTTTGTCTCTGTTTGAAGTGGTCTGTTTTTGATAGTTTTTTCTCTCTCCCTGGAATCCTGGGTTATAGGTATATCCCCATGGTTCCTGGATTCCGCATTGGAAGAAAGAGTGAAGATTTTTGTGTACTTACTCATAAATAATTTTCTCATGTGGAACACGGGAGTAATGAGTTGTTTGAGCTCTGGGAAGGGGCGATCTACAGTGCAGGTGACCCCCTTTTCTGCTTCATTTCTGTTTTCGGTCTTTGCTGTTCATTAAAACTGAGTACGTCTTGTGGGGATAAAGTGATGTAGGGAGGGAGTCTTCATCTCCATAGAAACTTTGTTGGCAATTATTCTACCCTGCTAAACGGAGGACACTTTATCTATAGTTCTTGTGTTCCACATGGGCTAAAAGAAAATTATTTATCTATAAGTACTCAAAAATAATCTTATTGAGCTGTTTTTGGATAGTTCTACCATGTAACCATTGGAATTTGCATTTAGTTCATAAAGTTGAAAATACCATTTTGTGGTCCTGTGAATTAGAGTTATGTGCAGACCACGCACTTTGACTGGTTTGGGGTGTTTAAAATAATTCAAATTTTCAAAATCAACATGTTTTTGATATATATCTATATATATTTAATTTGCTAGGATGTGTTGCTCCCTGTGTGCGTAACACGCACGGGCACAGAGAGCAATGCCTCCTAACAAATTGTGCGTACACAGCGGTTGAGGGGAAAGCAGCTGTCCCCCTCCCCCGCCGCCATGTGGAGGAACATAGGAGTTGGTGGAGGGGAAAGCAGCGGCAGAACGGCACGCTGTGTGGATCACCGCAATACTGCCGCTGTCCCCCTCGCCCGCCACCATGAGGAGGAACAAACGCTTCTACATGACCTACACCCCGTCGAATGATGGGCTTTAACCTAGTATAGTATATGATATTATCAAAATAAGTACATTTTATGTATTTATGACACCATAGCTTGTTGCACATTGTAAAACTTACTTCATGTCAGACAGCGTGAAGAAGCTGTATTTGTTCAGTTAACCCCCCAAATAAATAAATAAAGCTATCCATATGTATGTAACTAAAAACTTACCCATGGTAATCATACTTAAAGGGATAGTAATACTTCGTTTTATCTTTATTTTATTTTGTAGGCATTAAAAAAACATGAAGAACGATATCTCTTAAACCATAAAGGTTTGAGAGATAAGACTTATATCATTCATGTTTTTTTAATGCCTACAAAATAAAATAAAGATAAAACGAAGTATTACTATCCCTTTAAACAGATGGCTAACAAAATATTCAAAATGTGTCCGGCCTCCAAGCCTCTAGCATTGAAAGGGTTGGGGAAAAGAAAACAAACCATGGATTCTAGAAACGTCTTCAGCATAATGCAGAAGGGTTAAATTAACTTTAGGAGTTCACTAATTCTTATTTGTAGCACACATTTGCCACATGGTGGCAGTAAATGTAAGGTTTTCAGCTGATATCACAGAAACGCTAAACAGTATTGTAGCAATGGTTTGAGACAGAAAATATAAAAAGTGTAGTCATATTTGCAGAATTTGGTTAATTGAAATAAAGTAAATGTATCCGGTTAAAATGAGAACTCACCTAATTGGCTAATTAAAAGCAATTTAAGATACTTATTTAATTTGTTATATTGGTGTAAATGTATTTTTTATGTAATGTGGAATCATTAGCATATGTTTGTTAGTAGCCTTAAAAAAAACGAATGAACTAGGGAAGTGGGGGTAAAAAAAGAATATGCTCTTCTAATTTGCTTTCTTTACCAACCTGGACAAGAGCATTAAGGCATTTTTATTCCTGCTTAAAATTGCAGTTGTCCTGCAGAGGATCATGGGAGCAAATGTTATCCACCCATAAACCAGGTGACCTGTGTAAGAAGCCTGGGGACTCGGAGTTAAGTCTCCAGAAGGGATATATATATATATATATATATATATATGTGTATATATATATATATATATATATATATATATATATATATATACACACACACACACACACGCCTAGTGTAAAAGCCCGTGTACAGGGGCCAAGGTCTGGGTAATGTTAACCCTTTGAGTGCCAGAGGGGTACGCAATGCAATGCATTGCATACCCTTCTGGCTCTCAAAAGGTTAAGAGGCTGCTACCACACTGCTCCACATGATGCAGTCTTGCATTGCCTGACTCACGAGATACAATCATGCACAGTAGAACTTCCTGAACGGCGGCCAGTCTCTACTGCGCATGACTGCATCGTGACAAACATCCTAGTGAATTATTATATAAGATATGAAAAGCATATTTTTTCTTTAGTTTTGTAGCAATCTATAACCAAAAAAAAAATTGGAATCATTCTGGGACAGCCCAACTTCATTTTAACCTTTTGAGTGCTAGAGGGGATCTAATGCATTGGATACCTCTCTTGTTCTCAAAGGTTTAAATACATGTTGCCAACATTGTCATTGATTTGAAAGGGGCTTTTAACCCCGTCACTGCTACGTAGGTCTCCCAATGCATTGCTTTGGGTTAACCCTTTGAGTGCCTCTCTGGCACTCAAAGGCTTAAATGCCCCATTTGAATTAACTTTTTGAGTGCCAGAGTGGTATCCAGTGCATTGGAAACCTTTCTGATACTCAAAGGATTAATGGACATTTATCTGTCTCTTTTCCTTTATATATAAGGTTCAGTGATACCTAACTTGTATTTTTGTTTTCATGAATAAATGGATAGGGGTAGATAGTAATTCGATTTTTCAGATCGAATGGCATATGATTAACTGGCTCTTCATAAGTGCTGTTTTTAAAGATTTTACATGTCCCTCGCTCTCTTCTGGCTCTCGCTCCCTCGCTTTCTTCTGGCTCTCGCTCCCTCGCTTTCTTCTGGCTCTCGCTCCCTCTCTCTCTTCTGGCTCTCGCTCCCTCTCTCTCTTCTGGCTCTCGCTCCCTCTCTCTCTCTTCTGGCTCTCTCTCTCTTCTGGCTCTCTCTCTCTTCTGGCTCTCACTCTGTTCTGGCTCTCGCTCCCTCTCTTCTGGCTCTCTCTCTCTTCTGGCTCTCACTCTGTTCTGGCTCTCGCTCCCTCTCTTCTGGCTCTCTCTCTCTTCTGGCTCTCACTCTGTTCTGGCTCTCGCTCCCTCTCTTCTGGTTCTCGCTCCCTTGCTCTCTTCTGGCTCTCGCTCCCGTTCTCTCTCTGGCTTTCGTTGTCTCTGGCTCTCGCTCCCACTCTCTCTCTCTCTGGCTCTCGCTGGCTCTCACTCCCGCGCTCTCTCTGGCTCTGGCTCTGGCTCCTGCTCTCTCTCTGGCTCTGGCTTCTGCTCTCTCTCTGGCTCTGGCTCCTGCTCTCTCTCTCTGGCTCCTGCTCTCTCTCTCTGGCTCTTGCTCTCTCTCTCTGGCTCTGGCTCTTGCGCTCTCTCTGGCTCTAGCTCCCACTCTGGCTCTGGCTCCCTCGCTCTCTTCTGGCTCTCGCTCCCTCGCTCTCTTTTGGCTCTCGCTCCCTCGCTCTCTTTTGGCTCTCACTCCCTCGCTCTCTTCTGGCTCTCGCTCTCTTCTGGCTCTCACTCTCTTTTGGCTCTTGCTCCCTCACTCTTTTTTGGCTCTCGCTCCCTCGCTCTCTTCTGGCTCTCGCTCCCTCACTCTCTACTGGCTCTCGTTCCCTCACTCTCTACTGGCTCTCGTTCCCTCACTCTCTACTGGCTCTCGCTCCCACTCTCTCTGGCTCTCACTCTCACGCTCTCTCTGGCTCTTGCTCCCGCTTCCTCTCTGGCTCTCCCTCCCGCTCTCTCTGGCTCTCCCTCCTGCTCTCTCTCTGGCTCTCCCTCCCGCTCTCTCTCTGGCTTTCACTCCTGCTCTCTTTCTCTGGCTTTCGCTCCTGCTCTCTCTCTGGCTTTTGCTCTTGCGCTCTCTCTGGCTCTAGCTCCCTCGCTCTCTTCTGGCTCCTAGCTCCCTCGCTCTCTTCTGGCTCTAGCTCCCTCGCTCTCTTCTGGCCCTCGCTCTCTTCTGGCCCTCGCTCTCTTCTGGCTCTCGCTCTCTTTTGGCTCTTGCTCCCTTGCTCTCTTTTGGCTCTCCCTCCCACTCTCTCTCTGGCTCTCCCTCCCGCTCTCTCTCTGGCTCTCCCTCCCGCTCTCTCTCTGGCTTTCGCTCCTGCTCTCTTTCTCTGGCTTTCTCTCCTGCTCTCTCTCTGGCTTTTGCTCTTGCGCTCTCTCTGGCTCTAGCTCCCGCTCTGGCTCTAGCTCCCTCACTCTCTTCTGGCTCTAGCTCCCTCGCTCTCTTCTGGCTCTAGCTCCCTCGCTCTCTACTGGCTCTAGCTCCCTCGCTCTCTTCTGGCTCTCGCTCCCTCGCTCTCTTTTGGCTCTCACTCTCTTTTGGCTCTTGCTCCCTCGCTCTCTTCTGGCTCTCACTCTCTTCTGGCTCTTGCTCCCTTGCTCTCTTTTGGCTCTCGCTCCCTTGCTCTCTTCTGGCTCTCACTCTCTTTTGGCTCTTGCTCCCTCACTTTCTTTTGGCTCTTGCTCCCTCGTTCTCTTCTGGCTCTCGCTCCCTCACTCTCTTCTGGCTCTCGCTCCCTCGCGGCTCTCGCTCCATTGCTCTCTTCTGGCTCTCGCTCCCTCGCGGCTCTCGCTCCCTTGCTCTCTTCTGGCTCTCGCTCCCTCGCTCTCTTCTGGCTCCCGCTCCCTCGCTCTCTATTCCCTCGCTCTCTATTCCCTCGCTCTCTATTCCCTCGCTCTCTATTCCCTCGCTCTCGCTCTCTCTGGCTCTGGCTCTCTCTGGCTCTGCCTGGCTCTCGCTCTCTCTGGCTCTCGCTCCCTCGCTCTCTCTGGCTCTCGCTCCCTCACTCTCTCTGGCTCTCGCTCCCTCGCTCTCTCTGGTTCTTGCTTTCTCGCTCTCCCTGGCTCTCGCTGTCCCTGGCTCTCGCTGTCCCTGGCTCTCGCTGTCCCTGGCTCTCTCTCCCTCGCTGTCCCTGGCTCTCGCTCCCTCGCTGTCCCTGGCTCTCGCTCCCTCGCTCTCCCTGGCTCTCGCTCCCTCGCTCTCCCTGGCTCTCGCTCCCTCGCTCTCCCTGGCTCTCGCTCCTCTGGCTCTCCCTCCCACTCTCTCTCTGACTCTCCCTCCCGCGCCATCTCTGGCTTTCGCTTCTGCTCTCTCTCTGGCTTTCGCTTCTGCTCTCTCTCTGGCTTTCGCTCCTGCTCTCTCTCTGGCTTTCGCTCCTGCTCTCTCTCTCTCTCTGGCTCCCCCTCCCGTTCTCTCTCTGGCTCTCCCTCCCGCTCTCTGGCTCTCCCTCCCGCTCTCTGGCTCTCTCTCCTGCCCTCTCTGTCTCATGCTCCTGCTCTCTCTGTCTCACGCTCCTGCTCTCTCTGTCTCACGCTCCCTCGCTCTCCCTGGCTCTCGCTCCTCTGGCTGTCCCTCCCACTCTCTCTCTGACTCTCCCTCCCGTGCCGTCTCTGGCTTTCGCTCCTGCTCTCTCTCTGGCTTTCACTCCTGCTCTCTCTCTGGCTTTCGCTCCTGCTCTCTCTCTGGCTTTCGCTCCTGCTCTCTCTCTGGCTTTCGCTCCTGCTCTCTCTCTGGCTTTCGCTCCTGCTCTCTCTCTGGCTTTCGCTCCTGCTCTCTCTCTGGCTTTCGCTCCTGCTCTCTCTCTGGCTTTCGCTCCTGCTCTCTCTCTGGCTCTCACACCCTCTCTATCTCTCTCTCTCTGGCTCCCCCTCCCGCTCTCTCTCTGGCTCCCCCTCCCACTATCTCTCTGGCTCTCTCTCCTGCTTTCTGGCTCTCTCTCCTGCTTTCTGGCTCTCTCTCCTGCTCTCTCTGTCTCACGCTCCTGCTCTCTCTGTCTCACGCTCCTGCTCTCTCTGTCTCACGCTCCTGCTCTCTCTGTCTTTCGTTCCTGCTCTTTCTCTGGCTCTCGCTCCTGCTCTCTCTCTGGCTCTCACCCCCCCTCTCTCTCTCTCTCTGGCTCTCGCTCCCTCACTGTCTTTGGCTCTCACTCTCTCTGGCGCTTGCTCCCTCGCTCTCTCTGGCGCTTGCTCCCTCGGACTCTCTGGCGCTCAGTCCCTCACTGTCTCTTGCTCTCTCTAACTCATGCACTCTCTGGCTCTCGCAGCCTCGCTCTCTCTGGCTCTCACTCTCTTCTGGCTCTCGCTCCCTCTCTCTCTCTTCTGGCTCTCGCTCCCTCGCTCTCTTCTGGCTCTCGCTCCCTCGCTCTCTTCTGGCTCTCGCTCCCTCGCTCTCTTCTGGCTCTCGCTCCCGTTCTCTCTCTGGCTCTCACTCCCTCGCTCTCTTCTGGCTCCCGCTCCCTCGCTCTCTTCTGGCTCCTGCTCCCTCGCTCTCTATTCCCTCGCTCTCTATTCCCTCGCTCTCTATTCCCTCGCTCTCTATTCCCTCGCTCTCTATTCCCTCGCTCTCTATTCCCTCGCTCTCTATTCCCTCGCTCTCTATTCCCTCGCTCTCTCTGACTCTCGCTCTGGCTCTCTCTGGCTCTGGCTCTCTCTGGCTCTGCCTGGCTCTCACTCTCTCTGGCTCTCGCTCCCTCGCTCTCTCTGGCTCTCGCTCCCTCGCTCTCTCTGGCTCTCGCTCTCTCTGGTTCGTACTCTCTCGCTCTCCCTGGCTCTCGCTGTCCCTGGCTCTCGCTTCCTCGCTGTCCCTGGCTCTCGCTCCCTGGCTCTCCCTGGCTCTCGCTCCCTGGCTCTCCCTGGCTCTCGCTCCCTCGCTCTCCCTGGCTCTCGCTCCCTCGCTCTCCCTGGCTCTCGCTCCTCTGGCTCTCCCTCCCACTCTCTCTCTGACTCTCCCTCCCGCGCCGTCTCAGGCTTTCACTTCTGCTCTCTCTCTGGCTTTCGCTTCTGCTCTCTCTCTGGCTTTCGCTTCTGCTCTCTCTCTGGCTTTCGCTCCTGCTCTCTCTCTGGCTTTCGCTCCTGCTCTCTCTCTCTCTCTCTGGCTCCCCCTCCCGTTCTCTCTCTGGCTCTCCTTCCCGCTCTCTGGCTCTCTCTCCTGCTCTCTCTGTCTCATGCTCCTGCTCTCTCTGTCTCATGCTCCTGCTCTCTCTGTCTCACGCTCCTGCTCTCTCTGTCTCACGCTCCTTCGCTCTCCCTGGCTCTCGCTCCTCTGGCTCTCCCTCCCACTCTCTCTCTGACTCTCCCTCCCGTGCCGTCTCTGGCTTTCGCTCCTGCTCTCTCTCTGGCTCTCACTCCCTTGCTCTCTTCTGGCTCTCGCTCCCTTGCTCTCTTCTGGCTCTCGCTCCCTTGCTCTCTCTGGCTCTCGCTCCCGCTCTCTTTCTGGCTCTGTCTCTGGCTCTCGCTCCCGCTCTCTCTTTGGCTCTCGCTCCCGCTCTCTCTCTCTGGCTCTCGCTCCCGCTCTCTCTCTGGCTCTCGCTCCCGCTCTCTCTCTGGCTCTCGCTCCCGCTCTCTCTCTGGCTCTCGCTCCCGCTCTCTCTCTGACTCTCGCTCCCGCTCTCTCTCTGACTCTCGCTCCCGCTCTCTCTCTGGCTCTCACTCCCGCTCTCTCTCTGACTCTCGCTCCCTCGCTCTATTCTGGCTCTCACTCTTGGTTCTTGCTCCCTCGCTCTCTTTTGGCTCTCGCTCCCTCACTCTCTTTTGGCTCTCGCTCCCTCACTCTCTTTTGGCTCTCACTCCCTCACTCTCTTTTGGCTCTCACTCCCTCACTCTCTTCTGGCTCTCACTCTCTTTTGGCTCTTGCTCCCTCGCTCTCTTTTGGCTCTTGCTCCCTCGCTCTCTTCTGGCTCTCACTCCCTCGCTCTCTTCTGGCTCTCGCTCCCTCGCTCTCTTCTGGCTCTCGCTCCCTTTCTTCTGGCTCTCGCTCCCTCACTCTCTTTTGGCTCCTGCTCTCTCTCTGGCTTTCGCTCCTGCTCTCTCTCTGGCTCTCACACCCTATCTCTCTCTCTCTGGCTCTCACACCCTATCTCTCTCTCTCTCTGGCTCCCCCTCCCGTTCTCTCTCTGGCTCTCTCTCCTGCTCTCTCTGTCTCATGCTCCTGCTCTCTCTGTCTCATGCTCCTGCTCTCTCTGTCTCATGCTCCTGCTCGCTCTGTCTCATGCTCCTGCTCGCTCTGTCTCACGCTCCTGCTCTCTTTGGCTCTCGCTCCTGTTCTCTTTGGCTCTCGCTCCTGCTCTCTCTCTGGCTTTCGCTCCTGCTCTTTCTCTGGCTCTCGCTCCTGCTCTCTCTCTGGCTCTCACACCCTCTCTCTCAGGCTCTCGCTCCCTCACTGTCTTTGGCTCTCACTCTCTCTGGCGCTCAGTCCCTCGCACTCTCTGGTGCTCGGTCCCTCGCTCTCTCTAACTCATACACTCTCGCAGCCTCGCTCTCTCTGGCTCTTGCTCTCTTCTGGCTCTCGCTCCCTCTCTCTTCTGGCTCTCGCTCTCACTCCCTTGCTCTCTTCTGGCTCTCGCTCCCTTGCTCTCTTCTGGCTCTCGCTCCCTTGCTCTCTTCTGGCTCTCGCTCCCTTGCTCTCTTCTGGCTCTCGCTCCCGCTCTCTTTCTGGCTCTCGCTCCCGCTCTCTTTCTGGCTCTCGCTCCCTCGCTCTCTCTGGCTCTCGCTCTCTCTGGCTCTCGCTCCCTTGCTCTCTCTGGCTCTCACTCCCTCTGGCTCTCCCTCCCACTCTCTCTCTGACTCTCCCTTCCTCTCTCTCTCTCTCTGACTCTCCCTCCCGCTCTCTCTCGGACTCTCCCTCCCGCTCTTTCTCTCTGACTCTCCCTCCCGCTGTCTCTCACTCTCTCTCCCGCTCTCTCTCTGACTCTCCCTCCCGCTCTCTCTCTGACTCTCCCTCCCGCTCCTTCTCTGGCTTTCGCTCCTGCTCTCTCTCTGGCTTTCGCTCCTGCTCTCTCTCTGGCTTTCGCTCCTGCTCTCTCTCTGGCTTTCGCTCCTGCTCTCTCTCTGGCTCTCGCTCCTGCTCTCTCTCTGGCTCTCGTTCCTGCTCTCTCTTTGGCTCTCACACCCTCATCTCTCTCTCTCTCTCTCTCTCTGGCTCCCCCTCCCGTTCTCTCTCTGGCTCTCCCTCCCGCTCTCTGGCTCTCTCTCCTGCTCTCTCTGTCTCATGCTCCTGCTCTCTCTGTCTCATACTCCTGCTCTCTCTGTCTCACGCTCCTGCTCTCTTTGGCTCTCGCTCCTGCTCTCTCTGGCTCTCGCTCCTGCTCTCTCTGGCCCTCGCTCCTGCTCTCTCTGGCTCTCGCTCCTGCGCTCTCTCTGGCTCTCGCTCCTGCGCTCTCTCTGGCTCTCGCTCCTGCGCTCTCTCTGGCTTTCGTTCCTGCTCTTTCTCTGGCTTTCGTTCCTGCTTTTTCTCTGGCTCTCGCTCCTGCTCTCTCTGGCTCTCGCTCCTGCGCTCTCTCTGGCTCTCGCTCCTGCGCTCTCTCTGGCTCTCGCTCCTGCGCTCTCTCTGGCTCTCGCTCCTGCGCTCTCTCTGGCTCTCGCTCCTGCGCTCTCTCTGGCTCTCGCTCCTGCGCTCTCTCTGGCTCTCGCTCCTGCTCTCTCTCTGGCTCTCGCTCCCGCTCTCTCTCTGGCTCTCGCTCCCGCTCTCTCTCTGGCTCTCGCTCCCGCTCTCTCTCTGGCTCTCGCTCCCGCTCTCTCTCTGGCTCTCGCTCCCGCTCTCTCTCTGGCTCTCGCTCCCGCTCTCTCTCTGGCTCTCGCTCCCGCTCTCTCTCTGGCTCTCGCTCCCGCTCTCTCTCTGGCTCTCGCTCCCGCTCTCTCTCTGGCTCTCGCTCCCGCTCTCTCTCTGGCTCTCGCTCCCTCGCTCTATTCTGGCTCTCACTCTTGGTTCTTGCTCCCTCGCTCTCTTTTGGCTCTCGCTCCCTCACTCTCTTTTGGCTCTCGCTCCCTCACTCTCTTTTGGCTCTCACTCCCTCACTCTCTTTTGGCTCTCACTCCCTCACTCTCTTCTGGCTCTCACTCTCTTTTGGCTCTTGCTCCCTCGCTCTCTTTTGGCTCTCGCTCCCTCGCTCTCTTCTGGCTCTCACTCCCTCGCTCTCTTCTGGCTCTCGCTCCCTCGCTCTCTTCTGGCTCTCGCTCCCTTTCTTCTGGCTCTCGCTCCCTCACTCTCTTTTGGCTCCTGCTCTCTCTCTGGCTTTCGCTCCTGCTCTCTCTCTGGCTCTCACACCCTATCTCTCTCTCTCTGGCTCTCACACCCTATCTCTCTCTCTCTGGCTCCCCCTCCCGTTCTCTCTCTGGCTCTCTCTCCTGCTCTCTGGCTCTCTCTCCTGCTCTCTCTGTCTCATGCTCCTGCTCTCTCTGTCTCATGCTCCTGCTCGCTCTGTCTCACGCTCCTGCTCTCTTTTGCTCTCGCTCCTGTTCTCTTTGGCTCTCGCTCCTGCTCTCTCTCTGGCTTTCGCTCCTGCTCTTTCTCTGGCTCTCGCTCCTGCTCTTTCTCTGGCTCTCGCTCCTGCTCTTTCTCTGGCTCTCGCTCCTGCTCTCTCTCTGGCTCTCGCTCCTGCTCTCTCTCTGGCTCTCACACCCTCTCTCTCTCTCAGGCTCTCGCTCCCTCACTGTCTTTGGCTCTCACTCTCTCTGGCGCTCAGTCCCTCGCACTCTCTGGTGCTCGGTCCCTCGCTCTCTCTAACTCATACACTCTCGCAGCCTCGCTCTCTCTGGCTCTTGCTCTCTTCTGGCTCTCGCTCCCTCTCTCTTCTGGCTCTCGCTCTCACTCCCTTGCTCTCTTCTGGCTCTCGCTCCCTTGCTCTCTTCTGGCTCTCGCTCCCTTGCTCTCTTCTGGCTCTCGCTCCCGCTCTCTTTCTGGCTCTCGCTCCCGCTCTCTTTCTGGCTCTCGCTCCCTCGCTCTCTCTGGCTCTCGCTCTCTCTGGCTCTCGCTCCCTTGCTCTCTCTGGCTCTCACTCCCTCTGGCTCTCCCTCCCACTCTCTCTCTGACTCTCCCTTCCTCTCTCTCTCTCTCTGACTCTCCCTCCCGCTCTCTCTCTGACTCTCCCTCCCGCTCTTTCTCTCTGATTCTCCCTCCCGCTGTCTCTGACTCTCTCTCCCGCTCTCTCTCTGACTCTCCCTCCCGCTCTCTCTCTGACTCTCCCTCCCGCTCCTTCTCTGGCTTTCGCTCCTGCTCTCTCTCTGGCTTTCGCTCCTGCTCTCTCTCTGGCTTTCGCTCCTGCTCTCTCTCTGGCTCTCGCTCCTGCTCTCTCTCTGGCTCTCGTTCCTGCTCTCTCTTTGGCTCTCACACCCTCATCTCTCTCTCTCTCTCTGGCTCCCCCTCCCGTTCTCTCTCTGGCTCTCCCTCCCGCTCTCTGGCTCTCTCTCCTGCTCTCTCTGTCTCATGCTCCTGCTCTCTCTGTCTCATACTCCTGCTCTCTCTGTCTCACGCTCCTGCTCTCTTTGGCTCTCGCTCCTGCTCTCTTTGGCTCTCGCTCCTGCTCTCTTTGGCTCTCGCTCCTGCTCTCTTTGGCTCTCGCTCCTGCTCTCTCTGGCTCTCGCTCCTGCGCTCTCTCTGGCTTTCGTTCCTGCTCTTTCTCTGGCTTTCGTTCCTGCTTTTTCTCTGGCTCTCGCTCCTGCTCTCTCTGGCTCTCGCTCCTGCGCTCTCTCTGGCTCTCGCTCCTGCGCTCTCTCTGGCTCTCGCTCCTGCGCTCTCTCTGGCTCTCGCTCCTGCGCTCTCTCTGGCTCTCGCTCCTGCTCTCTTTGGCTCTCGCTCCTGCTCTCTCTCTGGCTCTCGCTCCTGCGCTCTCTCTGGCTCTCGCTCCTGCGCTCTCTCTGGCTCTCGCTCCTGCGCTCTCTCTGGCTCTCGCTCCTGCGCTCTCTCTGGCTCTCGCTCCTGCGCTCTCTCTGGCTCTCGCTCCTGCGCTCTCTCTGGCTCTCGCTCCTGCGCTCTCTCTGGCTCTCGCTCCTGCGCTCTCTCTGGCTCTCGCTCCTGCGCTCTCTCTGGCTTTCGTTCCTGCTTTTTCTCTGGCTCTCGCTCCTACTCTCTCTGGCTCTCACACCCTCTCTCTCTCTCTCTCTCAGGCTCTCGCTCCCTCACTGTCTTTGGCTCTCGCTCTCTCTGGCGCTCAGTCCCTCGCTCTCTCTGGTGCTCGGTCCCTCGCTCTCTCTAACTCATGCACTCTCGCAGCCTCGCTCTCTCTGGCTCTTGCTCTCTTCTGGCTCTCGCTCCCTCTCTGTCTTCTGGCTCTCGCTCCCTCTCTCTCTTCTGGCTCTCGCTCCCTTGCTCTCTTCTAGCTCTCGCTCCCTTGCTCTCTTCTGGCTCTCTCTCCCTTGCTCTCTTCTGGCTCTCGCTCCCGCTCTCTTTCTGGCTCTCGCTCCCGCTCTCTTTCTGGCTCTCGCTCTCTCTCTGGCTCTCGCTCTCTTCTGGCTCTCGCTCTCTTTTGGCTCTCGCTCCCTCGCTCTCTTTTGGCTCTCGCTCCCTCGCTCTCTTCTGGCTCTTGCTCCCTTTCTTCTGGCTCCCGCTCCCTCGCTCTCTTTTGGCTCCTGCTCCCTCGCTGTCTTTTGGCTCCCGCTCCCTCACTCTCTTCTGGCTTTCGCTCCCTCGCTCTCTACTGGCTCGCACTACATTGCTCCCGCTCTCTCTCGCTTTCACTCTCGCTCCCGTGCTCTCTCTGGCTCTCGCTCCCGTGCTCTCTCTGGCTCTCGCTCCCGTGCTGTCTCTGGCTCTCGCTCCCGTGCTGTCTCTGGCTCTCGCTCCCGTGCTCTCTCTGGCTCTCGCTCCCGTGCTCTCTCTGGCTCTCACTCCCGCGCTCTCTTTGGCTCTCGCTCCTGCTCTCTCTCTGGCTCTCGCTCTCTCTCTGGCTCTCGCTCCCATGCTCTCTCTGGCTCTCACTCCCTTGCTCTCTCTGGCTCTCATTCCCTCTGGCTCTCATTCCCTCTGGCTCTCCCTCCCGCTCTCTCCCTCTGACTCTCCCTCCTGCTCTCTCTCTGGCTCCCCCTCCCGCTCTCTCTCTGGCTCCCCCTCCCGCTCTCTCTCTGGCTCTCGCTCCTGCTTTCTCTCTGGCTCTCGCTCCTGCTTTCTCTCTGGCTCTCGCTCCTGCTCTCTCTCTGGCTCTCACACCCTCTCTCTCTCTGGCTCTCACACCCTCTCTCTCTCTGGCTCTCACACCCTCTCTCTTTCTGGCTCTCCCTCCTGCTCTCTGGCTCTCCCTCCTGCTCTCTGGCTGTCGTTCCTGCTCTCTGTGGCTCTCGCTCCTGCTCGCTCTCGCTCCTGCTCTCTCTCTGGCTTTCACACCCTCTCTCTCTCTGTCTCTCGCTCCCTCTCTCTCTTTCCCTCTGGCTCTCGCTCCCTCACTGTCTTTGACTCTCGCTCTTTCTGGCGCTTGCTCCCTCGCTCTCTCTGGCACTTGCTCCCTCGCTCTCTGGTGCTTGCTCCCTCTCTCTCTCTGGCGATTGCTCCCTCACAGTCTCTGGCGCTCAGTCCCTCCCTCTCTCTGGCTGTTGCTCCCTCCCTCTCTCTGGCTGTCGCTCCCTCCCTCTCTCTGGCTCTCGCTCCCTCTTTCTCTCTGGCTCTCGCTCCCTCTTTCTCTCTGGCTCTCGCTCCCTCTTTCTCTCTGGCTCTCGCTCCCTCTTTCTCTCTGGCTCTCGCTCCCTCTTTCTCTCTGGCTCTAGCTCCCTCTTCCTCTCTGGCTCTCGCTCCCTCTTCCTCTCTGGCTCTCGCTCCCTCTCTCTCTCTAGCTTTTGCTCTCTCACTCTCTCTGGCCCTCGCTCCCTCTGGCCCTCGCTCTCTCTGGTGTTTGCTCCCTTGCTCTCTCTGGCACTTGCTCCCTCGCTCTCTCTGTTGCTCTCTCCCTTGCTCTCTCTGGCGCTCGCTCCCTCGCTCTCTCTGGCTGTCACTCCCCTCGCTGTCATGGACCCGTGCCCTCCCTCACTCTCATTGACCCGCGCCCTCCCTCGCTCTCATTGACCCGCGCCCTCCCTCGCTCTCATTGACCCGCGCCCTCCCTCGCTCTATTGCACCCTCCCTCTCTTGTACTCGCCTTCGCTTGCACCGTCCTTCGCTATCTTGTTCCCATGCCCTCCTTTCTCTCTTGCGCCCATGCCCTCCCTCACTCTCTTGCGCCCATGCCCTCCCTCACTCTTTTGCACCCTCACCCCCCTCCCTGGCCCTCCCTCGTTTCCTAGTTCCAGCACCCTTCCTTGCCCCTGCGCCCTCTCTCTCTTGTGCCCACACTCTACTTTGACGTCTTGTGCCCCCTGCCCTCCCTCTTTGTATTGTGCCCTCCCTTGCTCTCTTGTGCCCGGTTCCTCTATTTCTCCCGTGCCCTCCCTCACTCTCTTGTGCCCTCCCTTGCTCTTGTGCTTTGCCCTGCTTCACTCTTGCGTTTGCGCTCCCTTGTGGTCCCACTCTCCCTTATGCCCTCTCATTTGCACCCAGGCCTTCCCTCGCTCACTTGCGCCCCGGCCACCCATACACGGAAGTGCATGGAAGCACTCTCCCCTCCTCTCGCTTTCTCCACCCTGCACAGAAGCTCTCTCCATGCTCAAGAGCCATCACCTCTCTCTGTCCCTCGCTTCCTCCTCTTTCTTTGCTCTTCTCTGCCACTCTCTGCTCCCCCCCCCCAAGCGCGCACACACACTCCATGTTTCAGGCCTCTTGATCCATTGCTTGAAAGTGTTTTGGGAATCCTAATGGAAAGTTGGTATGAAGAAAGCAGATCTTTTTATTGGAATTTCCACTCTTTTGAAAGAGAGAACTGAAAAGGCAACCGTTGGAACATTTTCAGCAATTACAATATTTTTCTTAAATCATACTATTGATTTCTCTTCAGTTAATATAATTCTAGGGCATATTTTCTAATGAAAATTGTTCATTACAGGTCACCCTCTCTGGAATTGCCCTTAATTAGGAAAAGTTACACACACAGGAAAGTAAAATCAAAGAACATAATTATAATCTGGTATTGAAAAGCAATATTACATTTCTCTGACTGTATTTTATACTGAGACCACTAAGCCAGAATCAGCGTTAACTCTTAAAAATGTCCAGGCCTGAAATGAATAAAGGAAAATCTCAAGTGAATAGCATGGGGGCCTCGAAGTTCTGTCAGAGGGAGTGTAGACTGTTCTAAAAAGTCTTTGGGGCAGTTTGAATGAAGACATATAAGAAATGACAAGCTGTTTTGTGGTTCAGGATTGAACTTTAAAAACTTTGAACATCCGATTGTGAAGCTATGAGCTGTGAACCCTTCTGGCACTTAGTGGGTTAAATGCAGGGAACATTTAACCCTTTGAGTGCCAGATGTGTACACAATAGGTAATTGTGTGTTTGAGCCTAATTCAGTTAGCTAAAAAGTACAGTTCTAGAGCAAACCAGTTTCACCAAAGGGGGAAAATGAAAATCTATCCTATATAATAAAACGCTAACGATGTTTGTCAGAAGCCATTGCACGCAGTAGAGACTGCCCGCATTCAGGCATTCTCTACTGCGCATGACTGCATCTCATGGAGCAGTGAGGAAGCGTCAGTACGCAGAGCAGGCCTGGAGCAGTGAGGCAGCGTCAGCACACACAGCAGGAATTGAGCAGTGAGGCAGCATCAGTACACAGAGCAGGACGGGGCAGTGAGGTAGGGGCAGTACACAGAGCAGGCCCGGAGCAGTGAGGCAGCGTCAGTACACACAGCAGGAATGGAGCAGTGAGGCAGCATCAGTACATAGAGCAGGACCGGAACAGCGAGTCAGCGTCCGTATGCAGAGCAGGACTGGAGCAGTGAGGCAGCGTCAGTACATAGAGCAGGACCGGAACAGTGAGGTAGCGGCAGTACGCAGAGCAGGACCAGAGCAGTGAGGCAACGTCAGTACACAGAGAAGGACCTGAACAGTGAGGTAGCAGCAGTAGGCAGAGCAGGACCAGAGCAGTGAGGTAGCGGCAGTACGCAGAGCAGGACCGGAGCAGTGAGGTAGCGGCAGTACACAGAGCAGGACCGGAGCAGTGAGGCAGCGTCAGTATGCAGAGCAGGCCCGGAGAAGTGAGGCAGCGTCAGTACGCAGAGCAGGCCCGGAACAGTGAGGCAGCGTCAGTACACACAGTAGGAATGGAGCAGCGAGGCAGCATCAGTACACAGAGCAGGACCGGAGCAGTGAGGCAGCGTCAGTACATAGAGCAGGACCAGATCAGTGAGTCAGCGTCCGTATGCAGAGCAGGACTGGAGCAGTGAGGCAGCGTCAGTACATAGAGCAGGACCGGAGCAGTGAGGTAGCGGCAGTACGCAGAGCAGGACCAGAGCAGTGAGGCAACGTCAGTACACAGAGCAGGACCTGAGCAGTGAGGTAGCGGCAGTAGGCAGAGCAGGACCAGAGCAGTGAGGTAGCGGCAGTACGCAGAGCAGGACCAGAGCAGTGAGGCAACGTCAGTACACAGAGAAGGACCTGAACAGTGAGGTAGCGGCAGTAGGCAGAGCAGGACCAGAGCAGTGAGGTAGCGGCAGTACGCAGAGCAGGACCGGAGCAGTGAGGTAGCGGCAGTACACAGAGCAGGACCGGAGCAGTGAGGCAGCGTCAGTATGCAGAGCAGGCCCGGAGAAGTGAGGCAGCGTCAGTACGCAGAGCAGGCCCGGAACAGTGAGGCAGCGTCAGTACACACAGTAGGAATGGAGCAGAGAAGCAGCATCAGTACACAGAGCAGGACCGGAGCAGTGAGGCAGCGTCAGTACATAGAGCAGGACCAGAGCAGTGAGTCAGCGTCCGTATGCAGAGCAGGACTGGATCAGTGAGGCAGCATCAGTACATAGAGCAGGACCGGAGCAGTGAGGTAGCGGCAGTACGCAGAGCAGGACCAGAGCAGTGAGGCAACGTCAGTACACAGAGCAGGACCTGAGCAGTGAGGTAGCGGCAGTAGGCAGTGCAGGACCGGAGCAGTGAGGTAGCGGCAGTAGGCAGAGCAGGACCGGAGCAGTGAGGTAGCGGCAGTAGGCAGAGCAGGACCGGAGCAGTGAGGTAGCGGCAGTAGGCAGAGCAGGCCCGGAACAGTAAGGTAGCGGCAGTAGGCAGAGCAGGACTGGAGCAGTGAGGTAGTGGCAGTAGGCAGAGCAGGACCGGAGCAGTGAGACATCACCCGGACCTTGGACTGTGTAAACGCAATTTGTTATGCACAGTTATTATTTGTTTGCTGAATTGAACAGACTGAAACAATAAAACAGAAAATGAGGCATTTGCATATGGTTGGGCACACTTAAAGAAGCAGTAAATATTTTTTAATGAAGACATATATATATATATATATATATATATATATATATATATATATATATATATATATATATATATATATATATATATATAGTAGGGCTTTTTCTGTTGAATAAAATAATGGTACTCCCACTGCAGAGAGATGCCTTCTAATTCCAATTAGTTATTCTGTTTGAGAGGAAAGTTGCTGGTAAAGAGTTCTCTGTAGAATATGATAGAAACTGCTGAGTCATGTGGTGAGTTAGAATTATCAGGAAGTAAATGCACTGCAATTCACTTCCCGATCTTTTGAACTGTTATCACTTTTGAATAAAACTGACAGCTTTGAGATGCCCTTGTTTTACTCAAGAGGAAAACCTCTATGACATGTAAGTTTTCGTAAATACAAATTTACTGCTCCTCTAAAGTTGATTCACCAGTGTTATTTGTTTGTAATGTTTCAAAATCTAATTGACTTTTTAGGCCTTAAAGTGGAACTTTCACCCCATTTAAACTTAAAGTAGATAGAATCCTCAGCTGCAGTGTTATACAATTCTGTTAGGGTTTTTCTTTTCTTCTTCAAATCATCATCTACATAGAGATGTAATCGACATTTAACCTTGTGACATATGAAGGTAACAAGCTGTACTTATCAAGCTGGCTTATCAGTTCTTTCCTCTGTGCAGAAACCATCCAAAGTATAGCTCTGACCTGGTTCACTCTCTTCGCTTTGCGAATCCATGTGAAAGAGTGAGAGGAAAAAAAAAAAGCAAGGGGTCAGTATTTTCAACACCCATTAACACATATATCAAGGGAGAGTGATGCCAGTCAACAGCAATGTCAGAAACATGGCCTCTCTCTCCCTATATCACTCAGCCGGTTACAGAGGTATTATGTTTACACTGGCCATGATTGAATATTCATTATACTCTATTTATTCTAAAGGATTTGGTATGAGGCCTTGATTGGTTGTGAAAAGTTTGTATGTGAAAGTTCTGCTTTAATCTAAGTTATGTGGTGACAATTCCATAGCTTAATAGATTCCGTGACTTTTGAAAACTCTAAGGTTGTTGAGCTGACACTGAACAACCATGGGCTTCTCTAAACAGCTGACTGAGATCACTTAATAAAGATAATTGACTCTTACAAAGCAGTGGAAGGCTATAAACAGATATCAAAACATCCTGGACTCTGTTTCCACTATCCAAGTTGTCATGAAATGGAAAGCAAGGGGAATTAAGTCAAGTTGAGCTCTGGAAGACCAAGAAAAATCTCAGAACTGCTCATAGACTGGTTAGGAATGCAACACAAAACCCCCATAGCACTGCAAAAGACCTGCAGTAAAGTTTAGTTGGCACAGGAGTAGTGGTGCATCAGTCCACTGTGCAGCAGTGCTTGGTCCGCATGGGAGAGTCATCAGAAGATAACCATCCCTGCAAGCTCAACACAAGAATCAACATCTAAAGTATGCAACACAAAGCTTTGATAGGACAGAAGCATTTTGGAACCAAGTGCTGCTGTCGGATGAAGTTAAAACTGAACTCTTTGGCTACAATCGCCAACTGTAAGTTTGAAAGAAAAAAAAAAAAATCTGAGGAAAAGATCACTTTGACACTGCTGAGCATGGTGGAAGCATCTATTATGCTTTGGGCTTGTGTAGCAGCCAGTAGTACAGGAAATATTGTGCAGAGTAGACCATCAACAAATCCTGAAAGCTAAAGTCCCACAACTGGTAAAGAAACTGAAGCTGAAAAGAGGTTGTATATTACAAGACAATTATCAAAAACATACCTCAAAATCAGCCATGAAATACATCAAGAAACAAAGCCTTAAAGTTTTGGAATGGCCTTCACATTCCCTAGAACTGAATTAAAAGACTGTGGGTAGATCTCAAACATGCAGTGCATGCA
This sequence comes from Rhinophrynus dorsalis, assembly GCA_037306005.1. Lineage (NCBI taxonomy): Eukaryota > Metazoa > Chordata > Amphibia > Anura > Rhinophrynidae > Rhinophrynus > Rhinophrynus dorsalis. Next base: position 566,241,826 of record CM074718.1, read on the forward strand.
AGACAACCTAAGACTATTTCTGTACCAGAAACATTCTGTAAGGAAGAGTGGGAAAAAATCCCTTATGCAAAAATAGAAAGACTGTTAGCTGTTGAAGGCTGGGATTTCTGCCAAAGTGGGGTGTTACTAAGTACTGACAGGTAGGGTGCCCACATTTTTACATATGCATAATTTTCTGTATTTTGTGTGTGTGTTAAATTCAGAAAATAAATAGTACAAAAGTAATAAAATCTGCAGAAATGTGTCAAATTTGTTCGTTGCAGATGTTGTGTTAACTTATTTTCACTTAGAAAAGCAACAATCCATTGGATACAACCGTATAAGTCAATGGGAATTTGTGGAATTTCCATTTTAGTCTTGCGGTATAGTTGTTTGTTCCAGAAAAGCATCTGTCTAGCTTGGTGAATAAGGCCCTTTGTGTTTATTGAGGAAAGCACGTTAATGTTGTATACATGTTTCATAAGCAAGCATAAATGGCACATATTGGATGGGAGATGATTTCTACTGCTTATCTGTATATGTGTGTGAAACATATAAATACACAATACATGTATATAGCGAGTAAGCATGTTTTGTATGACTACTTGTCATTCGAACAGTGACATTTTTCAAAAGGAATACAAATTATTTTACGTATGTCACTCTTCTTCACTTGACATCAGAAAGCCGATCCGGATTGATAGCGATGAGGGGAAATATTGAATCGGTATAAGGCAAAAACTGCCCTTCTTCGTCAAGGGGGCAGGGTTTTCTTTATACTGATTGCCCCTTGTTGTGATCTGTCCGGTCTGCTGACCGGATTTCAGATTTGAGGAGAGGCTGCTTGTCTTATGTAAAAGGGGAGGCAGGGGGAAACTTTATAATATAAATCCACATGAACTAGACCAGTTAGAGCATTGTCATAAAGCTCTGCGCTGTTGTCCAAGTATAAGAAATGAACAAACCTTATTTTATCATGAGACATTACAATCCCTTTAAATACTGTCATTGCAACATTTTACATCCCAATCCGTATTCTTCTACGTTTTGCCATATGTATAATATAGTTTAGAGATGCACCGATACCCCTTTTTATAAGACCGAGTACGAGTACCGATACTTTTTTCAAGTACTCGCCGATACCAATTACCAATACTTTTTTTTGCGGTCATTTGCCAGTTTTCCAGGTACTTAAAGCGCATATATAATATATATAATATATATGCTTCATTCTCCCCCTCTTGAGCTCCCTCCTTATGCCTTGGCTTTTTCTCTCCCTTTTGACCCCCCTTTGTCCCCCTCCTTGACTCTTGATCCCACTCTTTTGCCTCTCTCTTGCTCTCTCCTGATCCCCCCTCCTTTTTGCCTCTTCTTAGTCCCCCTCCTTTTGTCTCCTGATCTTTACTCCTTTTGCCTTTTTTTTTTTTTTTTTTTTTTTTTTCCTTTTTCTTAGTCCCTTTTTCTCCCTCTTGGCACCCCTATCTGCCTCTTTCACCACCTGCTCAAATGTCCCATCTAGCCTCCCTTACCCTCCTCTGCAGGGTGCTTGCTGTTCTCTTGCGAGCCCCAGCAGAAGTCAGCGTCAGAGCGTTTCCATGGTAACCCGCGGCAACGCTCAGACGCTACAGGAGGGAGAGAGGCAACCGGGGAGCATTGTGAGCAGCTCCCCGGGCTCCCTCACTGCAGCACCGACCCTGACACAGGGTATTGGTGCTGGCATCGGCCGCATTTGCGCGAGTACAAGTACTCGCGCAAATGCTGGTATCGGCACTGATACCAGTATGGGTATCGGTGCAGCCCTAAAATAGTTGCATGGAAAAAACACTACTTTTAATTCACTCTATATTTTACATGTAGAGGGCTTTATTGACTTGTACACAATTGTAAAGTTTTGTAAATGGCAGTATCCTTAAATTTTTTTTCTACTTGAAAAAACAGACTTTATTAGCAGTATGAACGGAAGATCATAGTAAATTGTGAATGATTTTTCTCTGTTACGACTGTGTTCACACTCCAAGATTGTTTGCAGTTCTAGTGAGTGTGGCTATCAAGCGCCTTTTTTTAAATAAACTTAGCGAATGTGCCAGATGAATAAAAGGAAGTAGTTTTTGTGTTGTCCAATCAGCAGATGTCAGTCACTTTTTTCATTACTCCCTTATTCATATTTTATGATTAATACTGTATAGTGCCGTGCACAATCGCTAAAATGCACATCCTTACAGGATATTTTTGCCTGTGTAGACATTTTGTATACTCTCTTTGAACATGATATTAAACCTAATTTCCTGGGCTAACCTTTGGGCTCTTCAAGTGCTTCACAATTTGTTCTTTGCCACTCTGACATTCAAAGGGTTAATTTACAGAACCAAAATAAAATTGCACTATAGTCAAGTACAAAAATTCCCAATGATTTAGATTACTCCTCTGTGCTTTGGTGTATTCAGGGAGCTAAAAGCCCTATTTAAATCAGTGGGAATTTTGGAAATTTATATTTTTATTGTTTTTATAGTTTGCTCCAGCATTACAACTTTTCTTGTGAAAATACATAATGTACATTAGGGTTATGACTACAACTCTGTTCATCCTCAGGGAAACATGGTGCATTTAAAGGAAAACTAACTCTTAAAGCGGAACTATCACTGATATAAAGTGCCCCCCAATTAATTTTTATTATAGCAGTAAGCATTGAAATACTTTTATAATCCTTATTAAGTGCTGGATTTATTTATAAATCGAAGTTCCTAGGAGACTCATCGCCAGAGGACAGCACAGACATCTTGCTGAAAATGATCTGTACGCCTACAAGGTCCATCCCTGTCTCCTTACTGATTGGCATATAACCTAAGGGGAGTTGCATTATATCCCACAATACAGAGAGGGACGGGCAGTGCAGACGCACAGATCCTTCTTCGGCAAGATGTCTGTGCTGTTTGGTGGCGAGTCTCCCTAAATAATGCCGGCACTTAATAAGGATTATGAAAGAATTTCAGTTCTTACCAGTATAGAAAAAAAATAATTGGAGGTCACATATATCAGTGATGGTTCCAAACTTTATTTCTTTAAACGTTATATTTTTGGTTCCTGAGGCCTAATGTATAGTCTTTGATATGACCTGTGGAGGCATCCTCTTTTATTTATGTATGTATTTTTTTTGTAATGGAACCTAGGACCCTATTAGAAATCTTGATAGGTGTTACAGAAGTGATAGCCCAGTGATATGATACCAGCTGCCTTTGGCTCTTTTGCTTATTACAAGCTCCACAGACAAAATCAAACATTCTGTGTCTTGTAGAGTATAGTCTACACATTGAAAAGCAAGGCTGGGTTTGGATTTTAGGAATGTAGAATTAAATATTTGATTTCTTAAATTTGATATTTTTGGAAACCCCTCTGGCATGCAAGGGATGGTGGTGCAGTGGAATACTTCACTTTCAATTAGAACCAATGACCCTGAGAAATGGACAGCTGTATTACAATCTATCTTGCAATTAATGTTAAAAGTTTCATCTTAATCTATTGGAATATGTGTTTGTTACCATACAGCATGATCGGTTTGTCTCAGAATAGCTTCCATTCTTAGTACATCAGTCTCAGTATAATTCTTTGTAATACTCTGGGTGATTTAGTTTCACTTATTAAAGGGATATTAATACTTATTTTTAAGTGTACTCCATATTGTAGACCAAAAAAAAGATGAAAAATGATGTAAGGCTTATCTCTCAAATCTTTATAGTTTGAGATATATGCCTCGCTAAAGTTACCTAAAGGCATATCTCTCAAACTATAAAGATTTGAGAGATAAGTCTTACATAATTTTTCATAGTTTTTTTTAGGTCTACAATATGGAGTATACTTAAAAATAAGAATTACTATACCTTTAAAGTATTTTGGTGTTCAAGAGAACTCTCAGGCTGTATGGCAGGATCTTCCCTTAATATTATGTGACATCTGTCTGAAATTAGGAGTTTGATTGTATTCTCTAAAGATGCACCGATACCAATTTTTTAAGACCGAGTACAAGTACCGATACTTTTTTCAAGTACTCACCGATACCAATTACCGATACCTTTTTTTGCGGTCATTTGCCAGTTTTCTAAGTACCTACATGTTTTAGGTACTTGGAAAACTGGCAAATGACCGCAAAAAAAAAGTATTGTTAATTTGTATTGGTGAGTACTTGAAAAATATTATAATTATATATATATATATATATATATATACACACATACACACACACACACACCACCTCTTGATTCTCCCTTTTTGACTCTTTCTCCCACCTTTTGCTTCATTCTACCCCCTTGAGCCCCCTTCTTTTGTCTTGGCTTTTGATCCCCCTTTCTCCCACTCCTCCTTGACTCACCTTTTTGCCTCTCTCCCCCTCCTGATCACCCCTCCTTTTGCCTCTTCTTGGCCCCCCTCTTTGGTCTCCTGATCCTTCCTCCTTCTGACTTTTTCTCCCTCTTCACCCCACTGTCTGCCTTTTTCACCACCCCCTGCCCCATCCTGCCTCCTTAACTCTCCTCTGCCGGGTGCTCGCGTGCCCCGGCAGAGGTCAGCGTCGGAGCGTTGCCATGGTAACCCGCGGCAATGCTCCGACGCTGTAGGAGTGAGAGAGGTGACCGGGGAGCATTGTGAGCAGCTCCCCAGGCTCCCTCTCTGCAGCACCGACCCTGACACAGGGTATCGGTGCTGGCATCGGCCGCATTTACGCGAGTACAAGTACTCGCGCAAATGCTGGTATCGGCACCGATACCGATTCCAGTATCGGTATCGGTGCAACCCTAGTATTCTCAGAACTGTAAGTAATATAAAAACCTGCTATTGTGCATGATGTTTAGCACATCCACAGCTATTTTTTATCCTTTTTGACATTCAAAGGGTTGGGAACAACTGCCAAACGGATTGTGACTTACTTCTGAATAGTAGGAAGTTATAATTGGTTATTACAAATAGCTGCCACATAATGAAGCTGCTGTACTAAGACAAACTGCAACAATTACAGAACAAACCAAAGGCATCATAGGGCACATATAGAAGAAATTCTTATTGATTTAAATGGGGTATTTTTTTAACCTTAAAGTGCTCTGGAATTCATTGGAGATCTCTCTAGTGTTCAAGAGGTTAAAAGCACCATTTAACCTTTTTTAGTGCAAGAAAACATGGAACGCAAGGCTTACAATAATAATCAATTAGGAAATGTTTTTGGTACCCTGTAGTGTAGTTGGTTTAGTCTAGAATTGCCCCCTCTTTTCTTAGTGTGTCAACCTCCTTGACAGGTGCATAATGTCAGACTTAAACTTTAGATCAGGTTGTGCAACCTGTGTCCCTCCAGTTTGTTGACTGGCTGAGGATGGTGGGAGTTGTAGTCCAGAACATCTTGAGATTTATAGGTTGTCCACCTCTTTTACCCCCCCCCCCATTAGTTCTTCATTGAAACCACAAATAAGTAAAACAGGATCGGTATACCAAGTCCTGTATGGAGCAAAGTAATGACACAAGCAATTCAAAATAAACATCTATACAAATCCAGATGTTTGCTTGTGTGGTTAATTAAAGTTAACAGCAAATTAATTAAGGAAGGGCAAAAGTGAGTAGAAGGGAACCTACTAAGTGGTAATGTAATGAGTGGTGGGGAGGAGGTACAACTTACACAAAAAAATCTTCCATATTGTATCTTGACATAAAAACAGTCTAGATCTGTGCAGAAAGAAAATGGCAGGTGAGCTCCTTCCTGTAAGAGTTAAACAGAGTGTGTAGGGTCATCTAATGAAATGGCTTATTGTAATGTTACCCAGTTCAGATGGAAAGAAGATAAGTGCCTCCTGAAAGTGGGTGTAACTTGGCCCACCAGGTATCCCCCATTTTGCAAAGAAATGTTTAAGTTTTCAGGGAAATGAGAAATTAAAGCAGGCTTTTAAAATGTTTGTCGGAAGGGTCAGATACATAAACAGAATGTAATCGGATTAGCAAACAAGCAGTTAGGCTAGCTAAAAATGAAAATTACAGAAGTATTGCAAAAGAGAGCAAGATAATCCTAAGCAATGATACAAGTATAAAAGTGGCAAAAAGATTCAAGTTGATATTGGTCATTTTTAGAAGATAAAGCAAAGGCTGACTCCATAAAACTATTCTTTTCTCTGTATATACAAAGAAAGCAACTATGGCAGGCTATGTGCAAACAGAATCACATAATTTCCTCCATCATGTACATAGCTCAGGAGAGACTGCAAAAGGTTAGGGTGAATAAAGCACTGGGACCTGATGACATCCCCCCAAGGTTACTTAATAGATAAACCCTTATATTTAATACTTATTGATTGACTATTATCAGGAATGTTCAGAGTTCAACTGGGCAACTCCACGGCTGTATCGTAAATCAACCGTCAAGGGGGAATCCACAACAAAATAGAGTGGAGAGAACCGAAGGATCTCCTCACATGAGCGGAAGCTCACGTTCCAGCCATTTCAGCAGCACACATTCCTGGAGTGGAAAACATGCTAACAGACTTTCTCAGTCATCAAGACATAAACCAGGAACCTGGGCGCTACATCAGGAGGCATTGTACCTGATAGTTCAACATTGGGGGATCCCAAAAATTGACCTAATAGCAAACAGAGAGAACAGCAAAGTTCTGACATTTTATGCTTGGACGAGGGATCCTCTGGCTTTCATGATGTATGCCATGTCCATTCCATGGAACTTTCAACTATCCTATGTGTTTCTCCCAATCTTCTCATCCCCAAGGTGATTTGTAAGATCAGGATGGAGAAGGTGATGGTCATCTTAATCACTCCATCTTGGCCCAAGTGGGAGTGATTTTCAGACCTTATCAGCCTGTCCTTTCAGGAACCAATCCGCCTACCTCCCAGACTAGATCTGTTGGTTCGGGGTCCCTTGTGGTATGAGTACATGGAGAGACCGGCCTTGAGGGCTTTGCTCTTGAGACCACCATTCTGAAACTGAAAAGATTATCTGATTATGTCATCTCCACCATGATCCAGGCTCTGATGCCGTGGCCCTCTAAGGGCCATCTTTCATCGGGGCTGCCCAGACCAGGGCAGGATTTTGACCTTCCTGTGGTGTTATCTTTCAGGATGGATTCAACAATTATTTCAGCTTGAGTTCCCTCAAGGTTCAGATCTCAGAACTCTTTCCTTCCTTTTCGGGATCCCTCTTCTCCATGTGACCTCAAGTTTGGTCTTAGGCATCCTTCATGTCTTTTCTCCAATTATATCTTCCTGAACCACTATATAAACCGGCTGTTTTAATCATTCGGCTCCTTGCCTCTGATGAAGCCCTACTAATGGGTGAAACACGTTTGGCGTTTTTCTTATTCTTATGACCTTTAATAATGAGAAAATGAACAGGAATGGGAATAGGACAGATATGGGTTTTATTATGTGGCACTTTGATAGTTAATTCTGCTATGTGTATATTCGGCATCAGGCTTGGTAATGAAGTGAGCCTGCTCGATACTGCAAAATTGTATCTAGCTTGGTGTGTAGCCTTATATTGCTATACCTTTATACATACATGTATGTGGCTCATATATAGAGGTACTATAGTCAGTGTTATAGGGTGGTGCCATCTGAATGCCAGGGTTTACACATTGAGCCACTTACTTGGTATCTGTAATCCTGTGAGTATGGGATTGGTGTTACTCTTTGCCTGTTTAAAGAAGTCTCGTGGCCAGTATTTACAGGGGGCGCCTGCTGATGAATAGGGTTGCCGTTATTTAGCAGCAATTCCTTTAATCGCAAGCGCTTACATCTGAGCCATAAAAATACGTATAATTGAGACAAATCGAATTATCCTTCTAAAATTACGGACGATAGCTGATACTTGCTGAAAATCATATCAGATAACATATACAACATCAGACAGCCTTGATTGCTGTTAAATGAAAGTGATTACAAAAGTTTCCATTCATTGATACAAAATAGCCCTGTGAGCTTTCTCTGTCCTGTGCTGTTCAACATTTAACCATACTAGGGCATCCTATTCCTTCTGAGTACATACTCTTCCCTCTCATATGGTCATTTTTTTATTATTATTTTGATGTTATGTTTTAAACTGTCTTAAATAAAGATATGTTTTTAATTTAATCCTATATACTTACCCACTTATATGATACAATACAGATTTACCTTTCCCTAAGTGTTACGTTCATGTGCTTCTATTCAGTTGATAATTGGGAAATTAAGAGTGCCATTTATAGTAGTTCTTTTCCTCTCCTTTTTTTTTCTTTGTCTACATGTTACACTACTAGGCACCTACACTTATTCAGTGTTACAGTACCTATATATTTTCTTCTCTGGTGGTGCTGAAATTTTTCTTGTATATCCTTCAGAGGCCCCCTTTTGAGCCCCTGACCTCTGTCTGCTTGCGTCAACTGAATCTGAAGATGACCTTTCTGGTGGCAGTTGTCTCTGTTCAGAGGGTGGACAAGATGCTCTGTCTTGCAAACCTCCATTTCTGTTTTTTCACTAGGACAAGACAGTATTTAGTACCTCTCAGGAGTTTCTTGCTAAGGTTGTCTCACAGTTTCAAGTCAATCAGGAGATAGTTTTGTCCTGAGCTTTCATCCACGCATTAGAGGGTTCTCTATTTTTTGGATATAGTACGTTGCCTCAAGTTCTATTGGATCAGCAGTCCTCCTATCCGTAAGGCTGACACTTTTTCTTTTCTCTACTGCCAGTTGTTGCTCATTAGTTTTGAGCCGCCTTGGCTCTTGTTTGGTATGCTGTTGACACCTACTGTTATTCAGATCCAGTTTGGTCCTGGGGATCTCTGGTATCATGTGTATGTGTGAGCGGCCTTTTTTTCTCCTTGTCCTCACTGGAATCTTGGGATGTTTTGGTATGTCCCCATGGTAGCTGTGTTCCATATTGGACGTAAGAGAATATAGGATTTCAGTGTTCTTAACTGTTAAAGCCTTTTCTTTATAGACCATAGGGAACACAGGTGTCCCACCTGGAGAAAACCCTTTCTCGAGTTCCTTCCCTGGGCAGATGAATCCTCTTAGGGTCTTAGTCTTGGTGTTGGGAGATTTTGTTTTCTTCTTACCTGCTTAGTTCTTTTGCTGTGGCTATTGACACATGAATTCTGTGAAGTAGTCAGGGGGTGGAGCTGAAAGACTGGGAGGGAGTTTCCACCCCAAAGACCCTTTCTTTTGTGATTTTTCTCTCCTCTCCAGGAGGAGGGACTCAATCGCCATGGTTCCTGTGTTCCATATGGATTAAAGAGCAAAGGATTTAACAGGTAAGAACTCAGCTTGACGTCCGTAGTGGGTAAGCTATTAGAAGGGTTTCTAGCTGATCATATTAATCACCAACGACCAGCAACATTATTGATAGGAGCCAGCATGGTTTTATGAAGAATATATCACGTGAAACTAAGATACTTGCATTTTACGAAAGGGTACATAGTAAAGTGGACAAGCTTATTGCTACTGTTGTAGTACACTTGGATTTTGCAAAAGCTTTTGATACTCTGCCTCACAGCAGGTTACTGCATAAATTAAAAGGAATGAGATATCTGTGCATGGATGGAGAACTGGTTAAATTATGGCAGTTTTTGTAGATGGAAACTTTTCATGTTCTAAAGCTGTACGTGGGGTGCCACAGGGTACAGTCCTGGGCCCAATGATTTGTGACTTGTTTATTAATGATCTAGATGTGGGTATTGAAATTATTGTCTCAGGTTGTGTAAGGAAATATATACAGATCAAGATGTCTTCTTTGCAGAAAGATTCCGATAAACTGAGTGAGTAAGCAGAAAAGTGGAAGATGAGGTTTAATAAAGACAAATGTAAGGTTATGCATTTAGGCTTCAGAAACAAACACACTACATATATACGCTGAATGGGAAACTACTTAGGGAATCCTTGTTGAGAAAGATTTAGGAGAACTTATAGACAATGTATTTCACAGCTGTATAGTGGTGTCACTCAGCTGCTGCAAGAGACAAAAGTGTATTATCCTGTACAAAAAGGTTATAGATGCACACAATGGGAATGATATAAAACCTTGGTGAGTACAGTTTTGAGCACCAGTTCTTAAAGACATTATTGAACTGGAAGAAGGTTGGAGAATCTGAGCTATGAAGAGAGACTAGCCAAACTGGGATTGTTTACATTAGAGAAGAGACATCTAAGGGTTGGTATGATTACCGTTTGCATACATATTTGAGGTCAGTACAAACAACTACCTGAGGAACTATACTCGTACAGCTGAGAAAAAAAACAAGATGCCATCCATTAAGACTACTGGAAAGGAGCATTTGACTGAAACAAAAGCAGGGATTATTTTTTTTTTTTTTTTTTTTTTTTTTTACCGTAATGGCAATAAGCTTATGGAATTATTTGCCTCAGGATGCTTTACTTGCAGATATTGTAATGACTTTAAAAAAATGTGCACAAGAACCCGGGTCGATGTACCACATTTGGTGGACCTGCTCGAAAATAGTCCCCTACTGGATCTCTATACAAAAAATATTATCCCGACTCCCTACTTCTTCTATTCACATTGCACATCTCGATCTCACCATTCCCCCCAAGACTAAATATATTTTATATCCATTAATCAACGCCGCCAAAGTGGTTATTCCGGCTTTCTGGTTAACTCCTCTCATACCACCCACATCTGCTTAGCTTGCGAAAGTATGTTCCCTTGTCGAAATGGAGAAGTGCCAAGTAACTTCTACACTCACCTTTCGGACCTTTCTTGATTTATGGGATCCTTGGTTTCAATACAAAGTGACACTCTCCTTTCTCCCTGATACACCATTGTTTTAGGCTTCTATTGAGGAACCTGGCATTGGCTTAGACGTTGCAATTCTTGTATGTATTTTTTAGGTAGGTTTTTGCCATTCCTCCGTGGAGATCCTGCGCTACTGGCCCCTGGGTATCGAGTCCGGTGGGGTATACCCTTGTCCAACCTTCTATTCCTCGATCTTCCCTTCTGTGTATATGTGTATGTATGTATATGTGTGTGTATATATGTATTTATGTATAATTCTCTTCTTTTTTTTTTTTTTTTCTTTTTTTTTTTTCTTTTTTTTTCTTCTCTTCATGCCATGTTCATATCCATCTCCATAGCTCTATATTATTTCTATAACCTTCAATTTCGACACAGGGTTCCAATAATATACACATATGGAGCCTATACAAATAGTCACTCTTTTGGGAACCTGCAGGTGAGATGCTACTTACTGCTGAGTATTACTCGGGCCATATATCCCTGTCCTCATGAATCTCTCAATATGATGTTTATTGCTTTCTGTAGCATTTTTTTTTGTATGCTTATTCTGAATGTACTACAATTCTATATGACGTATACTATGTAAAAGAAATGTTCCTGTATTGACTTAATTTCTAATAAAGTCTTTAAAAAAAAAAAAAAAGTAATGGATACCTTTCTAGCTCAGAACAATAAGAGAATTATGACCGTTTCTTTCACAGCAGATAGTTTGTTGTTCCAGGGAAATATAAAACTGATATTTAGAGTCAGGAAGGATTGTTTTTACCCACCTGGGGCTTAATTGGAAATTTCTTCAAATGTTTTATTTATTTATTTTTTTAATTTTTTTTGTTTTGCCTGCCTCTGGATCAAGAGGGATAATATGGCATAGACTGATCTTGATCAATGCATGTCTTCTTTTAGCCTCATCAACTATGTTACAGTGTTACTATGTTTTATGGTTATCAATCATATAACTGGAAATGTCCGTAAGAAGGTAATTGAGTTTATTAATTAATTTGGAATATATCTGGCAGACGCAAACATGAGAGATGGGTCTCCATTTTCTTTTGTGTTCAAATCAACAGGAAGAGAAAGTAGGTTTTGCTTCCTGTTCTAGTGGGGTAGGACCCATCAAAATCCTTATGAACAAGCACCTGGGAAGAGTCTTCACTGATTTTGGTCTTACCTAGCAGGAGGAAGGAGGCTGCACATACACCTTTCTGTTCTTGAGGGAGGTCCGTTATTTAGTTGTTTGGTTTTAATTATAATGGATGGTTTGTGATCACATTGCCTGCAGTCAGTCAGGGAAGTTAAATGTAGCTTAAAGCGGAGCTATCGCCTTCATAATATTGCCCCAATGTAGCGATAGGTAAAGCCATATTGTTATTATGATGAAAAAGTCAGCGTTGTTAAAGAAAATAAACTTCTTCTGTAGGCATCCAGGGCACATAACTTACAAGAGAAGCTCTGTGCGTCTTCAGCAGCATCCATTACCTTGAGGTAATGGAAGTAAGTCACCACCAATCCAGGCTGTGCATGGGACACACAGTGCACACTCAGAGGTACCTTACCTCTAAGATGTCTGTGCTGTTGTCCGCCTCCAGAGAAGCTGCTTTACTTAATAACTCAGACTTTTTTTTAGCATAATAATAGTATGGCTTTACCTATCGCTACATTAGTAAAGGATTGGGGGGGGCAATATCATGAAGGTGATAGTTCCACATGAATTTTTTTCTGTTGGCCTTATTCCTGCTGCCTAGCTATGGGTTGACCTTGCTGAAGGCCCTGGATTTGTGCATTCGCCAGGGGACGAGTGTGTGGTTTTTCCTTCTCTTTTACACCTTTACCCCACTGACATTTGTTGGAAAGAACCGGTTGAATGGTAAGAAGGAATTATGTCACTCACCAATTCGGAAGCAATCAGTGCCGGTCACTGCTTTACATTCTACGCTGGAACTCACGTGGAGTTCTTCTTTCAGCCCCCATGTCCAGCTCAGCTCTTGGCAAGGACATATTCTTCTCATTCCAGTTCCTGTTTAGAAGAAGCATGACAATCCAGATTCAAGTCTCTTAGCATAGACCTGGCTTCACTGGCTGTGTCTAGGACTGCAGATCTTCAGATGGGCCACTATCCTGGTGATAGTTGCTCTTTAAAGGAGGGGAAAAGTATTTTCTTTGTCTTAACATTTAGAATATGATATTGAGACATTGTTTAGTTGAACTTAAAGACATCTATCTTGTCTAAGACCTGCCACTCCATGTTCAAGTTTTCTTATCTTAAATGGAACATCACTATCAAAAGGAGACACAGCTATACATCATTATGTTGGCTATGACAACTCTTGGTACAATCAATGTAGGATGACAGACAGATTAATCACTTTTGCAATACAAGATTTTCTCAACTTTTTAATGACTCATACTTTTGAAACACAAATCAACTTACAATGATAAAGGTCCTCTAAAATCAATGTTCACTAATTATAAAAAAGTTACTCATAAATTTTACTAAGACATATTTCTTTTTCTTGCAACAAAACTAAAAGTCAAATTCTTGACATTCTGAAATAATTTTAAACATGCCAAAATATAGTGTTAATATTTCAAAAGTGTACCTTTTCACCACACAACAATTCTAGCTTGTTTTACATAGAATTAAAATCTGCGTATGTGTTGTACTAGGTATAGTTTATTTTAAGAAATTAACTTGGCTGTGTGGTGATGGTGGATGTTTTAGTCTCCAACAGCTGGAGGTCCAACATTTGGCTACCTGTGTTGTAGGTGGTCATATCTAAAAAGAGTATTTTAGTGAACTTACTGTTAAATCCTTTTCACATAGTCCATGTGGGACACAGGAACCATGGGTACAGTTCCTTTTCTACAGAGGGCAGGGCATTTAAAAAATGCAGGGCCTTAGAAGCATGTACTCCCTCCTTTCACTCCATCTTTACTCTCACTACTGAGTTTCACTTATAGCAAAGTAGTAGAAAGAAAATAAGAGAGAGAGAAAAAGAAGGAAACATGCTGGACAAAGACCCCAAGGGGACCCCTCTGCCTGGGGACTTAAAACACATGTTTTTTTTTCTCTGGGTGGTAGTCCTGTGTTTCACATGGAATAAGATAAAAGCATTTAACCAATAGTTCACTAAAATCCTCTTTTCTCTGTCATGTAGTGTGGAATATAGGAACGATGGGGATATGCCAAAGCATTCCCCATGGTTCCTGGAAGGGAGAAGAGAAAAAAACCTCTACTGGAGATCAATATTCCTCAGGACTTACTGGTACCATACATAAGCCTCAGGTGTCAATGGACATCAAAGTTGCACAGTGAGTAAAAGAACCAACAATGATCAGAACTTTGCATAAAGAAATTTTGGAAAAAATTCCTTAAACAGGCACCATTGTCTGACATACCTTTCTCAAAAAGGTTTGCCTCAGATGAGGCTAGAACATTGACATGGTAATGCATGGTGAAGTTATGCAAAGATGCTCAGCAGAGCCCTTATTCATGTAGGCCTAAGAGGCACCCACAGATCTGGTGGTGAGAGCTCTCTCAGAAAGGAACATGTTTCTTTCTGATCACATGCACCTGTACTGCAAAAAGAAAAAGGAGACACAATAGGGGGTGTTCCTTGTGCATATAAACCTTGGTAGAACACGCCACCACCGAATCACCTCAAGGTGGATACTCACAAGGAAAGTTGCCAAGATCTTGCTTATACGAAACTTGGCTATAATAGCTTTATATATGTTTTGTGATATATACTATCAGGCAGCTCCTACTCGACCACACACTCTCCCCAAACGACAATATGCAAAAAGGAAACACAAAAGAGAGGGGGCCCAAATAGCGTAATGCTGTAATCACAGTAATGAGATTTGAAAGAAATTGCACTGACATTTATCGTTGGTCAGATAAATATGGCATATCAAGCATACAGAGATTCTTAACCCCTGTCTCCGCTCATGGTTTCTCAGATGTTGCTGAAGAAACAAATTTGAAAGCTGCGATTCCAAAGTACGAAAAATGTTTTTATTAAAATTAAAAGACATATGTGTCTGATTATAAAAACAGCTATGCGTTTCGCAGCTCAACTCTCTTCTTTGTCAAAGCTTCAAATATATAAAAAAAACTGCCCTGAATACGATCCATTATTTAAATACTCCAACACTTCCTTGATTGGATACATTTAAATCTGCCCAATCACAACTATTGAATGGTAAACTATTATGTCTGAACCATCTCGCAATTAACCCGTAGCATCCTAACAAATATACAAATAACTTATATCCTCATCTTTGCAGTAGGTGTCGTAATATGTTTGCCAAAGGACCATCCTGTCCTTAGGAAAGCCTAGGAAAAAGGGCATTCTGGATAGTGTAGTTTACCATTGCATTCAGTAAGCAAACTGTGGTTCCCCAGACATTCCAAAATGGAGAAATAAAATTATCTGAACACTGTAGGTGAAATGGGTGCAGAGATATGTTCCTGTAAAGAATCTCAATGTATTCCTATGGAAAAAAGATGGCCACCACGCAAAGTCACATTCTTAAAGATGCCGCACATCAAAAAAAAAGATAAAACTAAAAGAAAAAAGAAATGAAGCTAAATATTGTATGAATTTATAACAAATTACCTGAAAGTTATAATAGAGTAAAACTAGCAATAAAGAAATTAAGATGAAGTCTATCGATAAAGGATAAAGTAACATTCAGTGCAGAAAGTGTTGAAAAAGAAAAAAAAACAAAAAAACTTCATTGTACTAAAATCAGCCACCTTTGCAAGCATAGAAACCATGAGAAAATGGGAGATATGAAGGACTGAGTGTTAACCCTTTGCGTGCCTGAGCAGTATCCAACACATTGCAAAGCAATGTGTTGGATACCTCTGTCACTAAAGGGTTAAACAGGTAACATCAGCACTTTATAGTGGGTGCCAAGGAAGAACAGGGACATAGCGGTAAGGAGCACAGCACTCAAAGGGTTAACTTTCTAGTCTTTTGTCTTTAATACAGAACCTCAGAAAAGTTCAGTAACGAGGTACAGACTTGTGATAAAATCATTCTCCACTGGAAAGTGGTCCAGAAATACACCTGTGAACTAGGCAATACAGTTCCTGGGAAGCCAGTTAAAGGGAGTCTGTCTAATGGTGGCTTATACAGCCCCATATCTAAGGAAAACTTTAAAAAACAAAAAAAAACCCAAAGGAAGAAAAAAAGCCAAAACACTAAAATCTAAGAACAGTGCCAGCTTGCTCTTTCCTAGGTGAAACTGTCGGACAGGGGTAAAGCTGGAGGGAAAGAAGACAGTCTCCACCTTAAAGCCACTGCCCTTGATTACTTACCTGTGATCAAGCAGGGATATCCCGAAAAACTCATCTGTTGGTATGTCCTGAGGACAAATGTTGAGAATCCTTGATGTAGCACAATTTGTTTTGCTTTTTGACTGCTGTTATTTCAAGGTTGGATCCCAGAACACAATGTAAGAAGCTAGTTTTTGGACAGGCCAAGCTGCCGCCACCTTCTTCCTTTTTGTCCCACCTTGCCCTGAATGTCAGAGATGTCTCCAATGCATAGTCCACCTTCCTTAACACTGAAAGGGTTCTGCCATTTAGTGGGAGAGGTAATGTAGGACTAAAACAAAATAGTCTTAGGTGATAATTATATATGAGGGGTGCTGATAAGTATTGAGCCTTACCCAGGAAAAATTGAGCTAGGAAGCTGTAACTGCCACACTATTCTACATATTCCCCCAGGAAGTCAATGCACTTGCGACATCTGTCCTGCAGCTTCTTAAGTCCCTGCAAATAAAATTCTTCTGACTGCTGGTGTAACCACTCATTTGCAGCATTAGTTGCCTCCGGAACACTCCTAAATCGTTGTCCCTTTTGGTGTCTTTTGAGATTGGGGAACAGATGATAGTCAGGAGGAGGCAGGTCGGGTGAATAGGGTGGATGGGGCATCACTTGAAAGCCTAAGGAGGTCAGTTTTGCCATTATGTCACCTGCAGTGTGTGATGAGGCGTTGTCATGCAACAGGATGACACCTTTGGAGAGCTTTCCTCTATGTTTTTCCTTGATGTTTTGCCTCAGCTTTGTCAATAAAGCACATTAATATGTTGCATTGATGGTTGAACCCTTTTGGAGGTAGTCCACCAGCAGAACTCCCTTCTTATCCCAAAAACTGTTGCCATTTGCTTCTGCACTGACCTTTGCACATGGAACTTCTTTGGCCTGGGGGAACCACTGTCTTCATTCCTTAGACTGTTCCTTTGTCTCAGGATCATAACAGTAGATCCATGTCTCATCACCAGTTACCAGTCTGTCCAGGAAATCTGACTCATTTCTTGCAAAATGTTCCAAAACAGCCACCGATGTCTCCTCCTTTGTTCAGTTGTCAAAAGTTTTGGGATCCACTTTGCTGCAATCTTTCTCATTTCCAAGTTGTTGTGGATAATGGCACCAACTCTCTCACGTGATATTCCCAGATAGCAATATGTTTGGCTGATATTCAGCGGTCCTCCATGATCATGTCATGGATGGTTTTCATATTTGCAGGCACAGAGACAGAAACAGGCCTTCCACTGGGTTTCTCACTTTCAACACAGAAATGGCCAGTTTTGAAATTGACAACCCAGCTTTTAACTGTTGCATATGAAGGGCCACTGTCACCCAAAGTTTGTGACATGTCTTCATGGATCTGCTTCACACCTTTCCCTTGGAGAAACAGGAACTTGATTATGGTCCTATGTTATTCCACATTGAATATAGACAAATTGGCCAGTACGCCCTGCAATTTACAGCTTACTAGCTCAATTTTTTCTGGGTAAGGCTCAATACTTACCAGCACCCCCTCGTATTCAATTTTGAGGTGAGAATGGTCATCGTGGATATTGCTCATCTGTTAATGTAGACCAAAGGTTGGCAACTCATGGCTCTTTGGTCATCTTGAGATGGCTAGTAAGAGCTGTAATTGAAAGACAGGTGGAGAGTCACAAGTGTATAAACAGATACAGACTGTGGGCTATATTCAAAGACAAAAGAGCAGCAATTCTGAAAAAGAAAAAAAAAAAAAAAAAAAAAACATCTGCACTATGGGGGACAATTAGAAATTCCCAAATACCGACTGATTTTACTTTGACTTTTGACCCTTGAATGCTAGGAAGGTTTCTAATTCATTGTGAAGTACTGCATTTGAGACCTCTGTAACATTCAAAGAGTTAAAGGGATAGTAATACTTCGTTTTAACTTTATTTTATTTTGTAGGCATTAAAAAAACATGAAGAATGATATAAGTCTTATCTCTCAATCCCTTATGGTTTAAGAGATATTCACAAGCAAAGTTCCCCTCCTGCCCCTTTTACCTAGTGTAAGCCATCTCTTCTCAGATGTGGATCAGGTTGTATGACCAGACAGATAACAGAAGGGGACAATTTTCTTTGTATGAGAACAATGAAAGCCCTTCCCCCCTTGACAAGTTTTTCAGCTTTTTCCCTTATCTTAATTGAAGATTGTCCCTCTCTGCAGTCTACCTGGGCACCTCCCTTCTGATCTTGTTGAACAGGGGGGGGGATACTTTGTTTGTGAATATCTCTTAAACCATAAAGGTTTGAGAGATAAGACTTATATCATTCTTCATGTTTTTTTAATGCCTACAAAATAAAATAAAGTTAAAACGAAGTATTACTATCCCTTTAAAGGGGATGTAACCCCTATACAAGTTAGCCTGAATAGTTAGATTATATAGCGAATATGAGTAAAAGTCTATTAATTTCTCTTTTAAAGGTCTGATTGGTCGAAGTTTAAGTAATAAACACTGCCATTCACCTTCTTCCAGATAGACTGCAGTTACCCGCTCTGTCACTCCGTCACTCTGCTCCCCTCCCTCTATCCAGCTTCCTCCAATGATGGAGACTTTCTTCCAATGAGACCACTCCAGCTTGCAGGCAGAAAACCTCCGTCATTGGAGGAGACTGGATAGAGGGAGGGAGCAGAGGCAGAGTGACAGACTGTGGTACAGAGAGGGCAGCGTTTATTACTTCAGTTTCGACCAAATAGAGCTTTTTAAAAAAAAAGAATACTCTTTTACTCATATTCGCTAGGTAATCTAACTATTCAGGCTAACTTGTATAGGGGTGATACATCCCCTTTAAATGCATTATTTTAAATTAATGAGAAATCTTAATTTGTCCCCAGTGGTGCAGCTGGTTTGCTCTGAAATTGATCATCTTTTGGTGTCTGCATACAGCCCAAAGAGCCAAGTGGTTCTTATCTCATGTCAAATATTAACATTTCTGTCATCTTTCCTTCCAGCCATCAAAGTAAATAGTGTGGATAATATCAGTGTCTTGACCTGCGTTTTTTATTAATGCTTAGCAAGTAAATCAGAGCACGCCAGTCTTTCAGAGGTCACTGCCATCTCTCTGGGGTTCATTTTGTGTACTTCTGTAGATGACAAATGTAGGTCGTCGATATTTCTGTAAAATCAATGACAAGCGTATTCACTTTGAAAGTAAATGGAAAATTAAAAAAAAAACAAAAACACCGCTAACTTCTTTGCACAGTTATGAAGAATTGATAATAAATCACTGTTAACATGGAAGTTATGTATTTTTCTGCAAATCATTTAATCGTGAAATAGAGTGACACTAGTGATGTAATTTGGTGGAGTAATAGATTAAGTTGGATTTTCACTAAAGAGCACAATCAGACCAGAAGCGGATTTTATACCTGGAGGCAGTGTTGTGTTGTATGCTGTTTCTTTTCTGTTTATTTTTCCTGTTTACTGAAATGTTATTTATCCCATTCAGTGGTAGACATCTCCAACTTAGAAATGTGTTGGAGACACCTCTAGTATCCAAGGGGTTAACCCCTTAAGGACCATGGGGCTTTTTTTTTCCCCTGGAAAATGGAATTAGGGGTCCCCAAAAAGTGCACAGCCTAATAGGGACCCCTGAATTCCATGATGTACATATATACGTCATGAGTCTTTAATTTAAGTTTTCCCATGACATATATGTAAGTCTCTGGTCCTTAAGGGGTTCAGAAATATTTTGTAGTGTATACGTGAGTAGATTATCAGGCATTCAAGACTAAAGGTGTGAAATTCTATTGAAGAGTGAACAAAAGTATAATCTTCCTTTGTCTAAGGCAAGAAATGTCTATGTACATATCAGACTAATCTCACTCAAATGTACATTTCATGCAATTGTCCTCTGCATGTGGATCCTAGCTAACATTGGATGCATGTGTCAGCTTCTTCCACCTTTCCAGTGAAGTGCAACTGGTTTCCCAAGGTGTTTCCCTTCTTCCCCGCTTACCCAGCGCTGCCTCTCCCACTCCGAAGCCCAAATGCAGCATCCTGACAGGGTTCCAGTGGACGGCATGCTTCCAGCATGGCCCTATCAGGACCTCCTCTGCTCAGCCAATGGTATGCGCATTGAATCTATGGTATTGCCCTGCAAGGACTGCTAGGGCTGGGCAGAGGAGGTCCTGACAGGGCCATGCTGGAAAATGGCAGCCCACTTGGACCCTGTCAGGATGCTGCATTTGGGCTCCGGGTGGGGGGCCGGCAGCACTGGGTAAGCGGGGAGAGAGGGAAGAAGGTAAAATTTGTAATTTTTTGTATATGTTGCCCAGGTGTGATGGGAAAACAAGGGTGCATATTAGACATAGGAACTCTTGTTTTCCCCTAAAACCTTCGGTATAATGTACACCTGCTTATTATACCTGAGAGTTTACAGTATCCTTTCTCTTTTTTTCTGTTCCTAGAAAAAAGTAGACTCACTGTAATGAAGTGATGAACATTTTCCATTAGCAATAATGTTTTTATTTTCCACTGCACCATAAATACAAAAGGCCTCATTGGGAGGGTAAAATGAGAGTTAACAAACAATATATATAAAGGGCTTTTCACCTTTTGCTAAATTTCTATTTGTATTCAAATATCCCAGACGTATAGTTTTAACTGTTGAAAGAAAAACTGCATTGTTAGATTTTATTTTTTATGTATTAAATTACTTTAACCTTTAAACTGCCAGATTTCTGTTGACCCCTGTTTTCGTAGATTTTTCACTTGATGGAAATTATAAAAGTTATTACATTATTCTTCCATCTGTTTTGTGACAAAAATACCCTACATTTTCTGATTATTTCCACATCTGATTAGATTGTTCCTTTAGGTAGAACACAGTGTCTTGTTGGGAGAGGGGGTTATTTAAAAGTTCAGCCAATAAGTATAATCAATGTAACAAAGCTTACCTTCCAACCCCACTTATTAAATGTATTGGTTCCATCTGTCAGCAGTTACAGCATCTTATCAAACTGGAAAAATAGTATTAAAGGGATAGTAAATCTAGCAATAAATTAGATCACCGAGTCTTCTTTATAATCAGTGTAACACATTGCACTAATTTAACCAATGTATTTTTCTGTAGTTCATAAGATATTAACTGTAGAAGGATCCCCTCCCACCCCTTCTCTCCACATCACTGCTGCAGCTCTGTCCAGTCTGGATGGATGCAGCAAGGGACAAACTTCAGTATACAAAGGAAAAACCTGCCCTCCTTCATCAAGGGGGCGGTAGGGTTTTCCTTATACATGCTGAAGTTTGTCCTTCGCTGCATCCATCCAGACCAGACTGCAGATTCAGTGTGAAGCGGCCAGAAAGGGCGGGAGGGGATCTATTTTATTTCAAGCATTACTATACCTGTAAAGTATTTTTACAGTTTAAGTGCTCCATTGAAATAGAACATTGGTAAATAATGTTGTGTTGTCTGGGATAAGTAGAGAGTGATGGGAATGAGTCTGGTCAGCAGTGTATGTTGGTGTGGGATTATTCCAGTGGGTGGATTACATTGTTATCAGTGTGATTGCACATTACCCTTCTGAGTGTCAGAGGGGTATGTAACCAATGCATTGCAATGTGTACCCTTCTGGAGCTCAGAGAATTAAGATCTGTACTCAGTAAGCTAAAGAGGTAATATTCTGGAGCAAACCAACTAGGATATACAAATACACAATGTATTGGAAATGTCTCTAGTTTTCAGGGGGTTATATGTCCCATTTAAATCACTTACAATTTAAATGCATCCCCCTATGATGCAGTTGGTTCCCTCCGGGCTGGCACCACTTCATCATCTTAACCCTAGGAACGCCAGAGGGGTACGGAATGCATTGCAAAGCAATGCATTCTGTACCCCTCTGGCACTCAAAGGGTTAAATGTGGCTCATAGAGCTGTATACAGGAGGCCAAGATGGTGAAGCAATCACACTAAACCATATGGTAGAAATAAAAACATTCCATTAATGTGAATGGGACTTCTCACATGTTACTGAGGTCTTTAACAAGTTGTAAAGCAGTGAGTCTGAGAGCTTTTTAGCATTCAAGGGGTTAAAGTGCCGTTTTTAAATCACTGGGGCTTTTTGGAAGTTGCATATGTTCTCTGTGGTGCATTTGGTTTGAGCCAGGACTTTTTCCTCTTCATTTGTCCTTTACAAAGTTCAAAGGAGATCAACTCTGCGGACAAATCACTGGGGAAAAATAAACATACCTTTTGATTTAAATGGGGCTTTAATCCCCCTGAATCCTAGAGGGGTCACAAACACATTTATTTTGTTCCGTTTTTGTATTGTACATGTGCCCCATGTGTTGGTTACCTGTCTGTCACTGAAAGGGTTAATGGAACATTGTGCCAAGTATAAAGACAAAATGAAGCAATTCTTGGACAAACCATCTGCACTATAAGATGATCCATCACATTTAACCCCTCAAATTCTATAGAGGGCATAATTACATTGTTTAGCAATATCATGTAGTAAGTGAGGCAGAGGAAGTGTGAGGCAGGTTAGCGTATGATGAATTGCTCCTTTCTATACTATTCTCCTTAGAGTCTAGTACTATCAGCTGTTCAGTGTCAGCAGTTAAAACAACACATTGAATTCATTCCCTGGGATGTTTTGCTTTGATGATTCTGAGGAAAAAAGTAATTAATAATAAATTAGGTATTTGTGCAGCTTGTGGTAACGTTAAAACCTTTCAGTGCTGAATGGCCACAGCAGCATATTTCCTATCAATTTGTCATACATGCATTTGGGCCAGGAGGGGTTAACTGTAGTCATTGTCACTACTGAGTAATAGATTGAATAATTTCCAGAGAGGGCCTTATGTGCAAATGAAAAGAGGAGCAATTCTAGATCAAACCAACTGTGTGCACCATAGGGAATGCATGGACATTTTCATTCATTTAAATGTCAGCTCCTTGCTTTGCAATGTGATGGAGACTGGTAACATTCATGGGGTTAAAGCTCCACTGAAGTCTGTGTGTGTGTGTATATATGTATATATATATATATATATATATATATATATATATATATATATATATATATATAATATACAAATTTTTTTTTTTTTTAACACCGTTTAGTGTCGCTATACTTTGTTCTGTGATGTCTGCCTTCAGACGGCAACATCTTTCAGGTTAGAGCTGTGAATGAGTACCCATTGCTTAGCAACGACCCCGAATTATGTCACCGCATTGTGGAGCACCGACAGATGCTGACTTTTCGCTCTTGTTCTGCGGTACTACACTTTAGGATTGGGTGACACGATGCAGCTTAAGGTATTTAAATGTAACCTTTTTCCCCTTTCCCGCTTTTGCCCTGAGGAAGGTCTGTCAGAGGATCAGAAACTCTTGGCTAGTCCACCAGCTACAGTGATGCTACAATAAAGATAAAGATTTTGGATTTCCAACAATGTGTGCTGTCTCTCTCTAATGACAGAGATACCCCAAGTAAGCGCACACACCCCATCAATCTATCTATCTATCTATCTATCTATCTATCTATCTATCTAGCTATCTAGCTATCTATAATATATGTGTGTGTGTGTGTGTGTGTGTGTTTTATATTATAATTTTTGGAAAATCTGCTCCTTGTCGCGCAGTCTCTTTGCTCCAGAATTTCACATCTTTTTTTTTTTCTGCATAAGGCCGAAATTGTCAGCCGTATTGTCAGCTTCCAACATATCAAAGAGCAGATCCTATATTATAATTCGCTAAGGATGTTTGTCAGAAGTAGTCATGCGCTGTAGAGATTGATGCACGAGCTGCAGCTGAGATGGAGCGGGGCGCTCCAAATTCGGACTGCCCCGCTGCATATCAGCCGCGACGTGGGCAATCTATACTGCACATGACTACAGCGCTGCCAGTGTTGACCCCTGTACATGGGCTTTAAAGGGATAGTAATACTTAAAATGTAAAAAAATGTTGTAGGGTTTATTCCCCTGAGTAAAACAAGGGTACTCCCACTGCTGAAAGGTGTTTTATTCAAAAGTTATTACAGCTCAAATTTGATTTTTTTTTAGGTGCAGTATCACAGTGGCTCAGTGGCGCTGTTGCTACACCATCCTATGGACAGCCCTGGTCCTGAGACCATAAATCTCCATAGGATGGTGTAGCAACAGAGCCAATGTACAATTTCAGGCCACTGTGATATTGCACCTAAAAAATTCTACTTTGAGCTGTAATAACGTTTGAGAAAAATCAAACACCTTTCAGCAGTGGGAGTACTCTTGTTTTACTCAGGGGGATAAACCCTACAACATATTTTTTTTTTTTTTTTTTTTTTTACATTTTAAGTATTACTATCCCTTTAAAACTAGTTCTGCATATTTGGCTTATGAACTGAAAAGGCTTTCTGGGCCGTTCTTAAAGTAATTCTGACCAAAAAACTGTAACAACTTATTTCCTTGTATTGATTGCATTGCTAAAATAAATAGGTGTAACATAAGTTATTGAGCACCATAAGTCTTCTGTGCATTATATCCAGTTCTTTTAAAATTTTGTACTCAATCCAATAAGTAATTTCTGTCTGTCTGTATATCTCAGTAGTAAACAAGTAAATCACTTTTGGCACCAGTGATGGAGTGTATGTCCACAGTTGTATACAAAATAATCTCGATCTAGGACTACATTTTAGTAGTTTAGATTTCTGTATTCATTGATTCATTTGCATACATTCTCTTTCTTGCACTTGACAGTTAGTAAAACGTTACTACCATCCAGTAGTAAATGAACATAACAGTCTCAGTTTTATTTCTATATCAAAGAAGAAAAAAAAATCTCCTGTTTTTAGAAAGACACATAAAAGGGGTCTGTAATATGTCGCACAAGAGCCACAGGTTGGGGATGAATGTCCTAGAAAGATTATAAACTATGAGATTATTGTCCGCCTTAATCAAAACACAAGAGCGGAGAAAAGGAAATCTAAAGATTTGGTGTTGAAAGGAACCTGACCTTTCCAGACCTGTGACACAGAGATCCACAATAAATCTTTGTACCATTAAAAAAAAACAACAAAAAAAAACCCTCTTTTTTTTTCATGGCCTCAGCATTTCTGTAAAATGTATGTCTTTAATCATTTGAATCACACCTTTTTTTAAGGACATTTTAAATGGTGACAACTTAATTTTTTTGTCTTAAATACAAATAGAATCAATTTGACGCAGTTCATTTTAAACAAACATTATAGGGTAACTCTTCACTTGAGCTAAGTGGCTCTTAATTCAACAGAAAGTCCTACCTTCTAGGCATGTGCCTTATGTAAGTCAGTTAGTAGTTGTTTTTTTTTTTTTTGGTTTTTTTTTTGGGGGGGGGGGGGTTTCGACCACCTTCAGAATCTATACAAGAACCTTTAAAACCATTGGTGGGGCTAGCTAATGCTGTCTGGTGGAAAGTGATCCCCACCTGTCATTTCAAAGGGCCTGTAAATGTTCAAGATGGTAAAATGTCCGCATTCAGTTATGGATTACATGCAGAGTTTAAATGCAAAGTATTTCTATGTAACTGACTGCTGTATGAATTATGGCACCTGTTTAGGTAAGAATGACTCTTAACCCTTTGCGTGCCAGAGGAGTACGCCTTAATTCTTCTCAGAAGAACATCTTACACTTTATCGTCCTTATGGACCAATTGAACACTTTTGGCTATAAGCATAAAGAATATTGAAGTAATTGTGGGGAAAACCAACTGCACCATATGGAAATATTTCCATAGAGTTTAAACCCTTCTGAAACAGAGAGGTCTAAAATACATTGTGAACCAGTGCTTTTGAGACATCTTTCATTAAAGGGTTTAAAAGTTTAATTGACATCAATAGGAATTGTTTCATTTTACTCCCATTGTGCTAATGGTTTGCCACAGAATTGCTCCAATAGTACTACTATATTCCTTTATATTTAACAGTTTATGGGAAGACGTATTCTCAGATAAAAAAATGGATATTTCTTTTCTAACATTATCTAGCTTATGGAAAGTGTTTTTCTTTTTTCAACAGATCTTGCATTAAAGAATCCCTATCACCTAATCATCTATCACCTAAAAACAAATTTGAAGATTTTGAGAACCATTTCAAAATCACCTAAATGTTATATTAGCCATTACCTTCCACACTGTCTCACCTAACCCTTTCAGTGTTATTAATGGGATGGGGAGGTAATGTAGGGTATAGACAGGACGTGCCACCTTAATTATCACAATCTGTAAAATTCAAACTAGTTTTCTTTAATTAAAAAAAAAAAAAAGCAGGTTGACTTTCAAAATCTTGAAAGTTTTTAGGTGATAGTTTCAACTTCAAACGTGTCAAGTGTGAGTGTTTAAACTTAACTCAGTGCTTTACAATACTAAGCAAGAAGTAACAATGGGCTCAAAAAAATCCAAAAAATGGTGGCGGCATCATCATCCTATATAATAATTTGCTAGGATGTTTGTCAGAAGCCGTCATCCACAGTAGAGACTGCTGCTCGCGGTGCATTCATGCTCAGTAGAGACTGACCGCTCTGTAGTCATGTGCAGTACTGACTGCCCAAACGCGCCACGGCTGATACGGAACAGGGCGCTCCGAATTCAGACTGTAGTCCCAGGAAGGTATGCAGAGAGGTCTGAATGCGGAGCACCCCGCTCCAAATCAGCCGTGGTGAGTTCAGGCAGTCAGTACTGCACATGACTCCAGCGCTGCCAGTGAGAAGAGAGGATCTGGCCACCAGCTGAGGTTGGTGGGTGGCACTGTGGCCCATGTACACGGGCTTTTCAACTAGTTCTCTTATAAACTTCTACCACACAGCTATGTACTCACAATTCAAATGCCCCTGGGAAAAGAGCAGTAAAAGCAGGATGAGAAGATATAACCTCCAGTAAACACACATCTCCGCTACTTCACTAATCATACAAGACCTCCAAAGGAATCCCTCAGAAAGAACAGATGTTCCCAATATAATGGCAATAAAAATGTGAAGCAATTCACTTACATTTAGGTGAGTACTGGCATCTGATTGAAAGCCAGTAGTATAGCATGCAGCATCCTAAACCCACCCTGCTATGGTGAGCGTCTCTCCAGAACTCTCCCCCATGTTAGAAAATAGCTCAAAGACATGGTTCTGGATTCAAATGCAGGAGATAAATGTTCCCTCCATTTTCTTTTCAAACAATTTCCTATTGGAGCCTATGGGGATACCTGGAGATAAAAGCAGAGATAAAATTAGTACCTGCCTTTGAATCCAGCCCTTGCTTATTTATAGACTTAAGCTTTATAATAAATAGAATATTGACACATTTAAAGGTCCCAGGCTCTACATGTTTCTGAACTGCATGCCCTTGGCTATCTTTGGCTGATGAGATAATATGCAGAACGTGGTAATATTCTGTTTATTAAAAAGTTTGCATCTATAATGACTGTTCCTTTGAGCTATTTTCTGATGTGGAGGAGAGTTCCTGAGACAGGTTCACCTTATCAGGGCAGGTTGTGCTACTGGTTTCAATGAAATGCTTCTGCTCACCTTAAAGGGATAGTAATACTTAAGTATTACTAATCCCTATATTAAAGTACTACTAAAAAAACGTATTGCCCCCAGTGTCATCTCTCAAACCTTTATGGTTTGAGAGATGATCACTTCTAAAGTTGCCTTCTCCCCCCCCTTCCCCGTAGTCAGTGTTGTAGCTGACTGCAAGGAAGAAAGTCAAACGACTTACAGGTGGCTCTCCAGCACAGCCTGATCGCGTTACTAAAAAAGAAGACTTTCACTGAAATGGTCTTCTACGTGTGCTTGGTTTGCAAGCACACGTAGAAGACCGTTTTAGTGAAAGGATTGCGGCTCTGCTGCAGAGCCGCCTAATGATCTATGACCCGATTTCTCTGCAGTCAGCTAGAATGCTGACTACGGGGAAGGGGGAGGGAGAGGGCAACTTTAGAAGCGATCATCTCTCAAACCATAAAGGTTTGAGAGATGACACTTGGGCAATCCGTTTTTTTTTTTTTAGTAGTACTTTAGTATAGGGATTAGTAATACTTAAGTATTACTATCCCTTTAAAGGGATAGTAATGTTTCACAAAAAAGCAGATCTGATTAATCTTCATAGTATTTGGGCTGTGGATTATTTCAATACTGTCCTAGTTGTAGTTCAAGAGTAATCAAATGATAAAGTATCCCCCTCCCGCCCCTTTTACTGATGTAACACTGTTCACCTCCGAGCAGCAAGACTGGATGGATAGCAGAGAGGGACAATCTTCAGTGAGCATAAGGAAGAACCCTGATGAAAAACCTGTCGAGGGGGGCAGGGTTTTCCTTATGTTCACAGTAAGAAGATTGTCCCTTGCTGTGAGCTGTCTGATGCCAGGATCAGATTCCACATCTGAGGGGTGGTGGCTTACGCTAGGTAAAAAGAGCGGGAGGGGGGTATTTTACCATTCAATTACTCTTGAACGACAACTCTGACAGTATTGAAATAATACTCTCTATGGCTCAAATACTATGAAGATTAATTAGAGCTGCTTTTCTTGTGAAACATTACTATCCCTTTAATGTAAGTGAATTGCTTTACGTTATTTTTTTTTATTTTTTATTTTTTTAAATTGTCATCTTGTTGGGAACGCTGTAAGTGCAAACATTTGGTTTTTGGGCTTTTTTTTTGCCTTCGTTCTTTCAGACAAGTAACAATGGGCCTTGTGTTCAGAAGCAAAGTGGAGCAGTTTGTACCACAGGGCAAATAAGTCTCCATTGATTTAAAGGGGGTGATTAACCCATTAAATGTGTGCTGCCCACAATGCATTGCTTTGTGGTTGTGTTACCAACCTCTGAAGCCTTACTGTGGGTTTAAAGCCCAATTTAAAATGATGGAAATGTGCATAGTGCTTATCCCCCCCCTTTGTGCAAGTGTTTGGGTCAAGAATTGGGTAGTTAGTAAATAGCACTGTGGCCTTACCACAAAAGAAGAGATGCATTCTGGAACAAACCAGCTGCAATGTATGGAAGAAATAAGGACAGCTATTTAGCATTCAATGGGTTATAATCCCCATAGAAATTAAGTGAGATGTTTAATTTCTCTCCTATGGTGCAGTTGTGGTGTAACCCTTTGAATGATAGAGGGGTATCCAATTTATTGCAAAGCAATGTGTTGGTTACCCCTCTGTCACTGAAAGGGTTACCCTCCACATTGGAGAGGTTGGAGCTTTTCAAATCAAAGCTTGATTAGCATTAAGAAAAATAATCTACTGTTCCCTGTAGTTATAAAATCATCAGTATTCTGTTCTCATCCATGAGTTGCCAAAAATGTAGTGCACCTTTCTTGTCCATAGGTCTAGTTAATTTAAGATCAAATCCTCTTAATATTGATTTCTAGGGCTGTGATTCCATGCTTAATTGCAAACGTTGTCAGATCTTTTTTAGCAGACCTTTAATCTCTGTAAAATTATCTACAAGCTCCATATTCCCCAAAGGTATGAAAAAGAAACAGCTGGTGAATAATATGGTTTTCTGTTTTATACGTTGAGGAAATGAATTGCAAAGCCAAACATGGCACTACAACATGAGCGAGTGTAAAGGAAACAGGTGTGTGTGTGCTGTTAGACGTGGAAACGCATTTGCACAGACTGATTTCTGTATCCTAGTGACTTATACCTGCCAAAATGGTCACATTTTTCATTTAATCCTTTGGACACTTTAACTGTTAGTGCCCTGTGTTAAAAAAATGAGACATTTTGGGGCAAACCAATTAAACCATGACAAACAAATATTGACAAAATCCCCATTGATTTAATTGGAACTTTTAACTTCTTGAATGCTAATGTGAATCAGTGCTTTGGAGACCTCTCTTTCATTCAAGGGTTTGAGAGCCTTATTTAAATCAATGGCAATTCTTATTTGTGCCCTGGTATGAATTTGGGTTGTCCCAGAATTACTATACCTTTCCTAGTTGCACTTTGTGATGGTACCAGGATTTACCAGACCCTTTTGGGGTTGTCTGTTCCTGAGCCGCCACTGCTACTGCCCCTCTTCCAAGGCTGGCTGGAGCCCTGCTACTTCCTGGTGTCTGGAGGTCCTGGATAGTCAGGCAGGAACAACTGGATGCTGCCCCCTGGCAGACTGGCAGACCTAGTGAATTTAGCTGCAGAACCCTAGATGGGGTTTCCAGAGGCCCTACGCCAGTAGACCGGCAAGGCAAGTGAATTCGCTCTTGCAGTGGCTAGGGAGGAAATCCCCAGGCCAGGCCCCCTCCAGAAATACAGCCGAGACTTATATTAAGGAGAGTAGAACAGAACAGCCTTTACTGTTAAAACACACTGCTTATTTACACTTCCAGACACTCTTATCAAGATAAGAATACAAATTAGTGCTTGAAAAAGGGACATTTTAACTGGTCCATAATAACCTCCCCTGACTGGTTAATGAAGCACAGCAGGAGTCAAACCACATTCCAAACATTCCTTAGCACATGGAGTATTCTTTAAACAAGCCAGAGTGCTGGACTTAAAGGGATAGTAATACTTTATTATTACTATCCCCCATATTGTAGATATTTGTAAAATAATTTAATATTCCCCAGGTTCATCTCTCAAACCTTTATGGTTTGAGAGATAACCGAAGGCAAAGTTCCCCCCTCTCTCCCCTGAAGACAGCGTTGTATCGTACGACAGGCTTGCGGCTCTGCAGCAGAGCCGAGATCGCTTTAGTGAAAAAGAATTATTTCACTGAAACGGTCTTCTACATGTGCTTGATTTGCAAGCACACGTAGAAGACTGTTTCAGTGAATTAATTATTTTTCACTAACGCGATCGCGGCTCTGCTGAAGAGCCACATGATGATAGTCAGACCGGATATCCCTGCAGTCAGTACAACGCTGACTTCAGGGAAGGGGTAGGGAGGGGGGAACTTTGTCTTTGGTTATCTCTCAAACCATAAAGGTTTGAGACATTAACCTGGGAGCTATTAAATTATTTTGCAAATATCTACAATATGGGGGATAGTAATAATAAAGTATTACTATCCCTTTAAAAGCCCACTCTGCGCTCTGGTTCCCCACTGCCACCCCCTTTGCAGGACTTACAGTATAAACACACACACACACACACACACACACTATTACCAAATGTCACACAATGTACAAAACAGTGATCAATATTTCTATTTTCTGTGTTCTAAAGTACTCCATCTGGTCACACACTTTATACATCCCAAGTGCACTTCTGTCTGAGCACCTAAACTGGCTCCTATATGTGTATGTTTTATGAATGCATCCCTTAACTAGCTCCTAAAACTTGTACATTTCTCATAAGTTGCTACTCATCCTGTTTTTTTTAAACATAAATTAGTTTTTCTAGTCTTTTATGTTGCAAAAGCCTTATGATGTTTTACTAGACTAATATTAATCTGCCAGCGTATTCTGATGAATTATCTTCCCAGAATAATACCTGGTCCCTATAAATATGGCTTACACCACTGCTTGTCAAACCTGTCCATGAAGATGTCTGACAGGTTAAGACTTAAGGCCTTCCGTGCTTGCGCACAGCTAAATTAACAAGAGGCTCAGTCGTGGTGACCATCTCATACAGAGAAATCCTCATGTCCTGGCTTTTTAGTGGTCCCTGAGGACACCTATGAGAAACAGGGTTTTTTCATCATTTATTTTGGGAAGTCTGTCAGGCTTTCCAGGTGATTGGGAAGCTTAAAGGGATAGAGTTGTCCATAGGATCGTGTAGCAACAGCGCCACTGTACAATTTCAGGCCACTGTGATATTGCACCTAAAAAAATTCAACTTTGAAAATGAATAATTTTTGAATGAAACATCTTTCAGCAGTGTGAGTACTCTTGTTTTACTCCGGGGATAAACCCTACAACATATTTTTTTACATTTTAAGTATTACTATCCCTTTAAGTTCCCCACCTCCATAAGGCTCCAACACTTGTAGAACTTTCCTTAACAACAGTTGTGTGTCTCCAGATGTGGCCCTGCCACCCGTGTCACCCATTGAATAGAGGTCTAAGCCTTTTAACTCATTTTAACCTTATTTGAATGTAGTAGGAGGCTGGGACAGGCTGTTTACACTTCACATTGTATTGAGACAGTGTTAACATTTGTTACAAGCCTCAGGGTAATACTCTGCAACAGAGCAACACATGATGATCACTGGGGGTGGAGGCATTACTTAGAGTCCGCTACAGCCATCTTTCTTCTCCTAAGCTCTCTGTCTCCTGTTTGTAGAAGCCGCTGAGACCAAAAAACTTAAAACCAAATAATTTAAATATTACATGTACTTTAATACGATTTTTTGCTTAGAGGGCATCTAGGGGAGGTGTGAGTGGCCCTTAACGACATATGTGCAACAGCCAATGGCTCTTTCCATAGAGATGCAATGAGGCTTATGCATAAGAACGACTTGGGGGAGATGCACTGTTGTGTTGTAAAGAGGGGAAAACTTAAGTGTGATATTCTCTAGTTCAATTTTTATTGTATGGAGAATATGCACGAAGATCTCTAATAGTAGTCCTAGCTTGGTCCATATGCTGTGTAGAGTAACACAGGGATTGGAGAGTTATCCTCACTAGAGAAGTTATCACGGCCTTGTCACATCTTTACCATACTTTAGTGTAATTCTGGGGCAAACCCCCTGCACTATACGGATGCAAATTCTACAGATCCCCATTGATTTAAATGTGGCTGAATACGAGAGGACTTTAACACATTGCAAAGAACTTCACCCGTGACCTCACTTGCATTCTAGAGGTTAAAAGGCCCATGTAAATCATTGGGAATGTTCCCTTTTTCCTTATGATGCAGTTTTCTTTCCACAGAATTGCTCCAGCTCATAGCAGTATATCAGTATAAGTGAGTGATGCGCAGCAGTACATTATCATAGTCCCAGCGGGACTGTCCTGGCACATCATGGAATTCTGGGATGGCAGTGCGGCTGCATGTCTCTCTGCCATCCCAGAATTAATTCCGCAGTTAAGTGTTATGGCCCTTAATGGCTGCCCCCTTCAGCATCGGTCGGTGGTTAAGCTAAGTGATTCCACCATTTTCAGACTTAGCACAGGTAGCTTTGATTCCCATCCTAATTTGGAACTCTTCAGTCTTCTGTTTCATTTAATGCAGACAACAGAAGATGAGCAATTCCTCAGTATACCAACTCCACCAAGGGTGGGGGGAGAGTGTATCACAAAATCTCGATTCAATTCTAGAAAGTCCTCCATGATTTTATGAAGCTGTGCTTTGGTCACCTCTCTTGAATTCATGTTGTTTAAAGCACAGTTTAAATAACTGAAATTTAGCAAGACTTGTCCTCTGTGGTGCAGTTGGTATGCTCCAAATATGTTCATCTTTTGATTTCCTCTTAAACCCTTAATATTTTCATGTGAGATGATATAGACCCCATAAATTTGTGAATTTCAGATAGTGACAGATCTGTCCAAATCCTATTTAATCACTCTCATGTAAGAGGCATGCTTTAGTTTTGAGGTACTGAGCAAGCATTGGTAGATTCTATTAACATCTTCTTCCACTGTCCTTCATTTGTAGGGAGAATGTCTGGTTGTAAAAATGCGGATGAACTAATCCATGGAGAGCTGGAGCTCTGCAGAGCAAACAGCACAGCAGATTACAGCAGATATACTCTGATAGGAGCATTTTGGCCAAGGTATAGTTCAGTATATGAAGTCATTGATATCTGTTTGCAATACAACAAGAAAAGATAAATTTGTTAGTTTACATTAGATTAATCAGATAAATTACAGAGCTGAGTTATATTTCATGTAACGTAAAAAAGCAAGCTCTCTATTGGCTTGTGCATGTCTTTGGAATGCACTGTTCTGGGCTAAAGTAGTACATTGGAAAAGAATGATTTATGGATCTCATTTCAGATCTGGAATGTCAGATATCAATGGCCAGTTATTTATTGGATGTTATATCTAAGCTGGGGCCATATTCCCCATATGTCATATCTTCGTAGTCCAAAAAATTTAAAAAAGAAAAGGTAAAAAATAATTAAAAGTCCTTCAGTTGTTTTTCAAGAGAGAGTCTGTAATTGCTCATGTTCCGTGTGTTTTCTACATATCAGACATATTGCTGATGTTCCATGCTTTTTCTATACATCAGAGATGGGCAACATGTGGCCCCTCAGCTGTTGCTTATTGTTATTCTTTATTTATATAGAGCCAGCTTATTCACAGGTTGCCCACATCTATATTTTATAGAATTGGAAACAGGCTCACTTAAACTAAATGAATTACAACTGACCTAGGGAATGTGGTGTTGTAGAAAGATGCATTTGCATTTTATTTTGACACTACTCAACAACAATGCAAATCAATGAACAATGCAAAAATAGTGGAAAGAACAATAAATATGTATACTTGTAGCTCAGAGAAAATAGAGGATATGTACGTGGAGCAGAAGCTGGCAAAAGACTGCCTTCAGTCCTCGTTACCCACTAACCAACTTAATCTGGCACACAGAACTATTACATTTTACACCGTGCAACTCTGGGTTCTGATAGATTTGTAAAAAGAGAGCACACTTCTGTTACTGTATTACATCTGCATAACATGCTTACTGATTGCATGAGGTGCTAGGAGTCAAAATGAATGTTAGTGGATGAAAAAGATTAAAAAAAAAAGACCCCAAATAAGCACACTGTGTTTTTTGTTGCTTATTAATACAACCTCACTACTTCTCTGCTTATCTTGTGTGATTTCATACATTTGTGCATTACTAACTTTTTTGCTCATCATCGTATATTGAGGAGGTGAACTTTATCATCATGATGTGAAATTAATGCAGATATTTTTTTGGGTTGTTTTTCCTCATTTGATGAGCTTCACTTTCATATTGCACCATATTTTGCCTATTTGTTTTCAAATTGCACTATAGTTTCCCCGTTTGCCTTCATATTGCACTATAGTTTGCCCATTTGCTTTCATATTGAACTATAGTTTGCCTTCATATTGCACTATAGTTTCCTCGTTTGCCTTCATATTGCACTATAGTTTGCTTTCATATTGCACTATAGTTTCCTCGTTTGCCTTCATATTGCACTATAGTTTGCTTTCATATTGCACTATAGTTTGCCCATTTGCACACTGCTACACTTGGAATTTTATTATTTGGTTATTTAGTCTGTTTAGGATTGGGGTAGAGTTGATGACACTTTGGGGACTCCTATTTGATCCATAATTGTATGTAAATGTATAAGATATTAAATACATACTTCTTCTTTTTACAGATTATTATATGGAGATTTATATTAATACTGTGTGCTTATTTGGGGGTCTTTTCTTTTTTTGTTCACTTCTGTTACATTTCTATTGTAGTAAGCTTTAAAACATAGACTCTTTTATAAATCTAATTTTATGAAATAATTGGCTAGTATCTGTTCCCCAATACATTTTAGACATATTTATCTTTACGTTAATGGTACCAACTAGCTTCTGAAATGTTGATGTTACTACACTGTTAACCCCTTGGGTGCTATAGAGGCCTCTAACACATGGATAAAGCCATGAATTCTAGACCACTAAGCTGATAGAAACATAATATGGTTAAACATGCTGGGGGCATCAATAATTAGTGCCCTCAGAAGACAACTAAGAGTAGCACCACACAGTACAGAAAAAAACACAACAGTAGTTAAAACTATATGACCTTTGGATAACTAGCATCCAGAAATAACAGCCCTATATAGTCCTTGTAAGTTGAAGAATCTTCTCAGCTAGTTGAGATTGGTATGAGTTTTAGTAGCACAAACTGTGGACTCACAGTCCCCGTCACCCCTTGCTCTTAAAGAAACATACCCACATAGCTTAGAGGCTAGTAATACAGCCTCCATACTGCAGTATGGATATACAAAAGCAGCATCAGGGGTCAAATATAATATTTTAAAAATGAAAACCCTTGTTTTGCTAAAACAGAGAGAGAGAGAGTGTGTGTGTGTTTGTGTGTGTGTGTATGTGATATAATATTACAAAATTGTTATATCTCCTGAAGGAGTAACAAGTTATGAAACATGTAAGGCATTATTTTACTGTATTTTTATTTATATAGTGTTTATAACAATATATGCTGTTATTGAAACAAGGATTTTTTATTATTAAAATATTATATTTGACCCCTGGTGCTGCTTTTGTATACCCTTACTGCTGTATAGTGTCTGTTTCCTCCATAGTTGCTAGAACAGGTGGCCATTTTTTTGGACTTCCACACGGGATTTGGTGTATACTCTGAGAGTCCAAGTAGCCCTATATTTCTACTGGATTTGGATTCCTGTTTGGAATATCGGCGGAGGTGGAGACGTGGAAACCATCTAAGGGGTTATACCTAAAGTGCTGCATATACTTGGAGGAGGTATTACTAACCTCTAAGCCATGTGAGTACATTTCTTTAAGAGCACATAGTGAAGGTGACAGTGTGTCTACAGTGACAATACTACACCTAGAAGAAGATTCTGTGTTGCTGTTTATTTCTTTATTAGGTCCCTGCACTAAATCATGTGGGAAAAAGAAGGGGTTTTAACACTTTGAGTTTGAGAACCACAGATATATTTTAGCAATGCATGTTTTAGTGGGGATTGAAAGGTAGTATAGTTCTCGAAAGGCAAAGATGACAGATTTAAGGTCTATGTATATGATTAATTATGTGTTAGTGAAGAATAATGAAGCTAATGTGTGCTTTTTCTTGTTTTTTTATCTTAGACTGACACAGATAGGATTTTATACTGTGTCCAGATTACTTCCTCTGTCTATTCTGCATAATCCCCTAATATTCCAGTATTTCCATGATCTGCCAGCAAACAACATGGCTGTATCAAGACTTCTCACTATACTGACTGACACAGAACAAGTGCACATACTTTTCTGTTTTCTTTGTAAATTGTTGTCTGTTTTGGCTGTCTGATTACATTTGTTAAATAAGTTTGGAACAAGTTGTGGTATTATATGAACTGCTAAAGTAACATACAGTAGAGGGAGAAAAAAAAATGTAATATAAAACAATCTGAAGAGAGATTGGGAATTTCATTGTCACTAAACAAGGAATATGGGGGGAGATTTATAAAACGTGTTCTTGTTCGTTTTTGTGACTGGATCCTTAAAATGTCCTTATTCCCTGTTATGAGTGTTGGTATTTATAAAGTATTCTAGTTACATTAATAAATGTGGCAACCGTAAAGGTCAGATATGACCTTGAATATTTGGTGAACATTATATTGCTAAATTGTCGCAAATAGCGACATTTCTCTATAAATTCATTGAGCCTCTTTTTACAAACTTCCTTACTCACTTTAAAAAAAAAACAAAAAAAAAAAACATAATACACAGTGTTTTAGTCTCCTAAAGTGTCCTTAATACTTATATAACTACCAGAGACAATCTTACAGCCATTTTAACACTTCTTTTCCATTTACACCACTTTTATAAATCCCCCCCAATGGTTTCTTTAATCACCAAAACCTTTAGACTTGGTTGTGCTTCTCAGTTGTAGTCATCAGAACAATACACTTCTAATCCAGACCTATCAAACTGCTTTTCTAGAGGGCTGCTACAGCGCAGCCTTTAGGTATGCCCATAATGCTTCCCATATGTTGCGATTATTTACTCTCTCATTCCAACACCCTCTACATAATAAGGGATGTCCCTAAAACCATTACTGTCTCAGAATGTAGTATGTTCATTTTTCTAGAACAGATGATGATCATACCTGGGAACTCTCCGGATTTGCCCCGGAGACTCCGGTTCTGACAGAACTTTACCGGGTCTCCGGGGCAGAGGCTGATTCCTCCGGATGTGGAGAGTTTCTATTGAAACTCTGCCACATCCGCTTTTTCTCCTGCTGATACTCAGTCCCTAGCCCTCTGAGTGCCAGAGTAGTAAGGAATGCATTGCTTTGCAATGCATTCCGTACCACTCTGGCACTCAAAGGGTTAAGCCCCCCCCACTCGCGGCAAGCCCCGCCCCTTTTTGACGCGATTAGCGTCATTTTTGTCACCCCCTGGTGAACAGAGGACTACCCTCCGGGTAGCCCTCGACTGGAAGTTCCCAGGTATGATGATGATACACCAACCTCTACATTAAATTTCACCAAGAAGAATCCTCATTCCATTTTTTGTGAAAATGCCATTGCACGTTTCCAGAAGAAAAGCATCTCTCTGGGTATTTTATGGATGTAATATACTGCTTGTTTACAACGATTGTACGGATCTCATTCCTTGTGTATTTTACTAGTCTTCCTTTTTCAAAAAATGTGGACTGACTAAAGGTCAGATGACATTATATGAATTTCTTTTTGAACCTTTTAATCACCATTCTAAAATAATAATTTCATAATCTAAAATGTATTATTTATATATTTATTTTTGGAATGAGGGATTATTATTTGTCCTCCTTAATTCCTCCACCCACCAACTACTTCTGTTTTTAAGGAAATTCACATATGAATTTGTCCAGTTTTATTAGTAGAGTTAAGATTGTAGCCGTATTAGTCCAGTGATGTAGATGTAAAATAACAAACAAAATGAATGTCTTGTAATACCTTTTTTATTGGACTAACAGAACTATGGATTGACAAGCTTTCAGGGTAAACTCCCTTTCTCAAGTCTAAAACATTTCTGAGCACAAGGACATAGAATTCACAGTTAGTACAGTTAATACGTTGAATTCAAAGCTGTGTTGTTTGCTGGTGTTAACACAGCGGGACTGCTGATAAGACAGGGATCAAGAGAAAATACACACTTCTTGCAGAGGGTTGTAAATACCCTGTGCAAGGCAGAGTGTGTGTGTGTGGGGGGGGGGGGGGGGGAGAAAGAGAAGAAAAATACAGGAGATGGTATGGGAGGGGAGAGAGTTAAAAAAAAAAAAAAATGCACATATTAAGGATGCTACAATGTCAACAATCCAGTATGTACATGCAGGCCTATATACAACTTGTGCCCATACAGGTAGATATATATACAGACACATACATATACACACACACATATATATATGCACATACATACACTCACAAACATAAACACACACACACACACATATACATGTATATACACACGTGTACATGCACATACATACACACACACACATATACATGTACATAAACACAGCTTTGAATTCAATATATTAACTGTGAATTCTGTGTCCTTGTGCTCGGAAATGCTTTAGACTTGAGAAAGGGAGTTTACCCTGAAAGCTTGTCAATCCATAATTCTGTTAGTCCAATAAAAAAGGTATTACAAGATATTAATTTTGTTTGTTATTTTACATCCAGTTTTATTAACAGACAGCCACTTATTAATATACCTTTGCTCATTTGAGAATATAATTTAGCCTGTTGAAAGAAGAACGCATTTGGATTAACTTAATATCTCAGATTTAAACTAAGATTCGGTTTAGTTAGTATTTTACTTCATTCTGATACACATTTTTTTTGTGGCATAAATGTAGGTAAGATAAAGATGAAAATTGGCATTGCTGAGGCCCGACTGCCAGTATCCATCAAAAACAAAATCATGTGTATTAAAATGTTGTCTCTTCGTTGTGCAGAGGCTGTGTTGCTTTCTGGTGCAGTAGCTTTAGGGCCACAGTAGAT
The DNA here is from genome assembly GCA_037306005.1 of Rhinophrynus dorsalis. Classification (NCBI taxonomy): domain Eukaryota; kingdom Metazoa; phylum Chordata; class Amphibia; order Anura; family Rhinophrynidae; genus Rhinophrynus; species Rhinophrynus dorsalis. Next base: position 566,281,451 of record CM074718.1, read on the forward strand.
TGGATACAGCAACTTTTCAACAGAAAGGGGGGCTCCACATGAGGAATAAAGTTTAAACACCCATAATTAAGTTCTCATGTGGAGCACAGATGCATAACCACAGTTAAGAGTTGAAAAAATGTATAAATCTATCAGTTTTAATCCTTCAAAATGTATAACCCTGTATATCAGGATTTGCCCCAAAGGAGTTAAAGCATTTCTTGAATCTCACTGTAGTAAATCACTGTATAAAAACACTTTGGAGAAAGTGTGGTCTTCTTTCTTCTAATCTCAGTGGATGACATCTTCTAATCTATATAACCCTCCAAATGAGGACTCAGTTCTTTATATTGTCCCTTGATATATTCTAAATAGTAATCCATATTACCTGAGTTTTTAATAAACATTTCCAATTTGACTGCAAAATGTTATTAGCTTTGTTGCCCATCTCCAACTGAAAATCTTTTTTTATGCACCGATACTTAAAGTGGTACTAGATAGTCAAGTCGAGTTCTTAATTTTTTCCCTGGTATAAGTATAAAACATTTTTTATTCATGATAATATCTTGATAACATAGTTAATGAGGCTAAGACATTTTATTATTTTAACTTTATACTCTGAGACTGGTGAGATGATTTTTCCATTAAAGGGATAGTAATGCTTGAAATGAAGTGAAACTAGGATCTGTCCTTATTTTGTCTACTACTGCTCAGTTACATTCCTAATGCTGATATTTCTATATAGTCTTAGAAATTATATTATTAATTGTTCCCCTGAAGCCCCTTTTCATGTAGGGAAGCCACCTCCCCACAGATCTGAAGTCCTGACAAATTGCAACGTGTGACAATCTTCATTCATCCAGTATAAGGAAAATCCTGCTCTCCTTGACGCAATCTACCATCAGTTCCGAGGCAAGAAATATGACATGAGTAAAAGGGGCGTGAGGGTAACAATTTACGATATCATTTCTAAGAATATCAATGTCTGCATTAGTATTAACAGGGCAGCACTACACTGTATGAGGACGGATCGTAGCTTCACTTCATTTTAAACATTACTAACCCTTTAAGTTTCCGACACAGTGGTCGCGGGCTTCCAAATGGAGACAGGATTCTATCTCCATATGAATGTTTATCATTAGATTGGAGTATTCCATTTCTAATCATCAATACATGCGAATGCTTTCTTCATTGTTATATATGCACTGAAAAAGACACCATGTTATCAAACTCGTTCATTTTTTTCCATGTATTAAAACTCTGAGATAATCGTCCATGTGAACTTACCTTTTTACTTCCAATTGCATCCCCTAGCATTCTTTATAGAACTGCAAATACCATTAAATGCTTTCAATGCCCACTCCAATAGCATGCCCTTAGGGTTTGTTTGCTTTTAAAGCTGTGTTTGCATTGGTATCTTTCTTGTCGAGGAGTTTGGTATGATTGAAATACATGGAAAAAAAAGATTTCAGCGATTTATATGTGATAGCAATATTTTTTCTCTCAAGCGACCATTTGTGTCTATAAATAGCAGCAACATTGTGCAATATTTCTCTGATTCCATTGCAATTCAATGCAACACACTTTTTTACTTTTATTAGGCATTGTCCGAGAGCAGTTTCACCAAGTTTTGTTGACCTGAGACTTGCTGCAATAGCTGCTAGTGTCAACAACCTTGTCCAGCATTGTTTGCAAACATTCTTTTATTTTCACTGTAGTAATGTCTTTATTAATAAGCTCTAATGTGCACCAAATAAATTCAACATTTTTTGTAAACATTTTAATTGTTTTAAAGGGGAACATTCATATCGGGAAAACTTTTGAGCACTTGTTTAATCAGCTAAGAAACATTAGGCAAACATGCTCTTTTTTTTTTTTTTTTTGTAACTTACTTTTTAAGATATTCAAGTTCAAAGTTATCCACTTCCGCATACTGTGGCACAATGTATCTGCGGCACAGCTCTCAGGACTTCCCAGCAGTCTGTCATTCTCCTCCGAGCTTCCCCCGGGAGCGTGTTCACGCTTCACTTCGGTGTGGTGTGAACGTCTCCTAGCGTTACAGGAAGTGGCGATTAGCATTATACTGAGAGCCGTGCTGCAGCTACATTATGCAGAAGTGAATAACTTTGAAGTTGAATATCTTAAAAAGTAAGTTACAAAAAAAAGAGAGAGCACGTTTGCCTAATGCTTCTTAGCTGATTAAACAAGTGCTCAAAGGATTTCCCGATGTGAATGTTCCTCTTTAATATTCCTGAACAGATAGAACTGTGTAATATGTGTAGCTCCTGTAGATAACGCGAGGAAAATATTCACACTTTTTTTTTTTTTATCTATATATTTTATAGTACATTCAAAAAGTTAACTTGTAGAAATATTTGGTACAAATTCTTATTATTTAAGTGCCATCTGATTTTGCATTGCTGTACAGTGGACTGTTAGCAACACTAGTAATTTTATGCCACAATATTGTTTTTACATAGTATTTTACAAGCTTGCAAACAGGTTACAATTACATTTTCATGTATTGCAATATACATAAAGGTTTGAAAAATGTAAAACAAGTTGACTTGTAATAATTTGTATATTTGTGAAATGATTGTACTTGATTATTACTTTTTTCACTACTGCTAAAATAAAGAACTCTTATGTATGAAATTATAGATTTTCTTTGTAAGTTACATTCCTTTTCACGGCATGTCGTGGAGCATGTTCATGGACCCACACGGAGTTAAAGGTACCTAGGGCACAGGGGGATTTGTCAGGGTGCAGCTAGCATATAGAGGTATCCTGGTGCATCTCCTCTCAGGCATGTGCTGATATGGGAAGGGAACGCTGGAAGTGATATAACCCTCAGGGCTCAACCAACGGCCAGGGTTGTTTGTTGTTTTTTTGTTTGTTTGTTTAATAAATCCCGTACAATTTTTATTGTTCCTCTTAGTAATTAGAATACATTCCCCTGCTGTTAATTTACTGATGCTAATAAATATTGCTCCACAATTGTAAGCCCTGCTAATCACTGAAAATAGTATCACTGAAAAGATAGCTTTAAGTAATTACATTTACTTTTAATATACTGGTAGTCTGAACTAGAGTAATATCAAAGGTTCATCTGTCAGGGAAAAAGAAGTTAGTAGTCATGAAGAGAAAAGTTAGTAGTCCACCCCAATGTTAAACATTGAGAAGAGCATATATTTGTGTGTGTGTGTTTTCCATCTACTGGATATTTTTTCCTATTTCATCCATTATGGAATACAGGAACCATGGGTAAAGTATTCTCCTGCAGAAGGGCAGCACATTTCCCTTAAAAGGCTCTCTGGAGGCAGAGACTCCTTCCCTACTCCACCCTCACCAATCCAGCTCATTTTTAAAAGTGACCTCAATGTAGGTGGATCAGGGCAAAGATTATCTCCAAGTTGGCCTTTTTTGTCTTCCTGTAGTAATGGGCTTTACAATCCCACATTAGGCAGGCTGCTATCGCTTGCTTCCACTGTCAGTTTGAAGTACAGTGCAGACTGTACAGAACCTGGGTCTGCTTGAGTATGGCTTGCACTCTCAGCCTTTTTCCTCTCATTTCTTCTTAGCTTGCCTGAGCAAGACATGCATATATCTTTGGAGACTGAAGGGGGCAATATCTCCACATGTCCTGTGAGTATGTACCTGTCTATTTTACTGACAGCCACATTTACACTGTCTTGCATAAAATGGGGTGTCTTGGCATGGCAAGCAAGCCTAAACCTATTTCACCACACTATGTGACAAAACCCTGATTTGTGAAAAAAGTGTATTTTTCATGTTGGAAAATACATGCTATACACAGGGTCTATACTGAGGAAATTTATATGAAGCAGTGCAGGATCTTCTTTTTGCCAGCCAGTACTGTTTAACCTGTATAAACTGACAAATAAATAAAGATAGCTATCTCAGACTATTATTCTAAATAAAAATTATTGGTAGCATTTTGTGGTATTTTGAAAGCTCTTTTAAAAGTACCCAAGTGCTTAAGTGTTACTTCCACTTTAACCCCTTAAGGACTGGGAAACTCTGGGGTGGTTTGCACTTAGGTCAAAATTGCTCCTGTCCTTTTTTGAGTATGTCTTTATTCAGCAGTATTCTCCCTCAAAGTCTTTTATTCCAGCCATAAAAATTATATACTGTTTTTTTTTTTTGTTTTTTTTTTGGGGGGGGGGTTTAAGCACAAGTAGGGCTTTCTTTTGATGTCACACTTATATGGATAACCCCTCAATTAAAAAATAAATAAAAAAATGATTAAAAAAAATGTAAACACAATTTTTGTTGGTTCTCTTGGAGACTGCATGAAAGGTGTGACAGGTCATTCATACCTACAAAATGTGCAGTTTTAGGGGGGCAGTGTCCATCTGGGATGAAAGTCCCCATGTCCCTCATTCGCACCCTAGTTCCCACGTTTTGGTAGATAACTGTGTGATGTGTATATGTGTATTACATTGCTCCACAACAATAAAACTCCCACAGTACATGTGTTTATAAATTTGTCTGTGTAATTGTATACTTTGATCTTGCTCAAATTTATTTAAAAAAAAGATGTTGCTGTTAGTAGGTCATTAAGTTATACAGTTATCCTGTCCTCAGCACCAGCACTGAAGGGGTTATACCCCCAAGTTTGGCCTCTATTTGCTTGGCTTTCTGTCTACTCTCTGCTTCTCTCGCCCTTAATCTTATAGTAAGGAAGATGGAGGCAGTGAACAGTCACAAAGGCAATGTGTGAAACACATTGCCTTTTGTAAATGAAAAAGCCGGTAAACATGACTGCTGTATTAGTGATCACATCTACCTGTAAAACGTAGAATGACTGAAAATGAGTGCTCCGGTCCTGAAGCACTGTGTTTCAACTTCACTAGGTTCCTTTAAAAGGAGATTGTGAACTAGTTCTCTGGTGTGATCTTGATCTTTTAGTTTTTAGGACTGTATGCAGGAGCCTGATGTAAATTCCATTTCCGTGCTTATCCTAAACTCTTTGAGAGCCAGAAATGTATCCAGGGCATTGCAACACTATGGGGGAGATTCACAAAGTGGTGATAAAGTGGAGATGACTTCTCCAGTGATATCACTTTTCCAGTTCCTATGTTGTTCTATGGAGCTTATGCACTAAGATTTCTTCAAGTATAGAGATCTTAGTACATACGCTCCATAGAAAGACAAAGAACTAGAGAAGTGATATCACTGGAGAAGACATCTGCACTTTATCACCGCTTAGTGAATCTCCCCCAATGTTTTGGATGCTTCTCTGACACTCAAAGGGTTGAAGTGGAGGGGACACTTTGTAAGAAATACATGATTATGTAAGTGCTTTCAAAATCACCCATATTTCTTAGCCTTTTTTTTATTTTATTTAAACCAATATTTATGATATTTAGCCTTGTCATTTCATACAATTTAGACGTTACTGGCCGGCATGCCAGCCAGATACGAACATTCCACACTGCTCTGCATCCTAACAACCACTACTTGTTTGCAAATTCCAGCTGACTAACTGACAAACCTATCAAGATAGATGCTCCTACTGAGGGGAAGATGTGGACTAGTGATCGTTCCTTTTTAAGTTTTTGTAATTGTAAATATTTTTAACCCTTCAGATGTTATCTTGAATCTAATGGATTATTCAGGATCAGACCAATACATAACACCACATTGGAGTAAAGGCATTTGTCAAGAAAATTAGATTAATTTCTGTCCTTGATCATAACACCATCAGTGGTCCTTCTATTATAGCCCAATGGGAAGAAATAAATATGATATTTTGTATCACAATAAATTTGGCATTTAAGATAAACAGATCTGAGCTGAGGTAAAGAAAACGTAGTCATTACTTCTATAAATGATCTCCAAAATCAAATATGTTTTATAAAATGTTTAATTATTCAGTCACACCGTGTTATGTGCGTCCACACACATGTTAACCCTTAACATACAAAAATAGCCTGATATAGTGCTATTCGGACCAATTAAAACATGAATAAAGGCTAGAGCTCACTGGCACAGATAATGTACAAATATAAAATAGAATAAAATAACATTATCAACAATAATGTTGTTATTGGATGGCTCATTTGAAATCATATTCGAGTCATTTAATATGTAGAATACATCATATATAGATATTTCAGTGATATGTGTATGGGATGAGTTAGTTAATAAAGCTTTCAGGGCTAGGTAGTTTTTTTCTAATTGCACCTGTGGGATAGGAGGAACCCCATCCACAGATATAAGAGAGACAGGTAACGCACTAACTTCATTGAATTCCCTGAAGAAGAAGTCAGTAACGACTTTGAAACACGTTGGAGGAATGTGGTCATAGGGAACATGCCAGCTAAATGGATCTCCACCCAAACATGATGTCTGTAATAAATTAACTTCAGTGAACAACTCCGCAGAACATAAATATACAGCTTTGCATAGCACCAAATACAAGCTACAGACGCTGAACACATGAACAATCCTTAGCCTGGGAAGGGGAAGTATTAACACCTGTCAGAGGCACTATATGACCGGCCAACAGATAAGAAAATCAAGGAACTAGATTCACTTCCATCGCTGATAAAGGACATTGTAGGGTGGACGCCAAAGATACAGAATTGGTGAAATTGTTCCTGTTTTATTTATAAGCTGATACGTAGTATTTAATTTGTACATGATTATTCCCCATAGGTTTGGTATATATTAAACATCCATGAACAAGATATTAAGCACATTGTAAATGAACTACAATTTACAACAAATGGGGGTGTGAGATTATAACTCTGGCTAATTGCATAAGATCTGTTTGCAAGGACTGATACAAAGAGACATTGTATCCCTAAGACCACTTTCTGCACTCTCTTGTGGCAGTTCATAATATATACTTCCTATAATAAGATATTTTTTACAATTGATTGTTGTATCAGTATAGTAACCTGGGCTCTCTTTGTATTATTTTGTATGTTTAATTTTGTTTTTTTAGTTTAGTGTGAGGTTGGGCTATAGCAGTGATCGGGTTAAATTAGTAATTTACCCGGTCAATAGCGGCTGCTCTATCTGTGTATCCTAGCTGTTCCCTTGGTTGCACGGATGGTGGTGAGATCCTGATGGACCTCACTTTATTCTAAACAGTAGGGTGGATCAGGGTGAACAGTATGGCACACTGTGAGGAGAATGTTTATGTATATGTTCCATTTAAATATTGTATAATAAATATAATGTTTAGCAGTGGTAGGGACTGATTGACTGTTTATCGGCTGGGTGTTTTTTGTATATTTTTTCACTGTTCCCTTGACTCATACATTAAGGAGAGGTGAAATCTTTATAGATTCTCCTTTTCTTACAGTTTGGGTTCATCAGGGGAATAGTGGGATCCACTGCAATAGATATTTTTGGACGTATACATCTTTTTGATGTGATGGTCGTCCAGATATTCTTATATCATCGTTTGTGATAGACATTTAGATTCTTGATCCTGATTGGTAGATTTAGGATCCATTTGTAACATCAGTTAATGCTGGTTCTTCCCATCACTCTTTTAGTATATTATATTTTATTTGATTTGATTTATTTTATTGTCTGGGATATACATTTAGATTCCCGATCCTGATTGGTGGATTTAGGATTCATTTGTAACAGCAGTAAGTGCTGTTTTTCTCATTATTTTATTCTTTTATATTTGTATATTATCTGTGCCAGTGAGCTCTAGCCTTTATTCATGTTTTAATTAGTCTGAATAGCACTATACTGGGCTATTTTTGTATGTTAAGGGTTAATGTGTGTGTGGACACACATAACACGGTGTGACTCTATAATTAAACATTTTATAAAACATATTTGATTTTTTTATCTTAAGCGCCAAATTTATTTTGATACATTGTTGTTTATTTTTAATCCATGAGCAAGGGATTCCCATTCTTGGCTGCTAGAGAACAGATTTATTCCTAACCCATAAATATATATATATATATTTCCAAATATTATATTTTCTTTTCTAATCTTTACTGCCTCATCATCTTATAGAACACCACAATACCGTACAGTTTTTCATGGTTAATCGATCTGCCATCCCATCAAGAAAGTAAAAATTAACCATCTTGACATGCCCTACCTGCTTTTTTCCCTCAAATATTTCCCAGTTGTAATTTGAGTATTATTGGTGGTATCCCCTCACAGCTTGGTAACACCTGTGCTTGATTATGCATGCAGTGTTCCTTTGTTCTTTTTTGTTTGTAGGACTTTGTTTTGTGTCTGTGGCCTACTCAACACTCACGTCATTCTGTAAGCAGGTTTGAAAGATTCTTAGCCAACAATATTTAATTTCTCGAGGTGTTCATTGAAGCAGATTGCGTGACTGGAAAACATTATGCTTTCAATTTACTTTCTGAATGCAAGTTTTCAAGTTATATTTTTAACTTGATATTTGCACTTTCTTACTAGTTAGGTAATGTACATCTGGACAGTCATAACATTTCTTGTGGGCTTTTCACATCTTTGATCATTGTGTACTCTGATCTCCTGAAAAGAAATGCAGCCACACCGGCAATGTTGATTTGTCCCTGTGTCTTGGGTTGTCATAAAATAGAAATGGATTAGAAAAGCTCTGTTTCATATGGGACGTACCTGCTGCAGGAGATGATTATATGAAAGATATATAAAATTTCTAATTATAGTCCTCAAACTAGTTAGGGAGAGAGGAGTAACATTCTGTTTTTCTTTTCACTATTCAATATACTCGTTGATTTGTCAACATGCCCCTCCCCAACAAAGAGAGAGAAAAAAATGTGTTTGATATAGAGAAATACTTCTATTTTAGTGTTTTGTTTTTTTAGTTTACAAACTCTTTCATAACATGTATATTATCTGGGTATATTATAGTGATGTCTTCTGGTGTTTAGCAAAATAACCTTCACTTATATGTTCTCATTTGTCTCTAAAAGAGGATATAAAATACAACTTGTTTCTCGTTGCTGACCTACATTTACTACTTCAATTAAAATGGACATCTCCTAATGATAACCCGCTACTCTTCTTACTACGTTAAAAAGTTTATTGGCCACTATAAATTTTGTCTTTGTTCAGAGCTATATGCTATCCAACCAGTAGGAGTGAACACGATAGGGGAAAGCCTTTTTAGCAATGCGCCGGACACCCCTGTGGCACGCACAGAATTACAAAAAAGTTGAAAGAAAATATATATATATATTAACCCTGTGTATGCTACAGGGGTCCATCGAAGACCCTCCATTTGGCAAACACAGAATTTTTTTTTGTTTATTTTATTCAGACCTTGTTGGAGGGCATCAGGGGTCCTGACACCCCCAAAAAGGTATGAATAAAAAAAATAATAATTAAAAAAATAAATAAATAACCCTGTCTGCCACAGGGGCCCCAATGCATTGCTTTGCATTGCATCGGATACCCCCTTGGCAAACAAAAATGATTTCATTATTATTTTATTCACACCTCTGGAGCATCAGGAATAGGACCTGAATGCCCCCAATGAGGTGTGAATAAAAAATATTGGAGAAAAAAGAAATCTTGTGTATTCTTACAGTTTCAATGAACATGGCATCCAGAACCTATTAATGATGATCTCTCCCGTGTTTGGCACATGCAGGATTTTGCAATGCATTGGACACACCTGTACATGAATGTTTTTTACTTTTTTTTTTCCATTACTTTTTTATTCAGAGCTCATTGAGGTGGAGCATCAGGAGGGGTCCTAATGCCCCTTATTGAGACCTAAATAAAAAAAACCCAAAATGAAAAAAAAAAAAACCTGTGTGTCCCGGGGGAGTGCGAGTCCCTTGCCAAATAGAGGGTGACATTTCAATAGTAAAACTCCCTACGCTATGCCAACTCATACCTATGGGGTGCCATTTTTCTCCTACGAGCACTAGCTAATGAGTGCAGTTGGAAATGCCATAGTTTAAACAGATTTCAGTGGCGGAAATGTAAAAATAAAATGCAATTTTTTACCTTTAGCACCACCCCCTGAAAACTTTGTTTACATCAGGCTAGGGGCAGGAAAGTCAAGTAACCCCTCATTTGATTCAGTAGGATATTTGCTTTCTGGAAATATATAGTTTTATGTAGCTATTCAGCTGTTTTAGGGTAGTTTTTCTATGTAACTACTAGAATGTGCACATTACTTCATAAAGTTGAAAAAAAAAAACATTTTGCTCTATGCTGGCAATGAACGTAGGTAAAACTATACCAATTTGGTATTTTTGTACTTGGGGGACTCTGAGCTTTTTCAAATAATTGAAACTTTTACAATAAAGCTAAATAATTTTTTTTCTAATAATGACATCAAAGCATTTCGCACAATGCAAAATTCACTTCATGTGAGGGACCATGCAGAAGCTCAATTTGTTCTGAAAAAAAAAAACAACAATATATAGTTTTCCATATGTAATTAGAAATTTACCAGTGGAAATGAAGCTTAAACAGATGTATTGCAAAAACGCTGAAAATACATCTGACCTACAGGGTAACCATGTAACTTGCTATTCATTTGCTAGTTTTGTGATTAGGAGAAATCTACACAACCACAACATTGATTGGACCTTACAACCAGCCCCAGCCTTTGGTTTGATTTTGCTCCTCAGTAGATTCATGTCAATGTGTTTTCTTAGGAGCAACATATTGTGCTAAATTTATTTTATTTACCTGGAAGAATACATTGAGGTTTCTTTTGTTTCCAAGTATGTCCTGTAGAGCTTTTACAGTAAAAAGTTACATATTTACACTAAATAGAGAAACAGTGAAACATAAAGTAATGTTATATATTGATTTTATATACAAAGAATTTTAGGCTGGAAAAAGATCTGATTTTTTTTTCTGGTAGGTTATTCCAGGTGTTTGAAACTCTGAAGAAGGTGGCAAATTGACATTAAAGGGGAATTATCACCACTCATAATGATCTTCATACAACGATAAGCTGTACTAGTTGTTTTATTTTCTTATACAATGTGTGCTTTGAGGAAATTTAAAGTTTTAAAAATGAGCCAAGGCCTTAATTCCGGACTGACTGCCATTACAGCTCTGCACCATAACCTCTCAATCTTCTTCTGTTCACTCCCCAAGTATTTGTCGTGTTCCAGCCTCCTCCGATGACGGAGGAGTTCTCCATGTAAGCTGGAGCCAATGAGAGTACTCCAGCTTACACGGAGAAATCCTCAGTCATTGGAGGAGGTTGGAACTAGGTACTATATAGGGAGGGGAGCAAACGAAGATTGACACGCTGCGGGGCAGAGTTGTACCCACAGTCTGTCCTGAAGTAAGGCCCGGCTCATTTTTAAAACTTTAAATTTAGCCAAAACACATTGTATAATCATCATCATCACTAATAATAAAAGGCCAGGTGTATGTTTGTCCTATGCAGTCATGCGTAGTAGAGACTGCCCGAACGATGTATGTTTGTGTCAGCACTGTTGAACTCAGATAGAGAGAGGAGAGTGGAACCTAAGGAGCAGGACAAGGAAACCCTAACCCTAGCTCTAAACTAGACTGAGAGGGGAACCCTAACACTAGTTCACAGGTACTACTACTAGATGAGGGAAAGCAAGCCTAGCAGAAGTGCACAGATACATATATATAAAGAAGAACACTATATATATATATATATATATATATATATATATATATATATATATATATATATATATATATAGGTGAGACACACAAAAAACATCCAATACATGTACATGTAAAAAAAAATATAGAGAAGAGGGAAAACGATACCAGACGTCTGGAAGCTGGGTGCACCGGACTGGAAACTCCGCAGCTTGCTAGAAGATCAGGCAGCCACAGAAGCTAGAGAGCGTAGCAGGTCAAAGGTCCTGACAGCAGGAAGCCGAGGGCCTGGACAGGCTGAAGAGGCACAGTGGTCAGGAGGTAGCTGAGGTCAGGGCAACTGGAGAGGCACAGTGGTCAGGAGGTAGCCAAGGTCAGGGCAACTGGAGAGGCACAGTGGTCAGGAGGTAGCCAAGGTCAGGGCAGCTGGAGAGGCACAGTGGTCAGGAGGTAGCCAAGGTCAGGGCAGCTGGAGAGGCACAGTGGTCAGGAGGTAGCCAAGGTCAGGGCAGCTGGAGATCAAGCCAGAACCGGAGGGAGCACAAACTACACCTACAGGAGAGAACTCTATAACTGAGCGCTGAATCCCGGAAGTGCGTTCCTTAAATAGCAGAGCCGGCATTGGAAGCGAGGCTGGGGGAACGTTGTGCACGCCGAGATGCTGGGCGTGCATCGGAACGCCTGCGCAGAAGCGCCGACAAAGCCAGAAGTGGATGTCGCGTCCTCCCCGTCGGCCGACGGGACCCAGCGAGGTACCGACAGTTTGTCCGATACAGTCATGCACAGTAGACACTGCCTGAACACACAGAATGCTGCGTGACGTACTTTGGCCAGTGTACATGGGCTTTTACACTAGTAAGAAAATAAAACTACTACTACAGCTTATCCACTATATGAAAATTATTATGAACCAAACTTATAGGGGTGATAGCCCCCCTTTAAGAAATTCCCTTATACCTAATACATAAAAGATTCTCACTGAAGTAAAATCTGTATTTGGATGACATCTATATAAATAATGCAGGGATTTTCAGTTCTCTTGTCAGTGACTTTTACCTGACCATGTCATTTGAATTTCCCTGCTAGTGTATAGGTAAGTTAATTAAATCACTGAGATTCACTCTCCTGTGCAAAGGCACCAAAATCCTAAGTACTTGGTCTGTTAAGTTCCCATGAAGATAGGATTGGCAGCCCGAGGTGTAAAGGTGTAGCTTAGCTGATTATTACAGTATAATTTAATTTAATTTTACTGTATTTTTCTGTTTTCATTCAGGTAAAATATCATAAGAGCTGCTATTCATTCTTCTTTTATAAATGTAAAGAAATTAGTCTAAATTTATAAGGGAAACTACACCAAGAATAAGTGGCTCTTAATCTGAAGGTCTTTCCTAGGAAGTGTATTTCAAACAACTATCACTTATTTTTGTTTATATTTTTTATATGCAGTTGATTTCTGTTGTAGTCTTTGTCTAGTTGTTTCAATTTACAATTTGATGAAGAGAAGTGATTCTTACAAATCATTTGTCTATTGAAGCTTTTTGTTTACTATGAGGGAGTGTGATCTAAAGACAGACATCAAGAGCGATCACTATATACAGGAATCTACATATGCAGTGCAACACCTACCTCTATAAAGAGCTACTTATTCCTAGTATATAGTACATTACTAATGTGAAAGGGCTTTGCAGCGCATTGTATACCCTCTGGCATTGTAAAGATTCCCCCCCCCCCCCCATATATGTATTCAGAAACTGATGTGAGGTATTATGTGCATTTGGGTAAAGGCTTTTCACAAATACTCTGCTGACGATCTTGCCACTTACAAAGTTGGCAGGCTGTTTACTGCAGTGTGTGTGGAATACTTGATGAATATATTTTTTTATCCAGAAATTATATTGCCATTCAGCTTGTCAGAGAATGTAATAAATAGGAGGATAAACATGTAGGCGGTGGGATTGCAGTGCTTTATCTTTGTACATTATTGATCCATAAAGACTTAAAATGTATTATTCTAAGATTGCGGCTGCGTTAAAGGACCCCTGGAAAAAAATTAAGGATATGAGCTGACAGAAGTCATTTTAATGGCATGGCTATTTGGTTTTAGCTAACTGTAACAGTGAGAAATATAATCAATCATTATAGCACATTTCTGCACGCATTTTAGTAGACTATAACAAATGTTGAACAGACTATCAAGGTCGTTGTCTAGTGATGTTAAGAGAGATTGTTTTCAGGGTTTCACATTTTTATGAGTGCTTAGGATAAACAGCCATGTCTGTTCCCTAGAGCTGTGTAGTGCAGCCAAGCAGTGTGAGCAGGGGAAACAAACAGCTGGAAGGACAAGAGCCTCACATTATGGGCCACATGTTCAAAAGGAAGTGGAGGTTTTCTGAGTCTAACCATTTACTCTGTAGGGGATAACTAAAATTGTCCATTGATTTAAATGGGGATTGTAACCCCTTGAATGCTAGAGAGGTCTTCAATGCATTGCAAAGCATTCAAGGGGTTAAAATCCCATGAGTGTAAGTATCTCTCTCTCTCCCTTTCCAGCTGTCTGATTCACCTGCACACACTGCTGTATCTCCTATATTACACAGGGACATGGTTCACTCTGGGTCCTGTATGCAGAGAATAGCAATTTTGGGGCTTACCAAGTGCCTCATACGGGACAAATTAAATGTCCCATTGATTTAAATGGATCTTTTAACCCATTCCATTGCGTACCCCTCTGGCACTCAATGGGTTAACACTCTGGATATTAGAGAGTCTCCAGTGCACGCCAAGGGTTAACAGACTGTGTGCGTATGAGTTAGTTCCATTCCGTCCATTAACCCTTTGCGCATCACAGCCCCTGCAATCCCGGCGATGGGGCATCACAGTCACACTTGCTTCTGCTGCATGTAAAGCGCATTCCATCATTCGGTAGACTTTTCTCCCCTCTTTCTTTCTTAAGCATGTCGACCTTGTCAAGCATGTGAGATTCTTATGTCGCCATTTTCAACCTGGTGACATATTTAAAGTAACAGTTATGTCCCATAAAATATTTTTCTTGTTTTGTAGATTATAAAAAATAAATTATGTGGCACAATTCCCGTCTCTCAAACCATTATGGTTTGAGAGATATACACATCTAAAACTGACAGCAGGAGATTCGAATCGGCTGACTCGAGGAGGCTCTTCAATAGGTCCAAAATTGCATTATTTAAAAAGAAATACTTCATTGTAACGGTCTACAAAGTATGCTTGCAAACCAGGCACACTTCGTAGACCTTTCAAATGAGGTAATTCTTTTCCAATATTGCTATTTCTGCTCTGCTGCAGAGCCGCCAGCTGGTCCCAGGACTGGGATCTCCTGCTGTCAGTAGAGCGGTGACATCAGGAGAAGGGGAGGGAGGGGGGAACTTTAGATGCAAGTATCTCTCAAACTGTAAAGGTTTGAGAGATGATATTTGTACCACATAATTTATTTTTTTAAACTCTACAAAACAAGAACATTTTTTATTTGACATTAGTGTTCCTTTAACGTGCCCCTGGGTTGGTTACCAAATTGAGGGTGACATTTTGATAGGATACCAGGCACTAGTATACTCTAGAAATGCTGCTAATGTACACCACTATTATTGCACCATAGTGTAACAAAAATAAAGTTAAGTTATTATTAGTCTTGTATTTTATCAGTAATATAGCTCTTCCAAAGTTACGGTATTGACTTTGTAATAATATGTGTCTATTTAGTACTTCAGTTTCATTGCATTGATGAACCTGCTTCTAATACAGCCAATAAAGTACTGGTTAATTTTTCACCCAGTACTTCAGAATTGTAGCATTATTTTAGTTGTAATTTGTGAATTATCAGGTGTCAAAGGCTAATCTCTTTCAAGGTATGTTCCCACAGCATACATCCAAGTGCTCTGAAAAGTTTTTGTGTTGGAATTGATGATCACTAACTGAATTAAGTTTAATTACAAACATGTGTTTTTAAAAGAAAACATGTTTCAATTTACTGTGTTTAATTCTCTTCAAATTTACTTTTGTCAAGTAGTTTTTTTAAGAAGTTTGAGAACATTTCTCAGATATTAACTTTTCAGCTTGTCTCATTTCTATAACAACTGTGGGGAAAGCAAACAAGACTAAGCTGTGAGTCAGGTTCCATGGCTAACATCCATTTTGGAGATTAAATATAGACAAATTGATTGTACCTTATGCACAACAGAAAAGTGGAGTAATTCTATAACAAGCTTCCTAAGAAGGACTTTGTGGGAGGACCTTATGTTATGGAGTCCACCTAAAGGAATCCTGTCTGCCCCCATGGATGTATATATAACGAAAAAAGGTATGGAGTTGCTACTCCATTGCTCAGAAAGTGAGACCAAAGAACTAAAGGAAAAGTACTTGCCAAGACCTTTTGGTTCAAATAGATACCTAGTAGCTCTAGTCAACCTGAGCAAGGGTGCAGCATGAAGACACAGTAAGGGAGTACACTGAAAACCCCAGGGTTCAACGCAGGAGTCGATCAGCCAAGTTTGTAGTTAAGCCTTGTGGCTTTTATTCAGACATCTAAAAACATACACTCCAGGATGCATAGTAGGAATATTGGAAAGCCTAATGCAGGAGAGCTCAACCCTGTCCTCAAGCATATCTAACAGTTCTTGCTTTCATGATCTCAACTCAACACAAATGATTCTTTACCCCAGTCAGATCCATCAGAATGATTGATTGACCATGTTCATGTGAGGAAATCCTAAAAAGCTGAACTGTTGGGGGTGTTGATTTGAACTCCGCTGGTTTAATGTGTTTTGTGACCATTTAGTCATAGGCTTCTATGGACATAATATCAAATACTAATAAATGATTTATTTTGGATAAACAGTCCACAGATAATTGATTTGTACTGTTCATTAGGATCAGTAAGGGAGGTAAGGCTAAGGAATTCTTTGCCTCGGGATGTTGTGCTTGCAGATAATGCAACTGCATTCAAAAAAGCAATGGATGCCTATCTAGCACAGAACAATATTGACAATTATGACAGATGGCTTCAAAACAAATAGGATATTGATCCGGGGAACTATTTGACTACCAGTTGGAGTCAGGAAGGAATAGTCCCCCCCCCCCCCACACACACACACACACACACTTGGGACTACATTGGACATTGCTCCAGAGGGCTTTTTTGTTGCCTTCCTCTGGATCAACAGGGGTGTTATTGGCATGGGCTGGACTTGATGGACGCATGTCTTTTTTCAGCCTTATCTACTATGTTACTATGTTACTGTTTTATGCATAGACTAAGATATGTTGGGAAATATGGGATATTTTTCATTTGTCACCCATAATTCAGCTGAATTGCCCCAGAATGACTGCACCTTCTTGTTTCTATGACCCTTAATAGTTTGGCTTGAACAAAATTATTAAATACTACTTGAAGAGCCCATTACACGGGTCACAGTGCCACTGCCAGCCGGTCGCGGGGCAGCCATGCACAGTAGAGACTGTCCACGCCGCAGCTGATACAGTACCAGCCGGTCGAGGTGCAGTCATGCTCAGTAGAGACTTCCCGAGCCACTGCTGATATAGAGCGGGACGCTCCTTCGGAGAGCCCCGCTCTGTATCAGCCTCATCACTGGCAGTCTCTACTGCGCATGACTGCATCGTTACACATGTTTTAGCGAATTATGATATAGGATGGTTTTCATTTCTCAATGCTTTTCATATAAGAAAATCAAAACTGAAAGTGTTTGATAGAGGTCCATGACAAACCTACTGCCAGAGCACAGCACTGATTTATCACTATGATTTTAACACCTCTTATTATTGCTTATATATCTGAACTGTTTGTTATTCTGCAGACTGCAACATAGGAAGACATTGTGGTCTCTGATAAGTGTACATTACTTTTGTAATGGTTCATTTATATGTCAAACTTTTTTAACCCTTAAAGGACAAGAGAGGTGTGCAATGCATTGTAAAAAAAAAAGTTAATACGGTTAATGGTTAAATTAATGAATATGCTTATATAGCGACATAAGATTACTCAGCTTTACAATTTAACCCCTTAAGGACCATTAACGTATCCGGACCGTCACGCTGGTCCGTCACTTAAGGACCATTGACTGTCCTGGTACATCACGTACTTTTACTCCCCACGCTCCTGCAGGAGCACGGTGAGTAATACCGGGGACTGAAGTTGATCACTCCAAGACTGGAGCGATCTCTTTCAGTCCCTCGTTTGGCATGCTGGCACACGTGATCAGTCACGTGGGGTGGTATGTCGAACTTCCCACATACCCTGGGACCGCTGGTCCTTAAGGGGTTAAAGGAGCAGTAAACTTTTTTTTTATGAAAATGCATATTATATAGAGCTTTCCTTTCTGAATAAAACAAGGTCACTCCCACTGCTGTCGGATGTTTTATTCAAAATTTATAGCAGTTTACATAATCAGGAAGTGAATTTACTGTGTTTACTTCCTGATAGTTCTAACTGACAGCAAGTGACAGGCAGTTTCTGTCACATTCTATGGAGAACTGTATGTCTCTGACTTTTCTGACTTTCCTCTCCATTGGAATCTAACAGAAAAACTAATTAGAATTTGACCACTAGAGGGCACTGTTAATGTGAAAAAAAAAAATGGGTTTAAACTGTAATAACTCTGGAAATATAAATCTCTCCACAGTGGGAGTGCCCCTATGATACTCAATAGGAAAATCCCTACAAAATATATTTTTGCATAAAAAAGTTTACTGCTCCTTTAAGGGTTTGTACAATACAGGATGACAAGTGCTTAGGAGAATGAAACACTGGAAGTGGGATCCCTGCTCTAAAGCTTATGATATAAAATGGTAAAGGGAGACATATGGAGAAGATGAGGGTTAAGTGCGGCAATGGTTAAACATGTTTTACATAAACTGCTGGTTCTAATCACTAAGCATGAATGATTATTATAATAAATGTCCCCCATCATATTTATTAGACCAAAAAAACAATAAATAAAAATGTACAAAGTAGACAGTACCTATAGGAATGTTTCTTCCCTCTGGTGCAGTTGGTTTGCCCAGTAATCGTTTTAGTTCTTCTCGGTACATCCGCATCAATGTGTGAATCTCCTAAACTGTTTTTTGACAGATCATTTTTTCTGTTTGAATATTTCTGGGCTTTACAAGGGACCCAATGAAAGGGTACAGTAAATAAATATAATACGTCACAACAAGTTGTTAAGACAGATTTAAATATCCCATTTCCCCCCCAAAATATTTAGAATTTTCTGTTGAATGCCATATGGCAATGTGCTGTATCCTGATTCAATACATAATGCATTTTGAGGCCTGACAAATACATCTGGTAGATTCCTGAATCTGAAATGGAGTAGAAATGTACTTCACACTTCAGGAAACGTTCAGCTCGCCATGTTGATGTTTTGATTGAGCCGAGTCGTAGATAGGCCTGTAATTTTCAGAGAGGAATATGTTGAGGCCTAGCATCCAAATACATGTAAAGTAATTGAAATAGCTATGTATGAGTTATATCGTTTCAATCTGTTGGCTGATGGATGACTTTTTGTGTCCAAGTACAGGGATAGAAGAATTATATGCAGAAACAGGTGAAAGGCAAATATCTCTTGTCAGCTAAGGTGAGCAATGTTTTTACCAGTGAAGCCTCTTACTAGAAAATTGAATGTGTTTTTTGAGATTGACAGGCTATGATTTTCAGATAAATGGACCTTGAAAGGGAAAACAATTTAAAGCTCTCTTTTCCTTTCACAAGAAATAAAAAAAACATTTATTTTCATGTTTGTGTACATTTTTTGTGTCTGCAAACTGTGTCAAAATGGAATAGCAAATTTACTGTGTGATTGGGATGCAGGGAAAAGAGATTAGGACTGATGGAATCAAAGTAATATTGGACTTCACAGAAGGTGAAATGGGGCAGTCAGAAAAATGTGTAAGCGCTTAAAGATAAAGCAAATTTTTGGTATTTTTGCAATTGAGAATTGCCTTCAATTTTAGATATTTAAGGTTACAATAGGTAGTGAAAAATGATTTAACCCCTTGAGTGATAGAGAGAGATCTCCGGTGCTTCGCTCTGATTGATAAACTAAAGGCCATATACAGGAAGCTTGTAGAAAAATACTGGATCAACCTAACTGTACCATAAGGAACAAGTAAAAATTCCCCAAATTACTCTTAATTTAAATAAAGACTTCTAAACCCTTGTGAAGAAATGTCTTGTGGATAATCTGTATGCTCAAAAAATTATTTCCTTAAACCCTGATACATAACCAAAGCCACTGAGTAAGATTCATTTTCTTTACTTTTAATAACATCATCACTGTTACCTAAAACATCCTTAAATCTCAGTGAATCAAAGCCATCATTAACTACCCCAAAACCAAGCACTCCTTCCTTCGTCTTGCCTAGCAACCAATTCACCAAAGACACAAAACACTGAAGGAGGGCAGAGCAAAAGTTGTACCTACTAACCTAACCAAGCCTGATCTGAGATTTAGAATTTAGAAGCCTGATCTGAGATTTAGAATTCAAGTCACTGGTATCCTGGAATCCTTCGCTGTGCACTCCTTACTCCAGCCTTTCACAATCTTACATAATAATGAACTACACTGTAACATCCCTAATACATAAACTCTGAAAACAGAACACTAGGGACAGTCAATTTTGACTGAAAATAACCAACAGTAACTCCTTGTTCCCACAATCTGCTCTAATACTGCATTGTAGCTCAAACCAGATTATTCTTGGATAGCCAACACCTGCATACCTCCAGTACTTGGCCCATTCCATCCAGATTGTCCCATAGACCTTCCAAAATGATTCAGGCACAGAACCCTTCAGAAGAAGTAAAACTAATCTCCACAAGGAATCATTGCAGCTTGAACTAGTAGGATCCCTCAGCGAGGCCAGCCTCCAGAAGACTTTCCATTGAAAACATCAGCCAAACTGTTTTCGACACCCCCCACATGTCTAAACAAAAACCTTCAGCTCAAGACACCTCAGAACCAAATGCCTTAGCAGATATACAACTGTCAGATTATTATCTGAAAAAAATGCACCCACATTATCTATCTAGAAGACAAAACTCTTGTCCTTTAGAACTGAACCCCATATTTTCACTGCAGCTATAGTCTGGAACAACTGTAGGAAACTAATGTTCATAATGATTTCAGATATTGGCATTTCCACTGGACATGTCTCTTCTTTAATATATAATAAAAGGAAGAGTAATGTTTCACAAAAACAGCAGCTCCAATTAATCTTCATAGTATTTGGGCCAAGGAGAGTGTTATTTCAGTATTGTCAGAGTTATAGTTCAAGAGTAATTGAATGATAAAGTATTCCCATCCTGCACCTTTTACCTAGTGTACCACTGCTCCCCTCAGATGTGGAATCTGGTCTCTTGACCGGACAGCTCACAACAGGGACAATCTTCATACTGTGAACATAAGGAAAACCCTGCCCCCCTTGACAGGTTTTTCCTTATGCTCACTGAAGATTGTACCTCTCTGTGCTCCGGGCAGTCTTGCTGCTCTGAGGTGAGTAGTGTTACATCAGTAAAAGGGGCGGGAGGGGATACATTATCATTCAATTACTCTTCAACTACAACTCTGACACTACTGAAATAACACTCTCCATGCCCCATGAATGAAGAATAATTGGAGCTGCTTTTATTGTGAAACATAACTATCCTATTAAGTATTTAAATTAAAGGGAACAGTTGGACTACAGGTTTAGGGGTTTATACAATATTCTTCACTGACAGCAATGAACATTTTTTGTTAAAAGGAACTAATGCTTATGTTACAAGTGACTTGAAAATTCATGATCTTGTTAGTGGTGTCATGAGAGATAAAAAATTGAGTCCGTGTTTGGGGTATGAGATGTGTGTGTATAAGATTAGCTCAGTTAAGGTGGAAAACCCATTTTTGATTTACAATTACCTTCATCAGTCCTTGAAGCGTTTATAATGTGCATATTCAGAGTACTGCATTGGGTTGTTCATGTGTGTTCTTTATAAGTAAAACAGTTTACGTCGTCTTTATGAAAAATACATAAAGTCTCTTCAGTGTAACTGCGATTGTGAATTTTCCTTGAAAAACCTAAAGAAAGTTCATGAGAAAAATTGTACTCATGTCTGTTTTATTGATGTGAGATTTTTGTTAATTGTAAATATTTAACTGGTACACTTTGTAATTTTAAAACTCTCAATAAATGACTTTAATTGACATGTACACAATTTTCTATCTATATAACCTCCTACATTACGTTAGAAAAATGAATAGAAGCCAAATAACAATGGCATCTGGGACAAATGTTCCATTACTTTGTATACGGCCCAGGATTGGTGACTTATTTAATTTATTAAAGAGAAAATAAATGTTATTTGATTTTATTTTTCATTGAATTATAAAATCTTGGATTTTTTTAAATTGTATTGTCCTTTAAAGGGATAGTAATGTTTCAAAATAAAAGTAGCTCCAATTGATCTTCATAGTATTTGGGCCATGGAGAGTGTTATTTCAATACTGTCAGTGTTGTAGTTGAAGAGTAATTGAATGATAAAGTATCCACCATGCACCCCTTTTACCTAGTGTAAGCCACCTCCCCTCAGATGTGGAATCTGGTCTTGAGACCAGACCTCTTACAGCAAGGGACAATCTTCTTACTGGGAGAACAATGAAAACCTTGCCCCCTTGACAGTTTTTTCAGGGTTTTTTTCTTATGCTAATTGAAGATTCTCCCTCTCTGTAAGCCATCTAGATACCACCTTGCTGCTCTGAGGTGAGCAGTGTAACATCAGTAAAAGGGGCGGGAGGGGGATACTTTATCATTCAATTACTCTTGAACTACAACTCTGATAGTATTGAAATGACACTCTCCATGGCCCAAATAATATGAAGATTAATTGTATTGTGAAACATTACTATCCCTTTAATTTATACATGATTATAGGTTCAAATTAGAAATGTGCCTGCCTTGCAATGCCTTGAAAAAAATTATAAAATGCAATCTGAACCGGAATTATCACCATTTCTTTAGTTTCTCACACTTTTTTCTTTGAAAGTATATGCTATAAATAACCCCTTAAAGGAAAAGTTGGATGTGCAGTGCATTGAAATTTCAATGTTTTACACATATATCCGATCCTTAAAGGGTTAGTTTCCCTTCCCTTACTTTAGGTAAAACAGGTGTAGCTCTTTAACTATAATCTATTAAATTATGTATTTCCTCAAAATCCCTCAAGTGTTTTGTTCTTTAGGAGTAGACTGTAGGTTATATTATTTTTATTTGGGGTGAATCATTTGTAAACTGTCTCCTGTAAAGGTATGCAGTGAGGGATATGGCCTTTCTCACCTTTGTGCAACCTCTGTATATTACACTAATTCTGCCTATTTATTAAGTTCCAACAGATTCAACAGTGCTAAGCAAAATAAGTATTGAAAGTGGACCTATCACCGTCATTCATCCTATAACATAAAAGGCCAGATGTATGTTTGTCTGATGCAGTCATGCAGTAGAGACTGCCCGAATGCAGGCAGTCATGCGCAGTACACACTGCCCGGACTCTGCTGATACATACGCAGTAGACACTGCCCGAATGTGCCCGAACACAGGCAGTCATGCCCAAACTCTTCCGTTACATACAGATATACACCCATGTACACGACTTTTACACAAATATATGTGTAATTGAAAATGTCATTAAAATCTGCCTACGTATCATGTTATCCAAAAGATAGCCGATGTATAGTTTTATTTCTATATAGTGATCTGAGTGTGGTACTGTATGGTATTGTACTTACAGAAACCTTTCCAGTGTGGTTTCATATTCTGATGAAGCTCTGTTAGACTTTTAATTTTTTCCAGAAATTAAACCATGGGCATCTCCTAAATTATGTATCTGCTAGACGTGTGGCTAATGTGATAAATATGTTGTTTTCAAATATGCAAAAAATGTTAGGTGACCAGTCCTTTGTAAGACAAATTTAGTTATGTTTTAATAGACTTTTTTTTGTAAATTAAACAGACTTGGGAATTAAACTTTATATTTTGATGGTCTATTGTGGCATTTTATGCTAGATCCATGCACAGTATAACAAACTTATTGTCTGCTGTACTACTGGGTATGCCTCAGTATGTAAAGGTCTATTCATAACACAGTGGAGGGCATGTAAATAAAACATTCCTAGGCTTATATTTAAAAAAAAGTTATAATATTTTCAAGTGATAATAGTGATAGGTTTTAGTTAAGAAGTAAAGCCACCTATGAATGTCTAAGAAAATTTGCTAACCAAAATGTATGAATAATGTATGCAAGAAAAAGAAACACAATTGAGTCATATATATATATATATATATATATATATATATATAAGATGTACTCTGTATTAACCCCTTAAGGACCATTGACGTGGCAGGACCGTCACGCTGCTCCGGCACTTAAGGACCAGTGACGGTCCTAGTACGCCATGTACTTTTACTCACCGCGCTCCTGCAGGAGCGTGGTGAGTAATACCGGGGACTGAAGTTGATCACTCCAAGACCGGAGCGATCTCTTTCAATCCCTCGTTCGGCGTGCTGGCACACGTGATCAGTCACGTGGGATGACATGTCAAACTTTCCTATCTCGTCCTTAACCCTTTGAGTGCCAGAGGATATGCAATGCATTGCAAAGCAATTCGTTGCGTACCCCTCTGGCACTGAAAGGGTTAAAGGACCACACACCCCGGGACCACTGGTCCTTAAGGGATTAAGATTTACATTCTAAAACTGCATTTATTTTGTTGGTATTAGCACCATATTTTTGTATAAATTGTTACACTAAGCCCATTTCGACTCAACTTTTCAAAAAAGTCAACCCAGTAGTATTTGTTACTTACAAAAATCTTGTTAAACATATTATATATAAATAAGCACCCAAGAAGAAGACCAAAAGACAAGATGGGTTGAAATTACCAAATATGTTTGTACACAGTGCCATCTAAAAGCACAAGACCGAAGTTGTTGGAACATTGCTGAGGAGGCCTTCATCTTGCAGTGGGTCGTTAATGGCTGATGATGATGACTTAGATATACACACGAAAAGGTTGTAAATAACTACACTTCTATAAACAGGAAATATATATCATGAAAGTATGTTCACATCCCATAATAGTACACTGACATAAAATCTAATTGGATATCCAGTGAGTAAGCAGGGCCAGCACGCAGAATAGCTTAATCCAAAAGATACTAGGTTTGTTTTGGTTTTTTTTTACTTTTGGCTGAACTGATCACTGGCCCTGCTCTCACACTCTGGACATACAGGTAGGAAGTGTGTGTGTGTGTATATATATATATATATATATATATATATATATATATATATATATATATATATATATATATATATATAAAAAATAATGTGAAGTCACATGTGAGAGGTCACCAGACTGCTTTTTAAGAACTCTGAATCTGCATGAGGAGTGGAGTCTGCACAAGATCTTATCCAAGAGGTCTGCCAACTTAGACCACTGCTATAAAGTAATTCATATTTTATATGGCCAATGAGAAGAGTATGGTAAACTCTGCCTCTAGAGGTACCAGGTAGTAGATCCAGAAGGACCCAGCTGAAAAATAACCCCTGATAGTAAAATAAATGTATGTGGGACTTATTATTAGGAGATAAGAAGAAAAAAAATGAGGGGGACTTAGTGCAACAGAGATGATTAGTGTTTAAATTTCCCCTCAAAAAGGCACGTACTCGCTGAGGTTAATGGTTCGCTGGTGTATATGCAAGTGGCACAACTGGCAAGCCCATCACCGTGCAGGCAACTTCAGAGCATAAACACATAAGTACATGTTGTTTCGGTTTTAGATTTTTATGTTTTTATTAAACTTAACTCCACATGCATTTTCTTTGAAGTTGTCGAAGCCATGATAGCCTTGACAATTGTGCTGCTTGCATATGTAGTTCTCTGTGTTTATTTTCACCAAGGAACTTCAACCACTGTTCTCATCTGTGTTATGCTGTGTAAACTCAATATGCATTGAGTTGATTGGTGGATTAGAAAGAGAACTGCATTGGAAAGAGAAATCAAGAACTGTTTGGGGGAGACGTAGTATGTGTTACAGTCAACAGCTTGTGAGTATAAGATCAGGAGTGTTCCTGTTCATGTTTTACACATATAAGATCATCTGCACTCTATTGCTCTCCTTAATATCCCCTTTCCCCACAGCATTAATAGGATATGTTACTTGCTGTTTAGGGATTTCCCTGCTTGGCCATGTGTGGGTCTGTCAAAACAAATGACCCGCTTATGCATTTACCTGTATTTAGTCAGGGATAGCTTTAAGTCCATTCCTGATGAATTTGTATATCATGTCTTAGGGTGACATGCCCATATTAAAGGATGGTATTTTTGTATAGTGCTGGCCTCCTCATGTTAGTAGGGTAGTAGTAAGTAGTAACACATCTTCTATCTATCTATCTTCTATATATATAAAAGAATAAGCCTCATTGCATAGTTTATGGTACCTCACACACAGAACATAATTTATGTCTCCTCAGAAAACAAACACAGATTGAACAGAATGCCTCATTACATAATTTATGTCTCATTACGAGACACAACTCCTATTGGGTGATTCAGTGGTGACTTTACTGCTCCCATTGGGTGATTCAATGGGGGCATGTTTATTATACAGGGAGTTGGTCTGTTCCCTCCAGCCCTCCCACCACTATCCAACTGACAAAAAAAAAATATAGCTGCCTCTCGCTCCTGAAGTAAGGGATATCAATAACTTCTCCCGGTTCACACACACTCTCACTCAGGATCATAGTAATATAGTAATATAGTTGATGAGGCTGAAAAAAGACAAGCGTCCATCAAGTCCAGCCCATGACAAAAACACCCCTGTTGATCCAGAGGAAGGGAAAAAAAAAAAAAAAGCCATTTCCAATTTAGCCCCAATGGGTAGAAAAATTCCTTCCTGACTCCAAATGGCAGTCAGATAGTTCCCTGGATAAACAACCTATCTGCATTGAAGCTATTTGTCATAATGAAGAGAGGGAGAGGGAGAGAGATCATTATATAAGAAGGACATATGCCTAAGTCAGTCTTTCTGTTAAACAAGTTAAGCACCATGTATTCACATATAGACATATAGTTCCCCTTTTTAAGCATTTCATGACCCCACAAACACACTGTTTCACCTCCCATAGATAATTGTAACCCTCCACACACACTGTTTCAGTACGAAGGTGTAATGTTTCCATAAAATACAAACTCAGGGATAGATTTAATGGCAACTCTTTTATTTAACTCCTTTCATCTCTTCAGTCAACCTCACTAACTGTCTGTTTTCAACTGTCACTCCTCCACTTCCTGCTTCCTGATTCCCGCCCTTTCTCCTTAAAGGGAGAGAGATGCTATGATGCATGTTACAGAGGGCAAGCCTCAAACACCACTATCTATTTGTTACCTCAGCATATTGCTACGCTGCCTCAACTGAAGAGCCACTGTGTGTTATATTGCTATGTTACCATAACTTAACACTTTGAGTGCCAGAGGGGTACGCAATTCATTGCAAAGCAATGCATTGCCTACCCCTCTGGCACTCAAAGGGTTAAGTAAGGAGGAGTTACTGCTCCCATTGGGTGATTCAGTGGGGGAGTGATTTAAATAATGCAGGGAGTTGGCCTGCCCCCACTATCCAGCCCGCCCACCACTATCCAAGTAACTGAAAAAACAAAAAGGCTGCCACTTGCTCCTACACCACAGACACAAACACATCAGACAAAAAACATACTCACACACACACACACACACACACTCAATCACACACTCTCACACACACTCAATCACACACGCTCTGTATGCATCTCAGTGCATGCGTGTGCATTTGCGTGTGTGTCTCTGTGTGCGTTTGTCTTGCATCCGTGTGTGTGCATTAATTCCCCATATATACCATGACGGGCAGCACCGTCCCACATTGCTAGTTGTAATATATGAATGCACACTTGTAACTGTTTATGGCCAATTCAAGAAACCTCTTCTTAATCCTTTATTTTTAATAAACACAAGTTTTGAACCCAAAATTATACTAGACCCCCTCCCCATCCCCCAAAGTCATTGAATGCTTAAGTGGTCACCAGCACTTTGTGTAGTTGTATGTTGGAAAACTGTCTAGAATCCTAGGGGTTAACTAAATGGCAAATTAACACATCCTATACCGGTTAATTATCTTTCATTGACGTCTTTCCTTGCTCTTTCTTTCATTTACTCATAAACAGACAATTATATACACTAGAGATACTTATTATGTATGTGTGAAAATTGTATTTGACCTTTCTAATATCCATCTAGTAGGAAGTAATGACATCAAAGTGGAGAAATATTGGATCTTGTGCTGGAGTATTTCTGGGACAAACCAACTGCATCAAAGGGGAGAAACACAAATTACCAAAACTCTGTTTTATATGGGGCATTTAACCCCCTTCCCCCCTTACATGCTAGACAGGACTTCTGTCTTGCATTCAAGGTGTTAAAACACCCATTCAAATCAGTAGACCGTTTTACTTGTTTCCTTATGGTATCCCCCTCCAGCCCCTTTTACTGATGTAACACTGCTCACCTCATTGCAGCAAGACTGTCTGGATGGATCACGGAGAGGGATAATCTTCAATTAGCATAAGGGAAAAATCTGTCAAGGAGGCAGGGTTTTCCTTATGCTCACAGTAAGAAGAGTGTCCCTTACTGTGAGCTGTCTGGTCTCAAGACCAGATTCCACATCTAAGGGGAGGCAGCTTACACTAGGTAAAAGGGGCGGGAGGGGGATATTTTATAATTCAATTACTCTTGAACTACAACTCTGACAGTACTGAAATAACACTCTCCATGGAGCTGCTTTTTTAGTGATGCATTACTATCCCTTTAACCCTTTGAGTGCCAGATGGGTATGCAACGTATTGCAAAGCAATGCATTGTATACCCCTCAGGCACTCAAAGGGTTAACCCTTTGACCAAAGGAGTGTGCAACAAACTGATTTACGATGCGTTGTGTACTCCTCTGGTCCTCAAATAGTTAATAATTTGAGACTGATTTACTAAGAAAAACTGGGGGAAACCAATTGCATTATAGGGACAAATAAAATGACCTATTGATTTCAGTGGGACTTGTACAACCATTTACATTCTAGAGTGCTTGTGATTGCATGGTTTTTAAAAGTGAATGGACACCGCTGTAGTGTCCAAGGGATTTAAAAACTCAGTTTAAATCAATAAGAATGTATATGTATACCCTATGTTGCAGTTAGCTGGCTTCAGAATGACTGCAATTGTTCTTACTACATCAGCCCCTGTATTGTAACAGAGAGATTCTATACTACTAACAGGGTCATCATGGCTTTTATTCCTAAACTGCAGTGTCATCATATAACTCAAATACTTTCCAGTAGATTAGCATTCTCTGGGGGTCATCTTTATTAATGTACACCCTTTAAAAGTGAGTTCACTAATGAAATAATGACCTAAGAGAGGAAGTAGTCTTAAAAGGCTAGCCGTTAACACTTGCGTTCAGTAATGTAAATTAGACTTACCCGATGAGTTGAAGAAATACAGTTTAAATAATTTGTGTGAAGAACTAAAAGGAATGTTGCTCTAGTGTTTCCGATGTGGCAGTAAAAATGCTGCATATGTTAATAGTTTATGTTCATGTTGTTTTCCGCCTGTTATGATAAACAGTTGAATCCATTGGAGAGCCAATCACTTTTGTAGTTTAACTTCATCTTTTAAGTGACAGTCATTAAACAGTCTTTTTGATATTGCAAAAATCAAAATATGCCAATAATTTGGTCTAATTCGCCTTCTTGCTTGGGGTATATATCATCATATTAGGAATTCTGCAATTAGTGCAGTTTTTTTTTTTTTTTTTTTTTTTGCATATGTAAGTGTTCAACACTTTAACCCCTTAAGGACCGGCAAATCTGAGGTGGACTTCACTTAAGGACCAGAGCAATTTTGACTTTTTTGACTATGTCTTTGTTCAAGCATATTTTTTCTTTAATTCCTTTAATACACCCACACAAATTATATACTGTTTTATTTAAGCACAACTGGGGCTTTCTTTTGATACCACAATAATATGAATACCTCTTCGTTTAATTTGATTAAAAAAGAAAAAAAGCGGAAAAAAATAATTAAAAAAAAACAACAACATTTTGCTTACATTTTCCTGTCAGGATTTGTATACTATTAGTGCATTACAAAAAAATACCCCTAAAATATTAATTTGCTTCTCCTGAATATGAGAATACCCCATATGCCTGGTATTTCAATCCCTTTCTCACATTTACAAGGTAAATATTACAAGATAGACACCATTATTTCCAACCTGTAATTTTTCAACAATTGGCTTGTGAGTATCATAGCCAGAACCCAAAAATGTCCCACAAAGGTACATGTTTCTGAAAAGCAGACAACATAAGGTAAATAATCAGTAGAATTTAGGAGTTTTTTATGTAGTTTGGGGGAGTCATGGGGCCCAGATTGGAACATGCGTGTTTCCAGTTTCACACTTCACAGTTTTTGTCACTGGTGCCATGTCTCATTTGGGGCTGTGTACCAGTGCTCCTCTCTAAGATTTCCCCCCAAAAGTGTATATTTTTGGAAAGCAGACACCCCAGGCTCTCATTTTAAGCATGTTTTCAAATATTTTTACGCAGCCATTTTACCACCAATCCCTTGTAAACTTTACTTAAATTAAAAATTCAGCGTTTTTCAGACTTGGGTTCAATGTTGATGTGGATTTCAAGCACAGGATAGGTCAACATTTAAAAATCTGCATTGATTAATGTTCAGTTGCTTTTTCTGAGTACAGCAATCTACTGGGCCCAGTTGGTAACAAGCGCGTTCCATTGTCAGATGTGGCATTTTTACAGCTCGCTTAACTAGTGCCTTTTGTATTATTTGCGGTGTTAAGCACTGTTGCAATTAATATTTTACCCCCAAAATATATTTTTTAGTAAGGAATATACTCCTGGGTTTTAGTCTAGGTGCATTTTGGCAATTTTTTCTCATTCATTTTACCACCAATCCCTCCCAAAACCTGCAGTAAGAAAAAGAAGACCCTGTATTTTCACACCTATATTTCGGTGTTGCTGTGGATTTCAAGTACAGGATATTTGGAGATTTGTAAAAATGCATTGTCCACAATTCAACTACATTTTCTGAGTATGGCAATGCCCCATATACATAGGTTTGTCAGGGTTTGGGGGATTTACTGGGTTCAGTTGAGAACATGCATGTTTCCATTTTCAGACATGGAAAAAACAGGGTTGTTCCCATTGTATTTTCAAAGTGTTACATCTAAGGAGGGATGTGTTTTGGAGAAAAAAAAATAGGATATTTCAGGGGGAATGTGTGGCCAAATAATTCAATTACAGAATTACTGCATTGCACGTAAGTGATACTGTTTGAAACAGTCACCAATGCAGAGCCCAGGTTTTGAAGGGCAATCAGGACAGTAGAAGGTGGTTTCTGTCCATTTGCCATTGGTGTAGCACACCCTGCAGCGTTTCTGTGGGTTACTCTTTTGGGGGGTTGGGGAGATTTTAAATGCAAAGTGTCCTAAACGGGGTCTCTGACTTAAAACTGCTGTTGCCCCTTCAAACAAAAAACTGGAAGTGACATGCATTTGGAATTGTAAAACAGTGATTTTTTGAGTGGGGTTTGCCAGTTTAAATATTATATAGGAATTATAAACTGTAGTCTGCATCAGGAAAATAGCAACCTTCTTATACCAGACCCTAGATTTTCTCATGGTGAGGTAAGGCTGCATGAGTTGATCACAAAGATCAACACCCCCCCATGTGTTTATTGTAGTCTCACAGACAGAGACTGGCACAGTTCCCTCGTCATACATAGTTGTCAGCATGTACACGTCCTTTCTGTCTCTAAACTTTACTGCCAGCAGCTCCTCTTGGCACAAAACTAAGGATGTTCCCTTTCGTAGCTTGCAGTTGATCATTTGTTTGGGCATCTCCTTACAATTTCTCCTAACAGTACCACAGGCCACAGTGTCAAAATAAAAAAGTGATTTCAATAAAAGGGGGCTTGTATAATAGTTATCTACAAATAATTGATATCCTTTATTTAATAGGGGGGAAATGAGATCCCAAACAATTTTGCCATTGGTTCCCAAGATATTCAGGGCAACCAGGAGGATAAAGCTGGCTGTCCTTGTCCTCATAAATGCAAAAAGCATAAGTATATCCTGTGGCGCTTTCGCAGAACTTATAAAATTTGACAACAAACTTGGAGCGCTTGGAGGGGATGTATTGTTTAAAGCCCAACCTTCCCTTATATTTCATTAAGATATTTGTTTTTGGGGGGTATAGTTTTCAGAAATTTTTTTTTTGCAAATGAGTTATAAGGGGGCATCTTTGGGGAGGTACAGGGTGTTATCGTTGAAATGCATGAAGCTCAAAAGCATTTCATAGCGTCTCCTGCTCATTTTTTGCCCGAAAATGGGGGTAACGCATACAGGATTTTTGCTCCAGTATGACTTGATGCTTGGCTTTTTAATTATCCCCATAGCCATAGTTAGGGCCCAGAATGTCTTGAATTCAGCGACATCTGTGGGGTACCAGGATTGCTGCTTTTAAACATAGCGTGTGGGATTGGCTGCAATGTATTGGGCTGCATAAATATTTGTTTGTGCTACAATCTCCCCCAAAATGTCTTCCCCCCAAAAAATAAATTAAAAAACTGCTCCTGGTTAAAACCAGCCACATCTACATTTATCCCTGGGCTGCCTGTGAAATTGGGTATTGCTGGACTTAATCCCACTGCTGGTACCCATTCCGTAGACTCTGGATGAGGGGCAGGCCTTATGGCAGGTCTTTGAGCATGTCTTGGGGCTGCTTCTGGGGCATGTTGTCTTGGGGCTGCGTCTGGGGCATTTTTTTGGGCTGCTTCTGGGACATGTCGTCTTGGGGCTGCTTCTGGGGCATTTTTTTTGGCTGCTTCTAGGGAAACTCCTGGAGCAGTACGCCGCTTCTTAGAAGATGGCCCAGCAAGATCACTGGAGCTATCACTGTCGCTCTCTGTGAACTGATAGATATCAAAATCAGAGGCAGTATCCGTGGCTTCTGAATCAGAAGCCAAAAAGGTGTGCGCATCTTCAGCAGAGTATAAATGCTGCATCTTAAACTGCCTAGCCCAATTTTTTCTAAATAGCTTCTAACTATACCTACCTACCCTAATTTTTTCTAAATAGCTACCCACCCACCCAAGTCCCTATTCCTACGTAAATACTAGATATATATATATATATATTTTTTTAGGGGGGTTTCAGTGCCTAACTCTAACCCTAAACCTTTCCCTAAACCTTACACTAACCCGCGTCAACCCTAATCCTACCTAACTAAACCCAAACAGTCACTATTCCTACAATAAAACTATATATATATTTTTGTTTGTTTGTTTTGTTTTTTTTCTTCTGTGCCTAACTCTAACCCTAAATCTTATCCTAAACCTTACCCTAACCCACGTCAACCCTAATCCTACCTAACTTAACCCAAACAGTCACTGTTCCTACAAAAAACTATATATATTTTTTTTTTGGGGGGGGTTGTTTTTTTTCTTCTGTGCCTAACTCTAACCCTATACCTTCCCTAAACCTTACACTAACCCACATCAACCCTATTCCTACCTAACTTAATCCAAACAGTCACTATCCCTATAATATAACTTTATTTAATTTTTTTTTGTTTTTTTTCTTCTGTGCCTAACTCTAACCCTAAACCTTAACCTAACCCACGACAACCCTAATCCTACCTATAGTTACTATTCCTACAATAAAACTATATATATATATATATATATATATATATATATATATATATATTTATTTTTTATTTTCTTTTTATTTTTCTTTGTGCAAAACCCTAATCTTTAAACCTAAATTCTATACTAAATCTTACCCTAACCCACATACACTCTAAACCTACCTAGCCGCACTAAACGTACCTATCTAAACTACCTAAAAAGCCTAAATGTTTTAAGAATATCACGGCGTCCGTGATTATGCGACATTCTGACAATCTTGTTACTGGTGCCTTCCCATTGGCTGCGCTGTACAGCTCCTCCCAGTGACAGCCTTTTTTTAACCCTGGGCTATCACTTAGCGTTTGCCCTTTCGTGGTGTACCTAATGCCTAGTGCTAGTTTTGTCTACTTGATACCAGTGTATGACCCCGGACTGCCTGACCACGCTCTTGTTACTGTTCCTGATTCTGTGTACCGATTAGGATTGGCTAACGTTCCTGCTTCCTGTTCTGACCTGGCCTGGCTGATGTTCCTGCTCTGTGTACTGACCCGGCGAGACCGACGACCCTGCTCTGTGTACCGACCCGGCAAGACTGACGACTCTGCTCCGTGTACCGACCCGGCTTGGCTGACGTTCCTGTGCTGTCTACCGAATCGGCTTGGCGGTGATTCCTGCTTCCTCCATGCCCGGCTGGGCGAAGACCTGGCAGTACCTGCTGCTGTTTACTTTGCACATCTCTCACGTTAATGTGCCTCCCAGTGTTACGGTACTCCGTTACCGTGTGCAATCCAGTCCGTGGGTTTTGAGTCTCAGTGTGTCAGTGCTCCTCCACACCGTTCTAGTGATCACTTGGTCTTCAGCTTTGGGGGTGGTGCCTCGTTCCACTACTTGCTACACCAGTGTCGTTACATCTCCGGTATTCTGTGAGGTTGGTATTCCCATATAGGTACAGTTGGGCGCTTCCAGTTGCCTTCCATCTTATACCTATACGCACATTAACCCTTCGTGGGTAGCAAAGGCACACGGTGGTGTATAGTCTCTGTAGGCCCTCCGTTCCTGGCACGAGCTCCCACTCACCCTTTTGCAGCCTCCGCTGGGCGTCCACCGTTGCATCCTCCGTTCAGGTGAACCTTGCCTGTTCGCTGCTGCCGTTCTGTCACTGTCACCTCCTGCTGCCTATTGGCAACATTGGGCCTCCGCTATTCTGTGCTATTTAGTCAGTGGCTCCACTGGCCTTATTGGACTCTATTACACTGTATCGATCAAAGTTACCTGACCTGTGTCAGTGTTGTGATTGTATGTCCATACTGGACCCGTGTGGGTTAACTAGCTTGTAACCTGTCCTGTGTCAATTATTGCTGCTAATTGCTGGATCCGGGAGGTTTACACCATTCCTTGTGTGGTTTAATAAAATCGTGTTTTACCAACATCTACCGTGTCTGAGTGTACTGAACCATAACAAATAAATAAAAAATTTATTAAAAATAATAATAATAATAATTCCCTAAACTTAAATCTGACCTGAATTCAACACTAAACTTACCCTAACCCACGTACCCTCTAAATGTACCTAGCCCCACTAAAATTACCTAACTAACCTATTAAACTACCTAAAAATTAAACAAAAAAAAAATTTTTATTAATTAAAAAAAAAAAAAAAAAAAAAAAAAAAAGGGATTTCAATGGGGGGGGGACCCACCAGTGTATGACCCCGGACTGCCTGACCATGCTCTGATCTGCAGAACTTGATCATTAAACTGAGTGATCAAGGGGGGGAACAATTGATCACTGTATTATAGTGATCAATTGAAAAAAAAAGCTCTTTTTCTTTTTTTTTTTTTTTACTTTGTTGCAAGCCTGCAAAACTGGAACACTTCAGCAACGATCTCTCTATCTCTCTTCTCCTCAGATTTGTGTCTGAGGAGGAGAGAGACAGAGAGATATGACAGAAGCAGTGTTTTGAAAACACTGCTTCTGTCATATGCGGGGTAATACATGTGATTGGCTAAAATAGCGAATCACATGTACCAACAAATGGGACATTGGCTGAAACTAGATGCTCCGATATCGGAGCACCTAGTAACAGTCAGCCCGCGTCTCTCCCATAGCGCACAGCAGCGGCGATGGGAGAGTTAACCCTTGACGTGCCAGTACCGTCAATGGTCCTTAAGTGCAGGATCATCGTGACGGTCCTGCCACGTCAATGGTCCTTAAGGGGTTAAGGAGAAAAGTGCTGTGCTAAACATTCCAGAGCAATGTGTTGCATGCCATTCTGGTCATTAAGGCGTTATCTCCTTAAATGCTAGGAGTATGAAGCAAAGAACTGGAGAACTCAGTAGCAATCAATGAGTTTAATGCCCCATTTAAATAATTGTTGGGGGTGAGGGTATTTATGGACCCTTTTGTGCAGTTAGTTTGCCCCATAATTGTTCCACTTTTTATGTGCTCAGTATATACATCAGAGGAATTGCTGTAAAACATTATTGGCCCAATCAGCACTGCAATTCATGACACCTGATAACCTTTCTGTTCTTCTATTACCTGACTAGTGTAAAAGCCCGTGTACCGCAGAACTACATGGGTCACATTGCAGTAGTGGTCTTGTCCCACTACCTTGCATCTTGGGCTCAGTCGGTTTCTCACATTGTAGCGTAGTGGACTTGTCCCACTGCCTTGCATCTAGGGCTTGGTCGGTTTCTCACATTGTAGTAGTGGTCTTGTCCCACTGCCTTGCATCTTGAGCTCAGTCGGTTTCTCCTTGTTGGCCATTCGTTTGGCCAGTCTCTACTGTCCATGACCACATCGGACAAACATACAGCTGGCCATATATATTTCTTTTTTTATTCTCTACAATATTACTTTTTATATATTTAAGACATTGCAATCCCCTCAATGCATATCTCCCAAAAACTTTAAGATAAATTATTTTTCATATTCTGATTATTTAAAAATATTCACTGAATTTTCTGACAGATAGAGATCACTGGGCAATGATTGGAAAGGAGTAAAATTCCATATAGACAGTCTAAACTAGTGGGCAGGACTATGACATAGTTGACAATATGACAAACCAACTTCTATGTAATAAAAATTGTAGCTTTAATATTGAGCTTTGTTAAACTATAGACATTATTTAAAAAATCCCTTTGGAACATAAGTAAATACAACATTCTTGTTAAGTCTGTAAACAAGTATTTTATTTAAAATCTTTTTTCTTCAGTGATGGATCCCGTTTAATTAAACCTTTGACATGAGCCATTTTTCTGCATGACAGAAGAGCTTCCTCTCAGCCTAGGGCAACAATTTTCTTTCTCTCCTACATAAAACAAATGAACACAACTCTTATGCATAACAATAACAAAACAAATCATTTGTAATTCAGAATGGCTATGTTTGATCAGTATGTCACCTTAATTAAGCTTCTACTTGAGTAACAATTAAAACTCTTAGAATTAAATCTTTCCTGACCTTCAGGTGTACAACAGGGGCAGGTCTGGAGTGCGTGTGAAGGGTTGCTGATTTCATGTATATAGAAAGTAAGCAATAAGAAAAAGTCTGCTCATCATGTCCTAACTTTTACCAATAAATAACCTGTGACTTACCATGGATAATAAGTAGTGAGGTTAAAGAGATAGTAACGTTTCACAGTAATAGCAGCTTAAATTATCATCATAGTATTTGGGCCTTGGAGAGTATTATTTCAATATTTCCAGAGCTGTAATTCAAGAGTAATTGAACGATAAAGTACCCCCCTCCTGCCCCTTTTACAGATGTAACACTGCTCACCTCAGAGCAGCAAGACTGTCCAGATGGATCGCAGAGAGGGACAATCTTCAGTGAGCATAAATGAAAACCTGAAAAACCTGTCAAGGGGGATAGGTTTTTCCTGCTCACAGTAAGAAGATTGTCCCTTGTTGTGATCTGTCCGGTCAAGGGGCCAGATTCCACATCTGAGGGATGGTGGCTTACACTAGGTAAAATGGTTGGGAGGTGGATACTTTATCATTCAATTACTCTTGAACTACAACTTTGACAGTATTGAAATAACACTCCATGGCTCAAATTCTATGAATATTAATTGAAGCTGTTTTTTCTGAAACATTACTATACCTTTAATTACATGTTTATTGCTAAAACCATGTGAAGCTTGCCTGCCCCATCAAGGCATCTTATATTAAGAAAGTTCTATCTGCCTCATATCTGAAGTTAACTTGTATTGGGTGTAATGCAATTAAACATCAGTCATATTAATTTACCTCTGCTTGAGCAAAAACCCTTGTATGGGAAATAAGGGAAGTATTTAACTCTTTGAGTGCCAAAGGAAAGCAAATGTGCTGAATACCCCTCTGGCACTTAAAGAGTTTAAGCCTCTATAATTGCAACTAACACCTGTGTACATGGAACTACCAAAAAAGAAGGGGAAAGGAGTCAAAAGCTCCCAAAATACCTACAAAGCGACATACACAAAACTTGGTGAGTTCTAGCTTGCTTATCAGCAGTATTCACATAATTTTATATATACACTATTGTTCAAAAGTTTGGGGTCACTTAGAAATGTCCTTGTTTTCCATCAGAGTTGCGAAATGAATAGGAAATACAGTCAAGACATTCTCAAGGATAGAAATATTTTAAATAATAATTGTGCCCTTCAAACTTTGCTTTTGTTGAAGAATCCTCCATTTGTAGCAATTAAAACCTTGCAGACCTTTGGCATTCTAGCTGTCAGTTTGTTGAGGTAATGTGAAGAGAATTCACCCCATGCTTCCTGAAGCACCTCCCACAATTTGGATTGGCTTGATAGGCACTTCTTACATACCATAAGGTCAAGCTACTCCCATAACAAAAACAAGGATAGTTCTAAGTGACCCCAAACTTTTGAAAGGTAGAGTATATATGTTTGTGGTTAAGAGACCAAAAAGAATTAGTCTTGGCTACATATACAGAAATATCACCAATAAGTAATCTGTGATTACTAAAAGTGGTAAGTAGGTGCGTGCACTTTGCTTCCTACGTTTTGAAAAGTTGCTGACAATTGTCATTTCTGCCTCAATGGTCATGGCACCCAGGACTAATCAAATTCTGTCTTGAACCAAGGAACAAGGCAAACATTCATAGGGGCTATTAGGGTTTTATAAGGTAAGTGGGACATTATTAGTTTTTCATTAACCTTAGGGTGGGTAACATTTAGCCCAGCCATCGGTTATTTGAGCATGATGGAAATTGTAGTTCAACCCCTACTGGAGACCCTAAGGTTTTTCACTCCTAGTTTAATTACCTCTTTTTTCCTTAACGGAACATTTTAATTTTTGTTTTGTTTTGGAAAACACTTCCAGTGCCCCTTGGTGTCCTGAATCTCTAGTGCATCTTGCCACCATATATTTATTTTCCAGATATCCAAGGCACCAATGGGCACACTGCAATAAGAAGAAGAATCCGTATTGTTCCTGTCTTTTGCACCATGGATGTGCCTGTGAATAAGCCATGATTGCCCTCCTGATCCTGGTGATTGTGCATGTGTGTAAATAGATTGTGAGGCAATGCATTGGAGACATATGTCACATCTAAGGGATTAAAAAGCTTTCACAACCAATACTGTAGAAAAACATCCAGTATCCATAAAACCGATTGTACCATCTTCCTATATGACTTAAAGATAGATTTTAGTCCTGTAAAAAACATCCATTTACTCTATGGCCTTGATTTAAAGAATTAAGTTAAAACGGTTTGAAGGAAAAAATGGCCTGTTGACAAAATGTGTCACCGGAGCCATTCAATTGCCCTACCAACTAAAACCACAATAAGTGTCGGGAATCGACTTGTGGCCAAACGTCTGTCATGTGTTTTATGTTGCCAAAACCCATGCTAAATAGCATGAGTAATGGGAACATCAAAGCAAAACAGCTAATGCTCAGTGCTTGATACACTGTCAAACATCGAGTATGACGCAGTAACCCTCCCAAACACTAACCCTACACTACCCCTAACAGTAAAGTGCAGCAACAGTAGCCCTAACACTAGCCAACACCTGGAGCTGTATAACACTTACCTGTCATCCACTTTCTGTCTTTTTCTGTCATTTTTCTTTCTTCTTCTTCTTCTTCTTCTTCTTATCTTCTGTCTTCTTCTCTTCTGTTCTTCGTCATTGTCCCAGTGATGTACCTGAAAAGAAGAATAAAAGTCTTTGTTAAATATGTTTGTAAAAAATAATCTTCTAAAGATATGCAGCTGTTAACCCTTTGATTGTTGGAGGGGTATGCAGCACATTGCAGAGCAATGCATTGCTTACCTCTCTGGCACTCAAATGGTTAAAGCAGTGCCAGCATCCAATAGGATTATTATGTTGTGCCCAAATATGATAAAAAGGGGATTTGGGTACCCCTCTAGCAGTGAAAGGTTTAACCCTTTTGGGTTCCAAAGAGGTATCCAATGCATTACAATGCTTTGGATACCTTTGTGGTACTCAAAGGGTTAAACATAAATCCCCAGTGGGACTTAACAGTTTAACCATTTGAGTGTAAAAGGATTAGTATCCAATATATTGCAATGGCTTGAACACTTTTGAATCCTTAAATGTTTTATACACATTCTCTCTCTCTCTCTCTCCTGACTGGGGAACTCAGGGAGGAAACTGAACTGGCTTATAGTCCTTTTCTTATTCTGTGGACATACTGTGTTACTTAATGTACAAAGGAACAGGAAACCCTGGTGGAAGACAGCCTCTTAGTGTGGTTGGAGCAGCTGCTGGGAAGCTATGTGGGCAGTTGCTAGGAAACGACCTGATGTGATCCTCCACTCAAAAATGGCCACAAACACCACACATAACACCCACCCACACATATCTCTATGAAACTTTGGAACACGAAGGGCAGGAGCAGAAGAGAGAATGGTACACTCAGGGGAAGATCACCTTGTGAAGGGAAAAATAACAGAACAGAGGGTAAGAACCTATGTGACTCAAGACATATGGCGTTGCCAGGTCTGAAATGGAGGGTGGGTGGAGGATATGAAAAGGGGTTGGTAGTCAATGTGGCTTAGGGAGGGAGGAGGCAGGTGAGTGAAAGAGGAGGGCAGGAACAATGGCACAGAGGAAGAAGATTGTGAAGGACAGAATGGCATAACTTGGGATGAGAAATTATATTAGGACATGTTCCTTTAGGCTGGTTGACTAAGAGCACCATGCAGATTATAGGGTGGTGTGGCTATCATGCAATAAGAGGTAAGGGAGGTGAGAGTACGACCAATCATGGGCAAATCAATGCCCAGAGCATGTTTCAAGGGCTGTATGCTTAGGCCCCGGCCATCCCTTTGGGGCGCAGAATGGCGAGTTTTGTATAACTACATCTTTCTGCCCCCTAGGGCATGACTGTCCGCAAACCAGAAACATGCGTGTTTATTTTCACAACCCAAATTTATAACCTCTCATTTATCTTTATTAAATCTCATCTATCACTAAGGCGCCCATTCATTGTCTATCAAAAATATCCTACTTTGCATGTATTTCCTTACACAGTTTAATGTCATCAGCAAAAGTTGCGACACCATGGTCAACACCCACATGAAGGTCATTAATAAGCAGATTAAAATGCATCAGGCCCAAGACTGCACCCTGTTGTAACTTTTTCCCCATATAAAGTCTCAGGAGTCAGTTATTCCCTACTCTAAGTACACGTTCACATACCCCTGATTTTGTATATATAGAATGGCCTCACAATTCCTTAGAATATAGTGAGTGCAATAAAGAAAGGGGCAAGAGTTTCAAATACACTAAGACAGGTATATATTTATTTTTCATATACCATAAATTATACAGAAATATAAAAAGTATGATTAGTTAATATCATTAGTAAATCCAGTATAAATAGCAGAGTATTAGTCTTGCATAGAGATTATTTCTCTCTCTCTCTGTTCTATAAATTATCGCTGGTATCATCATATGTGCGTTTAACAGCCGAAACGTTGTATCAATTAAACACTTGAAGTATCACATCCTTTTGAAGTCCTGCGAGTGCTTTCTTACATTCTGGGATATATATATATATATATATATATATATATATATATATATATATATATATATATATTCAATCTGCGAGTAAGCTTTGCCACACATTTTTCTCCACTTCTAGTGAAGGTTCTATACTTTGGCTCAAAATGAGCGACCTTTGTCCAAATTCAAACACTCTGATTCAGAAAATGAGTGATTCTGGCATAAAAATTTCCACTTATACTCTGTTGCCCTATCAGCATAATTATACTAAAGGTTAACGCAGTGGTTCTCAAGCTTTTTTTTGCTCAATGGGGTTTTCTATAGACAAAAGATAAGGCTCTAGACACTAGAAGCACTAAGTATAAACACAGTGTCTAACACATTCTGCAAGTGACCTTGTATACACAGTGCTATAATAAAAAAATAAATAGCTAAATGGTGAATTGTGCTTTAACCATTATATACCCAGAACAGTTTTATTGATCCCATTACCAGACTAATCATAATCAACAATTAACCATAACACTTGCAACTTTAGACCAACCTGAAAAGGTTCAATTTAAAACAACTCTCTGCACTCTATCTTTAAACCTGTTCTGTGTCCAAGCACATATATCTCCTTCCAAACAGAAGCCTTTTAATCTGTGCAGTAACCTTTTGTGGGTTTTTGCAAAATCTGCATCGTCCAATCACAAAGCACTATGCCTGATGAGAGTGGATGAATAAACAAAAATATTAAGGATAATTGTCTTGCTATTATTATTGAACCAAGCTCCTTTAGTACCCTAGTGTGTATACCATCAGCTCTAAGTGCTTTGTTCTACATAATATTTTCCAGACTCTTTTGAACCTTGCATATATATATGTGTGTGGAAGAAAATAATTTGTTTAAGGTGTCAACCATTGCCCTATTCTCACTAATTAATTTACCAGTTGTAATTTCAAGCTGTTTGCAGACTGTTCATAGTCAAAGCAGAACTGTTGCTGTATTTCCCACTCTTACTTTACTAATAATTGATGTAACCATTTTAGAGATGGCAAGCAGTTCTTCTAAATCGAGAATATTTAAAGTGTTTGTTCCCAGTTGCCTCCTCTTCTTGTGCTTGTAATGAAAATAATTCATAGTTGTGTAGCAAAGGAATAGCTTTCTTTGCGGTCTGCCTGGAACATCTGTATACCCTGAACTGCTTTGGTTAGTTCATCCTTTAATTAATTCAGGATTACCTTATTAAGGGAATCTCACATTGATGGCCAGGTGTGGGTCACAACTTCCTTTAGGCAATTTAGTTCAGAATGTAAGATCTCTCTCATTTTGGTACTAATGCTTTTAGATTTGTTTTACTCAAGGGAATGTCTTTGAATCATCTAAAAACACGAAGAACAAAAATGTGCATTTTTTTTTTTTTAAATCCTGTTAACTGATGCCTTCCCAAAAATGTAGATTTACACAATTTATGAAATGATACTTTTAAGCAAGTACAAATGGAGGTTACATAGCTTTAGTACGGGTGAAATGCGTTCTTACCATCCACTCATTTCTAGATCTGCAGCAGGTGTAAAATTACGATAAAAAGCAATCAGAGATGATTTTAACAATGTTTAATTGCTTTTCTTCACTCTAGCTTTTGATAAAGGAATAATTATTGCTTGCTACATTAACCATAACAAAATGCTATTAAAAACAAAATAAGCAACTGTTATACATTTTTTATGCACATTTCTTTTTTCATATTCTATCAAGTTAGGGATGAGCAAACCTAAGATCTCCAGCATCTTGCAAAAATCAGCCCTAGCCAGTTGTTGGCTGGACAGGGTTGATAGGGATTGTAGTCCTCAACAGCTTGAGGACCTCGGGTTGCCCAAACCTTTATTAAACGAAGATTAACACTTCTAATAATAACTCTCCATTTTCTTTACTATAGACAGAAAACCCTAATGGACACTGCAAATGTTGCCGATGTTCCTTGGTTCAAAAGGGCACTTCTTTAGTGACTTCTCCATGTTATGTCCATTGAGGTTTACATGATTTTGCTGGCATGACTGCTCTGTTGTCATGACATCTAGAATGGAGTGAGAGGTTAACTCTTGATCAAACAAACAAGGCCAAAATTCCTAGTTGCCATTAGTATTTTCAGGACACAGTTGAGTGGGATACTATTATTAGAAGGTGTTAGTGTTTCTTTATGTCTCTAGATTCTTGTGAACTATATAATGATAGTTGGGATTCATTTGAAAGTCTGTGGAAGTTCAGTGCCCCCCCCAACACATGACTGAAAATAAAATTTGTATGAGAGAATGATGACCTGTAATGAAGGGTACAAATGCATAAATATATTTATGTCTTAAATTCAGAATACCAAGATAAAGTCTTTATAGAGAAAAGGTGCACCATAAGCGCACTCTGGTTGAGAACCAATGGTCTGGTGATATAACGGAATCAAAGTTTTGCTATTGGAATAATTGCTT
The DNA here is from genome assembly GCA_037306005.1 of Rhinophrynus dorsalis. Classification (NCBI taxonomy): domain Eukaryota; kingdom Metazoa; phylum Chordata; class Amphibia; order Anura; family Rhinophrynidae; genus Rhinophrynus; species Rhinophrynus dorsalis. The sequence goes on from CM074718.1 coordinate 566,325,275, forward strand.
CACAAGCAATTGTTATTTTAGGCTAAATATCCTGTTTGTATATGGCACTTTTGCTGGTTTGAACATCCTTTTTTTCTTAACCCCTTAACGACATACTATGACCGTCATGGAATTCCGGGCTCCCCCCGCAGCTGCACGCCATTTGGGGAGTCCGGAATCTAAATAAAAAAAAAAAAAAAGCTCCGTGGTCCTTTAGTGACCGCCGCTTGCCTGCACGGCCGGTCGTTAAGGGGTTAAAGAGGAACTATGCCCTAGGTATGGTTTTTTTTTTTTTTGTTTAACAGAATAATTTACCTAGTTAATACCATTTACACAGCAGTTGGATACATCTATATAGTTTTTGTGCAGGTGATATGTATTAACACTTTGAGTGCCAAAGGTTATGCAGCGCATTGCAAAGCAACGCATTGAGCACCCCTCCAGCACCCAAAGGATTAATACGAGCCATTCAGGTCTATTGATGTCCATTTTCTGTTGTCAGGAGATATCAGCAGAGAACATAATATTCAATAAACTGCAGATATGCAGAAATGTACTGAAATATACACTTTACTGCTGTATAAAAGACACTTAACTAAGTATGTTAATATTTTAAACAAATTCATAATCACATATACCAAGTTAATAGTTTCCCCTCAATGATGTCATTAACATTGCCACTTGTATTGTGCTGCTGTCACCGTCCTCTGAGCATTCTCACATCCGGATAAGGAGACATCTCCAAAAATGCATTCATCTATGTGATACAGTGAGAGATTGTAGGCAGTAGAGAGTCTCATCTTTGCCATTGTATTCAACATTGTGGAATCAAATATTGTTCATTGTGTATAGCTGGTGGAAGGACTTATCAATTCACATAATTTTTCTTAAGTGAGTCTACAGACATTATCTTATATTTCAAACCAGAGAAAACACTGGGTATGTCCAATGATTCAGCAGTGTAGACTTTCCCTTTTACCACAGAGGTAACAAATGAGAGTCAATGGCGATTCTTTGTCACAATGTAGGAAGGACATTGACATCCAACAAAACTCTGGCTTTGATCCCCATTAAATTAATAATTTGTGGGGCCACCAGAAGAGAAAGAATGCCTACACTTAAGAGTCTCTATAAATTTGGCAAGCTCAGCCTCAGCACAAGATAAAGGTTCTCTACAGTCAGAGGTGTTATGGCACCATTTTGAGTGTGCATGAGATAGGCTTTTTGTAGTATCACTGGATTTCCCATAATGCCCTGTGATTTTAGCAGTAAAATGAACAGGAGTTTATGCAATGCCCTATACGCTACCCTAGCAGTATTATTAAGCTGTTCACAATTTTGAGGGGTGTGCATTGAGAGGAGATGCAATACTACAAAACCAATTTTAACTCAACTGGGAATAAAAAAATTGAAACATTAACCACTTGGATAATATTGTCAAAGAAACTGCTTTATGGGACAAATACAGTTCCCATTAATTTAAAAGAGAGAGGAGTGCTTGCAACCATAATGAGAATGAATGTATTTATCCCCTTAAATGCTAGATTATGTCTCTCAATGAGACGTACTAGGAGAATTTGAGAAAAATCAGCTACACCATAGGGAGCATATACATCCCCCGCATTCCTATTGCTTTAGCCCTTTGAGTGTCAGAGGGATGCCCACTGCATTGTTTCACAATATATGGTGCACACCTCTGGCACTAGCAGGGTTAAATGGAATGCTAGATTGGTCTCCAATCCATTGCCAATGCCTCTAAAATTTGAGGCTATAGTAGCCCTATTTAAATAATAGGTTATTTTTATTTTTCCCCTAGTGTGCAGATGGTTTCCTCAGAATTATTCCACTTTTTACTTTGTCCATGCAGCCCAAAGTCACATAATTAACATTGCTCTCCATCCTGAAAGTGTGCATACACAGGGTTGATTAACTTCAGATCTAATTCCATTTGGCTGTTTTAGGAATATTGAGCAGAGAAGAGAGCACAGTGTCAGGGGGCCTTCTGTAACAGAGCTTGAATACGTACGAATTGATAATTTCAGTAGGATTTGTTCAACACACTGTATACGCCCCAAGAGTGTAAATAAGCATTTGCTTTCATGTATTAAATTATGTAACTGTTAATTGCTGCCAGAGTAGCCTGCAAAAAAAGTCCCCTGCATAGCCAGAAAACAATCATAATTAGTAATTGAAGGTTATAAAGGGCAGCCTGCACATAAATTAAAATGGAATTTCACAAAAGAAAGGTATGTGAGTCTAATATTGAGCGTATAATAAAATGTCTCATGAGCAGTCGGCTAACAATTCATGCCAAATGGTACCTTTCAAAAATACATTTTAAATATTAGGTGAGTCACGTGTTTTATTATGGGAAATAACATATCACTTATGTAGTCATTAATATTGCCCTTCATTGTTTTTTTAAGTGGTCCTGTCACTATAAGAAAAGTTTAGTTTGTTTTACAGAGAATTACAGTTTGTCTGTATGTTTTAGTAGCCATTATTCTTCAAAAATAACATTTTGAATTAATTAACCTTTAGGTTTTGGTGGCATTGTGTAGCATGTAAAGCTAATTGCCTGCACAGTGTGATAAATAGATAGTTTTGCCCACTGTGTGCTAGATATGTTGCCAGTGTGTGGGCTGTCTAGATGTATTAATTTTACTAGGTACTGTTGGCCTATCGCACAAACTAATTAGCATAACGTGCCAGCAACAAATAACAGTTAACCCTTTGAGTGCGAGAGGGGTACACAACTCATTGCAGAGCAATGCAATGCATATGCCTCTGGCACTCTAAGGGGTAATTTCTCCCAAAATATTTAAGCCTTTGAGTGCCAGAGAGATGTGCAACGCATTATGGTGCAACACGTTGAATGCTTCTCTCGCAGTCAGAGGGTTAAATTAGATTTGAAAGGAGGCAGCAAAATTAATTAAGGGAATGGAGGACTTGACGTATGAGGAACAAATAGACAAACTTGGTTTATTTACTCTAGAGAAAAGATGGCTAAGAGGAGACCTTATCACATTGCACAAGTATATGAGAGGTCAATACAAGGATCTCTGTGGTGAGCTATTTATTCCAAGGCCTGATCAGGTGACCAGGGGACACCCCTTGAGATTAGAGGAAAGGAGGTTTAGGCTTCAGCAGAGGAAGGGTTTTTTTTACAGTAAGGTCTGTTAAATTGTGGAATTCCTTGCCCAAGGAGGTGGTTATGGCAGACACAATGGATACATTTAAGAGAAGATTAGATACATTCCTTTCAAAAGGGAACATACTGGGTTATACTGTATGTTAGTAGGCAAATCAGGAAGGTCTGATAAATGACTAATTTATTTGGTAGCAGGAAAGCTATATAATTCTCATGTCACTAGGGTATGAGGCTTAGGTTGAACTTGATGGACTTGTGACTTTATTCAACCTAATTATCATGGTGCCCGTGCTTTGTGCAGCAGGCGGCAACATTCTGACTGCTAGTTTGCATTGCTGGTTACTGATTGGCTAACACCTTTTGTCGCCGCCCAGTGATGGCCTTTATATACCCTGTCATTTCCTCGGTATGGTGCCCTTTCGTGGTGTATTTGTTCCTGCATTCTGATCCGTTATAGATGACTGTGTATGACCTGGCCTGCCTGACGACGTTCCTGATTCTGCTGCTTTAGTCTTCTCCATTGCTGACTGTATCCAGTTGCTGACCTGACCTGGCCTGGCTGAGAACCCGCTTCCGTTACCGACTGCATCTGGCTGAGGACCTGTTCACGTTACAGACTGTATCCGGCTGAGAACCCGCTCCGTTGCTGACTTGGCCTGGCTGAGAACCCTCTTCCGTTACCGATTGTATCTAGCTAGAACCCGCTTCCGTTACTCTGTGCTGGTCTGTGTACTGGTTCTGTATCTGACCCCTCTGACTGCCGGTTGCCCTGTGCGCTTCCTTGTCTCTAGTACCGTGCATCTCCAGTATACTACTGTGAAATTGCTGTTGCCTCCGTTACATTCATTGGTTGCTGTAAGCTAGTCGGTTGAGTCGCAAGGCGCTGTATCTTGTCAACCGTTAGCTAGGCTTAGTGCCTAGTCTCTCTCCATACCGCTATTGGCGAAATGTACAAGCGAAGTACCGGTGCAGTGTTCTATCACTGACTGTGTTACTCTGTGTTACTCTGATCTCTCTGTGTCCACCTCTCATACCTCGCTGGGCTCACTCCCTCTGGGAGTTGCAGTATTCTGGGTGTTCCCTATTGACCTCTTGAGTACCTGGACGTTTCAGGTAGAGGTTTGCTTATCTCATCTGCAGGAGCCTCCAGCTCAAGAGCCAGCTTTACGTTGCACCATCCTCATAGAGGGGACATTGGTTGTCTACACCACTATACTTGCTGTGCTGCGATCCACCCCTAGTGCTCTAGGGTTATTTCTGGGAGAGTTATCTCGGTCTGTTGCCATCCGGTGCCAGGGTCAGTGGTGCCTCGATCCTTGGGTTCTGTACCGCCCAGGCATCTGGGTTGGGCCAGTAGTGTTGCCTCACTCCTTGGGTTCTGTGCCTCCCAGGCGTCTGGGTTGTGCCAGTAGTGTTACCTTACTCCTTTGGTTCGGTGCCTCCCAGGCGTCTGGATGTGCCAGCAGAGTTGCCTCGCTCCTCTGGGTTGAGCCAGTCACCCTCCTTTGGACCATCTACGATCTAGGTCCTGTGGTCAGCCTGCTGCCTACTGATCCTGCCAACTGTCCTGATCCAAGCCAGGACCTCTACTGTCTAGAGATTGTCATCTTCCTCACATGTAACTCCTATATTGGCCCATACTGTTGTATTCACTTGCCTGTATATCTACTCTGTTGTATGGGCCATAGGCCTATCTATGTCTTTGAACTTTTCTCTAATAAAGTTATTTTAACCTTACCAAACTGTTCTGAGTGTTCATCAAAAACCGTGACACTAATTTACTATGTTACTATGTGAAAAGGGTGGGGGGACTCTTTGTAATTTAAAGGAGCAATAAACTTTTTATTTAATGAAAAAATATACATATTGTAGGGATTTTCCTATTGAGTAAAATAAGAGTACTTCCACTTCCAAGATATACATTTTTCCAGAGTTATTCCAGTTTAATACATTTTTTTTACATTAACAGTGCCCTCTAGTGGTCAAATTCCAATTAGTTTTTCTGCTACATTCTAATGGAGAAAAAAGTCAGTGACATACAGTTCTCCATAGAATGTGATGGAAACTGCAGAATCACTACCCATTAAAACAATCAGGAAGTAAACACAGTAAATTCACTTCCTGATTATTGGAACTGTTATAAATTTCAAATAAAACAACTGACAACTGTCGGAGTGACCTTGTTTTACTCATCAGGAAAAGCTCTATAACATATAGGTCTTCATAAAAAACGTTACTGCTCCTTTAATTACACATGAACTAGACACCATACAGCATTGTAATAGCGCTCTTCATGGTAGAAAACCTTTGATGAATGATCAAAGCTTAATTTATTTAGAAACGTTATTATCTCTTTAAGGTGGCAGGTCCACTTTATAGTGATTGGTACAACAATGAGTTAGGATTATTAAACCTGAAATAATGTGTAGTATTTCATTTGGTTAAAACATTGTTCAACAGAATTGCAATATTGAGCTTTTTATTAGTTGATTTAATTACACATTCTTAATTACATCACTGATGCAGATATGAAGAGTGATTACAGAGTAGACTAATAAATCTCTGAGGGATACATTCATCAGTGTTATTTATTTAGCAATATTCAGCTTCAAATGAGTTTATATCAAACTATGTATTACTGTCAGTTCTCCAGACTTCCTTTTTTTTTCTTTTTCTTGATTCTTTCCTTGCTGCTGTTTATACTTATCAGCATTTAGACTTGTTTACATCATGTAGAAATCCTTATTTCACCTCAAACATTGATCGTATGTTGTGTTTTCACTATAGACGCTGTGTTCTCAGGTTTTTCTAGGGTTCCGTAACTGTATTTCTCTTATATTTAAAGGAGAATTAGAACCTTTCAATAATAACCCACATTTACCTTACCGGTGACCCTTGCTCCATGATTCAGTCAGTCCTTAACCATTTGATTGCCAAAGGGTTACACAACGCATTACTTTGCAATGCATTGCATATACCCCTCTTGCGCTCAAAAGGTGAATGTCATGTCCGTGGAGGCGGACATGACAGCTGTTTCTCAAACTGGAAAACACAAAGTATGAATACACATCATATACTTATCTCTATGACTCCAGGAGTCAAACAGTTTGATCTTTCCTTTGTGCTCTTACTTATATTCATAGGGATAAGTATATGTGTATTCATACTTGTTTTGATTATTATCACGTTGCACTTTATATTTATGATAATATTGCACATTGCTAATGGGCCACTTTGAATTGTTTGTGGATACATGGTATTGTACGTTTGCTTTACATATATTTGCTTTCAGTCTATAGAGGCATTATTCAATGTTGGAATGTCTTCATGACTCCTTATTTCCGGTCCTTAAAGAGGAACTTTCACCTCCTCATTATCCTTATTGTATCCCTTCCTTTGTGTCCCCTCTGTACAGTGCGGTCTTTCTTTTTGCCTACAAATCTGTTTAAATGAAGAAAAAAGATACTTGAATTGTGTACCTTATGACGTTAGCTGCCACACAGCCGCGCACCGTACGGTGCAGAAGACACTCCCACAGCCTCAGCTCCTTTCACTTGCCCCAGCATCCTCCGATGACAGAGGCGTTCTGTTAGTAAGCTGGAGAGAGATCTCATTGGCTAGATATCTGCCAATGAGATCTCTCTCCATCTTACTAACAGAACGCCTCCGTCATCGGAGGATGCTGGGGCAAGTGAAAGGAGCTGAGGCTGTGGGAGTGTCTTCTGCACCGTACGGTGCGCGGCTGTGCGGCTGCTAACGTCATAAGGTACACAATTCAAGTATCTTTTTTCTTCATTTAAACAGATTTGTAGGCAAAAAGAAAGACCGCACTGTACAGAGGGGACACAAAGGAAGGGATACAATAAGGATTATGAGGAGGTGAAAGTTCCCCTTTAATATCTACAAGATCTCAAGGTCAGGTTATTGTGAAAGTTCCCAGGTATGGAAATAGGGTCATCTCTAGCCCTGAAGGGGTTAAAATCCTCATTTAAATTAACGAGGCTCTGGAAAAAAAAATGTTTGGATCTGTCCCACAAGGGTTTAATTGGTATGACCCAGGATGGTGGTTTAATTGGTATGACCCAGGATGGCACCTCGTTAGCTAATTAAATACGGCCTGCAGTGAAATAACAAGTGTTGATCTCTCAAGACATTTGTAACCCTTCCATTGCCGGAATGGTGTCCAATACATTCTGGAGCAATGCATCAGACACATCTTTGGCATTCAAAGGGTTAATCCCCGCCATATTTAACCCTTTCAGTGTCAGAGGGGTACTTTGCAACGCGTTGCGTACCCCTCTGGCAATTAAAGGGTTAATATAAAGTGGACTCTTGTATGATGAGATTTATTATTTTTTCTCCCTGAAAAAACAATATCAGAGACGAATTACTTTGTAAATATAAATATGTGCACTATAATAAATAAAGAATGCTCTAATTTTTGGCCTACGTTTTGAACTTACTGCTACTTATTTTATTTTCGCTTCCCATTCTATACTTCTTTCTTGTCTCTCCAACTGTTCTCTCTGTAGAACAATAATGGCAACATATCTCTTGCTAACACAGGAGAAAAATTGTCTTCACAAGTCGCGTGGGAGTTGAGAAAAAATGTAGCTGGCGTGTGCTATCAGAGGAAACTGAGGAAAGGTCACTATGGGTTTAAAAATCTACAAAGGTGTATAAGTAAAGGATCAGAGTTAGCAGCGTGTGCCCTGGAGACTGCTCAGTGTGTATGTATAGAAAAGATGAAAAGCAGGGAATGTCTCTGCTTATATAAAACTGAAATGCTACAATTACACAGGCAGTTCATGCTCTATATTTGCTACATATAATGAGCTGTCTTCAGAAAGGATAATCACTGATCCATCCACCTACAAGCTCTGTTGCATACTACCCACCATGCTGTCAGTGGACATTTCTCGCTCAGCGTAGTCTCCTGAGTCCAATTTTGTTTTTGTTTTTATGAAAATGAAAATTTCTCTGGTCTTGATATACTTAATACTGATTTTGGTTGAGCCACCCTTGTGTATAATACAACTTTTTGTTTTTTTTTTAAACTTTTTTCAACATGTAATTTTGCTTTATTTAACTTTACAATATTGAGGTACCTTTTACTGACTATGCAGTCATTAGTGTGGTGTGTTGACATCACCCTTCTTTTTCACTAGAGCTGTGCAACTTCTCCTTATTTTGTGTTATGCTTTCAAACTTATCTGTCTGCAAAAAGTTATCACTGACTAGCATAAGACCTGGTTCATACGAGCGACTGTTACTTCAACAAGTCTCATGGAATAGCTATCTTTCTTTTCTCTGGAGTAGATCACATGGGTGACTTTAACAACTGTAAACAACTTCAGTGTTAAAGGGATAGTAATACTTAAAATGTAAAAAAAAATATGTTGTAGAGTTTATCCCCCTGAGTAAAACAAGAGCACTCCCACTGCTGAAAGGTGTTTCATTCAAAAGTTATTAATTTTCAAAGTTGAATTTTTTAAGTGCAATATCACAGTGGCCTGAAATTGTATAGTGGCGCTGTTGCTACACCATCCTATGGAGATTTATGGTCAATTGACCAGAGCTATCCATAGGATCGTGTAGCAACAGCGCCACTGTACAATTTCAGGCCACTGTGATATTGCACCTAAAAAATTCAACTTTGAAAATTAATAACTTTTGAATGAAACACCTTTCAGCAGTGGGAGTACCCTTGTTTTACTCAGGGGGATAAACCCTACAACATATATTTTTTTACATTTTAAGTATTACTATCCCTTTAAAGGGATAGTATTACTTCAAAATTACTACCCCTCATATTGTAGTCCTTATTAAACTGAGTTAAATGACACCAGCGGAATCTCTCAAACCTTTATGGTTTAAGAGATAGCCGCTTTCAAAGTTTCCTCTCCCCTGCTGTCAGCAGGGATAGTAATTTTGAAGTAATACTATCCCTTTAACTTTGTTTTCTTGTAGCAGTTACCCGTGTGAACTAGGCCATAAGAATTACACCTCACAATATTATTCTTACTCTCTATGTCTCTATCAAATGTTCTCTGTTTTTCTTACTTTCTCTGTATCTTTTCTACTCTGGAATACCACATATTGTCTACCACTGTTTGAGTATGTGTACATTATAGCTGTAGTTGCTCTATTAACAGTCTTGTATATCTACCAAGTTGCATATTGCACTTTGTATTAATGGACTGTTCTGGGCATTGTGCCAGTTTTCAGAAATTGTCTTTCAGTTGTAGTTGGGCTTGCAGTTCTAAGTTCAGAATCTGTTGTGAAATTAAGCAGTGCCTTGTAAAACAGGACTATAAATCCTAGCATTATTACCACACCCCAGTGCTATCCCTACTTTTATACAGCAGAAAGCTAGAAAAAGTAATTAGTCTTATTGCTACTGCAGAACCAAGGTTTTGCACATTAAGTTGTTAAATATTGAAAGGGTTATATGATCCAGTCTGCATTCACATCACAAATTAAAAACTTAGAGAAAGGACTTGGATACATTAAAGCCCGTTGCAAAATGATGATGAAAGTGTTGTTTGGTCTACCATTATTTTCCACATGGAAAACAACTCCCCAGGCTTCTACATTCACTTATAAGACTATGCTGATGAATGTAATAATGTAGAACTCCGCAAAATCTTAGGTCAGGCTTCATGGGGTGCCGTCATGCCAAATGGTTCTGTATTTCTCAAACATGCAAGCATCCACTTAGGAAACTCTGCAATGAGACAGCTTGCTTTGGTACATAGAAAGCTTTTTCTGTTTGAAACATTGAACCATTGAATCATAACTATTTTAGATGCAGTCAATTGAGCCATTTTATGGCATTTAGTAAGGGACAGTTATCCCTTTAAAAATGAAAGTCAGATTTAATTGTTGCATCCTTAACAACCATACCGGACAGCGCCAGGCATTTTTTTATACATCTCTCAATTCAGGAAGTATTCTATTTGAAATTAATGGTTGCATGACAGACCCAGCATAAACGGATTCTTTGCACCTTTGCAATGCAGCTCACTTGCTTGGTTTACTGAATCAGGGCCATTAGGATTTAACAAGGATAAAGTTTCAATGTATTTATGTAAGTGCACTTTTCTTATGCTCTTAACACTTTTGAAATTAAAATAGTTTGAGACATAGAATCTGACGGCAGATAGGAACCATTCAGCCCATCTAGTCTGCCCATTATTCCTACTTTGAAAATCTCAAACCTTATTTGGCCCTTGGTCTTGTCTTGAATGTCTTATCTTTATGAATCCGTTCATGTATGCTGCACAGTGTTGGACATTCTGCACTGCTCTTCCTCCCAACTGTCACTTGGTCATGTGCTTCTTTCTTCGCTCCATCTGATTTTAGTAACTGGGAAAAGGAGTTTCATAAGACCAATCTACAGTAAAAACAAACAAACAAATAAACCCCAAAATGTATGATTACTTTTATGTTAACCCTCTCCATACCATCGGGTTGGACATACCTTTGGCTTTCAGAGGAATATAGCTAATCGGAAAAATATAACCAGCTCCTTACTGGCTAACTCTGCATTAGTCAATTAACATTAACCCTTTTGAGCGTCAGAGGGATGCAGGGCTGGATTTTACATCCCAGGTGCCCTAGGCAAGGCACTCTAAGCACCCTTAGCTGCACCCATGGCCACACCCCTGTTCCTCACATGGCCCCACCAGCAAAGCAATCCACTCTTTCCTACCAAGAAAATAACTGAGGCCTATAACAAGCAAAGCAAAGCAAAAAAAAAAAAAAAAAAAAAGCTTTAACCCCTTGGTTGCTAAAGAGATCTCCAACCCCTTAGTGACAGGCCACGTACTCATGCGGCCGTCACTTAACGCCGGAGTCCCGAATGGCGTGCAGCTGCGCGGGGACCTAGATTTCCTGGGCGTTAAGGGTTTAAATAATAGCCTGTAAAGCAGTATAAAACATGCACACAGACATTGAGATTGCTTTGGCCACACCCACAATCCAGAATGTGGGTGTGGTCAGCACAGCTGAGGAGCCCCTCAAAAATGTTGAACTTTAGGCAGTTACCTACTCTAACTATTGGGAAATCTGGCTCTGGGGGGATGATAAACCTGTTGACACTTAGAGTTAACAATGAATAAGTAATATTTATTTCTTTAAATTAGGAACAACAAAATAACAGCTTTGTGGAATGTTGGTATGTGGCTTAAGGCTATGCCAACGAGTACGGTCTAACTTGAATAAACTGACAAATCAATAAAGCTAGATATCAATTAAAATTGCTACTATACAGATTTTCTAAACTCTTTCAAATGAACCTAAGTTGTCACAAATTGTTACATCAACTGTAAGGTACCCATTTATGTCTTTTTCTCTTTGACCCAATTCATATATATTTCTCTTAACGCTTTAAGTGACAGGTATCAATGCATTGCAACGCAGTGTGTTGGACACCCCTCTGGCTCTCAAAGGGTTTTAATCACATAATTGTGAATCAAGAATTGTATGCTATTTATTATTATTAATCCTTATTTATATGGCGCCAACTTATTCTGCATTGCTTTACAATAGGGGATAAACATATAGAGATATTAAATTGTACAAATCGTATGTGGAGAACTACGATGCTACTGTTTCTTGTGTACAGCTGTGAAGCTGGGGCCAAGAATGTGATAACCTAGGGAATAGCCCCAAAGACTAATGTGGGAATGTGTATGAAGACAAAAGTGAAGCAACTTTAGGACATGCCAAATTCACTACAGGGAACATCAAAGATAAAAAAGGAAGGAGCTGTTTAGGAGCATTTCTTAATTGCTTTCAGTAAGTCTTTGTCTTATTATTTAAAAGAGCATAACATAGAGGGCTATGTATGTTAGTATTGGGATTAATATTTAGTTAGGGCTTGTTGATCCAAGGAGAAATCTGATTGCCATTTGGAATCGAGAAGGAATTTTTTCCCCCATTCAAGGCAGAATTTGAAATTGCTATATTGAGGGGTTTTTTTTGCCTTCTTTTGGATCAACGATGGTAAACAGGAATAGGAAAAGGGTTGAACTAGATGGATGCAAGTCTTTTTTCAACCTAAATTACTGTGTTACTATGTTACTAACCCAAAGACCACCAAGGGAGCCGTACAGGAACGCATATAAAGAAGCACACAGTATCCAATTGAATTTTTTAATACAGGCAATCAAGTGGTCAAGATGAAACAAAGGGAAGATAGAATATCTCAAGTTCATATATATATATATATATATATATATATATATATATATATATAACAATAGATCTCAAAAAAAACGCCAATACTAGAGGTTTTCAAAAGTAAAAAAGTACATATACTAAATATGGGTATGATTCACATAAGTTATACCACAGACCAAATATTCATCATAAGAACAAAAAAGAAAAAAGTTTACAAGAAAAATTAAAAATTTCTGATCAATTATATTAAACAAGCAGATATATTCTAGAGCTAGAGAGGGTACAAATAATATTGGCACCCAATATATTCGTAACCTAGCGATTTGCACATTCTTAAAGTCTGCGTTATTGATGATATGCCGCTTCTTTCCAAGGCATCGGGCTACACAGAGCTTACCAGGGAAGCTCTGTGCGCCTGCGCATTCAGGAACTTCCGGTTACCTTAAGGTAACCAGCTAGTGTCTCCACCAATGCTGGCAGTGAACAGGACAGACAGCAATGTAATTTCCTGTAAGATGTCTGCGCTGTCTGTCCTCTCGTTCCTGCTGGAGAAGTGGTGTATCAGCATTAATGTGGACATATTGAATTTAAAAACAGTAAGGATTTGTAAATCGATACGTTACAAATATAACGGGTGCCGATATCATTTGTATGATAGTTCCGCTTGAAGAGCAACAAAATTAATCAAGGGAATGGAGGACTTGATGTATGAAGAATGACTAGACAAACTTGGTTTATTTACTCTAGAGAAAAGACGACAAAGAGGAGATTTTAACACAATGTACAAGTGAGCTAGCTATTCATTACAAGGCATGATCTTGAGATTAGAGGAAAGGAGGTTTAGACTTCAGCAGAGGAAGGTTTTTTTTTTTTTGTTCTTGTTTTTTTTTTTTTTACAGTAAGGTCTGTTAAATTATGAAATTCCTTGCCAAGGATGTGGTTATGGTAGATACAATGGATACATTTAAGAGAAGATTAGATAAATTTCTTTCAAAAGGAAACATACAGGGTTATACTGTGTATTAGTAGGCAACTCAGGAAGGTCTGATTTATTTGGTAGCAGGAAAGCTATATAATTCTTATGTCTCTGGTTTATAAGGCAAGGTTTGAACTTGATGGACTTGTGTCTTGTTTCAACCCAATTTACTGTGTTATATTGTACACAAATAAACAAGCACAAAAATGAGTAAAACATAAACTTAAATGTAGACTTACTTAGCACGTTATAGTAAATCGTCTACTTTATCTTTCTTGGCCAGGATACTACTCTCTCTGAGCTACGCGTTTCACGCCATCCAGTGCTTTATCAAGCCAAAGTTGTAGGTTGTAGTGAGTTAATGGTATATTTATTCATTTAATATATTGTACAGTGAAAAGGATTGTGGTATGGGTTCAGGTTGTGTAGCTGTATTTTTGTATTCATATATAGATATGTTCCTGTCTTTATTTAATTCCAGATCCCCTTTTACTGTGTGTGTGTATTGGAAGGGTGTTGGGTATATTTCTTTGCACTGTGTACCCCTCTGGTCTACAGGGACTTTAGGGTTTGTTTACATGGAGTATGAAAGGAGATATTTTAGAGATACGTGCCACTGCCCATTAAAGATAGTTATACATAGAGGTATTAGTACTGGTGATAGCCCTGAGGATGTGACCATAGAAAGGCTGGTTCACAAAATGGGGCCATCAGGCTCTGACAATTGGATGTGTACGCTCTTCAGTGATATGAAAAATACTCACCAGTAACTGGGACTTAAGCACCTCTACAATGGAGACCGTATGATATCTTGTTTTCTGACAATCACACCTCTCCACCTTCATAGGCTGCTAGAAGCTGGCAGTGTCCTTCAGAGAGATGGAATAAATCAGCAGAGAGAGCAATAATCATGCAAATAGTTTAAGATGGAGGCACCCACTGAGGGGAATATATGGAAAGGTGTCCTTAAGATTAAAATATTAGGTTCCAGTTTATCAGGTAATAAGTACCAGTTAATTTTATTTTTTGCTTTGTATTCTTAGAGGGTAGGAGATCTACATTACAGTTCTTATTACAAGAAAAGTCTAAGAAAAAAATACAAATTCTCTGAAATCTTTAAAACTTCCACATGCCCACGTACAGAGCCATACAATCACTGAGGCTAATGTATTAAAAAAAAAAAAAAAGGGATGATGCACTAAGGTGTCAAAAAGAGGTGATAAAGTAGCTATGACTTCTCCAGTGATATAACTTCTCCAGTTCCTATCTTATTCTATGGAGCCTATGAACTAAGATCTCTCCAACTTTATAGAGCTTAGTGCATAGGCTCTATAGAATAACACAGGAACTGGAGAAGTGATATCACTGGAGAAGTCATCTCTACTTCATCACCTCTTTATGACACCTTAGTGCATCTCCCCTGTGGAATTATTCTGCAGAAAGCCTACTGCCCATTAGAGGAGGTATAAAGAGGTTGTAAATCCATGTTTATTTAAATGGGGCTTGTAACTCCTTTGTGTTGGAGACCACTCCAGCATTCAAAGGGTTAAAAACTTCATTTAAATCAAATGGAATTTTTATTAGTTCAATATGATTCGATTATTTTGACCCAAAATTACTCCTTCAGTTAATCTTCATCCTTTTTAGTGCCAGAGGGGTATGTAACACATTGTTTTGCAATGCGTTGCTTATCCCTCTGGCACTCAAAGGGTTAATATATCAGCCTCATTGTCTGCTGCCCAGCCATCTCCAACATTTGCTCCAGAGAACCCCTTGTATTACTTTAGGAAACCCTGGGGTTCATGGAACAGAGCTCGAGAACCATTATCCCATAGTATCATGGGTAAAAATGAAAGACATTCCATCAATGACTTCATGAAACTATGTTTAAAAACGACATCACCTTATGAATATTAGATGACATAATGCACTGAGATGAGAGTTTCCAACTCATCTATTTCATTTATGATAATAAATCTCTATAAAATGAAGTTTTCCTCTTGCTCTTGCAGGCACAGCTACTTGGACAAAGTTTCTTTAGATTCATAAATATGTTAGACAGTATCTGTGTATGTTTTATTTGAATAATCCTATTAAATATGTATAATTTATTCTCCTGCAAAGGTCATAAGCATTTTTCTTTTGAAACTACAACTATTTTAAGCAGATAAAGCAAATGTCCGCAGTGCTAAAGCATAACTGGAACTTTAAAAATCGCAGCTGTAAATTTGTGTTTTAAAACCAATTGTTTTATCTGTAGATATGAAACGGTATAAAAACATTATGTATAACCTGACCATGTAATTTTCAAAATTAGTGCAATATAGTATTGTCTATAAGCATTTAAATATATATATATATACACACTAGTTTAAAAGCCTGTGTACATGGGCCACAGTGCCACCCAGCAGCCTTGGCTGGTGCGCGGAGCCTTTTTGCTCACCAAGCGGCCCCAGAAAGGTGCGCAGAGGTCCGAATTTGGAGCGCCCGCTCCGTATCAGCTGCAGTGCGTTCAGACAGTCTGTACTGTGCATGACTGCAGAGCGGGCAGTCTCTACTGAGCATAACGGCTTCTGACAAACATCCTAACAAATTATTATGTAGGATATGTATATATGAGAGAGAGAGAGAGAGACAGAGAGGACCTATGACCTTGGGATAAATGGCTCTTAATCTGTTTAACCCTTTAAGTGCCAGAGTGGTGTGCAATATATTGCTTTGCAATGTGTAACAGATTCCTCAAGCATTCAAAGAGTTAACAGATGGATTTACCTAGGCAGGTGTCCTTGATACAGCTGCCCATTATAACAATTTACATTTTTTTGCATTTGTCCTCTGCTGTGGTATATAACCAAGTGGGGATTTTTACTATGTCGAGAATGTATTCAAGACCATAACAATCAGTGGCAAGACTCTAACTAATCCTGTCCATGGTTTTAACCCTTTGTGTGGCAGACAGGTATCCAATGCATTGCATTACAATGCATTGGATATCTCTCTGGCACTCAAAGGATGAGATTCTCTCTATCTCTCTAGCCCCGCTCATGATTCTAAAGCTTTGTATACATTCCATAAAATGTACTTATTCAGTTGTAAACTACAGAAGACATTAAACATAAAAAATAAGGATAACTGACTCCTGTATAATTGACCAATGCCTAAATAAGGTCATCTGTGCAACCAGAATGTCAAGGCAAGCATATTGTTCATAACAATTTCAATAAATATACATATGAAATGTATCATCCATATTGCTGTCAGATAGGATGATATACTGGGATAAACCAACTGCACCATAGGAGGCAAATAAAATTCCTATTGATTTAAATGGGAATTTAGAACCCTTGAATGCTAGAGGTCTCCTATGCAGTGGGTGTTATGCACTTAAAGGGATAGTAATACTTAAAATTTAGTAATCCCCATATTGTAGGCCAGTGACTCTCAGCTCCAGTCCTCGGGGCACACCAACAGGTCATGTTTTCAAGATATCTCTAATTAATCACAGGTGAATCAATCACAATGACTGAGCCACTAATTGCTCACCTGTGATTAAGCAGGAACAACCTGAAAACCTGTACTGTTGGTGTGCCCCGAGGACTAACGTTGAGAAACACTGTTGTAGGCATTAAAAAAGAAATTAATTGCCTCCATTGCAATCTCTCAAACCTTTATGGTTTGAGAGATAATCGCTCGCAAAGTCCCCCCCCCCCTTTCCCTGAAGTCAGCGGTTTAGCTGACTGCAGGGGAATCCTGTCGTACAGCAGAGACGAAATTGCGTTAAAAAAATTAAATCCTTCACTGAAACGGTCTTCTACGTGTGCTGTTAGCACACATAGAAGACCGTTTCAGTGAAGGATTTCTTTTTATTAACGCAATCTTGTCTCTGCTGCAGAGCCGCTGATGGTTGTACGACAGGATTCCCCTGAAGTCAGCTAAAATGCTGACTTCAGGGAAATGGGGGGGGGGCTTTGTGAGCGATTATCTCTCAAACCATAAAGGTTTGAGAGATTGTACTGGGGGTAATTCATTTCTTTTTTTTAATGCCTACAATATGGGGATTAGTAAATTTTAAGTATTACTATTCCTTTAAATGTTATAAAGAGGTGAGGACTTCTGCAGTGATATCACTTCTCCAGTTCATATGTTATTCTATAGAGCCAAGGCACTAAGATTTCTCCAGCTCTGGAGATTTTAGTGCACAGACTCTATAGAATAACACAGGAACTGGAGAAGTCATCTCCACTTTATCACCCTTTATGTTTAAACCCCCATTGCCTCACAGTGCATTACAGACTCTTTAGCATTCATTGGGGTAAAAACCCAATTGATTGATAAATGTGGTAATGTTTATTTGTCACCTGTGGTGCAGCTGGTTTTGCCCAGAATTCCTACAATTCTTATTAGTACATCAGCTTCAAGTAAAAGAGTGGATTCGTAAGATGCAGCCCACAGTACACCAAGGTACACCTGCCCCCTGGTCTACAATACGTGGTTTACAGTGTAAGTTTAGAAAACCAAATTGGTCCCTTAATCCTTTGAGTGCCAGAGAAGTATCAACACGTTGTGAAGCAATGCATTGGATGCTCTGCTGGCGAGCAAAGGGTTAAAGTGGATCTCTTACCTCCATAAAAGTTTGCTGTATGTAATCTTCTGACAAACTTAACATGTAATCTGTAATTTTTTATTTTTTAATGAAAGCTATAGCGAAATTTGAAGTTTTAAAAGTGAGCCGGTGACAGACTGCGGCAAAACTCCACAGAGTTGTGCCGCAGTCTGTCCAGAAGTTACGTCACTGGCTCTCTTTTAGCTTCCATTAAAAATACAGATTACATTTGTCAAAAGATTACATGCAGGCAAACGTTTATGGAGGTGAGAGATCCACTGTAATCTGCTTATTTTCTTCTTTATCCGCGGCAAAATACCACCATTTAAGTTCAGGCATTTTTAACCCTAAAAGTGTCAGAAAGGTATCCAATGCAAAAGATACCTCTCTGGCACTCAAAGGGTTACATTGCTTCCAACTAAAATACCCAAACATACCAAATCATTTCACATAATATGAAAGTGAATGTGTTAAAGCAAACTAGAATGGTAATTTTTTACAGAGATGTAAACATGAGTAAGTTAAATGGATAGCTCTGAAAGAGATTACAGATATTTAAAGAGATAGTAGTGTTTCACAAAAACAGTAGCTCCAATTAATCTTCATAGAATTTGGGCCACGGAGGGTGTTATTTCAATACTGTCAGAGTTGTAGTTCAAGAGTAATTGAATGATAAAGTATCCCCCTCCTGCCCCTTTTACTTAGTGTAAGCCACCTCCCCTCAGATGTGGAATCTGGTCCTGAACCAGACAGATCACATCAAGGGGCAATCTTCTTACTGTAAACATAAGGAATACTCTGCCCCCCGACAAGTTTTTCAGGTTTTTCCTTATACTCACTGAAGATTGTCCCTCCCTGCGATCCATCCAGACAGTCTTGCTGCTCTGAGGTGAGAAGTGTCACTTCAGTAAAAGGGGCAGGAGGGGGGTACTTTATCATTCAATTACTCCGGAACTACAGCTCTGACAGTGTTGAAATAACACTATCCGTGGTACAAATACTATGAAGATTAATTAGAGCTGCTTTTATTATGAAACATTACTATCCCTTTATCATCCACACAAATCTTACATACCGATCACTTCATACCTAGGTATATTAAAGCACATATGGTGCTGATTTTCTTTTTATCTCCTGGAGCCCACCCTGACAGATAGATACATATTAGACATTAGTGAACGGGGTTGATTCCCCTGTTCTTATCTCAAGTTCAGGGTTGATTTATTACACTACAGGGCCCTGAGTAAAGTATAAAGCAGAGGGGCTGCCTTAACTCCTAGCATAATAGAGAGCTCTCCAATACATTGATTTGCAGTGCACTGGAGAGCTTTCTAGCATCCAGGCAGTTAAATAGTATTACTATGTGGTTATATGGGGGAAGTGAGCGACTATTCTGAGCTAACTGAGCATTGCACAACATTATCAGCAATTTACCCATTGACACTGTGACAGCTGTGCCCAAGGTCCCTGCACCCTACAACTACCCCTTCTCTCAAAGTGAGTACTCAAGCTTATAGCAGCTTCACACAATGTTGATATTACATTTAAAGTGGATTTGTCTTCCTGAATTTAAAAGTGCGTATTTGAAAAGTTGATTCAAAGCTGCCCATGTGATATGGCAGCCAGAGACAGAGCAGCAGATGCACAGTTTAGGAGCTGCTGAAACTTTTAGTTCTGAAAAAGTGAGTGTCTAACTGCGGTTTTATATGTTACTTAAAGGGATAGTAATACTTCGTTTTAACTTTATTTTATTTTGTAGGCATTAAAAAAACATGACGAATGATATAAGTCTTATCTCTGAAACCTTTATGGTTTAAGAGATATTCACAAACAAAGTATCCCCCCCGTTCAGGCAGATCAGAAGGGAGATGCCCAGGTAGACTGCAGAGAGGGACAATCTTCAATTAAGATAAGGGAAAAAGCTGAAAAACTTGTCAAGGGGGGAAGGGCTTTCATTCTTTTCATACAAAGAAAATTGTCCCCTGCTGTTATCTGTCTGGTCTTACAACCAGATTCACATCTGAGAAGAGATGGCTTACACTAGGTAAAAGGGGCGGGGAGGGGAAACTTTGCTTGTGAATATCTCTTAAACAATAAAGGTTTGAGAGATAAGACTTATATCATTCTTCATGTTTTTTTAATGCCTACAAAATAAAATAAAGATAAAACGAAGTATTACTATCCCTTTAAGCTATGATAGGCGATTAGTGTTTCATTGGATACATTAGCATAAGTTGCCATACTCTCCGAGATCTCTATTCAGAAATAGAAGTAGGAATATTTCATAAACTATGCATCTGCAGGTCTTTTGGCTAAAATGATAATCTAAGTTTAACTCCTTGAGGACCATAGGGGTTAAAGGGATAGTAACACTTAACCTCTGTGAGCTCCAGAGGGGCACACAACACAATGCAAAACAATATGTTGCATACCCCTCTGTCACTCAAAGGGTTAGTATGTAAAAAGTATATATTTTAGGGTTTATCCCCCTGAGAGGCGTTTTATTCAAAAGTTAGTGCCGCTCAAACTTTAATTTTTTTAGGTGCAATATCTCAATGGCCTAAAATTGTACAGTGTTGCTGTTGCTATGCCAGCCAATGACAGCTCTAGTCAGTTGATCATAACTCTCCATAGGATGGTATGTCAACAGTGCCACTGTACAATTTGAGGCCACTGTGATACTGCACCTAAAAAAATCAATTTCGAGCTATAATAACTCTTGAATAAAACACCTTTCAGCAGTGGAAGTTCCATTGATTTACTCGGGGATGAACCCTACAACTTATTTTTTTAATACATTTTACGTATTACTATCGCTTTAAGTTTTCATTTATGCAAACTTGAATTCAAGGTGACAGGTCCACTTTAATAACTTCATAGAACGATGGTTGCTCACAGCTAGATTCACACAAGTCTAAGCACTTAAATTGACAGTAGCTTGACAAAACAATATTTTAACCCTTTGAGTGCCAGAGTGGTACGCAACGCATTGCAAAGCAATGCGTTGCGTACCACTCTGGCACTCAAAGGGTTAATATCCACAATACTGCTTTTTCATGTTTTCATACAGGTTTACACAGTTCTGAGATTAATATTCTTATGTTCACACACTGCGGTTTTCATACCTTACTTTACACACTGAGCATACACTGTGTCACACAGATCATCAGGTATACAGATTTCCAGAGAGTTCCAAACTGTTTGACAGGCAGAGCTTCTCTTTGACTGTGTGAATCACCTTCCTCCACTTGCAGCCTCCCACTTTTCCCTATTAGTAAAACATTCCTAGCATAACTCTGTTTTGCTTTTATAAATATGGGCCTAAGTTCCACCAATAATATACTATGAAATTGCTTGGTAATTTTTAACTCAAATGATCAGGTATTGTTCTGTGATATACACAGAATGAAAAGTCAATTAAAATGGTAGCAAGGCAATGCTACTAAAACTCTCAGTCTTGCTCTTATTTGTAAGTCTAAACATATTCTCTTGATGTTGCTGTCCCCTGATGCAGAGAAGGCTTTCAGCCAGATCAATGGGGCGTTTATTGATACAATTCTAAGAAGGTAGACTTCTCCAATATTTTTGCAGGAAATATTTGTACTCTATTCTCACCAGAGTCATGCTTAAGCAGACTCTCTCAAAGCCTTTTGACATTACCATTGGTTTTAGACAAGGTTACCTCCTCTACCTCCACTTTTTACATTAATCATTGAAGACCTGATCTAGTCGATATGGCCAAATCCTAATATAAAAGGGGCAGAGATGGGTCACACTACTCAAGAAGTAGCAGCTTTTGCAACCCCAAATGTATGTATATATATATATATATATATATATATATATATATATATATATATATATATAGTGGTAATGAGCACTCCAAAACTAATGTAGTATGCATTGGTGCTCTTGCTTGGGTTCAGTAGGAATAAACAAAAGTAGTACCATGGGAAATGATAGCAAATGCAGGCACTCGCAGGACTTGTTGAAATAAAATAAATTTTATTGTATATCGACGTTTCTACCCAGACATGGGTCTTTCTCAGGACAGTCATATATATATATCCCATCCCCATAACGATACCCAAGTCATTCTTTATGTCCTTTTAAGAGACCCCAGACCCCCAAGAATAATAGAATTAAAGTTCATAAATTGCAATGTATAAGCCACCCCCATGACATCACATGCCACCCTCAAACAGAGCAATGGTGCAGAATAAATCAAACTTTCTACCATCTCTTTGAATTAGAGTGAGTCTGGGACTGTTACAATTGGCAAGCAAAACCAGGAGTCAGACGGTATAGTTATGATAACCTTTATTTTGAGAATAATAACAGTAATGCAATATATATATATATATATATATATATATATATATATATATATATATATATACATACACACAGTAGGTGATCAAAGAGGCGAGTACTGTATCAGGAATAGCAGTCTCCCAATATCTCCACCTCACTGTCCGAGACAAGGCTTCAGCCAACTGGAGTCTCGAGGTACGGTAACGCCCAGATCTAGCACTGACTCAACCTGCAGTCAGTCTAGGAGTGGAGTCTATATCATATGCAACACAGAAGCTACTGACTCAAGCCTGCTGTCAGTAGCTAGGAGACTGCTAGATCTCCAGGTCAGTACCAGGAAGGATGTCTGAGGAACGGAACCAACACACTGAGCGAACAGACAGGGCCTTCTAGTAAGTATCAGATAGGATAGTCAGATGAGCCAAGGTCATACATGGAGTGGGTAGTCTGCCAGAGCCACAGGTTTGCACCAGACAGGATATCCACTGAAGCAATGGTATGCTGGATGCACAGTGGACAGAGCCTCAGGTCAACACCAGAGTTGGTAGTCGGACAAGCCTAGGTCATACACGGAGCGGGTAATCAGCCAGAGCCACAGGTTTGCACCAGAAAGGATATTTGAGCCAAATTGGAGCGCACAAGGAGAATAGTCAAACAGAGCCACAGGTCAACACCAGAATGGATGGACAGACAAGCCAGATCATACATAAGAATCAGGAATACAAGATAATGAACTGCTCAGAACAACAACAATGTAAGGGTAACTGAGTCAGAACTCAGTCTACCCTTTAAAACCCTCCTCATCAGCTCAGAGGGAGGAAGTAGGTAGGAGGAGACTACAGGCCTCAAACACGTAAAACAGAGGCCTGCAGCATGCTGAAGCCTCGCGCCTTCAGATGACGCATCTAGCATTGATGCGTCCAACCGCTCGTGGAAATGATGCTGGAGTGTCATTGTAAGCATCACCAGAAGCAGCAGAGCTACAAGGCACTGTGACAGGGACATCTTGTCCTAGTCTGACACTACAGCCAGAATGTATCACAAGGTCTAATTTGTCCTGTACCATTACTCATTTCTATGCATTACTGCAATTCTGGCCAACCTGGTTGTCACTGAAAGAATTGTCTGCATGGCTAGATCATCACTGTGTCATGCTGCTAGCACCAAACTTTTTGTATTAGTCTTGAAAAGGTCCCCTACATCACAAAACATTAATCAATCAATAAAATATGGAATTTTATTTTCTTTGTTATTGCCATTTTTCTTCTTTTCTTTTGTTTGAGATTTGCTTTCTACAGAGCTAGACCCGTATAAAATAAAATATAATGTCTCTGAGTCATTCATTTATCTTAACAGATATGACCACTGAGCAGTCAGTTGGACAGGTCTAAGTTTTAGAAATATTGTCCTTATAGCAAGTTGAGAGTAGTGTGGGCTATTAAAGCGGAACTTTCAGCTATTACTAAGTCGCCATGCATTCATTAAGCGCATGGCAACTAGCCATTTGAAATTTTTGCCTTTTGGAGACTGACGGGCAGGTTAGTGTGGTCTGTGCACCTGCACCGTCAGACCCTTCCGGTTACCATGTGGTACGCTGCAATGCTACTCAATGGAGACCGGGACTGACAGCACAGGCACACAGACAAGATGTCAGAGATGCAGCCTTGGTTCTGGTCTCCGAATGGCAAAGATTTCTTTAGAATCTGCAATTTTTTTAAAGGTAAGACATGGATTTCCAAGCTAGTCGCCATGCGCTTGATGTTGAATGCATGCCGACTTAGTAATAGCTGAAAGTTCTGCTTTAAGCCCTGTAGACTGGCAATAATTTATTAATTATTAAATGAAAAATAATGATTGTCAGTTGTAAAATCTCCATCAACTATCAGTAATACCTGATTCTCTGCTACTGACCTGAAACAAATAAATGTGAACACATACACAATCCTAGAAAACAGTGGAGTGGCATTTTATCTTGTCTATCTATCCCAAATCAACCTACTTGCAACAAATATTATGCCAGAATTTTAAGTGTTACTCCGCCATTATGCCATCATTTTAAAGTGTTATCTCACCGACCTTTCTCTGAGGTTAGCTAAGGAGCTCGCATTGGTTCTACTGACCCAACTATGATTGCCATGGTAACTCTAAACATCCTAACAGATAAAGACAGAAATTAGCTCTCTGTGAACCACTTTAATGTGTCCTGAGCACTAGCTGTGTTGTATTTGGTTTTCAGGTCATTGTAAAATTACTCACAGAAAAGGAACTCCAGTCTTGTCTGCCTGCATGTTGGTTGGTTGACCCTATGAATTTTTTTAAATACTGAAATGGGAGGGAAGAAAGGGTGGGAGTAAAATAAAAGGGTAATACATTCAGAAGGGCTGCATTTTAAAGAGTGTGACTAACAGATTTAAATAAACATTATGCTTACTCCTACTTCTACTGACCAATTTCTTTCTTTTTTAACCCAAGATCACTTTTATTACTTTGCAGCAATACTGGCTGGCAGTATTCCTTAGAGGCTTATAACACTTTATTTTGTTCGTCACTGGGGATACCAATACTATAAAGGAACACTGCAAAAACTTTTTTTTATGTAAGTTGATTGATTATGCACTAATGTAGCTTTCAACCCCACAAAAGCCAAGGAAATATTTAAGCTGTGATTATTTAACTGTTATATTGATGACCATTCTGTTCTTTGGGCTTCATATCTTTTGGAGCTAACATCCTTATTTGATCTCTGACAATGGACTGACTGTGCCACTCACAATGCTGGTCACTGCTTGGATCTTGTCTTTACCAAGAATCTGGATCTTTCCTCTTTCATAGTTTCTCCATTCTCCCTTTCAGACCACCATCTTATATCCTTCTCTCTCTCTCTCTCTCTCTCTCACACACACACACGTTGCCCATTTCCCCATCTCTCCTGCTAAAGATTTTTAAGGGATACCTACTTGCTTGATCGCCCTGCTTAACTCTAACCCTTCTTGTATTTTATCTTATTTCTGACACAAGACATTGGTGTTAACTCCTACATCTTGTCGAAGATATTCAGGAAAGGGTTAAACGGGAGATCCAATTAGGTTGTATATATTCACATAAATAGATAATTAATAATATTAAGTTAATTTGAGAACTTTACACAATACTAGGTATTGACACGCTACTTCACAGTAAAGAATTGATTAAAATAATACATTCCGCATATTTGTACAAAAATATTTATAATTAATAAGTAAAATATACTATATACATGTAATCAACAATGATATAAATGAGTGAACACCAATTTCAATAGATATACAGTAACTCAAATCACAATTATCACAATTAGTATGATCAGCAATTAAAGGGTTAACCACACATAGGCATATTCAGAGGTATTAAATAACAATACTTGAACCCAGCAGCATAGAAAAGGTTAATTGATCCTTACAATTAATTAAAATACAGTTGGCAGCAGCATATATGAATCCCTTTGCCCCAGAAACTGTATAAACTATGCTAATTGAGGTTTAAGGTCTGTCAGGTGAGTAGGCTTTAATGTTAAACCAGTTCCTCTGACAATCTCCTTGTACCATATGCAATAGTGAAATTTACATAAATTAACTGGAATAAAATCCCAGATTTAGATAACTATAATTTAATTATCTACTGATTTCAATATTGCATACCTTCTGAATAAACATATAAATTGCATTTATTATAGTCAAATATAGATTATGCCAAGAACATACTCAGAATTGAAATCTCTATAATATATGTCTAGAAAGTATAACAAAACTTTATGCAACATATACCATAAACATGACACTAGCAATCCTATGGAACACCTATAGCACTTCAATGGTTAACACACAGATAGTATATGGATGCCCCACCCAAGATGGTGGCTTCTTATGTCTAGTGAAAAGTTTAAATAATCTTCCTACTGTATAAAAGTTAGGCCCAAAAGCACATGCAATAAAGAAATCTCTAGAAACATACACCAAAATAGGCAAATAGCAGTTGGAGGGTTAATAAACGAATTCAAAGAATTCCCCTGATCAAATATTAGCTAAAATAACCTTATCAGAAACACAGTATATTATTCTAGAAATATCAAGAATTATGTTAACTAATATATAGACAAGGCTATATAGATCTCACTGCTATCAACTATTTCTACAATTATCTGGACATAATTTACCAGTTAATTAATTAATTAATTCTGAGTAATTTCAGAATTACTACAGCCAAATATAGCTTATTATAATATCTTGCTAGATACAACTGGCCAGGCTCGTATCTAGCAAATCTATTATAAATATTTTTCCTCAAATAGAGAAAATATATATCTGATTCTGAATTTTGCTGATTTAAAATCAGGAAAAATATAGTTACCACATAATTAAAGTGTAGGTTCTTAGATTTTCTTTGGCAGCTCAGCAGGAACACTTCAGGAAACAGCAAAGAGCAGGAAACCAAGAAACTTTTCTCTACCAAAACCTTACTTTTTAAAGTAAAATTTTTTTTCAGTAAAACCCAGCCCAACCTCCTCTGATAGGATAAAGACATCTCATTATACAGTTATGTCAGTCTGATTGGTTTACTCATTTACCTAATCTTACTATGATGTCACGTATAGATTATTTTAATAACTGAGAATTTCTCAAAACATTAGTAATAACGCTATGCTTCCTGAAGACGGCTTTCTTACTCCATATAAACATTTTTCATTATAACTGTTTTTTATCAGTAGACAGGAATTTGGTCTGTCTTGTATCATCAGATAGGAATGTCAAAAGGCTATAACATTTGATATAAAAATGTTACCCTACCAGACTTTCCCATATGGGAGTCCATCTTCCCTTCCCATATAGAACAGATTCATTTGTAACCATTAAACTCACTCAAATATTTTCACTCCCATTGAGGTAAAGAGGCTTATTGTTTCTAACAATTAGATCATTTACACACATCTTAAAACAGACTTTCAGAGAATGTTATCTTAAAAGAAAATTAACCATCTCCTTCCAGTCATGGCAGTGTCTCTGACAAACTCAATCCTGTCCTCTGTAGTTGATTCCTTTTCCCCTCTGAAACAACAACGGGCTCATCAAGTTAATCCACGACCCTGTGTTAACTCACACACTTGCTTCCTATGTCTTACACTCACTCTGCTGAACGTCTCTGGAGGAAATCTCACTCACATGCAGATTTTATCCACTTTAAATTTCTGCTGCTTTCCTACATTCTGCCTTATCAAAGGCTAAACAGGAATACTACACCACATTATAAACAACAAATCTAACTCTTGTCATCTTTTTGCATTCTTTGACTCCTTGCTTCATCCTTTTTCCACAGCTTCCTCTCACTCCATACATTCACCACAAACTGTTGATGAGCACTTCACAGATAAGCTGGAATTGTTTCACAGATTAATATTCTTCCATCAGTCTCCAATATCTCTCTCCCAAACCCCCTTCATTCTATTTGGCCATTTTACTCCAGAAACAGAGGCACCCGCCTCACCACCTGCTCCTATCCTTACATTTATATTATCATACATTTTTAAAACCTCTCTCCTCACAGGCACATTTCCTTCTTCATTTAAGCAGGCTCAAGTCAATCCCCTACTAAAGAAGGCTAACCTCAATCCTTGTCTCCCTTCTACCTCTTACTTCAAAACTCTTAGAATACCTTAGGAGAGATGCACTAAGGCTTGATAAATTGGTGATAAAGTGGAGATGACTTCTCCAGTAATATCACTTCTCCAGTTCCTATGTTATTCTATGGAGCCAATGCACTAAGATTTCATGAGCTTTATAGAGTAACATAAAAAGCGGAGAAGAGATAACGTGGAGATAACTTATCCAGTGATATCACCACTTTAACACTTAGTGTACAACACTCCTTGTCTTCTCCTAAATAACCAAACTCCTTGACTCTAAAAATCATTTAGACAATTTGTAGTCTGGATTACGATGTGGACACTCACCTGAGAGAGCCCTCTGCAGAGTGGCTAATGATTTCCATACTGCAAAATATAAAGAGCATTTCTCTATAGTCATACTACTTGACTTATCCTCTGCCCTTGATGCAGTTATCCAGGGCTGTCCAACTTCAGTCCTCAAGGTCCACCAACAGGTTAGGATTTAACGATTTACCTGATTAAGCACAGATAAGTTAATCAGTGGCTCATTCATTTTGACTCACTCACCTGTGCTTAATCAGGGAAATCCTGGCCTGTTGGTGGCCCTCGAAGACTGAACTTGGACAGCCCTACAGTTAACCATTCTCTTTTGCTCAGATTCTCCACAATCTTGGCTTCCGCAATCAATCAATCAATCAATCAATCAATCAAGCTGCTTCATGGCTATACTCCTATCTCTCACAACATTCCTTTTCTGTGTTTTCTGGCAATAACATCTCCTCTACAGTCCCTCTGTCTGTGGGGGTGCATCAAGGCACTGTTCTGGGTCAGCTACTTTTCTCCCTGTACACCCTTTCATCAGGTTACTGAAAAGAATGAACTTTTATTGAGAAATATAGTAAGTCATTTACACAATGTTAGCAACAGGCAGGTAGTTAATTCCTTCTGTGCCACTTAAAGGGATAGTAATACTTCATTTTAACTTTATTTTATTTAAACATGAAGAATGATATGTCTTATCTCTCAAACCTTTATGGTTTAAGAGATATTCAGAAGCAAAGTTTCCCCTCCCGCCCCTTTTACCTAGTGTAAGCCATCTCTTCTCAGATGTGGAATCTGGTTGTAAGACCAGACAGATAACGGCAGGGGACATCTTTTTACAGTGAAAACAATGAAAGCCCTGCCCCCCTTGAAAAGCTTTTCAGGTTTTTCCCTTATCTTAATTGAAGATTGTCCCTCTCTGCAATCTACCTGGGCACCTCCCTTCTGCTCTGGCTGAACAGTGTTACATCAGTAAAAGGGGCGGGAGGGGGACACTTTGTCATTGAATTACTCTTGAACTACAACTCTTACAGGATTGAAATAACACTCTCCAAAGTCCAAATACTATGATGATTAATTAGAGCTGCTTTAATTTTGAAACATTACTATCCCTTTAATGTTTGCTAGTTAATTAGGTAGACAACAGCTTTCTGTCAAGGACTGTGAAAATAAAATAGCAATACAATGTAAAAAAGATAACATACAGAGCACTCAGTACTGCAGTGATAGTGTTACATTGTTTCACTATCCTGCTTTGATATTAAACACACCAAAAACTCTCTCTCTGGAAACAAAGAACCAGGGAGCTTACTGTTAGGGACATAGTATTAAAAAAGCTAATGTTGGGAAAAAAGTCAGTTTGATTTTACAATTATACACTTGCAGAAAATGTACTCAAAGTAAAGGGTTGCTATCATTTAAAGGGTTGTGTTATCAAACCTAGATAAAATACTTGAAATAGTGAACTGAAAAAAATGCTCAAAGATTAATTAATTTTGACATTGATAGTGTTACATTGTTTCACTATTCTGCTTTGATTGTAAACACACCAAAAAACTGTTAGGGACATAGTATTAAAAAAGCTGATGTTGGAAAAAAAAAAAAAGTCAGTTTGATTTTATAATTATACACTTGCAGAAAATGTACTCAAAGTTAAGGGTTGTTATCCTTTTAAGGGTTGGGTTATCAAACTTAGATAAAAATGCTTGAAATAGTGAATTGAAAAAATGCTCAAATATTAATTTTGACATTGATAACCCTTCAAGGACCAGAGGGCTGCACAATGTGTTTCATTCCCCTCTGGTCCTTAAAGAGTTTTAGAAAGATACAGATTCTGTCCTAGTATAACATTACATTGGCAGTTTGACTTTTTCCACTCTATCTTATGCTGGCAATCCTATTCATCTGACCTCTTAAACTCCTGGATCGAGCTGACTTTACACACTGGATCTGGACAGTTAATTTTCACTGCAGGCCCATGCTCACAGTGCGTTGGTGTGATTCTTTAGAAACAACATAGAATTCCCATCAACCTCTATATACTGTAGGTCACAGAGAGAAATATCATTACCAGTTGAGAGCTTTGTGTGAAATGAATGGGTGGCCTCAGTGAAGCTGCAGACAGACAGATGTCAAAAAACCTAACACGTTTCTTACCCTTCTCCTTCTGAAATCGATCTCATGACCTTGTAACTTGGATATAGCTCGGCAAGATTTACTGTAAATGTATTATACTTTGTTCCTTATCAAACTTGTGAGAAGTGTTTCGAAAGTTAAATGATTGTTTTAAAAAATGTTATTGTAACCTATTTGATTTTATAAACTTATTAAGAAGGCAAACAAAGGTGAAATTTATGACATTCCTGTACAAAACAGCTGCACAGTAAGCTGCCTGGATGCTGGAGCGGTTTGTAATGTATTACAAATCAATGCTTTTGAGAACTGTCTAACATCAAGGGATTATAACCACCATTTAAAGGAGCAGTAAAGTTTAATTATTAAAGACAACCGAGGGCTTTTCCTGCTGAGTAAAGCAAGTGTACTTCTACTGTTGGGATTGCAGTTCAAAGTTGTTTTTTTTATATTAACTATTAGCAACAATGCCCTCTGATGTCCATAAAGTTCACCTGGTGCTCATGAATTTGTTATATTGCATTCTATGGGAGAGAGGAGCCAATGGCTGCAGTTTTCTATAGTATTCGATAATAACACCGCCATCACTGTATGCTCTCAAAAGCTTATCCTAAAACTGAATGTTAGTCCATTTAAAAAGGTATTACCTACTTTGATACTCATTTATATATAACTAGTTACACGGGGACAGGGCAGTCGTGCACAGTAGAGATTATCAGCCGCGGCATGGGCGGTCCCTACTGCGCATTACTGCAGCACGTGCAGCAGTCTCTGCTGCTCATGACTGCGTAGTTGCACACGTTTTTGCAAATTATTATAAAGGATGTGTGTCAGAGAAGATTTTGTTGGCCAACCTTCAACCATGGGAGGGTATAAAGGCCTGCTCCACACTGGGGCGCATGCCAGGAAGCAGTGGGGCCTGAGGCAGGGCAATGCTTCATTTCAGTGCCTAACTTCAGAGTTGCTACCTAACTCAACCATATTGTCAACATATGATCATTGTCAGAGGCTTTGGAAAGGATGGTCCAAATTATTGGTTGTTAACAGCACCTTCTACCATGTTTGTACTTTTGATAAGCGGACATTTCGCAGGGATCTTTTATATAAACTGGTTTACAGAAATGTCTGCTTTAAAGGGATAGTACTGTTTCAAAATAAAAGAAGCTCCAATTAATCTTCATAGTATTTGGGCCATGGAGATCGTTTTTTCAGTACTGTCAGAGTTGTAGTTCAAAAGTAATTGAATGATAAAATATACCCTTCCCGCCCTTTTTACTGATGTAACACTGCTCACCTCAGAAGGATGGTGTCCAGATGGCTTGCAGAGAGGCACAATCTTCAATTCGCATAAGGGAAAAACCTGTCAATGTGGGCAGGGTTTTCATTGTTCTCACAGTAAGAAGATTGTCCCTTGCTGTGAGCTGTCTGGTCTTAAGACCAGATTCCATATCTGAGGAGAGGTGGCTTACACTAGGAAAAAGGGGCAGGAGGGGGATACTTTATCATTCAATTACTCTTGAACTACAACTCTGACAGTAATTGAAATAACATTCTCCATGGCCCAAATGCTATGAAGATTAATTGGAGCTGCTTTTATTTTGAAACATTACTATCCCTTTAAGAAAAGGATGCATAATTATTTTTTTTCTTCAAGGAAGAAAAATGCAAATAGTATAATACATGTGAAAGGGTTACATTTCTTTTAGTGGTGTGTGCAGGGCAAAGCAATGCATTGAACACCATTGTGGTCTTTAAAGGGTTAATGACAAAAGAGTGAGGGGGCAGCGAGTTTTGATGAACACCAAAATGGTGGTGGTATATGAAAAAGTATGCATTCTACGTACCACTGCGTTATACAGAAGCCTCTGTGTTAGGAGAATTCAATCTTCACCAACAAGCGTATTCTTTCTGATGAGACTAGTTAGATTTGGCTGTTCTGTGTGATCATATTTTTTTTGCTCTTGTCAGGCAGTCCACACAGGCAAGAAAAACTGAGGAAATTCATTTTAGCAAAGTGGTGTTATAGATTGAATTTCCAGTTCCTCCATAGAATAATGTACGCTTTCTACTTTCTATTACATCACAGATTAAATTACATCTATCCTCTTGTTTGACATCTGGTATCTATGATATTTCAACACATCTAAAGGAAAATCTAACCTGTAACCATTTTATGCAGACTGATCCTCTTTATCAATTTTAGTGTTATCAAAAACAGGATTTTCATAATATTTAAACATTACCTAAGTATGAGATACTTTTTTTACCCAAATAAATATCTAGGTCAGGAGTATGCATCTTTTCTATCTCCAGCTGTTGGGAACTACAACTGCCATCATACCCAACGGCACAGCTGTGGCACATAGGAGCATACATTTCCTTACCAATGTTCAAGAGCTGTAGGGGCTGGCCAGGCTTATGTGCACATATGCACTTTGTGGTACACACTCTTCTGTCCAGTTTGTGGGGTAAGTGGTGGTAGCCTGTGCAGCTTGATATTTATTAATGTAATATAGATAAAAGACAGGGACCCCAATATTGTGTGAAGAGAAGTATGAACTGCAGGATCCCTAGTGTTGTGCATAAAGAAAATGGAGGGCAGGTAGTATGGGTAATTTGAGAATAAGGGCTCACAGTCAACAGACCGGTGATGTACTGGGAGAGGACATGGGCATGATGTAGTCCTTAAAATTGGTGCCAGAAATCTCCAACATATTGCGAAGCAAGTCATGGGAGTCATATTTAAAATTCAAGGGGTAAAACCTTCTGTCCCATACCCCTCCTTTTAATTACTCTCCACAATGGCAAAAATAAAGTTGCTTTCAAGAGAAAACTGTTATTCCTGCAATTATCTGTAACTTATCCAAATTGTGAGGTGCTTTTGTAACTGAGCAGGTTAAAATCTTGTGCACAAATAGTAGAATGAAATCTAATACCAATAATACACTGCATCTACATACAAACATACATACGTATGCGTGATTTCCAAAACTGGAAGAAGTAGGTGGAAACATTTAGAGGCAGTTTTCTGTACCTGCACTTGGTGTGTAGAAAGTCACTGGCAGGATAACAATAAAATGTTATTTTTAGTTTTTCCCTTTTTTGATGTGTTAACAATTATGAAATCTATATATATAAAAGAATAAGCCTCATTTCATAATTTATGATACCTCACACACAGAACATAATGTATGTCTCCTCAGAAAACAAACACACATTGAACAGAATGCTTCATTACATAATTTATGTCTCATTAGGAGACACAACTTCCATTGGGTGATTCAATGGGGACGTTACTGCTCCCATTGGGTGTTTCAATGGGGGCATGTTTATCATACAGGGAGTTGGCCCGCCCCCTCCAGCCTGCCCACCACTATCCAACTGACAAAAAAATATAACTGCCACTCACTTCTGAAGTAGGGGATATCAATAACTTCTCCTGGTCCACACACACTCTCACTCAGGATCATGACCCCACAAGCACACTGTTTCACCTCCCACAGATAATTGTAACCCTCCATACACTCTGTTTCAGTACAAGGGTGTAATGTTTCCATAAAATATAAACTCAGGGATAAACTTAATAGCAACTCTTTTATTTAACCCTTTTCATCTCTTCAGTCACCTCACTATCTGTTTTCAACTGTCACTCCTCCACTTCCTGATTCCCGCCCTTTCTCCTTAAAGGGAGAGAGATGCTTTGCTGTATGTTACAGAGGGCAAGCCTCAAACACCATTTTCTGTTTGATCCCTCAACATACTGCTACGTTGCCTCAACTGAAGAGCTACCATGTGTTATATTGCTATGTTACCTCAGCTTAAATAAGGAGGAGTTTCTGCTCCCATTGGGTGATTCAATGGGGGAGTGATTTGAATCCTGCAGGGAGTTGGCCTGCCCCCACTATCCAGCCCACCCACCACTATCCAAGTGACTGAAAAAACAAAATGGCTGCCACTCGCTCCTACACCACAAACACATCACACACACACACTCACTCTCTCACTCACACTCAATCACACACACACTCTCTCACTCACACTCTCACTCACCCTCACCCACACTCTCACACTCTCTCATTCAATTGTACACACACGCAATCACTGACATTCACACATTCACTCTCACACTCACACGCACTCATTTACACTTACACTCACACCCCGGGAGCCAGCACGATCCACCTTCCACCATAGTCTCACTCACACACCCTCACTCACACTCTCTCACACTCACACATCACACACACACACACTCACACACACTCACTCAATCACTCACACGCAATCACACACTCACACCACGGGAGCCAGCACAATGCACCTTCCACCATAGTCTCACTCCCACTCACTCACACCCTGGGAGCCAGCACGATGCACCTTCCACTATAGTCTCGTTCCCACTCATTCACACCCTGGGAGCCAGCACGATTCACCTTACACCATAGTATGTGTAATTACCACATGCATTTCAACTACATGAATGAATGCCACTCACTCACACCCCGGGAGCCATCACGATTCACCTTACACCATAGTATGTGTAATTACCACATGCATTTCAACTACATGAATGAATGCCACAATGGAGACATAAGTACAAACACAACTCATTACAGTGACACATAAGTCATCCCCTTATGATCACTTCTGTGTGTGTGTCTCTGTGTGTGCCTGTGTGTTCCTCACTTTGTGTGTTGCATGTCTGTATCACACTCTATGTGTCTGCATGTTGTGCATTGCATGTATGTGTGTATGACTGTGTCTCTATGCATCTCAGTGCATGCGTGTGCATTTGTGTGTGTGTCTTGAATCAGTGTGTGTGCATTAATTCCCTATATAGCCTGACTGGCAGCGACGTCCCACATTGCTAGTATATATATATATATATATATATATATATATAAATTCTACTAAATGTAGGCATATGAACAGTTTCCATGGGTACGCTAAACAGTAAAAAGTTGAAACTTTGTGTGGCGGTGCCAGGATTTACTGTACACTTTTGGAGTCATCGGTTCCTGAACCACCGCTGCTGCTTTCACTCATGCCCAACTGGCTGGAGCCCTGCTTCTTCTTGGACGTCCTGGATACTCAGACAGGCACAACTGGGTGCTGATTGCTGTAGACTGGCGGAGCAAATGAAGTTAGCTGCAGAACCTCAGGCGGTGTTTTCAGGGGCCCCACACCAGTAGACTGGCAAGGCAAGTGAATTCACTCTTGCAGTGCCTGAGGTGAGAATCCACAGTCCAAGCCTCTCCAGAAATATGTCCAAGACTTCTATTAAGGAGTGTAAAACAGAACAGCCTTAAATCCTTATATACACTTCCAGACACTCTTATCAAGAGTAGAATGCAAAATATGGCTTGGAACAATGTTGGTACACTTGACCAATCAGGGAATGGCCTACATTTCCAGACACTTGTATCAAGACAAGAATCCAAATTAGAACTTGGAACAGGGGTGTCCTAGTTGACCAGTCAGAGGAGGTAATTTCTTATCCACTCAGAGTGCCTTTTTTCAAGCCATGCTGATGAAAGAGGCACATTATGAGTCAATCAACTTTCCAACCACTTTTTTGTTGTTTCAGCAAGTTACCACACTGCCCTGTGTTGGTTTCTCCGCAGGTGTCCTAAATCACTCCATCTGATCACACCTACTTACACAGCTAGATAACTAAAGTGCATACCTGGGAACTCTCCGGTTTTGCCCCGGAGACTCCGGATTTCACAGTGAATTACCGGGTCTCCGGGGCAGTCCCTCAATCTCCGGGTGAGCAGAGTTTCAGTAGAAACTCTGCCCACTTGTTCTCCATCCTGCCCCGGTTCCTCCCACTCCCTGCCCTCTTACCCCTTTTTTTGTCCCGCCCCCTCGTGACTAAGTCCCGCCCCTTTTATGACTTGAATCGCGTCATTTCCCTCCCCAATCGGCACTGGCAGGGCTATCCTCCAGGGTAGCCTTGTCTGTCAAGTTCCCAGGTATGCTAAAGTAGAAAATTACCTTGGTCAAGAAAGTGTAAAGTACCCCTGGTCTTTAACCCTTTGAGTGCGAGACACTATATTATCCAGTGAATTTTAGTGTATATGTAGCCTGTATTTTGTATTATTTGAAAATCCAAGCACATTCTAAATGAAAAGTGTATTTAAGGGATACAAATAGACCGAAAAGATTCAAGGGAATTTGGGGACATGGTTTTCAGTAAGTAGCAACTGTTTATTATTTTAATTTTTTTGTTTGTTTTAAGAATTTTTATTAAAGGAAAAAACTTAACAATACAGTATCACTTGAGACATAGACAGCCATACAATTGAGAATGTACAGCATGAATGCAATGATAAACAGGATTAGCAGAGAGTAAACATCTCTATAAATAATCAGCTACACTGAAGTGTCATCCAAATTAATAAACAGTTGCCAAACAGGAACAATGTGTTCTGAGTTACAAATTAAAGTGTATAAAGAAAGTAAAAGAAAAGCGAAAGGGAAGGGAAATATCAGGCAGAAGTGTTCAAAAATAAGACCCACAAAACCTTTATCTACTAACTTGGCTACAAAGACCAGCATACTTAGATAAGTAAATAGAGGAACGGACTGGCCCCATTCCAGTCAACAGACATCTCTGAAGGTTTGTGGCACAAAAGAAGTAGCTCCCATAATATAAGGGGAGAGAGTTCATGGAACATGCATGATGTTTCTCCACATAGCAAGAATGGGGAGGGGGAAGGGATAGAGCTCCGTAACTTAGGAATTAGTATCTTTGCTTCATTTAATAATAAGTGCAAAAAGTGGTTTCTGATGATTGGGACATTGAAGTGCAAGACTATGAGAGTAGAAAAATAGGAAAAACAAAGGACCAGATGGTAAAGGCTATCTCAAAATAACTATACAGTCTCTCTGAATCGTATATCAATCTTTTCGAATCAGGGAGAAATCCCACCGTAAATGCTCATGCTCTTACCTATGAGCATACCTTGGAACTCTCCGGATTTGCCCCGGAGACTCCGGTTTCGGCACTGCTTTACTGGGTCTCTGGGGCAGAGGCTGAGTCCTCCAGATGTGGGGAGTTTCTATTGAAACTCTACCCACTCCCACTATTTCCCCCGGTGAAGCCCCCCTTCTTTTAAGCCCTCCCCCCAGCACTCGCATTAAGACCCGCCCCTTTTTGACACAATACACGTCATTTTTCACACCACCCATGGCAGCAGAGGAACAATAAAAAGTTCCCAGGTATGCCTATGAGCCACCTGCAAAACACTTTTTGGCGATATGGTAAATCATTTGTGTGGTGTCCTATCCCATCTAAAGTATAACTTGTAATTCAGTTATTTTGTGGAAGTATCTCTAGCAAATTTAAAATTGACAGTTCGTAACCTTCAAGACAAGGCCAAGCTTGGACTCCCAGACTTCAGCAAACGTACTAAGTTCATTTAATGTGCGTTCAAAATTGTGTAAAGCTACAATAATCTTGAATACACTCTTGGCAAAAAGGGAAAACAGATTATTGCTTAGTCCCTTGAATGCTATAGAGGTCTCCAACATTTATTGCGAAGCAATACATTGAAGGCCTCTCTAGCAGCCAAATGAATAAGAGGCCCAATACTTTATCTTTTTCCCAGAGTCCAATTATGGATTGTAAAGGCCTTGAAATACCCTTAAGCATGGCTCAGTCCTATTTGTTTCTGAATAGGAACAAAATAAAATTTTATTCAAATTTGAAAGTGTTTTTACGGCCATATCAGCTGGTTAAGAGAGTCTCAGCCATTTATAAATGGGGTGCAGTAGATAGCGGAGAAATAAACAGCTTCTAAAGTAAGAAATGCAATAGTAAAAACAGCAAGATTAACAGTGGCTAATTAAACACACAACTGAAAACAGCTATTGTATCCGGCACTAATACAAGATAAGATAGAGATGATAAGGGCCCATTATTGAGAAAATTAGCAAAAATGAAGTAATCTCATTTCACAAAGTCATACTACATGCAAGCTTTTTAACTGAAGATATATATACAGTAATTAACTTCTAAAAGTAGAAGGATTATAGACCATGGCAAAAGTGCTGACTTAGTGACACAGATAAAGTGCAATCATCACTTTATGCTATAAACTTAGCTTAGCAACAAAAACGGCTTGGCTTCTGTATGCAGCCCCAAAACAGCTCCTATCTGACAACCCATCCCCCCCTCTTGACACTCCAGGGCGGCTTGGTGTTTAACCCTTTGAATGCCAGAGAGGTATCCGAGACATTGCGTCGGATACCTCTCTGGCACCGAAAGGGTTAATGTTTTCAGGTATATCGATCGGTCCTGGATGTCAATCTGAAAACGGCAGGGTGCAGGAGCATACGTAACTGTTTAAGGACCAGAGTGGAGCACAATCCATTCCACAGTGCTGCATACCCCTCTTGTACTTAAAGGGATAGTAATGTTTGAAAAAAACTAGATCACTGAGTCTTCTTTATAATAAGATTCACACATTGCGCTATTGTAAACAACTTACATTTCTTTAATTCATAAGTTATTAAGTGTAGAACTCCTAATAGTAACCGCATTTTGCTTACTATGACCGTAAAATCATAACGGCCCCTTTGAATTTCCAGTCCTGGATGTCATGTCCATAGAGCTGGTCGTGGCAGTTGCACCTACTACACGTGGTAATCTTAACCCTTGCACACCTCTCTGGTCCTTGAACAGAAATCTAGGCTGATGTACTGTAACTACACGGAAAATCTAAAGCAACTGTCATGTCCGCCTCCAAGTCTAACTGAAGATGTTCTTGCTAGAAATATAGACATAAAGGCAAAATTTAAAGGGATAGTAATACTTAAATATTACTAACCCCTTGTAACGGGCCTTAGGCCGTTACTAGAGCCTTGCACCCCTATAGTAAAGTCCTTTTAAAAATACATGTATTGCCCCCAGTTTCATCTCTCAAACCTTTATGGTTTGAAAGACAATCGCTTCTAAAGTTGCCCTCCCCCTTCCCTGTAGTCAGCTTTGTAGCTGACTGCAGGGAAGCAAGTCATACGACTTTCAGGCGGCTCTCCAGCACAGCCGCGATCGCGTTAATAAAAAAGAAAACTTTCACTGTAATGGTCTTCTACGTGTGTTTGGTTAGCAAGCACAAGTAGATTTTTTTTAATTAACGCGATCGCGGCTCTGCTGCAGAGCTGCCTGATGATCTAAGACCGGATTTCTCTTCAGTCAGCTACAACGCTGACTTTGGGGAAGGGGGAGGGAGAGGGCAATTTTATAAAGGTTTGAGAGATGAAACTGGAGGCAATACATGTATTTTCCATGAAACTTTTAATGAAAGTCACACCTGCATATTAAAAACATAAATTTAATGATTATTAATTTTGTAATTTAATGATAAACACCAATTTCGCTATAGCTGAAGTTTAGGTTGGAAAGATGCCTCACATGTATATGGTAAAGCTGAAAATTACATACTTTAAATACTGATCTTAGTAATAACTTATCTAATCTTTCCTTTCTTTATCTAATAGCCTGCTCTCATAAAGCATTGAGGTTAACCTTTAACATAATTGTCAGCCCACCTTTGGAATCATAATGACTTCATAAGTGCTAGTTAATCCAGACTTCCCCCCGCTGTTGATGTATGCTTGCGTATTGTGAATCCTGATCTGCTGATATCAAGTGGCTGACTTTAAATCTCTTATTTTTATGACAAAGATGAAAGACTAAATCTTCCCACAGCTGCTGTATCTATAGTTCATCAGAAAGAAAAAAAATTACAAAGGCTGAAATGGTTTAGTAAAGAAAGCCTTTTTCTGTGTGTTTGTATTTCAGTGGGACACTCAGTACTTGGACAGGTGGGCCTGATTTACACATCAGGCTCCCCTAGACAAAGGAATCCAAGGCTCCTTTGGCCTCCCTTATGACAACTCCCCACTCCTCACATAACTACTTGTAGCACCCCCCCCCACACACACACACACACTGTTTCCACCTGGAAAAAATGTTCTTAGTCTATTGCATAAAAGCACAAAAAAAACTCTTTACCACTTGACTGCTAGAGCGGAATCCAAAATATTGCTTAGCATGATTTGGAGACCACTGTAGCATCCAAGGGGTTAATTAATGGCCAGTTATGAGCATTTATAAACAAGCAAATGAACTAGCCACCATACACCAGGGGCACTGAAATTGCTCAGAATATGGGTGTGGCCAGCACAGTTGAGACACCCCTCTAAATTTGGAGCTCTAGATTGTTACCTACTTTGCCTAATAGGAAATCCAGTCCAGAATGCAAGGTTTTTGTGTACCATTGCAAAATTGTTTTCCTCCTTGTTATATCGCATGAATGCAGACAGTCTGAAGGTTATTGGTAATAATATGAGGTATGAATATGGCTTGCATAATACAACTGTTATAATAACATGATTTTATAAATAATTACCCCTTCAATTACTATGTATTATTTGTTTTAAATCTTTTAGTGCCAGAGAGGTATTCAACTCCTTGTGCTGCAAGGCGTTGGCAGGGCCAGATTTCTCGTAAAGCAGAGTAGGCATGTGCCTACAAGTGCACCCCACAGAGAGGGCGCCTGTCATTGGGACCCGTCTTTTTTAAAATTTCTTTATTTTTATATATATATATATATATATATATATATATATTTTTTTTTTTTTTTTTTAAATTATTCTAACCCTCATGTCTGTGCCTCTATCGACACAGACCTTTAGCTGCAGAGCTCCCTTGTGATCTCTTTAGTAAAGCAGAGCCCTGGGACATCATCTCCCAGTGCTCTGCATTACTGAGCAGAACACCGCATGGGAACTCCAGCAGTTACACTCCGCTGGACCACCAGGGAGGAGGTAGGAAACGGGGGTGGCCGCAGTGTGAGGGCAAAGTGGAGCTGATGGGGGGCAGTGTGAGGGCAGTATAGAGCTGATGGAGGCAATATAAAGCTTATGAGAGCAATATGAAGATGATAGGGGCAATCAGAGGGCAATATGGAGCTTATGGGCGGTGAGTTGTAGCTGATGGGGAAATGTGGAGATAAGGGCAATGTGAGGGCAATATGGAGCTGATGGGATGCAAGTTGGAGCTGATGGGGGCAATATGGAGCTGATGGGGGGCAATGTGAGGGCAATATGGAGCTGATGGAGGCAATATGGAGCTGATGGGGCAATGTGAAGATGATAGGGGCAATGAGAGTGCAATATGGACATGGGGGCAGTGTGGAGATTAGGAACATTGAGGAGGTTTCCTTTGGAGATGGCCAATGGGGGACACTTCAGATTTCTGTGCCTGCAGGCTCCTGAGATTTAAATCCGGCCCTGGGTGTTGGATGCCTCTCTCTGGCACTTAAAGGGTTAAGTGTATTCCTGTTGTGATAAAAGCACAGGCAGGAAGTGTATGAGGCTATGACATTAAATTATGGTTATCATTGGCAAACCATAAATTACTATTGCAAAGGTGACATTGAAGCATTCATACCTCTATCTCTGCCTTCACATTGCCCAACTGGGTCTAACTCTGTGAGATGGACCCATTGATGTTACAACAAAAGGAATATAAATACTTAAAAAGGAGATTATAGTTAATGAGACTTAACAATCACAGTAAAAACAAACTGGACTTTAGGAATATGTTCTGTGGAAAAAAACTTACAATTGTGTTTATCATTTTTTTTATTTACTATACTATCACTTC
This sequence comes from Rhinophrynus dorsalis, assembly GCA_037306005.1. Classification (NCBI taxonomy): domain Eukaryota; kingdom Metazoa; phylum Chordata; class Amphibia; order Anura; family Rhinophrynidae; genus Rhinophrynus; species Rhinophrynus dorsalis. The sequence goes on from CM074718.1 coordinate 566,367,253, forward strand.
CACTGGGACGCTATTCCTTGTATCTACCACTCTTTCTATAATGTAGCATTGTCACATAATCCCTCTTAGTCTTCCTATACACTTGTTATAGCATTCCTCTTTTTCTAATAAGCAATACTATTGACCATAAAATATACTTAAAAGGTAATGCCCAAAATGAAGTTTATTCTATTTGGTAGATTTTACAAAAATAAAGTATTTTGGAGACAGTCCATAAAGGTTTGAGAGATATTTGGTGCTAAAGTTCCCCCCACCCTTCCTGGTCCTGGGACCAGATGGCGGCTCTGCAGCAGAGCAAAAATAGGGATACTGGAAAATAATGAAGTAATTATTTTCCAGTATTGCTATTGTGGCTTCTGCTGAAGAGTGTCTGCCGACATGGATCTCCTTCTGTCAGCTTTACAGCTGACATCAGGAGAAGGGGAACTTTAGAGGTGGATATCTCTCAAACCATAAAGGTTTGAGAGATAGGACTTTTTCCAAATACTTTATTTTTGTAAAATCTACTATATAGAATAAACTTCATTTCGGGCATTACTAACACTTTAAGGACTCAGTTAACCTCCCTACTGAATTTTATTAAAGGGATAGTAATACTTAAAATGTAAAAAAAAAATATTTTGTAGGGTTTATCCCCCTGAGTAAAACAAGAGTACTCCCACTGCTGAAAGGTGTTTCATTCAAAAGTTATTAATTTTCAAATTTGAATTTTTTAGGTGCAATATCACAGTGGCCTGAAATTGTACAGTGGTGCTGTTTCTACACCATCCTATGGAGATTTATGGTCCTGGGACCAGAGCTGTCCATAGGATCGTGTAGCAACAGCGCCACTGTACAATTTCAGGCCACTGTGATATTGCACCTAAAAAATTCAACTTTGAAAATTAATAACGTTTGAATGAAACACCTTTCAGCAGTGGGAGTACTCTTGTTTTACTCAGGGGGATAAACCCTACAACATTTTTTTTACATTTTAAGTATTACTATCCCTTTAAATCCCTGAATTTATTTGAAGAGTTCAGTCATATTTAATCAATAAATCAAATTATATCAATTTATATAAAACAGTGTATTGTGATCTTTCATACCCCCTTAACCCCTTGGCATATCTCTAACACATTAATTCATCATGTGTTATAGATGTCTTTAGCATTCACAGGGTTAAAAATCAAAACTACAAAAAACCTACTTAAGAATATATTATTAACACTAAAAAGTAAATTAGGTTGATATAACTCTTAAAATCAAACACAGCTAGTATATATAAAACTTAATTATTCATCTGTAACATCCCTAAAATATAATCCTAATTTTGTATTTTAATTCATGTGTATATTGTCCTGATTGATAGCATATTTAATATTGTTTGTGCTATTTGTATTGATACTTTGCTCTTTTTTTTTGGAAAAACTGTTTTCAACCCATTTATGGATAATCGAAGACTATCAGTGGGAGCTCTGGAAAAGGCAGTTATGGCTGTTCCCCCAGAATATATATAAGACTAAATTTTAGTCCTTAGTAATCAAATAGATACATTTTACAGATGCTAGAATGAAGTACAGGATATTTAAGTATATACAACCACAGATTTCTTTTCAATGTTAGTGTTCCTATTACCCATCTGTGTCCCTTATTTGTTAAACTATGAATCCAGCCTTGCTGTTAATTTAACTGCTCTCTAAACAAAAGTAGCTGTGTACGATACTTTTAGTTGTAAAAATGTGAATTTGAAAACTGGCACATAGAAAGATGCATCAGGCAAAGCATGTAAAAATTCAACTTTTTGTGTGTGTTGCCTTTATTTATGCTAAGATTGTTGTCAGATTTCCCAGTTAGCTAAAATGGAATTGCTCGCCTAGATGAGGCAGCCAGAGTGCATGAACCTGCTGCATAAGATTACCATATAGAGCAGAGCAGAGCTTGAGGTCTTGTGAATTCTACTTGCACCTGTCATGTCTGCCTCCATGGATATGACATCTAGAAGTTGTTGAAAATGGTATCTCTTGAACAAACGCACAAGGGCACCATTCAAGGGACCATTTTGATTTCCTGACCATAGTAAGATGAGTGGGAGCTGTTGTTAGGAGCTGTTAATATTCCTTTAAAACACTGTGAATCATACACAACTAATCTGATCCTAACAAAATGTATATATATATATATATATATACACACACACACAATTTGGGATAGCCGTGTTAGTCCAGTGGCTTAGAGGTCAAATGAATGAATATTCCAGTATGTAATAATACATTTTTCATAAAATGTAAATGTTAGTCCAATATAAAAAGTATTATTACATACTGGAATACTCATTCATTTGATATATATTAACCCTTTGAGTGCCAGAGAGGTACACAAAGCACTGCATATTGCATACCCCTATGGCATTCCAATGGTTAAGCAGGTGGCCAAATCACAAGTTAATTTATAAATGATGATCAAGTTCTCCAAGCAGACAATTTTGATGAAATGTCTTTATCGATCACACACGAAAAACACAGATGATCAATAAATATCTCACAAATCATTCGTGATCAAATAATATTTAACGTAAGGCATTTAAAAGTTTGCCCAGTGACGCAAGATACAAACAGTTTCAAATATTCTTGCAGTTAATGCAAACATGTTAAACCTTTGGCCTGTCGGCTGCATGTAGTCCACCTATTTTATAAAATACTAGTTGAACAGCCCGTTACACGGGCCACAGTGTCACTGCCACCCGGTCGCGGGGCAGTCACACGCAGAGGAGACTGCCCGCGCCTCGGCTGATACAGAGCTGGACGCTCCTTCGGAGCGCCCAGCTCTGTAGCAGCCGTGGCGCGGGCAGTCTCTACTGCGCATGACCGCAGCACACGCAGCAGTGTCTGCTGCGCATGTCGTGCGTTACACACGATTTAGCAAATTATTATATAGGATATTCCCCTGTAGCGTTTGCACTGGTGGAGATTGTTCATTACAACTTTCAGTGTATGGCTGACCTTGGCCTCCACCAGTCAGTTATACTGGATGGCACTCATGTGGTCTGGCTGAAAGGTGCAGCTTTCCTACGTCCACAGATGAAATGACATGGGTACATGGGAGATAGAATTGTTACAAGGGGCTGCAATAGTTCTGTCACTCTTATGAAAGAGACCTTAAAAGTATGTCTGTGTTTGTGTTGCAGTAGATAGAGCAAGTACAGCTTGGATTGTACTCTAAGATAACTTTAGGCTGAGCTGAGGGAATCTTTAAAGGAGCAGTATACTTTTTTTTATGAAAACACATATTTTATAGATCTTTTCCCATAGCTGTCAGATGTTTTATTAAAAAATTATAGCAGTTTAAATAATCAGGAATCAAATTTACTATGTTTACTTCCTGATAGTTTTAACTGACAGGAAGTGACAGGCAGTTAATATAACATTCTATGGAGAACTGTATATCTCTGACTTTCCTCTCCATTAGAATCTAACAGGAAAACTAATTATAATTTGACCACTAGAGGGCACTGCTAATGTAAAAAAACCATGGGTTTAAACTGTAATAACTCTGGAAATATAAATCTCTCGGCAGTGGGAGTACCCTTATGATACTCAATAGGAAAATCCCTACAACATATATTTTTGCATAAAAAAGTTTACTGCTCCTTTAACAAATGTATCAGTCTCCTGTAATATTTAGTGATACGCTTCTCTGTCCTCTTCTACTAATACTGAGCTGTACTGGCAAAATGAATCTGTGAGAGGAGTACACCACCTATCCTATATAATAAATCACTAGGATGTTTCTCTGAAGCCCTCATGCGCAGTAGAGACTGCCTGCGCTACAGTCATGCGCAGTACAGACTGCCCGAACGTGAGGGCAGTGAGCAGAGAGGCTCCGGGCACCAGCCGAGGCTGCTGGGTGGCGCTGTGGCCCGTGTACATGGGCTTTTAAACTAGTACATTATAAAGGAGAGTGTAGGGTTGGGATGGAGTGTTTGTGGAAGGAGGCAGTATGGATTACTAAGAAAAGCTTTATTCAATACTCATTTGTTATAGTGTGGTTAGTCTGAGCCTCCCTTGTGCTCCTCTTCTTCATTTGTCTGTACCTCTTTATATTTACAGTACTTGTCTGCATTTGTATCTATCTATAGTAAATTCACATGCCATCCTTTCAATAAACAGAAACTCAAAATGTTAATACAGAGATGAATATGCTGATATTTCAAACGGTGCATAGTGGTATATAGACAGCACATACTATTTCTATTGGAATACTAATAACATCTTAAAGGGGAGAACCTTGCCAGATTCCCTAACTGAACAAGGATCAAATAAAATAATTTATTGTATAACATATAGTTTAAAATGTATTATGTTTTAAAAATGGTTATAATCATAATCCTTGATCAGGCTCTGTTCTGATGTATACATACCTTAATATATCTATACATTTATAAATATATGTATATACTGTATATCTGTGTCTGTCTGTCTATCTATCTATCAAACACAGACATCTTCCAGAAGTGTCCTCAGTAGGGATGGGCTAAACTTTCCACTTCAAACTGAAATCGGTGAAAAATTTCCTGTGAAAAATGCTGGTTTTCTGCTTCTTCCATTTTTTCGCCCATTGAAATCAATGGGAACATAGAAGTTACACACAACACATTACAAATAAGATTTTATTTCCCAAAGGCACAGTATAAAAGGGGCATGAGGGTGCCTCTGTTTGTGGGTGCGGGGAAAGAATCAGTTGAACAGGGGATGATTTTTGGGGGGGTTGTTTACTGGGATTTGGGGGCAGTTAATAAAAAATAAATACTAGATAAAATAAAATATAATTGAAACCATAAGACATGGTATAAAGGGTTCTGAGGAGGGTGCCTGTGTTGGTGAATGAATGAATCATTTAACAGGGAATTTGTTTTCTTGACTGCTATGGGGGGACAGTTAATACAAAAATAAATCAATAAAATAAAATAAGACATTTGTATTTAAAGTGACAGAGACAGGAACCTCCTGCCACTGGGGTGGACTGATACTGGACTTAATAGATTATTTTGTAGAGGATGATTTGTTTGATTTCTTGTTAGAGGCCTTTGTAGGACTTAGACTTATTAGAGGCCCAAGCCTTGAAGAAACATTGATTTTAGGACTTAAGCTAGTTTGGCGCAAGCCCTACGGAAACATTGATTTGTAGAACTTAGGGTTGTTAGAAACAAACCCCCCAAAAATAGTTTATTTTTTTGTAGGACTAGTTTTTATTTTATTTATTTATTTATTTGTTTGTTTTCAAAACAAAAGCCCTGAGAAAAAAATAAAAATGCCCTACTGGCCTAATGTCAGTGGGTCATGTTGGCCAGTGGCCACTGTCAAATGTCCTCCTGAGTTGCAACTGTTGTTCGTACTGCTTCTGCTGAGTTGTTTAAGCAGCAGGATGATTAGGCAGCTGAAAGGGAATAGGATCAACAATAGCAGTAACATGGGTGATGATGGATGATGAAAGTTCCATTTGCCACGACTAGCTCCAGTGATGCGCCTGAGACAGTAGCAACACAGTAAGTAGCCCCCAGTCTATGTGCAGAAAAGAAGTTGACCAATAATTCCTCTCCACCTGCCCCTCCTCCAAAATCATGGGTGTGTTGTTATTAGAATATACATTTTTCCCTTGAGAGCAGGAACTGTGGCTCTTATCATCAGCCGCAATGTGCACAGTGTGTGTGTGGTAAATAACATCTGGGGACACAACTGTATCCAAACACCATGACACCCGAAACCAAGTACAGTCACTGTCACTGTACCCCTTGTCCAGACCCTTCTAAGGACACCTGACAGCAGGTTTAGCACTGGCAGAAGGTTCAGCAGTAGTGGCAGCACATCTGACAGCAGGTACAACACTAGTGGCTGCAGGTACAACAATGGTGGCACTGGCAGAAGGGGTTGCACGTCTTGCAGCAGGCACAGGCAGCTGATCTGTCCTGTTCTCACTAGTACTACCCTTTTCTCCCTCCCTTCCCATTCCCTTTTCTCCCCCCCTTCCCATTAAATTCTCCAAGATCCCTTGGGGTGATTTAGGGGGACTGGACAGCATTTGTACAGTAGTAGTCCCTTCCTCCTTCTCAGACTCAGTGGACACATAAGGGTCCTTCCAGCTCCTCCACTGATTATTTTTTACCCTGCTCATAGTGATAGGAGTCACTATGAACCTCTCCTGACTCACTTTTTGCAAAATATCACAAGAGAACAGCACAGCACGTCTGTCTCACTCTGTAGCTGATTCTTTTGTGTCTGCCTTCAGCGAAAACATCACGTTTTTATAGCGGAAGTGCGAAACCAACGTAAATAAATGGGCGGAAACTTTCTAGCCATTGAAAAAATGGCGAAAAATTTTGGCCAATGGGCCAAAAATGTGAAAATTTTAAACTATATTTTTAAAGCGGATTTTTCCGCGAAAAACGGATATCAACTTGGTTTTTGCAAAATTTCCCGTGGGAACACGGCGACAATTTTCACCCACCCCTTGTCCTCAGTCAGACTTCCATATGCTCATTGAGTTCTGCTAACGATTCCAATAGATTAGTTCTTTATTCTTTCTCGGGGAACACAGGCTCGTTCCCAAAAAGGCATGTGACATGGAACTGTCTTCTTAAAGTGATAGTGATGTTTCACAATAAAAGCAGCTCCAGTTAATCTTCATAGCATTTGGACCATGGAGAGTGTTATTTCAGTACTGTCAGAATAGTAGTTCAAGAGTAATTGAATAAAGTATCCCCTCCAACCTCTTTTACTGAAGTAACACTGCTCACCTCAGAGCAGGAAGAATGTCTGGATGGATCGCAGCGAGGCACAATCTTCAGTGAGCATAAGGAAAACACTTAAAAAACTGGTCAAGGGGAGCAGGGTTTTCCTTATGTTCACAGTAAGAAGATTGTTCCTTGTGAGCTGTCCGGTCAAGAGACCAGATTCCACATCTGAGGGGAGCAGTGTTACACTAGGTAAAAGGGGCAGGATAGGAATACTTTATCATTCAATTACTCTTGAACTATAACAATATTGAAATAACACTCTCCTTGGCCCAAATACTAGGAAGATTAATTGGAGCTGCTGTTTTTGTGAAACATTACTATCCATTTAAGATGTTGGTAGGCAGGGCCGGCGCCACGTATAGGCAAGTTAGGCACCAGCCTAGCACGCTCATCTCCTGGGGGCGCCGCGCAGAGCCACATGCACCTCGGCAGCTGTGCTGTACCTGTTGCAGAAAGTGAAGAAGAGAGAAAGAGAGGAGCTGCTCTGAAAAGACTGAGCGCCTACAAAGCCACCTCCTGTCGCCACCACCTGTCAAACGAGTCGAAGCTGGAGCCAGCAAATTGTTGGCAGGAGCGGGAGATGCTGCCAGACAGTGAGTGGAGGCAGAGCGAGGTGGAACAGAGATCTGCCCAGTAGCACCTCTCCACCCCAGTCCAGTCAGGCCCAGTTTTGGCTGATAAGTTAAAGACAGACTAGTCCTTCATTAATAATTGGCATCGCAGTCAGAGCCAGAGGATCAAATGATCATAGCCTATGTTGAAGTTGAGGCTTTGCGCAAGCTGGAGCTAGACAGGGGGACAACCTGTTTAGCAGAACCTGTTTCTGTGCCCCTGTCTGGTGGGTGACTTACTTACTGGTCCGTGTTCCTTTAAGCAAGGCAGCATGCATGTTAAATGCAAACAGTTATATACCCACTGTATAAATATAATTTATCTATTATGCAACAGAAAATGGACAAAAGTACTGGCACTGTTCATTCATTCTTCATCTCTGATGAAGAACAGTATCAGTATTTTGGTCCATTTTCTTTAGTTGCACAATAGATAAATTATATTTATAGTGTTGCGTATATATGAGTGGCCCTGAACTGTCAGCGTTTGACATGTCTAGCTTAAAGGAACAAGCCAGTAAATACTAACCATCAGACAGCCAGGGCCCTGCTAAAAACAAATTGTCCCCCTGGCTAGCTCCAATTTGCTCAATTTTATATTAGAGGTTTAATATAATAATAATAATACTAATAATAATACATGATGAAATCACATCTCAAAACCCTTGAACACTGTAACCCCTTTGGTCCTTGAAGGGTCAACACGGAATGTCCTTTGTTCTGGGTGGCATTCTCTTGTATGAATCACACTTGCCTTTCTGGGAAATAACTGGGGTTGGCTGGGTGCCTCTGGTTTGGGTATGTACTTTACCATGGTCCAGACATCTGCCATAGAGGTCTGTCTGTCTGACTATACATAACTCACCTTTCAGTGACAGATACACAGATAGCCACAATAGCAAATGCAGGGAATGAAGAACATCAGTTCATAATCAACACTGTGATGAAATATCCTCCACATAATTATCTTCTGAGTGCCAGCAGGGTGTGCAATGCGCAGCACATGCCTCTGGCACTTAGGGTTAATAACTTGTCCACAGAAAATAAATTGTCCTCCCCCACTCGCCTGTGTTATATGCCTATGACTGCTGTATTAAGTTCCAAAAGAGCTGTACCCCTCTCCCCTCCATGTGCACCAGGGACAGACTGAATCTATACATCTCTTCAGTGAAGGTCTCCATGGTTACCTGCCTCTACACCGGAAGTAATACAGATCTCCACCAACAAAGCTATAGAGTGAGTCTGTGCACATGGAATGGAGAGAGAATTGGCAATCTGGCACTTAATACAGAGATCAAAGGTATGTAATAGAGGTAAAACAGGCAGGACAGTTTAAGTGTAAGAGCAGGGCTTTTAATCCAGTATATGGGCTGGACTTTTGATCTGATTAGAAGATGGGTGGATGTTTCTTTTTAAAGGGAGAAAGGGAGGAGGAATGGAAGAGAGAAGTTGGTGAAGGGGTGGTGGCCAGGGAGAGATGAGTTGGTAAAAGGGAGGGCAGCCAGTGAGAGAGGAGGTACTAACGTTTGTGTAAATCATTCTTTTGCCATTTACGTGAACCCTTTATTTTATTGTACTGAAATTATATAATCTAAATATAAAAGTAAAATAAAGTAGAACAGAGCAACATCCTTGGAAAAATAGTACAATACATTATTATAGAATAGTTAATCTGTACATAAGTAATCATAGATCTTTTTAATAGGTGCTAAATATGCAAGCCATTAGTTTCACGTCAATGTCTTTCTCATTCACGAGAGTTTAGTCCATCAGTTATAAATCTTTTCTCATCAGACTGTATTACTTTTGCAAGGCAAGACCAACATTGAGCGAGTCACCGTGAGTGGAAGTCAATGAAGGTCGAACAGGCAATGAAATTATTACAGATTTCACAATGAACACTAATGGGCTTCTTAATATGATTAGTTGTAAATGTCTGTGACCTTGTTGACTAGGGGTCAGTTTTACAATGTTAATTTTATTTCCATTTATAATATTTTCAGATATTTATATAATGTAGATTTATTTTAGTAACAGTCCTTTTTTCATCTAAATAAAGGCACTTGTTCAGCTACTTGTGATATTTATCTGAATAATTTAATTGTTACTCTGACAAAGGGAAAAGAAGACATTAAAATGAAAATAGCTTTAATTATCATATATTCCAGCCAGCACCTGTAAAAGTGCTTTCTTTGGTGCAGTTGCCCATAAGTCTGTTTTTAAATATGCTTTTAAGATAAATGTCTACTCAGATATTCTCAAACTAAAGATCAAATGAGAGTTTAAAGGGGAACTTTCACCCCTTAATAACTAAAGCTCCCCTTACTGCTGACCTGGCGACTAGCTGCTTAGTAGCGCTAGTCGCCAGAAAACTTACCCCGTTCTCAAGATTTCGCCGTTTGAAAGGATCAGGAAGCACGGACGTCTCTTCACAGTGACGTCCGTGCGCCTGCGCTGTCAGTCCCTTGTCAGTCCCTTGTGCACCGTATGCACCGTACGGTGCACAAGGGACTGACAAGGGACTGACAGCGCAGGCGCACGGACGTCACTGTGAAGAGACGTCCGTGCTTCCTGATCCTTTCAAACGGCGAAATCTTGAGAACGGGGTAAGTTTTCTGGCGACTAGCGCTACTAAGCAGCTAGTCGCCAGGTCAGCAGTAAGGGGAGCTTTAGTTATTAAGGGGTGAAAGTTCCCCTTTAATTCTGTTACTTTTAAGAAGATTCTTAAGATGATGTTTCTTATAAGTAGGATACATAATTATAGCAAGTATGTGTTCACATTTTGTCAAAAAGAACTAAACTGGGAATTTTGTACTTATGGCCGTCCGAGTGTTTTGCAATTATCTTTTTTCTAAGTTTGTAAAGTGCAGTGACACCCACTTCATCATGGTTGATATTTGCACTGAAAAATAAAGATTATCATGATTTCAGTTTCAGAGGCTACTCTGAGTGACACTTGTGGTTTTATGAGCAATTGTCACTTTGATATTGCCCTATTGGCAGATCTGTTCCCCTGGTAGCAGACCTGCCAATGAAGCTGGGCCTGCATCATGAGGCCCCGCCGACCGACAGGGGAGCAGATTATCTGAAAAGACTGTTGATGCTCCCACATTGATCCCGTTTGAAGAGAATGAAGTGGGCTTAATTCATGATGCTCCCCTATGGTACCCATAGATCTCCTGATTCAGTCTTGAAAGCAAGACACCGAGAGTTGAGCTACGTGCACATCTGCCAAAATGTTTCACTGCAAGTTGTGTTCCAGTCGAAACTCTGATAGAAGCAGACTCAGTAAAACATTACAATTTCCCTTTAATTTTCAAACCTGACTTGGAAAGCCCAGCTCCCATGCCACCCACAGGATCAAACGTATGTAAAATATCATTACTTCTTGTTATGTTTCCTTGTTAAACATAAATATCCTAGGATTGAGTGTTTCTTAATTTATTAATAATACGGATTTAGGAATTTAAGGAATTATATTCTCATCCCTTGCATCTATGCCCATTTTATATATGATAGTATCCTATTGTATACTGTGATTTTTACCCAATAAGCTAGCACAGATAAACTAAAGGGTCACTAAGGTGTAATCACCTGCCTACTGCTATCGTTCACCCTACAGTTCTTCAGAAAAGTTCAGTTAAATACCATTATTCTCATTAACTTGATTAGTCTTTATCTAACTCTAATAAAAAATAATTTTCTGTCTCTTGTAGTGCACAGCTAATTCACAATCTGATAAACACAATTCATGTTAAGGAACCATTCAGACGGCTGAAACCTAAATGCAGACTACAATGACAATAATTATATCCAGGCGACGGCAGCTACAGTGCCCCAAACACTGATAGATATCCACACAAATCACTCCTTTTTATATAACTGTTTCCATTAGCCAAACTGAGCCAATAGATCAGGGCTGTCCAAGTTCAGTCCTCAAGAGCTTCCCACAGTCCAGGATTTAAGGATTTCCCTGCAAATGTGGGCCAATTAAAATAAACGAGCCACTGATTAATTCACCTGTTCTTAATCAGGGAAATCCTGATATCCTGGCCTGTTGGTGTCCCATGATTATCAAACTTGGACAGCCCTGTACTAGATGTACAGTTACTCCCATATGTAAGAACTCAGTTTTTGTACACTTATCTTGCTATTATACTATGTTAGACACATTTATGATCTTCTTTGCGATGTGGGAACTATGGGTAATGATTCCATATTATACCTTTAAACGGCCTTATACAATAAAGGATACAAGGAGCAAATCTAGCACAAACCAACTTTACCATATGAAGCAAATGAAAAACTCTTCAGATTTCCAAAGCTGGTGACCCATCTAGCATTCAAGCAGTTGAAAGCCTCATGTACATCATTATGATTTTGTCTCCAATGGCACAGTTGGTTTGCCCCATAATTGCTCATCTTTTCTTTTTTTACATAAATCCTTTAACCCCTTGAGTGCCTTAGAGGTAATCAAGGGGTTAAATGCATAAGAACTGTAGCTCAGATCAAAGATTTGCATGACTAGTAAACTGATTTGATTGTCCAGTATTTAACCATTTAAGGACTAGACTGGGTGAGTAATGCATTCTGACTCAAAGAGTTACACATTCCTCTGGTCGTTAAAGGGTTAATGGATGATTATCATGTTTCATTGAATCTATGTCTCCTCCTTTCAACCACGGGGGGTTTCGAAAATCTGACCCCAGCCGGGATGGAATGCAACCAGAAAGCACTTGGCTCTCAGCCACAAACTTGAGGGTTCAGCTTGCAGTCCACACACAGACCCTTTGTCTCAAGCCTGACACTGAGGGCCAATGTACATATAGTCCAGTGATACTGAGCTACTTAATGTCAGTCTTGCAGTTCAGCTGCATCTTACAGATCCTACAAGTGAGCCCTGGGGGATTTCATTTCAGGCCCCTGTTTGTTGGCCGGGTCTCACAATGCAGCCTTGGCTTCACTGAGACGTCTGTTCTAAGACCCTATCCATGTGATGGTTGCCCTTTAAGTAATGAAAGGACAATTGATGTCCAAGTTAAGTTTACCTGCTTTGATAATCTCTTCAAAGGATTAACCCACTGGGTCCCAACGGGAGTATAAGGGGTTAATCCAGAGTGTATAAGACTTGCAAATGTGTTAGTACTTTCTTTGGCACCCAAAGTTTAAAAATATACTAGCACAGATGTCAAATTTGTAATCCATCCATATTACACTTGGCTAAAACGTATGAAAATTTATTTTTTTAATGAAAATGTCAGTTGTAATACTGCTTTGCTCATAATTGTTATTCAGACGCATAACATAAATTCAGTTTACTGTCGTTTGGCATGTTGATGGTGCTTTTGTTTTTATTATCTTCTCTCATATTTGTCTCTATTACTAGCAAAACAAATGTTTTATTTGCTTTGTAATTTGTACTTAGTATGTGACAGAGATACAGCTGTTTGATAATTATGTTGCTGGTGCCGTTTATTGCAGATCGGTAGTTTGTTTTCCTCAGTTCAACTAAAATTCTGTATTGTTGCAAGTGTTCTTCATTTTTCTTTTTTATTAAAAAAAAAACATAATCATTTTTGGTTTATTTACCAAACAAATGAAAATTATTTGAATTTGAGATAAAAAAAATTGAATCCATGAAAATATGTATATTCCTATAATACATACTTTTTCAGTAATTGTATGCACCAGACTTACAAAACATCTATTGTCTCTAACTGTGACAGGGAGCCTGTGAAAAGTGTGTGTTGTAGTGACTCAGAGGGCTTCATTTACTAATATGTTTTGATTAGGTAATACGGAGAAAAGGGACAAACTGACTCTTTTTCAAGGGACCCCTCTTCCTAGTTGAAAAGAAAAACAATTTCCTTAATAAATACAGCATTGGAGAGCTTATTCTGAAAACTACCAAGTTACCTCAAAAAAGGATCATGCAGCTGTTTTTAAATGGCACTCAGGGCACCATTTTTAAATGGTGGAGGCCCATTAACTATACTGATGTCCTCCTTAAAAGGCCCTAACAGGAGTACTAGCACAGTAAAAGCACTAGCAGGATCATACTATTAGAATTAATATCAGGTGTTAATCGTTAAAAGAAAAATACAACTGACATGTTTGCTAGGATGTTACCCTTTGAATGAGAAATATATAGTATCAAAACAGTTATGAAAATCTATAAGCAAAAGGTATGTGAAGAGGATATTCGTATAAATGGTGGCTTCATATATAGATTTGGCAAAGATAAAAAAATTGGTTTGTCTCCGTGTTGAATAATGTATTCCTGAATAATAAGTATCAACTGATACTATACTGATACTGTACTGTACTGTACTGATACTGTACTGTGCAAAAGTTTTAGGCACGTGTGAAAAAATGCTGTAAAGTAAGAATGCTTTCAAAAGTAGACATGATTAGTTTATTTTTATCAATTAACAAATGCATAATGAGTGCACAGAAGAAAAATCTAAATCAAATCAATATTTTTTGTGACTATCCTTTGCCTTCAAAACAGCATAATTTCTTCTAGGTACACTTCCTCAAAGTCAGGGATTTTTTAGGCATATAGTCAGGTGCATGATTAAACAATTATACCAAACAGGTGCTAATGATCAATTTAATACGTAGGTTGAAACACAATTATTAACTAAAACAGAAACAGCTGTGTAGGAGGAATGAAACTGGATGAGGAACAGCCATACTCGGCTAACAAGGTGAGGTTGCTGAAGGCAGTTTACTATCACAAGACTGAGCACAGCAACAAGACACAAGGTAGCTATACTGCATTAGCAAGGTCTCTCCCAGGAACAATTTCAGATGGCAGCATGTGCTCTGAACCGATGAGTCAAAATTTGAAATATTTGGCTGGAGAGCAGTAGAAGAATGAATGTCTGCAGGCAACAAAAGTATGATGGAGGTTCATTGTAAGTCTGGAACTACATTTCTGCAAATGGAGTTGGGGATTTGTTTGGAATGGATGGAATCCTCAGTGCTGAGAAGTACAGGCAGAAATGTATTCATCATGTAATACCATCAGGGAGGCATCTGATTGACCCCAAATTTATTCTACAGCATGACAGCAACCTTAAACATACAGCCAAAGTCATTAAGAGCTATCTTCAGTGTAAAGAAGAACAAGGAGCCCTGTAAATGATGATATGGCCCCACAGAGCCCTGATCTCAACATCATCGAGTCTGTCTGGGATTATATGAAGAGGGACGCAACTGAGGCTGCCTAAATCTGCAGAAGAACCGTGGTTTGTTTTACAAGATGTTTGTAACAACCTACTTGCCGAGTTCCTTAACAAACTGTGTGCAAGTGTACCTAGAAGAACTGGTGCTGTTTTGAAGGCAAAGGGTGGTCATGCAAATATTGATTTGATTTAGATTTTTCTTCTGTTCACTCACTATGCATTTAGTTAATTGATAAAAATAAACTATTAACATGTCTATTTTTGAAAGCAGTCTTACTTTACAGTATTTTTTCATACCTGCCTAAAACTTTTGTACAGTACTGTACACAGTGCCCGGGTACATTTATTTTTCCCATGTTTTGAACTTTACTTTCTCCAGCATTCCCCTGCCTATACCATCATAAGGGGGAGTGGCTGACTGGCAGGCCACCTGAGCGTCAACTGAATTTTATTGGCTAGAACTCGCTTGGGTCACCTGTTCATTGGAGGCTGAAATGAGTATCACAACCTCCTGTGAAAAAATACAATTGCCACAAATTCACTCTCAAAATAATGTAACCGTAGTAACTTCTGAATGAATCTCCCTGCAGTTTAAACTTTTGAAAAAACCCTGATGTCTGTTTGTCCATCTGCCATTTTTGTTTCTAAAATAGTTGTTTACTGCCCTGTTACGGTTTGTGCTGAGCTGATTCCTGAATGTTTTACACTGTCATTAATTGTAATCACCTTTTTGTACTGTGCAGGTGTCAGATGAGTCAGTAAAAGCCTTTGCTGAAAATTGTCCGGAGCTGCAGTATGTTGGATTTATGGGCTGCTCTGTTACATCTGAAGGAGTCATCCACCTGACCAAGGTAAGTAAAACTAGCACCAAGCACAAATAGTAATTTCATTGATGGACTGGTATCATTGAGTTTTTCTCAGTGTCATATTTTGGTGTGTGTCTGTGTGTATGTATGTTTATATATCCTATATAATAATTCGGTAAGTTGTGTGTAACGCCCAACATGCGCAGTAGACACTGCTGCGCGTGCGGCACTCATGCGCAGTACAGACTGCCCGCGCCGCGGCTGATACAGAGCTGGGCGCTCCGAAGGAGCGTCCAGCTCTGTATCAGCAGTGGCGCGGGCAGTCTCTGCTGCGCGTGACTGCCCCGCGACCGGCTGCCAGAGGCACTGTGGCCCGTGTAACGGGCTGTTCAACTAGTATATATATATAATACAAAAGGCACAAAATAAAAGGAGAGCTCTAGTATTCTCAATGCATATATTAAAGGGATAGTAATACTTTGTTTTGTCTTTATTTTATTTTGTAGACATTAAAAAAACATGAAGAATGATATAAGTCTTATCTCTCAAACCTTTATGGTTTGAGAGATATTCACAAGCAAAGTTTCCCCTCACTAACCAAAACGGCCAAGTCTGCCATCTAGCTGTCAGATTTGGAATCCGATCCGCAGATCAACCGATGGGTCTTTAGCAGAGCCGAGATTGCAAGATATAAAAATAAATATTTCGTTGGAAGGGTCTAAAAAGTGTGCTTGCAAACCAGGCATACTTTGTAGACTATTCAAATGAAGTAGTTCTTCTTATATCTCGCAATCTCGGCTCTGCTGTAGAGCCACGGCCGGTCCGCGGCCCGGATTCCAAATCTGACAGCTAGATGGCAGACTTGACTGTTTTGGTTAGTGAGGGGAAACTTTGCTTGTGAATATCTCTCAAACCATAAAGGTTTGAGAGATAAGACTTATATCGTTCTTCATGTTTTTTTATTGCCTACAAAATAAAATAAAGATAAAACAAAGTATTACTATCCTTTTTCAATACATTATAATATATAGCTAAAACAAGCAAACAAAATACATGTAGAATAATAACTAGAAAAATTCTACAATATTCCCATATCTGCAGATGTGACTGCCATTGGTGCCAGTTTTCAAAGGACGCTATTTTCAAGTACTCAGTATCCCTGAGGAAGTGCCCGCTTAGGTACAAAATGCATTGGATTTTAATATAGAGGACTCATATCTTAGTGTCAGACTTTATGCCTCCAAGTTCACCTCGGTGAGATCACACTGAAATCCACGGTCTTACCCTCTGTCCTCTTTACTACTACGGAGAAGCCCAGGACAGTCGACACCTGTATAGGATATCCCTTGTATCTAATAAGTGTCATTCATGCTCAAGCAAAGCTGCAGACAGGAGAAAAGGAGACCTAACGACAACAGGGTGTGCCTACCCACTCATCAGTGGAGGCAACTGAGGTGATAATCAACAGGTGGTCCTCTGTATTTCATTAGTTGGAGGATATGGGATACCTGAGCTCTATACCTGTTTTTTCTAGTGATATCACTTATGAGTGTTTTTTACATATCTGCAGATATGGGACTCTTGTAGAATTTTTCTAATTATTATTCTTCATGTAGTTTGTTTGCTTATGTTAGCTATATATTATATTGTATTTTAATATATTCATTGAGAATACTAGCGTTTGCCTTTTATTTTGTGTTTTTTTGTATTTGGTTTATCTGTTCACTATCAGGTTATAGGATAGTAGCGACTGTATTTCTCATTTATATTATATAGTTGCTAGTTAGGTCCACGGGTGTATTGGTGCCATCTCTCTCCATTTTTTGTCCTACAAATACAGTACTGTGCAAAAGTGTTAGGCAGGTGAGAAAAAAATTATGTAGAGTAAGAATGTTTTCAAAAATATACATGTTAATAGATTATTTTTTATCAGTTAACAAAATGCAATCAAATCAATATTTGGTGTAGCCGCCCCTTGCCTTCAAAACAGCCTCAATTCGTCTAGGTACACTTGCACAAAATTCAAGGGTTTTCCTAACTTTTTGAAGGAAAGTCAGGATTTTAATAAAGACACTTAGGCGAGTATTATGCATATTGTCTCTATCTTTACTGCTCAGCAGCAAAACTTTAAACACATTATAAAGAAAAAAACACCTAAATATGATATATGGTAATGCCAGCCCCTTATACAGGTAGCCAATCACATTCCCCACAGGAATATAACAACTGTAACAGGTAACTCCATTTCCTCTTTATTTGGTGAAGTAAAATAAGTTGAACTGTAGATAATGTTATAACCAACTTCAGATTGTAATCCGTAGGAAATAACTTCTCATAGTCTTGATGTCAGTAGTCTGTTTAACCTAATAAGACAACATAAAAATAAAGGTTGGGTTAATGATAGGGAGGGATAATACTCGCCTCTGTGTCTTTAATAAAATCCTGACTTTCCTTCACTAAGTTAGTAAAATCCTTGAATTTTATGGCAAGACACGGAGGCTCATATTATGCAAGTTTAAAGCTGTTGTTGAATTGGTTTGAAATAAAAAATTTTGAAGGTGGATTCCCTGGACCAGTCTGCCGCTCTAAGGATGTCTTCAAGCCTGCCTCCAGATAAAAAGGACTTGGAGGCCATAGCCCCTCTAGATGAGTGGGCACCATATTGTTTAGTATCAATACCAGCGGCTTGCATGATCCAGCGAACCCATCTAGCTAAAGTAGCTGAAGACACAGGTAGGGGAAGTTTCACAAAAGAAATTAACAGTTGGTGAGAATTAACAGGTCTAAGTTTAGCAGTAATTGATTCATAAAGTTTTAGACAATTAACTACTCATAGTTGGGGATTTTGAGGAAAACTTGGGTAGAAGATTTCTTTAGATGCGGACTTAGTTCTTCTAGAGATCAAAAAACGTACCCCATCGGGTTTGTAAAACATGTTGGATACGTCTAGAGCATGTACATCGGAAACATCGTAAGTTTAGCCAATAGCTGTATAAGTGATAACATCTCATTTGTAGACCAAGAGTCTAATAATAACAGGACCAAATTAACGTCCCATAGTTGGAAATACTTGGCCTTTGTTGGTCTGGAGAGTTTTATACCATTCATTAGTTTATATACTAGTAGATGTTGACCTGAAGGGGATCCTTCCATGTATTCATGGGCCGCAGAGATAGAAGATCGGTAACAATTTATCATTCTGTAGGCTTTCCCTTGCTAAAAACATGAGGAAAGAAAATTTAGACTAGAACTTAGATTGTAAGAAAATGGATCCAGGTTCCGTTCAGGCACCAACGTACCCAGATCTTCCAGCAAGATCTGTAGCATGCTCTAATGCCTGAGGCCCAGGCTTCGGTGATGAGTAATTGAGCTGATTCTGAAAGGCTGTCGATAAGTCTTTAATTCCTGAAATCTGCCAAGCCAGAAGATGTAGTTGTCCTGTAATAAAAGATCGTGTGGGTAGCCTAAAGGATCTAGTAGTAACTGGTGAAACAGAATCAGGTAACAGGGATAGTCTATGGACATCTCTAGAAGTAGAGGGAACCATGGTTGTGCTGTCCAAAAGGGTGTGACTAGGGTTAAAGTAATCTTCTGACTCTTGACTTGGAGGATTACCCTGGGAATCATGGCAAAGGGATGGAAGCCGTAACTCCTTTGAGTGGGCCAGCCTTGAAGAAAAGCATCTAGTGCTAATTCCTCTGGGTCTGGTCTCCAAAGAGGTCTATTTCCAAGGGGCCCCAAATTAAATTAAATTTTGTGAATGTTAAGTGATGAAGTGTCCAGTCGCTGGAATCTTTTAGATGTCTGGAATTCCAATCCATGATGGTATTGGAAAGACCTGGCATGTATTCTGCCTGTATAGAGATGTTCTTGTCCAGACAGGAATGCCAAAATTCTTTAGCTAGGATTGCTAGAGTTTTCGATTTCATGCCACCCAGATGGTTGATGTATCTTACTAGTGATACATTGTCCATATTTAGCAGTATGCAGCAGTCTGAGACATTCTTCGAGAAACTTTTTGACTGCGAACGATCCTGCTAGCAATTCCAAGAAGTTGCTGTGCAGACCCCTCTCTGTGGAAGACCATTTCCCTCCTGTGGTTAGGGCTCCACACCAAGCTCATTAACCGAAGGTGCTGGCGTCAGGCTCGATAACTAGTTCCCGGGACGTCCCGAATATCGCTCTCCTGTTCCATGCTTCGATGTGGGTCAGCCACCACAGAAGCTCTTCCCTCGCCTCTATAGATAAAGGGATTCGATATAAGTAAGCGAGACCCTTGTGAAGGTGCATAATTTTCAGCCTCTGAAGGGCTCGATAATGAAGAGGTGCTGGAAAAATGGCCTGGATTGATGCAGACAAGAGTCCTACAATTCTCACTAACATCTTTAGGGAGATAGTTGCCATCTCCCTGCGGATATTTTTGAGTTTGTTGCGAGGTAGAAGAAGGATGGAATTTAGAGAGTCGACAATAAATCCTAGAAATTTGATGACTTGGGTTGGCATTGTCACAGATTTTTTCCAGTTTATGTGAAAACCTAGTCTGGTAAGGGTTAAAACCGTCAAAAGAAGATGTTCTTTGAGAGTCTCTAAGTCTTGGGACTTGATTATCATATAGTCTAGATATATAATCATGTGAACTCCCCTGCTCCTCAGAAAAGAGGTGATGGGCTTCATGATTTTCGTGAAGCACCATGGAGCTGACGAGAGACTGAATGGAAGGCAAGTGAATTGCCAAATGATTCCTCTCCAAAGGAATTGAAGAAGATGTTGCTGATGGTGAACAATGGGGACTGTTAGATACGCGTCCTTTAGATCTAGTTTGACCATCCAATCTGATGGCATTAGGAGATCTCTGAGGCAGTGAATGCCTTCCATTTTGAAATGCTTGTAAAGGACAAAAGCATTTAGATTCCTCAGATTTATGACTGGTCGTACCCCTGAGTCTTTTTTGTGAACCAGGAAAATATTGCTGATAAAGCCTGGTTTTGACAAAGGGGCTGGAATAATAGCTTCTTTTCATTGAAGCTCTAGAATCTCTAAATCCACCAGATGGAAATCTTCCCTTGGGAAATGGATAGAATGGGGAAGTTTGGATTGGTGAGGATATGCATAAAATTCTATTTGATATCCTCTGATCATTTGTAATACTCATTGATCCGAGGTAATTTGAGACTAAGCGTGGAAAAAATGGGTGAGTCTGCCACCCACTTTCTCCTCTGAGGGAGGGAAGGGGACGGGACTTACCTGAAAAAAGGTCTGGAGCGTGGTAAACCTCTAGCATTCCTTGCTCTCCAGATTGTGCTGCGTGGAGGGTAAAAGGGGTTTGGGGTTCTGGATTCTTGAGAATAGGACCCTCTTGTGGGATAAGTTGGGTCTTGGGGATTTCTAAAATCTCTCCTGTAGGATCCCAATGTTCGGCCAGGAAAGCGACTTCTCCCTTTCCCGGCCCTGGTAAAACCTGATGATTAAAACTTTCTTCATAGAAGTCTGGGCTTTGTCCAGGGCCGTAAAGATACCAACAAATTTGCCCAGGTTTTTAATAAATGAGTCCCCGAACAATAAATAATTTGCCTCAGGGCCTGCCTCTGTAGAGGCCATTTAGGATAATTTTGGGTCAATGTGCAAGAGAACCACTCTACGCCTTTCCGTGGACAGTATTTGCATTACCTAAAAGCCAAATAGCCCTCTGGACCCAACTCCGTAGGATATTGAGGTCAATATGTGTGGAGGAAGAAATAGTTTCTTCTTTCATATTAAAGATTTTAGCTAATGGACCCACTATGTCTAGGAGCTTGTCCTGACACTGTTTCAGAGAGTGTTCTGAACCTTTTCTGGGGTCCCTCCCTGACTTGGTCATATACTGGGCCATTTGTGGTTACATATTGGGAGTTTCACATGTTTTATTAATAGAGGGTCTGGAACACTCATATCTTAATTTGTTCCTGGACTTCGCGTCCAAAGCTTTCCTGACCCAGAGATCTATATACTTTGCGACATGGTCCTTGGGGACCCATTCCACCAATCTGCAATGCTGTATGGCCTTGGGATCAAAAAGGGGTTTCCCCTGTTCATCTAGAACAATAGTATGATTAACGTCCCTGTCCTCTAGATCTAATTCAATATCATTCTCCTCAGGAAAATACTCGTCACCTGAGGATTGGCTGGATTGTTCCTCTGCTTCAGAAACAGAAGTTTCAAAGGAAGAGTCCAAACAAAATGAGTCAGGTTTGGATTGTGTCAAGTTTTGTTTCCTCGGTATGCTGTCCTCCCGAGATGAGGTTCTATTTTGTGGTCGTGAACCAGGAGTCAAGTTGCCAGATATACTGGGCATGTCAGCAGGAGAATGCTTATGTTCTCTTTCAGAGGAGCAATGTTTAGATTTCTGCTTCTTGTTTCCCACAGTTGGTACTGTGGTGTCTTTAGTAGGTGAAGATTCCTCAGAATTGGTATTCCCTAGGGACTGGATCTGAGGGTTCAACTGAAAAGTATTCTTATTCTGTTGTTGAAATAGTCCCGTTAGGGAATTTGCAACAGTTTCTGTCATTTGACTCATACATGAAGCTAAGGCATTCAACACTGTTATGTTAACTGATTGATCCATAACACTCTGGATATGGTTGTCACTGGTTTTTGACGTGAAAACCATAGCTTCCTTGGAGTCAGAATTGACAGAGATATTTTCCTCCTCAAGAAAAGGGGAAGGGAGGTGTTCTGATTATATGCAAGATAATATTGGGGCAAGTAACGATAGCGCTATAACGGAGAAACATTTAAACAAGGAGGAGAAGGGAAAAGAACTATATATGAAAAACGGGAGTGAGTTGGACACCTAAAGCAGCGGCGCATGCGCAAGCACGGGCCACAGAAGAGCCAGAATGGTTCTGAATGCACGAATGGAGAAAATATAGACGAATAAAGTAAGAAAAAAGAAGGAAAAGTAACGCTATGACCTCTGAAGGTATCAGAGTTGAAATGGGGAAAGACAAAAGGGAGAAAGAACTATAATATAACAAAGGAAGGTATTGAAAGGATACAATATAGTAATGGAACAAAGTATTATAGGGGATATTATGACATAAATGTAATGGATTCACATAATATAGGAAACATATAATGTAAATCCAAACAGTATGAATAAATGTAGAGCAGTACTTATCCTGATGGTGAGCAGCAAAGAAAGAGGAAATGGAGTTACCGCTTACAGTTGTTATATACCTGTGGGGAATGTGATTGACTACCTGTATAAGGTGGTGGGGTTACCATATGTCTTGTTCAGGTGTTTTTTCTTTATAATGTGTTTAAAATTTTGCTGCTGAGTAGTAAAGATTAGTGTTGAGCGAGCATGCTCGGCCGATGCTCGGATCGGCTCGAGCATCGCTCTGCTCGGCACATGGCGGTACTCGTACGAGTACCGCCATGTGCTCGCCCGCCATGTTCGGGTGGCAGGGATCTGTGCCGAAGGAGGCACAGATCTTACAGACGCTCCGCTGGACCACCAGGGACTGGAGGTAGGGGGCATTGCGGAGATGAAGGGGGCATTGCGGAGATGAAGGGGGACATTTTGGAGATGAAGGGGGACATTGTGGAAGGGGGACATTGTGGAAGGGGGGCATTGCGGAGATGAAGGGGGCATTGCGGAGATGAAGGGGGACATTGTGGAAGGGGGGCATTGCGGAGATGAAGGGGGCATTGCGGAGCTGAAGGGGGACATTGTGGAAGGGGGACATTGCGGAGATGAAGGGGGCATTGCGGAGATGAAGGGGGACATTGTGGAAGGGGGACATTGCGGAGATGAAGGGGGCATTGCGGAGATGAAGGGGGACATTGTGGAAGGGGGACATTGTGGAAGAGGGGCATTGTGGAGATGAAGGGGGGCATTGACCAGGCACCCTCCCCTCATCAGAGCAGGGGGTGCCTGGTGTAATACTCGTGTCGCCCCATTGAATTCAATGGGGCTCGGGTGCTCGGCCGAGCACTCGAGCCTCCGGCGGTGCTCGGTCAGAGCACCCGAGCATCGGGGTGCTCGCTCAACACTAGTAAAGATGGAGACATATACATAATATGAGCCTCCGTGTCTTGCCATAAAATAAGGGATTTTGTAGGCATATAGTCAGGTGCATGATTAAATAATTATAACAGGTGGTAATGACAACTTTAATCTGTTGGTTGAAACACAATCATTAACTGAAACAGTAACAGCTGTGTAGGAGAAATAAACTGGGTGAGGAACAGCCAAATTCAGGTTGCTGAAGACAGTTTTGTAGAAGCTCTTTTGAAGAAGCACAAAGAAACTAGCAATGTTGAGGACCATAGATGTAGTGGTCGGCCAAGGAAACTTAGTGCAGCAGATGAGACACATTATGCTTCCTTTCTCAATCGGAAGATGTCCAGCAGTACTATCATCTCAGAATTGGCAGAAAACAGTGGGACCCTGGTACACCCTGAAGTCGGGTCAGAAGTGGTCTTCATGGAATATTTGCGGCCAAAAACTAAAACACAGGAGCTGGGGTGCAGAAAAATGGCAGTAGCTGCTCTGGAGTGATGTCAAAATTTTAAATATTTGGCTGTAGCAGAAGGCAGTGTGTTCGCCAAAGGGCTGGAGAGTGGTACACAAATGAGTGTCTGCAGGCAACAGTGAAGCATGGTAGAGGTTCCTTGCAAGTTTGGGGCTGCATTTCTGCAAACGGAGTTAGGGATTTGGTCATAATGGTCTCCTCAATGCTGAGGAGTAACGACAGATACTTATCCATCATGCAATACCATTAGGGAGGCATCCGACTGGCCCCAAATTTATTCTGCAGCATGACAATGACTTCAAACATACAGCCAAAGTCATTAAGAACTATCTTCAGCATAACGAAGAACAAGGAGTCTTGGAAGTGATGGTATGGCCCCCACAGAACCCTGATCTCAACATCATCAAGTCTGTCTGGGATTACATGAAGAGAGAGAAGCAACTGACGCTGCCTATATCCACAGACAAATTGTGGTTAATTATCCAAGATGTGTAGAACAACCTACCTGCCGAGTTACTTAAAAAACTGCGTGCAAGTGTACATAGAACACAATACCCACACATCGTAAACCACATATATAGTCACAATACCCACACATCGGCTGTGCCTTAAACCACTTATATAGTCACAATATACACACACATATTGTTTGTACCTTAAAGTACATATAGTCACAATACACACAGCCTGTCCCTTAACCCTCTGAGTACCAGAGAGCTCTTCAATGCATTGCACAGTCCTCTGGCAATGAAAGAGATAACACATATATGGTGCCAATGCTCCTCCACATTAAAGAGACATAGCCATTAATGTATATAATGCAGACATGGCACAATAGTGTTTATGTATAAAGAGAAATATGGAACAATTCAGGTGCAAACTGCAGTAGAAGTAGAAAGTAACATTACAAAAATGATATTGATTTAAAGGGGGTTTTGAATGCACAGTTTCTCCACCACTCTGCTGTGTTTAGGACCTGTGCTGCTGCTGTGTCCGTTAGGATGTTACAATGGTAGCATTTGTGGCTAGCAGCGAGGAGCACAGGAGCAGGTGCTGACCGTAGGAGAGGTCCAGTGAGGCCGGCATTGGTCTTCTCTTTTTTTTTTTTCTCTTTGTATATATGTAAAGTTCTTATTGTCTCATTTGTGATCTGCTGTATACCTCTTGGTGGATTATGTTGAAGATTTATCTGAATACTACTCATATCTTTTACTGCTTTTTACGGGGGGAGGGGATATTTTTTTTTTGTCAAAGTCAATTCAGGCTCTGTACATTTTGATTTTCCTTTAGCGCACATTCTTCAGGAAAGGCATAAATAATTATTTTAAGTGACAAGTTTGAAGCCAATAACCTTCATTACACTGACACAAACAGGCTGGCATGTACTGTAATTGTGGGGAAGACAAACAAATGAGACAAATAAGACAAAATAAATATTCCTGTGGCTTCAAATGGGTCATTCAATCCCATAGACAGCAGAGAGGTCTGTATTGCACTGCTTCCCTATGCATTAGAGACCTCTTTAGCATTCAAAGGTTTAAAAAAGCACCAAATATATAAATAAGACTCTGGGAAATTGTTTGCATCCAGTGGTGCAGTTGCTTTGTGGCAGCACATTGCTCCACTTATCTTGGGAAGGCAGCCTCACGGATACTGCATCAGGCTGCATAAATCACTGCTGATTGTATTAGAACAGTTGTTTAAATAAAATCAAAATGCTGTAAAATAATAATGCCACAATTAACTGTTTGAGTGCCAGTGGTGTGTGCCATGCATTACTCAGCATGGAGGTGAAGGTGAGGACAGGCAAGTATGCAGAGCAGGAGGAACAGAGGACAAAGTGCCAATGAATAAAGGGATGGACAACACAGCAGCTGCGATCATTAGTTGGCCCAACTGAATTAGTGGTGTTCTGGAATGTTGTGCTTGTTAGGTGCTATGTTAGCGATCAACACTGGAGCTGCTGAAAGTGAGAATGATTTGTTTTGTTGCAAGAGGGTAGAAAGTGCGGAATACAGGGGAGGAGTGCTTGCATTGAGAAGGAGTTGAATGGTTTGCAGGGGGAGTTGATGCGGAGAATAGAGATGAGGGAAAGCGGAATGATGTGTTATGTGTTGCAGCTGCTGTCAAAATCATATTTTTTTTGTAATGTGAAGCACATGTGTAATGTTCACAAGTGTGGACATTAGAAGGAGGTGTTGGCCTTTGCGGATATTCACACACACACACACACACACACACACACACACACACACACACACACACACACACACACACACACACACACACACACACACATAATATCCCTGATATTTCACTATACATTTAAAGGGGATCTGTCACCTATCAGCTTTTAGTGTCATTAAACATATTAAGATGAATAGGGCATGTACCTTTTTAACTGTCAAGTATCCCTAGCCAGCATTTGTTTTTGTGGAGGAGAGTTTCAGTGGAATGTGCATTTTCCATTTCTGATAGCGTAAGAAGATATGTGTGGTCCTATGAGTAGGTGGAAGGCATAGGCCTGAGCTATATTTCAGTTTATTGAGTGGAAGTTTTAATTCAGTAGTAGGCAACCTTTGCTCTCCAGCTGTTTGGGATTGCAAATGCTGTTATCTACAAGAGCTCTAGAGTCAGAGTTGCCCAGCCAGTCGTCTTCTTCTTGCTGATAGATTTTATCCATCAGCGGTGATTTTTGGATACCGAGGCTTGAGCCTCACTACTCCATCTTCTCGGGTAGGGTTTTAAGTCGCAGGTTTGGATTATTCTTGATCTGTGTTGACTTGTCACAGTTGGGCTAGTTTCACAGGGTCTTCGCTGTGATGGGCCGCGGGTTGCCCAGTTCCAATCTTTTGAATCAATGAGTTTGCATCATTTGAGCACAGGATCAAAGAGAGATGGGTTTGTAAGTATCTCTGGATGAGCAAAAGGATTCTATAAGTTTTGAATAGCTTAGGAAGACATGAAACACATCAGTGAAACAAGTTTTGTTTGCTGATTTAACCAATGAAATTTAACAAGTAATCACATGATGCCTAAAAAGTTTAAGAAAAAAAATAAATATTTACTTACCTTCAACTGTCAATCAAACAGGTTGTTTTCACAGTTACATATCTAAATAAAGTAGGAAGGTTTTTTGGCAAGTAAGGAGGCAGGCAGGACGTCTGGATAAACCTCCCCTTCTCTCTTTCTCCTATTTTCCTGCAGTTCTAGTGTCTCATACTCCCATCCCCAATCTCCTCTACTCTCTCTAGCATTTACACTATTATCACTTCATCCCCCAGGATCCCCACTATCTCTGTTCCCCCAATACTTCCATAGTCCCTGGTTCTCTTTCCCACTTGTCATTACACCATTCATTTCAAATTAGTTTAGATGGATCTATACTTTTCTCTCGATACTCAAAATTGGTTGGAGAAACAAATCACTAGTGTTTTTCTTATCCCTAGTTCTACCTCATTCTACCTGTCTCCCATTGGCTGGAAACACCTCTTAGAATCCAGCTCATACCACATGTATCTGTGTTTTCAAACATTCTACTTTAGAAAGTTGGCACACAGATGCCAAGTTTAAGATTTTCTTTTCATAATATAGATGTTTTGGTATGTAAATTCAATTTAGGACAATTACATTTACATTAGCTTTTTATAATTTATATGTTTCGTTTCCAGCAGCTACAGCATACCACTAAATTGAAATGCAACTTGTACACTGTTGTTTATCATGTTCTTGAGAATATAATTTTCATTTCAACAGCAGTTTTGTATTATTCCTTATCTTTTGAAGCACTGAATGAATTTTTATGAACCTAAGAAAACGACATTAAGTAGGAAAAATGAAAAACATTGAGTACTTTCTAGAAACCACTGTTAAAACCATTGAATTCATTTTATGCTTCACAGAATAGAATCAGATTATAAGTATCTTACAAAATCAAGTTATCATCTAAAAGATAAAAGTTCTTTTCAAGCTGTTGAAGGAGCTAAGGTTAAGCTAACTTGCAAAGTAAATGCAAATATCTAAATGCAATCCTAGGCGTACCACACTTGATGAGCCTGCTAGTTTTTTTGGTGCCATCAGATTTTCCTTTTCTGGTTATTCTTCCATACCAGAAGGGTCAGTCCTAGACCCTCTACTGTTTTAGTTCTATGACTTGGGAATCTTATAACCTCTTATTGCCTTCAATATCACCTTTATGCTGATGTTACATCTCCTCTCCTGATCTCTTCTCCATTCTAGTTTCTCTTGTCATTAGTTGATTATCTGTAGTTTCTTCCTTGATGTTCCACTGCCAACTATAACTAAATTTACTAGATCCCTAACCCCCATGATGTTGTACCTATTCCTGATTACACCATCAATATTCCCTACTACTCAAGCTTGCTGCTTAGGAGTCATATTTGACTCTGACGTCTCCTTCCGTCCCCAAAAAGCCCTGTCACATTCACCTCCAGAAGAGAGGCGAACAACTACAGGGAAAACCAACTATTTCAAATTCCACAATAGTCCATTGTTTCAATGCTACAGTGGTCTCCAATGAATTGGGTAACCGTTCAATGGAGACTTCTTTAACTACCAGGGGGTTAAAATCCCAATTTAAAACAAAGGTGCCTTTTATTTGTAATGTATGGTGCATTTAGTGTGCCCCAGAATTGCTCCGCTTCACTTTTTTGCATAAGGACCTGTGTATCTGGTGATTTCAACTGATGCTTACATATCTCTAGTTGACCACAGGCCAGTGACTACCAAGGGCCATATTTAAAAAGCCCAAATTATGGATGAAACGAAGATCACCATGTAGAACACAAAAAAATTTCCATTGATTTGCAGTTCAGTGCATTGGAAGCCTATCTAGCATTCAAGGAACAGCCACATGTAAATCATTGGGAGTTTGTATTTGTTCTGTATTTGCCTCAGATCTGATCCACTATTGGTTGTGTAAAATAGTTCTTCAGGACCACAGTAAAGCTGCAGTAACCCCTTAAAGTGGAACTTTCATGCCATTAATATTGAGCCCCAAGATGTAAGTACAATAGCGATATGTATAGACTTACTTGTAGTTTCAAGACTAATTGCTGCATTAGAGATAAATAGACCTTTCTAGGCAGACAGGTACCAGCAGGGATCTTGCAGCAGGTGCTCTCTGCGCCTGCGCTGTCAGTCCCTTCCGGTGCCTTAACCCCTTAAGGACCATTGACGTGCATCACAAACTAAACTTATCTTAGGGTTTACAAGTCCACTTTAACTCTTTGAATGCCAGAGGGGTACACAACTCATTGCAAAGCATAGCTACCATCCAAGGTATTAATAGCTGTGGCACAAACCAGAGTAATATTTTATGGTCTAATCCTTTGCATTGTAGACAACCAAAATATAAAAGACTATTTATTTTCATTTTAATAAGCAAGGCATTTTTGAAAGGGTAAATTCATCACAAATATAAATACAATTATGTGCAAATGTCTTGCACAAGGCATGTATTTTACCCCTTTAACCCTCTGAGTGCCAGAGGGGTACTCAAACCATTGCCAAGTGATGGCTTGCATTGCCCTCCAGCACTCACAGAGATAACCATTTGAATGCAACCCTTTAGGTACACAACCCATTGTTTTGTAGTGGGTTGCGTACTTCTTGGGTGTTCAGTGGGTTAAGGACCAGGATGCGCTCAGTACCATCCCTTTTCTACCCTCCAGTAAGTTGCTGACAGACCATAGCCCTGTCGGTATAGATAACTAAGACTTGATTAAAATCATGATTTAAACCGCTGATCAGGAAGCCTCAGTTTTAATCACTGTTTTCCACAAAAAAGTGCATTCTTATGAATTTTTTACTACATTAATTCATATTACCCAGGCATGAGAGAGAGGTGTGCATTTGCATTTTAAACCCTTGGGTGTCAGAGCTTCCTAACTAATTGCCATGCAATTCATTTCTGGCTTTTTATTTTGTCCTTTATTTTTAATCATTTATGCACTTTTTCAATAAGCAACATTGTGATTTATTTGCTACCGTAGGAATTAATGTTATTGTGCAAATTTTATCTCACTTTGTAAGTTCAAACCGACATCTTCACTCGTATTCCTTTTTAGTTCTGTTTAAGAGCTGTGCACTTAGTTCTGTTATCGCTACTGTCTGCTACTGGTCCCATAACCAGGGTAGAGGGCACATGGCAGAGGCATGATTACCTACATGGCACCAAGAAAACATGATTGGATAATGCCCAGGCTGGCCTCCACTGCGTCATTTTGATCACATCACATTGCCATTTCATAAACTATCTCTCCATATGCGTCCCAGTAAAGTTTAAATTCTCCAGAGGCCTCTGCAATTAGGCTTCTCCTACATCTTTCCTTTTATCTCTAAACTTGCCTAGAAACCATTGTCATTCTGTGTTTTCATGATCTACTACTATTCATGCTAGTTTAACCCTTTAAGGACCCGAGGGGTATGCAACCCATTACTTCGCAATGCTTTACACACCTCTTGGGTCCTTAAATAACTAAAATAAAATAAAAATTAACAAAATATCCAAATATGAGACATATGAAATGTAAACATTAGAGGCAATTACAGGTTGTCACCTTTTCCAACAAAAAAATACCAACTGTCCTGTTGGCATATACTTTTTTTTTTTTTAATACATTTTTTGTTAGTTTGCCAATATAAATACCAACTAGGAGGAAGCCACCCAAATGGATTATAGTATTTACTGTAACAGTGTCTTTTTTCTGTATTAAATTGTAACATTGGGTCACATGTTTTTCAAAGCATTAAATCTTCTCATTTCGGATTTTTTTCCAGACATTATAAATAGTAATAGCCTTATCTTTCTCCTGAACATCTACTTGTTAAGAGGTTAACACGTATAAAATCTGGCACAGTGTCTCTTTCACTAAAAAAAGTCAGTGATAATATTGTGTCAAATTTCTATAACAGAAGTAATAGTTTACCACTTATGAAATGTATCTTCAGGTGTAAAATACATTTTGCCTTTTTTTTGGTGTATTGTACTATGGTGTGCCTTTAACAATAAGTTTCAATGTAAGCTATGTTTTATCTGTCCTCCAAACACTTCCAAAATGTGATTTTAAAAAACAATTTGTGTTCTGTGTTCCATTGTAATTTAAGATATGCAGGCCCCGTTTCATTTCCACAAATAATGATCTTGGACACATACAAATGTCCAACAAATATAAAACAAAGGTATCAGCAGCCTCATCTAAGACTCTCCTCTGATCTTTGCTATGAAAAAAGCCCAAGTGATTTTTTTCCTCCTTTGCATATATCAGCAGAGAGCTCCTCGTGGCCCAAATTAAACACCACAATTGTCTCTAGGACTCTTGTCTGATATTTGTTGGGAGAAAAGCCCAAGTGATTTCTGCCTCCTTTGCTCAATTGTCTTTTAGTTCAGCTAATAATGAGGTGTAGAGGCTTGTCTGTGAGTTCTCAAACAGGGATATGTAGGCCTTCTATTTAGGACAAGGAAGACTAACACAGGGCATTGTAAAATATGTAGAAATAGCATGTGGTGCCACTGTGTTAAGTGCCTAGCGGCATATTGGAGCATATTGATTAATATTTTAACTTCTACAAAACCGGACATTTTTCTGGAGGACATTACTGTCCCTTTAACAAAGAAACTGTCTGGGAAGTGTGATCAAATCCTTACTATCACATCATTGTGACCCCTTCCTCTCTCCTTTCCAACACAGACTTAAAGGGATAGTAATACTTAATATGTAAAATAATATATATTGTTGTGTTTATCCTCCTGAGTAAAACAAGGGTACTTCCACTGCCAAGAGTTGTTCTATTCAAAAGGTATTGTAACTCAGACTTGAATATTTTATGTACATTATGTCAATGGCCTGAAATGTTACAGTGGAACTGTTGATACATCATCTTATATACAGCTCTGGTCAGTTGATCATAAACATCCATAGGATGGTGTAGCAACAGTGCCACTGTAAATTGTCAGGCCATTGAGATACTGCGCCTAAATAAATTCACGTTTAAGCTGAAATACCTTTTTAATAAAACACCTCTCAGCAGTGGGATAACCCTTATTTTACTCAGGAGGATAAACCCTACAATATATATATATATATATATATATATATATATTTTTTTTTTTTTTTTTTTTTTTTTTTTTAACATATTATGTTTATTATCCCTTTAAACAGAAGGCTTGTCATAGATAATTATATTTGTTTCTTTGAGAATTGTGTGTGAATATATATTAGGTTATCTCTGTACTGAAAAGGTGTTAGCCTGTCAATGTGCGAGTGTTTTTTTCTTCTTTATTAAAACATGTTCCTCTTAGCCAAATATTCTTTTATAGATTTGAACTTTGCAAGCCATTCTAATTATGGACAACCAGTAGGGCCTCGTTTTGTTTATGATGATTACAAGAGCAACGTGTCCACACGTGTCCACACGTTAGGTGTCTCTCACTGAAACTTTACTCTTTGGTTGGTTTCTAGCCACAAGGATATGATTGGCATTCACAGGGATTTCTCTGTTAAATATATTGAGCTACTATTAATTGGCTTAAATTTACCATCAGTGAGCATGTTTTAGGTAAAGTTGCCATTTTCATCCAATGGATTCTGGTTGTTGGATCCCGTAATAATCTTTGGGAAGATGACATAATACTAATACAAATAAGTTGTAGGCTTACACGTACTTAAGTTATGGCTGATTTAAAACAAGTTTTTTTGTCCATATTTCCCTTCCTTTCATATATGTTAGGTAGTTAAATACAGCAGATCATTGAAAATACCTGAAATTATCAGAAAATGATGGCGGCTCAGAGCAACATATTGCTCTGTTCACCTTTTCATGAATTCTGGCCTTCATGTTATCACTATTCTATGTAAAATACCAGAAACATATTTATAAAGGCTACTAATTAGTTCAGTAATATCAAGACCCTTATACTTAATATTTAGTGATTCATGATCATCAGCACAATGCTCTGTGATTGGAGAAAATCTTATATACTACCATTATTAAAAAATAAGGCAAAGTCTAAAAAAGGAAATGATAGACCTGTGAGCATGACTTCCGTAGTGGGTAAGATATTAGAAGGGTTACTAACTGATAGCATTCAGGACTATGTGATGAACAGTAACATGTTTAGTAGGAGCCAACATGGTTTTCAGAACAATATATCATGTCAAACTAATATACTTGCAATTTATGAAAGGGAAAGTAGTAATTTGGACAAGGTTATTGCTGTTTATCTAGTGTACTTGGATTTTGCAAAAGCTTTTGATACTGCGCCTCAAAACAGGTTACTGCATAAATTAAAAAGCTTGGGTTTTGTAGGTACATAGATTGGGAACTGGTTAACTGGTAGATGGCATAGAGTTGTTATAAATGGAACCTTTTCAAGTTGGTCTAAAGTTGTGGGGTGTCACAGGATTCAGTCCTGGGCCCAATGCTTTTTAATTTGTTTATTAATGATCTAGAAATGTGAATTGAAAGTAATGTCTCAATCTTTGCTGATTATCTATATAAGGAAACACGTACTGTAAAGTGCCTGATACACAGGTTTGCGTTATATAAATAAAAATATACATAAGTACAGATCATGATGTTTTGGATAAACTCAGTGAATTGGCAGAACATTGCACAAAGATTTGGATAAACTGAGTGAATGGGCAGAAAAGTGGCAGATGAGTTTTAATATAAACACATTTAAGGTTATGCATTTGGGCTGCAGAAACAAACATGATGGATATACACTAAAATCTAATCTACTTGGTGATTCCTCATTAGAGAAGGATTTAGCAGAACTGACAAATTATAAAAGACATCAAAGCAGTGTGCAGTGTCACTCAGCTGCTGCAAGAGCAAATAGGATACTATCCTCTATAAACAGAGGTATAGATGCATGGGATGCAAATATTATTCTACTTTTATATATTCTTGTTTAAGACTCATCTGGAAAATGCAGTGCAGTTTTGGACACCAATTGTTAAAAAGACATTATTGAACTGGAAAAAGAGCAGAAATGTTTAGCTAAACTGATAAAATGAATGGAGGATCTGAGTTATAAAGAGATACTAGCCAAACTGGGCATGTTTACTTTAGAGGAAAGACATGATATGATTACCATTTACACGTATATTTGAAGTGAATACAAAAAAACTCTTTAAGAAACTACTCAAAGAGCTAACCAAAAATCAGGAGGTCATCCATTAAGACTAAAGGAAAGGAGCTTTCAACTAAAACAAGGGCAAGGATTTTTGTACAGTAAGGGCAGTAGGGTTATAGAATTATTCACCTCGGATGAAGTGCTTTCAGATACTATAATTGCTTTTAAAAATGTAATGGACAATATTGAGAATTATGACTGTTGGTTTCACAGCAGATAGGATGATCCAGGAAAATATCCGACTCCTATTTGGAGTCAGAAAGGATTTTTTTTTTTTATTGGGAATGGAATACAATTTTGTTTTGCCTTCTGGATCAACAGGGGTGACATAGCATGGGTTGAACTTGATGGGTTTATGTCTTCAGCCTCATCAACTATGTTATGATGTTACTAATGTGATGCAAAGCCCCAATACTACTTCATTGCTAGCGTGCACACACTTGCATGTGTAAAGTAACTGTTGTGTTTAAACCATTATAAATTCTATAGAAGTGTTGTATCTGGGCTGTACTCTGCTTTTGTTTATATGGTTAATGTATTTAACCTATAAGTGCCTTTTTTTGCTGTTTTTTTTGTTAAGCTGAAGAACCTTATCAGCCTTGATCTGCGTCAGATCACTGAACTGGACAATGAGACCGTGATGGAAGTAGTGAAGAAGTGCCGGAATCTCACATCCCTCAATCTCTGCCTGAACAGGAGCATTAATGACAGGTAACCAGCAAGCTGCATTATATTTCATTTCTCATTCTAACGGCAGGCATTTTTAAATTGATTGGAAATTAAATTAGGTAACTGTTTATTATTCTATAATTGCACTATTTTCTGTGACAATGACAGTGTAAATATTTTCTTATTATTGAGCTACGCTGTTGAAAGATTGTGCTCATTGCTGTTTGATTACATGGTCACACATTAGATGTTATAGAGATCTCCAGCATACTGCAGAGCAATGCACTGGAGACATCCCTTAAGGATAGTAATACTTAAAGGGATAGTAATACTTAAGTATTACTAATCCCTATATTAGCGTCCTATTAAAAATAAATGTATTGCCCCAGTGTCATCTCTCAAACCTTTATGGTTTGAGAGATGATCGCTCAGCTAGAACACTGACTACAGGGAAGGGGGAGGGAGAGGGCAACTTTAGGAGCTATCATCTCTCAAATCATAAAGATTTGAGAGATGACACTGGGGGCAATATCTTTATTTTTATTAGGACTTTAATATAGGGATTAGTAATACTTAAGTATTACTATCCCTTTAAAATGTAAAACAAAGCATGTTGTAAGGTTTATCCCCTGAGTAAAACATGAGTACTCCCACTGCCGAATGGTGTTTTATTCAAAAGTTATTGGAGCTCAAACTATGGACAGCCCTGGTAATTTGAGCATAAATCTCCACAGGATGGTGTAGCAACAGCGTCACTGTACAATTTCACCTAGAAATTGCACCTAGAAAATTCAAGTTTAAGCTCCAATAACTTTTGAATAAAACACCTTTAAACATTTCTGCAATTTACGGTATAAAATGTTCTACTGTATGTACCATGTAGCAAACCTATTTTTATTAATTATGTCCAACAACATAAATAAAATAAAAGATTGTTGAGCTCTAGATTGTCCAATAAATCACTATCTAAGGATTCCAAATGAATCATGCAACTCTGTCCTAGATTACATTGCAGTCACTGTAGAGATAATCATATTTGCCTGTTTTATTCTCTTATTTTCTTCTTCTACCATGGAGACACGACTGGCGAATCCTGCCTTTTCTCCTCATTAGACTGTTTCCTGACAAATGTATGCACAGGCTGTAGGACCTTTATGTTAATGTTATAATGGTCTGCTTAATTATTTCCAATAAATAATTTATAGCATCCTCAAGGGATCTGTCTTGAAAAATAAAGTGAGCTTGTTTTGAAGAAGACAATGCATTTAGCACTGTGCTGCTTTACAACAACCCTGACTTACAGTATGGAAACTCAGTTTTATTGGGTATTTCCACACTTGTTTCACAAAATGCACAGTGGGTCTTATACACAAAGCACACGTGAGCAATTATGGAGCAGACCAGCTGTACCACAAGGGACAAAGAAATATTACATGTGTCAAATAACAATTGATTTAAATGCAGCTTTTGTGTTAGAGACCTCTCTAGCATTCAAGGGGTTAATAGCTGCATTTGAATTTATGAGAATGTTTGTTAGATGTGGTAGTTGTTTCATTTCACAATTGCTCCTCTTTTGTTTTGTGTATACTGCCCAGTGTGGGTGATGCAAGTAAATCTTTATAGGGATTTTTTCACCTTGGCTCTCATATGTCACATAAACTGTAGGCAAATGTATGGAGTCTGTGGCTTTCCCGATGCTGTTGAATTATAGCACCTATCATCCTCATCAACCTGGCCATTGGCTGGAGGAAGTTGATAATAATTGGAGTCAAGGTTAGCTGGAGAGACACAGACTGCAGCCCACCCCCACCCAAACCAATTGGGATGGTCTCTTGTGGACACCTACAGGTCATGGGGCATTCAGGTGACTCTTTTGCTATGTGAAGAGCAACCCCCCCCCCCGCCACCGACTTCAATTGACCACAGACTCGGAGATCAATAAACCATACATCGGTCTTAGTTCTTTAATTGGGAATGTGACAGAAAGGGACTCGATAGCACACAAGAGATCATTTGTGCTTCATAATAAACCAAATTGTTTCTCAAACCGAGTATCAATAATATTATCTGGCATGATTAAAAACAACACTTTGCAAAATGCATTGTCTGTTTCCAAAAAACACACTTTATACTTTTTGATATATGCCTTGAAATGTCAGATTTCAAATAATACATAAGTTCTAAGAATGTTGAAACTAATTCTAATTTTACCTTGATTGAACTTGTGATTAATGAACACATCATTTTTTAACATTTTTCTACTTTCTTTTGTTGCATTTAACCCTTTGAGTGCCAGTGGTACACAACGCATTTCAAAGCAATGAGTTGCGTACCCCTCTGGTACGCAAAGGGTTAAAAAAATGTCATTAGAAAATATGCAAGGATATTTTTCAATCTAAGTGACACTATGAGAAGATTTTTCAAATAATCCAGTCAAAGGAGAAGAACGACCTCCAGATAATAACCTCTACATAGCTTACTATGGGCAGAAACTCCTAATAACCCATATGAATTCTTTATTCAATCAATCCTGAATGTCATGACCATGGAGGGGGACATGACAGTTTTTCAAACTGAAGCAGGAAGAGTGTATAAGCCTACATAACCCTGTAAAGGAGCAGTAAACTTTTTTTTATGAAAACATTTATGCTATAGAGCTTTTTCTGCTGAGTAAAACAAGGGCACTACCACTGCTGTCAGTTGTTTTATTCAAATGATATAACAGTTAAAATAATCATGAAGTGAATTTACTGTGTGTTTACTTCCTGGAAGTTCTGAGAGCATGACTCGGCAGTTTCTATTACATTCTAGGGAGAACTGTAAGTCACTGACTTTCCTCTCCATTCGAATCCAGCAGAATAACTATTTGGAATCTGACCACTAGAGGGCATTGCTAATGTAATAAAACACAGTCTTATACTGTAATAGCATTGGAAATATGCATCTCTCAGCAGGGGAGTGCCCTTATTTTACTCAACAGGAAAAGCCCTACAGTATGTAGTTTTCCATTAAAAAAGTGTACTGCTCCTATAAGGACCAAAACAATATGTTGCACAACCATCTAGGCCTTTAATACCATGGTGAGTGGGTGGAGTTTGTGTTCTATGATTCTGCTAGTGGCTGTCTCCATAACATGATATATTGAACACAGGCACAAGGGCAGGATACAGGCCTTTAGTATTTTCTGTCCATAGAGCGGTTAGTAGGAGGTATAATGTCTTGGGATCCATGTTATTTGTTTCTTTCTAAGCTTCCAGCCTGTCACACTTAGCAAATTACGTTTTTATATTGTGGTTGTTTCAACTTATATTACCTTTAAATGCTTCAATATTTAATCTCCTGTCAGGTACAAGTCAAGATGAGACATCTGTGGTTCTGGCATCTACACATTCCATATCATCCAAGAGAACTTGAGTCATTTTTTTTTTTTTAACCCCTTAATGACACTTGACGGTCATAGTACGTCAAGGGTCGATCTGACTGAACGACCCATGACGTACTATGACCGTCATGGAATTCCGGACTCCCCCCATGGCTGCACGCCGTTCGGGGAGTCCGGAAGTGGATTTAAAAAAAAAATGCTCCATGGTCCTTAACTGACCGTGCTGCTCTGGTCGGCCGGTCGTTAAGGGGTTAAACTCTTTGCATGCCAGAGAGGTACGCAAAGCATTGTGTTGCATACCCCATGGCACTCAAGGGGTTAAAATGGAAGTATGCTTTAAAAAAAATAATTGAGCTGCTTTTACAAATCTCACTACCTGTTCCATTTCAAGCGATCGTCTTTCATAGTGTTACCGTACTCTGTACACCTCCATTTAAAGGGATGGCGGCACCAAATTGAAAAAATAAAATAATACTTTTCTAATAGCTATGTTACTGGAAAGTCTATTCTTAACACTCATAAATGGTCCTACAAAACTTAAAGTGGAACTGTCACTGTCACTATTATTTTTAATGTCATATACTAGTTTCTGAGATATGTAGCTTTATTTATTTGTCAGTTTATGCAGCTGAGCTAGTACTTGCTTGGTAATTCAGAGCTAGGTGTTTGTGTCTTCCAGTCAGTTCCACTTTAACCCATTGAGTGCCAGAAGAGTACGCAACGGTACAATTAATGATTTACAGTACAATTTTGATATTCTTAACAGTATCTGATTTTGCTGGGGCCTCTAAATTCACCTGGTTTTTACTTTTTCCTTTTGCCTGTTTTTTCCTTTAACCCTCTGAATGCCAGAGGGCTACACAACGCATTGTACCACTCTGGCACTCAGAATGGTAAACTTCCTAATGACGACCAAAAGCCAACCAGACTGAAGGAAATTGTAATGAACTGATTACGCTGGATGGGATTTCAGCAGCTTTCATCACCAGAAGAGAAGAAAGTACGGGAGAAAAGACTCTTCCCGTTACCAAAGCAACACATAATGCTTGTTAAAGGGACAGTAATGTCCCAGAAAAAATATTTAGCATTTTGTAGTGCTTAAAAAGTTGAATTGAATGCAAAATAAAACATATCTCTCAAACCGCTATGGTGAGATATAAGCATTCAAAGTTTCCCCCCTCCCTTCCCTTTCCCTGACATCAGCGCTGTGCTGATTGCAGATGAATCCTGTCCGGGGACCAACTAGCAGCTCTGCAGCAGAGCCGCAGTCATGTTATTTAAAAATAATTACTTCATTGGAAAGGTCTATAAAGTGTGCCTGGTTTGCAAGCACAATTTGTAGACCATTCCAATGAAGTAATTTGTTTTAAATAACGTGATTGCGGCTCTGCTGAAAAGCCTCCTCGTATCGGCCGACACAGATCTCCTGCTGTCAGCTTTACACCTGACAGCAGGAAACGTCAAACTTTGAATGCATATATCTCTCAAACCACAGCGGTTTGAGAGATAGTTTTTTTTTGCATTCAATTCAACTTTTTAAGCACTACAAAATGCTAAATATTTTTTCTGGGACATTACTGTCCTTTTAAAGAGTTTTTAATATTTCTTTGTGAATAAGAGATGAAAGGTCAAAATTAGAAATCACAGATACTATTTTCTCCTCTTAATTCCCCTTTCACATGTGCCACAATGCCTCAGCGACAGAGTACAATATCCCTAAATTGCTAACATACGAATCTCTGTTTTGTCTTAACCCTTTGAGTGCCAGAGGGGTACAGAACGCATTGCAAAGCAATGCGTTCCGTACCCCTCTGGCACTCAATTAAAGGGGCTTTACTTTCTCTATCACACAGGCAATTTTGTAACAACTGAAAATGTTGGTGTGGTTGTATTAAGGTTTTCCCAGCATTCCACTTTCTCAATACAAACAGATGTTATTAAATTGCACAGAAAACATCAATACCTTTAACAGTTGTTTGATTTCCATTTTAATCAATACTACATTGGCCGTGTGAAATGCCGCATAGGAAACAATGATTCACTACTCGTTTTATATGATTTTCTGTCACTATGACAGTCGCCCGTGTGAAATGGGCCTGATACATCGTACTTGTTTTATCATGTTTTGTTATGTTTGTAGCCTCACATTAATATTGCATGTACATTTACATACAGATAATGCCACACTTTGATGTATAAATTATGAAAGAGTATCTTATGACAAAACACACTCCTGCAGATACCTAGACACTGCCAAACACTGATATGTGTACATAGACACATGTAAACAGTTTATTTAGGACTGCCTTTGAAAATGGTGATATCCTGTATTGGCAAGTATATCAGACATGGATTTCAGTTGCTTGTAATAAACATTCAGTGTACATATAGCACTATAGGATCACACTCCCAACTGTTATAATTCAGTTCCTAACAATCACAGCCAGCAAATGGTCAGTTAAGGAGCAAGGGAATTGTAGTCAAACAGCTGGAGAGAAACATGTTACCAACCTTTCCTCTAATCCAGGTGTAGGCAACATTTGGCTCTCCAGCTGTTGGAGATTACAACTCCCATCATCCTAATTCAAAGGCTGGATGGAGATGATTGGAGTTGTGGTCTCCAGCTGGAGAGCCAAAGGTTGGATATCTGACCCTTAGTAACTCAATAAAAGTGGCAAAATTCTGGGGCAAACTTATGTATCATACAGTGACATATAACTTATTGATTTAAATGTAGCTTTTAACTCCTTCAGTGCTAGGGAGTTTGTTAATA
This sequence comes from Rhinophrynus dorsalis, assembly GCA_037306005.1. Taxonomy (NCBI): domain Eukaryota; kingdom Metazoa; phylum Chordata; class Amphibia; order Anura; family Rhinophrynidae; genus Rhinophrynus; species Rhinophrynus dorsalis. The sequence continues at coordinate 566,408,134 of CM074718.1, forward strand.
TATGGAGAATCAATGTGTTTTTAGACCTCTGTAGTATCATGGGGTTAGTTTTTAATTTTCCTAGGGCTCAACAATAGCTTAAAGGGTGACTGTCATCTAATGATTCACTATGGGCAAATCTGCTCACCTGATAGCCATAAACTTCTGCATTGCCTTCCGGCTGAGGAGGTCAGTTTTCCGATCCATAGAATGGCTGATGGGAGCTGTTTTCGGGTTGCACAGCGCAGCCAGGGTTTTTATGAAGAATCCTCCCATTGGAGGAGACATAGTAGCATAATAATTCTCCTTGCAATTGAAAGTGATGTTAGTTAGCACTTCATAGGCGTGCACAGTTAGTTGCATTAGGGTGTGTACCCAAAAGCACAAGCACACACGTGCTCGCGTGTGTGTATATGTGTATGTATGTATATATGTATATATATATATATATATATATATATATATATATATATATATATATAAATATATGCTAAATAAATGAATAAATGTATTAATCTGAACTGGGAACCAAATGGGCACACAACATACAAATATAATAGCAAATTAGTTATGCTATGTGACCAACAGTTGTTGCCAAATTTACCCTTATGAGCTTAAAACTCTCCACTTTGGCATATATTGTAATTTAGAATGCTTTTATGGGACGGAGAATGGTTAGCCACTGCACATTAATTTTAATGCCATGGTTTCAAACTGCATTTTACAGACAGAAAACAGTAAAAAGACTGCCCACCCTGTCCACCTCAACAAACTGTCCACCCTGTCCATCTCCATACTGCCCACCTCCACACACTGCCAACCTCCACACTCTGTCCTTCTCCACACACTTTCCACCCTGTCCTCCTCCACAGTGCCCACCACCTCCACACACTGGCCTCATTGGCCACCTCCAACACCCTGCCCAACTACACATTGTCCCCCCTCCACACCCTGTCCACCCTGTTGTCCCCGTGTGCATGCCTATGTAGCACTTGTTGTTTACTTATTTGATTTTGTGCATATGGACCCCAAATGTTCTCATTACAACAGTCAGCTGCCCCAATCAAGAACGACCTGGTCTACTAAGAGGTTGGCTGTGGTTCTAGGGGCTCGATTCCTTTAGGACCGTTAATGAAACTAAACTAACGGCAGTAATTTTAAGTCACAGTTTGGTATTCTGTTAGCTGTGATGTAACAAACTACCGCCAGTTAGAAAAGCATGATGGGCGCAACATTAGCACCCACTGAAAGCAATGAAACCGCACATCCATTCTTAATTTTATATCAAGCATCATACCACTTTAACCCTCTGAGTGCCAGAAGGATGAGAAATATTTTCACGTTGCTCTTGTACCTAGGAGGTTAACAGAAATAAATACAAGTAGCTGCATTGGGCCTAAAATGAGGTATGATGGCACTAACACATTAACTTAATCTGAACAGCTTGTGATATCTTCATTTCACTGTCAGAAGAAAATCATACTGGCTTAATAGACCATAAATAACACCCAAATGTTTAATGAGCCAGTGTTTGCACAATATAATACCTGTTAACTGTGCTGAGGATATATTTATTTACACTGATGGAAATTAGGTGCATAACACTTATTTGCATATTCGTTGCACATTTCTAGATTACTTTGATTGCGATAATGTAATAAATAGGGCATGGTAATGTTAAACCTTTGAGTGCCAGATATGCATAAAATGCAATGCATTGTATACATCTGTCACTGAGAGGGTTAATGAATGATTGAGACTGCAAGAGGAAATGTTAGTAGCAAATAACAAGTTTAAAATTAATGCAAGAGCCAGTGAGGAGTAATATTAATGGGAGATACAGTAAGGGGTAATCTTAATGGAAGAAAGAGCAAATGTTAATAGACGAGAGCTCAGGGTAATGTTAATGGAAGAAACAGTGAAGGGTAATATAATGGGAGAAAAATCAAGGGGTGATGTTTACAAAGGAAGAGTTAACTTTGCCATCAGCAAAGCGAGGGATGATAATATGAGAGTGTGAATGGTAATGTTAATGTGATAGAAAACAAGTGGTAAAACATAGGAAATGTTAATGGAAAAAAAGCAAGTGATGGGAAATTACACAGGAAATGTTAATGAGAGCCAAAATGAAAATGTTAATTGGTGAGAAGGGTATGTATTGTTAATAACAGAGAGCAACGGATAATTTAATAAAGGAAAGGTAATGTTAATGGAATTAGAATTGAGGGGTAATGTTAATGGAAGAGAGTCAGAGGCAATTTTAATGGAAGAGCAGGAGTGGATGTCAGTGGGAGAGAAAAAATTAGGGTTTAGTTTAATGGGACATAGAGAGTAATAGTGGGAGAGAGTGCAGTGAAGTAATACTGATGTAGGGTGGGGGAGGGAAGGAGAGTAATGATGTTGAAGGGGATTTATTTTTAAGCAAATACAGCATTTAATAAAGATGGAGTGTTGTTGGCAAGCAGAGGATTAACTAGGAGGAAAAACAGACTGAGACTGCAAGGACGGTGACACAGCTTTCAAGGCTGGTGCTTTATTATGAGGACCTCCTGCTGTATAACTTATATGGATGTTTCCTCTATATAAAATGCAACTCATTAATGTGTATTACTGAATCACACATTCATACACTGATGGGAGACATTTCTGGGTGTTAACACTTAGGAGTGGAGGGGAGTTCAACATAATACTTCACAATGGGATGCACACATATCTGTTCCTTAAATGATTAGAAGAGAACTAAAATCTAATTGATGTGCCATAGCCAGGAAATCCTAACCTCCGAAATTAGTTTTTTCTTCAAGACTTAATGGTGGTGGACATGACAGTTGTTGGCCATTTTCGTCAAGCCGAAGCAGGAAAACTGAATGACTCTACTTAACCTTTTGAGTGCCAGAGGGGGTACACAACACATTGCGTTGGACCAGAGAGATGCACAGTGCATTGCAATGCATTGCATACCCCTCTGGCACTCAAAGGGTTAAGAGGCCGCTACCTCACTGCTCCACGAGATGAAGTCTTGTGTCGCCTCACTCACACGACGCAATCATGTGCAGTAGAGACTTCCCGAACGTGCTCAGTCTCTACTGTGCATGACTGCTATAGGATATAAAGTCACAAAGAATGGGGCATCACCACTGGGGCTTGTTAATGGATAATTTATTAGTAAATAGGCAATTGATGTGGGTCAACATTTCGGTCCCCAAAGACAACACGCTGGAAACTAACCTTGTGTTAAATACCCTATGTTCCTTCAGAATCGTTCATGCCACTGATGATGTCATCACTCACTCTCTGTTGGTTAAATTGCGGGGAATGGATGTGCCTCATTGGTCACTTGGACTCCTATGATCATGGGTAATATATCCATTAACAAGTCCCCCGGGTGCTTCCCCATTCTTTGTGACTTTGTACATCTACAGTGGATATAAAACGTCTACACACCCCTGTTAAAATGCCAGGTTCTTGTGATGTTAAAGAATGAGACAAAGATAAATCATGTCAGATCTTTTTCCACCTTTAATGTGACCTATAACGTGAACAATTCAATTGCAAAAGAAACTGAAATCGTTGAGGGGAAAAATAAAAAACTCACAATAACCTGGTTGCATAGGTGTGCACACCATTAAACTAATACTTTGTTGAAGCACCTTTGATTTTATTACAGCACTCAGTTTTCTTGGGTTGGAGTTTATTAGCATGGCACATCTTGACGTGGCAATATTTGCCCACTCTTCTTTGCAAAAGCACTCCAAATCTGTCAGATTGAGAGGACATCTCCTGTGCATAGCCCTCTTCAGATCACCCCACAGATGTTCAATTGGATTTAGGTCTGGGCTCTGGCTGGGCCATTCCAAAACGTTAATCTTCTTGTGGTGAAGCCATGCTTTTGTGAATTTGGATATGTGCTTTGGGTCGTTGTCATGCTGAAAGGTGAACTTCCTCTTCATCTTCAGCTTTCTAATGGATGCCTGAAGGTTTTGTGCCAAAATTGCCTGGTATTTGGAGCTGTTCATAATTCCCTCCGCCCTGACTAAGGCCCCGGTTCCAGCTGAGGAAAAACAGCCCCAAAGTATGATGCTGCCACCACCATCCTTCACTGTGGGTATGGTGTTCTTTGGGTGATGTGCAGTGTTGTTTTTGGAACAAACATACCTTTTGGAATTATGGCCAAAAAGTTCAGCCTTGGTTTCATAAGACCATAACACATTTTCCCACATGCTTTTGGGGGACTTGATGTTTGTTATTGCAAACTTCAGCCGGGCTTGGATATTTTTCTTTGTAAGAAAAGGCTTCAGTCTTGCAACCCTACCCCATAGCCCATTCATATGACGAATATGGGAGATTGTTGTCACATGTAGCACACAGCCAGTACTAGCCAGAAATTCCTGCAGTTCCTTTAATGTTGCAGTAGACCTCTTGGAAGCCTCCCTGACCAGTTTTCTTCTCCTCAATTTTGGAGAGACGTCCAGTTCTTGGTAATGTCTCTTTTGTGCCATATTTTCTCCACTTGAAGATGACTGTTTTCACTGTGTTCCGTGGTATATCTAATCCTTTGGAAATTCTTTTGTACCCTTCTCCTGACTGATATCTTTCAACAATTAGATCCCTCTGATGCTTTGGAAGCTCTCTGTGGATCATGGCTTTTGCTCTGAGATGCAACTAAGCAAATGTCAGGAAAATCCTACTAGTACGGCTGAACTTTATTTGTGATTAATCGGAGTCACTTTAAATGATGGCAGGTGTGTAATGACTTCTATTTAACATGAGACTGAATGTGATTGGGGATGTGGCTGTGTTCAGAATTAACCACTTATAAGACAGTGTGCACACCTATGCAACCAGGTCATTGTTTTTTATTTTTTATTTTTCCCCTTCAACGATTTCAGTTTGTTTCGCAATTGAATTGTTCATGTTATAGTTCACATTAAAGGTGGAAAAAGTTCTGACATGATTTATCTTTGTCTCATTCTTTAGCATCACAAGAACCTGGTATTTTAACAGGGGTGTGTAGACTTTTTATATCGACTGTACCTTGAGGGATTGTGCACCTGGGCAAATATTGTTCATATAGAGTGCGTTCTTTCACTTTCTGATATATATATATATATATATATATATATGTATTACAGAGTGTTGATAATAAATGTACACCAGACTAGAACTCTGCAGGCATAGACACAGTTTTAAATTAAACATTTCAAGTCAAGCAATGCATCTTTTGCTTTGGCCGTCACTGCATGATATTGTACAGTCTGTTTTTTCCTACTAAGATGTCCCGGAGGTCCCTTTTTTAACGCAGAACAGCTATTTCTATGTTTTTAAGGATTAGTTTTCTTTATAGTCTTTGTCTGTCTCTTGTGAATTTATCTTCTTGTATTACATTTCTTTCCATGCCCATTTCTGTTTAATGTCATTCATTTTGTTAAACCGAATACCCCTTTATAAACACATTTCTTTTAACTAAATAATGATTTGTTTTGTATCAGTTCAGTAATTCTTTCCCTTTTAGACTCTTAACCTTTTGAGCGCCTGATCTGACATTCATGGGGTTAAAGGAGCACTATCACTTCCTAATAATATACGTTATACACAAGATTTAAAAAATTGGCCTCATACCATGTATAATGAAATACATTTAAATACCTCTGGCCACTCATGTGCATACTGTGACTTGGCTGTCATAGACAGCCTTGGGTTCCTGATAACTTCCGTGAACAACTCTGAATTATGTCTTGAGGTGATCAGTATTCCATCTTGATGTGGTATCTTGGTGTTGCTAGCAAGCTGTTCCTCAAAGTATATAGGGTGTTGGGGTTAATTACATACCTGGCCAAGGCAGCAGATGCCATAGTAAGTCAGTTTTATTGTAAAGTAGTAGAGGGGGCAAGCAAGCTTCCCCTGTGAAAAACAAACATAAAACCCTAGCTTGGGGCTACATTTCATTACAGTTTATAACATTTTTAATTAATTTTATCTACAGTCTTCACCATAGACTTCAATAGGAATTTGTAAGATACAACCAGTGATACCATTTATCACATGCAATTTCCTTTGGTTAGTATAGAACAATTTAGCAGGGGTAGCTATCAAGTGTCTCCTGCTAATAACAATTAATGTTAATTAAATATACAATATAAATATTGTCAGTTTTTGGGTTTTTTAAGAGAGCCCCTTTCTCAGCTGTTGCTACTATGGGTACGAGAGGACAGTCTTTAACAGGCAAGTACCACAAAAATATGTTTTTCATTTTCCTAAACACTGTGTAAACTGGTAGCACTGGTGTAGCTATCTACACCCCCTTTTGTAGCTTCTTATATAGCCGAAGGCCACTGCTATTGGTGTGAAAATCATGCAGGGAGTTGGCCCGCCCCCACTATGCAGCCCGCCCACCACTATCAAAGTCAGAAAAAAACAAAATGGCTGCCACTTGCTCCTACACCACAGACAAACACACACATGCCCCACTCACATAGCACCAGACACATACACACACACACATGCCCCACTCACACAGCACTAAACACACACACATGCCCCACTCACACACACAGCACCACACACACACACACACACACACACACACACACACACAGCACCACACACACAAAAGCCAGAAAGAAATATGGCTGACACACAGTCACTCACCCTGACTGCCAGTGGCCTCAGCAGGACCTGTACTACAGCCACAGAGGAACAAAACTGCACTCAAAAGGTTACGGTAGGCCCTCATTGCTCAATTATTTCTTCACTGTCATCATTTGCCATAGAACACAGAGGACAGACAGCCATCAGGTACACACTTAACCCACTGACTGCCACAGGGTTGTGTATCAAGTTTTACCCCTCAGGGAGTGTGTTCAAACCCATCACACTGTAAACTTGCATTTCCCTCCCACTTCTCCTCCTTCCCCAGCCTGTTACTAACACTTTTCTACATTTATCTTAAGTCCGCCCCTACTCGTGGTTAAGCCCCACCCACTTTTAACCCAAATTGCCCCATTGCTCTCTCCACATCAGCACCACATGAGGGACTCCACAAGTAAAAGTTCCCAGGTATTACACACACATGTCCCACTCACACAGCACCAAACACACACAAAGCCAGAAAGAAATATGGCTGGCACACACACAGTCACTCACCCTGACTCCCAGTGGCCTCAGCACGACCTGTAGTACAGCCACTGAAGGGTGCTACAGCACCAGGGGAACAAAATGGCACTGAAAGGGTTAAGGTAGGCCCTCATTGCTGAATTACTTCTTCACTGTCATCATTTGCCATGCAAGACACAGGACAGACAGCCATCAGGTACACACTTAACCCACTGACTGCCACAGGGTTGTGTATCAAGTTTTACCCCTCAGGGAGTGTGTTCAAACCCCTCACACTGTAAACTTGCTTTTCCCTCCCACTTCTTCTCCTTCCCCAGCCTATTACTAACACTTTTTCCACATTTATGTTAAGCCCCACCCCCTACTTGTGATTAAGCCCCACCCACTTTTAACCCAGATTGCCCCATTTGTCTCTCCACATCAGCACCACATGACTCTTCTCCAGGGACTCCACAAGTCAATGTTCCCAGGTATGAATACACTTCCCACTTAGGGTTGCCACCCAGCCGGTATTTTACCGGCAGGCCGGTAAAAAATTGGCTTCTGTCCAATGTTAAGTCTATGGAGGGAATGCCATGGCCGGTATTTTTTTAAGAAAAGGTGGCAACCCTATTCCCACTGCTATTTAACTCTGACATGCCTCTCTATACCGTAACCATTTGAGTGCCAGAGGGGTGCATAACTCATGAACGCATGTGTTTCTGCACATATATGTTGCGTGTGTGTGTGTACATCTCTGTTACATATTGGTGTGCATCTCCGGTATGTGTGTACATGTCTTTTGCATGTCTCTGCCGCTCACTGTGTGTATGTGTCTGCCTGTGTGTTGCATATATCTGTGTTTATCAGTGTGTCTACATTTCACACACGTGCGCCCAACGGTCATAACATGACGGCCAACGCCGTCCCACATAGTGTATAAGCGCCCAACATGTGTCACTTAACCCTTTCACTGTCAGAGGACTATACAACTCATTACACAGCAATGTGTTGCGTACCTCTCTCACACTCAGAGTTAAAGTTCTTCACTCCAACCAACTGCTACACTAGGTCTGTATAATGCAGTAACCCTACAGCCCTGTATTTCATGTCTACTTCACTGTCTGTGTATAGTCATTTCTCCCCCTCACCCATTACTTTACTTAAAACTTCACTGTCCCCCTTCTCCTCAATCTCTCATTTCCTCCTCCCTTGTCACCCCCACTCACCTATCCCCTTGCCATTCATCCATAGTCCCAATCTCGCCATTTTACTCCCACATCACTATTACATTATCTATCACTGCATCTGTCACTTAACCCTCTGTCTGCCAACCTATTTCTTCAAATGTACTGCAGTATCCACTGCTGTAATCTAAATTATTCCTTTACTCACAAACATCTTCTCACTGTGACCTTCACCAAATACATAGCACACTCACTTCAACTGTAAGGATACAGGGCCTTATTCATCAAGTAACACAGCACACTCACTTCAACTGTAAGGATACAAGGCCTTATTCACCACGTAACACACCACACTCACTTCAACTGTAAGGATAGAGGGCCTTATTCATCAAGTAACACAGCACACTCACTTCAACTGTAAGGATACAGGGTCTTATTCATCAAGTAACACAGCACACTCACTTCAACTGTAAGGATACAGGGCCTTATTCATCAAGTAACACAGCTCATTCACTTCAACTGTAAGGATACAAGGCCTTATTCACCACGTAACACACCACACTCACTTCAACTGTAAGGATAGAGGGCCTTATTCATCAAGTAATACAGCACACTCACTTCAACTGTAAGGATACAGGGTCTTATTCATCAAGTAACACAGCACACTCACTTCAACTGTAAGGATACAGGGCCTTATTCATCAATTAACACAGCTCACTCACTTCAACTGTAAGGATACAGGGCCTTATTCATCAAGTAATACAGCTCACTCACTTCAACTGTAAGGATACAGGGCCTTATTCATCAAGTAACACAGCACACTTACTTCAACTGTAGGAATACAGGGCCTTATTCATTAAGTAACACAGCACACTCACTTCAACTGTAAGGATACAGGGCCTTATTCACCAAGTAACATAGCACACTCACTTCAGCTGTAAGGATAGAGGGCCTTATTCATCATGTAACACAGCACACTCACTTCAACTATAAGGATACAGGGCCTTATTCATCAAGTAACATAGCACACTCACTTCAACTGGAAGGATACAGGGCCTTATTCATCAAGCTGAAGAGCTGCAATTAAAACATTTTTTACAACTCTTATTAGCATGTCTACATCACTACTGCGTCTGTCACACACTGTCTACATGTGACATACGTCCATGTATGTGTGTGTCTCTCTGTATGTATGCTTTTCACAGTGTGTGACACTCTCTGTCTCTTTAAGTGCGTGTCTGTAACACTGCATATTTCTGTTTCACACAATGTCTCTCTGTGTAAATAATATGACGGTCAATGCCGTCCCACATTGCTAGTGTATATATATATATATATATCAAAATTTCAAGTCCTGAGCTACTAGCCAGGCCTGAAAAACTACTCGCCACCATTTTCCATGCCTAGCCCCACCCATATCGCTGCCTTTAACCCCACCCATATTCCCAACTTTAACCCCACTCATCTCAAGTATGGACCGCCTAATAGCTCCTAAAGAGGGACACAGGAGGTATGGAACCCTAATATCTCCTAATGAGGGACACTTGGGAGGTACAGACCTCTAATATCTCCTAAAGAGGGACACTTGGGAGGTATGGATCCCTAATATCTCCTAAAGAGGACATAGGAGGAATGGAACCCTAAAATCTCCTAAAGAGAGGACACTTGGGAGGAATAGACCTTTAATATCTCCTAATGAGGGACACTTGGGAGGTATATACCCCTAATATCTCCTAAAGATGGACACTTGGGAGGTATGGACCCCTAATATCTCCTAAAGATGGACACTTGGGAGGTATGGACCCCTAATATCTCCTAAAACGAGGACACTTGGGAGGTATGGACCCCTAATATCTCCTATAAAGAGGAAAACTGGACCCCTAATATCTCCTGAAGAGTGACACGTGGGAGGTATAGACCCCTAATATATCCTAAAGAGGGATGCTTCAGAGATATGGCAACATAGGGAACAAGTTAAAATTCTCATTAATTTGAATCGGGCTTTTAATTCCCTGAATGCTAGAGAGGGCTCCAAGACATTGCAAAGCAATTTAAAATAGTGGACATTTGGGCCAATTTAATTGGACCCTATGCTGCAATTTGTTTACTCCACAACTGATCATTTTCTTTGTACATGCGGCCTTAACCCTTTGAATGCCAGAGGGGTATGCAAAGCATTGCGCTGTGTATCTCTCTGGCCCTCACAGGGTTAAAATCTAAGGTTGACTAGTCACTCCCATTAAGAAGAACAAAAGCCTCATTACAATAAATAAAGAAGAAAGTAACAAAGCTGGCTGACTTCACTGTTATCCATAGTACTAGATCTTTCTTGCTGCCCTCTCACATAAATTTAGTCAGTGTTCTGCACCTGAGAGACAGCGAGCCATATAGTCAGGATAAGGCCCGCCCTGTGTATAACATTAGAACACTTCTAGGTATTATTATGCCTTTGACTGCTTTCCAGCCAGCCATACCTGGGAATTCTCAGGGCCTGACACTGAGTGACAAATTCTCAAGGTAAAGGGCCTGATTCTTAGTTATAAATTCCAGGCTCACTTACTACACGATTTACATAGTCTGGTGGCTTCTAGTATCATTTCCATGAGAATAGAAGAGAGAGATTCCCTGCTTGCCACTCTGTATTCAGAAGAGGAGCTCTACAACCCCTGGCTTGTTAAGTTTCATGCGGGCTTATTGGCAGACTGCTTGGGATTTCCAAAATGTCACTGTTGGTTCCTAAAGTGCTGGAAATTATAATATATCCACTTGTGTACATAGACCCCCTTCTCGGTCTCCTAAAACTCACTGCCGGTTGATAAAAAATGTTGTTTGACTCCCCCCCCATGCTTTACAAGGCAGTATTAACAGGGCCGTTCAGAACACACAGAATATAGGGGTCAAATGTACAGATTTACTGTCTTATGATGTGTAATTCAGAAACAAATGCATCAAAGAAGACAAGCCGTACAGTTGTTTTAAACTGGGGACTGTAACTCACTGACTCTTACAGTTCTATAACGCATTAGCATTCAGTGGGTATGGGTTAACTCTTTGCGTGCCAGAGGGTTACCTCTCTGGCACTTAAAATGTTAAAGGCACAATTTCAAGAAACTGGATTGTATGTTTGTATGGTGCAGCTGCTTGCTCCTGAAATACTCCAGTTTCGCAGTCACTGGTTCTGCTCATTTTACTGTTACTGTGTATAGTTAGAGGGGCAGTCGCTTCTCCCCTTCTTAGCTGCCCTTCCCCGCGCCATCAACACCCCATAGAACAATAAGAAAAATCAATGACTACCTCATCCTGATCTTGCTCAGCATGAGCGCTGCCCCAGCTCTCTCTCCCCTTGTCCCATCCGCTCCGCTCGTCAAGAGGGAAAGAAAAAAAAAAAGGTAACCCTTTGAGTGCCTTGTCCTATCTGCTCCCCCAGTGTGATACTTCATAAGCCTGATAAAATGATTGAAAGTACCTACTGTCTAGTTGGTACTCAGAGATCCATAAGATCCCCACATATCCCTGTGAATCACTTATTCTCGGTGTGCTGCCCTGGCTCTTTCTCTTCCCTTCTCTGCGTGGAGTGATGGACAGGGAGAGAGCCAGGGCAGCGCTCCGAGATGTCACCCAGCGGCCTCCGCTGCTGCCGCGGTGCCGGGAGCAGAGACAGGCTTGAGCCATCCGAAGCTCCCTGCTCCGGATCAGCTTTCTGACTAGTATATATATCTATATCTATATATCTATATATATATATATATATATATATATATATATATATATATATATATATATATATATAGATTACCAACAACATGTGATCACGGCGCCCTGTGTGCCCAATGGTCAAACTATAAACTCAAAACTTTAAAACATCAACGGTACAAAGTTTCACTTCTATCCAAAGACTTTTCAGTGGATTGAGTCCAATAAATCCAAGAAAACACAATAACAGGAGAGCACAACTTTGTACTGTATAAAAATATGATGTATTTCTAAAAAACAAAAATTGTACAATAATTCACTTATGAATAATACATCATAATTAGATTATAGCACTTATACTATACATAAAACTGTGTGCTCTGGAGCTAGTTCTATGTACACAGATATTACAAATGCTGAAAGTTCCTTTCTCAGTGCAGTATAAGTGTATATGAGAATACTGTTCTGATACACTCAGATATTATACTATCAAGACTGTGCTGTTTTTTTATTCAAGATAACTTTCTTGAGGTCAGTGTGCTTGACCCTTTGGATACTGTTATCATAATACTGGATGATCTTAACGGCAGTGTAATTAACCCCTTTGATGCTGTTATTTAAGTGCTTAGTGGGCAGATCTTTAATGTGGTGGTTTCTATGGTGGTTGGACAATCTCATATGTCCTCTATGGGTTTAATCCCTTAACGACCGGGGAATCCGGACCCGGACGCGACTGAATGACAACGGAGCATTTTTTTTATTGCTCCGTTGCATTCCGGACTCCCCGAACGGCGCGCAGCCACGGGGGAGCCCGGAATTCGATGACGGTCATAGTACATCATTGGTCGTTCAGTCAAATCGACCCTTGACGTACTATGACCGTCAAGGGTCATTAAGGGGTTAAAAGGGATCTCTCACCTAAATACGTGTAATGCTCATTAGTTAGAGCATTTATCTAAAACACTTAAAATATTGTTCACTGTATTAAAAAAGTAGTTAAATGCGCAAAAAATAAAGTTTAAAAAGTGTCCGGCAGCCTACTTCCGGCTTGCCGAACTTTGCCGACCAGAGGCAGCGCCGTCCCACTACCCATCATCCTCTCATGACGGAGGCTGTCTGTCACTAAAGTGGAGTGATCGCATTGGCAGAGATCGATATCTAGCCAATGCGATCGCTCCACTTTAGTGACAGACAGCCTCCGTCATGCGAGGATGATGGGTAATGGGACGGAGCTGCCTCTGGTCGGCAAAGTTTGGCAAGCCGGAAGTAGGCTGCCGGACATTATTTTTTGCGCATTTAACTACTTTTTTAATACAGTGAACAATATTTTAAGTGTTTTAGATAAATGCTTAAACGAATGAGCATTACACGTATTTAGGTGAGAGATCCCCTTTAAATGTCCCAATTCATCACTCTGCTGATATTATCAAGTGATTAAGTATACCTTGAGTATTTGATGTTATTTTCCGCTATTTCTCTCTGTGGTAGATCTGACCCTGTCTTATCCTTACAGTCAAATGATGTATCGTATTGTCTGTGTATTCATTTGTTTTCTTTGTAGGTTGTGATATCACACAACATATTGATATATCCTATATAATAATTCACTAGGATGTTTGTCAGAAGCCGTCATGTGCGGTAGAGACTGCCTGAACGCCCCAGCATTCTGTGCTTTCGTGCAGTCTCTACAGTGCATGACTGCGTCGGCGGCAGGAAGCAGAGCAGGACCAGACTCTTAACCCTTTGATTGCCAGAGGGGTATGCAACGCATTGCAAAGCATTGCAAAGCAATGCGTTGCATACCCCTCTGGCAATCAAAGGGTTAACATCACCCGGACCTTGGCCCGTGTACACAGGCTTTTACACTAGTGTGTATATATATATGCTCCCACTTCTGACAGATGTATTATTCAAAAGATATTACAACACAAACTTGATTTTTTTAGTTATATTACCTGCATGGCCTGAAATGTTACGGTATACTATCCTCTGGAGCAAAAATCAAAAACTGCACCCTTACCTTCTGCACTTTCACATACCAATAGTAATCAATACAGTAAATACTGATAAAACTAATGCTAAAAAAGGTAAGACAGCTATTATTCTAAAGAAATCTTCCCACAAAACACATGGATAGATATATATGTATCAATAAACTCGGAGTGCCAATATTCCTATAATAATGTATTAATTGATATAGTAAACATAATCTCTACTGCATGAAAGTATCCACTGGTGGTTTATGTCAACTTCCCGTTGCGTTCCATAGACAACTGTAGCAATAGTACCACCATACCATTTCAGGCCACAGAAGTACTGCACCCAAAAAGTACAAATTTGAGCTGCATTACAACATTAAACATCTCTCAATAGCGCAAGTACCCTTCTTTTACTCAGCAGGATAAACAATGTCCTGCTCTTCTTAAATGATAATTATATGTGTTTAAAGGGATAGTAATGTTTCATAATAAAAGCAGCTCTAATTAATCATCATAGTATTTGGACTTTGTAGAGTGTTATTTCAATTCTGTCAGAGTTGTAGTTCAAGAGTAATTCAATGACACAGCCAGATCAGAAGGGAGGTGCCCAGGTAGATTGCAGAGAGGGACAATCTTCAATTAAGATAAGAGAAAAACCTGAAAAGCTTGTCAAGGGGGGCAGGGCTTTCATTGTTCTAATAGAAAGAAAATTGTCCCCTGCTGTTATCTGTCTGGTCTTACAACTAGATTCCCCATCTGAGAAGAGATGGCTTACACTAGGTGAAAGGGGTGGGAAGGGGAAACTTTGCTTGTGAATACCTCTTAAACCATAAAGGTTTGAGAGATAAGACTTATATCATTCTTCATATTTTTTTATGCCTATAAAATAAAATAAAGTTAAAACAAAGTATTACTATCCCTTTAACTGCTTTCATGTTAGATGTTCTTTCAAAAGAAAATACCAAACGAGCGTGAGTAGTAAATACTGACAAAGCATGCGTACTTCTCCAGAGCAGACATTGCAGAGGAATGCAAGAAGGGGCTGTTAGGGGGTTAGCGGGTGCTGTCTGTGTTTGGTTTGGGGAAATCTTGGCACCTTGTTACAGTGCAGTTTGAATGGTTTGGTTGATAGTGTTAATATCCAAGGGAGTAGTTACTATCACCTGCAATGGAATGGCACATAATGAAGCCTAATTAAACTCCAATTATAGATAATTAGCCGCGATTATAGAAAATGTACTTAGCAAGAAGCTACTCAATTTTACTTCTGTCTGGACTGCAATGTATCTAGAATAACTTCAATGTTTGAAAATGAAAGGAGCCATGGGTACGTCTAGGATTTTTCACTGCCTTCTTATGATAATGAGAGTTGAAACATTACAAAATGCCTGGACATTAATGTTACCACTACTAGTCCCGGAGCATATCTATGCTGCACTGGGGAGTTGCTGCTGTAATGGCAACCTGGGATATTAGGGTGTTTAACTATGCTCTAAACTATGATAAACAATTTAATGAACCCCTCCCTGGGCAGTAATGCAACACTTTGGGAAGACCTCTCAAGTATCCAAAATATAGCATAAAATATAAATATCATACTACATTATACTCACTGCTCATACGTCTCCTGCTTTTTACCTATGCTTCAGTCACTGCAGAAGTGGGAGCTTCACAGGACTGGCACATTAGGAGCTCAATACTAGAACTGTTTAACCCCTTGAGTGCCAGGGAGGTATCCAACGCAATGAGCTGCAATGTGTTGGATACCAACCTGGCACTCAAAGGGTTAAACCATTGCAGGGGTCCAGGCAAAGCGTAAAGTAATGTGTTTCATTAACCTCTTGGGTACTAGAGAGGTTTCCAACCCATTCAAGGGTTAAAATAACAACACATATTTTCCCCTCCTGCTAAAACATGATGACCTAAGCTTATGATAGCTTCATCCAGTTCTATGTAGTCTGCTTATTAAATTAACTCCACAGAATGCTTTGTCCTCTCACACAGTGCTAAAAACACACATATAGAGTAGCTTGACTAAAGACTGAGGCCTTCAATGGAAGTAGTTTGAGGTGCTTACATTTTGGAAAAAAAAAAAAAATGTCCTCCTCAGGTCGACAAGATATCCGGTACAAATAAACCCTTTGAGTGCCTGAGTGGTACCCTGCACATTACGTTGGGCACCTCTCTGGCTCTCAAAGGGTCGCCAATTTATTTTGAGTAACCAATCCGCTGTGAGCTGATTCATAATGCTCATTAGGGTTTTTGTCCTGCTTAGCCCTTTAAAGAGATAATAATGTCTTCATATAAAGTTAAGATCAAGTATTCATTATACTTTTTTTATAACGTATTGTACCTTTTTATAATGTCCATAACGTTATATTTTTGTATCCTGAAAACCTGTACTGTTGGTGTGTTCCATGGACTAATGTTGAGAAAAACAGCATCCTTCGTGATATTTGTTCCAGTATTCAAATGTTAACCTGGATTTGTCAATGGGTCACCCATGGGCATTGCTAGGTACTGTTTGACCCTTTGAGTGCCTGAGGGGAATGCATCTCTTGTAAAACAATGCTTTGCATGCCTCTTGGGCACTCAAAGGGTTAAGGGACTTAATCCCCATGTCACATGTATAAACTGGATTATGTCACCAGTCACCCTTAAAACACTGTAAAGTCTTGGGTGTAATTTATATGTGTGTATAATAAGCACACGTGAAGTATACCAAGTTTTTTAGGCAAAACTTACATAACTATGTATAATACACACCCACAGTTTCACCTACTTTCCACTGGTACCTGTCTGGTGTTTTTAGGACCTTTCATGTCCTGCCAGGACCTTCCAGTGAGCAGAGGAAGTTTTGCACTGAAGAACTGTCCTGGTAAATTGCCTAACTGTATTATTATTATTATTAATAATTTTATTTGTAGCAACAGTATTATTATTATTATTAATAATTTTATTTGTAGCAACAGAAAAGCCCAGGTGACTGAGACATTCTTAACCCTTTGAGCACCAGAGGAGGTATGCATGTATTTACACTTCTTTCTGGCACACAAAGGGTTACATTTTTAACCATTCTTCACTATTTCAATTTAATACACAAATTTTTGTTTTCATGCAGGCCAGTAGTAGTTTGAACATGGAAGTGTTTCTGAATATGTATATATACACATTAGCATAGTTAAGCTTGGTGCCTGTAAAAAAATACAGTACAAACATGACTGGATTGGCTGGCAAAGATCTATCACACCAATTGCCCGTATTTTCTGGGATACCACTGGGTTTTGGTTCCCTGTCCCTGCTTTTGTTCCTGGTATTAAAATTGAATCTTATTCCCATATGCTATGTGCTTGTCATTAAAAGATGAAAAGATTTCGAGCTTCACACTTTTTAATATTGCATATTAATATAATTTCATGTGCTATTTCGGTGTGGGTAATGCATGTGTATGTCAGATTTAACTGCTGTATGACATTTTTTGTTGGTGTCAAACATAGGACCCTCAGGCCTCCCAAGAAGTCCCAGAGTCCCACCATAAATTCTGGGGGGATATGCACTAAGGGTTGATATGGTGGCATATTCATGTCAATGGCACTGAGATGTCTTCACCATGATATCCCTATGAATCTGCCACAATCCTCTGACATTGCCATGAATCTACCATGTCTTCTATAAATTTAGGATTTTGTTCAAAATAATTTGACAATGGCTTGTTTGCATATGGAAATGTAGGTTAATGATATGGGGACTATAGTTCCCTTCATGTTCCCTTGTAGACCTGAGCAGCTGGAGAACTTCAGGTTGCCCATCCCTTGTGTAAGTCAGTTCCACTTGGTTGCAAGCTCTTTGAAAGTTTGTCTTAAAAGTACGCTCTGTGTTGTGTTTTATAGATTGCGCTCTCTGAGGCTTCAGAACTGAATCATCATCCTTTGCAATTTATAAGACAGACTAAATCACATAGAAAGCAGTTAACTGCTTATTTGTACACTCTGGTGGTCTGTTATATACATTGTTTGCCCTGAGCTGGTTTCACAGTTGATTGTAAGTTCTGTGATTCAGACTATTTTTTCTTACTCTATACTACAGATTGCTAGTGCTGAGGTTCCATTTCACCGATTTAAAAGCAGCCAACAGCCAATGTTCGATAAATTAATACATTTTATTATCATACCTTGGAACTTTCTCTTTTGCCCTCCCCGGAGGGGGAGGCCTGTGGCGCCGTTCAGGGAGACAAATGACGTGATTTGCATCAAAAGGGGGCACGGCTTAATCGCAACTGGGGACAGGGCTTCACAAAGTTGTAAAACTATAGGCAGTAGGCTGGGGAATGAGGAGAAATGGGCAGGGAGTGGATGGAACTGATAGGGAAGGAGCACAAATGGGCAGAGTTTCTTAAGAAACTCCCCACACCCCGGAGAATCAGACTCTGGTAATGCAGAGTCAAAACCAGAGTCTCCGGGGCAAATCCAGAGAGTTCCCAGATATGTTTATTATAGGTTTCAGTTTCAAATGCCCAACCGTATGGCCCTCATGATTTACTTAAATCCAAACTGTTCCTCTGCTCATTTGAGATTGACAACATGCATCAATGGTAATGTGAATACCCAGGGGAAGTGTCCCTGGAAACAACACTAATACTTCACATTCTGACCTGACTTTGTTCAGCTGAAAAACTATAGGTTTACTTTTGCCCAAAAGGGTGACCAATTAAAACCAACTTTATTTTTTAACCTGAAGAAAGTTCTTGCAACTACTGCTACATGTTTGGCCTTGACACACAGGCATTTTGTGACTGATTCTCCCTCTTCCGCTCTCCCGTCCCGTCCCGTTATGTATGTGTATCTTTCTGGCACTCAAAGGGTTGAAAGCATTTCACGGTTGTCACTTTTGAATTGGCAATACATGTCTAAATGCAAAAGTGGGCTAATTCTGGGGAACCAACTGTTCAATAGTGAAAAAAAAAATACCATTGTTTTAAATGGGAATATCAACTCCTTGGATGACAGAAATGTTTACATTAATCTTTGTGTCTTTATTCAAGAAGTAACATCTTTATTCAGTCCTGGATGTCACATCTGAGAAGAAGGCATTACAGATGTCTTTTCAAACTAAAGCAGGCAGAGTACCTGAGTCTACTTAAAGGGGATCTATCACCCCTTTACAACTTTGTGTAAATAGTTTTCTTATATAGCGAATATGCTTTAAAGTTTATTAATTTTTTTTAAACCTCATGTTTGCAGAAATTTGAAGAA
This sequence comes from Rhinophrynus dorsalis, assembly GCA_037306005.1. NCBI lineage: Eukaryota > Metazoa > Chordata > Amphibia > Anura > Rhinophrynidae > Rhinophrynus > Rhinophrynus dorsalis. The sequence goes on from CM074718.1 coordinate 566,427,316, forward strand.
TAAATACAGCCCCGCGCACTTCCGCATAGACTGCTCTTGACGAAGTTTGTCGCATTGCCTCTGCTCCTTTCCCACTACCCAGCCTCCTATGATGACGGAGGCTGTCTGTCTGTAAGCTGGAGCATTCTGATTGTCAGAAATCGATTTCTGGCCAATGAGAGCGCTCCAGCTTACAGACAGCCTCCATCATCGGAGGAGGCTGGATAGAGAGAGGCAGAGCAGCAGGCTGCGGCAAGGATCAAGTAACCACAGCCTTCCCGGAAGTAGGCGCGGGGCTGAATTTATTCTTCTAATTTCTGCAAACAAGAGGTTTAAAAAAAAAATGAATAAACTTTAAATCATATAAGCTACATAATAAAACTATTTATACAAAGTTGTCAAGGGGTGATAGATTCCCTTTAATGCTTTTATTGCCAGAGGAGTATACAACACTGAGTGTAAAATTTGTTGCACATCTCTTAATCCCTTAAGGAAAAGGGATTTTGTACACCAGAGGACCAGAGCCACTGTATTCGCTGAGCTGAGCGATCACACGTACTGATTCACAGAGGGATGGGCTGAAACTGCTTTTGGAGCAGTCAGTTTCAGCCTCCTGGCATGATCACTTCTCTCTTTCAGGCACACTGTTATCATTTAACTTGTGACATGCCAGGAACATCCAAGGAAAGTTATGACCATCCTGGCATGTCTACCTTCCTTAAGTGGTTAACTCTTTGATTTCTAGAGGGGTATGTAACGCAGCGGTCTTGGGGAGGTTACCTTCTCTTAACCCCTTAAGGACCGGCATTCCTGGGGTATGTGGTCCTTTAAGCACCAGATAGAGAATTTTGATGTGCCCGCCCACCTGACTGATCACGTGGGCCAGCACGCTGAACTGGGGACTGATAGAGATCACTCCGGTCTTGGAGCGATCAACTTCATTCCCTGTTATTACTCACAGCGCTCCCGCAGGAGCTCTGTGAGTAAAAAGTACGTGAAATGCCAGGACCGTCACTGGTCTTTAACATCAAAATAGCAGTGATGGTTCTGGCATGTCACTGAACGTTAAGGGGTTAAGGACTGATTTGATCATTGTCGGCACTCCGCACACTAGACTGATTGCATGTGCCAGCTTACCGAACGGGGTAAATTTCAGACTTTGTTTTTACTTACAGCGCTCTGGTAAGAGGGCGGGAAGTAAAAAGTATGTGATGTGCCAGGACCGTCACTGGTTCTTCAGGGGAAAAAAACACTAAACAAAACAGTGACGGTCCTGGCATATCACCAGTGAGTAAAGGTTTAATGAAGGGTTGGAAAAGTCCTAGGAGCTTGTGGGCCCAAGAACTTAATATTTTACCTCTGGTTCCAACATTTTTGTAATGTTTTTGTATTTAAATCTATGTATGGTTGCACCTTAACTGGCTCCAACAACTCCTTGTTGGTTTTTAAACAATGTAACCAACTCCTACGTTTATCATATTTTTTCACCCCACGTTAAACTGATATGACTACCATGTGCAGTGGGTCAAGTCATATGGTCCTTCTTAGTGTTGAGCGAGCACCCCGATGCTCGGGTGCTCTGGTGCTCTGACCGAGCACCCCCTGAGGCTCGAGTGCTCGGCCGAGCACCCGAGCCCCATTGAATCCAATGGGGCGACACGAGCATTATACCAGGCACCCCCTGCTCTGATGAGGGGAGGGTGCCTGGTCAATGCCCCCCTTCATCTCCGCTATGCCCCCTTCATCTCCGAATGCCCCCTTCAGCTCCGCAATGTCCCCCTTCATCTCCGCTATGCCCCCTTCATCTCCGCTATGCCCCTCTTCCACAATGTCCCCCTTCATCTCCGCTATGCCCCTCTTCCACAATGTCCCCCTTCATCTCCTCTATGGCATAGAGGAGATGAAGGGGGACATTGTGGAAGAGGGGCATAGCGGAGATGAAGGGGGACATTGTGGAAGAGGGGCATAGAGGAGATGAAGGGGGACATTGTGGAAGAGGGGCATAGCGGAGATGAAGGGGGACATTGTGGAAGAGGGGCATAGACTCTATGCCCCTCTTCCACAATGTCCCCCTTCATCTCCGCTATGCCCCTCTTCCACAATGTCCCCCTTCATCTCCGCAATGCCCCCTTCATCTCCGCAATGCCCCCGTACCTCCAGTCCCTGGTGGTCCAGCGGAGCGTCTTCAGATCTGTGCCTCTTCCGGCACAGATCCCCGCCACCCGAACATGGCGGGCGAGCACATGGCGGTACTCGACGAGTACCGCCATGTGCCGAGCAGAGCGATGCTCGAGCCGATCCGAGCATCGGCCGAGCACGCTCGCTCAACACTAGTCCTTCTACCAACTGTTATGTCTGCCTCCATGGACATGATATCCTGCCCTGACTGAAGATGTAACCCCTTGAACAAAGGCACAAGGTCAAAATTCATGTTGCCAGTAGGATTTTCTGACTCTGGTAAGGCAGGTCCCCCTTCATCTCCGCTATGCCCCTCTTCCACAATGTCCCCCTTCATCTCCTCTATGCCCCTCTTCCACAATGTCCCCCTTCATCTCCGCTATGCCCCTCTTCCACAATGTCCCCCTTTGTCTAGGGGATTTATTATTAGGAGGTGTTAGTTATCTATAAAAAACTTTTTAATATCCGTAGGAATTTGGGAAATTATTATTTCTTCCCTTTGGTGTAGTTGATTTGCCAGAGATTTTCCTCAATTACTTAACAGATAACTCCAAATGTTTATATTTAATTTGATAAATATACATTCATCAATATATGGTACTTGTTCATCCATCTTTACACCTCCATTTTGTACATATGTATATGTATTTTGTTTTATATCAGGGATGGACAGTCTAAGGATACTACTCCCGTAGTTGATGGAATTTGTGATTTCCAACAGCTGGAACACACACACACACACACACACACACACACACACACACACACACACACACACACACACACACACACACACACACACACACACTCACTCACTCACTCACTCACTCTCTCTCTCTCTCTCTCTCTCTCATGCAAATTTAATAGATGGCTGCAAGAATAAGCTGTAGCAAATCTAGTTGTAAATGAGTTTTATTATGTTGACATTAGCCTGCTGTCAAAGCACCTCTATTAAGACACATGTCATTTAAAAAAAAATATCTAAAGGTTGAAATTCCTAGAGGATCTTACGATTTTGACCTTGTTTCTTGATTTGAATATTCTGAAAACTCAATGCACTGTTGTGTCCTCACTGGAATATCTGTTTGGTTACCAGAATCCTGGATTCTATTTCAGCACAAGGAAAGATTCTTGTCCAACAGAGAATGGTTGGAGGGTTTGAGCTTTATGCAAGTAGGCAGGGCATGTAATTGCATTAAAAACAGAACTTGGGACCAAGGTAACATTTGCTGTTTCTAACAAGTCTATAATTATGTATTCTCTTTTTCTAGTCTGGATTTTTACTTCTCTTAGACAGTAGGTTATACAAGAGAGTGACTATCCAAGCATTAGGGGTAGTAGATACTGGCATTATGTTTTGAAAAAGTGCAGGTAATTTTATGAACAAAATATGCAAGTAAGACTGGGCAAAAGGTTATTTATTGTTACAAATTTTGGACTGTACTGCACTTCAAAGCTAATTTAAAATAAAATTAGCCTTCTAGGTAAAGTGGGGGTCTTAGGAAGGAAGAGAATGTGGTGCCAAGCCACCAGGGAACCGCGGGAACTGACTGCTCCAGTCCTGGAGCAGTCAGTTGCACCCTTCATGTAATGACCACAGCACACCCTGAGGCTCACTGTGATCATTAACTCGTGACATGCCAGGACTGTTACACAATTCTTCCTCTGAGGACCGATGACAGTCCTGCATGTCATGGGTTAATGATTGCAGCGAGCTTCAGGGTATGGTGTGCTCATTGTGTGTAGGGTGCAACTGACTACTCTCTGATCACTTAGCACATGGTTGCTGCTACAGTGATCACATGTGCCAGTGGAGCCACATGACAAAGGCAATGAATGTAAACATTGCCTTTGTCACTCTTGTCTGCCTCTCTTCTCTTCACTCTGATTATGAGGAAGATAGAATCAGAGAACTGAGCTCCCAACAGGTCAAATGGCCAAAGAGGGGGCACTTTTATTTCATGTGGTGGTGCTTAGGGTCAGAACTGTGGGGAGAACATGTTTGGCTACTTCATGACCTATTGGCACCTCTTTGTGTAGCTGAATAAAGGATATTGAGCAAGATCGAAGTATTTTATTTACATAGACTATAATTTATATACATATTCTGAAGTTTAAACAAACATTCATGGGAGTTTTATTGCTGTGGAGCTATGTGATTGTACCACACAGTCCAGTCTCCTAAAAGACGTACACCAGGGACAGAAAGAGGGGCATAGGATTTTCATCATAGAGGGACAGTACCTCCCTAAAAAGTAACACTTGGAAGGTATGAACAAATGTTCTTTCTTTTTATCCAGTCCCTGTTAAAAATTTAATAATTGAGTACAAGTTATCACAGGAAAATCTTGTTTTTTTATTTTTATATTGTTTTCAAAGTAAATTGTTATTATTATTACTATTATTATTCTGTATTTATATAGTGCCAACTAATTCCGCAGCGCTGTACAGTTGGGTTATAGTAATAAATATGGTATCACAACAAAGCCCTGCTTATCCTTAAAAACAGTATATAAAATCTGTGGGTGTACTAAATGAATTAGATGGAAACAATGACATACTAAAAAGTCCACATTTCTCTGGTCATCTCAAAATCAATGCTTCACAATGCTTTGGAGATCGTTGTAGCATATAAGAGGTTAAAATTGACATTAAAATAAAGGGTAATTTTGGAAATATTTATATGTCACCTATGGTACAGTTTGTTTACTCTAGAAATGCACCTGCAAGCCTCTTGTATGAGGCCCTTAGGACTGTAATCAGAAAGCTTAAGAGGTGTATAGCCACACTGATGTTTTTGTGGAGGAGAGGGACTGATGCTTATATGGGCTGGTACAAGTTATAAGCATTTTTTTATATGCACGTTTTAGTGAAAATAAATCTATCATATCAAAATACCTTGAGACATGGTCATGGACCTTTGTCCATGCTATGTTGGCTCCAGCCCACCTGTGACCATGTCCTTGTATTACAGCTAGCAGTCTCTTAAAGGATACTAACACTTACAAATGACCTGGGCTTATATATACTTAAAGGGATGGTAATACCTAAAATGTAAAAAAAAATATGTTGTAGGGTTTATCCCCCTGAGTAAAACAAGAGCACTCCCACTGCTGAAAGATGTTTCATTCAAAAGTTATTAATTTTCAAAGTTGAATTTTTTAGGTGCAATATCACAGTGGCCTGAAATTGTACAGTGGAGCTGTTGCTACACGATCCTATGGACAGCTCAATCTCCATAGGATGGTGTAGCAACAGCGCCACTGTAAAATTTCAGGCCAGTAAAGCTATGGATTTGTTTGTATCAGGGCTATCATTTCCTGTTGTTGCTTTCAAAAAAAGTAATGGATACCTTTCTAGCTCAGGACAATATTGAAAAGTATGACAGTTGTGTTCAAAGCAGATAAGATATCGATCCAGGAAAATACCAAAACTGTTGTTTGAAGACAAGGAGGGGGCTTGGGGCTCAACTGGGAATGGCTTCAATATTTTTTTGTATATTTTTGGATCAACAGGGTTGATATTGGATGGGTTGTGCTTAATGGACACATCTTTTTTTCATCCTCATCAATTATGTTACAATTTACACCTGCATTAAAAATCAAGTTTAGGATTACATTTTAGGGATTTAATTTATGAATAGTATATTTTTACATATTCTAGCTGTAAATACATGATATTTAAAGTTGCATAACCTATTACATTAATACATGATCCTAATGTTATCAAACCTTAGACTTTTTTGTCTGATCTGCCAGTGCTTGGTGTGTGAGAATAAACTGATCCATCTTTCTCTCTGTATCTGTATGAAAGTGTCCAAAGTCCTCAGGCCCCACATGGTAGTAGTCATAATACAATATAAATAAATATGTAGAAATGTAGCCTATAATACTTGTAATTCCTATGGGACACTGCATACCAGAGGCATTAATGACTTGGTGTTATCAGCTCTTGGCTATGCCTAAGGCTTTCAGCTCCTTGGGGAACTAATAATGTCACAAATAATTGCCAAGAAAGCAATCTTATGACCTATTTGTAAAATTTTGGAGATTTGGGGAAATAAAGAGTGAACTACTTAAAGCAGAACTACTGCTTAAAGGGGAGCAGTCCCCTTGCATTAAATATATCTTCATGCGTTTTATAGAAAAGCTTGCTGAGGAATTTGTTCTTCATACAGAAGGCAGTTCTGTCTACTGTTTTCTGATTTGAAAAACATATAACTGAACAGGGACGTATTGCTATTGTGAAAAGATTTTCATGTCCCATTAAAATCATGGTCTCAATATATGGCCAATCTCATTCACACTGATAACGTCTATTGCTTAATGTGTGCTGGTGAAACCTAAATAGAGACCTTTAATGGCTCTTAGCAAATACAGTCAACTACAGAACCTATTAAATAATCTGTTACCTGACTGCTGTATGAAAGACTTCTATCAAGTAAGTGCTTTTGTCCAACACAGTCACTTATTCCTATCCGTATAGCTCTACTTCAAAAGGAACAGTAATTCAAATATATAACTGCTCATCTATGAGAAACGAAGTTGGTTCACAGACTGATAAACAGATACTTACATACGTTGAATACAGGATATTATTTTCAAGGATTTCTTACTGATAATAGGGTTCTATTTTGTATCAGATTATATAATGTAACAGAGGCAGTATTTTAAGAAGAAGTTTAACACTTTGAGTGCCAGAACAGTACTCAACATATTGCTTTCAATCCTCTCTGGAATTCAAAGGATTGAGTAGAGTTTTTAAGGGGTAATACATAGTTACAGGCCTTTATATGGTGTAACTCTTTATTGCCTGTTTAAGAAACATCTGCTTATGCATCTCCTTAAGTTAACATTTTTGTGCACAAATGATGGGCTGTTATGGAGTTAATGAATGTAGATTATGTACTTTGCAGAGCTTTTTAGAGATTTTTTTTTTTGCCCAAAAAAGTTAGAATTTCCCCACTTGGTTGCCCTGTCATGTAGCATGTTCTGATTTCTAGTAAGCTCATTCTAGTTAAAGGGACACTAATGTCCCAAAAATATTATTTTTAGTTTTGTAGAGCTGAAACTAATAAACTAAGTGCAACAAACCCTATCTCTCAAACAGCTATGGTTTGAGAGATATAGGGATTCAAAGCCCCTCCCCCTCCTCTTCTCCTGATGTCAGCGTCTGATAGCAGGAGATCCCGGTCCAGGGAACAGCAGGCGGCTCTGCAGCAGAGTCAGAATCATGTTACTTAAAAATAATTAATTCATTGTAAAGGTCTACACAGTGTGCTTGCAAACCGGGCATACTATTTAGACCTTTCCAATGAATGAATTCTTTAGCAATAATGCAATTGCGTCTCTGCTGCAGAGCCTCCTCGAGTCGTAGAACTCGATTTTCCTGCTGTCAGCTTTACAGCTGACATCAGGAGAAGGGAAGGGAGGGGGGAACTTTGAATCCCTTTGTTGCACTTAGTTTATTAGTTTCAGCTCTACAAAACTATAAATAATTTTTGGGACATTACTGTTGCTTTAACTCTGGATCTGACCTGGAGACTCTGGTTTTCAGTGTTAAGTACCAAGTATCCCCCAGGATCTGATCCTCTTTCTTTGAGATGCTGTGTAACGCTGCCCCATCCTACACATTACACCTTCTGTTTCTCCCACTTTTGTACTAAGCCTGCCTAGTCTCCCTCCCTTATCCCGCCCATAGCACTGAAACCCACCACATATTTTGAAAACTAGAACTCCACCACTCCTAGGGGCTGTAGGCCCCCATGTTGTCAGATTTGAGTAAGGCAGGGGAAGCAATTTTCCATACACTCATCACTTCCTGTCAGGTTCCTGTTCTATACTGTTTGACACATAAGTATGAAATGAGTGAGAAGAAATGTAATTCCCCATCTACTGAAAAACAATACATGTATGTATTAAAAGTTTGTATCTATTTAAAGTACTAGTGAATGGCACCCTCTTATCATTGCACCCCAGCCAGCTTTGTCCCAATATATCCAACTCTTTAAACTACCTGTATCTTGTGATTTCCTTTTTTTAAGCATTACTTTCAAAGATATTACATTTTTAAAATATTACTTGGTGATGTCATATATGACATTACCTTTGGATTCTGCTGCACATTACTTTTCCTGGCTCTGCCCTGGAATGCACGTTCAGTGCACTGTATTCACGGAGAGCCTTCCTCTGTGAGAAGGGGGCTGGCTTAAAATGGGAGATTGACAGCTATGAACAGGGAGAGCACTGCCAATGATTTAAATGTGGGCAAGATGGCGGCACACTTGCTTTTCTATTTAGTAAGCTATGAAGGGTAAACTTTAGGCTGGGGGAAACATATCTGAAGATAATATGGATTTTAATTATGCTAATTATGGAGTATATAGACTTGTGGAAGAAAAATTCAAAGGTAATAGGTCCACTTTTAATTGTGTTTAAACTCCACTGACCTATTGTATAGTATGGATATTTTGGGCCTCATTCATCAAGGTAAATAGGTGCAAATCTGGCACAAGTGGGTAGAAATGAAAATTCTCATTGACTTAGTGGAGGCATCTCTGGCATTCAAGGGTTAAAAGAAGCATTTAATTCAATGGGTATTTTTGCATTTCAACCTGATGGTGCAGTTGGTTTGCTCCAGAATTACAAAGTGTAGCTTTTAGTAAATAAGGCCTTTTGGGCTGTATTCATTATGCTGAAAAGGTGTAATCCTGGAGTAAACCAATTGCACCATAGAGAAATGAAAATGCCCTATGTATAAAGTGGGGTTTTTAACCCTTTGTATGCCAGAGAGATATATAATGGACTGCTTCTCATCACATTAGAGACCTTTCTAAAAGGAATAAAAGACTCATGTAAAATCATTGGACGTTTTGGGACTTTTTATTTGTCGTATTTAGTGTCATTGGAATATCTCTAGAATTGATACTCTTTATCTTATTGAATATGACCCTTTGGTCCATGATTATAAAAGCAAACAACGCCTTGAATGCTAGAGAGGTCCCCAGTGCATCACTTTGCAATGCATTGGAGACCACTAGCATTCAAGGGGTTAATAATCTCCATTCAAGTGCATGGAATTTAGGTGTTTGTATTTGTCCCCTGTGGTACAGTTGGTTTATTCCAGAATAACTAGTTTGCTTTTATAAATATGGACCATTGTTCTGTGCTGCATATTAATTAGTTGACATTTTTAAATACATGACTAATAATATCAAGATATTTAATGTACATTTACATATATTTGTCAATAGTGAAATCTGAACTTTTTCATAAGAACGCCTTGCATTTTAACAAAACTGGATTATAATCTGTCACTTTAAAATATGTTTAGTTTGTTTTACAAAGAATACAAATCTGCATATGTGTTGCACCAGTAATTTTTCAGCAAAATAGCTTTTGAGACATGAACTGTAGGCTAATTAATTATGTCTGAGGCCAAACCCATTGCCATACCTGGGAACTTCATCCACTTGAGGACCTTGGCGAGGGCTTGTGTGCTGTGACCAGGGGTTTGTAAATGATGCCATAAAGTGGGTGGGACTTATTTGGGTGGGCGGTGTCTGTCATCAATTTGTCATAAAGTGGGCAGGAAGTGATCAGAACAAGGTGGGAAGGAGGAAAAGTGGACAGAGTTTCACAGGAAACTTACCACCACCAGACAATCAGTCTCTGTCCCCAGAGACCCAGTAATTAACTGTAAAAACTGCAGTCTCCAAGGCAGATCTGTAGAGTTCCTCCCATTGCTCTTGTGCTACTACTAGAAATGCCCCCAGAGTGTGTGGACACTGCTTAGATTCATTCATAGTGCAGTGTTTGGTAATAACAGGCCCAAGCAAAGGACTCTGCTTAGATTCATTCATAGTGTGCTAATAACAGGCCAAGCAAAGGACTCTGCTTAGATTCATTCATAGTGTGCTAATAACAGGCCAAGCAATGGAATCTGCTTAGATTAATTCATAGTGCAGTGTTTGGTAATAGCAGGCCCAAGCAAAGGACTCTGCTTAGATTCATTTATAGTATGCTAATAACAAGCCAAGCAAAGGACTCTGCTTAGATTCATTCATAGTGCAGTGTTTGGTAATAACAGGCCCAAGCAAAGGACTCTGCTTAGATTCATTCATAGTGTGCTAATAACAGGCCAAGCAAAGGACTCTGCTTAGATTCATTCATAGTGCAGTGTTCGGTAATAGCAGGCCCAAACAAAGGACTCTGCTTAGATTAATTCATAGTGCAGTTTTTGGTAATAACAGGCCCAAGCAAAGGACTCTGCTTAGATTCATTCATAGTGTGCTAATAACAGGCCAAGCAAAGGACTCTGCTTAGATTCATTCATAGTGCAGTGTTCAGTAATAGCAGGCCCAAACAAAGGACTCTGCTTAGATTAATTCATAGTGCAGTTTTTGGTAATAACAGGCCCAAGCAAAGGACTCTGCTTAGATTCATTCATAGTGTGCTAATAACAGGCCAAGCAAAGGACTCTGCTTAGATTCATTCATAGTGCAGTGTGTGCTAATAACAGGCCAAGCAAAGACATAACGTAATGTAACATAAAGTGCCACTTACAAATAAAGGTTCATTTCACAAAAACATTTATATAACAAACAAATGGCTAGACCAACATATTGGCAAATTTTATTTCTCTTTAAAAGTAAGTAAACTTATGTTAGGGCGATGGGTCTACGGTAAGCTTGCAGTTACGGCACGGAATTCTGAACTAATCAAATACACATCCCTCTCAATTATTCTCCTTGCCCTGGATGTGGAGTCCTTGAAACTAAATGCCTCACCTTCTTCTTTTTATTGTAAAAGCTGTTTTCTTTCCTGCTTGCATTTATTAATTAAGTAGATGCTGTAGGGAATGCATTCATCTCTGACACAAACTTCCTTGTTAGTTTAATTTTGCTTTTAAACTAAACAATATGGGCAGGGAATGACATAAGTCAATTCTCTAAGTAATGCTCGTTTTCACTTTTTTATCGGTTAGATTGCAAAGGAACTATTAACACGTTGGGTACCAGGGGGTATGCAGTGCATTGAGAAGCAGTCAAAGGGTTAAAGTCATGTTATTTTTTTTCCATGTAAACTGTGAATTCTTAAAGGATCGGTAATGGTTTATACTGAAAAACATACATTGTATTGCTTTTCCTGCTGAGTAAAACAAGGATATTCCCACTGCTGGCAGTTTCTTTCCTCAAAAGTTCAAGCTGTCACATACTGGTGGAACTGTTACCGTCATATGCTTAGGAAAACCACAGCCAGTGGCTCACCTCTTCCTCAGAATGCAGTCACTGTCTGGATACCAGGTGGTACTGTTTATTAAAAAAAAGTAAGTTTAAACTAGGCATGTCAAACACGTAGCCTTCCACAGAGAGAAACTTTTTAACCCCTTAACGACCCATGACATACATGTAAGTCATGAGGTTGTGGTCCCTAAAGGACCAAGGACATGCATGCCGATTGGGGAGTCCAGAATCAGATTATATAAAAAAAAAAAAAGCCCCGTGGTCCTTAAGTGACCACCGCATGCACAGCTGGTCATTACGGGGTTAAAGACCCTGCAGCCCAGCATCTTCCCCCACCCTCCAGAATTTAACCACTTTTGGTTAGTACCTCAGCTTTCATCCCCCCACAACAAACTGGGCCTTATTCATCAAGCAAAAGGCAAGCAATTTTGGAGCAAACCAACTGTACTGAGTGGGGGGGTGGAATCTGCAGAGTTCCATTGTTTTAACCCTTTGAGTGCCAGAGGGGTAGGCAGAGCATTCCTTTGCAATGTGTTGCATATAAAGAATTTAATCAATGGAAATCTGCTGAATTCCCACCCCCTCCCCCAGTGCAGGGAAATGCTGAGAGGGCAAGACTCAATTGCGTTTGCATTTGGCATATCTGGTTTAACCCTTTGAGTGCTAGAGAAATGTGCAACTGATTGCTTCTCAATGAGTTGTGTAACCCTCTGGCACTCACATGGTTAATAAAGGAAACATTTCCCAGCATGTTTTACACAGCTGTTTGTTTTAAAGTGACATTCCTGGATGCCTATTTGGCACTCCAGGGTAAAGGATATGGTGGTTAGGGTTGCACAGAGATTTGTAGCAAAGCCAAATGGTTCCGCTTCTTCAAAAAGCTTGAGAACATATGATCAACAGCACTAACTATATCTTTTATATTTATTTTTTTTTTTTTATCTTTTTTTAACCTCTTGAAGACCAGATGGGTGTGCAACACTGTGAAGAATACATTATACACCCCTCTGGTACTCACAGAATTCATCAGTGAACCATTCCAGAAATTATTTTTGCAATGCTGTGTTCATTTCAATTACGATTATTTTTCATTTTTCATGCTCAGTTCACATACATATACTCAGTGCGTCAATATACATTTTATCCATTGGATAATACCTCTGGGGAATTGTTAACTTTGTAATGATTTATATCATATTTGCAAACAATCTGTTGCAGAGAAAATTACACCAAGCGATCCAAAGCTTTATGTTAAAATTTCACAGTCCTCTTTGTGTTTGTTTTATTCTGTATCAGATGATTCAATAAAATACAGTGACATTTCAAACTAAAGTGCATGTAAGATTTCAGAAGATGGTTTTGTGGAAAATATTTGTACAATACCTGGGGTGGAATACTCTTTGGGAATTGTTTCCTGATCTGGGGCTGTATTGAACATCCATACAAGAAAGATCTGTAGGGCATACATAGCTTTTTGCGAGTGTTATTTTATAATAATGGTGAAATGCATTTTAATTTCCTATTTTCAGGCCTGTTGTTAACCCTTTGAGTGTCAAAGGGGTACACAACTCATTGTAAAGCAATATGTTGCATACCCCTCTGGCATGCAAAGGGTTAAAGTGGAACTCTCACCTTAATTTGAGTTTGCTTATGTGAAAACTGCATTAAAAACGGCCTATATGTCATGTTGACCAAAAGTCCAGCAAATGCATATTTTAGGAGATAATCACACTTTTATTTCTGGGAAAGTGAACATTTCATTAGCATATCAAACTTCACTATACTTCATGTGTATATGCAACATTACGGAAAAGCTTAAAGCATATGAAATGGCACTGGTACAGCACGGGTACCACAATTAACATTCTCTGGTATATGGTAACAAGTGTGACATTTGGCAACTGTACATTTGCTGATGTTATGGCTAACACAACACGTAGGCAGTTTTTAATGCAGTTTTCAAATATAGAAACTTGAATTAAAGGGATAGTAATACTTTGTTTTAACTTTATTTTGTTTTATAGGCATTAAAAAAACATGAAGGATGATATAAGTCTTATCTCTCAAACCTTTATGGTTTATGAGATATTCACAAGTAAAGTTTCCCCCTCCCGCCCCTTTTACCTACTGTAAACAATCTCTTCTCAGATGTGAAATGCAGTCCATAGACTGGACAGATAACAGAAGGGGACAATCTTCTTCCTATTAGAACAATGAAAGCCCTGCCCCCCTTGACAAGCTTTTCAGGTTTTTCCCTTATCTTAATTGAAGATTGTCCCTCTCTGCAGTCTACCTGGACACCTCCCTTCTGCTCAGGCTGAACAGTGTGACATCAGTAAAAGGGGAGGGATGGGGACACTTTGTCATTGAATTTCTCTGGAACTACAACTCTGACAGAATTGAAATAACACTCTCCAAAGTCCAAATACTATGATGATTAATTAGAGCTGCTTTTATTATGAAACATTACTATCCCTTTAAAGTGAAAATTCCACTTTAAAAACAAAATGCATTCACATAGAAGATCAGGTACTGTTATACTTCTTATGTTATTTGACAGTGTGAGTTTCAAATCAATCTGTCGTCATCAAATGCATGGAAAACGTAATTATTATTTAAAGTAGCAGTATATAGTCAATAATATACATTTTTGAACCCATGTAGTGTTATCAGATCTGCTGGTTTGCATCAGGGTAACATCAGTGACTTATTCAATGATCATGGGAACTTTCCCCCTTCATAAAAGTCCTGTGGGCTTCTATGGGGAGGGGAGAAGATCCCATGATCTCTGATTAATGGACATCCATTGCTTGATAAAGCACTTTGTTCCTGTGTGAAACAGTTGCTTTTCTTTTCCTGTCTGTGAGTTGTACAGCAAGCATCAAGAGTTGCAATACTCTATTTAAGTTTTTAATTCTTCTAATTCTTGCCTGACCACCCTTTTTATAGTTTTTTTTCTGGACGATTATTGTTTTAAAATTTTTTATATTTTTGTTTATATTAACTTTGTGTTCCTCATTTGGCAAGTATGTATTAATCTTTATGGCATAAAATATATACGTTCTTTACATATATTTGTTTTCTTTGCCTACATTATTTAAAATATACTATATATACATATATATACTTTAGATACTGGTGTATTTCTCTTTTATTTTAAGGGCTATGTTTATATTGAAGACGTGTCTGTTCCATCTCAAATATCTATAATATGGTTGTGGTTTTTGGTTGTCAAGGGGTTGTCGGATCCCTAGAGGAGTGATGGCTGCAGGACACGTGCATTAAAGATTTACTTGTATATGAGCTAAGAAGTTCTGGGGAGAGATGCACTAAAGGTCGACATTATGGTGATGTGTGTCTGGCAATATGCGTAAACATATCGCCTTGGTGATGTAGACACCATCACCATATGCATTACGAATTAGAGAGAGATCATTAGCATATCATACTGGCATAAAGGTGTGAATGTACTGGGGAGGGAAGGGAAAGAACAAAGAGGATGCAGAGAGATTTCAGCACCAAGAACAGCAGCCCTCACTCAGTATACTGTTGGAACAAGAAGAGGGACCTATTGACAGTGCTTCATTTAATTAAAGAAATACCAAACAAGACAAACATGTTTTATTTACATATAAACTCATAAAGAAGTTTAAACAAACAATAATGTTAGTTTTATTGCTGTGAAACAATGTGATTCATTTATATACACATAGTGGGATAATTGCCCCGCGATTGCCTAGGCAATTACAGGGCTGTTCCTGCTGAGTATCACACATGTTTTATTCAAAAATTATAAACATTCATACTGTCAGGAAGTGGTGAACTGTAGCCAGAGGCTCACCTCTCTCACAGAACTTGACTAAATAACTGTCACCAGGTTAACTGTAGGTGAGCTCTCTGGACACCAGAGTGCACTGTTAATGTAAAAGAACTACTGTTTAAACGCTTATAACTTTGGAACATAACATCTCCCAGCAGTTACAGAACCTTTGTTTTACTCAGTGGGAAAAACCCTATAATACATAATATTCCCTTAACTCCTTGAGTGCTAGAGGGGTACACAATTCATTGCAGAGCAATGTGTTGCATAACTCTCTGGCACTGAAAGGGTTAAAGGGATGGAAATGTTTCACAAAAAAAAGTAGCTCCAATTAATCTTCATAGTATTTGGTCCATAGATAGTGTTATTTCAGTTCTGTCAGAGTTGTAGTTCAAGAGTAATTAAATGATAAAGTATCCCCTCCCGCCCCTTTTACCTAGTGTAAGCCACCTCCCCTCAGATGTGGAATCTGGTCCACAGACCAGACCACTGACAGCAAGAGACAATCTTCTTACTGTGAGAACAATGAAAACCCTGCTCCCCTTGACAGGTTTTTCAGGTTTTTCATTATGCTCACTGAAGATTGTCCCTCTCTGCGATCCATCCAGACAGTCTTGCTGCTCTAAGGTGAGCAGTGTTACATCAGTAAAAGGGGCGGGAGGGGGATACTTTATCATTCAATTACTCTTTAACTGACAGTATTGAAATAACACTCTCCATGGCTCAAATATTATGAAGATTAATTGCAGCTGCTTTTCTTGTGAAACATTACTATCCCTTTAACTGGAAAGCAACTGCTGGTATTGGATCCATTTGCAAACAACTGAAGTGAGTTGACTCATGCACTACCAGATAGAGATACAGATCACTTTCTTTATTACTACTTCACATACAAGCCACTGTAAGAGTCTTTTGATTACAGCACCATGTTGTCAGACTACTTAAAATGTATGATAAATGAAGCCTTGTAAATAGTAAAAATATGAGCAAGGTGATTAATTCTGACAATTTTCATGTTAGAAGCTTGATATGATAAATATCTCCTGTGATTAGTTATTAATTTAGATCAGGGGATTTAGCTTCAACCTAAAACATTTTATGAATTGTGGCATAAAAAAGTATTTCTGAAGATAAGGTACACACATTAAACCAAATGAGAAATTGCCTTGCTTTCAGTAATAATTAAAAATGGCAGACATGACTCAAATCTGGCTCCACTGATTTCTGTATGATAACCCTTTCAAATATTAACCTCTTAAGGACGAGAGGATTGTGCAATGCTTTGAAAACGAATGCTTTGCTCACCCCTCTGGTCTTTTATGGGTTTAGACTTGGGAATTCAGATCTATATGGTTTCCCCAGTGAAATAATTCACACTGTGCAGATCAGGAGTAATCCGTCTTTGGATCTTGTGGCCCCCAACCAGCTGATGTGGATCAGGTTAGATGTGGTTTGGGTTAATGATGCTGAGATGAAAGTGGGAATGGATGGATTTTTTTCACTAATTCTTATTATTACCCTTTATTTATATAGCGCCAACTAATTCCACAGCGCACAGACAGGCGGTGAGCCATCCAGATCTCCCTGCTCCAGATCAGCGTGTTCGTCCAGTCCCTACTGCACATAACTGCATATTTCCTTCAGTCTTACTGCGCATGTGCGGTTTCGCACATACAAGCTAGCGCTTTATGTTATTTAGATACTTTATAAAATAATATTATGTGATATGATTTTCAGAATTCAGCAGTTTCACGGCAGTCAGATGAAATAAGATTTTCCTTATAATTATGGGGAATAAACTACTTAAAGGGATAGTAATGTTTCACAAAACCAGCAGCTCCAATTAATCTTCATAGTATTTGAGCCATAGATAGTGTTATTTCAGTACTGTCAGAGTTGTAGTTCAAGTGTAATTTTACCTAATCTAAGCCACCTCCCATCAGATGTGGAATCTGGTCTCCTGACCGGACAGGTCATAGCAGAGCCGGATCACAGGCAAGGCGCACAAGGCACCTGCCTAGGGCCCGGCCAAAAGAGGGGGGCCCGGAAAACATAATTCTTCTGGTTGCTTTCAGTGCTCCCCGAGTCCCTCCCGGTTTCCCTTAAGTTCACTATGCCACCGCACTTAGTGCACTGCCAGTGCGTGAGATGAAACCGAGACATCTTGATGTACTGAATACAATCTATGCAATGAAACACCGGCTGCTGTCACTAGGGGGCAGTGCTGAAATGTTTCCATGGACAAATGATGACTCAGGCAAAGTTGTAGTGCGTTGTTGTTTGCTGTTGAGTCTGAGGAGCTAATCTTGAAGTTTAAAGTTAACTGGAGCAACCAAGCCCGCCCAAAGTTTTGGACCAGTAAGTGAAATGCTGCAATACCTGTATATGATATAGTTGTAATCAGTATTTAATCATGCATAGTAATAAGTTGTTGATGATTACTCTGGAACTCAGGAAGGACAACTGAAAGCAGCCGAAGAGCTTGTAAGAGGCAGTTTAGCAGTGAGTGGCCTGAATGAGGTTCAGGGGCCACATATTTTACATGGTTGTGGTAGATGTTTTAGATTCTAACCTAACGATTTGTGTACATCAAAAGTCTTTCATATCTATTGAATACTGTTTGCAGTAAGACAGCATGATCTAGAGAGAGATTTAAAAAGAGATCACTCTATCCAGTAAACTTCATCTACAATTCAATGCAAACAAACTACTGAATGAAAAACACTTCCCTATGTAGATCAATGTGTTAAATTAAGAGCCAGGAAAATGTTCCCTTTAATAAAAATTAAGTAATTATATTTATTTTTTGCAAACATCTTTCCCAGACAGCTCTGTTTTCCTTATTTTTTTACTAAATATTTTTGGGATGGCACTGCTGTTCTACACTGACAATGGTCCTACACACAAATACAAATGTATTGTTGCAATTCATTCAAACAGTGGCATTCAAATAAATATCTGTAGTGCCCCACTGCCCCGCTAAGGTATTGTATCCATGTCACAATATATGTTAAAGTGAAGCATCAGAGGGGGTCAGGGAAGCAGTCTCTTTGGGTGCAGGAGTTGTGTGTGGAGTTTGAGTGCCACAGGGATATGAAACACATTGCTCTGAAATGTGATGTACACCCCGTGATATTCAAAGGATTAATCTTTACATTGTTGTTGTTTTTTTTTTTTGTTTTTTGTTTTTTTTTTGGGGGGGGGTTTAACTAGAAAAGGCTAAGGAAAAAATCCTATATGTCTTATTTGTGTTCTTGCAGTGAGATCTCTACATTAGTGCTTGAGGATTTATTTGAGCACATCTGCATGTGAGCAGGCAGGCACTTATCACCCAGAATATCTGGTACTGTAAGAAACTGTAAGGGTTAATATTTCCAAGATCTCAGGGTACTCACATTAGGACAGTCAATGTGCCTTTCTGGTCCTGAGTGTATCTCCACTCTGGGTTAACTCTGGGCAAGACTGTGATAAAGTTGTGAATGTTTAGTCGTAAATGCACAATAATGGAAATGGTTTTGCAAAGTAAGTTTTCATTCATTATCATTATAATTATGAGATGAATACGGTAACTATATATTTTAGTATTTGTAACCCTCAATATACTCATGAAAAATGACTCAGTGAATACAAGTTATGTGTTAGGGTGACTAGAAAAAGAGAAGAGCCACTGTTCTGGGTATCAGATTTACTTATAGGAGCATTAGAGGATCATATCTTGGTTAGTGTGTACAGCATGTACAGGTATGGGGGGTACTATATGGGGTGAGGGGGGCCCCAAATTGGTACCTTGCCTAGGGCCCTGGGGAGTGTTAATCCGGCTCTGGGTCATAGCAAGGGACAATCTTCTTACTGTGAGGATAAGGAAAGCTCTCCATGGACGTCAGATCCAACAGAGCATCGACGTGTTCATGTCCTAATATAAATGAAGTAAATGGAAACCTTCAGTGGATTTACAGAGAGAGAAATGTGAAACCAGATGCAAATGGTATTAAAACTGAAATGGTTATAGTAAATTAATAATAGCACTAAAATAAATACCTTGTTTAAGACTGCTCATTACTCATTCTTTGTAATGAGTTGTGAACCATTCAGGTCTTTAAAGGGTTAAGAAATATAAATTGGTATACCAATAGAAATAAGTAAAGAAGCAAATTAAAGGAGATTGTTTAAATAAATTGTAAGTAGTTCGGTCAATTAGGCGTGTTTAAACATTCATCATTTCCTCTTACACGGCTCTCATTAAACAGATTGTTGTTTGTGTTTTCTGTGCAGGCTCATAATGATGTTTTACATTAGTTCTCCAAAACATGGCTGCTAGATTAATCAGTGGCACGGCTGGATACAGAATCTACAGGATTTTAATGGAGACTGAAAGAGTATGGATACTGAGGCAGATTTACTGAGTTGTATTTATTATACTGAGTACCAGAAAGACCTCCCAGTTGTGGTGATCTATTGTGTTACTGATTAGACAAGAGCCTTTAGTTATACTCTATCTGGAATATTGTAGATTGATTCATTATGTAGAAACATCGATACTTTTTAATTTTTCACCTTGAGCAGGTTCTGAGGCAAATCAAAAGCACTATAAGAGCAAAATAAAATTCATCAAATTCCCTTTGTTCAAAATTGGACGTTTAACCCTTTCCGTGCCAGAGGATAATGCAATTCAATGGTTTAAAAGCCTCATTTAAATAAATGGTAATTTTTATTAGATGGCTATAGTGCAGTTGGTTTACCCCTGTTTATGTTTTAAGATACAGCCATATATAATTCAGTGTCACGTCACTCAAATCCTTTTAAGAGACTAAACCACTGGGCAGTAGTAATAAACAGGTTTAATTGATTATGTTAAGATAGTCCGTCTATCAGTCCAGAAGGTCAGGCCACATAGCACATCACTGAATTCTAGCCAATGGGACAGGAAAGTTAGTGCAAGTTCATTATCAGAATCCAAAACACTGGAATGGACAAGTACCACAAGATCGTAATACACAGAAACTAGCTGCGTCAGAATATAGGATCATGCCTAGCAACTTTCAAAATGAGCTGACCCTGTGATTTTCTAAATATTAACCCTCAGAGTTCACAAGAACATATGGTGGGATGCAGAAAACATGCATATTTGCTATTTCCAGTGTGAAAACCACTAACGAATACATTTGAGCATGACCTTGTTGAATTGTTCATGAAAAATGAAAATTAGCTAACAGCTGTGCATATTTTTTGTGGGCGTGGTCAGGATTAACAAATTTGTCTGAGTGGAATAGCGAATGCGCATAATGTAGGAAGTGAGATTGCGAGCTATTTTATATCTCTGTGTTGTGTTGTCGTAAAAGCAATTTTTTATGCGTAATCTGTATACTGCTTCCTGGATTAGAACATGGCCAATATCTATCTGTGCAGGAAAAATGCCTTTAGCACATGCGCACTTTTCTTGCATCCCACCAATATATTCTAGGAGATATAATCTCGCCTCCTGTATAACTGAGTTGCTCCAATTAGTCCACAAAGAACCTTTAACATGCTACAATTTAGGGATATCACTGAACACACAAACACACAAGGCAAGCAGGAGTTCTCACTTTATCTTTCTGGTAGAAATTACACAAATTAGGGATTAATGAAGAAGTAAGTCTGTGCAGATCATACAGTAGAAACCACTGGACTCTCTCCCAGAGACACTGAGTTGCATGGACCAAATCCTTAAAGTTATCAGGTATACTCACAAAAATAAGATCATTAGCAGGAATCAACATGGTTTTATGAGGAATAGATCATGCCAAACTAATATTTTCAGCTTCTATGAGGAAGTAGCAACCTGGATAATGGTAAGGTAGTTGATGTAGTATATCTAGATTTTGCAAAGGCATTTGATATGGTGCCACACAGAAGGTGGCAGTATAAAATAAAGAAGTTGGGGCATAACTTTTACAATTGGATTGAAAACTGGTTGAAGGAAAGGGAACAGTGTGTGGTTGTAAATGGACAATTCTCTAATACAGTTAGATTTGAGAGTGGAGTGCCTCAGGGTTCAGTAATAGGTCCGCTGCTTTTTAACATGTTTATAAATGACCTGGAAATGGATATAGAAAGCAAAATATCAATATTTGCGGATGACACTAAATTATACAGGGTAATTAATCCAGAACAGGATATTTGCTCTCTACTGAGGGATTTACATAAAATGGCAAACTGGGCAAACAAATGGAATATGACGTTTAATGTTGGGAAGTGTAAAGTCATGCATTTGGTTAGAAAAAATCCCAAGGCTACTTATGAACTTAATGGAATCATTTTAGGGGACTCATTGCTAGAGAAAGACCTGGGAATCCTTGTCAACTACAAACTAGGAAACAGTGACCAGTGTCAAATACAGTAGCAAAAAAGCATACAAAGTTCTGTCTTGCATAAAAAGATGTATTGAAGCAAAAGTAGATAACATTATTTTGCCATTGCACAAATCATTGGTAAGACCTCACCTTGAATATGCAGTACAGTTTTGGGCACCAGTTCTGAAAAAGGATGTACTAGAACTAGAGAGGGTACAAAGAAGAGCAACAAAAGTAATTAAGGGAATGGATGACTTGACATATAAGAAATGACTAGACAAACTAGATGACCAAGAGGAGATCTTATCACATTGTACAAGTATATGAGAGGTCAATACAAGGATCTCTGTGGTGAGCTATTCATTCCAATGCCTGGGGAAACGCCCTGCTGACTTTAG
The DNA here is from genome assembly GCA_037306005.1 of Rhinophrynus dorsalis. Lineage (NCBI taxonomy): Eukaryota > Metazoa > Chordata > Amphibia > Anura > Rhinophrynidae > Rhinophrynus > Rhinophrynus dorsalis. The sequence goes on from CM074718.1 coordinate 566,449,267, forward strand.
ACTTCAGCAGAGGAAGGGATTTTTTTACAGTAAGGTCTGTTAAATTATGGAATTCCTTGCCCAAGGAGGTGGTTATGGCAGATACAATGGATACATTTAAGAGAAGATTAGGTACATTTCTTGCAAAAGGGCAAATCAGGGAGGCAAATCAGGAAGGTCTGATAAATGACTAACTTATTTGGTAGCAGAATAACTACACAATACTCATGTCACTAGGGTATGAGGCAAAGGTTGAACTTGATGGTCTTCATTCAACCCAGTTTACTATGTAACTATGAGTCAACAGGACATACACAAACACTCAAGAGCAGCAAGAAGCATGGTAAAAGAAAAATGACTGCCTTAGGTTTTTTTTTATATATATATATATATATATATATATATATATATATATATATATACAATGACTGCACATTGTTTTTGTTTGAGAGCATTCGCACATCTGACTCAAAACTTAATGGCATAGGTCAAAAAGTGACTGACTAGCTGTTGAAAGTGACATTTAAATGCTGTGACTAACCACAACAATCTTGTTTTGTTCAAGGACCATTATAGCAATCAATACCCTTTTCTAGGTTAGCATTCAAACTGTATATTAGCATAAGTCCAGCTTTTACTTGTGCTGTAGAAGTCCTAGATCGCAGAATTCAAATGTAAATTCAAGATGGAATTATTTGTGAGCTGTCACCACTAATACACTATACAAAACACATAGCATTTGGACTTATACCCTCTGGTCATGGTTGGACTTAGGCTCTCTAGTATACTTGTGTTGGAGAAAACATCCTATATAATAAAATCCTATATAATAAAATGCTTGTATGTTTGTCTGATGCAGTCATGCTCAGTAGAGAGCACTCTGTGAGTTCGGACAGTCGCTATAGCTCATGACTGCATCGCGTTACTGGAGGCGGCTGTATGCAGAACAGGACAGGTCTCTTAACCCTTTGAGTGCCAGAGGGGTACACAAAGCATTGCAAAGCAAAGTGTAAAGCACTCAAAGGGTTAATATCACCCAGACTTTGGCCTGTGTACACAAACTTTTACACTAGTTAGAAATAAATAGTTGTTGGACCTCCAGCTGCTGGGGATTACATGCCCCTCATCACCAACCTGCTTGGAATTTTGGCCCTGCACAGCTTGAGGTCTGACAGTTGATTACCCTGTATTAGAACCTAGATCAATATCTCACCAGAAGACTCATGACAGTTTGAATTCTTTTTTTTCCCATAATTTAACCTAGAAGTAATTTCAGTGATATTTTTGACTGCACTTTTAAGATGCCTACTATTTGAATTACTTGATGCTGAAGAAATAGCGAACTAAAATGTATCTAACTTAAAAATAATTTACAATCAGATTGGACTACAATAGAAACTGCTAGTCCTTCTCTCTTGTAAGCAGTTTGATTTATTGTGAATTACAATTACTTCTTATTTTAGCATTCTGATAATGTGCCTTTACACCATAAAGTTAATAGTCATGATTTAAATACATTTGTTTACAGCTCTAAAATTGGATTTGTTGCTACCACAATCAATTAATCAATAAAGCAGGTATTATGCAATGTTTCCCAGTAATCAAGTACATTTGTCATCTCTGATGAATGTGTCTAGTAAAGAGTTATTTTGGTATGCTAGTGCTGTGTTCAGACTTCTGTAGCTGTGTTTTATACTTCTATCTGACACCCTAAGGACTGCAGCAAATTTCACATTTCTTGCTATATATCTGTTTAATGAAGTTTCACTGGTTTATTATTTAGTGCACCTAGACAAACTGTATGAATAAACTTTCATATATATATATATATATATATTGTGAAGTGTGGGGGGTGCGTATTATACAAGAGAGAAAAATATATAAATATCCTCGTGTCTGCTCCCCTCCCACCTCAATATGCTCCCACCTTCCCCTCCCTCTACTCGCCCCCTCCGGAAGCATCTGGGATAACTGCACAGTGGACTGCATGCTTGCATTTGCTGCCCCCTGTGAGGACCTGTGTTAATTCAAGATAAGGATAGTGCCTTTTGAGGACTTGAAGGTCCTCGCAGGGCATTACTGTAGTTTCAGTGCACAGAAGAACTACTCTTATCTTGAATTCACATAGGTCCTCAAAGGGATGTGTGTAAAGCGAGAATCAAATACAAGCATGCTGCCCATTGTGCAGATATTCCAGATGCCTCCAGATGGGGTGAGTAGAGGGAGTGGAAGGAGGGAGCATATTGAGGTGGGAGGAGGGAGGGAAGCAGACAAGAAACTCATTTTTTGGTGGGTAGAGGGAGGGAAAACAATAGTGTGTATTATACATAGGCACTTTTGTTTTCCCCTAAAATCTTGGGTATAATTTACACCTGCGTATTATACTTGATTTTTTTTTACTGAATGACTCTGGGACGTACATGTACATCCTCTGTCCACCTGGGACATCCACTCGGGACCAGTAAGGGATTAAAGATATTTGAAATGTAAATATTTTAAACTATTTTTAAAGTGTGAGTAAACTTAATTTTTGATTCTGTATGTTCTGTCACTGCTTAAAGGGATAGTAATACTTCATTTTAACTTTATTTTATTTTGTAGGCATTAAAAAAACATGAAGAATGATATAAGTCTTATCTCTGAAACCTTTATGGTTTAAGAGATATTCACAAACAAAGTATCCCCCCCCTGTTCAAACAGATCAGAAGGGAGATGCCCAGGTAGACTGCAGAGAGGGACAATCTTCAATTAAGATAATGGAAAAAGCTGAAAAACTTGTCAAGGGGGTAAGGGCTTTCATTGTTTTCATACAAAGAAAATTGTCCCCTTCTGTTATCTGTACTGTCATACAACCAGACTCACATCTGAGAAGAGATGGCTTACACTAGGTAAAAGGGGCGGGGAGGGGAACTTTGCTTGAGAATATCTCATAAACCATAAAGGTTTGAGAGATAAGACTTATATCATTCTTCATGTTTTTTAAATGCCTACAAAATAAAATAAAGTTAAAATGAAGTGTTACTATCCCTTTAATATGAAAATGCATTGTACTTGTACTTTTTATTATTTTTGTTTTCATATCCCTGATCCATATCCCTGATCCATATTCCAGGTAGCTCTCTGTCAGGGAGAGCAAAAGCAGTGCTATTGATACAATTTAATATTATCCCTTTAGGGAGGGAAATATAAAGCTCTCTGCCTCCAGTCCAGTCCATTATTTTCAGCATACAGAGAACTTGGTGATCGATATGTGGGGTAACATTTATCATTGGTGGGAATAGCTTTATAGCTCCCTCCCTACAGTCTTTTGCTCTGCAGTATTATATTATATCACTATTCCTTCTTTCATTGTACCTGACATAGAGCTATCTGGAAACAAAAGAATACATGGAGTTGAGCAGCAAACTGCTAGAAGATCCTATATTTAACTACACAAAAGAGCTTTAAAAAAATATTAAAGGGCTTCCTTCTAGTACTAGAGACCAGCTGGAGGCCCTTATTCTGGAAGACCCAAGGGTGGGATGTTTCTATATGGTTCCTAAAATACACAATTAAGCAAATACTGGAACACCAATAATATCTGGAACTGGCACACTCACAGAAAATATTTTGCGCTGTGTGCAGAGTATTCTGAAATGATTGGTAAAAAAAACAACAAAACACCCACTTATATACAGGGCACTATCAATTACTTAAACAAACTTTCCGACCTTAGCTTAATCCCAAAGGAAACCATTCTAGCCACTATGGATGTAACATAGTAACATAGGTTGAATAAAGACACAAGTCCATCAAGTTCAACCTTCTCCGCATACCCCAGAAATTTTATAGCTTTCCTGCTACCAAATAAGTTAGTCTTTATCAGACCTTCCTGATCTGCCTACTAATGTAGGAATCACTCTTCAACAACATTCCACAATTTCACATAAAGATGGCATTGCAGTCTGCAAAGTATTCCTAGAGGGCTTACACACAGAACCTCCAAAAACACAAGAAACAAGGAGCACCAAATTGTGTAATTCATACACATCAATTTGGGTAATTATAATGTAATATACTCACATAATGTAGTTGTCAGAATCTTGATATCAAAAATTCTGACTCCTGTGCATACTGAAAATTTAATCCATCTCCGTTCGGGTATGGAACCAGTAGAGAATCCAATTGGAACACGCGGAGGCTTCAGGATATTGCCAAATTCTCTTTTATTCAAAGTAAAATCTTAATAGTATTAAAATATACATTCTGGCTTAACGCTTACGTGTTTTGTGGCTACAGACACTGCTTTATCAAAGCTTACAAGCCGTAACTGACAACAAAACTGACAATTCATTGCTAAGCGATGAGTTGTACACCCCATCTGGCAATCAAATGGTTAACCCATACATTCCATTTACTCTGTACACACTAAATTTACTTGAGCTATTCACACATCAAAAGGGAAAATAAACTGTGTACCACTTGGCCATCTAGAAAGAGATGCCTGTACTGGAGTCTAAGGAATAATTTACACAGACACTGGGCATAAGAGTGTCACCTCCAATGGAATTCAAGTTAATCAGGTTCTGTAACATGCCTGATGAAGAGATCTAAATTGATTTGAAAGCTTGCATTCTAAAGCTACTCAGTTAGCCAATAAAGGTGCCACTTTTACACTGCCAGTCTCCTGCTTTTTCTACAGTTATCACATTACCACCTTTTACGTATATCGTTAATGATCAGAGATACAAAAAGCTTTAAAAAAATAGGTTAAGATGAAGAAAAAAATAAAAAGTATATGTAAACTTACTTTACATATTAAGCAGTTTCAGAATGTTCAAAGGCAAAGACTAAATGTACTCTCAATTTAATGAGGGGTACAGGCTGTATATAACAGAATATGTACATGTTCATTTAAATGTGCACCTCTGCCTGCTACACTGGGTGCACACTCATTTTTACTATAGATAGCAAAAAGTGGCTTTGCATAGTAAGAAGGATCCCATTCTGTCTCAAACAGTCTGCGGTCATGGATATACGATGATGGGAGCCAGCAATCAATATAGACAGTGTGTCCTGCTCCCCTCCTCATTGTGATCCCAATGAGTTCAGTCAAAACCAGAAGTAAGGAGAGATGATCAGATTGTCTCTCCTTACTTCTATCAGACTACGGCTTTGAAACAAGCTGAGTGATAGAGGAGTATCCAATGCATTGCAAGTCAATGTGGTAGTTGCCTCTCTGGCATTCAAAGTATAAAGTCTCCTGTATGTGAGCTGGGAGTGATGTTACTGCTAAGGGCCTGTACAAAAAGGGCACCATTTATAAATACCACAGTGGCCCTTGTGGTTAACATTGTAAATCTGATGTAATAGAAGAAATGGAGCAATTCTGGGGCAAACCAACTCTGCCTTAGGGGAAATAAAAATTCCTAAATGTCCCATTGATTTAAATTGAGCTTTTAACCCAATGAATGCTAATGAGGTCTCCAGTACATTGCTCAACAATTTATTTGATTTCTCTAGTATACAAGGGTTTAAAGTTTCCATTTAAAGGGATAGTAATACTTGAAAATAATTGTGTTTTATATTGTAGCCCTTAAAAAAAAACATTAAAAATTATGTATGTCTTATATAAGATTATATATAAAGGTTTGGGAGATATTCACAAGCAAAGTTTCCCCCTGAGTGACGTCACCGTTCTAGCTCTCAGATTTGGAATCCGGTCCCGGGACCAGCTGTGGCTCTCCAGAAGTACCGAGATCATGATCTTTAAAAATAATTTCTTCATTGGAATGGTCTACAAAGTGTGCTTGCAACTCAAGCACACTTTGTACACAGTTCCAATTAAGTAGTTCTTTTTTTTTTTTTTTTTTTTTTTAATCTTCAAAGGTTTTATTGGCATAGGCATAAAACAGATAATGAACAAATACAGATACAGATTCAATAAAGGTAAACAAGTAAAAATATGTGAGGCAAGCTAGACAAAGCAGTAATTGGTGGACTAGATCAAACAGTCAGGGAATTTCACAGTAATTAGCAGCAGAAGTGGAGGTAGAGGTCAAAACAGCCATTAGTGGGGTAGAGAGAGGTAAAGAGAAAGCAAAAGAGACGAGTCGGGAGTAAAGAAGGGAATAGGAGAGGAAAAAGAAAAGAGGAGCCAAGAAAAGATAGGAAAAGGTAAGGGTAGATAAGAGAAAGTAAAGTAGAGTGAAGTAAAGAAAAGTGAAGGAAGGAGAGTGACGGTCTCTACGGAAGGCTGGTAGTAACTGAACCACTAGGCAAATTATGGTCATCAATGTGAGTCAAGAAGAAGGGTCAGGTCTAGATAGAAGGGCATTTGGAGTTGCCGTTTGAGGGGTCGATTTAAGCTGGGACCAAAGGAGTATAAAATGAGACAAAGAAGAAGAATCTAAATGTCTTCATGTCCAGGACATGCGAAGGAAGAGTAAATGTTCATCTACTTTGGATATCCATTCCTCCAAAGAGGGAGGAGTAGGTGACTTCCATCGCAAGGGTATGAGCGCTTTTGCAGCATTCAACATCGTAGTTAGAATTAACTTCGTAGGGGCGCTACAGGAAGGAAGGCCTTTAAACAAAAGTATAAAACAAGGGTCAGCTGACAATGTAATATTTAAAAGTTGAGAGATGTGATCTATACATTTAGACCAATATGATATAATTAGAGGGCAGGTCCACCAAATATGGAGTAGGGTACCCCTGTTATTCTTACACCTCCAACAGATCGCCAGAATCGAAGAGGAGAATTTGTGGAGCCTGGCTGGTATGTAGTACCATCGTGTGAGCAGCTTAAGATTGGTCTCCACTAGATTAGTAGATATGGAGAAAGTATGTACTCTACAAAAGATCGCTTGCCATTCTTCTAGTGTAAGTGTAAGATTCAAGTCCCTTTCCCAGGCTAATGCATAGGAAGGTTTAGTCGGAGGATCACTCCGTGATAAGATGTCATAAATAGAACTAATAGTTTTACCTTTAGATATTGTTGGGTCAAAAAAGGATTTCTCAAATTTAGACAGCGGTAGGTTGAAACATAGCGTAATGTCTGGGTGGGAGAGAAAATGTTTCAATCTCAGATGATTCCAAAGTTCCTTGGGGGTAGAGTATAATGATCTCTAATATCTGGGAAAGGTATGATAGTGAACATGTCCTGAGGTCTCGAAATTGAAGGTCTGCTATGCTTGACCAAGCAGGAAATTGTGATTTGGCGAGAGAGTACTTGGATGGGGAGCTCGTAAAAAGTGTAGAATATGCAGAAGGGAGTGAAATTAAAGAGCCATGGGTGTTCAAATTGGTCCAAATTTGCAGTGTGTTGCGCAAGATAGGATGAGTAACAGTTGACAGTGGTCGGTCCTTCAGAGGAATCAAGGCTAATGCCAAGGGATCGCAATTGGAATAAAAGGATCTTTCTATCTGGACCCATAGTTTGTGGTGAGAGTTAACATGCCAATCAGGTATAGAAGCGATGATAACAGAATGATAGTAATGGCATATGCCCGGTAGACCAAAACCCCCATGAGACTTATGTGAGCTAATAAGTTTACGGTTAAGTTGCGGTTTGATCTTCCCCCAGATGAAGGAAGAGAGTGTCTTACATACGTCTGAGAAAAAAGAGCATGGGACAGTGATCAGGAGAGTTTGAAACATGGAAGGGAATCTCGGGAGTATCATAATTTTTATAACATTCATCCTTCCTAACCATGAGATATATAGTGGGGACCAGCGAGACAAGTCTGATTTAATGGACTTTAGCAAAGGTATATAGTTAGTTCTATATAGAGAGTTCAGAGTAGTTCTTTTTAAAGATCGTGAACTCGGCACTGCTAAAGAGCTGCTGGTTGATCTGTGGACCGGATTCCAAATCTGTCCACTAGATGGCAGACTTGGCTGAAACAGCCAGGAAAAGGGCAATTTACTTTATTTTACTTGTGACTTATATCATTTTTAATGTTTTTTTAAGGGCTACAATATAAAATAAAATTATTTTCAAGTATTACTATCCCTTTAAATCAGTTCAGATTTGTATTTCTCCCCTGTGCTGCAGTTGGTTTGCCCCAGAATGCCTCCTTTTGTTCCTAGTACATCAGTCTTATGTTTAATGATTTTTCCTTGTCCCAGTAAATGATAGTCTCATTGTAAAGAGTATTTATAATGACTGCACTCGTACAATGCCATTGATTAACTAGCAAGTGCACAAATATCACTGTGGCATTATTGTGGGATAAATGGCTCTTTAGATGTATCATTTGACATGCATAAAAACATAAAATACAAAAGAAATTGAGTCCCTATTTTCACCTTCGATAGAGAAAATGCAGAAAGTTTAGCATTATAGAGTGGGTTTTATTAACCCCTTGAGGGTCAGAGGGGTGAGCAGTGTATTGCTAAGAAATAAGTTGTTCATCTCTATGGTCCCCAAGGGATTAACCGTTTGAGTGCCAGGGGGTACTCAACGCATTGCAAAGCAAAGCATTGCGTATCCCTCTGGTATCCCTCAGGAAATATGCCTTAGGAACAAATGGCTCTTAATTTGTTTAAAAGATGAGCTACCCTAGGTAAGTGTATTTCATACATCTGCATTAGACTTCATAAGACTGAATGGATTGTAAAGGACACAAGGGGGTTATGAACATACCTGGGAACTTTCAAGATGAGATGACCCTGAGATCTTTGAAATATTAACCCTTAAAGCTTCCCATAATGTAGATTTTATGCGATATGTGCCTGCTTGCTCTAACACAGAGGTGCTCCGGTCCGTGTGCGAGGGACCTTTAACATGCTAAAGTTTGGATAACTCACTGCCTGAACACAAACAAGACAAACAGGACATCTCCCACTGTCTTTCTGGTACTAATGGCACCAGTTTAGAGGCTAAGGAAACATTTAATTTGGAAAATTCATATAGTAGGTGACAAAGACCTCTTTCACCCTGAGAATTTGGCCCTTCACCCTGAGACCCTGAGATTTGGGTCAAAACCCTGAGTCTCAGGGTCAAACCCTGAGAGTTCCCAGGTATGGTTATGAACGAAAGGGTGATAAAGTAGAGCTGATTTCTCAGGTGGTATCACTTCTCCAATAGCACTAAGACAGTGGTTCTCAACCCTTTTTTGCTGAAAGCACCCCTAACATGCAGTCTGGAAGATTTGGGGCATACCTAACATTTTATAGGTCATTTATCAAGCAAATAATGGAGGATACAAATGTATAGTTCGTTTTTGGTTTCACAATCATAATAACAGAACCAAGCATATTGTGCAGAAATATACATCTGATATCATTATTCGCATTTACAGAAAATAAATGGTGCCCTAAGTGGATGTCCATGGCACACCAAACTGCAGCGCACCCTGGATGAGAACCACTGCACTAAGATCTCTCCTTCTTGAGAAATCTTAATGCATAGGCTCCATAGACATAACATAGGAATGGGAGAATCAATATCACTGGAGAAGTCACCTTCTCTTTATCACCCCTTAGTGCATCTCACCCAAGATGTTATCAGTTTTTAAAGGGGATCTATCACCCCTATCCAGTTGTGTGTTAAATGTTAGGTTATATAGCGACTAGGTGGATTTCTTTATTAAAACCCTGTTTGGCAGAAAATTAATGTCTAAAGAGTGCACTTCTAGGCAGACTGAAAAATGAAACAGAAGCTTAAAATAAAAAATAAATAACGTTTTTATGCTATTGGATGTGTCACCTATTTATGGGATGTTGTGCATAGGTGACATATCCACTTTAAAATAGTATATAAATATACCTGATCGCAATTTGAAACACACTTATCTAGGTATGGCCTTCTGTTAAACAAAGAGCCACCTATTCCTAGGGAATGTTAAACCTTTAAGTAGATATTTTTAACCATTTGAGTGCTATGCCTTGCATTGTTCTGCAATATGTTGCATACCCATATGGCACTGAAAGGGTTAAGGGATTGAATAGCATTGCAGCATATCTTGTATCCCTCGATGAACAGATTGGTACGATGCATCACACACACCCCTCTGATCCTCCAGAGTTAACTCTTTGAGTGCCAGGGGGTACGGAAAGCATTGCAAAACTTTGTGTTCAGTTATCTTTCAAACCATAAAGGTTTGAGAGATGAACCTGGGGGCAATTCAATTACTTTTCAAATAGCTACAATATGGGGAATAGTAATATTAAAGTATTACTATCCCTTTAAAACAACATTATTGGTGAAGTGCAATTTGATCTTATATGACAGAGCACATTCTTCAGATACAATACAATACATATAATTATATGAAGCAATCAGGCTGCCAATCTGGGGCCTTTCAATAAAGATTAATCAGCATGTGCAAACCCTTTGTTTTGTTTTCATTGTGACAAACATACACACATTACATTTAAATGTGATTAAACAAAAACACTTAAAAGGACTAATTATAACTTTGTTTAGAATGTACTAACTACATGTTTGCGAAAAGTATAATAAAAGCTCTTTGTAAAAACATACATTTTTTAAGATCTGAATATACACCACTTTAGCAAAGATATGCTCCTTTTGTATGAAATTAAGTAGATCCTGTAATAAATTGAATTAATTTGGTATTCAAGGTCAGTTATCACCATAGCTGAGAAACTTGGCATCCACACCCCCCAGAGCAGCAACAGAGGTGGGGGTGTTGAAATTATTCAGTATACATCATAATGGGAGTGGGTAGGGTTAGATGGAGAAAAGGCATCGTTTGCCCTGAAAGGGAGCAGAATGCGGTGGGGAGGAAGTTGGGTTACAATGGAATTCACTTAACTGGGGAATTGCCCCCTGTGCCCAGAGACCGAGTAATTAACTCTGAAAACTATAGACCCTCCTGTCAAATCCAGGCAGTTCCAGGTTAGATTATCACATTTTGGTAAGTCTGTTCCTATGGGAACACCATAAAAAGCCCAGTGGTGCACTTTGCAGCTCCAAAGCAGCTTCCCCCTCGACTGGACCTCAACCCAGAATTATGTGGCTCTTAGTCACAAACTTTGCAGGTTGCATGCTCATCCCCCATATCCATACCTGGGAACTTTTCATGCAGGGCTACCCGGAGGGTAACCCTGTCAGTGCCGAAAATGACTCGATTCACGTCATAAAAGGGGCGGGGCTAAGTCGCAGGGGCAGGACAAAAAAAACCCTGCAAAAAGAAGGTAAGAGGGCAGGGAGTGGAAGGAACCAGGCGGGATGGAGCACAAGTGGGCAGAGTTTCTACTTAAACTCTGCCCACCCGGAGATTCACACATTGCCCCGGAGACCCGGTAATTCAGTTTGAAATCTCCGGGGCAAAACCGGAGAGTTCCCAGGTATGCCCATTTCAAACTTAGTACAGAGAGTCTGCTCAGACCGCATTGCATAAGACAGGAAACTGGGTTGTGTCACTTCTCTTTTCCGACCTGTGTTCTGCTCCCCCTTTGGTCCGCTGTGGCTTACAATGGGGGTGATCTGCTGATGGGACACTATTGTGGCGATAGTCTCTCCCATTTAGCAGAGTGCATGGTGTCATGGCTGTTAACACTTTGTAGGCTAGATTGACATACCTGGGAACTTTTGAAAGAGGCCAACCCGGAGGGTAACCCTGTCAGTGCCCAGGGGGAGGAAAATGATGCGAATCGCATCATAAAAGGGGTGGGGCTTAGTCACGGGGCGGCGGGACCAAAAAAAACACAACCCCCCCTGCAAAATGGATGTAAAAGGGCAGGGAGTGGGAGGAACCGGGTGGGATGGAGCACAAGTGGGCAAGGTTTCTTCTTAAACTCTGCCCACCCGGTGATTCACACATTGCCCCGGAGACCCGGTAATTCACGTTGAAATCCGGAGTCTCCGGGGCAAAACCGGAGAGTCCTCAGGTATGTAGATTGATCTGTAACACATTGTGAAACAATGCATTGGAGAGTTTCCCAACCTCTTAGTTGTAAAATGTCTTTGTCTGAAAATGTATTTTACAGTCAGTTTCAGATCAAACATTACTTTAACAACTGGGCTGATACACAGAGAATGTCTAACTCCATCTCTTTGTCTCTCTCTGCAGTCTGGTAGAATGATACATTGTATTAACTTCTGCTTTGTGGTTGAAAATAAAATCAGTGTATATAAGCACTGTTTTTTATGTACAGACAGTCAGAACCAAGGTATGGATTAAAGGAACAAGAAACCCCAAAACATATACTATCGAAAAGACTGGCCATGTTCCCTGAACTAGACTATAGCTAATATGCTCCAGAGGCTCAAGAGTTAATACTTATCCAGCTTCATGGCCATTCCCATGCTGTCTTCTGAAGACTATGAATAAGGAAGCTACAATTCCTGTTATGACTGTAGGGAGGTGAAATACAGCTGGTTTCAGCTCTACCATCACACTGGTTCTGTGGGTGGTTACAAAAGTTCCTATAGAGCCAGTTGTCAGTTAAACCCAGCAGTGAAGACTCCTTCTCCTTTATCTTCTGAAGATAGTGTGGGATTGGTCATGCCGCTAAGTATTAACCCATGAGATTCAGGATCATGTTGGCGATAGTCTGTCCCCCATTGGCCTCTGGCTCCCCTTTTTATTTAGTTTTTCCACATGTAAAGTGAGACACTCCCAAAAGCTGTGGTGAAAATGTGTCCTAATATAATTGGATACCTGAGATCCCACCTTAGTTAATCTTTACTGGCATGTGGTTATCTCTGTTCATCACATGGCCACTAGATGGAACCCTTATATCACGAGTGTACAATGTATTATCTTAATTCAGTCAACAGAGAAATAAAATGTGTAATAATATATATATAATATATATATACACACACACACACACACACACACACACACACACACACACACACACACACACACATATATGTATGTATGTCCTTTAAGTCTTCCGGCACACATGTCGAGTTCCCCAAAATAAGAGAAATCTAACAATGACATATATACCAAAAACTGCAATGACACCCCATGTACATTTAAATTCTTGGCAGTGCTACATATATTTCATCTGTGATAATTTTCTTAACTGGAATCATACCTTGTTGTCAGACAACTCTGGTCTGATCTATTTAAGTGAAATATACTCTAATAGATTAGACTGGATTTTGAGTATGGCCGTCAAGGATACATTAAGGTATGTTAATGACTCAGGCAGAACATTCCAAACATAATAGTGATCTATATGAATTAACGGTTGTCAGCATAGATGTGCATAGAGGGGAAGCACTCACCCCTTATCCATACAAAGATATCTGTACAAACACACATATTCATGCGTAGAAATGTTTAACTCATATGGTCTCTTATAAGCATACCTGGGAACTCTCCGTTTTTCTCTCTTAATCTCCGGGTTGTTCTCCATCCCGCCCCAGTTCCTCCCACTCCCTGCCCTCTTACCCTCATTCAACATATATTTTGCCCTTTTTTTTTCTGCCCCGTGACTAAGCCCTGCCCCTTTTATGATGTAAATCACGTAATTTCCCTCCTTGATCGGCGCTGGCAGGGCTGCCCTCCGGGTAGTCCTGCCTGTCAAGTTCCCAGGTATGCTTATAAGGTTACCCTGAACTATTGACCTGAGGTCCAATTTTCTGACTATTTGTCTTTCTCAGACCTGGGTAACAACATAACTTTGAGGGGGTTTTGTTGAGTCAACAAAAATTCTTATTTGATTTTCACTGGCCATACACAGCTGTATCTTCCATTGTCTCTGAGGCCAGCTACAGTCATCACCTATTGGTATAGTTACTTAATGGTAAACAAGACTGGCCAGTAAGTAAGATCCTTCCACTTACACATAATTAATTCTTCTGTCTACAAAGATATACCTAGATCTTTAGATCTTTAGCTCTTTTTATTTTTTATATAGTGAGCTATTCTGAAATAGCGCAAATGAAAAAGGAATACTTTGGAACAGTCTAAAAAGTGTGCTTGCAAATCAAGCACACTGTAGACTGTTCCAGTTAAGTATTTCTTTTTCATTCTCGCTATTTCAGCTCTGCTGAAGAGCCGCCTGCCGGTCCCCGGACCAGGATCTCCTGCTGTCAGCTTACAGCTGACGTTAGGAGAAGGGGAGGGAGAGGGGACATTAGAATGCTAAATACCTATATTTGAAGAGCCAAAATGCACATATAAGTTATATCAAAATTGGAAAACTAATATCAACAAAACATTAGTATTAAATGTACAAAATACATTTTTAAGTATTACATATAGTACAAAAATTGCAGTTAAAAATATAAACAGAATATCAAAGAATATGAGAATAATACCATACTAACCTGAAACAATGAATACATAAATCTACATCTGTTCTTCATATATGGTGGGTATAGGTTAGGCAAGGAAGTTGAAGCTTGGGTATTGTAAACTGGGAAGATTGCTTTCTGCATATAGCTTCTTGTGCAGCATAACATTTGATGCTTATTAAGTGTAGTAACATATGCTGCTTTATACTAATAACCATACCTGGGAACTCTCCGGATTTGTCCCGGAGACTCCGGTTCTGACAGAGATTTACCGGGTCTCCGGGGCAGAGGCTGATTCCTCCGGATGTGGAGAGTTTCTATTGAAACTCTGCCACATCTGCTTTTTCTCCCGCTGTAACTCCGTCCCCAGCCTTCTGTGTGTCACCTTTAACTCTCTGAGTGCCAGAGTGGTACGGAATGCATTCCTTTGCAATGCATTCCATACCACTCTGGCACTCAAAGGGTTAAGCCCCCCAACACCACTCATGTCAAGCCCCGTCCCTTTTTGACGCATTTAACGTCATTTTTGTCACCCCCTGCTGAACAGAGGACTACCCTCCAGGTAGCCCTCAACTGTAAGTTCCCACGTATGCTAATAACTTGCAAAGTTTGTATTGTTTTAATATAAAACATATATGTATATTTGTGAATGATAATTAATTCATTTTTGTCTGCCTACTGTATTTGTTATATAGTTTTTTTTTTTATTAAATTGTTTTATCTCCCTTTAAATATATTTCTGTTTTACTGGATGTGTGTGTTGTTATTACTCTTTGAGTTTCTGGTGATTCAGATGGAGACTTGTTTGAGGGGTGGCTATAGTCTTCTCGTGGATATCACCAAACCACTCTACTTTTGGTATAGTCCTACTAGCGGGTCAAGAAGCAGGATTTAGGCTAGGATATTTATCTACTACTGGTGTGTGGGCCATCTACTGACTTGCCAGGTCGACTTCTCCCTTGATCAGCTCTGCTATTCCATGTCCAGAGGATCCACCATCCTTCCCTCTCTCTATTTTCTCTCTTTTGTTTTTATGTTGCTTAAATAAAGTACAAAAACACAAATAAAAAAACAGAAAATGTAAAAAAAAAAAACTTGTTGAAAACAATACACAATATAACATTACATTAAAAAAACAGTAAACAGGCATCAGTAAAGGAACTTTTCAGTAAAGCTTAATCAATTTGCATATGTTTTGTTCTTTTCTATTATGAAAAGCATACACACGTATTCAATTTGAATGTGATTGCACACCGGGCTTGTAGGAGGGCTAATTATAACTTAGTTTATCATATTCTGACTACATGATGGTGAAATGTGTAATAAAAGTTCTTTGTAAAAAAAACAAATTATTTTTGCTGTCTGACTGTTAAACACTATAGCAAAGAAATGTTCTTTTTGTATCAGATTAAATAGATCCTATTATAAACATAATTAATTTGGTGTTATTAAAACATTTTCCACTTCCATTTAGCATATTGCATAAGTCATCCTTATTAACACTTTGGAGGTTAGCAAGGTCTCTAATGCATCGCTGCTCAATGAGTTGGAGCCCTTTCAAGCCTCCAAGGTGTTAAAATGTCTTTGTCGGAAAATATGTTTTGTAGTCTATTTCAGACTGCTTTCTCCAATTCTTACTACTTCTCTTTTAATTTCCACTTTCATTTGAACACTTTTGTTAATGTAATGTCTTAGTGCCAGACAAATTAGAGAGCCATTAAATATTTATTTCTGAATCGATTTTTATAGGCAATGCTAAGCTCGCGTACAGCCTCTTACTGACATTCATCATGAAGATCCATTTAGGTAATTTATTAAAACACAGAACTTAGGCAATCATTCAAAATGCTTAGCTTTTAGAACACTGAAGATGAGACCATGAAATAATATATTTTAGCATTTCTTCATAATTTTATCTTTTTGATGTTTTTTTTTCATGTCCAAGCTAATTTAAGATAATTCTCAGATATAACAAATACTTTTCCTGTATACTGTGTATTCCATGACATCTATGCAACTTGGTGCACTGAATAACTATAACTTACAACAGGGATGTCCAAGGTCGCTCCTCAAGGACCACCAAAAGTGCAGGATGTGAGGATTTCCCTGATTAAGTATAGGTGAGTTCATCAGTGGCTCTTTCATTTTGAATGACTCACCTGTGCTCAATCAGGGAAATCTTTACATCCTGGCCTGTTAATGGCCCTTGAGGACTGTATTTGGACAGCCCTGACTTACAACAATATATGTACTTAAAGTGGGCCTGTCACCTTACAGCAGGGATTCTCAACCTGGGTGCAGTGGCACTTTGGTGTGCCATAAACATGCACTTAGGATGCCCCCTTGTTTTCTAGAAATATTTTGACAAAATTGTGAATGTTGTTTTTCAGATGTATATGTATACAAAATGCAACACAAAAACCAGAGAGCACAAAGGGGCGCCCTAGTGCAATAACGTGTCAGGAAATTCGCTCCTTCACCATATATTAACCCACATGTGGGTATTCACAAAATAAGTGGCTATTGGTCACATATATGACGGATAACAACTGTGCTTGTCTGGGTAAAAGGGAGCTGCCCCAGAGCCAGGTTCAGGGCAGCTCCTCCTCCACACGTCCTATCAAAACGGATATCTCAAGACAAAATCTCCAAAGCAAGCAAGGAGAAAAAAGAGGTGGTGCACAATAGTGTAAGTAAAACAGTGTACAAAACAAATAATATATAAAATGTACATTCACATGTCAAAGTTGTCAGCTGTTAATATATATTAGAGCTGACTCCCAAGCATGTGGAGAAATCTTATCATCTCCACTCGATATTGGTTGTCCATACTCCTGAATGCTGAATGGATCTCCTGAATATGCCAATTCTTAATCAGCAGAATCTTCTCTTACAAACCAAAAATTCAGCTCCCAAAAAAATAAAAAAAAAATATATAAAGTAAGCCTCATCCAAAGTGAAAAACAATAACACTATTTATTGTGTACAATACTCATAAAAGATAAAAACAATTAAAAAGTCATTAAAAAAGCTGGCTAATGGATTTCACAGATCACCACCCGCTTTATCAAAGCCTGTATATGTATAAAGAGTATACAGAGTATGGTGTCCATGTAAATATTATTTTTGTCTAAAGCAGCAGGGTGCCTAGGAAATGGTGACAACATGACATTTTATTTTTACATGACTACCTGCAAATGTTGGGTATGCGGTTCACAGTAACATGTCTTTCTTTATGGCCATGATTCCAAATATATATATATATATATATATATATATATATTTATAGGGCTTAATATTTGAAGTTACTAGCTACTAGCCAGACCGGAAAAGTTACTCGCCACTGCAAGCTATAGCATACCCACCAGGGCTGAATTTCTACTCGCCAGGGCTAAATTTTCACTCGCCATTGGCTAGTGGTGAGTGGAAATTTTGAGCCCTGATATATATATATATATATATATATATATATATATATATATATATATATATATAGCATGAATGACTATATGTTTGTTTCTATAGCTATGCAAGTGTATGTAGTTCTTTATGATTTACTGTTTTGGGCAATCTTAGGTAATACAAGTGCTGAACAGTGATACAGCAGAAGTAAGGTTGAAAGTACTGAATACAAATTGTTGAGTGTTCACCATGCTAGTAGTAGAGTTTTCGGGATTGGTGATGACACATTTGATAAAGTAAATTGAAAGCTGTTTTGCACATCCTTCTGGCACTCAAAGGGTTAATTACCCTGTGCAAAAGACAAAAGGGGAGCAATTCTGGGGCAAACCAAGTGCACCAAGAAATATAAATGGCAAAAGCTTGTTTTAACCCCTTCAATGCTAGAGAGGTCTCCAACACTTTGTTTTGCAATGCATTGGAGACCTCTAGCATTCATGGTCAAAAGTCACGTTTAGATCACTGGGAATTTTTACTTCTAGTACTTTTACTCCAGAATTGTTCATATTCATTTTAGTACATCAATTTCACTGACTTTATTCCTACATTCTTATTGTTTTCTTTTTTTTTTTGTTATGCCTGCAAATGATGGGACGTGAACTGTATATGCTGCACATGGGTTGAATAGATGATCACTAGGTGTGTGGATAAAGATAGGGGGCTGCTAGGTGGCTCATCTATAGCTCAGTATTTCCAGATTCATTTCTCACTTTCACCTGCATATTTCCCTGTTTCTTTTTATTTCTGATAATCTCTCTCTCCTTCCCTTCAACCGATCACCTCCACTTTTCCACCTTTTCCTCCCCTCCAGCAAGGAAGATAAATCCACTTTAGTCTCTGTCCTTGTAAACGGAAGAAATGGTCAATTTACGCTCACATTCTTCTATTTCTGTGCATGGTACATTTGTGATAATTATTGTACAACAGGTTTTTGTTCAGTTTCTGAGCTTATGTTGAGACAGTAAATTAGATTTGCTCTTGTTAGACTACATATGCTGTAGGTGGTCACAAAACCAGTCCTCAGTGTCTTCCAGTTCAAAGGGATCGAAATGTCCAACATCTGCTTAGATTTAGTATCGCCTGCTATCAAAACTCTCTCTCATGACTGCTGCTTTATGCATGCTGCAAATGCTGTATTTAATTTGTGGGCACTAAGCAGTATACTCTTTGAGTGTCAGCACGGAAATCCTTTTCAAGCCCCTCTGGCAATAAAAGCCTTAATTGATCTTGAGTAGGGAGAGTTTTGTTGTAAACTTGCAATTTTCTGATGATGAAAGGTGTCATTAAAGCAAGCTGTGCAGCCATAGAACAAAGCCAGCTGGGAAACATGGGAGGAAAATATCTCTATAAACCCCCCATTGCACAGAGAGATGAAGCTTTCCCCAACACTACTTATTCTAAAATTGTGTTCAATGTAATGCACGTTATTGCACATTAGTGTCTTCATAATATTATTAGCTGCTTTCAAGAGGATGTTTATTTTAAATAGACCCAGCACCATTAGTAGATTGTTCATGTATCTCTTATTGCTATTTAATCACATTTGCTTCATTTCACCAACCTAAACAGGACTGTTCCATATGCAGAGCAAAATAAAGCAGTGGTTTCCAACACATTGCAAAATGGTGGGTTGATGACCTCACTGCATTCAAGGGATGAAAAGGGCCCTTTTAAATCAATGGGAATTTGGGGGATATTTATTTGCCCATTAATTTGCACAAAGACAAAAGTGGACCAAATATAAAGAAAAAGAAAGAAATAAGTTTAGTGCATCAGCCTCAATGTTTCCTGCCAACGCTGTTCCCCTCCTCAGGGAGGTATTAAACAAACTGGATGCAATGCATTGGATACCTCTCTAGCATGCAAAGGGTTAAGTACTATTCTTGTATAGAGAGGGTGTGGATAAAGAAAGTGGGAAGGTTGACTCATGTTGGGAAAGTGATGGAATAAAGTAATCATCTTACCTAACCTTCATGTCACACTACAGTCCCAGCTTTTCTCATCACTCTGTTTAATACCAGACTCTTGTTCTGTTCTGTTTAATCACAGTACTCTGACATAAACCTTTCACCCCAACTACATAATTCATGTGACTTGCAGACTTGCCTTTTTATTGGTCCAAGGGACAGAGACCGACATAAGAGGGCTCAGTGGCAGGTTGCTGGTTAAAATTCAACATGAAATGTAGCTCTTTGCTGCCAAACAAAGCAACTTGAGCAACTGTTTTGATTGTTGGTTTTATATGGTAAATTTGACACAGTATAATCCTCCTACTAAATATCTTTAAATAGGAAATGAGTGAAAATGTTTTTGCGCATAAAGGAGCAATTCAGCACTTTGTAAATACTCCCATTATCATTCATCAAGCTAAAGAAATGCAGCTTTGGAGCAAACAAATTGAATGATTGCAGGGTTAGTTCTAGTGTGTGAGGGGCAAGGTGCAAAATAATTTACAGGTCTGTTTTTTTGTTTGTTTTTAAGCAGACAAATTAAAACAGTTAGTGCACGTTTGGCCAAAAGTATGAAAACGCCTGCTCATTGAGCATCTCATTCCACAATCATAGGCTGTTAGACTGTGTTTTCTGCTTTTGAAGGGTTAATTCTTTCATTTAGTATACAGACAGCAACTGAAGGGTTAAAGTCTTTCATTACCTCTTAAAGGTCCACGGCTGGAGAGAATCAGTAGTAGAAGTTTCTTTTATTGGTAAAGATGACAGGATTACAGGCGTACATGATGTTACAAGATGGTTCAGCATTTCAGGGGTTAATGATGTTATGGGACAGCATGATGGTCAGCTGTCTCTGCCCTTCAACTCTCTTACTCTTAAGCTTAAAGGCTGACTTTTATAGTGTAAAAAAACACATGGTCATCAGCTAGAATCCATTGCATATATTCAAACATGGATGTACTGTGAGTCTTCTAATGAATATTAATTAACCACGTGTAATGCATATATATATATATATATATATATATATATATATATATATTATATATATATATATATATATATACATTTGATTGATAGGTACAGATGCTATGCCATGAAGTCACTAGTTAATGCTGGGCCGGGGCCTGTACACCCTTGACTATTCTCAACTTAACCTTGAGAACTAGAGTGGTATTATTGCTGACAGTATAACACAATTGATCATAATTCATTTTAGATCTAACATGGACATTAATATGGTGTTGGTTCCCCCTGTTGCTGCTTTAACCTTCTCCACTCTTTTGGGAAGGCTTTCCACTAGGTGTTGGGCCATTTGCAGGGATTTGGATCCATTCAACCACAAGAATACTAGTGAGGTTGGGCACTGATGTTGGGCTCTTTTTCCTGGCTCGCAGTTAGAGTTTCAGTTCATCCCAAAGGTGTTCAGTATGGCTGAGGTAGGGGTTCTGTGCAGGCCAGTCATGTTCTCCCACTCTAATCTCGACAGACCATTTCTGTATGACCTTCATTTTGTGCATGGTGTCTTTGTCACGCTGAAATAGGAAAGGGCCTTCCCCAAACTGCAAAGTTGGAAGCACAGAATCATCTAGAATATCAGGAATAACACATCCAACATATATAAATACACATAGTACAATCTTAGCGCTATTACACCAGTTAGTCAGCCAAATATAACCTGATAGGTAATTGAGAGTCCTCAAATCATCTTCCACAAAGCAGTGCAGCTTAATCCTTGACGATTTCCGGCAAAGTCCCCACAACACATGTATAAAAAACAAGAAAAGGAAAAGCGCACACAATCTAAGCGCGGATTATATTGTCTTATTTCGTATTCCTTTCAACTTCTTCACCGTGCGTGAACCTATTAGTATTCACCTTCTTTACTGTGGAAATCACCAGATATTAAGATGTGGGTATTCCACTCACCTTTTTCTGAGGCAGTCCAGCCTCAGGGTTTGATCACATTCACTGGATGACCCCCAGTGACGGTATCTGTCTCAGCACCAGCTTCCTCCTTTCCTCCCAGTAGTCATAGCTTCCAGCCTCCTCCAATATCCCAGTTAGCCCAATATGGAAGTAATAGTCGTCTATCTAGGACCCACCATAGACATGGCCTACAAAGGGATACTCTATGGCCAAGCTAAATAATGACTCTGGAGCCTATTATAGTATAGTCATAGAAATTGTTAATATAGCACAAATAAAATTAAAAAATCTGTACAGATGTACGCCATAAAATAATTTAAAAGAAAAAACAAACTATCCGATATGGGATCACCATACACTTTTTGCAACTCAACGATGCTTCATCAGGGGTATTAATAATGTAAACAGTATAGCGTTGAGTTGGGAAAAGCAAAGGGTGATCCCATATCGGATAGTTTGTTTTTTCTCTTACTCTCAACTCTCACACTCCTTACATATAAATACATAGTAAGCAGCACATTCAGAAGTGGCATGTGCCTTTCTATTTGGAGGACACGTTTCTCCAAAGAGCATACATCTATTATTTTGTATTTTCCAAACACACTTTCATATCTCTTTTCATTTATTGAGCTGAAATGTTTCAATGATTAACAAATTACACTCAAAATCTTAGAGACCATGATCCTAACAGTATTACAGATACGTGATCCTATTTTTCTGCTCATTTTGCCTCCCATTGTATTCCTGTTTTAGATAATGAGCAAAGCTTTCCTCATGGACCCAACTTTAGAACATTGTGAAAATATTTATAACATCCAAGGGGCCAAAGTGACAAAACCTAAAATTAAAATGGGGTTAACTACCCTTAAATGTCCTTTATTCCAAGCTAGCATTCATAAAACATTTTCATTTGTTACCTGAAACATTTACTAATAAACATGCCCTGTAGAGGTATTCATGTGTATTTTATGAAGCACCCAAAAAACACCAGCAAAGCTTATATGGTGGCTATGAAGTGATAGTGGAGTATTGCCTGTAAACTGACAGTGATAAGAGAAGAGCCTTTCTGTGCAGAATAGGTGTGGGTGCTAATATCAGTAAATTAACTGCCTTAGCTTGTCACTGATAAGCTGCAGAAAAAGTAAACTATCAGTGATTGTATAGAACAGTCTAAATTTGCATTAGAGTACTAAATGTAGTATATATATATATATATATATATATATATATATGTCAAATGAATGTGAATTGCAGTATGTAATAATACCTTTTTTATTGGACTAACATTCAATTATGTGGACAAGCCCGTATACACGGGCTGTTCAACTAGTGTCTATATAACTTGTTTATTGTCTAAGCACAGTTGTGAAAAATTTGCACGGATATGTATACTGGTGGGTGTTACATGGACACCTCTCTGGCATTCAGAGGGTTAAAGTGGCAGAGAGAAAAAATCGAATTGATCTGAGTGGGGCTCTTAACCCCTTGATGCTGGGCTGCCAGGCTGTTAAACAGTTTCTCTAAAACAAAAAGAAATCAGTTGATATAACTTTAACCCTTTGAGTGCCAGAGGGGTTTGCAGTGCATCGCTTTGCAATACGTTGCTAATCCCCTGTCACTCAGAGTTAAATATCACATATTTACAGTTAGCATGAGTAGAAATTCATCATGTTACATCCCTGAAACATAATCCTAAACTTACTTTTTAACCCATATTTAATCTGTCTTATTCAGACAGCATTTATTTAATTTGGATTGTGCTGTTTATATTGAGCGATAAGAGTTACCTTCAGATAATTGAATAGTACCTACTGCTCTTGTATTCACATTGACTGAATAGTGCCTAATGCTTTTGTAATCACATTGAATAGTGTCTACTGCTCTTGTATTCCCATTGATCGAATAGTTCCTACTGCTCTTGTATTCCCATTGATCAAATAGTGCCTACTGCTCTTGTATTCACAGTGAATAGTGCCTACTGCTCTTGTATTCACATCGAATAGTGCCTACTGTTCTAGTATTCACATTGACTGAATAGTGCCTAATGATTTTGTAATCACATTGAATAGTGTCTATTGCTTTTGTATTCATATTGATCGAATAGTGCCTACTGCTCTTGTATTCACATTGAATAGTGGCTACTGCTTTTGTGATCACATTGAATAGTGCCTACTGCTCTTGTATTCACATTGAATAGAGCCTTCTGCTCTTGTATTCACATTGATCGAATAGTGTCTACTGCTCTTGTATTCACTTTGATCGAATAGTGCCTACTGCTGTTGTAGTCATATTGAATAGTACCTACTGCTCTTGTATTCACATTGATTGAATAGTGCCTACTGCTCTTGTATTCACATTGATGGAATCGTACCTGCTGCTCTTGTATTCACATTGAGTAGTGTCTACTGTTCTTGTATTCACATTTAATAGTACCTACTGCTCTTGAATTCATATTGATTGAATAGTGCCTACTGCTCTTGTATTCACATTGAATAGTACCTACTGCTCTTGTATTCACATTGAATATTGCCTTCTCTTCTTGTAGTCACATTGATTGGATATTGCCTACTACTCTTTTATTCAGAAAGGTTGTATTTTAGAGAGCAAAAGAAAAATGAATATGTTATAATGATAAAAGTTTGAGTTATAGTAACTTTTGAGTACATATATTTATGTGTTTCTTTAATTTGTAGATAAAGCATTTTCCTCTTGTCAACAGATGTAACAGAAGTAAACTGCATGCCCAAATAACCGTAATGCCAGGCTCCTTTGGCTCATCAGCTTATGGCATGTTATCTGAAATGTACAAATCTAATCTAGCTTGGCTTTACTGCATACTTAAACCGTTAGAAGCATTTGTCTCTGTGTTGGAGAGATAACCTTAAGCAACATCTATTAATTGAATGCATTTTTTTATCATTTCTCCTCACAAAGTCTTTAAGATTTAGATTTGGCAATATTAGTATAGGCATTAAGAGCTCTTCACTTATTCTATTTACTGCTACAGAGAACTGCTGTCATTTTGCTGTAATAAGTATTTCTTTTAAAGGGATAGTATTGCCACGTATTAATAAACATTAATTTTGTAGGCATTCAAAAATAAAACTTAATGTCCCCAGTCCTATCTCTCAAACCTTTATGGTTTGAGAGATATTCTGGACCAAAATTCTCCCCTCCCTCCCCTTCCCCTAACATCAGAGCTCTAGCTGACTGCAGGGAAATCCAGTCCCGGGACCGTCAGAGGCTCTTCAGCAGAGCTAAGATCGCATTATTGAACAAGAAATCCTTAACTGAAACAGTGTATAAAGTGTGCTTGCAAACCAAGCACACTTTGTAGACCGTTCCATTGAAGGATTTATTGTTCAATAATGCAATCTCGGCTCTGCTGAAGAGCCCCCACTTGCCCAGGGACCGGATTCTCCTGCAGTCAGCTAGAGTGCTGACGTCAGGGGAAGGGGAAGGAGGGGGGGAACTCTCTAAGTGTAAGAGCGTTGGATGCCCCTCTGACACTCAGAGAGTTAACACAAGTTAGATTTGACAATATTTGGACATTCCAAGGGGGTTATGCACTAAGGTGTGATAAAGAGGTGATAAAGTGGAGATAACTTCTTCAGCAATATCACTTCTCCAGTTCCTATGTTATTCTATAGAGCCTATGCAAAGTTGGAGAAATCTTAGTGCACTTTATCACCTCTTTATCACACCTTAGTGCATCTCCTCAAGACAGTAATAGCAATGGCACCACCTGACATCAATGAAAGTGGAAGTGGACCTACTCTGATTTTAGTCTTATTGTATAAATCAGTGTTTCTCAACCAGGGTGCCGTGGTACTTTGGTGTGCCCCGGACATCCACTTAGGGTGCCCCATTGTGTCTACAATGCTTTGTCAAAAATGTGAATTTAGATTTCCAGCTGTATCTTTAAGGCTATTACTATACACAATATGTTTATTTTAGTTGTGAGGTCTTATAATAACTCTATATTTATGTATTTGTAGCCTTCATTACACCCTTAAATGACAAAAAATGATAGGGGTGCCCCGAAAATGCCAGACTGCGTGTTAGGTGTGCCTTGAGCAAAAAAACTTGAGAACCACTGGTATAAATGTTTATATCCAAACAGCCTATACAACATGCTATTTTTGTTTCAATCAGTTTAATTGTTTTAGAGATGTTAGATTTAGAGCAGACTTTTTGTTACCTGACTCGTCTGATAAAGTATGCGTAATCAATTGCTCACATGCTTCCCCCCACACACACACACCACCACCTCCTCCTTAGTTTGCTGGCCCTTATCAGTTTCCACCTGAGAGGTGGAATATGTTTATGGAGAGAAATAATAATACAAATCCTTGGGTCCCACTAACGAAAGAATTTAGAAGGGTGACAGTTCTGTTTTTTTGTTTTTTTTTTAATTTTTATTGGTTTTAATATCCAAACATTTTACAATATGAGAAGGTTGATCATCGACACAGAAATAAAAGAAGTACATGTTAGAGTCACAAGTCAGAAATACAAGGTCTGTTTTTTAAAGTCTCAAATGAACATGCACTGATAACCATGGGCGTCCGGAGGAGGGGACAAGGGGGGCACTTGCCCCCCCCAACAATTACCCCCCTCCATCTAAATTCTGGGCTGGGCTGGCCTGGGAGTCATATTATGGCTTTGCCCCCCCCCTGGAAAAATGTCTACGGACACCACTGCTGATAACTGTGTACAAGATTCAAAGAAACAAAAGGAAACAGTATATAGAGCAATAGAATAAAGATCAGACATATTGTTCACAAGATGGCTTTTGCTGTAAATATTTACACCCTTCCCGGTAGCTTCTGGGTCTCAAGTAAGCAAACATAACTACATTATGTTACCAGAGCCAGATTTCCCAGTAGGTAAAGTAGGTATGTGATCAATGAGTAGTAAGTTCATGAACAGTACTAAGGGATGCCTAGGTCGACTTTACCAATGGATACCTGAGATGTAAATCCAGCCCTGGCAACTACCCTCCTCTTTGGAATTCACCTACCTTTCAACCCTTACCCATCCCAATTTTTTAATGTAAATAAAAAAACTATTATAATCCAAATCTAGATGCTCACTAGAGATAGCCAGGATCAGGATTTCTTCATGACACCAGGGCTGTGAATTTAAAAGTTGTACAAGACCTACATATCATTGTATATACCATAAAAACTAAACCCCACTTTGGGTAGTGGAAAATCACTTCTTCCTGCAAATGGGGAGTTCTTTGTATTTTAATTTGAAAATAACCCTAATATCTTAAGTAGAAAACCTATCTTAATAATGTTTACCTGAATAATTTAGTGAATTTTAATAGGGATAGCTAAATGGTTAATGTTTACTTTCAGTGGGAATTTCCATGGGCTGGGAGATGATTCTCCTTTCTGAAATTACTGTTAGAAGAACATTCAATGGGCTTAACCTTCCAGTGTCCATGTTCTCACTCACCTCACTGAATATAGAGCATCACACACACGTGCATACATACACACTCATTCAGTCTGCCAGGTGAAAGATGTATAGGGAGAACCTTCTAACTAGACTTACCATGGTCAGGGGTGTCCATAGACATTTTACCAGGGGGGCAAAACCATAATATGAGCCCGAAGCCAGCCCATCCAGCCCCTTTGTTTATATGGAGGGGGTAGTTGTAAGGGGGCCCATGACCGTGGTGAGCATTTTTGTCCACCCTAAATGATTAAGTCCTTGGTTGCAAGTGACATCTGCAACACAGACTTTAGATATGGGTTTGTTTATGTTGCATTTAGATCTTTGCATCAGCAATGACTGAGCTGTGTACTGTAATCTGAGTTGTGAATCATTCATACAAACATAGATTTGTATGAATTTGTATACATTATATACTATGCCATATCATGCCATTTGTATTCCTTATTAACAATTGTAACGTGTCACCTATGGACAACATCCCTTAAATAGTTAGGCTATATATTAAAAATGAGGAAAACAGTATTTTTTTTTATTTAAAGTTTTGATGTTGTATAATTTTAACTTATAAAGTCTGAGCTTCAGCTACTTCCGTATAGATTGCAGCCCGACACTCTGCCTCCGTTCTCCTCCCTGCTCCGATGACGGTGGCTTCTGTCTGTAAGCTGGAGCGATCTCATTGGCTAGATATCGATCTCTGCCAATGAGACATCTCCAGCTTACAGAAAGAAGCCGCTGTCATCGGAGGAGGGAGGAGAGCAGAGGCAGAGCGTCGGGCTGCGGTTTAACCGCAGTGAACCGCAGGCTACATGGAAGTAGCTGAAGGCCAGGCTTTGTAAGTTAAATTTATACACAATCAAAACTTTTCATAAAAAAAAATACAGTTTTCGTTGTTTGTGATATATAGCCTAACTATTTAAGGTATGTTGTCCATAGGTGACACATCCCCTTTAAAATAACAATCAAGAAATGTTATATAAAACTAAAAATGTAAAATTTATACAAAGTGTTATTACCCGTCTAAGGATCAAGGGGAAGTGCAACACAAGCACACTTCTGTGGCCCTTAAAGGTTTAAACTGTATACAGCACAGGTATAACTGTTTAGCACTTGTCTTTATGGACTTTTCACTTTTGAAATGGTACATTTAAGATTATTAGTATATTTAAAATAGAGAAAATTTAGGCACTAATATCACAAAATGATTACATTGTTAAACTGTCTTGGCTTGATATTCTCTTCTAGGTAGCCATGCTTATGACCTACTAAAAAGGAATCTATCACAAGAACCTGCCATAAAAATATACTCATCATTATGCTGTGCTGTGACATGCAGAATATAAGTAGTACATTTTTAAAAACCATCAACACATTGAGTGCCAGAGAGGAACTCAAAACCACTGTAAATTAACTAACGTGCCTTGCAACAGTCTGTTACTGTGGTTAGTGGACCACTTAGCCGCAATGTGGCTAACCTTTATTATAAATCTAGTGATTGCGTGGCACATTGTGGCACCTCCTTTACTTATACAACATGATAGAGGAGTGCTGATGAAATCCCTTTAAAAAACTTTCTGTGAACAGGTTGTATTGGCCAGGCACTTAAAGGGATAGTAATGTTTCATAATAAAAGCAGCTCTAATTAATCATCATAGTATTTGGACTTTGGAGAGTGTTGTTTCAATTCTGTCAGAGTTGTAGTTCAAGAGTAATTCAATGACAAAGTATCCCCCTCCTGCCCCTTTTACTGATGTAACACTGCTCAGCCAGAGCAGAAGGGAGGTGCCCAGGTAGATTGCAGAGAGGGACAATCTTCAATTAAGATAAGGGAAAAACCTGAAAAACTTGTCAAAGGGGGCAGGGCTCTCATTGTTCTCATAGGAAGAAGATTGTCCCCTGCTGTTATCTGTCTGGTCTATGGACTGCATTCCATATCTGAGAAGAGATGGCTTACACTAGGTAAAAGGGACGGGAGGGGAAACTTTGCTTTTGAATATCTCTCAAACCATAAAGGTTTGAGAGATAAGACATACATTGTTCTTCATGTTTTTTTTAATGCCTACAAAATAAAATAAAGATAAAACAAAGTATTACTATCGCTTTAAAGTCCATTTCCTCAGAGAATACCTACTGCAATATGCCTATTATCCACAAGACTTTCTCAGGAACATCCTTGTTTTATGCATGTTGTGTAATTTTGTTTGTAATTACCAGGGCTTTTTCACACCTGCATCATTATCTGATTAATAAATTGCATGTAATTAGTATCATCGTGTCCTGTGAGGCTGTTTACAAGTGTGATTTTATCAGTGCGTATCATAAGCTGCAATTTTGATCCGACTGTGTTAACACTCATACATATTTGTAAAACCATTTCCAATAGAGTTGAACAAATATCTCTTGTAGTGGCTTTTTCCAAATTATTTTGATACTACTGCTTATGATGAGAGAAAACACATCTCTCTTTTTTCATATGATTCAACTGCACCAACCCTGATACAATAAAATCATGTTCTGTGATCACAGTCCTACACCCACATTTATAACTTGCAGGAATTGCTGTCATTATTTTTTAATTATCTGATGTGACCTTAACCCTTTGAGTGCCAAAGAGGTATCCAACCAATTGTGTTGCAGTCCGTTGGATACCGCTCTGACACACTAAGGGTTAAAGGGCAGGTATAAAACAAAAAAAACAAAAAAAAAAAAAAGCTGTTCCCACCTCTGGGAGTTGCAGCTTTATAAACTTACTAGTATTGAAGGAGCACAGGCCAGGGTGCCGCCTGGCGGTCTCGACTGCTGCCCCAGGGCAGGGACGGGCAGGGACAGGCAGTGGGCCATTCAGGGCGCCCACTCCGGTTTGGCTGTGCCTTGTACTGGGGGCCGGCTCGTTTGGCGCAGTCTCTGCTGCTCATGACTACTGCGCGTGACTGTATCATTCGGGTAGTTTCTACTGCGCGTGTGCATGTTACGCACACGGGGAGCTTTGCATCCTAGCAAATTATATTATAGGATAGGATAACACTGTTCAGGTCCACCCTAAGCTTATTGTCCCACCTCCTGCAATAGGTGGCAGTCTCATTCATACTGGCTGTATAGAAATCATTGCTTTCTTTATACACTGTGTGCACAATGATTAGGTAAGTTGTATTTTTTGAGGATTCATTTTATTATTGAACAACTACAGTGCTCTCCATCAATCCAAAATGTTAAGAAACCTTAAACCTTAATATTTAAGAAATTAAAAGTGAGGTTTTGGCTTTCTTAGAATATCTATGTGTACACAATTACTGGGCAACTATTCGTGTGCAGAATTATTATGCAACTAAATGAAAAACAATAATTTTCCCATCTTAAATGTTTTTCATCTATTAAAGTTTGAATATCAAACAAACAACTCAAAATTTACAAATAAACATTTGTGACATTTCCAAAAAAATTAGTGACCAGTATAGCCCCCCTTCTTTCAATAACAGTCATAAGCCTGTCAGTTGCTTGATCTGTTGACGATCAGATTTTTGTGCAGCAGCAACCACAGCCTCGCAGACACTGTTCAGAGAGGTGTACTGTTTTCCTTCAGCGTAAATCTGCCGTTTAAGAAGGGCCCACAAGTTCTCAATAGGGCTTAGGTCAGGTGAGGAAGGGGGCCATGTCATTATTTTATCATCTTTAAGGCCTTTACTGGCTAGCCACGTGGTCGAGTACTTCAATGCATGCGATGGAACATTGTCCTGCATAAAAATCATGGTCTTCTTGAAAGATGCAGACTTTTTCCTGTACCACCGCTTGAAGAAAGTGTCTTCTAAAAATTGGCAGTAAGTTTGGGAGTGAGTTTGAGTCCATCTTCAACCCCAAAAAGGTCCAACTAGCTCATCTTTGATAATACCAGCCCATACTAGTACCCCTCCTCCACCTTGCTGGCATCTGAGTCGAAGTGGAGTTCTGTGCCCGTTACTGATCCAGCCACGGGCCCACCCATCTGGACCGTCAAGAGTCACTCTCATCTCATCAGTCCATAAAACCTTTGAAAAATCTGTCCTCAGATATTTCTTGGCCCAGTCTTGACATTTCAGCTTATGTGTCTTGTTCAGTCGTGGTTGGGTTTCAGCCTACCTTACTGTGGCCATGTATACACTTAATACATGACCTGTGTCTGGATTCTATTGCAGGTGCTAATTTTATCTCTGCTTTTATCTCCAGGTTTCCCCATAGACTTCAGTAGGAAACTATTTGATGAAACAGGTGTTAACATTTATCACTTGCAATAGAATCTAGCCCCTACTCTCATCAATTGGCTTTTTATCTCCGAGTTCTTGCAGGTCAGTAATACCCATGCCCCCCTAAGGAAGGTCAGGGTAAGGAGGCCATCTACTCTGGGTTTCGGATGACCTGCTTGAATAATACAGTTTCAGTGATGCCTTAAGAACAACATTTAAACAAACAAGCTCAACTGACGCTGCATGCAGTCAATTGTGGAATACTTGCACAAATCAAACAAAACTAGCACTGTCTCTATATCTCTAGCTGCTTTGATTTCTGTTTCACTTCCTGGAAACGTCACATTTTTGGTGCAAAAAACGTGAAGTAAGTGTAAGTAAATGGATGGGAAGTCTGTAGCCTTAAACAAAGTAGCTGAAACATTTTTGGCGTAGGAGAAGGAGAGAATGTTAAGGGGTTTGTTTAAGGTGTTTTTTTTTTAAACGAAAAAGCAGACAACCGTGTGGTTTTCACAGACTTTCTCATGGGAACACAATGGGGCCTTTTGCCCAGCCCTTGACGTAAGCTCCAAAAGAAGCTTCCCTTAGATAAATAGGGACTCTCGCTACATAAAGAGAGTCAAGTGTTGTGCCATGTGGAGGCCGTTCCAAAGTCTGAGGCCCCCAGTGTACGCAGGGTACGCCCTGGTGGGAGTAGCTGTGATTAAAAGGATAGTAGGGGTTGTAGGGGTTATCCCCCTGAGTAAAACAAGAGTACTCCCACTGCTGAAAGGTGTTTCATTCAAAAGTTATTCATTTTCAAAGTTGAAATTTTTAGGTGCAATATCACAGTGGCCTGAAATTGTACAGTGGTGCTGTTGCTATACCATCCTATGGAGATTTATGATCCGGGGACCAGAACTGTCCATAGGATTGTTAAGTAAAGTCAAGCTCCCTATAAATGTTTTTTTAGTTCATTTTCACTTTTTTTTAACCACCTTTATGTCCCAGACAGTAAGCTCGGTGTAGTTTTCTGGTCAGTCAACCATCAAAGCATACAATATAAAACTATCCCCACTGAGTGCTATTGTTTTTACATTGTATCACTATACCTGCTTTCACAGCCCCTAACAGGAAGCTTTCTGGAAACAGATGTAGGATCAGTATTAAAAAAAAAATTGAAAAAAAGATAAATAAAAAATATAGGCAATTTGACTTTAATTATTAACCAAAATAAT
The DNA here is from genome assembly GCA_037306005.1 of Rhinophrynus dorsalis. NCBI lineage: Eukaryota > Metazoa > Chordata > Amphibia > Anura > Rhinophrynidae > Rhinophrynus > Rhinophrynus dorsalis. The sequence continues at coordinate 566,481,695 of CM074718.1, forward strand.
AAAACGTAACTATCCCTTTAATAGGTGAAAATAAGTAGCTTAATTTTTTGTAGTTACCATGTCTTTGGTACAATTTGTTTTGTTTACAGAAACACAAAAACTTCTACAAACTTTGATTAGCTCGTAAAAATCACGACCCTATGTAGGATTTTTCTCATTTATGAAAAAGTCATTAAAATACTGCAAATTCTGCTGAGAACAATTTGCATTTTTACAGACAAAACATTAAATATTTGAGATTGTTCTTTACTCTATGGGTTGTCTTGTAAAATATAAAATTTTAATTATTAACTTTTTAGATTAATTTGTTTCTTGGGGGCAGTAGCAAAACTTCTTTAACCCCTGGAGTACCAGAGAGGCAATGCTGCTTCCAGCTGCGCAATGTTAATAATGCAATATTTTAAAAGGATACCACTCTCTGGCACTCTTAGAGTTAAACCCTTGGATAACAGGAATGTCCTTGACTCATTGCTGCAGCATGCAATGGGTTAAAATAACTAATTAGAAAAATATGAGGTAAAGTAAGCAGCAGCTCTAATTACTTGTTTTATGGCTTTGCTTGCTCATCTGCTAGACGGGGATTCAAAACATGAAGTACTGCTTTAATAAAGCCTGTAACAGCCTTTTCTTTTACACCAAAACTACACTGAATAATGGTCTTTTGTCAAAGGGAAAAAAAAACAATCTGCTTCTTAGAAAAAAAATTTCTTTGTGACATACTTTTTTTGAGATTGTAGGCCTTTCTGGCAGATTTACCATGCCATTTTATAGATTGCAGCCTCACAATAGATTACTTGCTGCATGTGGTATTGTACACTTAAGAACATCATTAATGCAGCTATTGTTGAGGCTTTGAGTAATTAGTAAGCCAGCTCTTTTCTTGTACTGCCAAGCTGATTAATAGTTGTACTTTATTTTTTATATAGGCCTTACATTGTGGTCAAAGCTTTCAAATGGAAATACATTGAATCATAAGTATTATATATACGCTGCATCAATATTAAAGGTTATTACTGTAGTCATCAGCGGTAATGTGAATAGGCTAACTGCATCTCCACGATTGTACAATAAATGATGTAGGAGTGGAACAAATACAGTGGGATTAGGATTTAATGTATTTTGATATCACAATGCAAGGTATATAAATGAACAGAGAGGTCAATAAAATTAGAAGCAACAGCAGATGTCACAGTTGATTTGGTCTGATGTGTACTTGCCAATGCTTCAAAAACATTTTCCAGGGACACATTTCTGCTGGGCAGTCAAGTTGCTGTGCATCAATAGATGCCCATAATAGTGTGGCTTTAAGCCAAGAGAAAACTTTGCACAACAGATAATGAGGATTATGCATGAATAGATACCATGGGCTATATGTCCGAAGAATGAAAGTGTAGCAAATCAGGAGCAAATCAACTGCATTATTGGGAATCGATAAACATTTCCCAAATCCCTACTTTAAAGAAGAACTTTCATCAAAATTAAATTGCCCCTCCAAATCGTTATTAACATAGTGATACTCATATACATACTTTTATTATGCTTAATAAGTCAGGCATTATTGAGAAATACAACTCATTCGGCAGGTCAACAGTGTAGACATCTTGCAGAAAAGGCATCTATGAGTCTGTGCTGTCCATCCGGTTCTCTACTAGGATTGGTGAGTGGAGTTCCTTGGTATCTTAATGTACCAGAAGGGACTGACAGCGCAGGGCACAGAGAGTCTACAGTTTGATGCCTGCCAAACAAGTTGTATTTCTCAATAATGCCAGACTTATTAAGCATAATAAAAATATATATATATGCGTACCGCTATGTTAATAAGGATTTGGTGGGCAATTTAATTTTGATGAAAGTTCCGCTTTAAAGGGATAGTAATGTTTCATAATAAAAGCAGCTCTAATTAATCATCATAGTATTTGGTCTTTGGAGAGTGTTATTTCAATTCTGCCAGAGTTGTAGTTCAAGAGTAATTCAATGACAAAGTATCCCCCTCCCGCCCCTTTTACTGATGTGACACTACTCAGCCAGAGCAGAAGGGAGGTGCCCAGGTAGACTGTCCCAGTCTTCAATTAAGATAAGGGAAAAACCTGAAAAACTTGTCAAGGGGGGGCTTTCATTGTTCTCATAGGAAGAAGATTGTCCCTTGCTGTTATCTGTCTGGTCTATGGATTGCATTCCACATCTGAGACGAGATGGCTTACTCTAGATAAAAGGGGTGGGAGGGGAAACTTTGCTTGTGAATATCTCTCAAACCATAAAGGTTTGAGAGATAAGACTTATATCGTTCTTCATGTTTTTTTAATGCCTACAAAATAAAATAAAGATAAAACAAAGTATTACTATCCCTTTAATACCAAGAATCTAGAGAGGGCTCCAGCATATTGCATCACAATGCATTAGAACCATCTCTAGCATTCCAGAGGCTAAAAAAAATCCTTTCAACCAATTAGATTTTGTTGTTGTTGTTGGTTTAGCACAAAGTTGCTCCACTTTTGACTTTGTGTATAAGTCTGTCTGTGTATAACCATCTGAGTGCCAGAGGAGTGCGGAACCCCTTACAAAGCAATGAGTTGCATATCCCTCTGGCACTCAAAGGGATAAGGTACAGGATCGTAAAAGAAAAAAACAAACAAAAAACCCAACATGTTTCTACATTGAAATAAAAGAAAACCATTGCAATTGTGGACCAAACTAACTGAACTGCAGAAGGCAACCTCTGTCTGTGTGACTTGGCCATAGTCCATGTTTCTCATAGCTCTGGACCAAAAGGAAAGAGTGCAAAGAATATTGTCCTCAGATCCTCCAGGCCTGCTTATTAATCACAGCTGATCTCTGACCTAACAGTGTTTAGTGGATGATGTAAAATCATTAGGAATAGAGCAGTGTACTGAACCGGGTCTCTTCTATTAATAAATACAAATTCCAGTTGTAGACATCTGTAGGAGGCACTTAATTGGACAGATCTATGTTTTAACTTTGTCATCTTCATTAGCTCATCACTTGAAACATTCTCAAATGTAATAGGTATGTGAGATGGACAAATGAACATTTACTTTATGATTAAATGGCATTCAAATTATTTTTCTTTCTTCAGATTATGTAATGCCATATTAGGCTGACCATATTTCCTTGAGACAAAAATGGGACAGGGTGTGCGAAAGACGGACAGTGGGACTCCGTCACTCCGAGTCCAATCGTAGTAAGCTGCAAGCAGCGAGAACGCGTTTGCTCCGTCCCGTACTAGAGGTGTTCTCTCTCTCTCTCTCTGGCCAAAAAGCCAGCCCCTGAAGTAAATCAGAACGTCCTGTCTTCTTCACTCACACTAGTGGTTTTACTGTGTTTACTGTACTCATTTATTACCATAGAGTCTTATGACTCGTCATCATATCACTGCCTAAGAGACTCTATGGTAATTTACCATAGACTCGAGAGTCTTAGTTATGAGTCACTCGAGTCATAAGACTCTATGGTAATCAGTGTGTACAGTAAAACCACTAGTGTGATGAAAGCAAGTCCCGATTTACTTTATCTTATGAGAAATAAACAAGCCGCGCTCAGTTTTTTATAAAAAATTAAAAACTATATATAAGTTATATTAAAAACGGGACAAAATTGACATTTGTATTAAAAAGACGGGACAGTCTGGAGATATGGAAAAAAATGGTACTGTCCATTTAAAACAGTATGCATGGTCAGCCTATGCCATACATCCCAAGTGTCCCTCATTAGGACGGATAGACCCTCTTTCAGACCCAAATCCCTCTTTCCCACCATAGTGTCCCTTTTTTTAGGAGATCAGACTGTGTGGTGTATATATAAGTGTATCACTTTGCTCCACAGCAATAAAGCTCTCATTCATGTTTGTTTAACCCCTTAGCGACCCTTGACGTACCAGGACCGTCAAGGGTAAATTTGCTTTAAGGACCAGTGACTGTCCTGGTACATCAAGTGTTAAATGGTAGCAGCGCGCCGCCGTGCACGCTGCTACCATTCATTCCAGGCTGAGACTGAGAGGTCCAGTACCGGACCATTCAGTCTCAGCCTCTGTCGGTTGTGCCAGGTCATGTGATCGCTGCATCAGCGATCACATGTACCAGCATTCTAAATCAATGAATGAAGCAGTGCTACTTACAGCCTCTAGTGTCTCCTCTCTGCCAATGCGTCCCTTACATCAAAGTAAGGGACAGAGAAGCAGAGAGGAGACACCTAGTGGAAATAAAAAATACAGCAGCTGGGGGTGTTAACCCCTTCACTGCTGGTGCAGGAGGATGGCTAGATGCAGGTCAATTTCTGACCTGCTAAATACACTTTTTTTTTTTTTTTTTTTTTTAAATAAAAACAACACACATTTTTTTTCACAAATAAAATATTTAATTAAAAAAAAAAACATCTCAAGAAACAAAATTAGAAGTGTGATTGTTGTGGAGCCATGTAATACACTTACACACACCGCCAAATGTAATGAACAAAAAAGTGGGAAAATAGGGTGGGAAAAAGGGACATGGGGATTTTCACCCAGGGGGGACAGTGGCCACTTTAAACTGCGCATTTTGTAGGTATGACTGACTGGTCATACCTTTCATGCAGTCTCCATAAAAATTTAACCCTTTGCGCCCAATTGATCCCAAGAGAAAAAACAAAAATGGTGGTTTTTTTATATTTTTTTTACCTTTTTCTTTAATTTTAATAAAGTAAATTGTGGGTTATCCATATAAGTGGGGTATCAAAGGAAAGCCCTATTTGTAAAAAAACAGCATATCATTTATGGGGGTGGAATAAAAGCCTAAGAGGGAAAACACTGTTGAACAAAGACATAGTCAAAAAGGTCAGAATTGCTCCGGTACTTAAGTCAAATCCACCTCTGATTTTCCCGGTCCTTAAGGGGTTAAACTTCAGTATGTGTGTTTATTAATTAGTCTGTGTAAATAAAATACATTGGTCTTGCTCTACATAATTTATTCATTTACAAAAAGAGGTGTCAGTATGTCATGAAATCACCTAGAAATTCTTGGTAATGCTCTGCCCACCAGCTATGCCCCCAGTAACACCCCTAAAACAAAAGTGTCCCTCTTTGGCCATTTGAAATGTTGGGAGGTATGTGTAATGCTTGAATGGACACCCCCCAATTGTAGTCCTCTTGCATATATTTTATTCTGAAAAATTGCTCCTTCCGAATTTTATAAAATCCCTTATTATATTATATCACCCCCTCTTTCTTCTATCCTCCAAGCTATGTATATTAAGGTGCTGGAGTACTCCCTCTAGTGCTAATCATTTGATTGCCAGATGGGTACTCAATACATTGCTTCATAGTCCATTGTATAAACCTCTGTCACTCAAAGGGTTAATGTCCATTTATTAATTATTTCCCTGTTGTGTGGTTGGTTTGCCCTAAAATTGCTCCACTTTCCTTTTATACGTAAGGAGTCCGGACCTTAGTGTATTACAAAGCCAATTAATTAAACAGGTGTATGGTCCCAAATGGAAGCTGGCTCTGAATGGGGGAGTCTGAACAAGTGGGTGCTCTTTAAAATAGCTTAAGCCATCATAACATTTCCTGAGAGATACTAAGAAGAATTGGAGAATGTGTAGGGAAACCAACAGCACCACAGGGAACAAATAAACATTCCTAGTGATTTAAAGCGCAGTGTTAACTAAGAAGCAATGCTTTGGAGACCTCTCCAGCACTGAAGCGACTAAAAGCCCCATTAATCATTTAAAAAGGGGACATTTTTAACTGTTCCCTATGGTGCAGATGGTTTGCTTCAGTCTTTCTCCAAGTTATAAATACATTGGCTGCTGTCAATTATTAGTGCAATAGTATTACTGATTACTGTTACACTATATTAGCCTCCACATAGCAACTGTTCTCCCTCTCGTCCATCACCTTACTCATTTTCTGTATTGTAAGTGCTGCATGAACACTAAACACATGAGGTGATGGGTGAGATTGATGTGTATGGGTTTATATAAGGCCATGCTAACCTGCAATGCTAGATCACAAATAAATAACGAAAGTTTACTTTGAGTCAGAAGTTTTTTTTATGGACCCATTTGTCCAGATTCACCCTTTCTGACTTACTTTGGGATTGTGTACCTGTCTTCTTATCTCTGAAGTTAGTATAAGAAGTACAAGAGTCTTGGAGGTTGCATCCTCAGAAATGGCTGTCTATGCCAGAGGTAATCAACTGATTGACCTCCATCTTCTAAGGATTGCAGCTTCTATAATGTCTAACCAGTCAATGACTCATTGGGGATGATTGGGACAGTAATCCTCCCTATCTTGTGTTTCAGCAGTGGACAACCCCTGCTGTAGGTGTTTGGCAGTTTGGAGTGTAGAGAACTTCCCAATGTTATCCACTCTTCTATTACAGCATTTTATACATTGCTCTGCAGCATCCCCTTCCAAGATTGTAGACATTTTTTGTTAAGGCCGGTGGGTGGGCATTTCTTCTTCATCCAAAATAGTTGTGCTTCTCTCCAAATACAGGAGTAGCTGTCAGAATTCCTCACTGTTGTTTCTTCATGGATGACTCATCATCAATTAAAACCTAACATGTCTAGGACTGAGCTGCTTAAATTTCCTCATAAATATTGCTCAATACCTCAGTTTTCTATAACTGTTGATGGCTTCACAATTACCCTGTAGGCAAAGCACATTGACTAAGGATGCTTTGCCACCCACATTAATAAAGTAACAAAACCTATTTCTTCTTTCTTCGAAAAATAGCAAAAATCTTTCTCGCTGTGAACTAAAACTCTCATGCATATTATTATCCTATCCCGTCTGGATTATTTCAAATCCTGCTACCCATATGTCTCTTCTTCAATTAATTCTTAACTCCACCACCAGAATACTCTTCCTCTCCTCCAGAACAGCACCTGCCCCTACACTTCTCAAATCATTATCATGGCTTTCCATAAAGTAACATAGTTGATGAGGCTAAAAAAAGACATAGGTCCATCAGCCCATGCCATATGAACCCTGTTGATCAGCAATTTTTGCGCTTCAGTAATTTTCTAAGAACTGGTGCCTCAAACTGTTCTCCATATTCTAGATGAGGCCTTATCAAAAATGTATATAAAGGTAGAATTACTTTCCCATCCTGTGCATCTATACCCCTTTTTATGCAGTACCCTATTTGCTCTTGTACCAGCTGAGTGACACTGCACACTGCTGTGAAGTCTATTTTCTATCAGTACTGCTATATCTTTCTCTAATGAGGATTCCTCGATTAGTTTCCCATTTAGTGAATATGTAGAATGTTTAATTCTACAGTCCAAATGCATAACCTTGTATGCATCTATATTAAACCACATCTGCCACTTCTCCGCCCATTTACTCAGTTTATCTAAATCTTTCTGCAGAGAAAAATCATCCTTCTCCGTATGTATTTCCTTACATAGCTACTTGCCACCAGCAAATACTGAGACCTTACTTCCAATTCCCACTTCTAGATCATTAATAAACACATTTGAAAGCATTGTTACCAGGACTGAACCCTGCACCCCACTTAAAACTTTAGACCAAATTGAAACGGTTCCATTTATAACAGCTCTCAACCATCTATTATTTAGCCAGTTCTCTGGCACTGATGTCACTTCCCAAACCGAAGCCTTTTAATTTATGCAGTAACCTGTTTTCTGGCACAGTATCAAAGGCTGTTCAAAATCCAAGTATACTAAATCAACAACAATATCCATGTACAAATTACTACTTACCCATTTATAAAATGCAAGTAAATTAGTTTGACTTGATCTTTTCTTCATAAAACCATGCTTTTCCTACTAATAGTATTGTTGGTCATTGCATAGTCCTGAATATTATCAGCTAGTTACCCTTCTAATATGTTATCTACTTTTGAAGTACAGCCCCCTTTTTGAATAATAGTACTACATCAGCTTTTCTCCAATCACAGGGCACTATGCCTGATGAAATTGACTCAATAAATATTAAATGTAAGGATGTTGCTATTACTGAAATAAGTTCAGTATGCCATCAGGTTTAGATGCTTTATTCCCATAACCTTTTCCAGTCTCTTTTGGACTTTGGCTTAAATAAGCCATGTACATGATGGAGGAAACATTGTGATTCTGTCTGTTTGCCCATAACATGTCACTGTTGCTTACTTTGTATATGCAGAAGAAAACAATGTGTTAGCTATAGCCTTATCCTCACTAGCCATAGCCATAGGTGTCAGCCAAAGCCTTATCCTCACTAATCAATTCACCTGTCTAAGCCTCATTAGAACCAATATCAACTTTAATCGTTTTGATATTTATATATTTGTTGAATTGTTAAGCATGTTTCTTACTCTCTTTCACAATACTATTCTCATTTTCAATTTTAGCTAGCATTCTGCAGATTTTATTACATTATTTATTTTTTTATGCTTCAGAGCCTTCTGACTTAAACAGTTTAACAGCCTGCATCTTATTTCTCATATCCCTGAAAACCACTTTATTAAGCCACACTGGTCTTAATTTTCTCCTTCTGTATTTATTCCCCAATGGTATTCATTGACATGTATATTTATCTAAGAGCTCTTAAGATAATCGTCAGTATAACTACTGTACTTATTGTATTGTAAACTGTAAAGTGTTATGTACACCTGTGGCACTATAGAAATAAAATATCCATACATACATTTTGGCAAAGTGCTTCTGGTAGCTGGCATAAAGGCAGCTCATAAACCAGTCACAATTGCCTTTAAGCACTATGAGTATTTGACAACAGAGGCATGAAGGTCTAATTTGGCATATATTTCCACATTCTTCATTCAGACCTATAGGATGGTGATAGCTTATATGCAGCCAGGACATTTCAATAGCTTTAACACTTTTAGTGCCAGAGTGTTGCTCAGTGCATTGCTGGCCACACATTACTCCCTGGCACTATGATGCTGATTTAATAGGAAGAACTGGAAAATTCTGAAGCAAACCAACTGCACCATAGAGAAAAAATAAATATTCCCAGAATTTCCATTGATTTAAATTGTTGTTTTTATCTGTTGAATGCTAAAGATGCTTCCAAGATATACCTGGCATTCAAGGAGTTAAACTATGCACTAAGGTGTGATAAAGTGGTGATTAAGCTGAAATGACTTCTCCAGTGATATCACTTCTCCAGTTCCTAAGTTATTCTATGGAGCATATGCACTATGATCTCCAAAGCTGGAGAAATCTTGGTGCATTGGCTCAGTAGTATAGCATACGACTTGGAAAAGTGAGATCTATGGAGAAGTTATCTACGCTTTATCACTCCTTAGTGCATCTCCCCCAAGGTCTTCTTATTAAATTGGCTTTTTCGTCTTTAGCTCTGATATAACATTGGAGTATATGATTCGTCCATAGTCATTTTTTCTCATATCTCTGGTGCAAAAGGTTAGAGTGTAAGAGAACTGTGTCCTCAGAACCTCCAGGCTTGCATATTAACCACAACTGACCTCTGGCCTGACTGTTTAATGTATTATGTAAAAGCATTAGGACAACAGGAGGAAAGTGCACCCGGATCCACCAAATAATTCTCAGCCAAACCAATCAATTTAAATGTCCAATACTTTATTACAATATCATAAAAGCATCCATGAATGAATATATGCGTTTAAGCACAAGATGCGCAGGACTTGCCTAACGCGTTTCGTGGCAATATACCACCACTTAATCATAGGCTTCGGTTGATCCGGGTGCACTTTCCTCCTGTTGTCCTCCTGTTTGTGGAATCGTGGCTGCGATTGTGGAGAGCTGCACCGGGTCCTCCGGTCCTAATGTGGCCTGGTGAGTGCTTACTTATTGGGAGTGATTGATTCTAGAAGCGACTGTTTAGTATTATGCTTTGGATATAAAAGCATTAGAAAGAGAACAGTGTCCTGAACCAGGTATCTGCAATAAATAAATATAAATTCAAAAAGCCTTAGACAGGTGTGAAAAATTGCTGTAAAGTAAGAATGCTTTCAGAAATAGACATATTAATAGTTTATTTTTAATCAGTTTACAAAATGCATAGTGAGTGAACAGAAGAAAAATCTAAATCAAATCAATATTTGGTGTGACCATCGTTTGCTTTCAAAACAGCATCAGTTCTTCTAGGTACACTTGCACACAGTTTGTTAAGGAACTCAGCAGGTAAGTTGTTCCAAACATCTTGGAGAACTAACCTTCTGTGGATTTAGGCAGCCTCAGTTGTTTCTCTCTCTTTGTGTAATCCCAGACAGACTCGATGATGTTGAAATCATGGCTGTATGGGGCCCATATCATCACTTCCAGGCTGTATGTTTGAGGTCATTGTCATACAGCAGAATAAATTTGGGGCCAATCAGATGCCTCCCTGATGGTATTGCATGTGCTACTCAGCATTGTTCTTTTTGTATTGAGAGATAACTGCAAAAGTCAGTTAGTCACTAGTAAGTAACACACACTAAACTTAGATTCAAGCAAAGCAATGCTTTGTGTACCCCTCTGGCACTCAAAAGGTTCATTTTTGGAGTTTGTATTAATTTTGCTTGACAATATGTTGCACCCCCATCTAGTCTTCAAGAGGTTAACCTATACCTGTTTCAGTGTGATGTTTCGTATAAGAGCAGCATATATTTTTGCATTAGTATTAAGAGCACAAAGCATCCCCCTCCATTGCTTCTACTGCTATACTTTTTCTTTTCATATTTAATTCAACCTAAAAAAGAAAGGGATAAAAGGACAGGTTAATGCTGTTATTTAAGGAGAAATATCACAGGGACTGATAACAAGTCTTTGTGTACTTCAGTCTGGTTTGAGTCTTAACGATGTTACAAACCAAAGCTGGATGCCTCCTGTGAACACGGTAGCCTGTAGTTAAGTATTCCATACAGATAAATGCACAGTGGGTATTAAATAATATTTCAATTGTTGTATGTCCGTCACTACCTGTTGTGCTTGCCTTTTGCTAATTTACTTCTCTTCTAGACTGGACATGCTTACAATGCAGTTCTCTTATCCTGTAGGGCGTCACAGGCTCTATCAGCTGTAAAGTGGTTAATAGCGATAATAACGATTCTGACATCAGAATTGAGAGCCATGTTTTGTTTGTTTCTCGTTATTGTAGTATAATTATGGTTTTGTTTTGTTTTTTTCCACAAAGCCTTTCATTTTCTATAGAAATGTATGGCGCAGATCTCACAAAAGAATAAAATGATTTTTTACCCCCTATTTAAGTGCTGCAGTTGTGTATAATAGGACAATTTATCAATGTGTTTAAACAGCAGTTCAGCTTACTATAAATACAGGATTTTGTAGAAGCAAAGTTAAAAATTTTGGGGGGTTTTACCAGAGGGGTATGCAACACATTACATGGCTCCCAAGTGTCCCGCTTTAGGAGGGACAGTCTGTCTTTGAGGCCAAAATTTTTCTGTCCCTATTCCCAGCCCTGGCATGCCTCTCTTTTAGGAGATCAGACTGTGTGGTATGTATAAGTGGATCATATTGCTCCACAGCAATAAAACTCACATTAATGTTTGTTTAATCTTCACTGTGTGTTTAAAAATGAGTCTGTATAAGTAAAAAATATTTTGGTCTTGTTCTAAATCATTTATTCGGTTTTACAAAGAGCTGTAAATACTATATAATAATGTGCTAGAAAGTCTGTAAAGACGCAGTAATGCTCAGTAGAGACTGCCCGTGACAAGGCTGATACAGAGCGGGGAGCTCCGAAGGAGCGTCCCGCTCTGTTCCAGCCGCGGCGCGGGCAGTCTCTACTGAGCATGACTGCACCACGACCAACTGGCACTGTATCAGCCACGGCGTGGGCAGTCTGTACTGTGTATGACTGCCCCGCGACCGGCTGGCAGTGGCACTGTGGCCCATGTAACAGGCTCTTCAACTAGTAGGTTATAAAATAATCTAAACATTCTTTAATGCCACTCCCCACAGCGCAACCTAAAACAAAATAGGCAGGTATTATTAAACAACATATGGTAGTGGTATGAGCCTTGCTTTTTAACTTTTTGAGATGTGTGCAATATCTTGTGCATAGTTCTGCTGACATTTCATAGACTTCCTCTTCTAGAGAATGTAAAACAAACCATAAAAAAGGAATGTAATAATTAAAGCTGATTATTTGTTTACTGTACTTCAAAGCTGTAAATAAAATGTATGTACCTACAGTATTTCACAACGGTCTCTAGATCAGTCGTAGGCAATGCCCAATGGAGGATGATGGAAGTTGGAGTCTGCCAGCAGCTGGAGGTCCTCACATTGCCTACCACTGCTCTAAATACAGAAAGGACAGTGAGGGTGGTGGTATAGCACAGATCCATCTTCTTTTCATTTTCGTCCATTATCACCCCCTGCTCATTTGTGTGACACATGAGGATTAACACTTCATCATTCATTTAATTTTCCTAACTGGTTGAAAACATTTTTCATTATGTTAGATATATCCCTAGTGTCTCTACAAGTGTCTCTGTAGGTTTTAGATTGGACACTTTGATATTAATTTTGTGTGGTGTGTTAATACCTCGCTATTGTTTAGTGATAACAGATCACTGAATATCTTATATATTACATATCCCCTTACTTTGCATTTTATATTGTGGTCTATGGAAGTATAATGCTTTTTCTATATACACATATCTAGATACACTATATTTCCCCTGTAGTTCTACACTTATTTCTTCACATAAGATATAGTTTTATGTACATTATTTTATTATTTTATATATACTTTTTTAAACTTGCTATATTGGTCAATTGGTATCTTATGCTGTATAATGAGATAAGCACTACAGTGTCTTGGAGGCAGACTGTGGATGCACTCCCGAACTTATTACATATTTGGTTTCAGGAATTTTTACATTGTCTCATTGGAATATACATAGCTTTTTCTCATAAATATAGAGGGGATTATTTTCTTGTTTTCTTCCTTTTTCTGTTTAGTTTTTAAAGCAGAACTGCCACCCGACACAATCTTTAGCGTAACTAAGTCCCCATCTGGCGACTAGCTGCTTAGTAGCGCTAGTCATAGATTTCTGCTTTCTTCCATGGCTGACAGGCAGGATGGAGTGCGGACATCTTGCCATTGTGACGTCCACAAACCTGTGCAGTCAGTCCCAGCTGGAGCCAAATGGCTCCTAGCAATGCCTCCTAGACTTATCTGGGACTGACAGCGCAGGCGCGCGGATGTCACAGTGGCAAGATGTCCACGCTCCATCCTTCCTGTTACCCATGGAAGAGAGCAGAAATCTATTAAATAAGGTAATTATTCTGGTGACTAGCGCTACTAAGCAGCTAGTCGCCAGATGGGAACTTAGTGAAGCTAAAGATTGTGTTGGGTGGTAATTCCCCTTTAATACATCTAGCAGATTTGTGATACTGGTTCTACCTTCATGTTGATTCAGCGCATATATCTCACTGATTTAGTTCATTGAGGATGTGTAATATAATTATTTGCCTGCAACCTGGATATCTCACATTCCAGGTTCCAAATGTTATGTATACATGGAGCCACCATCTGACGAGAGCCAGAAAATTACCCATATATATAATTTTCTATTATTTTATCTTGAGAATGTTCTTTTATACAGTATTGTAGTTCCTTTTACCTCTTATTTTATTTATGAGCCTCTGTATGGTTTTCAGTCTTCATACATTTGTATGACAAAGGTTTTTTTATGTTGTTTCATCATTGGAAAAATTAGCTAAAAGGGATAGTAATGTTTCATAATAAAAGCAGCTCTAATTAATCATCATAGTATTTGGACTTTGGAGAGTATTATTTCAATTCTGTCAGCGTTGTAGTTCAAGAGTAATTCAATGACAAAGTATCCCCCTCCCGCCCCTTTTACTGATGTAACACTGTTCAGCCAGAGCAGAAGGGAGGTGCCCAGGTAGACTGCAGAGAGGGACAATCTTCAATTAAAATAAGGGAAAAACCTGAAAAACTTGTCAAGGAGGGCAGGGCTTTCATTGTTCTCATATGAAGAAGATTGTCCCCTACTGTTATCTGTCTGGTCTATGGACTAGATTCCACATCTGAGAAGAGATGGCTTACACTAGGTAAAAGGGGCGAGAGGGGAAAGTTTGCTTGTGAATATCTCTCAAACTTTGAGGGATAAGACTTATATCGTTCTTCATGTTTTTTTAATGCCTACAAAATAAAATAAAGATAAAACAAAGTATTACTATCCCTTTAAAGGGATATTAATGCTTTGATTAAACTGCAGCTCCAAGTCTTCTTTATATATTTTTAAACCCATAACTCTATATTTAGTTTCTTAGATTGTTTTAGTTCAAACACTATTCCTTCAGAAAGGTTCCTCCTCCCACCCCTTCTGGCCGCCTCCCCTTAGATCTGGAATATGGTCATGGGACCAGACTGATGCAGTGAGGGACAATCTTCAAACAGGAAGTATAAGGAAAACCCTTCCCCCCTTGATGAAGGAGAGCAGGATTTTCCTTTGCTTACTGAAGATTGTTGCTCACCACTCTCCATCTGGACCAGCAGAGAGGATCAGCGATGCTGCCAGAAGGGGCAGGAGGGGCATCCTTTCTGCAGGAATAGCATTTGAACTACAACATTGTAAGAAACTAAATATAGCACTATGGGTTTAAAAATATATAAAGAAGACTTGAAGCTGCAGTTTAATCAAAGTATTACTATCCCTATAACCCTCTTGAAACCTGCTTTGCAATGCATCGTGTACCCCTCTGGCACTCAAAGGGTTAATGTTTAACAGTCATAAAGCAAAATGACAAACTGTCCCTTTTGCAATTTTAAATTGTGGTTTTAAAATGTATCATTAGCGCATTCATATTTTGCAATGTGATTGAGGTATCTGTTACATATAAGGGGAGTATCTTCATCTATTTATATGTTGTTATAAGAGGAATAATAAAATCTAACCACCAAACACAAAAGGAAGAAAAACAGACTCACCAGAGTGGATTCAATAGAGAAATGGTGGTTTTGATCAATCGTTTTTTGACTTTGTGACCTGTCTCATAGCTAGCATTGTGGGTTTCTTTATTACATTTTCTTTATAATGTTCAATTTGATCGTAAATGAAACAAAGTAGATCAGAACAGAGCTTATTTAACCTTTTAAAGGCCAAAGGGTTGTGCAACACATGAAACAATGTGTTTCACACCCTTAACCCCTTAAGGACCGGCCGCGCACACACGGTGCGGTCACTTAAGGACCAGGGACCTTTTTTTTTTTTTTTTCCGGAATCAGATTCCAGACTCCCGGAACGGCGTGAAGCCGAGCGGAGCCCGGAATTCCATGACGGTCAAGGACCTTCATGGGTTCTTAAGGGTATAACAACCCATGACGGTCCAGGACCGTCATGGGTCCTTAAGGGGTTAAAAGTCTAAGTTTATAATGTAGTCAAATATTAGAGGACCATCTGGTGTCTAAAAAGCAACAGGAGGAGAGGTAGGGTCAGCGACTACGTCTCTCCATTGTAATTGATAGGAACAACACTACCATGGGACCACAATGTAAAATTGTAGTTTAATTAAAAAAAAAAAAAAAAAAAGCTGTAATACATTTTGAGTGAAAATTGTAATTGATACTATATATTTTTTTGGTAAAATGCATAGTTAAGGTCATGCTGCAGTTTATTGTATTGGCCCACATCACACAGACGTGGACCAGTTGTTGGCATTTTGTTTTGCCGCAGATGTCCATTTAGGATGCCACGTATTTTCTGTGAAGTCTTTGACAAAAAATCAGACTGTTAAGTTTCAGTCATATAATTATGACATTTTTTTTACACATAATATGTTTCTTATTCTTATTGTGAGATCTAAGAATAAGTATATACATTTTTTTGTATCTGTCATAATTCTCTTGACAAATGACATAAAATGTTAGGACTACCCTGAAAAACCTAGATTGTGTGTTGTGTGCGCTGAACAGAATTATTGGGATCAATTGCTTCGGACACTATGAATATTCAACAATTAGCTCTGAAATCATTAGTGTCTATTTGTGAGTCAAATTATCATAATCCCAATATTTTGATATTAAAATATGTCTGTAATTAAAAAGTATAATTTGTAATAATTATTATTTTTATATCTTCTTTAAAATCACTTGTAGTATTCTGTAACCTTAAGAGATTCTCATATAAATGTGTGCTTTAGGCAGTGATTAGCCTCATAAATTTTGGTTCACATTGTAGCTGTGTAATTATTGTAAAAGCCTAAGGATATTAACGGTCTATTAAAGTCACTGTTTTTTTTCCTAACCATAGTGCGTGATGCTTCTGTAATGTCCTATAAAGTAGAAAGAAAGTTGTCGTAAGATATAATTAGCTTGAAAAGTTTTCAAAGGATTACTGTTTGGCCCAAGCTCATTCTGATGTTTTATTTAAGAGCATTAAAAGGTTTCAGTAGTTTCATGTATATAAAATTCTGTAGATGAGGCACTCCAAATCAATTGCGCAAAGAAACAAAACAAAGGACCCTTTTTAAGTTTTAATTATAAATCTATGAAACAGTTATGCGAACAATCCAATTGACTTGATAAGTTGTGGTAGTCTATAAATTTCATATACATACATAACTTTTGACCTTAATAATGAATTGCTTGCTGTCAATTTTGTTTTGCTTTGTGATTTTTTTGTCTCAAACTGCCTCCTGTAATGATCTACAAAGCACACAAGAATCAGTTCAGGCAAATCCAGGAGATGATAAAAGGATTCTAAGGGTTAACGACTGGAAGGAGGGAGCTTGAGCTCCATCCCAGTCTCTTGCTCTGTAGGGATATCAGTACATTATATGATCTGAGATGATTTTTATTTATATTTTTTCCCCTGACAGCTCTGTAGTAAACGAGAAAATCACTGACTCACTATAGGGACAGAAAAGTGTATTAAATTAAGAAAAGAAACAGTTTAATATAAAGATCTGAATGAAAAAAATAATGATTAAAAGTATAGATAGTCAAAAATAGTTATAAAACATACTTTTACTTTTGCTTTAAAGATTAATTTTGGGGGAAGCATCCATGCAGAATTAATTCATAGTGACAATTAGAGTGTTTTCTCCAGATTTAGCAGTAACTGGGAGTTTTATTTAGGAAGTAATAGTGTTCCTTTAAGTAGATTTGTCTCAGCTTTTGATACTGTCCTATATAGATGTCATGGTTTTGATTGGATAGTTAACTTGGGTGCTAGTGAAGCAAACAAAGCAATATGTAGGAGACATCAAAAACATTCAGTGACCTTTCCAGGGTTAAATAAAATAAGCAAGTGTTAAACAGGGTGTGTTGGTGAGAATAACTAGTTATAATACTATACCTTAGAGACTTGGGGGTTATGCATTAAGGAGTGATAAACTGGTGGTAAAGTGGAGATAACTTTTCCAGCGATATCACGTCTCCAGTTCTTATCTTATTCTATAGAGCCTATGCACTAAGATCTCCAAAATTAGTGAAATCTTAGTGCATTGGTTCCATAGAATCACATAGGAATTGGAGAAGTTATATCACTGGAAAAGTTATCTCTATTTTATCACTTCTTCATCACGCCTAAGTGCATCTTTCCTCTGGAGTAATATTGTATATTTAGAAGAGGAATAATGTAGGTAAGGAAAGATAATGCAAGTGACCTGCAAAGTAAAGTGTGGAGATAGGGAAATTCTGAAATTGGTGCACACTAAACTTATATTTAAAAATTAACATTTTTCAACAATTAATATAAATAAAGTATTAACATTCTGAATAAGTTTAAAACTTCTCAGATCCTGGGTGAAAATGATTACGCAAAAATTATTAAATGATATTATTGCATTTGTGAAATTAGAGCTATTAAATGTGGCAAAATGTCTTGATCCTGAATCAGTATAGTGAATCTTGGTCAGATTATGCATAAAAATGTACCTCAAATACATGAAAATGAACTAGTTGAGTGATATTGTGGTCTATGGATTGTTAACTGTATAGATTCAAGCAATCTATGATTACATTCCCTGCTGCTCATAAATAATGTGTCAAATTGACCAGAGCTCAGAGAATAGATCATTCAGGCTCTGGAATAAAGTATATTCTAGATATGAGGTTAGTAAAGATCCCTTATATTTTTGATTAACTAAATTATGGCTGAGATAGCATCTATTTATAGTCATTTATTGAAGATGAGTTTTTTATTTTTTTCCACCCTTTTTTATCTGAGGTGGATTATATACTTTCCTTTGATTACAAATATTAATTGAGATGATGGTAATTTCTTATTGCAGATGACCTATAAAGTGTGGCAGCAGTAAACAAGAACAGCTAGTCGAGATTTCATTGTGAGCCAGAAGCCATAAAATGATAGTTGGAAACTAAAAGCATAAAAGTTAGTTATTATTATACCCTCCGCTCCCTTTTACCATATCAAAACAACAAAAAATCCCACTTTACTCATCACTAACTTTTTTAAACACGCAGACAACAGAAGAATATTGGCAAATTGTGGGGTCACAGCTTTTACAAACTTTGAAATAATCCAGTGCATTGCAACACAATGGGGAAGATTCACTAAGGTGTGATAAATAGGTGATAAAGTGTAGATGACTTCTCCAGTGATATCTCTTCTCCAGTTCCTATGTTATTCTGTAGAGCCTATGCACCAAGATCTCCAAAGTTGAAGAAATCTTAGTGCATTGGCTCAATAGAATACATTAGGAACTGGAGAAGTGATAAACTAGAGAAGTCATCTCCACTTTATTACCGCTTAGTGAATCTCCGTCAGTGTGTTGGCTACATCTCTAGCACTCAAAGGGTGAAAGGAGTACACTCACCACTTTTCCGTGGCTCCTCCCAAAGTCCCTACCAATTCCAGCTTGGATCACGCCTGCATCCAGCTCCAGGTCTTGGTAAGTAAAGGGTAAGCCTTTCAGGCAATCACTGCCTCCCCACCTCTTGTCCCTCTCCACGGCCAGCCATACCATATGCCATGGCAGGGGAAATTATAAGGCCCCAGTACCGATCCACCACAACACTATCTAGATGCCTCCCCTCCCACAGTGCTTTATGGCAATCTCCTGCAAATTTTGCAGGCCAGTCTGGCCACAAAGCACAAACCTGCTTGCCCACATTAACCATCTTGGCTAAGCCAAGCTGTCAGGGCCCAGAAAACACCACACCTAACATCCATACAGGGGTCTCTTAATCCCTTGTACTCACTATGCCTCCCCTTTGCTGTGACCCATTTTACCCCTTAGGGTTGCCCATAGATTCAATTACTACCTTTAAACCCTCATCTGATAGGTGTACACCATCTCCCCTGTACCATTCCTCCTTCTCCATTTTGATCTTATTATGTCTAATGGTGTCTGTTCCACAAGAGCAGATAAATCTGGCAATAGTGTGATTAATCTTGCATCTAGAGCTTTCTACAGATCTAGGTTATACCACCCCATACAAGAAAATCTAACTGGTATTTGTGGCCATATGTCCTGAGTCCAGGGCAGATGGACAACTATTCCCTGCATGTGGCCTTGATTTGCTCAAGTAGCTTAACTGAAACCAAGGAGGTAAGGTTGTTACCTTCAGCATGCATGCCTGCTATATCCAGGATGCCCCTCCTCCTGCAGGACTCCTGAAAGAGTTTGTCCATCTGCCTCCTCCTCAGGCACCCCATACCATACCACTAGATCATTACCTGCTCTTGCAGTATTCCTAAATTCTCCTTTCTCGGCCCTCCTTCACCCATAACACAAAGGAATTATCCAGCATGAAGATCTTTCTTGAGTCTGGCCTGGCTACTTCTGTAATAGACAACAGTTAGTGCTTCCCTAGCAGAATGTATTTTTTGTACACAAGTGACCACCAGCGCCTTATGTTCTTAATTACCCTGTTTCTATTGTGCTTTGCTGCTACAGTGGTAGCTGCCCCGTTTCTGACCTATAAAATGTGTCCCATAAAATATTGGCTTCAGAAGGGGCAGGAGGAGGATCCTTCTACAGTTAATATCTTATGAACTACAGAAATGTAAGTTGTTTAAAATAGCGCAATGTGTTACTTTTGTGATAAAGAAGACTCGGCGATCTATTTTTTTTCAAATATTACAATCCCTTTACAGAAACTGAATGCAACACTTCTAATTGGTTCCAAATCGGCACATTCCTTACAATACAGTCTGTGTAAGATCTTGAGTCACTGACCATTGCAAGTACATTCTTAAAAAAAATAAATAAAAATAAAAAACTTTGAGTTGTAATAACTTGAAATTATATATCCCCAAGTGGTGGCAGTTCTATTGTTTTGCTCAGCAGGAAAAACAACTTTAGAATATATTTTTCATTTAAATGTTTTCCTGCCGTCATGGATAAACTTCCCTTAAGGACCAGCAACGGTTCTGGTACGTCAAGGGTCAAATGATAGCAGCGCGCATCAGGGTTCTCTGCTATTATGCTGGGGAGGCTGAAACTAAGCACCCCAGGGGGACAGTGCCCCCCTAAAACTGTACATTTTGTAGGTGTGAATGACTGGTCATACATTTCATGTATTCTCCATAAAAAAGGACTAATTGAACACAAATTATCACAAGAGAACCTATAAAAATTGTTTTTTTTTAATTTTTTTTATTTTTAATTAAAAAATGGTTGGTTATTCATGTAAATGTGGTATCAAAAGAAAGCCCTACTTGTGCTTAAAAATTTTGAGGGAAAATACTGTTAAAGTATAACCTTAATAAGTCGCCTTTCAATCATTAAACATATGGCGACTAGCTTGATAATATGTGTATAATATGTGTGGCAGATTCTAATGAAATCTTTCATCTTCAGAGACTGGAAGTCATGCATCGGTGCAGACATCTTGTCAGTCCCGCTCGTTGTAAGAAGCATTGCATCATGCCACAAGGTAACCGGAAGGGACTGACGGCTCAGATGCGCAGACTGCACTAACCTGGCTGTCAGTCTCCGAAGATGAAAAATTTCTTTATAATCTGCCACTTTTGATAGGTAATACACATATTATCAAGCTAGTCACCATATGCTTAATAATTGAAGGGCGACTTATTAAAATGTAAAAGTTCTGCTTTAACCCTTTGAGTGCCAGAGGGGTACGCAACGCATTGCAAAGCAATGCGTTGCGTACCCCTCTGGGACTCAAAGGGTTAAACAAAGACACAGTCAAAAAGGTCAAAATTACTCCAGTCCTTAAGTGCAAACCACCCCAGATTTGCCCAGTCCTTAAGGGGTTAAAAAACTCCATAAACATACATTGCTTAACCCCAGAGGCATGTCCAATGCATTGCTTCATGATACATTGGAGACAGTGCTGGAACTTATAACTTGCCTGGTGTGTTCTATATAACATTCAGATAAGGTATTTGGAAATTGCTTTAAATACCCTTTGAGTGACAGAGAGACAATGTGTTTAATACCTCTCTGACACTCAAAGGGTAAATATAATGGTTTATACACATTCTGAGCTAAGTTGGTGGAATTCTATTCTCCATTAAACCAAGTAGCATAAAATATTATTCTTCATTGTTAATTCTTTCCAGCTTTTCAACAAAAACTGTGCGGACCCCATTCATCTATTTATTGTTTGTGTTTGAAAACTTTTTATGTTTTGCATTTGATGGATTGGTGTATGCTAAACGTAAATTATCCTGCACAACCTTCAGGTTTCAGTATATGCTTTGATGTTCTTTGTATCCCAAATATGGATCCTTATTCTCCATTAAATTGATCTCACCTTGACATCACTTGTGAAGGCCAAAGACAACGTGATTGATGGCTCAGGTTTTCTCTCTGATTCTTACAGTTCAGATGAAATGGCTGTGTTGGTCAATGGTCAGTATTCGTAGTCTGTATGCAGAATAAGTGCCTTCTTTTGAAAAATCAGGGAAGCTTTTTTTTTTCTTTAGATATGGAAATCGAATAAACTCTCTTTTTCACACTAGTAGTTTTATGCTGCTTGTATCTTGAACTGAAAAGTACAATTATATAAATATAATTTTCTTTTGTTATTGCAAAGCTGAGCTAGTTAATTTGTGAACCTTCAGCTGTCGAGTATTAGAACTCCCATAACACACACACATTAGTTGGAAGGTTGGGGATGATTGGAGTTCGAGTCCCCAATAGCTGAAGGTCCAACAGCTGAGTACCCATGTCCTTCCTGATGCTGACGTTAACTGTCTAATTACAGAAGGAACAATATAGGGGTTATATCAGGGACTAGTACATGGATAAACCTAACTGGATTGTTGTTTTTATTAACAATTCTTGTCTCTTCTGTGTTATAATATTGGTCTTTTTTTCCTTCATGCACATTTAATCATTTAATTATCATGTCCTCATCTAATACAGGGTTTGCAATGTTTATTTGCACTGCCAAGTTCAATATCACATACAGTACTGGCATCCCCCCCACCGACCTCTCCTCTGACCTTATTTTTTCTTTCAGTCTTTGATGCAAAGGGCATCAGAACCCTCTGTACGACCCCTCCACCTTCCCAGTGTTGATTTTTTATCCGATTGCTATAGGTGATTAAAGGGATAGTAATGTTTCAGAAAAACAGCAGCTCCAATTAATCCTCATAGTATTTGAGCCATAGAGAGTGTTATTTCAATACTGTCAGAGTTGTAGTTCAAGAGTAATTGAATGGTAAAATATTCCCCTCCAGCCCCTTTTACCTAGTGTAAGCCACCTCCCCTCAGATGTGGATTCTAGTCCCTTGACCGGACAGCTCACAGCAAGGAACAGTCTTGCCTCCCTTGACAGGATTTTTCTTCTTCTCACTGAAGATTGTCCCTATCCGCTATCCATCTGGACAGTCTTACTATTCTGAGGTGAGCAGTTTTACATCAGAAAAATGGGTGGGAGGGGGATACTTTATCATTCAGTTACTCTTGAACTACAACTCTGAAAGTATTGAAATAACACTCTACATGGCCAAAACACTACGTAGATTAATTGAAATTGCTTTTATTGAGAAACATTTCTATTCCTTTAATGCATAAGACTGAAGACATTGCTGGCTTCCTTGTGCTGTTTACACAAAGTTGAGTTCCTTGTACTTCCTGGTTGTGTTGTAGTCTCAGGTAAATCCTCTGGAATCATTGCTGATTTCAGTGATGAGGGGTAACTTGCATTGGATACCTCCCAAGTGTCCCTCTTTAAGAGGAATAGTCCCTCTTTTAGACCCAAATCCCTCTGTCCCTCTTTCCCACCCTGATGTCCCTCTTTTTAGGATATCAGATTGTGTGGTGTATATAAGTGTATCACATTGCTCCACAGCAATAAAACTCACATTACTGTTTGTTTAAATGTCAATATATGTGTTTATAAATTAGTTTGTGTAAATAAAATACTATGGTCTTGTTATAAGTCATTTATTAGGTTACCCAAGGAGGTGTCAATAGGTCATGAAATAGCCTAAAATGATTGGTAATTCCCCGCCCACCAACCACGCCCCCAGCAAAACCCCCTAAAACACAGGTGTCCCTCTTTGGCAATTTGAAATGTTGGAAGGTATGCATTGCTCTACAATGCGTTCCATAATTCTGGCACTGAAAGGGTTAAAACCTGCAACTTGATGGAATTCCAGGTTGTGAGAAGCGAGGAGAAGGAATGCAGTTTGTGCTGTCTGTTGGCTTTATTGATAGCCTTTTGTGATTGGATTGAGGATCAATACTTGGGGGCATTTAGAGGACTCCTGATTTACCACTTCAAATATGCAGTAAAATTAAATGCCACAATTAGCAGTCACCCTTAAACATGCATGTGCCTGAATTGGTGTCAAACACATTATAATGCATTGCAATACATTGGTCACCCCTCTGGCTCTCGGAAAGTGGATTTTCGAGTATAATGGGCAGTGATCACTATACCCACTAAAACAAGGTGGTAGTCAGATCAGTCTTAATGAGAACAGATCTCATCTGTGCCTGTTGTCAGAACAGGCTGGCAGGCAAAGATGTGATCAGCTATCACTGAGGCAGCAGATCATAGAAATGAGGGGCACCTCAGCTGTGCTGGACACATCCGCATTCAGAATTGAGGGTGTGGCCAATGTTATACCCCTTTACGGCCTATGTTTTAAACCCCTTGGATGCTATATAGATCTCTAGCACATTGTAGATCTCTCTAGCATGCAGGGGTTTAAGGTTTGTTTCATTCTTTCTTCTTATAGGCTAATGATATTTTCTGTATCAGGAAACAGTGGATGGGACTGGGCGTGGGGCTTGTGGAGATGAGTGGTGTTAAATGTGCTGAGAGTGTCTTGCATAGGGGCACCTGGGATGTAAATCCATCCCTGCCTTTGAATGATAGTGAAGTCTCCAACACTTTGCTTCATATGTGTTGGCTCTATTTAACCCTTTGAGTGCCAAAGAAGCATCCAACGATACCTCTCTGGCACTTCAAGGGTGAAATCAGTTGAAATGTGTGTTTGTTCTCTATGTTGCCATTGGTTTTGCTCCAGTATTGTTCTGCTTTACTTTTGTGCATAACAGCTACAATGCCTTGCGTAATCCTTAGGCAAGAGTAAGTAGGTTGTTGGTACTGTATGGGTTTATGTCATCCCATGATCAATGTTAAATGGCAGCATTTTTAAATCCTGCTCACCCCATAAGAAAGGGTTAGGGGTTAACAGTTTATAAGACCCACTTCCTCCTTGGGTAAGAGTATGAATGTTCATCACACACACACACCATTGTAATAGCGTAACCCTTTGATTTCCACAGGAGTATTCAACTCATTGCAGAGCAATTAGTTGCACTCCCCTCTGATACTCAAAAGGTTAAAATTTTAAAAACGGCAACGTTGCTATGGATGATATTAATAAAAATGTAGTACTACTTAAGTTCTACGTTTATGGAAATATTATATTTTACTGTGGCCCTGTTTAAGCTCTAGGGTGAGCAAATTTCAAACGGTAGAAGAGTGACATTAAACTTGCTATTTTTCCAGTCTCTATAATTTTCACATGACTAAACTGAGCTTATATAAATATACCAAAAAAAGTGGTTTAGCACAATGAGCATAGATGTAAAATTTTATAGAGACATTATAGACGAATAAAAAGGGACCATATAATGGGACCTACAATTAAATTGTAGATATCATTTTTAATGATTACTTCAAGTTTATTTTTCCTCATTAATAGTGCAATGTTTTTCCTTTTCTGTTCTATTATGTAATATGTTTGTGGGGTTATTCATAAACTGAAGCTCCTATTACGTAAATATATATTTTTTATTGATAAATGTTGTGAAGTTGTCTCCAAATCCATTTTTGTTATGATAAATATGCACCTTAGGGCCTAATTTATAACGCTAAAGAGGAACAATTCGGATGCAAACCAGGGGACAAATAAAGCTTTTAACACCTTCATTGCGGTAGATGTCTCCAATGCATTTAAAACGTAACTTTCACCCTATATCAAGTCCCCCCCACAATCATCCTATATAATAATTTGCTAGGATGTTTGTCATGCGCAATATAGACTGCCCGAACGCACAGAATGCTGGGAGGTGTAGGAATGCTGGGATTTCTGTGCTGCGTCGGCGGCAGGACGCAGAGCACGACCAGCCTCTTAACCCCTTGAGTTCCAGAGGGGTACGCAACGCATTGCTGTACCTCTCTGGCACTCAAAGGGTTAACATCACCTGGACCTTGGCCCATGCACACGGGCTTTTAAACTAGTTGCACATATTGCAATTAGCCGGCGCAAGTAGTAATCCTTCTTTTTTTCCCTCAGACTGATGGCCAGGGTTCTTCCTTAAGAGCCAATTGCGCGACTACGCCGTCAGTCCC
The DNA here is from genome assembly GCA_037306005.1 of Rhinophrynus dorsalis. Taxonomy (NCBI): domain Eukaryota; kingdom Metazoa; phylum Chordata; class Amphibia; order Anura; family Rhinophrynidae; genus Rhinophrynus; species Rhinophrynus dorsalis. The sequence continues at coordinate 566,507,427 of CM074718.1, forward strand.
TGCCGGTGCCTTAAGACACAGTGCAATGCCTCCTAGAGGAGACCGGGACGGACAGCACAAGTGTACAGACGTCTCTAAGACAAGATGTCTGCGTGCATACCTGGCCACTGGTCTCAGAACAAGGAGGATTACTTCAGATTGTGGTACTGCTGCACTATCACTTTTAAGGTGCTACTCTCAATATATGTAATGATTGTTGGGGGACTTGATATAAGCTGAAAGTTCCGCTTTAATGAGTTAAAAGCCTTATATCCATTGGTGGGAATATTGGGAATTCTTACTTTGTTCCATGTGATGCAGAATTACACCTCTATAAATTCTTGAATAAGGCATAGTACTTCCAAATGTAAGAGAAGATACTTAACCCCTTGAGCACCAGAGGGTTGTGCACCACTTTGCCATCAAGGGGTTAATTGTTACTAATATAATGTACCTAGTTTATAATTAACCCTTTGAGTGCCAGATGGGTATGCAACACATTGCAAAGCAATACGTTGCGTACCCTTCTGGCACTCAAAGGTTTAAATTACCCTGATAAAAGCCAGTCAGTCAAATCACATTTACTAAATACATTAGTAAATTATTTGATCGCACGGGGAAGTAAAAAATGTATTTTGCATGTGTAAATCTATTGTAAGCATTTACATGGCTGTAATTTATGAAAGCAGATTGGGATATGGTCCGTTGGCGCCCCTGCTTGCTGCTACACTTTTCTCATGCTCCTGACCTCTCCAGGCCTCTCCTTCATTATTACCTCCTTGCTTTCAAAATTCACCAAAAATATTCCAAGGACCAAGCTCTACTCCACATTTCACATACCTGGATTTACCAAAATTCAACAGATGGTATTATAACACTGAGATATACAGCAGATTGAAATATACTTCCCCTGGACCCTCTTACTGCTAAGAAGAGATACCTCCAGTGGAACACCACAAACAAAGTACATTGAAACTATAAAATGTACTCACCTCCAGTTGTTATTTGGGTTTTGGATTTGATCATCCATTCAGCAATGCTCAGATTTCATTTCTAAACACTCAGAAAACGTATTGATGAAATATATAAAAAAAATAAATAAATATATATATATATATATATATATATATATATATATATATAAAATATATTTCACTGAAGCACACTGGTTTTGAACTCCTGTAATCTGACCTGCATGCATTCTTTCTTATCTATGTTATCTACAAAGCAGCCTGAAGTGCAAAATTCCACACCTCACACTGGCCTGCATCATATAGAACAGGACAATGTTGTCATAGCTGACATCCCTGTAAAACTCAGAGGCTATTTTAACCCTTCACTGCTGAGAGAATGATCACCTATTATATCTGTATTCCCTACAACCCCAAAAAGTGGTCTCTCCACTCAGCACCTCGCAAGTGGTTACCATAAAATCGCTTGGCATCTTCAAAGGCACTCACAGGGGCTGCCGTGGTGGAAAATCAAAACTCAAAGTTCAGTCTCCTGACACTATCTACCTGCAAACCCAATTGAAGTGATTCAGTCCAGAAGCCACAAAAAGCGCACATTCAAATCAAGGAACCTCTTTGTGTGATCCCCATCAGAAGACACATTGTTTCCAAAGTACAGAGCAAGAACTCACAACCCCAAGACTGTCCTATCAGATCAATCCTGTACAATGCCAGATCAATAAAGAACAAAGCAGCTATTATCTCCAACCTTATTGAACCTTACTGAAACATGTGAATTAGCGTGCATTACAGAATCGTGGCTAGATGACAATGTGGGGCCTATCCTTGCAGCAGCTGTTCCAGGCAATTATACAGTGTTCAACTGCCTGAGACAAGAGCGCAAGGGAGGTGGAGTAATAATCTGTGTCAAATCATCCTTAAACCCCAGGCCAGTATGAGTCCACACACCCCAATCTTTTGAATGTGTAGCTGCTAGCATCTCAATAGATAGAGGATTTTGGATACTTTTAATATACAGACCCCCAGGAGATGGGAAGAGATTTCTTCAAGAACTCGCAGACCTTTTGACTGGTTTAATCTTTGAACACCCTAGATGGATTATATTGGGAGACTTCAACACTTGGATTGATGACACACTATCCCAACTTGGGCAGGACCTCCTCAGCCTGATGAGTGCGCTCGGCTTCATACAAATAGTTGCCACTTCCACCCACAGAAAAGGTCATACACTTGATTTAGTGTTCCAATGTGGACTAGAAGTGTCACCAGTAAGTATAAATCCAGTTGTATGGTCAGACCACCACTTCATACACTTTTCCATTGGATCACAATCAGCCAGACCACAGCCTCAGAACCTGGTCAAACACCGCTCATTAAAAGGGGTGACCCCATTGGACGTAACATCAAATATGGGTCTAAGTGAACTGATGGGCACTTGGGAAGACCCTGGCTCCTTAGTCCAACTCTACAACAAAACCATGAGGGTCACCCTAGAAAGCATTGTACCATCACGCATATACACTATCAAAACTCACAATAATGTACCTTGTTTTGATAGCACCATCAGAGAATTAAAGAGAAAAGGCAGTAAACTCGAGAGAAGATGGTGCAGGACACATGACCCAGAGGTCAAAGTCACTCTTACCAATCACCTCAATGAATATCAATTTAAGATAACTCAGAAAAAATCCTCATTTTTGTCACACAAAATCACACTCTTCTGCAACAGACCCAGGCAACTGTTTCGCACAGTAGAAAGGCTCTGCAAACCAGCATGCATGCATATACCCACCAACTTTCTCAAGATGTAAGTGTGAAGAATTTGCGATCTTCTTCACAGACAAGATTTCCTCCATTCGAGCCTCCATCACAGCAGGCCAACCAGTTACCCACCAGAACCACTACAATAGAAGACCAGATTCCCCCAGTTCATGGTCTACTTTTACAAATGTGGATGTAGTAGAAGTTAAAAGAACCATGCAAAAGTTGTGCCCCACTACTTGTGACTTAGACCTTGCCCCAACGCATCTTATATCGGCATGCACTGAAACACTTGCCCCAGCCCTCACAAAAATAGTGGAGTGTTCACTAAAAACTGGAATCTTCCCAGATCCTCTAAAAGAAGCAGTGGTAAAACCCCTCCTAAAGAAACCGTTATTAGACCCAGACTGCATAGCAAATTACAGACCAGTATCCAACCTTCCATTTCTGGGGAAAATCATTGAAAAAGTAGTGGCAACTCAACTGGAGGCCCATCTATCAAGGTATAACATCTTTCCAGTCAGGTTTCAGATGCCGCAGCAGCACGGAAAAAGCACTAGTCCGAGTCCTAAATGATCTCCTTTTGGCGAGAGACAATGGTGATTACTCCATCCTAATACTCCTGGATCTCTCAGCTGCATTTGATACCATTGACCATGGGATTTTAATAGAGCGCTTGCAGCACATCTGTGGTCTAGGAGGCACAGTTCTTAACTGGTTTAAATCTTTCCTCACTGTTAGACCACCGAGAGTAACATCAGGATCTTGCTCATCGGCACCAACAGAATTAGCCTGCGGAGTTCCACAAGGTTCCATCTTGTCTCTTATGCTATTTGCAGTTTACTTACTACCACTGGGAGACATCATCAGAAGACATGGCCTAAGATATCATTGTTATACAGATGACATACAACTATACTTCTCCTTTGCTCCAGATACTAAAAACCCAACATGCCTCATCAACAGTTGCTTAGCAGACCTCATAGAGTGGATGAATGCCAGTTGGTTTAAGTGAACCCAGACAAAACAGAGTTACTTTTGGTGAGGGAACCTCGGGCAGCTAGAATATCTTAGGACCACCCAACTGGCCTGTAACAGAGGTACGAAGTCTCGGAGTGATGATTGATTCTGGACTGTCATTTAAACAGCAGATCTCTTCTGTAATAAAATCTCCCTTCTTTCATTCTGAGAAACAAATCCAGGATACAACACTTAATTCCACCGGATGATATGCCAACATTAGTCCATACATTTGTGTCTTCTCATCTAGATCACTGTAATGCACTTTACCTGGGCCTCCCAGAAAAAGAACTCCATCGCCTACAGACAGTACAAAATGCAGCAGCCAGACTACTGACCAATAAAACTCGATTATGTCACATAACACCAGTTCTCCACTCCCTGCACTGGCTTCCAATTAAATGGCAAACATATTTTAAAATTGGCCTGCTGACCTTCAAAGCCTTAAATAATCAAGGCCCACAGTACCTGAAAGAGCTCCTGACACCCTATATTCAGTCCCGCTCACTGCAGTCAGCCAACAGATCCCTGCTGTCAGTACCCAGAATAAAGACGACCTCAGGTTCCCGGGCATTCAGCCACGCTGCCCTGACATTCTAGAACTCTTTACCATCCTCAATCAGTGAGGCACCATCATTAAAGACTTATAAAAAAAAGCTAAAGACCCATCTCTTTTATCAGACATTCAGTCAACTCATGTGACCATAAGGAACTCTTAAATTTTATGTCTGTTTATAGATTTGTAAAGCTCCTTGAGTCTCACAGGGAAAAAAGCGCTATAAACAAAATCACAAATTATTATTATTATTATTATTATAAGGCTGATGCATTAGAAAACAAGAATAACTCTGGACTGAACCAGCTGCAGCATAGGCGACAACTAGAAACCCCTATATGATTTATTCTAGCGGTCTCCAGCTCTCCAGTGCTTTAGATATCTACATACCTGGGAACGTTTGACATGAGCTCAACCTGATATCTTGGAAATATTAACCCTTAACGCCCACAAGAAAGCAGATTCGACTTGTTATGTTAATGTTTGCTCTAAACCAGAGATAATCCAATCAGTTCTTAAAAGGATAGTAATAGTTCATTTTATGTTTATTTCATATTGTAGAGATTAAAAAAAATATATAAACAACAATGTAATTCTTGTCTCTCAAACCTTTATGGTTTGAGAGATATACCTTTCTTAAGTTATGTCTTCCTGGCAGCAGTTTCACAGAAGTCAGCGCATAGCTGACGGCTGCAGTTTCTGCTCATTTGACCGGACGGAGACTCTTCAGCAGAGCTGAAATTGGGCTCTTTAGAAATACATACTTCCAGTGAAGTATTTAGTTCTAAAGAGCGTGATTTCGGCTCTGATGAAGAGCTTCCGTCTGGTCAATTGACCGGAATCTGTAGCCATCAGCTATGTGCAGACTTCTGTGAAACTGCCATGAAGACGTAACTTTAGAAAGGTATATCTCTCAAACCATAAAGTTTTGAGAGAGATAAGAATTACATCGTTGTTTATATTTTTTTAATCTCTACAATATAAAATAAATATAAAATTAACTGTTACTATCCCTTTAAGGAACCTTTCACATTCTGCAGTTCTGAGATATAACTTTGTATCCACTCATTAGGAAAGCAGGACTTCTCCCTCTGCCTTTCTAGTAGAAATGTCACTTATTTGGAGAATAAATAAGTAGTAAATTGGTGTAAATCAAATAGGAGGAAACACTGGATTTGCTCACACTGAGAATTTGGCTCTTCATCCTGAGATCCTGAGATTTGGTTCCAAACCCAGAGTTCCTAGGTATGGAAATCTATCTAACATCCAAGGGGTTAACAGCCCTATTGACATGAATGGAAATTTTGGAAAGAGTTATTTCTTCCCTAGTTGGTTTGTGCCAGTTCTACTTAGTCCAAAAGACTCAAGGGGCCATATGTGGAAAAGAAAATTGGAGGGATTCTGGTGCAAACCAGTTGCACTATTGAGGAGAACTAAAAATTCCCATTGATATTAATGGTGATTTTAACCCCTTGAATACTAGAGAGGTCTTCAACACATTGCTCTTTAAGGGGTTAAAATCCCCATTTTAATCAATGGAAAATTTTGGAATTTTTGTTTCTCCCCTCTAGAGCAAATGGTTTGCCCCAGAACTCCTCTACTTTTGGTTTGAACATACGGCGCACTGTGTTTGGGAACAAAGACATCTGGAATTTATTTTTCACATCTTTCTAGACATATCAGCACAGTTTTTCCATCAGCTCAAGTGAAAAGCACCTGCTGTGAGAATACTTCAGGGAGAACTCCCAGACCAGTACAATAATAACTATTTGTGGAAGAATTATTAGAGAATAAACATACAATTTGTGAAGTAATTAGAGTTTAATATCACCTTTTGTAGTTGTACACTTCAAGAGGAAAGTGAAAATTAGTAAGTAAAGTGTGGTTCAGCATCCCAGCATGTCCAGAGGAATTGAGGCCTTGGGAATGTCTAGAATGAGTTATATGGATTGAGATACGTATAAATTTACTTACCAATATTTAGTTTTCTTCTGTGTATCTCCAAGGCATTAAAATGATGGGAAGGTCTCCGCTCTCCAGCTGGGTAGGACCAATCAATAAGGTTTAAAAAGGTGTCTCCCTCATGTGCCTTCAGTTTACTTTTCGCTCAGCTGAAAAACACTAGCAGAAATATAAATTAGTAGGGAGGGAATACCTTGAGGATAGAAGAAAACGAAATATCGGTAAGTAAATTTATATGTTACTTCTGTGTATCACCAAGGCATTAAAATAATGGGACTTAAAAGCAGTTACCCATAAAGAAAGGGGAGGGATAGGCATTCTTACCATTATTGGTGTACCACTGCCTCCAAGACCTTCCTGCCAAAGCTGGCATCGACTGAAGCCTGGACATCTAGATGATAATGCTTCATGAAAGTGGAGATGGAGGACCATGTGGCCGCCTTACAGATGTCCAAAGGTGAAGCTTGCGCCCACTTTGCCCAAGAGGTGGACATAGCTCTGGTGGAATGTGCCTTAATGTTAGAGGGTTCTGCCAGTCCTGATTCTGTGTAGCATCTTTATCTGACAGGCCTGGTCTCCAGAATATTAAAGAGACTGTTGTTTTGGAGTCCATATTCCCCAGACTGCTCCCCACCCGCTGAGACTGGCGTCCATGTAAATGACTTGCTATTCTGGGATTATTAGAGATCTTCCTTTGAGAAGGTTGTCTTGGTTCAGCCACCAATGCAGTTCAAGTTTGGCCGACTACATTAATGGAATTCTTTGAAATGGATTCCCAAGGTCGGGTTTCCAAAAAGTCAAGAAGTTTGCATGGAGGATACGGCAATTTAATTTCGACCAAGGGATGATCTGGGTTGCTGAAGACATTAGGTCTAGTAATTCCTGAAAATCCCTTACACATAATTGCTGTTTTTTTCAGAAAGACCCGGGTTGTAGACTGAAGTTTGGATATTCTGTCATTTGACAGTTGTATTAGGGATGTTCTGGTATTGATGCGTAGCCCCAGAAAAACTATCGTTTGAGATGGAGACAGATGACTTTTGTCTAGATTGATGATCCATCTGATTTCTTGCAAGAACTGGAGAACCTCCTGTGTCTAGGTTTTGGAGCTCCTGAATGATGGGGTCATAATCAATAGATCGTCCAGGTAGGCTAAGATGTTGACTCCCTTCTTTCTCAGGGATGCTAGTGTTGTAGCTAGAACTTTTGTAAAAACCCTGGGTGCTGATGATAGACCAAAGGGAAGGACTGTAAATTGGTAATGATCTTGATTTACCGCAAAGCGCAGAAATCTCCTATGCGCTGGATGAACTGGGACATGATAGTAGGCGTCCCTGAGGTCGATGGATGTTAGGAACATCCCATTAGAGAGTGTATCAATGACTCCACTGATTCTATTTTGAAGTGGCTGTGTTTGAGTCTTACATTGATTTCTTTGAGAATAGTTCTGGTATGCGAGATCTGATGAATGTTGGAGCTGGAGGGACAGATAGAAACTCCAGTGTGTACCCCGTATCCAACATCTGAGAGACCCAGGCGTTCGGAAGTACCTGGGTCTCCCAGATCGGGAGAAAAGATCCTAGTCTGCCCCTGTCCTGAAACTGACCTGGGATGTCCGGACATGCTGCCTTTTTGAGACACTCCTCACATAGTTTAACAGTAGTAGAGGCTGGGAATTTAGAGTCGCAGACTGCACACACCTTAAGCTTATGAGTAGACTTTTCTTCTTTGCTAGGGGGCTCAGAATTTTTATCTTTGGAGGTGGATTTGGCTGGAGCTGACTTGTCTGTAACTATGAACCCTGTAAAAGAAAGGCACAGCCACAAAAACATAGAAAAGAAGATATTCACTTAACTGACTGCCTTTAAATACCCCGGCAAATAAACGCCTAATCCATTCAATTGCTCTCCCTGCATACCCCCAATGTGTGTCATCGCGCATGTGTGTTGGACCTGATGTGCGTTTCTAGACTGTCTGTCTAGATCATATTGAGTCCACCATGCATATCGCATTATCCAGATCTCTTTGGCAATCCCTATTCTACCTCCACCTACCCCCTCTCCCTTTCTTGGACAAACATGCTCTCCTCACCATGCTCAATGCAGCTAAAACCCTCATTCCCCATTATTGGTGCAACACAGAACCCCCAACCCTCTCTGAATGGCTGGCCCTGAGTAGGGACCAACTCATGTTGCACTGATTGACCCTGATTAACAGAGGTTGAGATCCTTTTGAACCATCTTTACTGCTTCTGGATCCAGCCTCTACTTGATATAATCTGTCTTCCTCACTCATCCCATATGTACCCCTGGGTCTACTGTTCACTAACATTACCCATTTCTCACCATCCATCTTTTCTTCTGTCTGTATACTTGATTTATCTGGCTGCACCGGAACTCCCTCCCTTCCCCTCCCCTTCCCTCTCCTTCCCTCATTCCTCTCCTCCCCCCCCCTCCTTCCCTTTGTCCTCTCTCTCCTATTTTCTTTTCTCCTCTTTACTTCACTTACTGATTGACGCTGTCTTTATGCAAATCTTCAATAAAGGTATTTTGAAATTGAAAAAAAATGTTACATGGAAATGGTGAGGGAGTTTAAATTGTACAATAATAAGATATATAGTTATAAATAAAGTCCTCCTGTTGATGGCGAATAGCCACCAAACTGAAAATAATCCTCCTTCTGCACGCTGACAAAGGATCCCTTCCTTTTCTTTTTCCTCTCACACCTCCAGTTGACCTCCCAATGGTATCTGCAAAAGAGCAAATTAAAACTAGTGTAACTCAATAACAGGCACTCCTCTATGTTTCTAATTTACAAGACTTTAAGTATTTTATATGCCCATAAGATCTTTCCAAGATATTCTCACTTTATTTAAGCTTTCCCCAGATATATAACTTCTCCAAATTAGGTTTCTATCCTTCTCATTTGACACATGAAAATGAAGAAACATAGCCAATAGTGTGAGAGCGTCTCATTGATACACACCCCAATACTTGCACACAGATGTACTTACAAGAGCCACACAGAAGTGAACTTCAGACTGTTGGTGATACTCCTCTCATCCTATATGTGACATACAAAGGGAAGAACACAGCAACATATAGTGTCACAGTTACCTTTCTGCTGACAGACCAGTTCTATTTACATGCTCAAGTCTTTAATGTGTATTTTCTTCTGTACTTGTAGAGAGTCTGTCAGGGGCTGAAGCATATTTTACGTCATGTGTTACTGTATGATATTTGTCTGTTTAGCTAATATTAGTCACCAGATGACAAAGACAGCCAGATGGATGGAAGTAAATGCTCTTGATTGCTCTGGTCTCATTCAAAACATAAAAAACACTTAGTGTAACCTATATATAGAATAATAACACGTTTCAAAATAGTTAAGGTCAATAACAGTCCAAATCCCTTAAAATGTAATATTATTCATATAATAGTGGTTTCAATAAGTGTCAAATGAGGAAAGAGAAAATTGCTCACTTTCATCTTTCTCCTCTCATTATGTAATACAACAGGTAAATAGCAGAGGCGGAAGAACCGGCATCACTGCCCCCACTCGTTGTTTTGTCAAACAGTAGAAATGATGGCTGACTGCAGTTAATGTATTACTCCATATATACTGGACAGACCTGGTATCTGCAGATGACCTTAAATGAAATTGTGTAGCCTGTTCATATGGACTGTTGCTCCCAGTGATGCAATATTTTGTCAAACTATAGCCATCCATTCTAATCCCATATGTAGGACTGTGTATAAAATAAAAAGGTGATTCTAGGGGCAAGATGACTAGAAAAATAAAAACAATTTATTGAACAAAAACAAAAAACAAATGCTCAATGAGTTTCATAACATATATAATAGCTGCAGGACTCCAAGTGTTGTTGGCCAGCAGAGGATGAAGTGGGTTGTAGTCTAACAACAGCTGAAGATAGCAATTTATGCCACCAAGATTAGATAGAACTTTGACTAAAAGTTGTTGAGGCCATGGTCATGATGCTCCACCACTTTCCAATGCTGTGAGTTTAGAAAATGTTTTGCAGGTTTACCAACTTCGCCAGGCAAAGCCATGTAACCCCCCAACTTCCCCCCAAAAGAAGATACACAACTTATTCGTTTGGTTATATGGAAGTAAAAGGCCAATGAATGACAGCTTTTTAATGACTATTAATTTAAGAAATAATATTTCCGCTTTTTGATTATCAAAATACATTATTTCAGTTAGCGTTGTTTCAATCACAGTTCAATATAATGACAGTCAGATTTGCACTGGTTCACTTTTCATATATTGTATTTACAAGCATATTGATTGGGCATTCTGCTTAAAGGGAGAGAGAACAAGTTGATATTTATTTGTCTTCGCACGCTACTATTGATGGACAGGAGACTTATCCTTAACTGTGGAACAGGTATCCGATTCCATAAACTCCACCATCCAGAAATTACTCACATGAATACTGGTTCTCCCAAAGGTAGAATTCTGCCCTAAACCAATGCCTTTTTGTGAATTATTCTAAAGAACACTATCCCTGTTTAATTTTCCCTGTTTATGAAAGGATCCTAATGAAGGTCACCTTTCAGCTGGATTTAAAATGCATTTCTGTGTCATCTTGTCAAATAAACTAAAATCCTTCTTCATTGCTTCAGAATCCTCAAATCGATTCTTGTTATGAAAAAAAAAAAAAAAAATAAGAAAGAAAATAATTGTCACTACAACTGTACACTTTCACCAAAGGCCCTGTTGACATGGGCTACTTAAACAGTACTGCAGTGTTGCAGCGTTTAAGCTGTGGCTGCAGTCCACATGGGTCAACCAATCACTGAAAATTGCAGAGGGCATCAAAAACCATCCAATTCCACTTGTATGACAAGTCTGCCATGCAGATCATGTATGCTGTAAATTGAATGTGTTTGCACTGAATGCCCCAAAGTTGAAGCACGCTGCAACAAATTGTGTCATAAGATGTGCAGTTGTTAGAGTAGTAGCCACTGTTAGAAATACTGTGTTTTTTGGCTTCCGTTTAAACTCTTAACAACCAATGAAGTACCAGGAATTCTGCAAGCCACTCTGTAATCCCAGAATGCATTGCTGGAAAAAAAAAGTGCCATGGTCCTTTAGAGTGCCTACCCATTGACCTCGTGGTTCATTAAAGTGTTAAACAGAAATGTAAGTCTTTACAACAGAGATTGTCATCCAGCTATTTTCACACTACAACCCTTACCATCTCCAGTCTCAGTGTATGGTCCACCAAGCGAACTATAGTCCAAGAACTGCTGAAACTCTGCAGATTGCCCGCAAATGCCTACCTCCCTGTTTGTCTCCCTTAACTTCTACCCATTGATCCATTAGTAAATACACCATCTTACAAAGCCTGTGCTTTTGGGCATGCAGGACAAAAATCTCATGTATATTAATAAAATATATATTATGAACAAAATCAACCCTTTCAAATACCATATCATAAAACTAAAAATACAGTAAAATTCCCAAATACCACAGCTGCAGTATATAAGGAGATAAGCCTTACATTAACATCAAACAAAATGATAAGCTTAGTCATAATAAAAGATCAAAGTTCAGTGAAACAGAGAGAGAGAAAGTAAGAAATAAATAATTCAATGTGATATGTAACCTAAGATGAGAGTTGGTACCGTGTTAGCTGTAGAAATACAGGAGGCAAATATAGTCAAGTTGATACCTTTATTGGCTAATGAAGCAGATTTAGGATGCAAACTTTCAAGAGGTCTTGAAAGCTTGCATCCTAAATCTGCATAGTTAGCCAATAAAGGTATCAACTTGACTGTATTTGCCTCCTGTATATGTAATCTCAGACACAAGCTCTCCATACAGCTATGTGTTTTTGAGTTTGTGTTTATCTTATTGTGCATTAGAGACACTTTCAACATATTACAGCATCCAGGACTGTGAAATATGTCTGACATAGCCATGTATTCATAAACATGTTTAGCAGTAGTGTAGTTTTTTTATTTTTCAAATCCACAGGTAGCATTTCCTATTTATTCAGCAGGATGAGTTGGATTAGTGTTAGCAGTTATTTGTTATGATTTTAGCTTTATTATCTATACCATTGGTTTCAAAACTTGTCTTCAGGAGTAGAGTGCAAGAATGAATCACTAATTCATGCATCTGAAAGCAGTGTGATCCTGTAAATTTGCACTGTAGAGAATCTTTAACACTGGTTTGGGAACCACTGATTGTCAAAATGTGTGTGTATATATATATATATATATATATATATATATATATATATATATATATATATATATATATATATATATATATATATTTAAAGCAATAGAAGGCAAAAACAAAAGGTCAACGTTTCGGTCCAGTTGGACCGAAACATTAACCTTTTGTTTTTGCTTTCAATTGCTTTAAATAAATTATTTAAAAAGACCCACAGGTGCTGCCCCTCCTTTTACATCCTCCATATTGGGATTGTGCACCTGGGCAAGATTTAGTCTCTTTGGAGTGAGTGCTTTCCTCTATATCACTATATACATATATATATATATATATATATATATATATATATATATATATATATATATATATTAAACACTGTAAAACACTTCATTTCAAGACCAGTTTTATACAGAGTGTTAGCTGCTTTTAAAGTTGAGGAGGATCTTCTTAAAGGGATAATAAAGAGTTGCAAAAATTATACAGTCTTAATAAAATTCAGGTTGATAAAATATTGGCTACTGCAAGGTATAGGCATTACAGCAGACTCATTTATTATTTGGCAAATCAATATGGCTGCCAACTGAACCTTGTCAGCACAGTTTAACAAAAAGATAAAATGTCTGAGAGGATATGAAATTCTGAAATTGTACTTGCATAATAAAGTACAGAGCAGGAGGCATGAGTTATGTATTGAAATAATCTCTAGGTGATTGAGTTGTCTAGGACACTGCAAATCACATAACCTCCTGCTTACACTTCATAACTTTGTTGTTGTCTCTTCTACTCTTCTTCATTGGGAGAAATGTGCTGATAGCTTAGTGTAATCTAATATTCTCTTCACATTCCAAATTTTTCTCCAAATCCTTTAATGATTATGTTCTGTTAGTATTTGTCAAGTGCCTGAGGCAACACATTTTTTGTAAATGAGCATAAGAATGCATTAATATGATCTACATATTGGTATGTGCCTATCCAAAAAGCTTCAGTTTTGTATGTAGGGTTTATTGGTCCATATGTAAAGGGATAGTGACCTAAATTTTGACGTTCAAAAAGAACATAATATCTAAAGTCAAATTGCTTATAATTGTTACTTATTTGTTTATTTTATCTTCACTTTTTATACTTGTATGTCCCTAACATTGAGCTTACATGACCTGTTTGCATAGAGCAGTGTTTCTCAACCAGGGTGTGCCACGGGCATCCATTTAGGCTAACCCATTTTATCTATCAAAAAAGTGAATGTAAACTTACAACTGTATATTTAAAGGGGATCTATCAGCCCTATACAAGTGTATGTTAAATGTTAGGTGGATTTCTTTGTAATTTTTTTAACCCTATTTGGACGTAAATTATTGTTTAAAGAGTGCACTTCTGGATAGACTATGGGTAAAGCTCTGTACAGCAATCTGTCACTCTTCCTCTGCTCCCCTCCCTCTATCTAGCGTCCTCCCGTGATGGAGGCTTTCCACCTGTAAGCTGCAGCAATCTCATTGGCTAGATATTGATCTCGGCTAAGGAGATCGCTCCAGCTTACAGGCAAAAAGCCTCCGTCATTGGATGAGGCTGCATAGAGGAGGGGAGCAGGGGAAGAGTGACAGACTGCTGAGCAGGTAACCACAGTATGTTCGGAAGTGCACTCTTTATACATTAATGTTTGCCAAATAGGGTAAAAAAAAATTAATAATAAAGAAATCCACCTAGTTGCTATATAACCTAACATTTAACACACACTTATATAGGGGTGATAGATCCCCTTTAAGGCTATTGCCATGCACAATATGTTTATACTAGTTGAAGAGCCCGTTACACTGGTCACAGTGCCATTGCCAGCCAGTCACGGGGCAGTCATGCACAGTAGAGACTGCCCACTCCACAGCTGATACAGAGTTGGACCCGCTCTGTATCAGTTTCATCACTGGTAGTCTCTACTGCACATGACTGCGTCATTGCACAAGTTTTAGCGAATTATTATATAGGATTAGTTATGAGATCTATTTATGTATTTGTAACATTCAATACACACGTGAGAAAATTACATAAAATGATAGGGGGGCCTCAAAAATGCCAGACTGCATGTTAGGGGTTCCTTGTGTAAAAAAGCCTGAGAACCACTGGCATAGAGCTTTGTGTCAGGGAATATGAAAGCAGCGATAGTGTATACAATGTAAAAAGGATACAATGTAAGCAAGATAACACACAAAGTATCCAGTGCTCTAGGGAAAGTGCAATATTGTATCACATCCTGGTTTGATGGTCTATAGATCAGAAGACCTTCTGGAAACTGAGATCCAGGTAGCTCACAGTCAGGGGCATAAACATATTAACCCTTTGCGTGCCAGATGGGTAATGTGTTCCATACCCCTCTGGCACTCAAAAGGTTAAAAAAAAGTGATGAAGGAAAAGATATAATAAAACGTCTAGTACATATTATGTTCTTGCAGAATATGTAAAGGTTAGAATAAAGGGTTACTATTCCTTTAAAACAATAGTAAAGTGTTATTATGAAAATAAAAACCCATATATTATAGTGTTATTCTTGCTATGTAAAAAAAATTCATACTCCCAGTGCTAGGAGATACATTTGTTTAGTCTGGTTTCACCTTTCATAACTTACAAATGAAACAGCTCCTAGAATTGTTTTGCAGAGCAGGAAAATTGCTACAATATTATTTTTTCATAAAATAAATTACTATTCTTTAAAGGGACATTGGAGTTATGAAGAAAGTGTCTGTATAAAGTATATGTATAAACAACTAGCGACATTTTCTCCAAGTGCTAAATCCAGTTAGTTGACTTTTTTTTTTTTTTTTTTTTGTAGAAATGGTCCAGATAAGGATTGTGTGTGTATGCATTTTGGGTATAATTATAAAAATGCAACATATAGTTTAAATAGTGTTCCTCTGGGGAAATCTACTAATGAAAAGGATTTGGGCGTAATGGTAGACAATAGACTTAGCAGCAGCATGCAGTGCCAGCTGGCAGCTGCAAAGGCCAATAAGATATTGGCATGTATTAAAAGGGGTATTGACTCAAGGGAGGAAGATATAATTATGCCTCTTTACAGGTCCATGGTAAGACCCCACCTAGAATATGCTGTTCAATTCTGGGTACCCTTTCTGAAAAAGGACATTATGGAACTAGAGAAAGTGCAGAGGAGGGCTACAAAACTAGTAAGGGGAATGGAAAGTTTTAGTTATGAAGAAAGGCTATAAAAGTTAAACTTGTACACACTAAAGAAACGGTGTCTTAGAGGGGACATGATAACATTATATAGATATGTTCAGGGCCCATACAAAGGGCTCTCCAAAGACCTGTTCATTAACAGAACAGTACATAGGACAAGGGGCCACCAGCTTAGACTTGAGGAAAGGAGATTTAATCTACAACAATGGAAGGGTTTCTTTACAGTAAGGACAATAAAGGTATGGAATTCACTGCCTGAGGAGGTGGTGCTATCGAATACATTAGATGCCTTTAAAAGGGGCCTGAATACTTATTTAAAAGAGCATAACATAGAGGGCTATGTACGTTAGTATTGGGATTAATATTTAGTTAGGGCTTGTTGATCCAGGGAGAAATCTGATTGCCATTTGGAATCCAGAAGGAATTTTTTCTCCATTCAAGGCAGAATTTGAAATTGCTATATTGAGGGGTTTTTTTTGCCGCCTTTTGGATCAACGATGGTAAACAGGAATAGGAAAAGGGTTGAACTAGATGGACGCAAGTCTTTTTTCAACCTAAATTACTATGTTACTATGTATGTTACTATGTATTTATAATGAAATTCGCTAATTGCGCCAAAGATAAAGGCAGTTTTAGGGATGAAATCATAACTCCAGGTAAAACCTGTTCTTATTGGAAGTATATAATACCACTATGTGTGCGAAAATATATTTGCAGGTGCGAATATTCTCAGATAGACATATATATAAACGTAATGTTACCTCTTTATAAATACGACCAGGCGTTGTGAATTCTTAAGTATACACTAAGAAGGCTTTTTATACTTCACCCACATTAACCCTAAAATGCAAGTTGCTTTTATAAAAGCTTGTACTGTAACATTCATATGTGTCTGTGTGTGTAGAACTTTACATTCCTTGATATAGACTAACCCTTTGAGTTCCAGTGGCGTGTGCAATGCATTGCTCACCCCACTGGCTTCAAAGGGTTACAAAATATAGTGATTTAACTCATCTGTGTGTTCACTTGGCAGTTTGTAACTAAGAGACCACCACCCCAGTCCTCAGGAAAACAGCTTACACTACATTGTCTGTTTTAACACCTTAAGGACCGGCCACGCACGCACGCATGTGACAGTTACTTAAGGACCACAGAGCATTTTTTATTTTTTTTTGCACAATCAGACTCCCCGAACGGCGTGCAGCCGCGCAGGGAGCCCGGAATTCCATGATGGTCCAGGACGGGCATGGGTTCTTAAGGGGTTAAAGTCTCCCAGGTTATGGATACTTTTACATGCTGTGAATCAGCAGGTTCTATATACCAGTAACCATTAGTATTTTTTGATGTTTATCTTTGTACTTTTAAACATGATATTACCTCATGAACTGCTACAAAGTCCAATCTAGGTTATCTTACATTTGTTTTTGGATACTGGGGAACCTAGCATGAAATAATAATAATGTATATTAACAAATAACAATATCCTATATTAAAGGGATAGTAATACTTCATTTTAACTTTATTTGATTTTGTAGGCATTAAAAAACATGAAGAATGATATAAGTCTTATCTCTCAAACCTTTATGATTTATAAGATATTCACAAGCAAAGTTTCCCCCTCCCTCCCCATTTACCTAGTGTAAACAATCTCTTCTCAGATGTGGAATCTGGTTGTAAGACCAGACAGATAACAGAAGGGGACACTCTTATTCCCATGAAAACAATGAAATCCCTGCCCCCCCCGACAAGTTTTTCAGGTTTTTCCCTTATCTTAATTGAAGATTGTCCCTCTCTGCAGTCTACCTGGGCACCTCCCTTCTGCTGTGGCTGAACAGTGTGACATCAGTAAAAGGGGCGGGAGGGGGACACTTTGTCATTGAATTACTCTGGAACTACAACTCTGACAGAATTGAAATAACACTCTCCAAAGTCCAAATACTATGATGATTAATTAGAGCTGCTTTTATTATGAAACATTACTATCCCTTTAACAAACTTCTGTTGTATTTAGAATATGATTGAGTGGTTGCACTTTTATGCAAAGTTAAAGGGATAGTAATGTTTCATAATAAAAGCAGCTCCAATTAGCATAAGGGAAAAAGCTGTCAGGGGGGCCAGGGTTTTCATTGTTCTCACAGTAAGAAAACTGTTCCTTGCTGTGAGCTGTCTGGTGTTAAGACCAGATTCCACATCTGAGGGGAGGTGGCTTACACTAGGTAAAAGGGACAGGAGTGGGATACTTTATAATTCAATTACTCCTGAACTACAACTATGACAGTGCTGAAATAACACTCTCCGTGGTCCAAATACTATGAAGATTAATTGGAGCTGCTTTTATTGTGAAACATCACTATAACTTTAAGAAATGTTAATTGGTAGACAGATTATTCTGCCAAATAAATGAGACATCATTCTTTCCCCAGATCTCTAGATCTACAAATTACAGAAGTTTACCATATTTATAGGGGATGTATCACCTCTATATAACTTAGCCTAAATAGTTAGGTTATATATCAAATATAACTAAAAGTGTCTTAATTTTTTTAAGCTTTATTTGGTCTAAATTGGCTGCATAGACTGCGGTTACCTGTAACTGTAGTCTGTTGCTCTGCCTCTGCTCCCCTCCCTCTATCCAGCCTCCTCCACAGACTGAGGCTTTCTGCCTGTAAGCTGGAGTGATCTCATTGGCAGAGATCAATATCTAGCCAGTGAGAACGCTCCAGCTTACAGGCAGAAAGCATCCGTCATCGGAGGAGACTGGATAGAGGGAGGGGAGCAGAGGCAAAGTGACAGACTTTGGTTATAGAGCAGGTAACCACAGTTTATGTGAAAGCAGCTGGGCAGAGTTTATAACTTCAATTTAGACCACATAAAGCTAAAAAAAAAAAAGACACTTTTAGTCATCTTTGATATATAACTTAACTATTTAGGCAAAGTTATATAGAGGTGATACATCCCCTTTAAGTTCAAGATGATCTTATCCTCTAATATGCAATTTAAATGAGAATCAGTGATTCTTTATTTGTTTAAAGGGATAGTAAACCTTGAAAACAAGTTTATTTTATATTGTAGCCCTTAAAAAAACATGAAAAATGATATACGTCTTATCTCCCAAACCTTTTTGGTTTGGGAGATATTCACAAGTAAAATAAAATTCCCTTTTTCTGGCTGTTTCAGCCAAGTCTGCCATCTAGTGGACAGATTTGGAATTCGGTTCACAGATCAACCGGCAGTTCTTTAGCAGTGCCGAGATCACGATCTTTAAAAATAACTACTTAATTGGAGCTGTCTACAAAGTGTGCCTGGCTTGCAAGCATACTTTGTAGACCATTCCAATTAATAAATTATTTTTAAAGATCGTGATCTTGGCAGTTCTGGAGAGCCGCAGCCGGTCCCGGGACCGGATTCCAAATTTGAGAGCTAGAACGGTGACGTCACTCAGGGGGAAACTTTGCTTCTGAATATCTCCCAAACCATAAAGGTTTGGGAGGTAAGACTTATATCATTTTTCATGTTTTTTTTAAGGGCTACAATATAAAATAAACTTATTTTCAAGGTTTACTATCCCTTTAACAGAAAATCTCACAAAGGCAGATGTCCATTAAACAAGTTACCCATACACTTTGATATTTGTTGTAGACAAATACTAGTTAATTTCATTTTAAAATCTAATGAAGACAATTGACCCTAAAGATCCATTCACATTTTGAAATCTTTTTTTTTTTTTTGTAAGTGGGGAGTGTGTGTAAACTAGTTCAACAGTCTGTACGTAGGAAGCTTTAGGTAGAATAAAAAGCAGATACACCTGACTGCTTTTTGAAGGACACCTACCTTGGTTAAGAACCCACATCTTCTTACTCCTAAGGTATAGTCTTGTATGCTATATAAACCTCTATTTTTTAATATTCTTGTTGACTTTTCTTGTGATGAATAATAATAGGATGTTCTGCATATTCTGAAATCCATAATATATCGAAGATGGATGCGATGTCAAGATACCCATGTGATAGTATCCAAGTTACAAAGACTAATCAATTGCGTAAATAAGAGTGATGTTGACTTCATAAAAGGCTGTCTTTTTAACCTTTTTTTTTTAGATTTAATGATAACAGATTATGTTTCACCTTCAAAGTCCTTCATCACAATTCTGTATGATGAATCATATGTTCCTTTTTGTCTTGATGTAACTTAAAATACATCCTTTGTATAATGAAGAAATAACCAGTTGACGTCTGTCAGCTGAAATCCTGTAATGTTGACTGATAACAAAACAATAATGTAACATGATTTGACATGTAAATATTGAGATAAGCTCAAGCCAGTAGAGGATATTATGATTCACTTTTTGGCTGTGATCTATATATTCCTATACATCTGTGGTACTGATTTAGGTTTTCTCCTTCTGGAAGCATTAGCTTTTTTTAATACTGCTCCCATGAACTTTTCTTGACATAGCTTTTTCATAAAATACTATGCAGACCTTGCTGAACTTTGATTGGATGAAGCAACTTATACAATACACAGTTTGCAGTAGTGCCATTCTTTACTTTTTCTATCCTATGGGAAAATGTTGTTCATAATTTTAGCCTATTACCTTTTTAAATGTGTTTATGTCCATATAAGCAAGCAAAAACATGTTACTTGTTGAGAGAACATGTCCAGTATAGGTGGCATACAGTAATTTTGGAGTAAAGCTTAGGGAGAGAAAAGGTAGGGAAGAATAGAAGGTGGAAATATACTTACAGGGGATGGAAAGGGGTCAAGGGATGAAAGAAAGGATGGTGACTAGAAAATAAGAAGAGGGACAGGTAGCGTTGTATAAATTATATTAGGATTATACAAACTGCTAATATAGTATTAAAGATTGTTCTATATAATCAAATACAATGTTGTTGAGAAACAAAACTTATTGGTTTTGAAAAGGATAGCTTGATCAATGGTTGCAGACAATGGTTCCAATGCCATAGTGTTTGACTAGTTCTGATGACCCCAACACTGGACCTCAGTGTATATCAGACAATGATTGCAATGCCATAGTGTTTGACTAGTTCTGATGACCCCCAACACTGGACCTCAGTATATCAGACAATGATATTAAGTAAAAGCAGAGTGTACTTATATATTGTTTGCAGACCCAAACACCAAGCAGAGAAGAAAACTGTATGCAGATCTCACAGAAGTAACATGTTAATATTTGATGATAAAACTTTTGTTGAAGACAGTTAAATGTGAAGCATGATTCTTGCATAGGATGGAAACCATAGGCCCCGTTTTTTTTTTCCGGTAAGAGGTATGTAGGAATGGTGATGGAGTTAACTTTAAGTCTCTATGACATCTGCATCAAAGGAGATCAAGATCTGAGAGATGATATTTTTGTTTTGTGGTTGAATAGAGTCTGATAAATATCTTCTGTCTGTGTACAGTGCAGGGATCCCAGGACTGAGAGTGTTTCAATGTTGCATAACCATGCATCTCATCACTGAGGCAGCATATTAATTAGGTGAACCAGATTTCAGGTGGGATGGCATCTTTTTGACTGGAATTAATATCATAGGCAGGTGATGACATTATTATTTTATTTATTTATTTTTTTTTTACTCAGAACTGATAATTTGTTTACTCACTGGTGAAGATGGTCAAATTGTATAATCGGAGAAGAGATTTCCTTTAGTCATTTTGAAGTGCATCAGTAATTAATGTCAAAGCTTCTGTTAGTAACTTGACAATAGCATTTAAGATTTAAAAGTACCATTTAAAACTCATTGAGTGGCAGAGGGGTATTTAACACATTTCTTTGCAATGCATTGGACACCCCTCTGGCACTCAAAGGGTTAATAGAAAGATTGCGATGGCACCCATATCAAACACCATATTCAAAACAACATATGGTTAAAAAACAAAAGGCTTTATTTCTTCATATTAAAATGGCCATACAGATTACTAGGGAGGTGGGAGACAGGACAACAAGACCCCCCAATAGTACGGTCTGATACATTTCGAGCTAAACAAGGCGCTTTGTTTTGCGTGAAACGCATCAGACTATACTATTGGTGGGGTCTTGTTGCCCTGTCTCCCACCTCCCTAGTAATCTGTATGGCCGTTTTTAAATTGAAGAAATAAAGCCTTTTGTTTTTTAACCATATGTTGTTTAAAAGATGGTGTTTGATACAAGTGCCGTTGCAATCTTTCTACTAGCAACACATGTATCCAGGTTGGAGAGCCTGCAGTGACTGAGCACCGTACTTGCACGGATCGTTCTTTAAGGGTGGTGAGTCACTTTTTAAGGATTTCTCAGTTTGATTTATGAGTGGCGTGGTAGCACTGTATATGTTGTTTGTTATACTCAAAGGGTTAAATCAACAGACATTTCACATTTGTCTCCTGCGATGAAGTTCGTTTAACCCAGTTATTATAATACGTCGGCTTCAGAGTGTTCTGTTAAATACATTTTTCAGAAGTTAACACTTTTATAGTAGATAGGAAGCTTCAGGCTGTGTACATGACTAAAACCACTCTTTTGTTATGTTAGAAGACAGTCCCAGTGGATTGTAGATGTTCAGCACTGTGTAGGCTAAAAACTGGCATTCAATAAATGTGAAAGGGAAAAAAGGGATGGATGTAGTTGGTTGCCATACAGTGTGGCATTTTTATTTTTTCAGCCATCTTGCACTGCTTCATTGCAGCGGGGGAGATGTACTAAACAGGGATGCTATTGCGATGTGTGTATGTTGATGTGTGGCAAGCACATTGCATTTGTGATGGGGACAACCATTGCCATATGAACAAAGAATTAAGTATGCAAGGGGAGGGGGGCAGAATTTACTCACAACATGCAGGTTTGTTGAACTGCTGTCCCTTACACATCAGCAGATGTTTGACAACCTTGAAGTCTGAGAGCATCCTCTCTGCTGCCCCAAATACCCACTGGGGAGCAGAGAGGATTCGCTTTCACTTAAGTAACCTGTTTAATGTCATAGGAATTTTAATTGCACACTCCTGTGGTACTTAGGGGGTTTCAACATTAACATATATTGCCAGCATCCTTTTATTATTGAGGGAAAGGCAGAGAAACTAAATCATATCACAGTTTCTCTGCCATTCTCTAAATGAAAAGTTAATGCTATAGAGCACTAAAGGGAGATCCCAAAATCACCAACCTCAGATTGACGATGTTGGTACTGTGCAAAAGCTGCAATCGGAGCTTAGTTCATGTGATGATGTGCCATAGGAACATAAAATATACCCACGTGAATACAACAATGGCTCATTAACCTGCATTTTCATATGCAAATCAGCTATGGGTTGTGTTGGATTGGTAGTAGAGTCACAGAAATATGATGGTGAAGACAGCTTAGTGTATGCTGTTGATATGCCGTTGATACCACTTCACCACCATATTTCTATCCTGGTCCCTTATTGCCCTTTATTGCATCTTCCCTCAGAAGTTCCTTGGTGTTTTTTTAACATGGCAACAAACAATTACAACTAATTAATACATGCTTGATGGTACAATTATTCAGCCTTTTAAGAAACTTCTTTTTTTTTTTAATTTCACTCTTTGCTTCTGTGCCTTGCAATGCATTCTGTACCCATCTGGCACTCAAAGGGTTAAACTCTATTGGCCATTGGTATTGCCTCATTAGCCAACCATCCCGTGTTTAAAGCCGTTTAAACAACAACTCTCATTAATGGGTTTTTGTACCTAACATAAGTTGTTTCTATTAGCTTAAATGTCTTAGTTTCTAAATTTGTGCAGTTTGCACGAGAAAGACCAACCAGAGCACCTATGGGTTAGAGCAAGCAGGTACATATTTCAAAAAATGTACATTATGGGTAGTTTTAAGGGTTAATTTTTCAAAGGTCTCAGGATCAGCTCATCTTGAAAGTATGCAGTTATGTGTATTAGGCAGGATGACTTAATTTCCTATATCAGATGGTACAACAGAGGCCACATGAAAGCCACAGACTGCTTCTTGTTTCCCACTTTTGGTATAGTGCTGATCAGTCAGAACACGATCAGAACACATAGAAAGAGGCTGATGTATTAAGAAGGACTGGAGCAAATTGATTGCACCATTGCTGGGAAAAAAACAGAAATTCCCAATGATTTAAACAGGGCAATGATTCAAATGTGTTGAAGAGTTCTCTAGCATTTAAGGGTTTTAAAGCCCCATTTATATCAAAGTGCATTTTTATGTGTCCAGCAGGATGCAGCTGGTTTGCCTTTTAAAGTGATTTCCTTAATGTTAATGGGTTACCAAAGTTGACTGACATATATGATCTGAAGTTCTATTCAACTGATATGTGATAAGATGCTATATTAAACCCTGTTACATTCCATTCCAAGCCATGTCTCCTGCTTATGAATCAAGTTGTTTAATCTGTTTCTTTGCACAATGTTGTTTTACATTTTGGCTTTGGCTTTTTAGATTTGATGCTCCACACTGAACATCTTTTTTTTTTTTTTACCATTTTAGAACCAAAGTGGTTTACAGAATATTGAATACCATCTCATTTTTTTCCAATACATTAAACAGCTTGTATTTTTTTTGACCGATAATTATAATAAATGGTTGAAATTTTACTTCAAAAACATCATATGACAGATACTCAGGTTCAGATTGCATTTTACTGGGTAATCTGATAATGAACACTTTATAATGTATGAAAAGAATGATGTAAACTACCAGGTGAGTGGTTCTGACTTTGAAAGCATGTCAATAAAAAGAAAATCATGTTATCAAAGTTAAAAACGAGCAGTTGGTGCAATAAGAATTCATTTTTGAAAGCACATTTTTGTAACCCATTGTGCCAGAGGGGTTTACAGTATATTACAGAGCTAATCAGTAGGTTGAAGGACAATCATTGTATGTTTTCCCAAACACCCAGTCAAATGCAGAAATTAAACATGGGTGAATAGGGTTCATTAATGATTAACCAGTGCATTGCTTTGAAATGCGCTGTATACCCCTCTGGCTCTCAAAGGGTTAAAAAACAACGAGGCAGATCTATTAACAGAACTGGGGCAGCTCTGTACCAGAGCAGGGGCAAACAAAAATTCCCATTCATTTAGATGCATTGGAGAACACCCAGATTCAAGGGATTAAAAAAAGCCCAATTTAACCCTTTGCAATGTGCTGGAAACCTCTCTGGCACTCAGTGGGTTATATCAGTAGGAGTTTGAGAATGTTTTATTTGGTTCCAATGCTGAAGTTGGTTTGTTCCAGAATTGCTCCCAATTGACTTTGGAAATCAGCCTCACGATTTGTGGCAGACCTGTGAGTTCTTATACCACTGACAGAGCAGGGCAGATTACAAAAACAATAAGGGGCAACTAAATTTTACACTGAAAAGCCAGTATCACCCGTGACAGGGGATTATGCATCCTCCTTCATATTTCAACACTCACAGGCAGTTTTTACATGCCTTGAAAGAACTATTGAATTGGCTGTTACTCAGCAGACTGGGGGGAACAATTTTACTTTGCACATTTTACTTCTTTCTATCTTATACAAAGTACAGCTTACTGGACAGAAGGTATGGAGTACAAATAAAACTGCTTCCACAGGGTTCTGAAAATGTAATGCACCAACTACAGAATCTGTTCAAACCTCAGGGTCACCGGTTGTAGCCCCAGCAAAGTCAACTCAGCCTTTCATCCTTCTGGGGTAGATAAAATGAGTACCCAGGACTTGAAAATTAAAGACAATCCCAATGGGGGTTATGCACTAATGTGTGATAAAGATGTGATAAAGTGGAGATGGTTTCTCTAGTGATATCACTTCTGCAGTTCCAATGTCATTCCATGGAGCTTATGCACTAAGATCTCCAAAAGAAATGTTAGTGAATTGGTTCCATAGAACGACATAGGAATTGGACAAGTGATATCACAGGAGAAGTCATTACATCTTTATCACCACTTTATCACATCTAACGCATCTCCCCCAATGTATCCTTCCTAGTAAAATACTGTTATTAGAGAAAAAAATAGTATGTCTTAAAATGAACCTGTCACCTTGAATTTAAGTTTCCACATTTAAAAGCATTGAAAACAGAGTATTTATCATGTTAACCAAACACTCATCAGATATACAGTTTTTCAATGTAGCAGAGCATAATTAGCATACACTACCACTCTCAGGGAGCTCACCATACAGAAATGAAAATACTATTACCTTCTAAACTGTGAATGTGCTGGTATTTTGTCAATCGTGATACAGAGATAGTTTTTTTATTTAATTTTAAAATTTGCAGATTAGAACTCAAAGTGGCAACTTTTGTATTTTTTTTAAAGTGGCCCAATCACCACTTATAATCATTAATTCAATATTTAAAGGATCTAAGTTACCTATAAATCGTGTTAATCATTTTGCACTTGTTCCCATCTCCAGTTCTGTCTGTGGCTTGTATCTCGCCAAATATACGGTACTTCATTCTTTTGCCATTTCATGCCATTTTTTTCACAGTCCCTGTGGCTCTAGTAAAACCCATGTGCTGTCCTAATGTGCACAGCTACCTGCCATGTAAATCTCTTGATAGCTTAGCAGCAAGTGCTGCTTGATCATAAATCTACAGATCTGGGTGCACAATTATGGAAGAACTAGTTGAAAAGCCCATTTACACGGGCCACAGGGCCAGCCAGCAACCGGCCATATCCTGTCTTGTCACTGGCCGTGCTGTAGTCATGCGCAGTAGAGACTGCCTGCGCCACAGCTGATACCAAGCGGTCCCAGGAAAGTGTTCAGAGACAACTCCGGTCTGAATTCAGAAGTTCACCGCTCCATATCAGCTGTGGCGCAGGCAGTCTCTACTGCGCATGACTGCAGCGTGCGCAGCTGTCTCTACTGCTCATGACGGCTTCTGACAAACAGCCTTAGTGAATTATTATATAGGATGAGAACTGTAGTCTGGGTTTGTCAGAAAAGGAGAAGAGGCAGCATCAGGAGAAAAGAGGAAATGCTGGGGCAGTGCAGTGATGAGGTTAGTGGAAGTGTGATGACACACTAACATGGCCGCTGCCTTTCCAGGGCAAAATGCAAGAAGAAACTGGTAAATTTAATAGAGGTTATAAGGTTGTATGTAGACAAGGAGTGTGGGAGAGTATGATTAAGGTGTTTTCAGTCAT
This sequence comes from Rhinophrynus dorsalis, assembly GCA_037306005.1. Lineage (NCBI taxonomy): Eukaryota > Metazoa > Chordata > Amphibia > Anura > Rhinophrynidae > Rhinophrynus > Rhinophrynus dorsalis. Next base: position 566,534,191 of record CM074718.1, read on the forward strand.
GTGATAGGTTTATGTTAATAGACTGGATATACCTGGGTAGACAGCCTTCATACTACAGTCTTCTGGACTAAAAGGGCCAAATTCAAAAATAAAAAAGAACAATTCTGGGGCAAACCAACTTTTCCATAGTGGTGAAATTAAAAAATATCATCGCTGTAATCAACATTCTAACTTCCTCAAAGCAATGCATTATAGACTGTTCTAACATGTATGAGGCTAAAGGTCAACTGTCGTTTAGATAATGCTCTGTTGTCAGGTTTTCTCCTCTGGAAGAAGACTATTGTGGAAGCTGGGGCTGAATAATGAACCCTATTGCCTCAATGCTATGAAAGTGACTGTACATTCTGGGCTGATCTTGTGATAGACCCTGAACTGATAGACTTCAAGTCTCACAGTTCTGAGTTAGGTGTGGTATGATAGGAGCAGGCTTAATAGAAGTCCCATTTAAATTAATAGGTATTAGAGAAATATCTAATTTTCCCTATGGAATGGTTGGCTTGATGAGGAGTTGCTCCTCGTTTGCACTTTTGGCCCAAAATGAGAAGTGTGCAAGAATATAGCTTCCTCCAGCCTGCCGAAAAATATAACATGCAATTTTAAATACCCCATAGCCTATAACATGGGACAGTTACCAGGTTGATTTTGCAGAAACACTCTCCAAAATATATATTTAAAATATATATAACTTTTTTTAAGGTGCTTATCAAAGAAACAGACCAACTGCTACTGAAGATAATTTTTCTTTTCTTCTTAACAGCACTACTATTTAGAAGATTGCCTATGAAATATGCATGGCAGATATAGTTATGGACATACCATTTAGGTAACCTTATGCTAAGTAGTCAGGGACTGGAAGTGCATTGGGAGATCTCACATTTACTTTGTACTACAGAGTTCTCATTTTCACTTATGTGTGAGATATTCTCCCAAACATGAAATGCTGCTTTAAGCATGCAAAGATGGATTCCCCCTGTGTTCGGCTTTGTGCTGCCGTTCATTGTTAGTACCTGCAGCAGCTGCATGCTAAAGAGTACCCCTGCTGTTTTTCTTTAGTGAGTGGTAAAAGATATCAACATCTCATTAAATTTTAAAAATGCCCAGGAATAAAACGATGCAACAGAACCTCACATCATTTTCAGCTCCGCTTTGTAGATTCTTATTGCATTTGAAATTTTACTAGTGAGGTGACAGCCATCAGAATTTTTTTCCTTAGAATGCTACTTGCCTCAGGGCAAGTTATAATAAGGTGACAAACTAAAGTGAGTATGGCGTTAACCCTTTCACTTTTCATTTATTTCACTTCTCTGTCTCTCTTGTAAAAACATTGTTTTGCTATTGAAGTGCAGCAGGGTCGGCTTGGCTAAGAGATCCCTGAAGATTGGCTGCTTATCTTCCATACTAATATGAAGATATCCTGTCAAATAAATATATTATACAAAAAGACAAAAAGATATGAAGTAGATAGGAGAACAGATTTGTACATTACGAAATAGTTGCTTGCCAAGCTTTGAATGATCAGTTGAGGATATATGCACGAAGAAACAGAACAACAATTATGGGGCAAAAATAAAAGAACATAGGGTGCAAATAAAACAAAATCCCAAATGCACACTGATTTAACCCTTTGAATGCAGAGGGGTAAGCTACGCATTGCAGAGTAATGCGTTGCATACCTCTCTGGCACTCAAAGAGATATGGGGTTTTTAATATTTTAATCGCCTAAATGTCAGAAAGGTATTGCTTAACAGCATAGCATGTTTTCTCCCTCTACTTTCTCATTGGTGCCCAACTGGTTAAATACTTTTATTGTTCAACACTTTACATGTATTTCCAGCTATTAGCTGAAGATTACCATGTTGCTATACTTCTATTTTCCAGCTTGGGAGCCTGAAACAAATAGATTTAAATGCTTTTTCTCCATAGTGCCTCATGGTCCTTTATTTGCAGCTATTGATTAGGAGTTTTGTTTGACATTCATTATCACTCTTCAGCAAATACCAAGTGACTTCCCCTGTAAGAAAAAAAAATGTTATCCATTATACATAACTGGACTGTGCAAATAATATGTCAGCAATGCATTGAGGGTTGCTTACAAAACCACACAGGTTATTTGTACATACTATTCTCCTTAAGGAGTCTGCTGTATTGGTTTGTTCAGGGTTGACAGTTGTCCAATATACATACATATATATATATATATATATATATATATATATATATATATATATATACACACACACATTTGTTCTGTGTTGATGAAAATATTGCATTGGTATAACATCCACAGGGCCAGAAGTCCCATTAGGCAGCTCAGTCAAACACCTAGAGCACCATGTTTTGGAGCTGTGCCTCATATGTGCTGTCCACACCCACAAAAGGGTTTAAAATACTATTGGTGCTAATATATTATTGATTAAGGGTATTTTCTTTGACAGGTAGCACTGTATGGGAGTGAGGTTGTGTGAACACTGGGGTGTGGTCATGGGTAGTGCTAAGAAGGTTTAGGGTTCAGCGAAGGTATAATTAAGAACAAACACACAGAGGGCTTTAACCCCATAAGGCCAGTCTGATCACGAACCAGGCCAGCACTTAATGACCGCGGACCATTTATTTTTTTTTCTTTCTTTCAGAGTCCGATTCAGGCCTCCCCGAATGGCGTGCAGCCCTGAATTCCATGACTTCCTAGCACGTCATGGGTCCTTATGTCTCCCCAACCCATGACATGCCAGGACCGTCAAGGTTCTTTAAGTGTATAAACCCACACACATTTAAAAGTACCAGATTTTCCTTCATGGGTCAGTACTGAGAGGGAATAACAACATGCTAGTTTCAGGAATCTTTTCCACGGACAAATTACATAAAATAACAGGAGAATAATTCCAAACTGCAGGCTCTTGAAGTTAGTAAAAAGTGACTTTTCTTCACCTTTTAAAAGCACAGAGCCGTCATACAGGATATCTGTGGGGCTTAATGATGATTCGCACTCTGAAGAGGAGAAAGATGCAGTTCAGTTTAAGGGGCTACACAACTGTTAAAAACAATACATTATACTATATGGTACTTCACTCAAAGAAAAGTTAAATAGTACTGTATTATTTTTTCTGAAAAAAAAAAAAAACCTTGGCAAAGCACATTAACCCTTTGAGTGCCACTCAGACGGTTATTAATTCATGTTTTTTGTGAATCAGAAGCAAAGGTTGAATGTCAACATTGTTATTGTAGAAACTGTTAATATACAAAAAGCAAGTTTCTCTAATGTATAAATAAAATAAAGGATCAACGTACAACATTTTTAATGCTTTCTCCTCCTCCTGTATTTGTGTCTCTAATCTTCTCCTCTTCAACAAAAAACTGAAAATGACGTCTCCAGTTTATCACTTCTCCAAGTCCTGTGTTATTCTATGGAGCCAATGCACTAAGATTTCTTCAGTTTTGGAGATCTTAGTGCATGGGCTGTATGGAATAACATAGGAACTGGAGAAGCGATAAACTGGATAAGTTATCTCCACTTTATTACCTCTTTATCACTTTCTTTAGAGGATCTCCCCAAATAGTTAAAATGAGTTGTTTTGTGTCATAATACAGATAAAGGAATTATAAAAAAAAAAAAAAAAAAAAAAAGTACTCATTTAGAAAAACTCTATTGAAAACATATCACATGTATTTTCCCTACTACTCAAGTGATAGAAATATTCCACTTTTTACATAAATGTTTTAGACTCATAATTGCATTAAAAATGTGTTTTATCACTGCTTAGTTAATCTCCTCCAATGTGCAAGAAAGATATACAATACATTGAGTTAAAAGGTTAATGTACTGCTGTTTTCATGTGTCTTTGAGGCTGATGTACAAAGAACTGCATTAATCTGCAGATCCCTGTGGTGCTTAAAGAGTTTTATTTGTAAGGTGGTCTCTACTGCATGATGTGAAATATGTGGGAGGATATAGCTTGCAGTGGGTAACTCTCTGGCGCTCAGACAGTTAAAATGCTTGTTTGTCTCCTGTGCGGCAGCTGATTTTCCCCCAGAATTAGTGACGTTTCTTTTTGTACATCAGCGTCTTTTTGTATCAGAATTCAATGTCAATTTTGTAAGCAGAACTGGTTTCCCCAAGATTCATAACTATATATATGTTATGTAGGAGCAGGATAAGGTGACAAAAAATGTCTTTTATATTTTCCTGTGAACAATTCTAATCAATTTTGTCAGTGCCTAAAATCATAGGATTATTGATTTGTGGCTCAGTCTATTGTATTTGGTAGTTTCTTTTCTTATTTCATAGCGGTTTATCGATTGATTTAGTTCCACTCTGGTAAAAATAATGCCAGTTTTATTCATTTACCCAAGTTTGCTTCCCTGAAGCATTTTGTACAGCTAATTTGTTTCTCAATCTTTCTTGTTTCATCTTTCTTTCAAATACATCTATATGTAACATTTGTTTTCTAGAAAGAACTAGCTGTTTATGGTGTTTAGAACAATCTTTCTGACTGAGGAAAGATCAATCCTGTATATCCACCCTTCATTACCCATCGCACATGAAAACACTAAGGGCTATAATCTGCAAAGAAAGGTGGAGGCGTACTGGGGCAAACCATTTGCAGTACAGGAGAGAACTAAAAATTCTAAAAAATCCCATTGTTTTAAATGTGGTTTTAAACCCTTGAATGCTAGAGGTCTCCAACGGATTGCAAAGAGTTCAAGGGTTTAAAATCCCCATTTAAATCAGTGGAAATTTTTTATTTCTTCCCTATAGTGCAAATGGTTTGCCCCCAAAATGCCTCCATTGTTTTTTCTTTTTTACGTATGGCCCTTTTTCATCATGCTAAAGAGGTGCAAGTATGGAACATACCAGCTGCACCACAGGGGAAAAAATAACATTCTCATTGATTGAAATAGGCCTAGAAAGCTCTTCAACTCACTGCTTCACAGTGTAATGAAGACCTCAAGCGATAAAGATGTTAAAAGTCCCAATTTAAATAAAGAGGAGCTTTCACTTTATAGAAAGTCGCCCTGAAATAATTAAGCATTTGGCAACTAGCTGCATAATACTTGTATTACCTTTCAAAAGTGGCAGATTCTAAAGTAATCCTTAATTTTCGGAGACTGAGGGCCAGGTTATTGCAGTCTGCTCGCCTGCACTGTCAGTCCCTTCCGGTTACCTTGTGGCACACTGCAATGCTTCTTAGAGGAGACCTGGACTGACAAGATGTCAGCACTGATACCTGGCTTCCAGTCTCCTGAACAGTAAGGATTACTTTAGAATGTGCCACTTCTGAGAAGTAATAGGCATATTATGACGCTAGTCGTCATATGCTTAATTATTGCAGGGCGAGTTTCTACAACGTGAAAGTTCTTCTTTAATGGGGATTTTAATTTACCCTATGGTAAAGTAGGATTGTTCCAGATTTATACCTCTTTAGCTTGATGAATAAGGTCCTAAGGACTTTATGTACAAGGGTAAAATGGAGTAATTCTAGTGAAAACCAGCTGCACCATAGAGAAGAAATAAAAATCCTCATTGATTTAAGTGGTTCTCTTAACCACTTAAAACCCCATTATTATCAATGTGAAACATTTTTGCCACCACTGTGCAGCTGATTTGTCAGATAATTATACTACTTTCTTTCTTCATATGACCCAAAGAAAATTGTACAAGCTTTAGGAACGGATCAACAGAATCAAGAATGTAAAGCTTGCTTAATCAATTGACAGTGTTGGTTGATGCAGCATGTGAAGCAACTTGATCGATGACAACAAAAAATTATAAAAATGAAGAAATGAAAGGCAAACAATTATATATATATATATATATATATATATATATATATATATATATATATATATATATACACACAACAGCAGGAAAATTAATGTTTGATGTTCCAAGAACATAAACTAGACAACCTCCCCATTCTTTGGCAGTAACCACATACGTAATGTTATCAGTCTCATAACTTTTGTCAACTGTGCTGTAGTATCTACTCTTAACAACAAAGTATAGGGAGTTATGTTATTAATGTTTGTGGAATTTAACTGTGAATTTCCTAACTTTTTTTATGAATGAAAACTTTCATGTTGGCTTTAATGATACCTTTTGCCTTGTAATTAATAAAAGATCACATATTTTTAGCCTTCAGAATAGCCTTATATCAGTGCCAAGCGATTCTTAAAGGGAACCTTTTAACTTTCCAAATCCTCACTTCAGTGGATGCTTTCATCTTCACAAGATTTTACATGATTTTAGGACAGATGAGTAATTATGCAGACTGTGCCTCAAAGGACAGAGAACTCAGCTCTGCTGTGGTTAAAAGTCCTTAACTACTAAACCAAACATCTTTAAAACCATTCCACTGATTGAAAAGCAAACTGCATAAGGTATAGACAATTAAATAAATACATTTATAGAGGCTAAATGCTTTGTTATAACAGGTCCACTTAAAGTTAATTTACAGTTTTATCCCCTACAATAGGATTCTATTGAATGTATCTCCCACCCTTTCTAGAATGTATGGCTGCCTTCTTGTCCCACCAATTTCTTCATTATTAAGAACTCAAGATTTATTCTTTATGTAAATATTTATTTCTTTAAACATTGCACTTTCCTTCACTCTAAAAATCGATCTTTAGTAGATACATGTTTACAAGTTTAGCCCATCGTTGTCTGACCATACCTTGAACGAGTAGACTTCTTAAGTGCTTATACATGATTTTTTGTGTCTTGTTAAATTCACGTTCATAGGTACTTGTTGTTTTCTTTTTACTGTGCTTTTAATCTTTTTTTTTTTTTTTTTATATAGGCAATGTGTTTTGTTTTACAAGTGGAGATAACTACAGTTTTAGGTTCTCTATTTTTCTTTTCTATTCTGGAAAAACTGGATAAAATGAGAAGCAATGCATGGAGTTGTAAGGTTAAAGTTAATAAGTTAAGAGAGCAAATTTGTGATACGCTAGATGGAAAAGATTGACAGAAGTAATTTATTAGGGCCAGGTGAGCTTCTTGTTCACTTTGTTCACTGTCAGATCTAGCGTATATTCTCCATGAGCAATGTACGCAAAGAAAAATGGAAGCAAGCTATCTGTACCATAGGAGGCATATAACAATTCCCATTGATTTAAAATTGGCTTTTAACTCCCTTGAATTCCAGAGAGTTCTCCAATGCATGGTGACCCTTATAGCATTCAGTGGGGTTAAATCCCCATTTAAATAAATGGGAATTGTAAGTGTTTTTGTCTCCTATGGTATGCATTTCACCTCTTGTATGTCACTTATATCATTGACAAAATGTTGTTTGCTTGGAGATTTAAAAATAGGAAGAAATTTGTAGTCTGCACATGTCTTCTTAGCCCTGGGATTATGACCCAAACGAATGGAGTCTTCTTTTCCCGTATAAAGACTCTACAGCAGCCTGTCATACCCACATAAGTAACACTGTACGGTTAGTTAAAGTACAACAGCTTTATTTAGAATTTAAGACATGCTGAATTTCCCTGCCTAATTTATTTCAATTAGTCTGTAACATTTATGTGTGTAATTGCCCCTCAACAACAATAAAAATCAATTAAAAATAAATGATGATTTATATTTTGTGTTATAGTGAATTTAAAGTCCTTTGGAACCAAAGACCTTAACTTATTGGAAGGTAAATGTAATGAACTGACAAAGTCAGAAATGAATCAGAAGTAGTTTTGAGGTAGGCAAGAGGTTTCCGTAGTTAATAAATCAATACATTATTGTATGAGTCTTTAGTTCACAAGTGGGCTAAAAAGACATGAATTTGTACAATGCTAGCTTTTTTCTTCACTGTTATCTTCAGAACTACACATTAATTACAATGAAATCAATTGTGGAGACATTGTGAACAATCAAAGGCTGGTTTCAAGAGCTATTATAAAGCCATTTCTGGAATTATTATCCTTATGTCTGCTAAGAAATGAAGGGAAGGATTTGGGGAGTATTCAAGGCGAAATCTTTGTGTGGTAGTAATATCTTCAGTGCATTGCTTTCCAGCATTTCAAGCCTTCTCTAGGGTCCATGCGTCTAAATAAATGGAATTTACTCTAAAATTACTACCCCAGTAATCATGACCCATATAGTGTTGTCCAAATCATATTGCTCAGTATACTATGAAGAGTGCAATAGAGAGATTATGAGTCTGATGTACTAAGACTAACTGGATGAATTCTTGGGTAAAACAATTAACCATTTAACCCCTTAACGCTCTAAGTGACAGAGGGGTATAGCCTACCAGCAGAAGTGGTAGAAGTTAATGCAGTGACAGGATTTAAGCATGTATGGGATAGGCATTAGGCTGTCTTGGACATAAGATAAGACCAATGACCAAATAAGGTTTGAGGTTTTTATAGTAGGAAGATAGGCAAACTAGATGTGCCGAATTGTTCTTATCTTCCATCAAATTCTGTTTCCTCAGCCAAGCGTATGTACATCAAGTTTGTCTCCTCCTCCCTTCCATTTGCCTCGATCTCCCTTCAATGCACTTCTTCACCCCCCACATTCCCTTTTTTGCCTTCTCTTCTCCCTAACACAAAATATATCTCATGGTGGGGGATCAGGACCACTCCTGATGCCCGCAACTAATGAACTCCCATCCAATTTGGATGGGAGATCAATAGAAGAGACGCAGGGTAGCAAGAGAGTTCCCTTGCTTCCATTCTATCCGAAGAGCCTGGATAGAAGTGGGTGGGATCGGCAAAACCTCTCATTTCAATGAGACAAATCCTTCCTCACTGAATTGAGAGGGTTTACTGATCCCACCCACTTGTACACAGCTCCGGGTAGAATGGAAGATGGCGAGCTTTCTTGCTCCTTGCGCCTCTCTATCAATCTCCCAGCCGAATCTGCTGAGAGATCAGTGGCTGGGGGGCATATGGAGGAGGAGGAGGGGGCCTGATACCCCACCATGATGTGTGACTTTTAATAAAATAAAAAACAGCTAGGTTCGCCACAAGGGTGAAGCCATTCCCCTCACCTGCTGCTAGTCACCTATAGTTATTTTTATTTTTTTTATTCCAAACAATAGCGTATAGGATATTTAGCTTTCTTTATTTGTCATTTTATACAAATGATTTAGCATTGGCCTACTATGTGTGACAGATGAGACTAGGAGAAGGGTGGAATTTCAGTATCTAGCCGATATTCCACAAAGTACTGTCTGATTTGCAGATAACAACAAATACATACAGCTAAATACAGTATCTCATATACTGTTTGAAATAAAAAAAAATCTAAAATAAATATAGGTGATTTTGAAAGCTCTTTCAAAATTCCTTATTTGTTGCAAATTGACAGTTTCACTTTAAATGGGGATTTTAATTTCTCTAATGCTTGAGAAGTCTCCAATGCATTGTGAAGCTAGTACAGCTAAAATTTATAGGGTAAACGAGCAAATATGTGAAATGTAAAGTGATAAATTGGAAAGTGAGTTAAACATTTTTGTATATTCTTTACACATAGATATGTTTATATAGTGTATTTCACAGGTACTGTTTATTTGCTATAATTGGACTGTTTATCAAAGAGAATGAACTGACGTTAAACAGCATTTTCTGCATCAGTTTAAATAATTTAGAGTCTTATGACATATTTCCCTCTGCTAAAGAAAAAGTATCATTAAATTGAGCAACAATAATGATAGTCTCATTAACTCGTCTGTTTCAGCAGACCCCATGTCGAAAAGGTAAGGGGAGTCATTGTGGGGCAAACCAGCTGTACCATGGAATACAAATAAAATTCTCCATTAGTTTAAATGGGGGCATTTAACACAATGCATTAGAGAACATACACATGACAATGGCATCGCTTCTTCAGTCTTTTGTTAGGTTCCTTTAGTGCTGCCTTTATACAGTCATTGGTATATAATTGTGTTTCTTAACATTGTTTGTAGGTTCACCACAGTGGCAGAGATGCAGATTCTATGAGGTAAATCATAGACCATTAAATGGTTAATTATGCCAGTCTAAAGCTGCTACTTCCTGCTACTTTTATGACCTGATCAATGCCCCGCCACAAAAAAAAATAATATCCAGTAAGAGAAAGCAGGTTTTATTGCAACTTTACTTCTGAGATTGTTGAAAAAGAAAATATCTTCTATGGTCTTATTTTCTTTACTTACTGTACAAGTTATCTATTGATCTGATGAAAACAAGAGTACAGGATCTAATAGTATACAATTGCTGCAATCAGACCATGGCAGAAGGATGTAAATGCTTTAGCAGCAAAAGTATCCTAACAACACATTGCTTTTTTCTACATTTTAGACAATTTGTTTCATTGATTTGGGATTTTTACAGGTTCTTGACACTTGTTTTGCTAGTTTCCATTAAATGTATTTTTCTCTCTCTTTTTTTCGTAGAATTCTTAGTACTTTTGGGAGATGTACATCTTGTTAGTACATACACATAATAGGACTTTGTGCAGTATCATTTAGAAAACAAATGTGTGTCTAGTTGGGCAAATTCAGGGTTTCCATAGAGGGTTTTTCAAATATGTAAATAAATATACAATAGCTCTACCTATATTTTTTTAGTATACATCTACATCCAAAATACAATGCTGTTGCCTTTGCATAGGATATAGATGGCCAACATGTGCTCCCACCATTGCTGTTGGACTATAATACCCATCATCCTCATCTGACCACTGGCAAATAACAAATGGAGAGATGCAACTTGCTCACCCTGCTATAGTCAGCTACACATATTTATCATATTTGTGGTAACATTTGGATGATTTAGAAGAGGGTCCTCCTCCCCTTGTGAAAACTGCTGTACACAAGGCTATTTTATGTATGCGATGCTCAGCATGACCTCCCCCATTTGGCCTGGCACATCATATGAGTCTTGCATCAGATCTTCCATAGTCAGCACACAGTGAAGCTAGAGCATGAGTGCAAGCAATTAAATTGCTTACAATGTACCATAAAAATGCGCAGGAACCCAGACTATCAAATAATGACCTGGAGCTCTGGTGATATTAATGTAATTTCTGAGGCCAGTGGACTATTGCAAAACCGCTTGACGTTGTTTGATAATCCAGGTCTCTGTGTATCCTTATGGCACATTGCAAACAATTTCATTGTTAGATTCATCCTCCAGTCTCATTCTGAACTGGCAGAGGTGACCAAAAACATGATGTGAGACTAGTAGTGATGTAGGACAGGGATTTCTGGAGATGCATGTATCAACTGTCCCTTGGTGTTTTCTGTGTCCTATTACAAATTGTTGAAGATGTGAAATGGACCCATCTCTTCATGTAAATGCGGTGTATTCTGGAGCTTTGTATTGAGTCTGGCATTTGTCTTGAATTCAAGTATGCTTTGTGTCTACTGAAAAGGAGCTTGCTAGAACTTAGCATGCAGACACTGAACTCAATATCAAGCTTCAGAATGCACCACATTCAAATGAAGACATGTTTCCAACTCTCTGTTTCTGTCATTAGTCACAGGAGACAGAAATCACCAAGGGAGAGTGACAGAACATGCACAGATCGGGTCTGAGCTTCCTACTGACCCAGGCCTGTCCCTTCTGTCATCTCCTTGATAGGGATCCTACCTGAAAGAATCATGTCTAAATATATGTATATCACAATATAGTAAGTGTTTCTGACTTCATAGAGACAAAAGCAAATATTCTGAAATAGAAAGAAAAAAACATTTTGACAAAGAGAAATGTGACCAAATTAAAAAAAACAAACAAACTAGGAATTGTTCCACCGAGGGTGTTTTGTTTACCTTCCTTTGGGTGAATCGACTGAACTTTCCATCACCTGCAGAACATTATTAACACTTTGTGATGTATTCAGTGAGCTAAAGAGGTGTAATTCTGGGGCAAACCAACTGCACCAGAGGGGAGAAATGAAAATTGCTATTGATTAAAATGGGGCTTTTAACCCCTTGAATTCTAGAGCTGTCTCCAAGCAATTGATTTGTATTGTTTTGGAGATTGTACAGTTGATTTTCCCCAGAATTACCTGTCATTAGTTTACTGAATATGCCATGAGTTGGAGACAGCTCTAGAATTCAGTGGGTTTAAAGGGGAACAATCACCTCTTAAACATTTTTTAGCGTTGGTTTAGTTAATAAGGTATTGTTAGGCAAGGTGTTTTTTTTTCTAAATGTACCTACTTTTAAAGATATTTCATCTTCAAGCTGTGTACTTCCGCATAATGGGCACAGCACAGCTCTTGTTCACTTCCTAATCTCCTCCCACCTCCCTCCCAGCTGCCCCAGGGAGCACATTCATGCTTCCCTTCAGTGTGGTGTCGATGTCTTTTATCATTACATCAAGCTCCAGTTAGCATTATACTGAGGTTGCAACCTCAGTATTATGCTAACCGGAGCTTGATGTAATGATAGAAGACATTCATACTACACAGAAGGGAAATGTGAATGTGCTCCCTGGGGCAGCTGGGAAGGAGGTGGGAGGAGAATTAGGAAGTGAACAAGACTTTTGCTGAAGATTTAGCGTGTTACATTATGAAATATCTTTAAAAGTAGGTACATTTATAAAAAAACACCTTGCCTAATACTACTTTATTAAAGGGAAACATTCACATCATAAAAACTTTTGTGCATGGGCTCTTTAACTAATAAAACTATATTAGCATTGGCTTTTTTTTATTTAGAAACCTATTAGTGTATGTGCCAAGACTGGAAATCGGGCACTTCCGCGTTCTGCGGCACCCTGTATGTGTGGCACAACATCACATGGCTTCCTGCCTCCCTCCCAGCTGCCCCAGGGAGCGTGTTCATGCTTCCCTTCGTGGTAGCATTTATGTGGGCTATCATTACAAGCCCCGTTTTCCATGCTCCTGAGCTTGTTTTATTAGTTAAAACCCATGCACAAAAGTTTTTATGATGTGAATGTTCCCGTTTAACTAAACCTATGCTAAAAAATTTTTAAGAGGTGATTGTTCCCTTTTAAAACCACATTTTAATCAACATTTTATTGATTAATGTTTTAAGCGGATCAAGATGAACTTTGATCCTGTAGAGGACTCTATCACATTGTGAAGTAATTAGCTTTAGCATTCCAGGGGTTAAAGAAAAAAGTCAGAAGTTAAAGACAGGAAACATATAAACTTAGACCCTCACTGAATATACACTGGTTTAAAGCAACAGTATGCCACAGACGTATATTTCAATAAGCCCACTACATTGAAGTTGACATCTTCGACTATCTGTAGTTATTTATTTTTTTATAGTCTTAATTTGACTTTTTATGCAAATATGAAACTGTTGTAAAATAATGCAAAACACTTTTTCAGCACTTGGAACGTGCCTTTTAACAGCAAAGAGAGAGGGAGGTGGGGGGAGTCATTAAGAGCACAGTGGTGTTCTGTGATTGAGTCCCTATTGGCCTCCTTCAAGGAAAAATTTTACCCTGCCGCATTAAATAACACTATGGCTTTGATCAGTGGTACTCAAATTTTATGATTCAGTGAACTATACTGGCAGCAACAGAGTCTCTGTAAGATAAATGCAAATTACTTTCTTTTAAAATGTGAAGTTTAATTTTTATTCAATTATATTTTTTTGGTCTTTAAGAAACTAGTGATAAAATCCATTCCTACACTTCATTTCTAAGTATCTTATAGGAATGAATTTTACTGTGCTTTATTTATAAAGGTATCAGTAGTCTCACATGGATCATTTTTGTCTGTTACTATGGCAGTAGCATCTTTATTTCTTCTGACATTTCATCGGTTTGTGACCGGAAGTCCAAACTCAGACTAATTTCCTTTACCACCCACCAAAGAGAAGAGACTTAAAGGGATAGTAATGTTTGATAATAAAAACAGCTCTAATTAATCATCATAGTATTTGGACTTTGGAGAGTTTTATTTCAATTCTGTCAGAGTTGTAGTTCCAGAGTAATTCAATGACAAAGTGTCCCCCTCCCGCCCCTTTTACTGATGTCACACTGTTCAGCCACAGCAGAAGGGAGGTGCCCAGGTAGACTGCAGAGAAGGACAATCTTCAATTAAGATAAGGGAAAAACCTGAAAATCTTGTCAAGGGGGGCAGGGATTTCATTGTTTTCATAGGAATAAGAGTGTCCCCTTCTGTTATCTGTCCAGTCTATAGACTGATTTCCACATCTGAGTAGAGATTGTTTACAGTTGGTAAAAGGGGCGGGAGGGGGAAACTTTGCTTGTGAATATCTCATAAACCATAAAGGTTTGCGAGATAAGACTTATATCATTCTTCATGTTTTTTTAATGCCTACAAAATAAAATAAAGTTAAAACGAAGTATTACTATCCCTTTAAGCGATATTTTTCTAGCAGCCACATCTGTTTTGAAACACTAGTTTGAAGACTCTGATCAAAATAGCATTTATCTTTGTAAATGTTGTGCCTCATGTTATAGGAAATTGGGGTGTGTTTTCTGTGTGAGTATTCCAGCACACTTACTGTGCCATGCCAGCTGGCCCCTAACAGAAATCTCATACTGTGGTCAGTTGGAGGAAATAAGCACAGTCTAATAGCCTGTTAAAAATTCTCATTCTCTAGTGTTTCATGTTGGTCTAATGCACATTTTGATGCTTTTAAGAATCACATTAGTATTGAAAAACAAAATCAGGTCTTCTCATTTGTAAATACATTTAATGCAGTATTAAACATTTTATTTTTAATAAATTCTGTACCCACATCCTTTACTTTTGCATATTTTTTTGAGGTCTTGGAGAGCTGAAATGGCAAAGAGTTATTTATATGTATGAATTCACTGGCTCATTCTAGTGAGAAATGGGTCATTCTGGAACAGTGAGAAATGTGATTGCTGAATTTCAAGCAGCTATTGCCACTCAGTTGGAACTGTAAAAATGAAAAGAGGGTCAAACTCTCACTTGTTGCAATGTTTTATTCACTGTTGTCAGAGTTAAAGCAACTTGATACTAGAATGCTCTTAACCGACCCACTCTGTGGTTGAAAATATAGATCCTAAAGAATTTACTCTCTTTTCTTTTAGATTATGTCATTGATTGTTTCTTGAATTATAGGTATTCTATCTCGCCAAAAAAAAATCTGTTTCCAAGGGTAGCGGTTACCCATAGAATAAGCGTGCAAAGCAATAATGTGGTTGTATGCCAAATATATCTTCTCAGCTGATTCTGATTGGGGTTCTTTCATGCAGTGCCAGCATGAACACACCAGGTTGAAAATAAAGACATTTCTTATCCACACTTACAAACTATGCATTCACAACAAATCCAGGATTAATTTATAAGAAATCCTTTAGAGCATGATTGGGAGTGCTGTGGAGGTTGCCAAGTCAATCTACCTTGTGTTTTTTTATCTTTTAATATTACCAACATGTTGCATAGTACTCAGACATGGTGTTCGAAATATACAACCATTGAACCCAGAGTCTGAGGTGTGAAAAAGAGGTGATAAAGCGGAGATGACTTCTCCAGTGATATAATTTCTCCAGTTCCTATGTTATTCTATAGAGCCTATGCACTAAGACCTCCAACTTTGGAGAAATCTTAGTGCATTTGCTCCACAGAATAATATAGGACTTGGAGAAGTGATATCACTGGAGAAGTCATCTTCTCTTTATCATGCTTTAGTGCGTCTCCCCTAAAGACGTTTTTGAAGAAATAGTTCATTGGAATGGTCTACAAAGTGTGCCTGGTTTGCAAGCACACTTTGTAGACTGTTCCAATGAAGTAGTTCTTCATAAATGTTGTGATTTCGGATCTGCTGAAGAGCCTCCATCTGGTCAAATGACCTGATTCTGCAGCTGTCATCTAGAGCACTGAGTATGAGAAAGGGGAGGGAGGGAGGAAGTTTAAATGCTACGAACACAAAACCTGTGAAGTTTTGAGACATGGGAAGTAGCTTATTCTAATTTTATTATTAATATCTATAGTTTTAGAGATTTTTTTAAATAAAGTGTTAGTATCCCTTTAATCTTTTGTTTTTATAATAATTACTTTATAGAGACAAGAAGGGGATTTTGATACTAATAGTTTTAGAAAGGGTTAATAGTTGACATAGCCTTGGGATTCTTGTTCTCTGTTTGCTATTACTTCTTAATACATGTTTATGTTTTTGTTGTTGTCCACTTTGACTAACAACAGTTTTCATTTGTCTATTACTTTAATTCTATTATTTTTCTGTTTTACATGAATTACTTTATCATCTTTTAATCCTCATCTATTGGTGTATTTTTGGTTATTGGTGTTTGGATTATTAGAGATGCTGGGATTTCTACTCATGATCGTTAACGATAAAAAAAATATAAAACAAAGGACAACATGAGCATGCTTACAATTGTCTCAAATTGTCTTTGTGCTTGTAAATGCTAATGTGGATAACATAGTCTCCTTGTGGACGTTTTCTGAAGAAAATTATTTGCAACTCAGTAGAGTTCTACAGTTAGAAGAAGCCAGTCTCTAAAACAACAGTTTAGAATTGTTTTCTTGTTTTTGACATATATGACACCTTAAAGGGATAATAATGTTTCATAATAAAAGCGGCTCTAATTAATCATCATATTATTTGGACTTTGGAGAGTGTTATATCAATACTGTCAGACTTGTACTTCAAGCGTAATTCAATGACAAAGTATCCCCCTCCCGCCCCTTTTACTGATGTAACACTGCTCAGCCAGAGCAGAAGGGAGGTGCCCAGGTAGACTGCAGAGAGGGACAATCTTCAATTAAGATAAAGGAAAAACCTGAAAAACTTGTCAAGGGGGGGCAGGGCTTTCATTGTTCTCATAGGAAGAAGACTGTCCCCTGCTGTTATCTGTCTGGTCTATGGACTGGATTCCACATCTGATAAGAGATGGCTTACACTAGGTAAAAGGCAGGAGGGGAAACTATGCTTGTGATTATCTCTCAAACCATAAAGGTTTGAGAGATAAGACTTATATCATTCTTCATGGTTTTTTAATGCCTACAAAATAAAATAAAGATAAAACAAAGTATTACTATCCCTTTAAACATTTAAATACATTATTTTTAAAACTAAAGCTAGGTGAAAATGGAGCCATTTTGGTATCTGTATTCTTAAACTTTATTTAACTTTTTGTTATGACTGACAAGGTGAGGGCTATATTGCTATATTTGTTTGCTGTATTGTTGGATTATAATTTGTGAAACTAGTTTAATTGTGTTTTACAACACAAATTAGTACATTGTGGTTTAAATTGTATAATGTGCAATCTTGATATTTTTCAAACTATACTGTTTAGGGAAACAAGCTATAGTAATCTTCATATAAGTATAACTCAGAAAAATATTGTCTGGATAATAATTTGAATCGAAGATATAATTCTTATATGTATGATCAATCTTTTAGATAAACATAATTAATGTTTGAGAACTATGAAAAAAATATTGAATGTGTAAAACAAATCCTAACTATTCAGATGGCAAAATTTAGTGTAGGAAGTTAATACTTTGAATGCCAAAGCAATGCATTGTGCACTCCTCTTGCACTCAAAGGGTTAAGATTGTTCAGTGTTTTTTTTTTTTATTTTTTTTTTTTATGACTAGTTAAACATAAGACTTAATATAGTATAGCTTTTTATATTAATATTTTTGATAGGAGTAGATGTAAGTTGGAAATATACTTTTAAATCCAACTCTTGTTTAATTTCTCATTTCCGTTTTTACATAAACTCAAAATAAAATAATTTAGTATTTATTATAATTCAGTCCAAGGCATGACACAACTCCGGATATTTTCTTTTCTTTTACTCTTGAAGCTATAGATGTGATTGTTGGAAAGAAGAAATATTTGGTGCTATAATTTCCAGAAAATGAAGACTGGATTACTTCTGGAAAAAAAAAGCAATTACATTTACTTTTTTTACTTGATGAAATCTTAAAGCTTGGTAAATGCTGTATTTAATTCAAAAGCCAATTCTTAAATCAATGGAATTATATGCATTGACAAATTCTGCCAGTTACTGACATCTGCATACAAACCACTTGTTCATGTTTTCCTTAAACGCCTTTTTTGGACCAAACATGCAGACTGCTTTGAATGAACTCTCTTTGCAATTTGGCAGGGATAGTATAATGTCGAATAAGTTACAATGAATGATGGAACATTGCATGGTTTAAGCATTCTGGCATCAGAGCGAACTCAGTTTGAAGAACTAAACTCAAGACATATTTAGTAAGAAGCCTTTGTGTTATTTTGGAAATTAAATATTGGCATGCACACATTGAAACTGTAAGTACATTTAGCGGTTCTTTATGAATCTTGTATTGAGGAATCCCATTCAAGTTAGAAATGTACATAAAGTTTTAAATAGTTCTTACTGATGTTTTCTTCAAAAAGACCTTGCAGAAAACAATGTCCCATGGATGGTCTTTCCTCTCTTGCTATCCATCAGTGTGAAATAGCAGTCTTGTGATTGTATTTGTATTTGCAAAAATAACCACCAGGGAGCAGCATATTCTGCATGTAGAATTCAAATTTTCAGTCTTTTAGATTGTATTTTCAAGTCCCTAACTCTTATATGCTTTAGTGGTCTTCTAAAGCATTGCAAAACAATGAGATGTCCCCCCACCCCCGGATTCTAATCTAAAGGCTTCCGTGTATTTGTATTTAAGGGCGTTGTAATAAGGACAAATGAGCGGGTTTTATAAATGCAGGAATGTGCCTGGCTGTTATCAAACTTCAGTCCCCATAGCTTTGAATTTTTAATTTCTCTCTGCCTGCAGATCTCTATGATTACTCTGTCATGGTGACAAGGTGAGAGTTATAGTTGAGTTGTTCATATTGATAAGTTTGGTGGATGGATATGGGGAAGAATTGACTTCTGTTTTTGCTAGACTGAGGTTTAGTTAAAAGGTGAATCATTAGATAAGAGACTGCGGAGTGATAGTTGGTGATCAATACATAGAAGAGAAAATTATGTCAGGCAAAAAAAAAGTTGGAGATAATCAGTGTAAAGATGGTATTAGGATGCATAGGAGTTAATTTGAATTACCTTGAACTACCTCAACTGAGAAAGGGAGTAGAGAGGTAGTGTTTCCTTATAAGGAGCTATCAAAAAGATAAGAGAAGTGGGTGGTCCAATGTGTCAGAAGCAATGTAAATACAAAAATATAAGTACTTTGATATTTGGTGATACATTTTTATTTGGAATAATGGTTTATATTTTAAGACAAGCTTTAGATAGGTCAATTCTCTTCCTCAGATCAAACAGCACTGAATCACAAAATGTGTTCAATCACATATTTCAAGTTAGAAAACAATCTAGGATGCTCTCATGCAATAACACATATTGATACATCACAATGAAGAAAATTACTGTACTACAGCAGGACACCATTTTTCTCAACCAGATTTCTCAATGAACAATCTTACAATCAGAAGCTTTAAAGGTGATTTTAAAAGCATCGAAGACAGAAAGATATTTGAACTAAGGATGATATTTCTCTTTTTTTAGTCAGAGGCAGATGCTGGGATAACAGATGGGTATTTTTAAGATGGGATTGATGAAAACATGTATAAATTCAGCTGAAACCAGAAGAGGGCAAACAGATGGATTTGGAGGTACCTACTAGAAAATACAGGGTGCAAATAGAGGTGAGCAGGGAACAAAGCTGAGTGTGAGGTCCAGGATGTGCTGAGGTAGTTGCAGTGAAATTGGGTGAGTGGTTAAAAAAACTGAAAAGTAATTTAGGCTTAAGAGGAGATGAGAGGCAAAGTAATCTTTTTTGGCGGGAGAGAGGGCAGAGCAGGAAGAGTGAAGACATGAAGTTGTAGTCTTTAATATCAACAGATGGCAACTTCATCAAAAACATTCAGATAGTAGTCCTTTATACAGTGGTCTGTTATGTTGCAATCGTGCATCTGTAGGTAAAGTTTGAATGGCCATTTAAGAGTAGAATGTTGATGAAGTAATTCTTATAACTTTTGAATGGTTTATGAATAAACATAAACTTTAGAAGTCAGGGCCAAGTGTCAAAACTATATAAGCCTGGTCCAGATCCATTTGGTAACAATATGTTTTGAGAATCGGGGAAAAAATAAGGTCGTGCCCAGTATAAATTTTTGCTTTTGCAAAATATAAGATGAGGCTACAACAAAATCTACTGATTTTTTTTCTAATTCTGCAACAAGTAGATCTAGGGGAGGACACGGCCAAGTTACCTTTTTTCTTGTTGATCGGTGGTCCCATTAATATGATATTGAGCTCTGTAAAAAAGGGGTTTGTGCACGTGCAATATATTTTGAGACATTAATGCAGATTTGTGTATGCCCAGTAGAGGTTATTTTGACTCCAAATGATTTAAACTTTTTCTTTCATTGATGAAGCGTGCAAAGCATACTCATTTCAACAAAACATTAAATTATAAAATTTACTTGAAATTTAAAAGGTCAAAAACTAATTTTAAATATGAAGTGAAAGTTCTTACTCATATGTGTCATCAAAAGCATTGGAAATGACTGATTCTGATAGGATAACTTCAACTGAATGATCTCCATGTTATTTGCTCTCAATAATAATGTGTTATAAAACCAGATAAACAAAGCTCAGCGGCAACAATACACTGAATGAGAAATTTCCTTTCTTTAGCACAGGTAAGTAAATTAAATGACTGAGCCTATGAGTAACACTCCCCTCTACTCAACTAGTCATATCCTTAAGACGTGGCATGTTGTCCTTTGGGAAGTGTGAGCTAAAAACAGAGTGAGAACCACTGCTATACAGAAAAGTCCTATTCCTGTTTCTCTGACATGAAATTTGTGTACACATACTTTGGTTGATGATAAACAATGTGTGAGCCATTTTCTTATAGGTATATTTCCCCTTTAACCCTCTGGCCACTCGTGTTGCCTGATGCACAAAGAGCTCCAAATTCCACTGGCTACTCTGGGCAGCATTCGCCAGTGTGTGTATGTGTACAGTATATATGCTTATGTGTGTGTGTGTGTGTATATATATATATATATATATATATATATATATATATATATATATATGGAATACATACTATTTTCAACTCTAGCTATCACCTAACATTAACCACATCTGGAATTCTATATTGATTTCAGTCTATATGGAAATAATTCTCCCATGAAAATGTCATTTTGAACTAGGCAAATACTATTAGCCTCTTTTTAGAGTTTTTTTTTTTAAAGATTTTTAGAGTTTTATTTACTATATCTTGTATATTTTAGAGTTTGTGATACCTTTAATCCATGTTGATTATTTTTAAAATTGGTGAATTCTGTAAACAATATGTCTGTATTTCATTTTTCTTTTTATATACCCTTATCAATTCAGTGGAGAACTTCCTTCCTCTTTTTTCCCATATAATTTCTGTGTATTATTGTAATTGTATTTTCCTGGTTGCTTGAGACATATCCTATGCATTGCATTACAGTATGTTGGGCACATTCCTAACATTCAATTGGCTATTATTGCTCTATTACATACATAATGAAATATACAGAGTGTACTTATTCATCATACAAATGCCCAGCACAGGATAATGGACAAAGAAGTTATATAAATTCAATTAATACGCAGCTGTACAATTGTTGGTCAGATTTAAAGTGGATCGATGTTTTCTCTTGTAATACATTTTGTTCTTGACGCCAATTTCTTGATTAGTGTTTAAGCTCTAAATCATCTGTCCTTTCTAGAAGACCAAAATGACATGAATTAATATGTTAGTCAAATAAATTACTCAATGTTTGAATCACTCATTAGGTCATATATAAAATAATCACGTTTATAGTAATGATTAAGGATCACAAAGTTTTAGGGAGAGCGTTTGGCCAATCTCTTCTAATAAATGAGTGTCTTTTCTTCTTCTGTTCCATGAAGTGTACAAATGTATTCATTAAATTTTGACTAGAAAGAAAAGTTTTTTGTTAGAAGTGGATCTGTCACTTAAAAACTTTTGACTATCAATTAAAAGTTAACTATGTATTTTTGCTGAACTTCATATGACCTCTCTGCTTAGTCTGACATGTCAGTCTCCTACAATACTCTCATTGTAGAACACTGGCTTAAAAATAACTTGTAAAAGTGTATGTTTTTTCTTTTCTTTTTTTAATACTATACACATCTTCCACTGAAAGAGTGCTTTGGGAGTATGACATGCTATCCTATGTTGAAAGGTAATATAAAGGTCAAAGTTAAAAAAATATAAAATTTAATCTCAGAAATTGAGGAAAAACAGTGGATAAGTAATGCTTGTTAATATGTAACATTTTTTTGTTGTTGTTGTTAAATGGAAGCATCCACTTACTCTACAAATGAGAACTTTCAATACTAGACTGGACCTCCTGGCTCGCCCTAACAAATGGGTTTAAATTACTTTCTTTTCAATTACTTACATTAGTACTATCTTCTTTTGTTACTTTTCAAATGTTCAGTTTCCAGCCATTTGTTTTATAATACTTAAACACCATTTATTTAGTGTTTTGGTATCTTACGCTATATTTTTCTTTTATTTCATGTCTTATTTTTGCATTTGCTATAAGTTGTAGATAACAGCTTTTATTCATTTATTGATTGTTAAGTAGTCATCAGAATTAACTTTTAGGAGTCTATTTACGAATAGGCACATTTGAAACATGCTAGAATATATTAGTACCTGTGCCTGGTCCTAGCAAGAGTAGAAACTATAATTATATGGGAATGAAACATATTATTTATTTATTTTATTTAGAAAATGTTTTAGCAGGAAGAATACATTGAGATTTCTCTTGTTTTCAAGTATGTCCTGGATAGTTTTCAGTAAAGGGTTACATATTTACACAAATTGAGAAACATTATATATTACATGTTATTATATATAAATACATACACATATGAATACGCACACATATGGAATATCAAACTTATATACAGTTACACTCTGTTTTTAGGTATAAAGATGCCTTTACTTTTAAGGATTTTAGACTGGGAGCAGATTTGATTATTTCAGGCAGATTGTTCCAGGCCTTTGGAGCTCTTAAGGAGAAGGCAGATCTTCCTGCTTCTTTCTTGTATTGTGGTATACGCAGTGAGTTGTTAGCAGTGGAGTGGAGGTTATAGTTAGTAAGGAGAGCAGGAGTGAGCTTACTTCTCAGGTAGTCTGGTAGTTTTCCAGAGAAGTGGTTGTGTACTAAGCAAGAAAGGTGAGTGTTAACCAACTTAGTTATTTTAGCAAATCACAGCGATGGGTAGTGTAATTACATTGGAGGCTAAAGCAGCATATTGAATTATACAGGGTGTCAAGTTTACTAAGATGGATTTCTGGCGCTGGAGCATATACTATATCACTATAGTCTATGACTGGCAACAATATCTGTTGCACAATACGTTTTCTAACCAGGGGACTTAAACATGATTTGTGTCTAAAAAGACTACTGATTTTGGGATAAAGCTTGGATGTTAATTTGTCAATATGATGACCAAAAGGGAGGTTAGGGTCAAGCCACATACCAAGATATTTGCAGGAGTCCACTGGGGCCAATTTTTTATTAGACTCCGTTACAGTGGGTAGGTGGGTATTGCTGAGATTATGCAGTTTGTGCTTTGTGCCAAATATCATTGTGACAGTTTTGTCTGTGTTTAAGAACAGTTTGTTCCTCGCTATACCTCACAGAAATCATGTTGTAATATGGCTTCAAGATGTGATATGTTTGAGTTTTTAGCAAAGATTATGGTGTCATCTGCATACATGTGTACTGAAGATGATTTGCAAACCTTGGGCAGATCATTTATAAAAAGAGAAAGTAGAAGAGGGCCAAGAATGGAACCTTGAGGAACTCCACTTCTTACTTTGAGCGGAAGGGAGTCATTGCCGGCAACTGACACATACTGCACTCTGTCTGATAAATAGGATCAAAACCAGTTTAGAGACTTATTACTCAATCCTGATCTTTGGAGTTTGTTTATAAGAATATTATGGTCTACTGTGTCAAAAGTCTTGGCAAAATCTAGGAAAATGGCTCCTGTGAGGTCACCATTTTCCATGCCCATCTGGATTTCGTTGGTTACTTTTAGGAGGGTCGTGACTGTTGAATGATTTTGTTGAAAGCCTGATTGAAGAGGGGTGAAAAAACTGGTGTGTCGGTAATATTTATTTAGTTGCATGTTTACACATTTCTCTAGGATTTTGGATAAAGTGGGGAGTAGGGATATTGATCTGTAGTTTGATACTACATTTTTATCCCAAATTTTGTGGATAGGCACAACTGTAGCCACCTTCCAGGATTTGGGCATATACCCTGTTGCTAAAGAGGCATTAAATAAAGATGCAATCGGTTTGGCCATGATCATGGCACTGAGCTTTAATAGCATTGCTGGTAGTTTGTCAGGGCTAGATTGGGATTTCATTTTTGGGTTGAGGAGGTAATCATATATTTTGCTTTTATTTACTGGCATGAAATTGAATTCATTTTCATAATTGGACTGGGCAACAGGTGCCAGTGAGTGTTCTATAGATGGTTGGACTTCTGAGTTATCTTTGTTTTTGTAATCAGGGTGGTGGCACATCCAACAAAGTAGCTGTTAAATGCAATGGCTATGGCTATGGGGCACTGTATTGTTTCTTTGTCTGTGGTTATAGTTGATGGGAGAGAATGATTAGGAGGGTTGTAGGGTTGTTTTTACTAACCTTCCAAAAGTTGGCTGGCTTTGAAATGTTACTGTTGAAGTTGTCAGTAAAATACTGTGCTTTTGCTAATTTTGTTTGTGTTGTACATGTATTCCTTAATTGTCTGTATGCAGTGTGATCATAAGCGGAGCCGGTTTGTTTAAATGTTGTCCATAAGGCATCTCTGAAACTGTATAACTGAATCAAGTCAGCTGAGACCCAGGGTAGATGTGCCCCCCCAACCCTGACCTTCCTTAGTGGGGCATGGGTATTACAGACCTGTAAGAATTCTGAGTTAAAAAACTCAATCGCTGAGTCTAGGTCAGGTATTAGATGTATTCTATGCAATGAGCAATTTCTTAAATCATTTAGGAAGGACTGAAGATTAAATTTTCTAAATCATCTTTGGAACATGACTGGATTTACTTTGCGGACACAATAAACTATGGAGTGATCGCTAAACACGTTTGCTTGTACACCTGAATATTGGATTCTGCTTGTGCAGGATGAAAGGATCCAGTCTAGCAGAGTATGGTTGGGTGTTTTAAGATTTATGCAAGTAGGGGGAGATATTAGCTGTGATAAGTTCAAGGTTTTAAACAACGAACAACATTTTTCATTCCTGGAGTCTAGCCAATAAATATTAAAGTCTCCAAGAACCATCAGCTCGCTTTTCTTGTTTTGTGTGGCAGTCTCCTTTAGGTGTTGAGCTATGTCTGAAAGAGAATGTGCTGGGGTATTTGGCGGTCTGTAGATGCCAACAGTTATGATTTGTTTTGAGTATGGAAGACAAATTTTGCCAGCAATGTATTCATACGAATCAGAGATACGGGAGTCATTTAGAAGTGTAAAGTTTACTGATTCCTGTATATATATGATTACCCCTCCTCCTCGCTTTACACGGTCTTTTCTAAAGCATAAATATCCATCTATGGCAATAGCAGTATCAGGTATTTTTTGGGGATAACCAGGATTCAGTAAGAATAAGAATTTTTGGTTTGTATGCATAACACCATGCTTTTAGTTCATCCATTTTGGGCAGTATACTGCGTATGTTGCAGTGCACAAAAGACCCTTTTTAAAGGTGAGGTTGCCATTTATTGCTATTTGAGGGCCAGGGTTGGTTTATATGTCATTTGCCAAGGCAAGTAATAAAATGCATAAACATTTAGGGGTTCATCTGTTACTATAATAACTGGGGCTGGGTGAGCTTGTTTTTAATATTCTCCACCAGCACTCAGAGGGTAGTACACACGTATGCAGAAGACCATGGTGGATTAGTATGTTATGGTGAGGGTGCGGGACATGGATGCAGGGGTAAGAGAAAATCTGTATTAATAGTGGAATGGCTAGAACAGATAGAAGTAATATGTTCATGATAGCCTGCATGTGACAAGGCTTGCAGGGTACATACAGGTAGACAGAAACCAACTGAGATTAAAAATAATGTTATACCAACTGTTTATGTGTTTTTTTTAGTGGCTTAGAGCAATGCTTTACAATCTACTAAGAGTTTCCAGTGCTTTTTTAATGTGGTTTTGCATGCACAGTTGTTCTCTGTGACACGAAGGAAGCTTGTTCCTTGACATATACCTGAAGATTTTTCTTAACAAGCAAAGCAGAGAGTATCTGAGCATGCTAGGCTATATTCATCAGTTTAAAGCGATGCATTACTGGAGTAAACCATCTGAACCATAAAGTGGAAATGAAAATACCACAATATCCCGTTGATTTAAATGGGGCTTTTAACTCCTTAAATGCTACAGAAATTCTAGAATTCAAGGGGGTGAATGGTAACTATAATGTGTACAGTGCCCCATGAGCCGATCTGCTTCCCTGGAAACAGACTTGCAGATGAAGTTGGGTCTGCATTGTGAGCCCCAGTGTACCAGCTGGAGAGCAGAATTCTGGTCTGAAAAGAGACTCCTAGCACTTCATAGTCCAATGAAAGACTGAACCCTGAACTCTAACTCTTCAGTCTCCTGTCCTGAGTGATGCTGTGCCTTTAGACCCTCTGTATTGGGCTTGCATGGCCAACACAAATGGTCTATTGACACATACTTCTGGCTTGCTTTCTAACTAAGGAGGTCGGTTTTCTGACCCCCACACCAAATGAATGATAGGAGCCATTTGGGCAGGCCCAGGCTTTAGGAGTATACTTGGTAAAACATAACAAATACTCTTTCATATATCAGTTTATATTATTGCCAATTTTCATCGGTACTTAATTAGAGATATCCCTACTTAGTCACAGTAATCAGTGGCTCAGTCATTGCGCTTGACCTGTCGGTACTTAATTAGAGATATCCCTACTTAGTTACAGTAATCAGTGGCTCAGTCATTGCGCTTGACCTGTCGGTACTTAATTAGAGATATCCCTACTTAGTCACATTAATCAGTGGCTCAGTCATTGCGCTTGACCTGTCGGTACTTAATTAGAGATATCCCTACTTAGTTACAGTAATCAGTGGCTCAGTCATTGCGCTTCACCTGTCGGTACTTAATTAGAGATATCCCTACTTAGTTACAGTAATCAGTGGCTCAGTCATTGCTCTTGACCTGTCGATATTTAATTAGAGATATCCCTACTTAGTCACAGTAATCAGTGGCTCAGTCATTGCGCTTCACCTGTCGGTACTTAATTAGAGATATCCCTACTTAGTCACAGTAATCAGTGGCTCAGTCATTGCGCTTGACCTGTCGGTACTTAATTAGAGATATCCCTACTTAGTCACATTAATCAGTGGCTCAGTCATTGCGCTTGACCTGTCGGTACTTAATTAGAGATATCCCTACTTAGTTACAGTAATCAGTGGCTCAGTCATTGCGCTTCACCTGTCGGTACTTAATTAGAGATATCCCTACTTAGTCACAGTAATCAGTGGCTCAGTCATTGCGCTTGACCTGTCGGTACTTAATTAGAGATATCCCTACTTAGTTACAGTAATCAGTGGCTCAGTCATTGCGCTTGACCTGTCGGTATTTAATTAGAGATATCCCTACTTAGTTACAGTAATCAGTGGCTCAGTCATTGCGCTTGACCTGTCGGTACTTAATTAGAGATATCCCTACTTAGTTACAGTAATCAGTGGCTCAGTCATTGCGCTTGACCTGTCGGTATTTAATTAGAGATATCCCTACTTAGTCACAGTAATCAGTGGCTCAGTCATTGTACTTGACCTGTCTGTATTTAATTAGAGATATCCCTACTTAGTTACAGTAATCAGTGGCTCAGTCATTGTACTTGACCTGTCTGTATTTAATTAGAGATATCCCTACTTAGTTACAGTAATCAGTGGCTCAGTCATTGCGCTTGACCTGTCGGTACGTAATTAGAGATATCCCTACTTAGTTACAGTAATCAGTGGCTCAGTCATTGCGCTTGACCTGTTGGTACTTAATTAGAGATATCCCTACTTAGTCACAGTAATCAGTGGCTCAGTCATTGTACTTGACCTGTCTGTATTTAATAAAAGATATCCCTACTTAGTTACAGTAATCAGTGGCTCAGTCATTGCGCTTGACCTGTCGGTACTTAATTAGAGATATCCCTACTTAGTCACATTAATCAGTGGCTCAGTCATTGCCCTTGAGCTGTCGGTACTTAATTAGAGATATCCCTACTTAGTCACAGTAATCAGTGGCTCAGTCATTGTACTTGAGCTGTCGGGACTTAATTAGACATATCCCTATTTAGTCACAGTAATCAGTGGCTCAGTCATTGCGCTTGACCTGTCGGTACTTAATCAGAGATATCCAGAAAATCAAACCGCTTGGTGTTGTCTGAAGACTGGAGCTTGGAATCAGTGCTGAGGTATCTTCACATTTTTACTGTACTGCAATGCATTTCTGGCACATAAGATAACAAAATGGCTTCATCTTTTTTAATGATTTTGTTACATATCATTTTTTACCTATAGAATTATTGATTGCTTGCAGCTTGAGTTGAAATCCGTACATTAGAAATACTTACTTGCTCACGTTGATTCTAATTAATTTTAATGCAAACATTCCAAATCTAAATATCCAAATGTAGTCCATTTAACACTTTCAGTGCCAAAGGGGTGTGCAACACATTGCAAAGCATTGTGTTACCCCGTGGCACTGAAAGAGTTAATCCTTCGAGTGTCAGAGGAGTATCAAACACATTGCAAAGCACTGGCACTCAAAGGGTTAAACAGTGTTGTTACAGTGGTTTGCTGTGGTAGAGCCTCCGCTGGTTGAAGAATGGAATGCAAGGTGAACGGTGTGCCATCTATGAAATCTGTGTATTGGGACTCGGGGGAAATTAAGTCAGGCTGCATCTGTAACTTATAATTTTCTGACGCAAGATAGATCTGAGTGTCTGATACTTCAGTGTAATATAACATTACTTTCAACTCTCCCTGGGTAAGAGCATACATTTCAGAACTAGATCAAAACTCCTTTCGTTATGTTACAGTATACAAACATCTGTGCATTGTAATCATTTATAACGCAGTTTAGTGTTAAACACCATAATTTCTCAGCAGAATTGAACCTTTCTAGGTTTTAACACCTTGGATGCTAGAGATGTATCCAGTGCTTTGGAGAAGTCTCAAACATCTAAGGGGTTAAGATTTATAAAAAGAGATTGCTAGCACCTGTTTTGTTGTGTTATAGTCCGGCAATACAGAAAATATTTAAAAAATCGCATTATGTGGTTTTAGAATGAATTGTCTCAGGTAAGCATCATGATTATTTTTGCAGGCAGATTGTTTACTTGTTTTGAGGGGAATTGCTAGGTTCCCAAAACACCAGGGGCTCTCTCCAAAAGAATGAGCTTTGGCCAACCCAACGCTTTATTATTACACTGTGCAGCCCAATTTCCTTATTACTTTAAATCAGCAGTAAACTTTGTTAATGAAAATCTATATGTTATAGAGCTTTTACTGCTGAGTACAACAAGGGTACTCCCACCATTGTCATTTGTGTTATCCAAAAATTCTAATAGTTCAATTTTAACACTGAATTACAGCTCACTTACATTGTGAACGTTCAAGACGGCATGACTCAGCAATTTGTCACATTCTATGAAGATCGGTTTGTCCATAACCTTCCTCTCAAATAGAACAGAACAACTGATTGTATCATCATTGTCAGCTATTGATCCATTGCAGGATGAAGGCCTCCTCAACAAGCCTCCACCTATTTTGGCTTGTGCCCATACCTCCCAACATTTCAAATGGCCAAAGAGGGACTCTTTTGTTTTGGGGGTGTTACTGGGGGCATGGCTGGTGGGCAGAACATTACCAGGAATTTTTTCATGACCTACTGACACCTCTTTTTGTAAATGAATACATTATCTAGAGCAAGACCAACATATTTTATTTACACAGACTAATTAATAAACGCATACTGAAATGTAAACAAGCATTAATGTGATTTTTATGGCTGTGGAGCAATGTTATACACTTATATACACACCACACAGTCTGATCTCCTAAAGAGGGACACTTGGGAGGTATGTGTGCCTTTTGTTGCCACTATGTACCAACAAATTTGTTAATTTCACCTGCACATCTTGTCGTTGGTCTTCTTCTTAGATGTTTTGTATCAAGTGGAATTCATTCCAAAATTTGTTTGGTCCATCTACCATCAGATCTTCTTGCTGTGTGGCCTGCCCATTTCTATTTCAGGCGCTTTAATCTTTCAGTTACATCATAGACCATTGTTTGCTGACGAATTCACACACGTGTTTTTCTGTCTCTTTATGTTATGCTTAGAAATCATCAATACTCCTCAGTGTAACCTTAAGTTTTTATATGGCTTTAGCATTTAGTGTCCATGTTTCACAAACATATGTAAGGACTGGAAGGACACACTGACTGGTGAAAAACCTTTTGCTTGAGGCAGAGTTGCCAGTTTGTCTAAAAGACTGTACTATTAAGTTTTCCAAATGCTTACCATCCCAGTTTTATTTGTATATCAATTTCTGTCATGATCTTGTAGTTATTGTATTTTGCTCACCTATTAGTGGAGATATGAAGACTTCAGATCGGGGACTTCCAAGTTCTGTGACACCCTGTATGTGCCGCACAACGCCACAGGACTTCCCATCTCCCTAGCAGCTGCCCCAGGGCACGTGTTCACGCTTCCCTTCATAGTTATATTTATGTGGACTAGCGTTACAGCAAGCTCCGTTTACTATGCAAGCTCAGTAGCATGGTAAATGGAGCTTGCTGTAACTTCAGCCCACATAAATACAACTATGAAGAGAAGCATGAACACACTCCCTGGGGCAGCTGGGAGGGAGGTGGGAAGTCCTATGGTGTTGTCGGGCACATACAGGGTGCGACAGAACTTGGAAGTGCCCGATCTGAAGTCTTCATATCTCCACTAGTAGGTGAGTAAAATACAGTCATAAAACAACGCTAATCTACGTTTTTTGAATAAAATCCATGCGCAAAAGATTTTTAATGTGAATGTTTAAATCTATGGAATTTTTTTTTCCTTATGGTGTATTTGCTTTGCTGGAGAATTGCAGCACTTTTCTCTGAGTGGCTGTTGTGCTGAGACTACAGTACTTACTGATCATTTCCTGGTCTCCAAACATTGAGCCTCTTTCTGTAACTAGGAGAGTTCGCCATAGATCCAGATGAGTTACCCTCTTTTGCTCATCTTTTCTGACCCCTTTCTACCCCACCATGCTTATTTCCCTCATTTGTCCCTCCTGCCCCTTTTATGGCCCAAATCTCTTCACTTGGACACTGCCACAGCCGCACTACTTAGTTCTTCAGGGACACCGAACACAAATGTTCCCAGGGATGCATATGCTGGCAATAAAACTGCGTTTTTGCATTTTAGTAAAATAAATATGGTAACAGCATATGTCAATCAGATTTCTACATCAAAAGGAAAGGGGAGTTGAGATATGAAAACCAAGTCATCTTTTGCTGAAAAGTTTTCAGAATATGTGAGTTATTGGTGGTTGGAGTCTATATCCCCATTGAGTTTTGAACCAATATTAACAGTGCTACGTGAGGATCGGTATTTGACATGAATTAACACAATCCTATGGGACCTATCTGTCAAGAGAAGGTATTTCAGGCATTGATTATGAACACAATTTATAATGCACATCAACCACATAAAATATATAACACAGAAAGAGCATGCATCTGAAAATATTCAAATCATATCTATTGGACTGCTTTTATATTACATTTTGTAATGTCTTAAATAAATAATTCAAGTAGGGCTGGGATAGACTTACCTTGAAGATACCACGTTGGAAAAGTTAAACCTTTAAAGGGGAACTATACCCTCTGAATATATGGTTCTTAATTGGGATTTATCTATGTAGGTGTCCATCAAGCACCAGATAATTTTTCTGTTTACCATTTGAATTTGCATTGACTCTGTGTTAGTTTACTGCTAGTTTCAGTTTTAGTTGGGTTTAATCTGTTAACAAATAGGGCCCCTTATGATCTCATTCATGTCTATTGAAGCCTATTGTTTGTTATGAGGAAACGTGACCAAGATGCAGACTTCAGTATGTATCACTGTATGCAGGAAACTGCACAAAGGGCTGAATACAAGAAACATGCGCATATGCTAAAGGCATTTTTCCTGAGCAGATATATATTGTGCATGTTCTAATTCAGGAAGCCGTATACCGAATATTTCTTGAATTGCACATAAAAATTAGCTTTTACGACAACACTCCACAGACGGATACAATCGTGCTCAATAGAACTTTAGGTGCATTCCTATTCCACTCAGACAGATTTGTTAATCTTGACCATGCCCACAGGATTACGGCCACAAAAAATATGCTCAGTTGTTCACTAATTTTGATTTTTTTTTTTTTTGCACAAGTCAACATAATGTGCAAACGTATTCGCTAGTGATCTTCACACTGGAAACAGAAATTGATCACGTTTTCTTTCATTCTGTCCAAAATACCTACCTAGGTAATTCAATGTATTATATGATATATTCCCCTTTGAACGTGCCAGAGGAGTGTATATTCCATTGCAAAGTAATGCATTATACAACCATCTGGGCCCATTTCATATGAATTATATTGACACAGAGATAACTCATACCAGAGGCATAACTAGAAGTCACCTGGCCCTGGTGCACAAATTGCCATGCGCCCCCCCCGATCACATTGCCCCCATTGGCCATCTCCACATTGCTCCCAATGTCCACCTCTGCACATTTCCTCTTATGTCCATCTCTCCACATTGAACCCCTGTGTCCATCTCCTACTTCTCTTGTGGTCCAGCGGTGTGACAGGAGAGGTCTGTGCCTCATTCTGCACAGACCTCTATTGGAAGCTGTAGCTCCGGTGTGGTCCTCTCTCCAGTAATGCAGACCGATGGGAGATGATGCCATTTCCCAGTACTCTACATTACTAGTGTGCCGGAGCCAGAGGGAGCTCAGCTGATAATAGAGGTCTGTGCCGAAGAAGCTTGTTGCAGGCCGGGTGGGGTGGGGTGTTGCAGGGGGCAGCCGGCCAGGGCCCCTGGAATATCGGGCCCAGTTGCAGTTGCTACCTCTGCGACTCTTATTTTTATACTACTGACTCATACGTTGTAAATTGTGTCAGATGTGGTATTTCACAAAGGTGACAATCACAGCACTTGTTACAAAGAGAACTGCAGCATGCTGCACCTTACCCCAAAAGTGCTGTAAGGCACGTAAAAACATGTAGCATGGTTTTCAGTGGAATCGCAGAAATATCACAGGTAGTTTTGCCTGTGTTTTTGTTTATCTTGAGTGAATGGGATGCTTGGAAAACTTGCTTCCCTGATGCACTACAATACACTGTTATTGTTGTGAGCCCTCATGCAACAATTGCTACAAAAAGTAGTTGCTATACAAAAATTTGCCTGAATGCCCTATGCACAAAACATTTTGGGGAAGCCATTTTGGGGAAACTATCTACATCTTAGTTAAGAAAAGTCCTTTGACTTAACCCTTTGGGTGCCAGAGGGGTACACAATGCATAGCATTGTGCAACCCTCTGACATTCAAAGGGTTGAATAGGATTTTGACCCCGTGTATTCTAGTGTGGTCTCTAGTGCATTGCAAAACACTGTGTTGAAGACCTCTCTAGCATTCAAGTGATTAAAACCCCCATTTACATTTTTTCGACCTTATTTTTGTACCTTATGGTGCAGTTGGATTGCTGTACTTTGTTCATATGGTCCTTAATGGGTTAACTATCTTAAAGGATCGCTATAACCTCTATGCTCCTGTAGGTGCACGGTGAGTAATACCGTGGACTGAAGTTGATCACTCCAAGACAGGAGTGATCTCTTTCAGTCCCCCGTTCAGCATGCTGCCCCACGTGATCAGTCACATGGGACGGCACGTCAAAGTTTCCTATCTGATCCTTAAAGGACCACACACCCCGGGGCCACTGGCCCTTAAGGGGTGAAAGTTATATCAGCCTATTTTATTAATTAGTGTTAGTGTTCCTTTAAAATTGCCGGGCTATCAAGATCTGTATTTGTAGGGTTCCCATAGCACACTTGAAACTCTTGAGGACCAGAGGGGTTTTCAAAGCAATGTGTTATACACCCCTTTGGGTATAAACCCTTTAGGTGCCAGAGGGGTACGCAATGCATTGCAGTACCCCCTGCACTCAAAGAGTTAAAGTACTATCTTGGCCATATCTGCAGACTGAATCTACTGCATGCCTAAGAGCTTCTACATGGCACAGTCATTTATTCCATAATACTTTCCAGTCAGGGCACCTTCAATGAGAGAGAGAGAAAGAGAAAGAAATTGACTGCTCCAAGATGGGAACGTTCTCTCTCAGACCCCAACTCATTGGCATGGATCAAATTGGTCCTTAAGGGAAGGTAACGTCCCTGAACCGCTGGTCTTTGACACTTTAAAGGCCCATGATGGTCCTGGCACGTCATTGGTTGGACGTACAATAAGGACCCATGACATGCCAGGACCATCATGGATTTTAGGGCTCCATGTGCGGCTGCATGTTGTTCAGGCAGCCCTGAATTGGATAAGCCAAAAAAAAAAAAAATGCTCCGTGGTCCTTAAGTGCCATCTGCTAAGGGGTTAAAGAGATATATAAATAATATAACAAAGGGACATGATCTGGAAGGTTAGGAGACATTTGTAAAGCAATGCATTGGAACCATCTCTAGAACTTAATGGTTTAGGGCAGTGTTACTATCCAGTCTTTAGGGTACCAGTAGGTCAGATGTTCAGGATATTCCTAATTAGGCTCACCAGTATAATCACACACAAAAAATAATACTAAGGGCTGAAAATAGACTGTGTGAGGAAGAGGAAGGAAATTATTTCCTTTTCTTATTGTACAAGCTAACAGACTGGGAGCCTAACATGAAGCTTCCAAGAGCCACCTGTTGCCCACTGCTGTGTTATATTATGCATTATTTCTGTCCAGCACATTGTAGTTCTATTTATCATTCAAGGGGTTAAAGGAACATTAAAAAAAAAAAAATGCTCCGTGGTCCTTAAGTGCTGTCCGCTAAGGGGTTAAGGAGATATAGAAATAATATTACAAAGGGACATGATTTGGAAGATTAGTAGACATTTGTAGAGC
Source organism: Rhinophrynus dorsalis (assembly GCA_037306005.1). Taxonomy (NCBI): domain Eukaryota; kingdom Metazoa; phylum Chordata; class Amphibia; order Anura; family Rhinophrynidae; genus Rhinophrynus; species Rhinophrynus dorsalis. The sequence goes on from CM074718.1 coordinate 566,569,341, forward strand.
AATGCATTGGAACCATCTCTAGAACGTAATGGTTTAGGGCAGTGTTACTTTCTAGTCTTTAGGGTACCCCTCTGGCACTCAAAGGGTTAAGAGGCCAGTTCTACTCTGTGTCCTGCCGCCGACGCAGTCATGCACTGTAGAGACTACCCGAAAGCACAGAATGCTCCCAGCACAGAACTCCCAGCATTCCGTGCGTTCGGGCAGTCTCTACTGCTCCTAACGGCTTCTGACAAACATCCTAGCAAATTATTATATAGGATAGGAAGTTTCTGCACTGTAGGACCTCAGCTGGAATGGACTCCTAGGGCAGGGGGAATTCTGACATTTTCTGCAGCTGATTTCTGGAATTATACAGATATTGATATGCTTGTTTTAAACCTTTGAGTGCCAGAGGGACACACAACCCATTGCGGAGCAATGCGTTGCCTACCCATCTGGGATTCAAAAGGGTTAAAGGAACATTAAAAAAAAAAAAAAAAAAATGCTCCATGGTCCTTAAGTGCAGTCCGCTAAAGGGTTAAAGAGATATAGAAATAATATAACAAAGGGACATGATCTGGAAGGTTAGGAGACATTTGTAAAGCAATGCATTGGAACCATCTCTAGAACTTAATGGTTTAGGGCAGTGTTACTATCCAGTCTTTAGGGTACCAGTAGGTCAGATGTTCAGGATATTCCTAATTAGGCTCACCAGTATAATCACACACAAAAAATAATATTAAGGGCTGAAAATAGACTGTGTGATGAAGAGGAAGGAAATTATTTCCTTTTCTTATTGTACAAGCTAACAGACTGGGAGCCTAACATGAAGCTTCCAAGAGCCACCTGTTGCCCACTTCTGTGTTATATTATGCATTAACTCTATCCAGCACATTGTAGTTCTATTCATCATTTTATCTGAGTTTCAGATATGCTTTTGGAATCAGGCATTTCTCATTTAATATTTCCTGGCATTCTTCAGCTATCCAACCGTTTTGCTACACAGTATGCCTGCTATGTCTCCACTGAAAGGTGTATTAAGATGTGAAATTAAATTATTTCCTATTGATACTAACAAGCTTCTTGCTGTCTTTGAGAAAACAGAGTAAAACAGTTCTTCTAATAGACTGGTATTATCCAGATGGCCTGTCTTCATTGTGGAAAAGTAACACCACCTTGTTGGGCATTTACTGACAAACTAGCACATTTTTGCTCTTTTTTTTTATAGCCGCACTAGTGTAAAAGCCCGTGTACACGGGCCAAGGTCCGGGTGATGTTAACCCTTTGAGTGCCAGAGGGGTATACAACACATTGCTTTGCAATGCATTGCATATCCCTCTGTCACTCAAAGGATTAAGAGGTCGGTTCTGCTCTGTGCCCTGCCACCGACACAGTCATGCACTGTAGAGACTGCCCGAAAGCACAGAATGCTCCCAGCACAGAACTCTCAGCGTTCCGTGCTCCCAGCATTCTGTGCGTTCGATTCTGCAGAAGCAAAGGCACAAAAAACAGGAGAAAATCTAAAAGTGGCGTTTATTCAACACTTCCCCCTTAAAACATAAGGAAATGCGCTTACAAGATAAAAAATATATAAAAGCATGTAGTAACATCAATATCAGAGGTTGTTCTTTCCAAGCTGTCAGCACAACATACGCTCTGTGTCGTTAACCCGTTCACCTCTGGATATGTTTCCACAATACCTTAACATTCACACGGTCGTTGGCATTAGCGTACTTTTAAACTAGGTACTCCAGGTATCCAGTACACGAGCTGGTTGATGGACAATGTATCCTTGGAACTCCTTGTCTTTTCTCCATGTAATGTTTACAACACCAAACATTCAAAACACCGACAGTCATAGATATAAATTCCCCACGCGTATCGCCGGTCCTCTGCCGGCTTTCTCAAGGGTGACTAGAGCCCTCTAGCGGAGCTACTTTTTCTCACCTCGTATCTACCTCTCATTATTCCTTTGGCCCCATTAACCCTCGCAGTACTATAAATACTCAACTGTAGGGGGATTCTCAATTTACTCCCCATATTCCTTAATAATATACATAAAATTCCTAAAATACTTCTATAAAATTAGACACTATACATCTAAATATTAGCATCTACGTCGATTCTACATGAAATCATACAACATATCCCATGTAGATTCAATCATCTACTATATAAATATTTATATATATATATATATATATATATATATATATATATATATATATGTGGCAGAGGAACGACCGTGTGAAGGTTAAGGTATTGTGGAAACATATCCAGAGGTGAACAGGTTAACGACACAAAGCGTATGTTGTGCTGACAGCTTGGAAAGAACAACCTCCAATATTGATGTTGATGTTACTACATGGTTTTATATATTTTTTATCTTGTAAGCACATTTCCTTATGTTTTAAGTGTTGAATAAATGCCACTTTTAGATTTTCTCCTGTTTTTTGCACCTTTGTTTCTGCAGAATTGTTCGGTGTTGGTGTGAGGAAGGAGCACACTTAAAAGGCAGCAACAGGAGTGATCTGAGGGTGTTGGGGGAAGCTTCTGAGAAGATTTGAACGTTTTGGGTGATTGTGCCATATTTCATCCATTCATTCATCTATTCATTGACTGGTTTGTTGTATGGACTCATTTCATCTCATTTACATCTGAATGAGTGAGACTGATAGTGAGATTATAGTGTATTGTTAATATTGTTTTTTTGTGGGGGGTACTTATCTTGGCGCACTAGGAAAGTGGACACTAGTGGATATCTTTATTTTGAGTGGTCCACGTGTGGTCACTCTCTATTTTGTTTTTGTGATACATATTCTGTGCATTCGGGCAGTCTCTACTGCTCATGATGGCTTCAGACAAACATCCTAGAGAATTATTATATAGGATGGGATCTGCATTGTAGGACCTCAGCTGGAATGTACTCCTAGGGCAGGGGAAATTCTGACATTTTCTGCAGCTGATTTCTGGAATTATACAGATATTGATATGCTTGTTTTTTTTTTTTTAATGTTCCTTTAACCCTTTGAGTGCCAGAGAGAGACACACAACACATTGCAGAGCAATGCATTGCCTACCCCTCAGCTAGCACCTGTACAATGTTGTTATTGTATGTTAGATCTCTAAAATCTAATCCTAAACTCGCTTTTTTGATGCTTGTGTAGTTTATCCTTTACAGACACAATTAGGTTAATTAGTTTGTGCAGGGATAATGCTGTGAATGTACTGAAATTAAAATACCCACTGCTCTTCTATTCAGAAAGACTGACATCTTATTGCAGGTCCATTGCAAACAATAAACAACTATCATTTTGAGACAGTTATTAAGGTTAAGGTTTGTAATAAGAGACTTGGAAAATAGACAGAAATGGGAGCTTCCAAGAGCATATATAAGAACGTGTTTTACACCTCAGAAAATAGATAATGTTTACAGTATTTCACATGGAGTACCACCTAAATCATTTTTACCATAATATCTGGGTTATAATACACACCTGTGTGTGATAAGCTGGTCTAAATTGTGAGCAAGTTTTAGGGGGAAAAAATAAAGTTCATGTTTATAATACACACCTCTTTTCCCTCATTCCACCCACAAAAAAAAAATAAAATGCCGGTCTCTGTTCCCCTCAATCTCCCTCCCCTTCCCCCACCTTAAACCCATATCCGTGCCCCCATTTCCCTCCCTTTACCCACTTCTATGACAATGAGCTTTTCCGGATGTAGCCGGGAGACCCATCCAGAGGGGAGCATGCTTGCATTTGCTGCCTACTTCCTCAGCTGCTGTATCAGTTTTGCGGCATTTGCACATTGAAAATACTGTAGTGCACTATGAGGACCTGTTGGACTAACCAGAAGATACCACTATGAAACGTATACATAATAATCCATAGCTGTATTGCTGAGAAGGATTTGGTAACACACTGCTGAGTAATTATTGATATCTTCAAGATCATCCGTAAGTAGAAAAAAAAACATTTCAAGAACAGTTTCTAAGTTACATTGCAAACGTGACTTTATACTCCAAAGGGTTAAAATCAGAGCTTATTTCCAGCCAGACCTGTGACCTGGTACCGTTTATCGGTAACCCTGTACCTTCTGTCGGTCACCCAGTACCTTCTATCAGTCTTTCTATACAGTTTTATGGGGCAGTTTGTCCACCAAGAATAAGGTGACTTGGTACCCTTATTTTTAGAAAATGACCCCTGGGTTAACCCTCTGAGTGCCAGAGGGGTATTCCTCTGATACTGAAAGGGTTAAAACCATATCCTTTCCTATATGATAAAAGGCCAGAAAGTTTGTCACAATGCAGTCATGCGCAGTAATGACTGCCCTTGTTCAGCCAGTCTTTACTGCGCATGATTGCATCGCGTGAGTGAGGCGGCTCAATCGTGTGGAGCAGTGAGGTAACGGCAGTACACAGAGCAAGTCTGGGTAATGTTAACCCTTTGAGCGCCAGAGGGGTACGCAACGCATTGCTTTGCAATGCGTTGCGTACCCCTCTGGCGCTCAAAGGGTTAAGAGTCTGGTCCTGCTCTGTGTACATACAAAGTCCTTTGCTAGGCAAAATAAAGCCAAGTAATGTAAGTGTCATTCCACAGTGATAACACTTTTCAGCTATTGCACATCAGGCTACTTTATATGAAAACCTAAGGCCCAAATTTATATAAAAAACTGGAGTTATTCTGGAGTAAACCAACTGTACCATAGGAGACAAATAAAAATTAATATTAAATTGAATTGAACTTTTAACCCCTTGAATGCTAGAGATGTCTCAAATGCAATGCTTAGCATTGCATTGCTCTCTAGTATTCAAGGGGTTAAAAAAGCTCTATTCAAGTGCACAGGAATTTAAGAATTTGTATTTGTCCACTGTGGTGCAGTTGGTTTACTCCAGAATTTGGGCCTTAGGTTTTCATATAAAGTAGCCTGATGTTTAATAGCTGAAAAGTGTTATCACTGTGGAATGACACTTACATTACTTGGCTTTATTTGCCTAGCAAAGGACTTTGTATTTTATATCCATATAAGATGTTGGACGATTTATTTGCATACTAGTGTGTATAATATGGGCCTGGATTACTTTGCAGGTGATACGTTATCACTAGTTTTACCTGTGTGTGAGTGTGTGTAAGATAGTATATATCTGTGTGTGTCTGTTCAATAACAGCGTATGTCTGTGTTTGTGTGTGTAAGATAGTGTGTGTGTCTGTCTTTATGTGTAAAACAGTATATGTCTTTGTGTGTGTCTCTGTGTGCAGGACATTCTATGTTTGTATGTCTGTCTTTGTGTGTGTGGGGGTGTAACAGTGAATGTCTGTCTTTGGAGGGGAGGGGTTGTGTATAAGACAATGTAAGTCTGCCTTTGTGTGGGTCTGTTTGTTAGTGTGCCTGCCTTTGTGTATGTGTGCTTGTTTGCCTGTGTGTAAAACAGTATATGGGCCTTCTCAGTCTCAATCATGTATTCTCAGCATCAGTTTTCAGATGTCAGTTGAATGTACACCACCACGGCTCATTTACTGCTTATGTGTTATATACTCGTACCGCAATCATCCACTAACAACTAATGGCTAGCTTAACCCTTTGAGTGCCAGAGAGGTATGCAACACATTGCTTTGGCACTCAAAGGGTTAACACATACACAGCCCACCACAGAAAAACATGCCACAGGAAACTCTCTCATGCATTTCATCCTAGGACTTAATCATATACATAGGTTAACCCTTTGAGTGCCAGAGGGGCAAAGCAATGCATTCCGTACCCGCCTGGCACTCAAAGGGTTGACAGATCAGCAGTGAGTGAGCTTTGCACACCCCTCTGGCATTCAAAGGGTTAACATAGCAGTGAGTGAGCTTTGCAGTGCTTTGCACACCCCTCTGGCATTCGAAGGGTTATATTATATTTACCTAAATCAACAATACATTTCCACATGCCACTGTTTGCATTGTTTCCCAGAAATACATTGAAATTTTAATTTACCCAGTAGAACAATATATAACAATTGACTCATACAAAATAAAGTTTTCACCAGCTGCGGTTGCTCTGTATTGACTGTGAAGCTCCAAATGCATTATGCAGTTCCTCTTCCATGTGTAATACATGGGAAAGTATGTCATTTGTGAATCTGTTTTGCCAGTGCTGTCAACTTGTTCAGCATTTGTATTCATATTTTCTGAACCAGGTCTCTTTGCTACTCAGTCTATTAAAAGTTGATTATATCATTATGTAGCATCAACATCCACATGAAGACACGTGTAGACACAGGTGAATGCCAGGCCAGAATACTGCATGAAAACAAGAGAACTCTGGCTTTTCACTTCTGTATATACTTAACCCTTTGAGTGCCAGAGGGGTATACAACGCATTGCATACCCCTCTGCCACTCAAAGGGATAAAGCGAAACATTCACTCCCAATGAAGTTGAGTGCAGTAGGTCTGTCTACAGTACATAAAGTGTAAAAAAGAATCTCATTGCCACAAACCGCTATGGTTTGAGAGATATTGGCAATCAAAGTTCCCCCTTACCTCCCCTTCTCTTGATGTCAGCTCTAAAGCTGACAGAAGGAGATCCGTGTCAGCCGACATGATGAGGCTCTTCAGCAGAGCCGAAATCATGTTATTAGAAAAGAACTACTTCATGGGAACAGTCTACAAACTGTGCTTGCAAACCAGGCACACTTTGTAGACCTTTCCAATGAAGTAGTTCTTTTCTAATAGTAGGTTTTGGCTCTGCTGCAGAGCCTTCGAGTGGTCCCCGGACTGGGATCTCCTGCTGTCAGCTAGACACTGACATCAGGAGAAGGGGAGGAAAGGGGGAACTTTGATTTCCAATATCTCTCAAACCATAGCGGTTTAAGAGATGGGGTTTGTGGCAATGAGATTCTTTTTTTACCCTCTACAAATCTATAAAAAAAATTATGGGACATTACTAACACTTTAAAGTAACTTCAGATTGTGTATTTTTTTTTTTTTTATTGCAGTATTTTTTAAAATAAAAATAATGATAAATCCTGACGCGGTGAGGCTCGGTGCGGTACAGCCTGTACCGATGTATCTGCCCTCTGTGTACAAACTCTTCTCTTCACCCACCACCAGTCCCATGCTCCTTCATTCCTATGGGCATCTTCCTGCCTCCAAGCGAAGGGGCAGGCTTTGTGACCGTGATTGACAGCTGATTGTGAGGGAGAGCACTGCCAATCATTAGAAATGTAACGAACATGGAGCCGATCTTGCTCACACCATTGTGAAAGAAATAAGTAGTTTTTTATTTTCGTAAACATTTTTCAACATTATTAATGTTTTTGAAATGTGTTTCAAAGAGAGAAATGCATTGAACTGTGGATCAAAAAGCACGACGGTTCTGCTTTAAAATATGTAAATTGTTTTTGTTCATGCATAGAACCAGCTTTATCTCAGGTTCCCATAGGAAAGGCATCCTAAGTGCCTTAGCCCCACCCAAGACCACACCCTGACTCACATGACCCCTACTCCAGCAAAAGTTACATGGAGAAAAAAAAAAAAACATTAGTGCCTTCAGTTTGAATGAGAAGTAAAGTACTTTTGGAACACATTACTTTGCAATGCATTTGAGAACTCACAAGGGTTAAATGCATGTAAAGCCTCTCTAGCATTCAAGGTGTTAAAATTCTCTTTTAAATCAATGGGAATTTGGGAAGTTTGTATTTGTCCTCTATGATGCCTCAGAACGACACCACTTTTCTTTTGAACATAAGGCTCCTAGCCAATACTATATCATCATACAAGAAGCCCTCATTTTCCCTTGGCTGCTGGAAATCAAACACATTCATTCTCAATGAGTTGGAGATCTCTCTTGTATCATATGGCTTAAACAATGCACAGCTAAGGGTTATTTAATCTGGGGAAATAAACCAGACATTATAAACCAAGAGCAAATGTTTGGTACATGGCCATTGGTTGGGATTACTCTGGCCACACCCACGAATTTGCAGCTGTCTGCAGTTGCCTTATGGAAAATCCAGCCTTCTGCATATACAACTTAAAAAAATACACAATATATCTCATGAAAAGAAGTGTCCGTTAACACATATAATAATGGGGATAGCATTTTTTGTGGGGGCACATCAAGAGGATTGCACACCTAGCAAAATACATTTATGATGATGTTTCTTCATTCCTCAAATAAGGGGTGAGCAATTTTTTTAATGCTTATTCTTTTTCAGGGGATATGTCAGGAGGATCATGATCCAAATGAGAGGCATTTTTGGAGGTCTCTTTAGTTCTCATCTCTGTAATTATAATCAATGCAAAAACATTTGTAGCAAATTTGTAATGAATGATGCCAATACTTTTGAGAAGTAGTGTCTCACACCTATTCATGCCAAGTCTCCCACTGATTTTGCTTGTGTGTAGAATTGCTTATTTTGTTTAATATAAAGGCAAAAGTGGATTAATTATGGATCTAAACATACACACGATTTATACACTTAAGCTCATGGATGCCAGTGAGGTCACTAATGCATTGCTTCACAATGTGTTGGAGAACTCTCTATCATCCAAGGGATTAAACGTCCCATTTAATTAAATGGCCGAAGCTCGCTAGTACTTGGAAGCTGACGCTTAATAAAGACATACAAGCAGAAATCCAGAACAGGAGAGAGGACTCTGGCAAGTCCAGAGTAAAAGAAAAACCCAGAGAGGGAATAGATGAGAAAACCCCGGCCAGCAAGGTCAGAGCATGACAGGCGAACAATGGAATAAGGATGCAGAAGATTAAAATATTTCAAAAAGTAAAATTTTATTTTCAAGTTACATTTCAGTTAGTTTCTTGGTAATGTTTATCTGACATTTTACTTATTGTACCCTGCTGCACACACACCTTTACCCATGTCAAAGCTCAGTAGCCACTTAGGACTGACAGTTAAAAAACCCCAGTGGGCTTAACATTAGTGCCCACTGAAAACAATAAAACAGCACAGAAATGTGGTATTCAATTACATGTGGTCAATAGTAATATAGGTTCAGGGACTATTTGTTTAGTTATTATAGTGTCTAACAAACCAAGCACTGAGTCCCTAACGTGTGTTAAAAACCACGAACATGCAATTTAAAAGTATAAATAAACATTTGAGCGCTAGAGGGGTAAGCAACGCATTGCAGAGTGTTGTATACCTCTCTGGCACTGAAAGGATTAATCCCCCCTAAAGTTAACATGGTCCATTCCCCACAGCATTAACAATAAACATTTATTTTGAAGTCGGAGGTGCTGATGGGTCTTCTGCACCATGGTCTTCCTCTTCAAGTGTTCTTTCTTCTTTAAATCATCTTTCTTTTTCTCAAAGTCTTCTTTATTCTGCTTTAAATCTTATTAATTCTTCAAATTTTCTTCTTTAAATATTTTCCAAGTCTAAAAAAATAGAAATAAATGAAATGATATCTTGCATTTATTACTGCAGTTTCTACCACCGCCATTACTAAACCAGTAAGAAAAATCACACCCCGAATATGAACAGAGACTAGCTTTTAGTCCAAATTGCCTCCCACACTCCCGTTGGCTGGGATGTGTGGTTACGTAGTTTTCAGAACGTCACTTGTAACCACACCTCACCGCCAATCATTTTTTAGATGGAGAGGTCACAAATGTGTGTTTCATCTTCCCTCCAGCCATCCAATGGTTGAATAGCTGGAGGAATAACGAAAGCGCGCCCATGACCCCTCGAGATAGAAGCTGGTTAGCTGGTAGGTTGTGGTTACTGCAGGGCATGGAATGTGCCCTACATAACCCCACATACCAGCCAATGGGAGCATGGGAGGCAATTTGAACAGAAATTGACCATATAAAAGCCAGGCTCTGTTCAGATTTCTCTCACTTTGGCCCGAGTAGGACATACTATGGGGGAGAGTCATATTTGTTTCTGGTTTACAAATGGCGGTGGCGGCTGTAATAAACCGGGGGAATATAATTTCATGTATTTCAACTTGTAAAATATTTAAAGAAGAAGATTTGAAGCAGAATGAAGAATATTTAAAGAAAAAAGAAGATCAGGGCTAAGAAGACCCTGCTGGTTCTCCGACTTCAAGGTAAGTGTTTTTTGTTAATGCTGTGAGGAATGGGCCATAGTTTAGTATTTGGGCTAGTATTTTTGTTAATGTTATTGTTTATGTTAGGTTTTGTGTAGCGCCAAGGGGTACTTTTAGTGTGAATGTTTAGGAGGGTGGGGTGATGGTGTCTGTGTTACTAGCTCACGGTCAATTTTTGACACTATGTTAAACATAAAGTGTTGTAGTTTACTTTGATGTTCTCATTATTCATGCTATTTAGCGTGAGTTGTAGGACCAAAAAACCTGAGACAAGCACTAGGCCACAACATGAATTTTTGTGACCAAAGCTCGTTGCATTGGATGGTGGCAAAAGGATTGAATTCTGTCAACTACGCGTGTATCACCTGGAACTCCTTTTGCCCCTAACAATGTATTTAGTTGTGCAAATAGAATCCAGCCCTTAATGGATATTATTTTTATATATAGTATAGTCTATAATTAAAATCAGATCAACAAAAACTCTACAAGTGATCGGTAAGAGTCCCAAAACTGGCACTGTGAGTTTATAAATGCCATCCTTTGTTTTAAAGGGATATTAATGTTTCACAAAAACAACAGCTCCAATTAATCATAATGTTTGAGCCATAGAGAGTGTTCTTTCAATAATGTCAAAGTTGTAGTTCAAGAGTAATTGAATGATAAAGTATCCCTCTCCCTCCCCTTTTAGATAGTGTAAGCCGCCTCCGCTCAGATGTGCAATCTGGTCTTGAGACCAGACAGCTCACAGCAAGGGACAATCTTCTTACTGTGAGTATAAGGAAAACTCTGCCCCCTTGACAGGTTTTTTCAGGTTTTTTCTTATGCTCAATGAAGATTTTCCCTCTCTGCGATCTATCCAAACAGTCTTGCTGCTCTGAGGTGAGCGGTGTTACATCTGTAAAATGGAATACTTTCTCATTCAATTAGTCTTTAAGTACAACTCTAACAGTATTGAAATAACACTCTCCATGTCCCAAATACTATGGAGATTAATTTGAGCTGCTTTTAATGTGAAATATTACTATCCCTTTAAGCACCAGCTTCAGCCAATATTCTGTCAACTCCACTTTTATAAATCTCCCCCTGTGTACTTTAGTCAAGGCATAATATGAAACAATGAAGGGGTGATGTACAGTGATGGTCTAATTTAACATTGATGGGGATAACACTGGTGAGTTTCAGGCCTGCATTTGGCACTACATCAGATACTACTTTACTCTACTGATTGCCATAGCTCTATTTGTTTTGCACCTTAAAGTTACCAGTGCCAACTAGCTTCCCAGTATTTTTGATAATGTTACTACTTAGTCCGTTTACAATTTGTTCAAGCCTCTCTGACTTCATGGGGGTCAAAATCTTTAGTTATTACAATTCTACAGTGATTTATTATGAAATCAAAGAGTTCTACCACAGCAAAACGTTTGAGAACCTTTTTAATGTGATATCATGGCTGTATAACATGAAACAAAAAACATGAAATAATGGAGTGGGACCCAGTTACAACTCAAATAGTTAATAACCCTAAACACTGTGTCACATCTGTAATACAGACACATAGGTGAATCATAGGAAGCACTCAGTCAGCAACAACATAGAGTTGCAATATATCCAAGTGTATATTAAAAAAGACATTTACACTCAAAAGTGTAAAGTTGTATCATTGGCAAAAAAAAAAAAAAATAAACTTTTTAGATTGTTCCACATTTACATGCAACATTTAAGGGAAGAACATTTCAATTTGATAAAAGTACCAGTTAAAGGATAGTAACACCCCCCCTAACAACTTGACGGCAAAATACAGCAATCATAGAAACATACTGAACGCACTTAGTCCCATCTCTCAAACCTTTATGGTTTGAGAGATGTAAGGTCAGACAGTCCTCCGGTCCCTCCCGCTTCTCATACGTCCGCTGTATAGCAGACGTCATGAGATCCGGCTTCCAGCACCAGACGGCGGCTCTGCAGGAGCGCTGTCATCTAGATATCTCCGTATTATTACTTCATGGGTATGGTCTAAAACATGTGCCTGACTTGCAAGCACATGTTGTAGACCATTCCTATGAAGTAATTATATGGAGATATCTAGATGTCAGAACTCCAGCAGAACCGCTGAAGTTCGGCCGACCGGATTCTGCCTCTGACAGCTTTACAGCTCGTCAGGCAGAAGGGAGAGGGACCGGAGGACTGTCTTGCCTTACATCTCTCAAACCATAAAGGTTTGAGAGATGGGACTAAGTGCGTTCAGTATGTTTCTATGATTGCTGTATTTTGCCATCAAGTTGTTGGGGGGGTTACTATCCCTTTAAAGCAGGATATTGCTATACTCTGTGAACAGGAAAGAAGTGTGCACACGTGTGTGTATATGTTACTCAGCATTTTGTGGGAAAAGGATGGTTGGAAATTATGGTAGCTGTCATGCCCAATAGCTGGAGATTGAACTATTTACTATGCCTGGATTAATATTTATATGAATTTATATGGTGATATATACACATATAACTTTTTTCCTGTTTAGGCGTTACTTATCATTTTTTCCCTTTATTCCATTCCTTTTGTCCATTTTCAGTTTGGTTATTGTCATTAAATTCATTCTTTTCACAAAGGGCAGTATTTACTTGCCACAAAATTAACCATGTGACTAATTTCACTACTCTGACAATAGCTGAAACAACTGCATATAATGTTCTTTTCTACTAAAAAATAAGAGTAATTCTACTCATATCAGAGAGAATAAAAATTAGTGGGAGATCTGGCTTGACTGTGGGTGATAAGTGGCTTTTATAGCATAATACCACTACTCATAAGCAGCCCTTTTCTATTTGATCAAAATGGTCTTACATTTTTGCAGTATACTTGAAAAGAAATTTGTGGAGCATGTCTATCTACCCATTTAAAAGTCTTACAACATAGAAAATGAACACAAATTGTCCACTTACTCCATATTTTGCATGGGCTAGTTCACCAATTGAAATTTTAGCCTTTGGAACAAGTATATGTACCTGTGTTTATAGCAGTTGCACTACTTTGCAAATAATTAGATTTAATAGTTTGAAATAATTTTCTATGTATTAAAACTGATTAACTGTAGTCTCAAAGTATGTATTTTGGGACATTTTGGATATTTGTGAAACAATGATGAAATTACCATATCTTGCCAAGTAATAATACCATTTTATTTTCTGTAAATTAAAGGTTTTTCTTTTACTAAATGCTTGAGATTTCAGTCTGACATTTATTATGCTGCATTTTTATTTTTAATTAGTGTTGCTCTCCTGAGACAGAACCTTTTCACCACTAGGCTTTTTTGAAACCTACAAGATAAAAAGGGAAAGTTCTTTCAGAACAGTATTTACATGATTTTAATTAATGATTATAATCTCCATGGTCATTTCTGCAAAAGAGCATTTAATCCTGTAACCAACTGCATGATTTGCATTTTGCAAAAAGGAAAAAATAAAAACATGTAGGCCCCGCAGGCTTATTATCTGTGTTTTTTTTCCTCAGACAAGACTTATTTTTAGAGAATTTTGGTTTGTTCCTCCTCCAAGTCCCATTTCAGACCATAACACCTGTTTTTCATGCAGAGAAAACTGGTGAAAAACTAAAAGTTTGCTTCTTTTGCCAAGACAGAACATAGCCTTTGGCAAGGTTACCTTTGAAAACAGTTTTTCATGCAGAGACAGTATACAAGCTGCATCGCCGTTGCCAAGATCCTCTGACTAATGAAGGGTCGGAGCAATAGTGTATTCTTTTCATTGCTGGCGGCATGTATATGTAGCATTCTGCTGAGGAAAGTCACTCTAGCGTTTCAAACAAAAGCTAGAAGTTTAACCTTCTAGGAGCAAGGTCAATGTTAGTTTTGTATTGATAACACAGAAGAAAGCAACTTCATAGGAATATAAAAGACTAATTCTTTGCTAGCTGAAACTATTCAACAGTGAGTTTTCTACTTATTTTTTCATGTAACTCACAAGGGGAACTTTTTTGTGTTTACAAAGTTAGCACTTAAATAAATTAGCTTTGTGCATCTCTCATTATAATGCTTTTCTACAAGCATTTTGTTTTTGCTAGTAAGGATGCCTAACCAGAATATTAAATTTCCTCATATAAACAAAAATAAACAAGTGTTTAAAAAAATGTAAATCAAGTTTTCTGAAAGAACATACATTTGAATATGATTGTAATTTCCTGTTGCTAATTTTATACAGTGTTTAATGGGAAGCCATAGGAAGTTGTGGCTCTAAATTTATTTCACAGATGTACTTACTTCGGCATTGTGAAGTTATGAATCTCTATGTACATTTTTTTTTTTTTGCTTTTGAACTCTTCTATAGTGTGTAGGTGGATAGTAACATTTCACAGTCTAAATAAAAGTCATACAGTGTCTTAAAGTTCCATCGACGGACCTTTATTAATAGGGCTTACCATTTTGACTGTTAAAGCTAATCATGTTTTGTGCAAAGGTGTGACCTAAAGACAAACAACAATGGTGCTAAGTACATACAGGCAACTACAGATAAAATGCAAAAATATATATATAAACAAATTATTTACTGGACTCCTAGACCTCTTGCGTAAGTAAGTCCTTTTGTTAGACAAATAATAAAACAATCATTACAATCGGCAAAGTTCCCCTTTAAACAATTCAACTGATCGGGTAAAAAACAAACAAACAAACAAAAACATTTTGGGTCCTATGTTCAGAAAATGACTATTTGGAATTCAGATCTAAATGTTAAGTTATTGCTAGTGGTTAATGTAATTGTTCAGAAGCATCACTTGAAATTGACAGTTTTGTTAGAAAATAATGATAGGAGATATTCTTTGAACCTATAGAAGATAAATACATATAATTAAGGCATATATACATACATTTTTACATCAACATTTTTACTGTAAGTTTTAGAGTTAAAACTATCATTCCAAGTTTTAACATTTCATTTGTTTTGATGTAAATTTGTCCACATCCACTTTTAAGGACATTGAGAAGTTGTGGAAATGAGCGGCAGGCATTTTAAAATGATAAGGCTACACAAATTAATTTTTGAGTGACCCCTACATTTTTGGACTTTTTTTTACTGCTTAATAAATTACAAATATTTAATGAAACTGTGCATTGATTAATTCATTCTACAGCCATTTTCCTCTTTTTATCTAATCTGTTTATTAGGTAAACTTTCAATTATGGCTAGCCAATTGTTTTGAGACCCAGAACAGTGTGGACATTGAACAGCATATTAAAGGGATAGTAATACTTCGTTTTAACTTTATTTTATTGGCATTAAAAAAATATGAAGAATGATATAAGTCTTATCTCTCAAACCTTTATGGTTTAAGAGATATTCACATGCAAAGTTTCCCCTCCCCGCCCCTTTTTCCTAGTGTAAACAATCTCTTCTCAGATGTGGAATGCAGTCCATAGACTGGACAGATAACAGAAGGGGACAATCTTCTTCCTATTAGAACAATGAAAGCTCTGCCCCCCTTGACAAGCTTTTCAGTTTTTTCCCTTATCTTAATTGAAGATTGTCCCTCTCTGCAATCTACCTGGGCACCTCCCTTCTGCTCTGGCTGAAAAGTGTTACATCAGCAGAAGGGACGGGAGGGGGACACTTTGTCATTGAATTACTCCTGAAGTACAACTCTGACAGAATTGAAATAACAATCTCCAAAGTCCAAATACTATGATGATTAATTAAAGCTGATTTTATTATGAAACATTACTATCCCTTTAAAGGACCTAAACAGTTAACTCTTTAGAATTTCTCATTTGTTTTTTTTCCAGTACATAGGAGCTCCCTGAACAGGACTGTTTTGTTAAGCCATACAACAAAATATACATAGTCATATAACAATATAAACACTGTTAGTGTTTCTCTTTTGATGAGATATTTCGTGCTATCAAGTGCTTAACTCTTTAGTTTACATCTTTATATAGAGACACTAACCATTAATTACTTAGTCTCTGCTAATTTTCATTTTTATTTCTTGACTTGTCAGTTATGAATTCATGTCTATCAAGCTTTATGCATGCACTTTATTAGGACATTAAATGTATGTGTAGGTAATATGAATAATTTTAATGCACTAGCTCTTTACTGCACTAGAACTTTTAGAAAAGGGACATATGCACTCAAATGTTTCTTTATATTTATACAGTGTCTTGTGTTCAGTTTAACATTTAAGGATATTGGTGACTCTCATATCTAGGATTATTTTTCCCTATAAACATATCTCTTGCACTCAGAGTCCATATAATAGAGAGTGGTAAGGTATTTGTCATTCATGTTAGCACTTTTTATCCTTTTTTTTTTTTTCTTTTAACGTGTTCAATAAATAAAAGTTACTTTTTAATATGGTTGCAACAAGCAATACACAGTACAAACCTGAGTCAGTTTACTTTCCCATTACCTCGTGCCCCACCTGTTGTCTTATATTATCCATAATTTTGTTTTTTGGGGGCTTATATTGTTATATACAGTACATGCAGTCAAGTAAAATGAGAGAATATACTTAAGTCTCTCTCATATGGAAAATCCATGAACAGCACTTTAATGAATCCAGCATGACTTTTCATATGCCACTGTGAAAAACATTTTTTGAACTGTGATTGGTCATCTTGAATTTGTTCCAGATGTTTAAGCAACCTGGCCAAAGGGCAAAATTACATTTCTTTGCTAGTTTTAAAAGTGCTATTGAATTTTGTTCAGTGGTTGCTAAATTGTTATATATTTTATCGGTTATATACATCTTTTATCCCAACTCCATCTTTCTTAGCTGTTGGCAACTCTCAAAGCTTTTGTCATTAGTCTATAATGTGAGTCACAGAAAGTGATTTACAAAGCCCCAGTAATACTTTTCGCTGCTTTTACGGACATAATTCCCATTAAAGGCACTTGGACTTACATCCGGAACAGCCAGTTAAGAGCAAGCGGATGTTTGTGAATTACCACCAAAAGACTACAATTCTAAGTCAGGAGCTTTGTATACATGAACCTAGCAAAGTTTCAGAAGTATACAGGACATCTGCTGATCAGGCCACTGCAGTCTTGAAAGCTTATATGCCAGAATAACTTCTGAGAGTTAAATTGATCTGTATTTGAACAATGCTGTAAGTATGTGTGTTTGTTTTATCATTATACTTCCATCTGAATATCTAAACTTTTTAGGGACATCTCCCTCTGATGTAGCAGCATGATTCATGTATACCTCACCTATCTCTCTCTAATGTAGCTATTTGATGTATGGGTACCTCACCTATCTCCATTTGATGTACCTGATTATTTATGAGGACATGATTTGGCCCATCCAGTCTGCCCATTCCACCGTCTAGATAAAATGCAGAGTTTTGCATAGTTCTCAGCATATTTAGTCCATCCCAGTCTTAATTTCTTTACTGTAGTAATCCCATAGGTATCTTACGTCTGCCTCTGCTTCTTATTTCCCTCTGGGGTAGCAAGACGATTTAGGTCACCTCTCTTATATCACTCTAAGTGGCACTTCTCTTATCTCTGTCTGAAGAAGCTGGATGAGTAGCGGTTTTGGGACCCCCCTTCTTACCTCTGAAGTAAATTATTGATTCATTGATACCCTCTGAAGTAGGTAGCTGAATCAAGACTATGTCCCATTTCCTCTGTATGCTGTACCTAGGTGATCCAGGGGCATCTGCTTTTTGGCCTCCTGTGTAGTGCAGGAGTATTTTCAATTTTCTTCTGCCAGCTTACATTGGTGATTCGTGTTTTCCATATCCCAACCGCTGATGTAGCTGGGTGATTTGAAAGCACTTCCTATTTCTCTGTCTAACTGATCTGTGTGATTCAGAATACCTTTTCATTTCTTTGTGTCTGGATGATTCAGAAGCTCCTCTGATTTCTCTTTCTGATGTATCTCGGTCATTCGGAAGCACTTTATAAGTATCTAATGTAGTTGGAGATTCAAGACAAGTACTTCCAATTGCTAACCCTGGAATGTATCTGGAGATTCAAGACAAGTACTCCCAATTGCTAACCTTGGAATGTATCTGGAGATTCAAGAAGACTTTGGTCTGTTTCTGTAAGTAACTTTATAGTGAACTCTTCCCCTCTTTCTACAGAGTTGCCATACATGACGGCACAGAATAAACAAAGGATAATGATAATACCTTCATGACTAATGTCTGACACGTTCTTCTTTTATTTAAATACCTGGATAGCACTTTAACCTAAAATGCAGATCATATTTAGCTTTAAATAATTATCAAAGCAAGGTATTGGGTGGATGCTGTACATATGTTTTTGGACAAAGATCAGCTGAACTTCTTACTTCTGTAAGTGCTCCTCTCTGGCTTCTACTACAGAACCATGTTATGATTCCATTAGGAGTCATACAGCATTGCTTATTTAACTATCACAGAACTTAGATTATATTGTTAGAACTTAGATTATACCCTGATTTCTTTGCTTACTTCCTATACAAGTTGATCCTAATATTTGTGTTAAAAAAAACAAATCCTTTCCTAATCAACCCCTTTCTTACTATTACCAGATTCTGCGAGGCATGGGTTCTCTTTTTATTGATGAACTCTATGGGCGAGATGTTCAGAAAGTGGTGGTAACTGAAATTGTCTGTAATCAGAATAAAAAAGTTCTTACACCATGATCCGTCAATTCTCAGGCATTTTTCCGTCATTTTTTGCATCCAATTCCGCCATCTCCGTCAAAGGGAAAAAGCCGTCTTAAAAGTGGGTGTGGTTTAATCTCCCTCCATAATGTAAGGTATTTTGAGAAAAAAATATTCTTTTGAACGTCATTTTTTTGTCTGATTAATGTAGTTTTTTACCCGATATAATAAAAAAGGTCTAAACTTGGAGAAGAAAAATGAAAGTACTGAGAAGCAATCTTTCATTTGGAAGACAAAAAAATGTCTTTGTTTCTTTGAAAATTTTCATTTCAAAGGCAAAAAAAGTCTTTGTTTCTTTGAAAAGTTTCGTTTTAAAGACAAAATCAGAGACAATTTTTAGATCAGAATTTTTAACGGCAATGTTCAATGAGATCTTCTTAGCGTCATTTTTAATTCTTTAGATGAATTTTCAAACGAGATGGATTTACTTCTGAAAATATGGTCCTTCTTTTACCACCAACTCATGATCCGACATGTTTTACTTTATGATGACTTTTTGAACATCTCGCCCTATGTGTTCAAGGGACTAATAGTTAATTTGAATCAATGGGCATTTGGTGAATTTTTACTTGTCACCTTTGATGCGGATGGTTTGATCCAAAATTACTCCATTTCTACTTTGTTACATCAGCCTGAGTATGTGGGATGATTATACCTGTCAGTTCCAGCGAACACCAATCTAGCACTCAAATGGTTAAAGGTGAAAACATCTACTTATTAAAGGGACACTATCCCCCTTATACATGTTTGCCTCATTGTGATTTTCATATAGCGATACCCTGTAATTGTTGTTTGTTTTTTTGTTATACAATGCATGCTATGACAAAGTATACAGTTTTAAAAATGAGCCAGGGCCTTACTTCTGGACAGACTGAGTGTACAGCTCTGTACCACATCCTATCAATCTTTGTCTGTTCCCTCCCCAATTATTGTCGCTTTCCAGCCTCCTCTGATGATGGAGGACTTCTCCATGTAAGCTGGAGCGCTCTCAATGCCTAGGGGTGATAATTCCCCTTTAACTTTCAGTACACTAGACAACACATTTCAATAATATTTTAAATTTTAAAGGGATAGTAATGTTTCATAATAAATACAGCTTTAATTAATCATTATAGTATTTGGACTTTGGAGAGTAGTATTTCAATTCTGTCAGAGTTGTAGTTCAAGAGTAATTCAATGACAAAGTATCCCCCTCTTGCCCCTTTTACTGATGTAACACTGCTCAGCCAGAGCAGAAGGGAGGTGCCCAGGTAGATTGCAGAGAGGGACAGTCTTCAATTAAGATAAGGGAAAAACCTGAAAAACTTGTCAAGGGGGGCAGGGCCTTCATTGTTCTCATAGGAAGAAGATTGTCCCCTTCTGTTATCTGTCTGGTCTATGGACTGCATTCCACATCTGAGAAGAGATTGCTTACACTAGGTAAAAGGGGCGGGAGGGGAAACTTTGCTTGTGAATATCTCTCAAACCATAAAGGTTTGAGAAATAAGACTTATATCATTCTTCATGTTTTTTAATGCCTACAAAATAAAATAAAGATAAAACAAAGTATTACTATCCCTTTAATAAAAAAAAATTAAAGCTTGATCCTTAAAGTTTAGAACAAAGTATTGGTTTCACCCTCATCTGAACTTCATACATTGATTCGATCACTTAGGAAATCTATTGTACGGATGGGAAGAATTCTTTATAAGTACATAAGATTGTCAGTATTTTGAATTTGTTTTTAGCTCATCAAACTAGGATTTTAAATATAAAACATTTTTACAGTCATTTAAACACACACATATAATCAGCTAATTATTTTAATGGTTATAAGGTTCTCCAGATGATTTAAATTGAAAGAAATGAACTGCTTAAAGCCGGTGTTGTAATGAATAACAGTTCATGAAAATAATACCACTAAGAATACCCAGATAGATAAATGGCTTTTAGTTTGTGTAGCAGTGTGAACTAAAACTAAAGGGTAACTAAAATGGGAATGGATGGATGAATACATGTGTATGGTACATACATAATGTACTGCTGCATGAAGGACTTGTACCTATATAAGTTCTTCTGTTAAAGCAATCAAGTATTTTTAAATCAAAGTAAAACATAACAATCTCGGACAGAGTGCAGTGTATGTGCCACCTGGTGCCATCACAATATTATCACTATGCACCCAGTTTATCTCCATCTGCCAAAAGCAAGCTAGCACAGCGCAAGGTATAACCCATCTCTACAGCTACTTAAAATGAACAAGTAGCAAACAAGCTGTATTTTTCACCTAGGAATAATAGTCACACATTATAAATGTATTTGACTTATTTTGTTTAGAATAAACTTTTAAATAGCTTCCCACCTATTTAGGTATTCAGCTTTGTTTGTGTATATATATATATATATATATATATATATATATATATATATATATATAAATTTATTTTTATGACACCACATATTGTATGCTGCGTCTTACAAAAAATAAATAAAATGACAAAGTTAAAGAAACAATATTAAAGTGGTCCCTCGCCCAAAGAGGCAGGATGGTAACACTTGCTGTACATTGCAATGCAGTTCACATTGGTAAGTACGAGTGTGGGCCATAGGCTATACATTATGCTACTGCTCTAAAATGTTAGGTTTTAAAATAGTTTTAAAGATGGAGGGAGATGGTTATAGACATAAGGAGTCAGGGATGGAAGTACAGAAAAAAGATTCCAAAAGTGAGAAATGTCCTGCAGAGGAAGAATCCAGGAACTCAAGCAAAGGTAAGGACTAGAATTTATATGGAGCTGCCGAGTGGAGGACTTTGAAGATAAGAAGAAGGGTGTTGTACATGAGTTACTTTTTAATTGTAAGCTTTGAGAAAGCTCTGTGGAGAGAAGAGCAGGTTCAAATTTTAGTAAAATTAATTTTGCAGCTGAGTTCATGCTAGATTGTACAGGGAATAGAGGGAAATCAGGGAGGCCAGTTAGCCGTAAGTATTCCAGTCAGGATAGAATATGAGCATTCATGAGCGCTTTAGTTATATCTAGCTAACGGTATTTAGCAATATTATAAATGAAGAAGCGACTAGGTCTAGTCAAGAAGCTAATGTGAGTAGAGAAGGAAAGGGAATCAAATATTGTCCATAGGCAGTATGCAGAATCAGTCTGTGAGAATATGATAATAAAGGGTTACAAGTGCTTTGCAAAGGGAAACAGTGGAAGTGAGGACCCTGCCTGAAAGCTTATAATCGAAAGTGGTAATGAGAGACATATAGAGTACATAAGGGTAAATTGCTGAATACAGTGCTGGAGTTCTGGTCCGGACAGGGGACACAAATAAAGTAGCCTTAGTTGTTCAAAGTGACTGCCTTCTAGCATGTTACATTGTGTTAAGAAGGTGTAGTTTGAAGTGTAACTTGAAGACCAAAAGAGAGGAGCAGTGCGCGGGGGGGGGGTACAGAGAATTCCATATATTTAGGTATTATATTCATATAGATTATACTTGAAGATAAACAACTTAATGAGTTCTCCCAGTGAAAGTGTATTCAAGGAATCCTATAACGACACATTCGTGCTGCAGTCATACACAGTAGAGACTGCCTGCACCACGGAGCGAAGGAGCGTCCAGCTCTGTATCAGCCGCGGCACGGGCAGTCTCTACTGCGCATGACTGCCCCGCGACCGTCTGGCAGTGGCACTGTGGCCTGTGTAATGGGCTCTTCAACTAGTAGCTAATGTACAATAAAAGCAAAAAAGCAGAAATTTAATGTGGCGGGACATTGTACAAGTTTCAGATTTCTTTCAGAGTTGTTCAGCTGACTAGTTTCTGGAGTGCAGAAAGTAGACGTGAAGGTTAAGCCAGGGTTAAGCGTACAAGTCTGTTATTGGTGCCGAGGGGTAAATCAACCAATTACAGAAGAAAGGACTGTATTGGACAAGTTGAAAAAGAATGACAGAGTCAGAAGACAGGAAAGAAGATTGGTTAGAACTCTGTAAAGAAGTAATTGCAGGGAAATAGTCTGTAGTTTTGACTTGCTGATTAGTATTTGCAAACTGGACAAAATATCACATTTAATTTTTATATTCTTAAAGTCCTAATACCATAATTGTATTGGGTTACTACCTGTCACATAATGGCTTGAAGTAGTAAACAAGCTATTCAGGTCTGCCTCTGGTACTTCACTGCACCCTGAGGCCATTATCTGACAGGAAATGGCCATCTGTGCAAAATATTATGCCTGGTTCAGCACAATGTGAATCTTCTTAATTTGTCCTGTGCAAGAACTCTGTTCTGTTCTAGCTATATGTCCATCTCATCCTGTCAAATCATGGTTGTCAAATGCTATTGTTTTGCATAAGTGAAAAATATTTCATTGCAACCTGTAGTTGCGTTACTCTTCTCAATAAGACACTCTAATTGAAAGTGTAGAGCATTGTGTTTAAAATCTAATCGTATGCTACATCCAGGCTATTTATAACTCACAGGAGCCATCTGGATTGCCTCCAGGCTTCTTGTATTGTTTTGCTTGTAGTTGGGCTTATGAGATGCGCTTTTACAACTATGTCAACTGCAGAGGTCAAAACATTAACATCTCTCTGAGTTGTATAATTTTGCATGCCTTAAGTGACAGTTTTTGGTTATTACGCTGTGACAATTATTATGACATGATGTATAAAAATTCAATAATGGTGTTTGGCAAATGAGACTTCCAACCTACACAGATATATGTGAATGCCATTATTAGCTGCATTTTATTCTCTTATAAAAATGTCAGAATTTTTCCTTCTAACTTAATTAGAATGTTTCTCTAGACAATTCATTCACTTCTAAAGTGTGAGCAATATTGTTGGTTTAAAATCTCTTTCAAGTAACATATTCTCTGTGGTATAAAAATAAAATATTGTATTGAATATACCTACTTCTAAATTAACTTTGTGGGACACAGCTGCTATTTTGTTTTCATTTTTTTATTTTTGTACCTAGGTAAAATGAAATTGGTTCTTCATTTAACAAAAGTACTGACTTGGCTAGATGTCCTTCAAATAACAGTTTGGTATAGATTTTTATTAATTTTGATTTTGTGTTGCATATGCAGTTCAGTAAACTGCATTGATATCTGCCTTTCACAATAGATGATAGGCTTTAATAGCCAGAATAAAAAACGTATAAAGGAAAAATTACATCTATGGTACTGCAGAACAATGTAAGATAAAAAAAATGTTGAGCAGGAAGAGACCAGCAATAGACTAGCACAGTTATACTGGAAATAATGCATACAGATATATCTGTCTCCTGTATGAAATACTTGTACCTAGTCAGTTTTATCTCCACTTTCAGATTTGATTGTGCCATGTTTATATATATATATATATATATATATATATATATATATATATATATATATATATATACACACATACAGAGAGATAGTTTTAGTGTGGAGAGACAGCACTCACAGGACATTTGGTTTTGCATTTATTACTGATTTAGAATTCAGTTGTGAGAATGCAATGAATTTCAGTCCACTTAGAGATGTCATACGATGATCCACCTAGTGAATGACCAATCAGTATCATTCAGATTATGTGATTTATCAACTGCCAGCTTGTAATTTTTCAGCCAATCCATGTTTGTATAAAATCAACACAGTACAGGGAACAAGACACATCAGCAATTTTTGTTTTGATAGAAAATTTTTGTTTGACAGCAGATGAGTCATTTATCTGTAGTCTGCCCATTTATCTTCATATGCTAAAAGGTCAGACCAATCGATTTGTTAAAGAAAAGTGGACCAGTTTTGGGGCAAACCAGTTGCACCATATATAACAAATAAACGTTCCCATGTATCCACCACCATTTCCGACCTCATTTTTGGCCTTATTCATTAAGCTACAGAGGTACAATCCTGGATCACATCAACCACTATAGCTGAAAAATGAAAGTTCCCAATTATTTAAATTTGGTTTTTAATGTCTAAGTTTAGCATTCAAAGGTCCAAAAGATCAATTTAAACCAATGCTGATGGTTCATATTGTTAGGAACTAGAAAACAAATTGACACAAAAATATAAAATGCAAAACACCTTTATTAAAGTAACAAAAAACAAAACAGAATGGTGATCCAGGAGCATAAGCCAAATGACAAGCCGGAGTCAGGAACCAAGGCTAGTACTCAGCCAAGCTGGAGTCAGGAACCGAGGCAGGTACTCAGCCATGCCAGAGTCAGGAACACAGAAGTCAGCAATGTCAGGAACAAGCCAGGAGTCAGGAGCCAGAAGGATTGTCAGAGGAAGCCAGATCATACCCGGATAAAGAGGAGCACATGATATTGTACAGCAGCCAGCAACATGAACACAAGGACAAGGAGGAAGTGAGCCAAGCTGCTTTAAATACCCTGGAAGGGGTTGGCTGATAACAGTCAGGTGAGTAATCTCAGAGAGGTCAGCTGAGTCAGCCTGACGCAGGAAAGGGATGGTAGCAGCAATCAACAGCAGAGTCCTAGATTAGCTCAGGCAGCAGAAATCAACAGCAGAGGTAGAGCAGCTCAGCCAAACCTTGAAACATAAATATTTATTTTAATTTGAAATGCTTTGTGATCATTTAAGTGTTCAAACATAAATCAAATTCAAGTGGTGAACATTTTTTGTTACTTTGTGGTATAATTGGTTTGCTGCAGAATTGCCCCTGTGTATCTTGTGGAATATGGCCATTTATCCTCTCATTTTTTGTTTTATTATATAGTAGTTTTTAAAATATACCCCATAATATGGTTTGGAAAATCATTTGATACATGTTGATATGTTCACACCATTTCAACATGGACTTCAATAGGAATCTGAGAGATAAAACCGTTACATTTATTATCGGCAGTAGAATACAGCTCTAAAGTATATTTAAACTACAATATTCTTTGTTATACCACACATATCAAAGAAGCTGCTCTTCATGCCACATTTTCAGAACCAAGTGACCCCTTAGAGACAGGCCTTTTTTTTACACTAGAGGACCAGAGCAATTTTGGCTTAATAGTCCAACCATATTTTTCCTCTAATTCATTTAGAACACCCACACAAACTATAAACTGTTTTTAAGCATAAATAGGGCTTTCCTTTGATACCACATTTATATGTATGGGAAAAATGAAAAGGAAAAAAAAACACAACTTTTTATAGGTATTCCTGTCATAATTTTTGCTCGTTTGTTCATTTTTAATGGGGACTGGATAAAAGGTATTAACGGTGGTCCCAATCTCCCAGATGTCCCTTTTTAGGGGGTACTGTACCTCTGAGGCAAAAATCCCTCCCTGGTGTCCCTGTTTTAGGCGGTAGTTTTCCATTAATATGTACAAGGAAAGCTATAACTTTTTTAATGGGAAATTAACAGTTTCTAATAACCCCCCACTATGGCCAGAAAATCCTAATGCCCCCTATGGATTCTGGTGCCTTTGTTCAAGGGATAACATTTCAGTAAGTCCTGGGTGTCATATTCAATGAGGTAGACATGACAGTTGCTAGCAGAACCACAGCACCTCAAATTCTGTTTACTGTGCTTGATAATCTTAACCCTTTAAGGATCACTTTAATGCTTTGCAAGGCACACCTGAGATAGCTAATGGCCAAGTTCAAAAATCTAAAAAGGAACAGATCTGGAGAAAACCAACTCACAATCTGCTAGCTAGCACTCTTCCTGCTTCAGGTTTTAAAAATTGTTAGCAACTGTCAGATCTGTCTCCATGGACATAACAACCAAAACTGATTAAAGATGTTGGGGTAGATGTATAAAAAGTGTTCTAGTTAGGTTTTGTAAACTTATCCTTAAAATGACCTTGGGGGAGATGTATAAAACTGGAGTTACAAAGAAAGTGTCTCAAAGCAAAATAAGTATATGTATAAACAGCTAATGACATTTTGCTAAGTGCTAACGCCAGTTAGTAGACTTTTTTGGAAAGTGGATAGAAATGGTCTTGGCCAAATAAGAATTGTGTCCCAGTGTATCTATAAAGAAATTTGCTAATTGCGCCAAAAATAAAGCCAGTTTTAGGGATTAAATCATAAAGCCAGGTAAAAGCTGTTCTGTTTGGAAGTATATAATACCAATGTGTGCGAATATATATTCGCAGGTGCAAATATTCGCAAATAGACATATTTATATGACTTTATTTCTTTATAGATATGACCAGGAGTTGTGAATTGTAGCGACAATTCTTAAGAATACACTAGGAAGGCTTTTTATACATTTCCCCCCGTTGTCTCTTACACACAGGTTCAAGGGCAAATGTCATACGTGCCATTAGAAGTTTCTAGGTATAGTAAGTTAATTGAGTGGTTATCATTAAGAGGTTTTAGTTTTCCTGTAGACAGAATTTGGTCCCTGAAGAATACTTTTGATATATTCACCTATTTGGAGATAGCTTGTAAATCATTATACAATAATATTAATCCCTAGGTGGTATTTAATGCAATAAGCCATTTACCATAAATAATAACTGTATAATTTGCATTTTATCATCTGAAGGTCAACCAAATGTTTCCAAATTGTTCAAATGAAATAAATAAAGAAATGTTTCCTGCTTTATCCCCTTTAAGTGGCAGAGGGGTACGTCACGCAGGTTCCTTTTAACTGATAGATCATCTAGGACTTGAAGATTTGTGAAGGCAAGTTTATTATTATTTGCTAACTATAATTTTTAATACGCATGATATATAGCTAAAATATTGGTAGCAAACTGAATACAATGTGTGAGTCTTTGCCTGTTTTTATATTGATTCTAGCAAAGTATAGCATTCTGTTTAGAAATTATATTGTATGCATATCTCTTCTAGAAGGCTTTTTCTTTATAATTTCTT
Organism: Rhinophrynus dorsalis; assembly: GCA_037306005.1. Taxonomy (NCBI): domain Eukaryota; kingdom Metazoa; phylum Chordata; class Amphibia; order Anura; family Rhinophrynidae; genus Rhinophrynus; species Rhinophrynus dorsalis. The sequence continues at coordinate 566,596,852 of CM074718.1, forward strand.
TAAAATAAGCGACCTCAATAACTTTAAATAACAATACAACACTTTAAGGGAAACCGTAGGTAGGATTGAGTGGCTTATATTTTGGTCAACTTGCCTAGACAGGAGTCTTTCATATGGTACTCTGATACCGTAGTGAAAGTATGTTTGTACCGTATTACCCTGCAGTTCAATGCATGGAAATCATTCACATCCACCGAATAAAAATAAGTGCTTATATTTACCAGTGAGACAGAATCACTGAGCTTGCATTTATCACTGCATATTATACACAGTGATTGAAATAACAACTGAATCAGAGATGTTCACACATGCAGCTTGCAAACTATGGAGACTGATGTCCAAAATTACATTCTCAAGTGACTGGCCCACTGAACTCACAAAGTTGTTCCACATAGCTTGAAATCCATTGTGACTGACCAACATATAAATGAAAGTGATGGGAAAACTAACCACAAGGATTTAAATTGTTTGTTTTATTTTACTTTGCTGGACCCCTGTGATAGCAGCACTTGATGTATTGATGAAGAGTACTAGTAGGCTGTACACAATTTTGCCTCTCTGCCTGAGTTTATATCACAGGCAAGACTGCCATTGGTTACTACTGAGCTTATCACATTAGTTAATGGGGAGTTCTTAATAGAGTATCATGTGATCCAACAGAAGGATTTTCGTGAATGAGTGTACCCCAAGGACATTAGTAGGATTATTCAGACACATGCATTTTGAGCTTTGAGTGTATGGGAAATATGTTTAAACTATTTTTTTATATCTTTATTAGTGGTTGTTAGCCCCACTACAGTTCTAAATGAAAACTCTAATCACATCCTCCATGTCAGAGTGAGATGATTATTCAGTGAGTGCTATTAAGGTCTATTAAGTTAACCTTGATTACAGGAAAAATGTAATGATCATTTCCGTTTTAAATGTACTTAAAAATGTAATACATTGAATATTAGCTTTATATGTTTTTGGAATACTGTCAAGGTATCCACATTGTAACTTTCTGGGAAAATGTGTAAGGACTTGATTGATGATACATCGTATATTAATTTTGTAATGACAGCCACATATCTGTGTTAAATGTACATTTTAATCATCGTTTTGCTTACTAGAGATATTTCTTACACTTTATTTCACAATGCTTTGGACATCCACTGGGTATTTATTCTATGTTTTGGATTATAAATACTTATATCATACAATGAATTTATATATATTTTTTTAGCAATTTGGGTGCTTTAGAGCTGCCTTCCGTGATGAGGTGAGACTTCTGGATTACATATGCAGCCAAAGCAGTCTGACAAAATGACTAAATGGATCACTCTGTTTACACAAGAGAGGTGCCTAATACATATTTAGAAGCAATATTTTCTTAGTCAGCAGGTTAACTGCAGGATCAACATAAATTGGCACCATATGCACAGATTGTGCAATTTTGCCAATTTAACCTCTTAGGTTTATTTTCCTCCTTTGTAAGAGAACAAAAATACTCTCTCTTGCATGTACACTTGCACATACACAGATACATACACCCAGACAAACAAAGGCACACTCACAGCCATAAAAATACACACACACGCACTCTCTCTTTATCTCTCTCTCTCACCACATACATCTACAGTGGATGAGGTACAGGAAGAACTGAAGCAATTCTTAGCAAACCAGCAGCGCTATAGTGGACAACACTTAAGCACATATTTATACAAACAAACTGGAATTATTTGGGAATAAATCATCTGCACTATAGGGGACAGATGAAAATTCCTGTTAAAATAAGTTGGGCTTTTAACCCCTAAAGGTCTCCAATGCACCGGGTCTAGGAGGCATTGCGCAGGCGCGTGAACGTCAGTATGGCAAGATGTCCGCAATTCGTCCTGCTGTCAGTCCAGGAAGAATAGCGAATTCTCTTTAATCTGGTAATAATTCTGGCGACTAGCGCCACTGAGCAGCTAGTCGCCAGATGTGGAATTATGTGGGTCAATATACTTTTTGGGTGGTAGTTCCACTTTAAATACTGATCTGAGTCACCGAAATCAATTTTGTATAGGGTTTTAAATGTATTTAGTGATGTAGCCTGCCTGCCTATCTTGTAGAAAGGATAATGGAGAGATCTTATGGTCTTTTTATATGTTTTATACCTTTGCTTTTAGCCTGTCATCACCTGGTACTGTTGCTGAAGGAAAGTCCTCAGAGTATATTTTTCTCCCCATGTCAGAGCATACTGGTACTTGGTAGAACTAACCTATCAGCCATTGTATTGGTTATGGTCTCTTTCTTTCTTACGCATCGCTATAACGTTTATTGAAAAAGAAGGCAATAGATATAATACGTGGACACGATAGTTAGTAAATAGAAAGAAATGGTTGGATGGGCAAAACCATGTTCTAAAAGCAGTGTTTTCAAAGGAAAAGTGGAAACATTTTGGAGCAAGCCAACTGCATTATAAGAATTGCTGCAATGCACTGGAGACCTCTCTAGCTGTTGTAAAGTTAAAAATGACCAGCGGTCCCAGGGAAGTGACAATGCTTTATGTACCCCTCTGGCACTCAAAGGGTTAAGGGCCGATTTGATCATTGTCTGCGCTCCAGCACACGTAACGTGTAGCGGAGCATCGAATGGGGGTCTGAGAGAGACTGCTTCGGTCTTTGAGAGGTTAATTTGAGACCCTGTTTGTTCTTACAGCGCTCCCATGCCAGGACGCCACCAGTTCGTAAAGGGATAGTAATGTCAGAAAAAAATTATTAACTATATGGTAGATACAATTAAAAGAGAGTACTTGCACTTATTCTTATCTCTCAAAACGTTATAGTTTGAGAGATATAGGGAAATAAAGTTCTCCACTCCCTCCCCTTTATGCTTGATGAGATGTAAAGCTGTCAGAAGCAGATTCTGGTTCCTGGATCAGACGGCGGCTCTTCAGCAGTGCCAACATAGCGATACCTAAAAATAAATACTTAATCGGAAAGGTCTACAATGTGTGCGGTTTTGCTGTTTGTGTGGCAGAGGAATGTGCAACACTTTTGGAAATCTGGCACTCAGATAGTTAAATACTGGAAATAGAATGACCTGATAATGAGGCTGCTGTAATATGATGAACTGGAGACATTGCGGAGCAAGCTAACTGCACAATAGGGAATAAATACAAACCATATATATTGTTCTGAATTAAAAGGAGCTTTTAATCCCTTTAGTTCTAGAGATGTCGCCAAATCATTGCTTTGCATTCAGTGTATTAAAATTCCCATTTAAATCAATGGTAATTTTTATTTGTCCCCTATGTGCAGTTGGTTTAGTCCTACATTGCTCCAGTTCTTAGTACATTAACCTCATTGAGCTCTATAGGAAGAGAGAATCACTGACATCACTGCTGGCAACAGAAAAAGCTTAAAAGAGCTGAAGGGATTAGAAAAATAATTAAAAAAAAAAACGACACACATTTAACATATTCTGCATTTGCTGAGTATGTAGTCAACAAAAAAGTTTATAATCTCTTTAGAAAAAGTGGAATTTTGAGACATGTTCCCTGTGTTTAAGTCGGTTTGCCCCAGAAAGGAGGTAAATGAAAAAAATACAAAAAATGTGTACATTTTCCCATACAGGGCTGGATTTCCCATTAGACAGGACAGGCATTCACTTAGAGTGTGAATTTTGAGGGGCACCTATGCTGTGTTGGCCAAACCACATTCTGAATGGTGGATGTGGTCAGATTAAATTCCATTGCCTCTGCACCAAACACCCACCCCTGATTAAATCTCTTAAGACCGGCATTCATGGGGTTGCATGAACTTGAGGATCAAGCTCACTTTTTTGTGTTTGGGGAGCCAGGACGTGTGAGCGATCACATGTACCGGGTCGCTGTATGAGAGGCTAAAACTGAATGCTCCAGTCTTGTAGCAGTCAATGTGAGACTTCCCCAGTGATCCCAACATGCCTGCAGACACTCTTTGAACCAAAAAAATTAATGACTTCCCAGAACCGTCTCCAGTCATGTCCTGGCACATCATTGGTCATTAGGGGGTTAAGGTGGTTGGTTTATTTAAATGTTTTTATAATGCTCATATTGGCTATTTTTAATCCTTTGGATGCTAAAAAGGTCTCAACATATAAAGCAATGTGTTGGAGACCTTGCTAGCAACCAAAGGGTTAAAAGATTTTCTTAGTGCTTGCAGGATGTATGCTAAGGATATCTTCTGCATCAGGGAACTGTTAGCAGGATGTGGGTCATATGAGTTGTAAGGCTTTTGCCATGGGTGGGGCCAAGGGAACATAGGATGCTTTGCCTAGTTGCTCCTGGGATGGAAATCCGGCCTTGCTCGAATGTCACAATAGCCTATCAATTAGCCCCACACTATAAATACTTAGTCATTGATTTCACATGACCCGTGGCTTATTTCCTGTATTTAATGTAACGTTTCTTTAAATCGAGCATCATAATTTTTATACAATATACTAAAATACTAATGTACTTTTCTAGCAGTGTTTATGCTTGGCTGAAGAGGCAAATGTATTTAGAAGTAAATGAGACGATAAAATATGTACATGGTAAGGAAAAAGCGGAAGAAGGCCAATTAAATATGATAATTATAGGGGGTTATTGCCAATTATGCAATTTACTTCTAAACTGAAGCGGCATTAACAATTCTTAGAGCTAATTGTTGCATTCGAGTTGGGGTTTTTGCTCTCTAAATTATGTCTCTTAAAAAATTGTCTGCAGGTTAAAACCTTTTAATGGTTTAAAATGGATACAGATGTTAATAATAGGCTGCAGATAAGATGAGAATGTCTGTGTTGTTTTCCCCTTCACGTTTTAAATCCATTGCAACATTTACACAACCTTATTGTAGAACCTTCAAGGGCAATATGCACGGAGCAAATAGGAGACATCTCTACCATTCAAGTGTTTAAAGGCCCCATTACAATCAATGGCAATTTTTTTTGTTTTGTTTTCAATTTCATTCATCCCCTATGGTGCAGTTTACCACAGAACTGCCCCCATTTTTTGTGCATATGGTCCCAGACACTTTTTATGGCAATATGCTGATGAAAGATGATGAAGTGGTGGTGGGGGATTTAACATATAACCATTTGAGTGCCAGAGGGATATCCAAACCATTGCAAAGAAATGAGTTAACTATCCCTCTAGCACTCAATGGGTTAAATCTACACCCATTTTAAAGCAATTCATTGGATACCTCTCTAGCTGTCAGGGGGTTAAATTTTTTACGATAATGGTAAGTTTGGAAGTTTTCATTCCTTCCCCTGTTGCATCTGATTTACTTCAGAATGCATTTGTTTTGTTTTCATAGATGTAACTACAGGGGAGGCATAGGCTGCAGTGGGTATGGGGTCCGTTATCCAACGTGCCCATTGTCTCTGCACCATGCTAAGACCCCTTACAATAGGACCAGTTTCTTATCTTGGCTTGTAGTCGCTCAAGTGATTTCAGTCACATCTGCTACATGCCATATACCTCAAACATATACTTGAAGAGCTTCTGAGGTCAGTGTTCCCTCTAAGATGAGCATAGGTGAGCGATCCAGCACTGAAATAGTTAAAGAGGACTGTTTATCCAGGGCGGCATTGGAATAACAGGTGCATCACATAGCTCTGTACAGTTTTTATTGTGCTCTTAAATAGCGCTGTGACACTCACCTGTGCTAATTTTTTTGGGGAACACCATCTCAGATCCTCCAGTGGTGAGTTACAATTGGAGTCCATGTTAGCTCATGACTCAGATGTGCTCCAGGACTTTAAATAAGGTCTGTGTTTGTGTGTTATTCAAACTTGCTCCATGTGTAATGGTGTGTGTGTGTGTGGGGGGGCTCAAATGAACAAATTCTGGAAAATTAATTGTTTTTAACACTAACACTGTACCACTGAGCTTTGCAAATAACATCTTATTTGTCATTTGAAACCGTTCGTTGGATACATCACTAGCAACCACAGAGTTAAAATGTGTGTGTGTGTTTTAATAGACCCACAGGCTTTGTGGTTCATTATAAATCACATTCACAGATGGCTGCCACCTACCCCTGTGCAGTGCATGTCCTGGTTATTGAGGATGCACTGTCATAAGCAGTAATTAGCGTTGCAGATACTGTCTACTTCAGCATTAATTGATTTGTACATTGACTTTACAGTCAGATTTCCATTAATTCAATGGAAGTTCTAAATCAGCTGGCACAAGACCAGACAATGAAACCTACTAGTAACGTGCATGAAATAGAGTGTGGATGCCAAACTACAGCAAACAAACGTGCATCAGTATTTTAGTGGAAATTAGAGACATTTGTTTAAACTTCAGCAGGTCTCAAGATGCTTAACATTTTCAGTTAATAATACCCTTGGGGATTGTATTGAGTTAGACAATAGGAGACTAGATAGAAACATAAACTCTACTGCTTGTTAGCATGTTTTGAATTTTGAAATGAACAAGTATGGATTTTTTTAATCTGAACTCTAGGGATTATCATAGATGCAAAGTGCCTGATATATTGAGAAGGACTGGGGTCATTGTGGAGCAAACCAGCTGAACCATAGAGTACACATGGAGCTTTTCTCTGATTTTACTGGGGCTTGTAAATGTTCTAGGCTTTGGAGACCTCTCTTGCATTCAAGGGGTTTAAACCCTCATTTAACCCTTTGAGTGTCAGAGATGTATCCATCACATTGAAAAGCAAGCTGTTAGTAATAGTATCCAGAAGTGTCCAGAAGTCAAACTTCTTTTTATAATGCACCATAGGGAGCAGCCTGTGTCATATCCATAAGTGATAAGTGGTAGCAACATCACCACCTGTGGCCGGAAGAGAAAACTACCTTATACAAAAGTTAACCTTGTACAAATAAAATATGGCCTAAAGTAGGGACTTCCCTCAACTCACTAATATATTAAAATAAATAATAAGTTTACGTTCAGCTGAATGTATATTAGATAAAACCTGTCCAGTAAAAGGATTATTCAACCACTCAATACTATACTAAAATAAAAGGGTATTTTGGCCCCTGACATCCTTCCTCTTTTCCAGATTAGATTGCTAGGTTAAGTCAGGATCATGTGTCAGGTTTTACTAGACATTCCACCTGTGAATGGCTGTGACTTTATTAGTGTGTGTGTGTGTGTGTTTGGGCTTCTAATTACCAGGTATCCGGGGCAGAGGCTGATTCTGGATGTGGGGTGTTTCTGCTGAAACTCAGCCCACTTCTGCTCTTTCCCACCCTGTTCCTTCCATTACTGACCACCTCTCTTCCTTCCCCAGCCTATTTTACCACTTTTTTCATGCCAACAGGCCCACACCAGCTCATGATTACCCCACCATTTTTGACGAGAATCACGTCATTTCCCCCCCCCCCCAGGTACAATACAGGACTCATGGGAGTCCACACATCAAAGTTCCCAGGTTTGGGTGTGCGGTTTTAAATGGAGGAATCCATGATGACTGATAAGCTTAAAGGGACAGTAATGTCCCATAAAAAAAGTTTATAGATTTGTAAAGGGTAAAAAAAAGAAACTCAATGCCACAAATCCCATCTCTCAAACCGCTATTGTTTGAGAGATATTCACAATCAAAGTACCCCCCCTCTCTCCCCTTCTACTGATGTCAGTGTCTAGCTGACAGCAGGAGGTCCCAGTCCTGGGACCAGCCGGTGGCTCTGCAGCAGAGCTGAAATCCTGTTATTAGAAAATAATTACTTAATTGGAAAGGTCTACAAAGTGTGCCTCGTTTGCAAGCACACTTTGTAGACCGTTTCCATGAAGTAGTTCTTTACAGCCGACATCAGGAGAAGGGGAGGGAAGGGGGAACTTTGATTGCGAATATCTCTCAATCCATAGCGGATTGAGAGCTGGGATTAATGGCATTGAGTTTCGTTTTTTACCCTCTACAAATCAATAAACATTTTTATGGGGCATTACTGTCCCTTTACAAATATTTACTGCTCTAATCATTTTGAAAGAAAAATAAAAAAAATTGGAACACTCAATGAAATTGGTGTTTGCCATCCACAAGTGATTGGAATGTAACATTTTCTACATCTAAAATATGAACTCCAACTTTATTTGTTCCATGTTAAAACATTATGAAGACAATAGATATATCATTTCAGTTATTTCTTACCAGTAATTTCTATTCCTGTCTTTTTGGAGGCACAGAACAGTAGATTGGATAAGAATTCTACAGGAAGTTTTACATTTTCTCTTCATTTGTTCACCAATAGGTGTGTTGGCCTTTTAGAAAATATTGAATTAAATTGACCTGCAAAGGCTACATAACTGTCTTTTTCTGCAAATTATCCTGAAGCAAAGTTGCTTGAAAGATTTACTGTTTCAGAAAACCTTCAATCTAAGGCTTATCTCAACCAACTATAAATCATATTAATAGCTTTGCTGTAACTAAAGCCTTAATACTATGAATTTTAGTGCACTATGGTACATGGTGTTGGATTTATAATTTATAATTTACAACATTAAGAACAAGTCATATGATTTATATTTTTCTGAAAATATAGTGGCTTGGGTGATAGTGTGTTGGTTTTGCTCTTTGGCACTTTTACAAAAGAACATATTTACAATATTTGTTTATAAAGGCAGAACCAGGGCTTAGTTTACGACCCACGGGTTTCTGGACAGGACACCCTAGATGCCCTTCTCACCAATCATGTCCATACACCCACTCCTCACATGACTCTGCCCACATTCCCATCCACTGTTACCAGCACAGAAAATTACCTTACCGTATAATATACATGCACATTTTTTTTAACCCCTTGGTTGCTAGAGAGATCGTTAACACATTGCTTTGCAATATGTTAAAGACCTCTCTAGCATCCAAGAGGTTAACCATTTGAGTGCCAGAGGGATATGCAACGCATTGTGTACCCCTCTGGCCTGCAAAGGGTTAAATAATAGGGAGACAATGGTCTCTAAGCTGGTACAGGGACAATGGGATTGCACTGACCACACCCACAAGAAATGGGGCTGAATCACACAGCTGTACCATGAATATATCAGAATTCATCTGTCTCAACGAGATTTGAAATAGAAAATGGGTGCAGCCCAAGGCTGTTTCACCACTTCCTCCAGTTAATCCAAAAGCATCAAACGCAGCTGCATGAATCATTAGGCAATGTAGCAGTCTGCCACTTGTATAAAAACAACTTTTATTTTATCAAATGTAAAATGGTAGTGTGGAGAGATGTATACAAGTCTGCAACAGCAGCCTTATGTGTTTCATTTGTATAAAGGGCTTAGCCATAGGTAGGCCTATGGCTAAGCTCTTTATATGGGTGAAAGCATGCTGCTATGGCACTTGTGTGTATCTTTCCTGACCAAGTTTTACATTTGATACAATAAAATATGTTTTTATGATGTGGTAGACTGCTACATTGCTTAATGGTTCTTGTGGCTGTTTATTTATTTGGATCTGCACCAGAGACTCCATTTTTCAGGGTTAATTCCAGAGACAGTGGTTGGTTCTCCAACTCAGTGAGTTCCATGGTAACCCTGTCCACTCCTCTGGCTGCTCTGCCAGCTACTGCTTAGGGTTGGATTTCCCATTTGTCAGTGTAGGCAACTGCCTTGAGCTCCAGATTTTGAGGGATACTTCAGCTATGCTGGCCACTCCCACATTCTGAGTTGTAGATGTGATCAGGGCAATCTCATTGTCCTTGCACCATAGTATATGCCCTATTATTGGCCTTATTTAACCCCTTTGATACTAGAGAGGTTTCCAGTGCATTGTGGAACAATCCGTAAAAGATCTCTGTAGCCACCAAGGGTTTTAAAGCTTTTTTTTTTTTTGTGCTGTTGTGTTATAGCCTAATGGTATTATCTGTGCCAGTGAACAGTGGAGGGAACTGTGAATGAGGTCATGTGAGGAGTGGGGGTGTGGTCGTGGACAGAGCTAAGCGTACTGAGTGTGCCTTGCCTAGGTGCACCTGGAATGTAAACCCGCCCCTTCTTCTGCCCCATTCCACCCACTTTCCCACCCATTTTCAGGACACACCTCACCTTTCCTCCTCCCAGTCCCACCCCTCTGATTAAGCCCCACCCATTATGAAGTGGATTGCATCATTTTGACACTCCCACCACCAAATCTTCTGGAGGCTGAGGACAAGGAGTTTCCCAGGAAGGGGTACACAGAGAGTTACTTAGTTCAACAGTTGTAAATACAATTAATAAATGCAAGAACAGTAGAAAACAAAAGGATATTCTTGAACCAAAGAGCATAGAGTAGAATTAGGTATAATTGGCAACAAATAGTAACAATAGGTATCATTATACATAGAGATTTATAACAGTCCAGGTTTGTCATAATGCAGGGTGGGTGATTTAGAGTTGCAGCAGACAAAGAGTTACATATAGAATTGTCTTTGTTCCCAAAATAAATAAGAAAACTTTTAGAATGCGGTTTACTGGCTCAAATGAAAATGTAGATAAAATAACTCTTCTTCGTTTGTCTTAACACTGAATGCAATACACTTGCTGAAGCTCAGTCAATGAGTCAGTGCAAATGGATAGAGGAAAATGTGCTAAATATGCCAGAAGCATTAAAATCACATTTATGAAATTACAGCAATCCTTCGTGATGTTCACTGAACGTGTGATAGGAACAAAACTAAAACCTTGTTTATGCATTTGGTTAGGAGAAAATGCTAGATCTAGCCATGGCTGGATTTCCCATTAAGCAGAGCAGGCAACTGCCTGGAGCCCTAAGTTTGGAAGGACACCTTTCTGTGACGCACATGCTCATATTCTGAGTTGTGGGAGTGGTCAAAGAGTTTCTGGTTTAGGTGGCCAGTTTATTTACTAAGTTGCACACCCCTGTACTAATATTTAACCCTCGGATGCTTGAGGTTTCCAAGATATTGCAAAGTGTTGCAGACCTGTCTAACAGCCAAGAGGAAAGAGCTTCTGTACTACAGTGGGTGGGGCCTGTGTGTAGTTTTGTGTGTGTGTGTGTGTGGGTGCCTTTGCTTGGAGGCACCAAAAATGCAAACCTGGCCCTTGTTCTAGTTGTAGATCATATCAAACCTTTATTATGAAAACATATATTTTACTGCTTTTCCTGTAAAGTAAAACAAGAGTGCTCTCATATTTTGTTTCAAAGTTATAACCATTTAAAGAGGCATGGCCTCCTAGAATGGAAAAAAAGAAATTACATATGGAGAAGTTTATTTCTAAGTGGTTTCACAGAGTTAAAAAAATTTAGTTATTGTTCGATTCTTATTCACCATTTGCTGAATTTCTCTGGAGATTCTAAATTCATCAGGTTATCTCTTCCTTTTGCCCTTTTTCCCTTTAAACCATCCACTGAGTATCAAAAGAAAGTCTACTTATGGAAATTTGAAGGGATGGGTAGGATTCGAGCAACTGATGTCACCAGGAAAAGAAATGGAGAACAAATATTGCCATAGCAACATAAAAAGCTTGTTAAACTGCTTGTTATTATTTTGTTTGAATAATTTATATGAGGATATTTTTTCCTTAGAGTCATTGCACCTTTAAACTGTTATTTTTCTATGAACAGTGCCTTATGGTGTCCAGAAAGCTCACCTACAGGCCACCTGATATCTTAACAGTTATTCTGATGCATTATTTGAGAGAGGTGAGCCTCTGACTACCAGTCTCCATAGAACATGACAGTAAATTCTTCACCTTTACGTTTGAACAGTTATAATGTTTAAATAAAACATCTCCTAGGGGAGTACCCTTTTAGGTACCATTTTTAAATTTACATATCCTGTAAAGGGATAGTAATGTTTCAAAATAAAAGCAGATCTAATTAATCTTCATAGTATTTGGGCCATGGCGAATGATATTTCAATACTATCAGAGTTGTAGTTCAAGAGTAATTGAATTATAAAGTATCCCTCTCCTTTTACCCAGTGTAAGCCATCTCCCGTCAGATGTGGAATCTGGTCCCTTGATCAGACAGATCTCAGCAAGGGACAATCTTCTTACTGTGAGCATAAGGAAAAACCAGACCCCCTTGACATATTGTTCAGGCTTTTCCTTTTGCTCACTGAAGATTGTCCCTCTTTGTTATCCATCCTGACAGTCCTGCTGCTCTGAGGTGAACATCAGTAAAAGGGGCGGGAGTCAGTTAATCTGACAGTATTGAAATAACACTCTTCATGGCCCAAATACTATGAATATTAATTAGAGCTGCTTTTTTGTGAGACATTACTATCCCTATTACTAAGACTCAAGATTTTACTTAGTCTGGGATGGTGCAATACTGGAGCATTCCATCTGAACTATAGTGGGGTTTGCAATATTGTGACTACTAGAGAGGCCTCCATTGTATTTTGCATTAAGGAGCTGAAACCCCATTTAAATCTAAAGTAATTTGGTGGGGTTTCTTCTTCCTCTGCAGTGCAATTGATTTGCTCCTGATTTTCTCTAGTTGTCTTCTGCATATGGCCCCTTGTTTGATTGCCTGTTGTAGGCAAGACAAGGAAAATTGATCAGTTATTGAAGAACAAATCATTTCTTTTTTTTTTTTAATAACTGCTTATTAAGTTTTGCTATGAATACAAAATAAAGAAAATAACAAGCGAAAGTTGAACATAAATGTCAAGAATAGTAGATAGTACTGCAAACACCAAAATGGCACAACTATATACAATGGATAATATAGATGGTACATGAAAAGAGGTGAATAACCCCAAACTGAACTCACAGTATGCAATTTTTTCTGCATTAAATGTTACTATTAACCTGTGACTCAACTCAGCATGGTGCAGAACAGATAAAGGGATACAAAATAAATAGATAAAGGGATACATAAATATCTTCCCCTCTCCCCCTCCAGTTGAAGAAGAAATGCAATAGAGGCCCTCCGGTCACATGAAGTGCAGTATATAGCATGTATTCCAGTCACAAATGTTAGCAGGTATTGTTTAACCCTTTCAATGCCAGTGAGAAAACTTGGGAATGTTGTAAGACATTAAAGGGATAGTAATGTTTCATAATGAAAGCAGCTCTAATGAATTATCATAGTATTTGGACTTTGGAGAGTATTATTTCAATTCTGTCAGAGTTATAGTTCAAGAGTAATTCAATGACAAAGTATCCCCCTCCCGCCCCTTTTACTGATGTCAAACTGTGCAGCCTGAGCAGAAGGGAGGTGCCCAGGTAGACTACAGAGAGACAATCTTCAATTAAGATAAGGAAAAAACCTGAAAAACTTGTCAAGGGGGGCAGGGATTTCATTGTTTTCATATAAAGAAGATTGTCCCCTTCTGTTATCTGTCTGGTCTATGGACTGCATTCCACATCTGAGAAGAGATGGCTTACACTAGGTAAAAGGGGCGGGAAGGGAAACTTTGCTTGTGAATATCTCTTAAACCATAAAGGTTTGAGTGATAAGACTTATATCATTTTTCATGTTTTTGTAATGCCTACAAAATAAAATAAAGATAAAACGAAGTATTACTATCCCTTTAAGTGATGATTATATACATTGTCAGCATCATCTCCCAGGGAGGAATAACTGACAAGACAGTAAATAAGTGCAGTGATTGAGATGTGCAGGAGGATGCCCCAGGGAGGGAGAACTCAACAGTAACAAGCACATCTGCACACTTTTGGAATATTGTGGCACTTCAAATCAATTAGTTAAAGAACAATATACTTCTAACATTTACTGCTAAATCCCCTAACCATAGATCAGTAGTGGTATAGTCATGTAAAGTACATGTACTAGCAATTAATTGTAATGCAGGAAATGTAGATGTTGTGCTCTGCAACATGAAATGTGCCCACCTGTGATTCCACAATGGGCTTGACACATGAGGGGAGTAATGCACATAAAAAGATAAACGAATGGCACTAATGCAAAAGGTAAATTATGTTGGCTATAGGAAGCTTTTCAAAACTGCTAGTGAGGGGAGGGCCTCAATAGTCACTCAAGGGTGAGGGTTGATAATAATAGTTTTTCACAATAACAATTGAGGCCTTATGTCATAATAACAAAACGATCAGTTCTACAGCATAAGCATTTGGGCATGTGACTTCCTTCCCTGGTGGAGAGAGAGAACACTGTAGCTCATAATGAGACCTACTAGGAAAGGTGGTGATAAAGATAAGAGCAAGGTAGAAACGGTTTGGCCATACTATGCAAGCAATTTTGAGATGGTGTCTACTGGCCATATCATCAAATAACTAACTACCTCATGGCTTCATGATTATGTGCAAGTGAGACATTTGGGATCCTGAGCAGAGTAAGGTAGTTAATAGAACTAGGCCGGTCATTGATGGTATAACATACCAATGCTCCAGATGACAGACATAAATGTTCCAGATGACAGCCAGTGAAACACCAGGGTCCTGTAGGAGTCCAATATGTATCATCTGAAGGATAGTCCAGAAGCTGCCACAAAGTAACAAGAGAGTTGTGGTTTAATCTGGTTAAAGTGGTTAAGACATACATTTCAGTCAAGCATTTCAATTCTATGGAAAGGTCACTCTTCAGTCCTTTGCAAGTACATCAGCCCCAAGGAGTGTTGTGTTGTTATTGTAGTGTAAAGATCAAAATGCCATATCAGCAGTTCCATTTCATGTGTCTAAAAAGGATCTGACACAACCCTAGGGCGGAAACTTCTTGTTCCACCTTCAGATGTGCTGGAAATACAAAACACAAACTTGATATCTTTTTGAAATAATAATCTGCAGATCTCTGAAAACTTGGGTAGCTTTTAAGAGACTGTCGTGAAAAAAGTCCTGTAAAAGAAGCAATTTTGATTCCCAGTACTTGAATCTGCATTAAGCAGTTCACAATCTTTCCTTGTCAATATAGCTGAACTTCCTGAAATGAATGCGAGTTCAGGATGTCAATTCCGTGGACTCTTTCTATTGTGATTTTGGGATGTTCCTTGTTTTTGAATAATTGTTTAGGAAGTCCAATGCTCAAGAAGTCCCAAAGCTCTTTGCTCTTGATGCTTTGGGGGGGGGGGGGGCAATAAGACAAATATTATTTCTACAGTGTCTGTTCTCTAGGTCATCTAACTTGTTTGCCAAGAATTTTGCCTTTTTTTTCCAGTTATTGCATCATGTGTTTTTAAGTTTCAGTATGAGATTCCTAGGATTCTGTTCACTCATCAATACATTGGTTGTGTGCCTTTATCTCGGAGAGCATCTTAGTAATGGATAACTGGAGCCCATCCAGTTTTTTGTCAAATTTTGTCATAAGATTGGATACTGCTTGTGCTGTGACCTTAGTCAAAGCTTTTCCTGAGTCATTCAAGGAGGATTGCATGGTTTCCAGGAGGAAGTCCTTGTTTTTCTTTATGCTGAAGATAGTTCTTAATGACTTTGAATGTATGTTTGGGGCCATTGTCATGCTGTAAAATACATTTGGGGCTAATCAGATGCCTCCCTGGGTAAGGCTCTGCCTGTATTTCTCAGCATTGAGGATACCTTTAATTTTGACCAAATTCCCAACTCAGTGTGTAGAAATGCAGCCACAAACTTGCAAAGAACCTCCCACATGCTTCACTGTTGCCTGCAGACACTCGTTGTTTCTCTCTCCAGCCCTTATTTTTTCTCTCTCCAGAACATACTGCCTTCTGCTACAGCCAAATGTTTTACATTTTGACTCATCGGTCCAGAGCACCTGTTACCCCAGTTCCTGTGTTTTTGTACGTAGTTTTGTCTCTTGAACTTATTTCTACATCGGAGGTATGGCTTTTTGGCCACAAGTCTTCCATGAAGACCACTTCAGACCAGGCTTCTCCGGACAGTAGATGGGTGTACAGGGCTCCACTGTTTTCTGCTAATTCTGAGCTGATGGCACTGCTGGACATCTTCCGATTGCAAAGGGAAGTAAGCATAATGTGTCTTTAAACTTCATGCTCTACGTTTCCTGGCCTAGACTGTGTCTACAGTCCTCAGCGTTGCCTGTTTCTTTGTGCCTCCTCAAAAGAGCTTAGACAGCATATCTGGAAACCCGTCTGCCTTGAAATTTCTGCCTGGGAGAGACCTTGCTGATGTAGTATAACTACCTTCTGTCTTGTTGCTATGCTCAGGCTTGCCATAGTGTATGACTTTTGACATTCTTCAGCAACCTCGCTTGTTATCTGAGTTTGTCTGTTCCTCACCCAGTTTTATTCCTCCTACCCAGCTGTTTCTGCTTCAGTTATTAATTCAACTTACATATTAAATTGATGAACATTAGCAACTGTTTGGTATAATTTTTTAATCCTACACCTGACTATAGGCCTACAAAATCCCTGACTTTGTGCAAGTGTACCTATAAGAATTGATACTGTTTTGAAGACAAAGGGTGATCACACCAAATGTTGATTTGATTTAGATTTTTCTTCTGTTCACTCACTATGCATTTTGTTAATTGATGAATATAAACTATTAACGTGTCTATTTCTGAAACCATTCTTACTTTACAGCTACTTTCACACCTGCCAAAAACTTTTGCACAGTCTTTTTTATTTGCTCACTTGTTTGTTTTTAGGTATTAGATTTTTAATATGTGCGATCATTAGTGTACCGTTAAATTTACTGTTTAATACGTGCACATTTTTTTGTGTCTATTTAGAGTCTTAAACTGGTGATACTTTGTTTTTATTTAAACATTTAGGTTGTTGTCACTCTAACCATACATGCTTTCTGTGCAGGTGTTCGAGTGCACATAGTCTTTTGGGCTTTGGTAACTCCCATTTTTTGACATTCAGGGGTGCTGTGTCACTTGTTGGTCTGAAGCGTTTTTACACTGTAATACAACTTGATGTGCAGGTGGGTGAGTGTTGTATCTTGTCATCTTCTGGTGGACTAGCACAAATGTGTGTGTGCGTGGTTAGATAGCACATATATATGTATACACTTATTCCCTGTTCCTAATTGATATGAGCAATATAATATTATATCAGATATTCATTCAATAAATATTTTTATAGACTCAACTAGCGCTTGGATGATTCATTTTGTGATATGCTTTTTACTTGGTGGGATTTTAAAGTTGGAGCCTCTTTGTCTTAGAGCTGCCTTTCGAATCTTACATATATTCTTCATCCTTGCACAAACAAATAGTGTTACTTTTTACAGACATTTTAAATAACTGCAGCAGCATTGTAGCTGCATTTAATATGTGTGGCAAAGGAAACCACATTTTCATTCTGATCATTTTCTCTGAGATTCTCCGTAAAATAGTCACTATACAGACATTAGTGCCAGGTGAGTAACAACAGAAAAACAATGTATAGGGCATATTTTTAAACCAAATTTCCATAAATCGGAGGTACTGAATGTTAATATCCCTACTTCTCTGTTGGCCGGATTGTGTTCAGCTACGGTGATTAAATGGGCTGCCTCCAACATTAAATACCTCACCGTCCCTTTTGTTTCTAGAGAGTTTCCCCCCTCCTAGGAACTATCAGATATGACCTCAGTAAATGGAGTACTCTCGATTTATCCGGGGTAGGGAGAATTAATTTAGTGAAAATGGTCACAGTTCCCAGAATCATCTTCCTTTTTCAATCTCTCCATAATAGACTGCCCATACACTTCTTGAAAACATTGCAACAGTTACTCCATGATTTTATATGATTAGGGAAACCCCCTAGACCCAAGTCACAATTGCTGGCAAGGAAATGATCGAAAGGTGGGCTGGGTGTTCCAGACATTTGCCCTTACCATCATGCAATTCAATTATCTACACTTTTATACTGGTCCCACTATGCAGATGACAAGAGATGGATGGGTCTACAGCAGTGTATGCTGGGAGACCTACTCTTGTATATACTTCCTTGAATGGGTGCATCCTCCATGTCACCTGTATGTAGGAGGTACTACTGTCTTCTCACTCCTTTGTGGACTTGGAACAAACTATTGGTGCCAGAGAGTTTGTCCAGTGGGGTCTCTCCTCTGATGTCTTTATTGTCCAGTCCCTCTTTCCCACCAGGCCTTCACCTGGGGGCATTCTCAGAATGGCTGGTCTCAGGTAAATTGTTGATCTGTTAATTGACGGTTCAGAATAAGTTAAGGCCTTTCGAAGAGTTACAGACACGCTATGACCTCCCCTCCTCTGAATATTGGGGATATAGACAAATTCATAGCTTTATAATAGACATCTGGGAAGAGTAGACCTTTTGAGAACACTTACCCCTTTTGAGAAGGCATGTGCAGCACATGTTCGATCCAAGGGTTGTATCTCCTTTGTGTACAGCTTACCCATCAATGCTAAATCTGATACATTTTCAGAAGTAAAAGTTACGTGGTAGACAGAATTGTGATCCCCTGTCTCTGAGGCACATTGGACCACCTGCGTGAAAAAGACTGCATTCCTCGATGAATATTTTGGCCTTTGAAACTAATTACAAATTGCTCGCTCATTGGTATTGCACTCCGCAATTTTTGCATAAACTATTCCCTCTGTGGACCTGAAGTGCTGGAGATGCAGTTTAGAGGCCGACTCCCTGCTACATATCTGTTGGACGTGCTCTTGCATCTCCACTTACCTCGATGTTAGATGCGATGGGAACAATGTCTCCTCCTGAATTTTCCCCATCCGATTTTTTCCCCAGATAGTGCCTTATAAGCTCTTTACTCACAACTTGATCCTCTGATCCTTGTTTGATTGGAAGGTGAGAACCTTTCATGTGATAACGTTAGAAAGTTGTCTGTTATACTCCTTAGGTACCAGGCACTCCTTTAGGGAGGTCTTTTCCCCTTGTATTGCCTACTGCACCTCAAGTCAATCATAGATATGCTGATATTGCTTACAATGGATTGTTATCTGTATACTTGTTATATCAGGATTAATGCAATCCCCCTTACCCCCATTTTCCCCTTCTTCTTATTCTAATCTGCTCTATTTGTCTGTACAATTTTCTAAATAAAGCTTATTCAAAATTACCCCTCCCAAAAAAAAACAAAAAACAACAAGGTGTAGGGCAAAGCAGGCTGTGATGATGTGACGATAGAAGGGGGCATAAAACAGTGTATGGTCATAAATTTCTCAGTGTTTCAAAAGAATGTAATTAATGGACTACAGATAGACTTCTGTAACCTCCATCTGCACTCTCTCTCTCCAATGATAATAGTCCCAGGCTTGTCTTGCAGGAGAATGGTGGTGATATAACTGTGCAGGGGAAGCACCAAAAACAACAAAATATAAATTAACAGTTTCACAACCAGGTGCGAGCTCAGGGCCTCACCCAAATGCCTCCTAGAGCCCAGCGCCAGATGATGACATCCACAAATGGACACAGACGTTACAAAATGAGCAGTCACAACAAGCTGTGTCCGTGCTTCAAGGAAAGGTTTATCCACTTGTGTGACTACCACTGCGTCCATCTCGCAACTTCAAGGCCACTGTAGGCCCAAAGGCCCTTGTCCACCCAACAGGCACTGATCCTCTTGGAAGAGGGAACAGGCTGAAGCACATTCAGTCCCGTGAGGATGTAGTGTTTTTGTATCCTGTTTAGGGATATGAGCCCAAATAATCTTCCAGCATCTGAGAGCTCTTCTCCATGCACTAGTCAAGAAGGTCTCCAACCAGTAGTCATATCTTTTAAAAAAATGTGCTGTGGGGCTTTTCCTGCTGAGTACTCCTATTGCTGGGAGATGTACCATTCCAAGGTTGAGTGTTAATTGATATTTAGGTCATGTTCACACGGGTTACTTGGTTGTGCTCCATTTTAATGTAAGCCAAGCCTTCACTGCTAACTTTCCTCCAATGTTCTGCATCTTCAATAATTATCTCAGAGGGGGTGAATGGTGGAGGTGTGTCACAAGACTGGGCTACATGAAAGTCAGTAATATATTACTGGCTGATACCCATGTGTTTCTGACTCTAAGGGCAGGTCTGCATGCTGTAAACTGGATGTACCCAACATAAGAGCGCACAACACCATGGGAGACAAGCTGTGGGGCATTTAGAGCAGCATAAATAATGTGATTAAAACTGCTTTATCACTTCATGACATTTTGAACAGAGTGCCCTTGTTTTACTCATCAAGAAAAAAGTTTTACAAAATATAGTTTTTTTATTTAAAATAGTGTACTTTTCCTTTACTAAATACATAGTGGTATTTCTAAGTGACTGTGTATTAAAAGAAGCAAATGGCAGTGACGATCCCATTGATTGATAAGGGACATTTATCCCATAGAATGATAAAGATGTCTCCAATGCATTGTGTTGTAGACTGTGTCACAGAGGGGATTTTTGGAATTTCTATTTGCCCCCTATAGTGCAGTTGGTTTGCTCCAAAATATTCATTGATCTAAATGGGGGCTTTTAACTCCTTGAATGCTAGAGTTTTGAACGCATTGCAAAACAATGGGATGGGAACCTCTCTAGCAGTCAAGGTTTATAATCCCTATTTGAATTAATTGAAAACCGTTTTGTTCTGTTGTGTGTTGGTTTGCCTAGAATTGCACCAGTTTCTTAGTCCACCAGCCTCAGAGTCCTTCTCGGTATAATTGCTGGAAAAGTGATGCCTAGCCAGGAGTAGTGCTGTCTGAGCTTATGTCTGCCTAATGATGTCTGCACAACTGAATAGTTATAAAAAAAAGAGCAGTGACAAGAAGAAAAACAACTCAATTCACACAGTTTACCTTGTTTTACAGATTTTACTTTGGTAAATCAGTAAAGTGAGACGGTGCACATTCTTTAAAGTTAATTAATCCTAATTTGTTTTGGTTATTTTCTTCATTGGCTAAATGCAAGGATTACAAATACAAGTTTAGTTGTTCATTTAGGTATTAACCCATTGGTGAAGGTGTGCTTTTCTTACAAATATGGGAATTTCCATTGCTGATATGTAGCAAATCTTCCTTGTGTTTGGATATTAATACTTAGTAGTGAAAAAATAGATATTTTAGGGTTTGTCCTCATGAGTAAAACATGGGTACTCCTGAGAGATGCTTTATTCAAAAGTTATTTCTGCTCAAACTTGCACTTTTCAGTGTATTACCTCCATGGCCTGCAATTTTCCAGTGGTGATTTTACTGCATTAGTTTATGACAGACTCACCAGAGCTGTCCATAGATGTCACGCCGTTCGCCCGCTTCTCTCTTCCTCTCTCCTTCTTTCTCCACTGTTCGGTGCGGTCCTGCGCTTCCGGGTTTGCCGCATCACGTGATGGTGACGTCATTCGTCGGTGCCCATATCCAGGCACGCTCCCAGACTCTCGGTGCACTGACACAGTGTTCCTTTGTCGTCTGGGTACCTGTTTCTGAGTGGTCTCAGTCCCGTTCTGGTGCCTCTCTTCGTCTCCTAGTTCTCTGGAGCTCTCCTGTGTTTCTGACTCCTGACTTGTTTGACCCTGCTTGCTGTTTACAGTTCCTGGTTGCACACAGACTACTCCACGCTGACCCTGCTAACAGTAGTCCGGTGGGAGATCCTTCAGACCCTCCATCCATACAGGTCTGTACCTGTTACTTTGGGGTATCTCTTGTATTTATGTTTCTGGGGAGTTATTGCTACGCACTCCATCCACAATCCCTAGACAGCGCTCCCCCCTGCAGGAGAGATTGTACTGTGTACGACGGGATCATCCTGGTCTGGGTCCCGGCTCAACCGGGATCGGACATCTGGCTTCGCGGCCAGCACCTATATACGGCCCTCATCGCAGCAAGGTCTCGCCGTAGACAGTCACCGCGCTACTAGCACCGAACCCCAGGTCCATACCTGCTTCGTAGGACTGGTGACAATAGAGTACGATAGCAACAGTGCCACCATGGGATTTCAGGCCATGGAAATACTGTACCCAATGTATGCAACGTTTAGATGCAATGACTTTTGAATAAAGTAACTCTCATCAGTGGGAGCACCCTTGCTTTACTCAGCAGGATAAGCCCTATCATTTCTATTTTTTGATTGGGTATGCCTTATACAAACATTATTAAAGAACTTATTGAGTTTATTGTGAGAGAATTAATGAGTAAAATTGTCCATAGAGCAGAATAGCAACAGTGCCACTGTAAACTGGTAAGGATATGTAATTCCCTGCACTTATTCAGCAAAAATATGATCTTGCTCTGTGATATCATTAGACTAACACATCTCCAGAAGATATAGTGCTCTTCATTTACTCATCATGAAAAAGACACTAAAATATATATATTTATAATAAACATTACCTCCCCATTCAGTAATTTTATATATATATTTTCGCTTGAAGAACCTTCTAATAATAAGCCCCCACTTTCCTTACTATGACCAGGAACTTCTGATGACCTCTGTGAATTCTGACTTTGTGCCTTTTTTCAAGCAATCGGTTCTTTATGTCATGTCCATGAAAGCAAACATTACAGCTGCAGGTGGTTTTTCAAACTGAAGCAGGCGGGGTTCACTAGCCTATTTAATATACTATGTGCAATGAACAGAGTTTGAAGTCCTTCAATCTTGCTAGCAACTGTCTTCTTCAATGGGCATGACATTCAGGCTGATAGAAGATGTTGTCTTTTGAACAGGCACAAGTGCATAGTTGGGGGGGATTATTAGGAGGTGTTTTTTTCTCCTTATGTTGTTCATCACATGAACGACTTGGCCACATTCCATTTTAGAGCATGCATTCTTCACCCTGGTCATCCTCTTGAATGGGACTATGGTGGAGGTGTGTAAGAAGGATGACTCACCTGGGCACCAGACATATAGGGTCATCCATTGTAAACAATCTGAGTGGCGGCCATAGTCTTATGTGCTGACCAGGCATGTTGAATCCAGGATGTACACAAAGAATTAGTTCATCCTGTATTAGGGTGCATTACAGAAGCTAAAAATCCCTCATGTCAACAACACCATTGGGGGCAATTTGTTTCACAAGAGTATGTTTAGCTCAGCATGAATAATGACATGGTGAAGTCATCATGTGGCCAGATCCTTGCTCTTACAAAAATGAGAGTTAAAAAACAAGATCTGCTTTTCTCTTCACAAAAAATGAGCCCCTCGTGTCTCAGTCACTTGTTTCCTGGCTTAGATAATGACAACGAAAATTTGTTCTGGATTTTGATGGAAGCTGCAAGATAAACTTGTAAAATAATACGAGTAACATATTTATAAAGTATCCAAAAGAGTATTATTTATTGGGTAGTAGCATTTAAAAGATATTCATTTGTCTCTTTTTACTTGCAGCTACACTTTCAAATAACTGATTGTAGTGTTAATGCCTACTCTGTCTTGCAGCATATAATCAATTTCCAGGCTAAATTTATTTATTTATATACCATCTGTTATGTGAATAGACTTTTTACAGATGTGCAGGGAAATGTGTCCCTATATTTCATTATATTACTTATGTCTCCATATAAAATACATGATGATTTTTGGAGTGCTTTTATTAGAGCTTCAACACTGCAGTGTTTATTAAACCCCAAAGGCTTTTGAAGTTTCTTTCAGAATATCATACAAAGAGGAAAATGAAAGCTATTAAACATAACATAGTATTGAAATACACTAGAAGAGGAAATAGTAAAGAAGAGAAAATCCTGCTGCCAAAAAACTATTATAAGATATATTTCTGAAGGCAACTTTTGATGGAGAATACAGAAAGAGAAGTAGAAAGTTTCTGAAGAAATGGTACAAATGACTAAATATTACAGAGGCATTGATTAATATTGTGTTGTTATGCATGCAGTTCTCATACTGCTTTGTTTTCATTGTATTTTTTTTCCTCGTTATTTATTATAGAAGTGCCCAACGCATTTTACATTTTCACTTAGGAATATAGGGCTGTATTCTGTAAGCTAAAGTGGAGCAACTCTGGTAGAAACCAACTGCATAAATCAAGGTTCTCATTGATTTAAATGGGGCTTTTAATAGATAGGTCTGAAAGGTCTGCAACCATGGGGTAAGGGGGTAAACATTCTCCAAATGTCCATTCATTTTAATGTGGTGCTTTTAACACCTAGAT
This sequence comes from Rhinophrynus dorsalis, assembly GCA_037306005.1. Taxonomy (NCBI): domain Eukaryota; kingdom Metazoa; phylum Chordata; class Amphibia; order Anura; family Rhinophrynidae; genus Rhinophrynus; species Rhinophrynus dorsalis. Next base: position 566,620,723 of record CM074718.1, read on the forward strand.
TGCTAGAGAGGTCTCCAATGCACTCAAGGGGTGAAAACACTAATTTAAATCAATGAGTTCATTCTTGCTCACTTCCTTTGTTACAAGATTTACTTAATTTGTTTTCACAGGGGTGTGAAACATTTTGACGTTATATATTTTTACCTGGGAACCTTCTCTTCCATGGCCCCAGAGAAACACACAGGGCTGGAAGTGTCCAAGTAATGTTGTTCATGTCATAATGTGGGAGGGGCTTAATCTGGATAACACGGTGTTGGAGGGTGAAGAAGTGGCATTTACACTTAAATGATGTGGGGGGGGGGCAGAACTGGGGTTAAAGTGGGGGATTACCACTGAACTCATTCTGAAATCTGGAGTACCAGAGGCAGATCCAGAGTTCCCATATATCCACATATCATGCCGTTGGGAAAAAAATCCTAGGCAATGGGAACAGGACTCCCAGTGACCCGGCTTTTACCAGGGAGCTGCATGTGGAGATTATATGATGGGAATCGCTGGCACTTTTAGTTTTCCTCCTCAGCTATGATTCAAATGAAATTATTATTCACTAATAGTAAATAAGATATTTCTCTATTGCTTTTAAGACATCAATAACCTTGAAATGATCCACTATGAGAGGCTGAGTACCACGTGACTCTGATCTGCAAGTTCCATAGTGGGATCAGTGAAGGAGCTCCAGTGGTCACTTTTTTGAGCCTCATTTAGCTTTCCTGCTGATCTGGAATGGCTCACAGTCAGGACCACATTTACATCCCAGCCTTCCCTAGGCAAGGCACTCTGTGTACTTGGCTCCACCCATGAATACCACCCCACACTCTTCACATGACCCCACCCACCGTCCCAACCACTGTTTCCTGGCACAGAAGATACCCTTAGACTATAACAAGCAAGAACTAAAAAAAAACAAAAAAAAACCTTATCCACTTGGTTGATAGAGAGATCTCCAATGCGAGATCTATCTGGCACCCGAGGGTGGTTAAATAATAGCCTGTAATGGAGTATAAAACTGGTGTAGGGACACAGAAATTGCTCTAGCCACTCCCACAACAGAGAATATGGGTGTGACCGGCACAGCCGAGGTTCCTCTCAAAATTTGGCAGTTACCCAGTCTGCCTATTAGGAAATCCGGCCCTGCTCACAATGCACCTTCGGCTTCCTCTGCAGGGCCTCCCTTGTAGGAGCCAATCTGCTGAGTTTGTATTCTCATCATCCATGATAATTACCCTTTAGTTTCATTTTCTTACAAGAGAAACCTGTTGCATTGCTGCATATTAACCTTTGCTACAATAAACTACAACAGCAGTTGTTGGGCTACAACGTCCATCATCCTCAGCCTCCCTTCTATTATTTACCATAAAGTTTGCATATCTGAATTGTATTGACATATAGATCTACATTCATTTGTCTGCTCAGATAACAGAACAGAATTTTGTTACTGATATACATTAACCCTTTGAGGCCTGAGGTGTGTGCATCGCTTCGCAATGTTTACACTTGGAATGCTTTGAAATCCCCAATGCATTGCTTTGCAGTGCACTGTAGATCCCTATAGTATCCAATGGGTTAAATTAATATATAGTTCTTAATATGTAAACTAACATTGCTCATTTTTGGAAGATATATCAACACAAATATAAAAACAACTAACCCAGGACAAGATTATTCCTGGAATTAAAAAAAAGTCAATAGAAATTCAAAGGATCAGTAAAGTTTAATTATAAAAAAAGAAAGCACCATGTATAGTACGGATTTTCTTGCTGAGTACAAGTATTCCCACTGCTGGTAGTTGCTTTATTCAAAAGTCATAACAGTTCAAAGTGATGGAGCTGTTACTATTACATTTTATAGACGACTACAGCAGGTGGCTCATGTCTCCCATAGAATGCAGTGGGCACCAGATTACCTGTTAGTGAACTATCTAGGTAAGGGGGAATTTACAACCCAGGCAAGGCATTCTAGGCACCCATAACTCTGCCCATTACCATGTCCCCATTCCTTACATGACCCTGCCCCCAGTCCTATTGGTACATAAAATACCCTTGACATAGAACAAGCAAGAACAAATAAAAAGCTTTAACTCCTTGGTTACGTAGGAGACCTCGCTAGCATCCAAGGGGTTTAAAGGGTTAGTAATGTCTTATATTAATAAAAATTAATATTGTAGATATTCGAAAATTAAATAAAATGATGGAGGTTTGAGAGATATACGATGATAAAGTTCCCCCCTCCCCAGTCACAGATGTCAGCTGTAAATCTGACAGAAGGAGATTCGAGTTGTGCGACTCGACGGCAGCTCTTCAGCAGAGCCCGGAATAGTGTTATCTAAAAAGAAATAATTCATTGAAATGGTCTACAAAGTGTGCCTGCTTTGCAAGCACACTTTGTAGACAGTTCCAATGAAGTATTTATTGCTGAAGAACCGCCTGCCGGTCCCGGAACCAGGATCTTCTTCTGTCAGCTAGACGCTGACGTCAGTGAAAGGGGAGGGAGGAGAGAACTTTATCATTGTATATCTCTGAAACTATAAAGGTTTGAGAGATCGGACTGGCATCATTTATTTTTTTGAATATCTACAATATTATTATTATTATTATTTTTATTATTATTCTATATTTATATAGCGCCAACTAATTCCGCAGCGCTGTACAATTGGGAATAGACATACAGAGGTATTAAATAATACAATCAGATGTGGAGAACAGGAGGATCAGAGGGCCCTGCTCGTGAGAGCTTACAGTCTAGAGGAAGGTAGGTTTGATACAGAAGGAGTAAGTACATTGCGTTTAAGTGCCTCCTGCCACATGAACTGTATTAATGTATTAATACATGTATTAATATAAAACATTACTGACCCTTTAATAATCATCTGTAGAGGGCTATGAAACTGGTGTAGAGACTTCGAAGTTGCTCTGGCCACACCCACAATTCAGAATGAGGGTCTGGCCAGTACAGCTGAGGTGTCTCTCAAAATGTGGAGTTGCCTAATCTGCCTATTGGGAAATCCAGCCCTGTATCTGGGTGACCAGGTGCCACTGTTAATATAATAAAAAAAAATTTGATTGGTAATAACTTTGTAATAAAGCATCACCCAGCAGTGAAAATTATCTAGTTCTGTGAAGCAATATATAATGATTTTTATTTCATAATAATAGTTTACTTTTCCTTTAACCCCTTGAGGACCAGAGGACTTTATGCATAGCACCCCCATCTGGTCCTCAATGGATTAACCCTTTGCGCTCCAGTTGGGTATACGCCTCTAGCACTTAAAGGTTTAAACATGCAAACATTTGTGACCAAGAGAAGAATTCTCTCATATTTTTCAAAATGTTCAGGTAATCTGCAAAAACAGGTCAACCCCATATGGCCTCCCATTTTGTGGATAATTTTATTACTCTCCTTGTGAGGACATTGATATTAATATTGTCAGCTCTTTGGATGATACAGTATGAAAGCGCATACTCAACACTTCATCACAACCTTCACATGCAGTTCATTATGGGAACAGATGGTTCCCTACAAATTCTGTCAATTTGTTGTTGACTGTGCAGGTTGTGAAAAAGAATCACAATCTTTCATCTGCGTATTAATATTTAACATGCTTCTTTTTTTTTTTTTTTTTTTGCTTTTTTTAATTTCTGTTTGCTGGATATGTGTATCTTGCCTGGCAAGAACTGATGTGAAAACTTCTAGGTAAAATATACCAGTTTGTGCTTTTCATATGATGGAATAATAATTATTTCATTCTAGCAAGCAAACTCATTTAGCCTCAATTACTGTATTTCATGGTGTTGATTAGATGAATTAATAAAGATGCTAATTTTCTTCTAGATAATTTCACATATGTTACACACATGGTAAGCCAGATGTACATCTTATGCACACCTGGGCAAGGTAGTAATATCTTTGTTTTAAACAATGCTGCCAATTTGTACCTAGCCTTGTTTATGCAATGTGTAGGCATACTGAAACTTTGAGTGACAGAGAGGTATCCTGTGCATTGTGTTGCAATGGGTTGCACTCAAAGCAGGGGTTTCCGTAGAAATTTTTTGAGGGGAGCAAAGTCATCATATGACCCCCAGGCCAGCCCATCCAGCCACTTTATTTATATGGAGGGGGTAATTGTTGGGGGGGCAAGTGCCCCCACTTCCCCCTCCTCCAGACACCCATGACTCAAAGGGTTAAGGTGCCTTTAGTTCCATCCATAATCACACACACATACACCTATTCATACACCTGTCGTCTGGTCATAAAATACTCATAGGGCACAATATGGAACAAAGACACACTCTCCAAGTTCCCAATGAAAAATTGGGTCTTTTAAAGTGGAATTATCATGCATATAAAAGTGGCCCCCAATTAATTTTTACCATGGCATTAAGCATATTATTTTATTATCCTTATTAAGTCCGACATTATTTAGAAATCTAACTTCTCCTGTGATTCACCGGCAGATAACAGCGCAGACAATTTACTGAAGAGGCATCTGTGCTCTTGCGCTGTCCGTTCCTGTCTCCTCACTGATTGGCAAGGGGGAGTTGCATTGTACCTTAAGGTACAGGCAGTAACGTACAGCGCATGCGCACAGATGCCTCTGAGACCAGATGCCTGGCGTGAGTCTCCGAAGATGTTAGATTACTAAATAATGCCTGACTTAACAGGGGTGATAAAAGGATTGATATGCTTAACGCTATGGTAAAAATTAGCTGGGGAGCACTTTTATATGCATGATAGTAGCACTTTTAACCCTTGAATGCTGGAGAGGGCTCTGATGCATTGTAGTGTAGTATTCTAGAGGTTAACCATTTGAATGCCAGAGGGGTATGCAATGCATTGCAGAGCAATGCGTTGAGTATCCCTCTGGAGCTCAAAGGGTTAAAAAAATCCAATATAATTGAATGGGGGATTTTCTTTCTCTCCCATGGTGCAATTTGTTTGCTCCAGAATTACTCCACTTTCCTTTTTAATGTAAGTCTACAACGTTCATATGCAAAGACGCTCGCAAACTCTTGGGTGCAAGGGAAAATTCCATTGCATTGTTTTACAATGCATTGACCTCTGTAGTATCTGGGTGGTTACAGAATCTGACCAGTAATGGTGTACATAATTGTTACATAACTGTACATAACTGTTATAATTGTCTGGCACAACCAGTAACACTGCAGCAAAATGTAAACTCATAAATAAACTGGTCACTGTAACCCAGAAGCAGTTGTCTAGAGCGGGTCATTTGCATTTACCATTCCCGCCGCTCAGAGCAGTAGGTGTGAACAGGACAGCTGAGGCTCTCCTAATAATTAAGAGCGAGATGTTCAGAAAACATTGGTAACTGAAATTGTCTGTAATCAGAACAAACAAGTTCTTACTCCATGGCCCGCCAATTCTCATACATGTTTCCGTATTTTTTTGCATCCAATTCCGTCATCTCCGTCAAAGGGAAAAAGCGGTCTTAAAAGTGGCCGTGGCTTAATCTACCGTCATATTCTAAGGTATTTCCATAAAAAAAAAATATTTGTTTCAATGTCACTTTTTTGACTGATTGATGTCATTTTTTCCCAACAAAATAAAAATGGTCTAAACTTGGAAAAAACCAATTAAAGTACTGTTAGCAGGAGTGAAAAGCAATTTGTCATTTCAAAGACAAAAAATGTCTTTGATTCTTTGAAAATTTTCATTTCAAAGACAACAGAATTTTTAAATGGTCATCAAGATCTTATTACAGTCATTTATAATTCTTTAGGCACATTTTCAAATGGGACAGATTTACTTCTGAAAATATTGTCCTTCTTTTGCCACCAACTCATGATCTGACAAATTTTTCCATTTATGACGACTGAACATCTCATACTAAGTGTCCTGGGCAGTTGCGTCTCACCTTAAACTTTAAGGACCAGAGTGGTGTGAAACACTCATATCCCACTGGTCCGTAAGGGGTTAATAATGAAAAATCCAAATCTGATAATGAAACGTGCATTTTCTGGGAAATATATGATGGTTATAAAAATCCTCAATGTCTCTATTTTCAGGCAAAACTGTAATGTACAATGTGTGTAAATGTTTAGGTTACGTAACTGTAACCTTTGCCTTTTATAACATAGTAGGAACACTGAATGTTTCCAATTTACCAGTGCATTCAGTATGGAGCTGCCAAGAAGGCACTCGGAGAAGCCCAGATATTTCATTCTTCTTTTCATTTCTGAAAAATAATAAGGGTTGAAACAAGACCATTTGCATCCTTTGAACTTCTCACAATATAAAATATCAGCCAGTTGCTTTTTGTAATCTGATCTAATGGCATGTAAAGTATACTTTCACTCTCAGACCGTCGCCATTCACTGGAGAATGGACTCTGTGAGGTGTTAGAAGCATTCCACTGGGATACTGGCCAGTGCAGACTCGATGACACCCTGCATTTGGCTCAGATTGGATGTGTCTTTACACAATTCTAATCAACCTCCAGTACTGTCTCAAATTAACAAGTTGTTTCTTGACACAAGACTGCAGTTGACTGGATGTTTGCTGGTTGGTGGACCATCCTTGTATAGTCTAGATACTGTTATGCCTTAACCCTGCAGTAGAGCCTCAGTATCAGTGATACTTGCATAGGCAAATGTCGTTTCATGTATCGTCAATTATTAAAGTCACATAGGTCCTGCTGTTGATTCATTTTGTCTCTGAAATGCACACACACATTATCTTTATCCCGGAAGGAGTGGTTGTTTACATGGATGGACAGACAGACAGATAGATAGATAGATAGATAGATAGATAGATAGATAGATAGATAGATAGATAGATAGATATGGGGCAGACACACACACACTCTCCCCTCTCTCTATCTCTCCCCCACCCCTTCCCCCCTTCTCTCTCTTTCTTTCTTGCATGCTGAAATGCTAAGAATGGGGTGAACCAGCTGCACTATTTGAGCAAACCAACTGCACCAAGTTTCCTGAAAAATCTCTTCAATATATTTATTTTTCCATTTTATTCAACACTTTTCCCTTAAGCATTTGTGTGGCTTTAGCTGAGCCCACCTCAACCAGTACCTCTGTGCCTCGTGCATACCTTACATCAGGGATGGAATTGCAGGCTCTTAGGTTCATGTGAATAAAACTGAAAGTGCAGCAATTCTAGGGCACACCAACTGCACCATAGGAAACACATTGTCCCAAAATCCCCATTGAATTAAATGGGTCTCTTAACCCTTGAATGCTAGAGCAATGTGTTGGAGCCCTCTCTAGCATTCAAGGGGTTAAAACATCACTTAAATCAATGGGAATATCTGTTTTTTCCCGTGGCACAGATTCTACTCTTATGCCTTGTTATAACCATGCTGTTACAAATATCAAACCCTGGGCAGTGCCAAGTTTTGTATGATAAACCATAATACACAATATAAAAATAAGATTTCTGTTATTTTGTATCAATTAATCTTGGATATTCATTGGAGAGGAAGATGTCAGCAATCTACTTAACTTCTGCACCCCCCTTCCCACGAACGGCGTTATGAGATTAATGCACACAAATGTTGGCTGGATTGTGTGCTGTGATTTATTAAATATTCAATTATTTACCAGTTGGAAGTACCTTGCCCTCAGACAATTGCCACTAAAACGAATGCTTGTCTTAGCACAAAAAAAAAATCATAACCATGGCATTTTTGGATACATGAATAAAGCATTAGCGTTTTCCCAATTAATCCACATTTTTTAATATAGTTCCTATGCATTGTGCTTCATGAATCTTCTCTAGTAGATGAACCCTTTCAGTGCCATAGGTCTGTGCAATATAACACATTACATAGTCTTTTGGCAATCAAAGAGTTAACCCTTTGAGTGCAAGAGAGGTACGCAACACATTGCAAAGCAATACATTGCGTACCCCTCTGGCACTCAAAGGGTTAAAATGAAATGGAATTTCCCCCACCCCCTTTTTTTTTTTAGCTAGAAATGTAGAAAGAGCAATTACATTCATCAGATTTGGATTTCTCATAGTCTTTACGTGTCCCCACTCAATGTTACGTTTCCTGTATTTACGGTTTGATCATCACATAGAGAAATCATTTTATGAAGGTTCTATGCTCACAGTCCTATTACCAGAATTGATCACATGATTAAGGTTTAACTGGAGACTGATAGGCTTGATAAAGGAAATCTTTTTTTTTGTTCATTTGCTGGAGAAAGTTTAAGCACATCCTGATTGCTTTTAAACATTTTCAATACATGCTAGGCTACAAGAATCGAATTAGAAATTTTAATTAAAAACACGTTAGTGGTCTGTGTAAAGGCAATCTATAATGAAAAAAAGAAGAGAAAAAATAAGGTTGTTTACCTGGGAGCTCAGTGTTATGCTCTCTACTGCTGATTACAATCTTATGAGGTTTGTGGTTCTGTAGATAATAGCTGTTTTTTTTGTTGGTTTCAGAGGTCATCATAATTGCCATAATTATCTACATACAGATTCACTGACCTCCTTGTTTAGGCAGGCTAGATGGTTGCCTACTTTGCCTAATGGTATGTTTATCTCTATTTGCACACACAGAAATTAATGGGTGACCAGGTTTCAGTTGAATGATGTATGTATGATGAGTAGTTTTTGGTTAATTTAGCCCGTATTCATGTTCTGCTTTTACTTACCACTATTTATTCACATGTTTATCAGACACAATTGTGAATCGGTGAAAATGCATCTTACTAAGCATGTTGTTCTGATTTTTTTTAAATGTATTCATAAGGTGCTCCTAATGAACAGAATGGCATATTCAAGGCACCCACTGGCTTAACAATAGGGGTCGCAGGGGTTGCACCTGTGACCAGGCCCGTCATTCCAGGGGTCTGGCCGCCCCCTTGCCCGGCACCCGCAGCAAGCTTATCTCCCTCTCCAGTGCTCTAGTAATGCAGAGCACTGGGAGATGACATCATCTCCCAGCGCTGTATATTACTGACAACCGCGCGGGATCTCCAGCTCTACAGAGGTCATGCCACGTCTCTAGACCACCAGGGAGGTGGGAGATGGACACGAGGGGGAGAGGGTCAGTAGGGGCAAGGTGGAGGTTGGGGGCAGTGTGAAGGCATTGTGCTGATTGGGGGACAGTATGGAGATTGGGGGCAGTGTGGAGATGTGTTTGCAATATGGAGATGTGGTGGAAGTGTGGAGACTGTTGGCGAAGTGGATATTGGGGGCAATGTGGCAGCATTGTGGAGATGGGGGGCAATGTGAAGATGGGGGCAATGTGGAGATTGGGGGCAATGGGGAGAAATGTGGAGACTGGGGGCAGTGTGGAGATGTGGTTGCAATATGGAGATGTGGAGGCAATGTGGAGATTCGGGGCAAAGTGGAGATTGGGGGCAATGTGGAGGCATTGTGGAGACTGGGGGGCAATATGAAGATGTGGTGGCAATATGAAGATTGGGGGGCAATGTGGAGATGGGGGGTGCCATGGCATTTTCTGCACCAGGGCCCGGCGGCTTCTAGTTACGTCTCTGAAGGCACCCATCACATTTTTTTAGGTTGCCTGTCAATTACTTTATTGGATAGTAATGCTTAATATTGAAAAAATATATATTGCAGGGTACCTCTTGCTGAGTAAACTGTAAGTGTTCCCACAGCTAGGAAATATTTTAGTCATAAGATATTGCAGTTCACACTTGTATTTTTGGGTGCAGTAGTCTGTGGACAGCTTTGTGCAGTTGACCTTAAACCTCTATAGTATTGTGTAACAACAGCACCACTATAAAATTTCAGGCCATGAAGTACTGCACCCAAAAATTAAAGTTTGAGCTGCAATAACCTGTGAATGAAACATCTGTCAGCAAAGCTGTTATACTTAGCAGGATAAACTCTGCCATATATATAGATTTTCTATATTCTAGATTTACTATCACTTTAATGAATGGAGCAAATTAGTAAATATATATTTATTACTGGGTCTCACACTCAGTATGACTGGACAATCATATTGTATTTAATTAGTAATCCCCAAAAACATACATTTGATATTTAAAATTCATATTGTTGTTAATGCCTTCATGAAACACTAGTTGCACCCAGACTTTCTGCCCAACTTACATGGCACCCTGCTGGGGAACCCCTGTACAAGGCGCCAAGGTCATAAGTTCAAAGTGGAGGAATTCTGGGGCAAACTTAATTTTCTGTACAGGAGAAATAAACATTCCCAGAAATCTCATTGATATAAATTTGAACCCCTTGAATGCTGCCTTGGAGACCTCTCTAGGATTCAAGGGGTTAAAATCTCCAGTTTAATAAATTAAACTTTCTTTAAGTTCCTCCTAATAGTGCAGTTGGTTTGCCCAAGAATTCCTCTATTACTTTGTGTATATGGTCCTTAGGTGTCAATTAGCGGTGACTGCAGACAATACTTTCCCTTTGGAGGTAATTAATTGTTTATTATTTTGCGGTGTTTAGGATGCCTTCAACATGATGCTGACCTCACTAGCATTAAAGTGATTTAAAGTTCCATTTAAATCAAAGGACATTTTCATTTTTCCCCCTATTGCTCCGTTAATTTGCTCCATAATTGTACAGCTTTAGCATCCTGAATAGAGCCATAAAATATAAAGGAGGAATACAAGAAACATGCTCAAACACTATTTATAATGTATTTCTGGTGGAAAAATGATTAGCACCAAAATGTTACTGAACTGATAGGTTTTTTTTTATGCATTAACTAATGAGTGAGGGTTTTTTATGGAATGCATTTCAAAAAGTGTGCATGACTAAAATGGTTGTCATTTTAGGAGACGATTATCAATTGCTCCTAATTCAGTAAAACAGTTATCACACATTACTATACATCTGGCTAACTGTGCCATTAATTTAGGAGCATGTGCTATCTGTGGCATTAATTTAGGCACATGTACTAACTGTGTCATTAATTTAGGAGCATGTACTAACTGTGAGATTAATTTAGGAACATGTGCTAGCTATGTTATTAAGTTAAGCACATGTGCTATCTGTGCCATTAATTTCAGAGCATGTGCTAGCTGTGTCATTAATTTAGGAGCATGTGCTAGCTGTGTCATTAATTTAGGCACATGTGCTATCTGCGGCATTAATTTAGGAGCCTATGCTATCTGTGTCATTAATTTAAGAACATGTGCTAGCTGTGTCATTAATTTAAACACATGTGCTATCTGTGGCTTTAATTTAGGAGCATGTGCTATCTGTGTCATTAATTTAGGAGCATGTGCTAGCTGTGTCATTAATTTAGGAACATGTGCTATCTGTGCCAGTAATTTAGGAACATGTGCTATCTGTGCCATTCATTTAGCAGCATCTTCTATCTGTGCTAGTGTTGAGCGAGCACCACGATGCTCGGGTGCTCTGACCGAGCACCCCCTGAGGCTCGAGTGCTCGGCCGAGCACCCGAGCCCCATAGAAATGAATGGGGCGACACCAGGCACCCCCTGCTCTGATGAGGGGAGGGTGCCTGGTCAATGCCCCCTTCATCTCCGCTATGCCCCCTTCATCTCCGAATGCCCCCTTCAGCTCCGCAATGTCCCCCTTCAGCTCCGCTATGCCCGTCTTCCACAATGTGCCCCTTCATCTCCGCTATGCCCCTCTTCCACAATGTGCCCCTTCATCTCCGCTATGCCCCTCTTCCACAATGTCCCCCTTCATCTCCTCTATGCCATAGAGGAGATGAAGGGGGACATTGTGGAAGAGGGGCATAGCGGAGATGAAGGGGCACATTGTGGAAGAGGGGCATAGCGGAGATGAAGGGGCACATTGTGGAAGACGGGCATAGCGGAGATGAAGGGGGACATTGTGGAAGAGGGGCATAGAGTCTATGCCCCTCTTCCACAATGTCCCCCTTCATCTCCGCAATGCCCCCTTCATCTCCGCAATGCCCCCGTACCTCCAGTCCCTGGTGGTCCAGCGGAGCTTCTTCGGATCTGTGCCTCTTCCGGCACAGATCCCCGCCACCCGAACATGTCGGGCGAGCACATGGCGGTACTCGACGAGTACCGCCATGTGCCGAGCAGAGCGATGCTCGAGCCGATCCGAGCATCGGCCGAGCACGCTCGCTCATCACTAATCTGTGCCAGTAATTTAGGAGAATGTGCTAACTGTGTAATTACCGAAAAAAATCTCAGGTATAATACGCACTTGTCTATAATACGCAGGTGCAAATTATACCCAAGATTTTAGGGGAAAACAAGAATGGCTATGTATAATATGCACCTTTTTTTCCCCATCTACTCAACATTAATTTTAGCTTTTTTATTTCGTTTTTTTTACCCATTCCCTCCCGCCCTCCCTCTACCAAGTAAGCAGATTCTACTCCTTTGCTTAACTCACCCCATCCGGAGAGGAGCCGGCTTCTATCACTGCACAATGGGTGGCTCTCTTGCCTCTGCCTCCCGCTTCCAGCAAATCCCTGCGAGGACCTTCTAGTTTTAGCCAATGGTAATACCTCAAGGTCCTCGCAGGGCAATACAGTACATCCGATACATAGATCTCTGAGCTTTGGATGTACTGTATTACCCTGTGAGGACCTTGAGGTATTACCATTGGCTAAAACTAGAAGGTCTCAGCATTTGCTGGAAGCAGACGGAAGAGGCCGTTGTGCAGTGATAGAAGCTGGCTCAGCTCCAGAGGGGGGAGTTAAGCAAAGGACTAGATCTGCTTCTTGGTAGAGGGAAGGAGGGAATGAATGGGCACTTTTTTTTTTTTTTTTTTTTTACTCGTTTATAATACGCACTCCCAACTTCACATAACGTGAAGTGGGGCAAAATTGTGCGTATTATACACAAGATTTTAGTGTAAGTTAGGAGCATGTACTAACTGTGTCATTAAATTAGGCACATGTGCTATCTGTCCCAATAATTTAGGAACATGTGCTAACTGTGCCATTAATTTAGGAGCATGTGCTAACTGTGCCATTAATTTAGGAGCATTTGCTATCACTGCCATTAATAACGAACATGTGCTATTCAGCATTAAGGCATTAGTATGTTTCTTGCATCAAAATGTTAGCAATCATAAACAGCAAATAAATGTGTGGCGTTCAGAAATAGCTAATGTTTCTTTTTCTTGCATTCCGCCTTAAGCGACATGACATTAGATCCAAAATCCCAAAATATAAGTCTGTATTCAATAAGCTATGTTCGTTCAATTCTGGGACAAACCGGCTGCAACAATTTTAATCATGCTTTTAACCCTTCCAATACATTGGAGATATCTTTAGCATTTAAGAGATTTAATAAACAAAAACCAATGTAAAGCAATGGAAACTCTAGAATTTCTCCTCTTCAGCTTACTGAATACAGACCTAAGACTTTAAGAGGAATGACAATAAATGCTATAGTCTTCATTTTACAGTAGCTGATGTAGTAATAGTCATTTGACTGACATAGAAATTATTCTGAAAAGCTGCTTTAAAAAGGCAGGCCCAGACTCTATAAATAAGGTAAATGCTACACAGGAGAGTCTCCCTTGACGTTTCTGTCCATTATCATGATGGTCTAAGTGATCAGAACCAGTGTTCTCACCTGCAAACTACAGAGGCGTGTATCTGTGTTCTACACTCGGCAGTTTGTCAACACAAGTGACATTTTTTGGCTGGAATGAAGCTGACAGCTGTTCATCTTGGTAAGGACTGAATTTCTTTTTCTCAGTCCTACTGTCAACAAGACCATCATTTTGGTTGTCTGCTCACTCTGCTTCAGACGTCATTTACATCATGCTCAATCTTTGATTTTTTTAATAGCTCACAAATTAATTTTCCTTTCACATATCTGACAATTAACTGTTTGGCTCCCAGAGTTGCCTGAAACAAAGAGGAGCATTTCATAATAACATAGTAACATACTTGATGAAAGAAAGATGTGTCAATCAAGTTCAGGCCTTGCCATGTCACTCTTGTTGATCCAGAAGAAAGCAAAAAAAAAAAAAAAGAAAAAACTCAGAGGGCTGGATTCAATTGCAGGAGACAAATGTTACCTCCTGTTTTATATAAAAAAAAAATCCTATTGAAGTCTATGGGGAAACCTGGAGATAAAAGCTGAGATAAAATTAGCACCTGTAATGTAATCCATCCCCTTATCTCTCAGGATTAACATCCTATCTGTCATTATTCTCAATATTGTCCTGAGCTAGAAAGGCATTCAATACTTTTTGAAACATACACAATATATGCAGACACAGCTTCCCCAAGAAAAGAAAATAATTTTGTACCCTTACTGCCCTGTAAAAAAATCCCTGCCTTTGTTTTAGTTGGAATAGTCTTCTACTGATGTGAATGGTTGATTGTTTTGCTTGACTCGTTGAGTAAACAGTTGCTCAGAGAGCTCTTTGTATTGGCCTCAAATATATTTGTAAATGGTAATCATATCAACCCTTAAACACCTCTTCTCTACTGTAAACAAACCCAGTTTGTCTAGCTTCTCTTCAGAAATTACATCCTTAAATACATTTATCAGATTTGTTGTACATCTCTACCTTCTTTACAGCGCAACCGGTGCCCAAAATTGCAATTCATATGCTAGATGAGGCCTTACAAATGATTTATACAGATGTAGAATGATCCCATGCATCTCTACCCTTTTTATATATGATAATACCTTCTTGGCTCTTGCAGTGGCTGTTAGACATGTGCGAATTCATTCGAAGACATTCGGATTTCGTCGAAAATGGGGTCATTTGGAGACATTCGGCCAATCCGAAACTCAAGGGTCATTCGGAAAAAATGATCCGACTCCGAACAGCCCAGGTCCGAAATTCGTCGAAACTTTCGGAAGTTTCGGCAATCGACACATTTCCAAAAGTTTTGACTACTTTTGACCAGGAATTTTTTGTACTTCCTTTACCCATGTATTAACATAGAATGTGACATGTAGTTTGTCCATGTTCGAGTCGACCACTTATGTTGAGTAGGATGTGACAGGCATGGGTTTTCGATGTTCGAGCATATGCTATATTGAAGGACAGGCATGGGGTTTCGATGTTCGAACATGCTAAACTGAATGACAGGCATGGGTTCTCGATGTTCGACGTTTGCATTGTGACTGGCATCCCATGCTGGAGTAGAGGTGACATGCACAGACTGGCAATGTACGACAATGTCCGTTTTTGGGATGGATCTTTTTCTAAATGCACACCCTGTCTGCAAATAATGATAGCAGCGTGCACGGAGGCGCACTGCTATAATTTAACCCATGTTAAATTCGGCCGAATAATTCGGAATGGATCAGAATTTCGTCCGAATCGAATAGGCCCGGTCCGAAATTAGGATCATCCGAATTAGAAAAAAAAAATTTGTCCGAATTTGAATTTTACCGAAAATTTTGCCCGTGCACAAGTCTAGTGGCTGTAATACTGCTGTGAGTACTCCTAAATCTTTCTCTGACCAAGATTCCCCAAGTTGGTTCACATTTAGTAGCTATATAATAGGCTTTTTTCTGCAACCCAAATACATGACCACTTCTAGATCATTAATAAATAAAGTATAAAGCATTGGGCCCAGGACAGAATCCTATGACACTTCACTTTAAACCAACGTGAACAAGTTCTGTTTGCAACAGCTCTCTGCAATCTATCTAACTAGATCTCTATACATGCACAGATATCACCTCCTAAGCCAGAGCCTTTCATTTTATACAATAACCTATCGTGAGGCACAGTATCAAAAGCTTTTGTAAAATCCAAGTATACTACATAAACAGCAATACCCATCTCCATGTTACTAGTTATCCTTTCACAGAATTCAAATAATATTCCTTTACAGTGATCTATTCTTCTAAACCAATGCTTGCTCCTACTAATATTGTTGTTGCTCATCACATAGTCTTGAATACTGTCTGTTAGTAATGTTTACTCACTATGGAAATCAAACCACAGGTCTGTAATTTCCCATTTTAGATGTTGCCCCCGTTTAAAATAATGGCACTACATCTAATTTCCTCCAGTCACTGGGGCAAATGTACTGTTCTGAAACAAATATTTCCAAATCCCTGATGCTTTAAATGGGGCTTTTTGAGAGACTTCCAAGGCGTTGTTTCTCAGTGAGCTGGAGACTTTCTAGCATTAAATGTTTAAAAAAAAGCCCAATGTAATCTATGGAAATTTGTGTTTTTTTCACTTGGTGCAATTGGTTTCTCTCAGAATAGCAGCAATTTTGCTTTGTGCTTAAAGGGATAGTAATACTTAAAATGTAAAAAAAAATATGTTGTAGGGTTTATCCCCCCGAGTAAAACAAGAGTACTCCCACTGCTGAAAGGTGTTTCATTCAAAAGTTATTAATTTTCAAAGTTGATTTTTTTAGGTGCAATATCACAGTGGCCTGAAATTGTACAGTGGCGCTGTTGCTACACCATCCTATGGAGATTTATGGTCCCGGGACCAGAGCTGTCCATAGGATCGTGTAGCAATGGCATCACTGTACAATTTCAGGCAACTGTGATATTGCACCTAAAAATTCAATTTTGAAAATTAATAACTTTTTAATGAAACACCTTTCAGCAGTGGGAGTACTCTTGTTTTACTCAGGGGGATAAACCCTGCATCATATTTTTTTTTTGCATTTTAAGTATTACTATCCCTTTAAAGCCTTACAACAAGCATGTCACACTCAGATATTTGTAAGGGCTTCATTCATTGTCAGTGTTTGCCTGTAGGAGAGGCTGCAACTATTATGATTATAACTATTAGACAAGTTTATGGGGATTTTGAAGCTATATCCTTGTTAAATTGCGGCTGATATGTGTCATCTCTAGTTTTCGTTAACAGATTTCCATTATAGCCTATGGATACATTTGGAGATAAATATATATAAACTGCAGGGGAATCCAGACCTGTATGTTATAAAAAAAAGTATAATATTGTTTAGACCTCTGTCTGATGAAGTTTCTTTCAGATGCCTCCCTTTTGGGCATTTCTTTATCTTTGTTTTACAAAATTAAATATTTGTTAATATGGGCTTTTGTAATCCAGACTCTTTCCACCCCTCACACGCTTACAGTCTTCCATGCTCACTTCACACACTCCTTTATAAGAGTACAGTCCCTTTTACAGATCCCTGCTTGTAAGTAAATGCTTTTGCTATTCACTCTTAATAGAGCAGGCTGAGAAGAAAAGGGCTAAGTGCCCAGATTGTACATCAATAAACTTTACATGAGGTTGATACATTTGCATCATTTCCTTCTGTCCAAATGCTCATTAACCTCCAGCAGTTTTAGTTCTCTCATTTTATCTACCATACTTTTGTATTTGCCAACATACAATTAATTTTGAAGTCTTTACATATTTTACCCACTACTTGCCTTTTTTATATCTTCATTTAACAGGAGTTCCTCCATATTGGCAACATTCATCCCCACCCCTTCTTCAACCCCATAATCATTTACTTGGACCCAGTTCCTTTCTACTCTATCTACCCCATTTTTGCTATCTATACCCCCCCCCTTTCATAGCTTAAAAGCTCCTCCACCCTTCTTAGGATTCTATTCCCTAGCACGATGACTCTCCTACCATTTAGGTGCAATCCATCACTTCCATATAGATTGTACCCAAGAACAAAGTCAGCCCAGTGCTCTAAAAACCCCAAACCCTCCTTCCTACATCAATACTTTAGCCATGCATTAAGCACCAATACTTTAGCCATGCATTAAACACCAATACTTGAGCAATGCATTAAGCTCCCTGAGCTTCCTCTGCTCTGCCTACCTGCACTGGCACACGGAACAGGTAACATTTCAGAAAACACTACCCTAGACGTTCTTGCCTTAAGCTTGCACCCTAAATCCCTGAAATCATTTTTAGGAACCTCCACCTTCCTTCAGCTTTGTCATTGGTACCAACATGTACCAAGAGAGCTGGATCATTTCCATCCCCTCCCAATAATCTGTCTGCCCTGTCCTCAATATGTCAAACCCGAGCACCCGGAAGACAACATACTGTTCGGCATTCCTGGCAGCACTTTACTCTCCTAATAATAGAGTCCCCCATCACCACCACCTGCCTTGGTTTCTGCCTACTCTGCTTCCCATCTAAACTGGAAGGAGGACTGTTCCCCTGGCTGCTAGAGGAATCAGCCTTCACCAGTTAATGATCTTTAAATAGTGCTCATCTATCATTAGGAAAAAGCTTTGCATTTTGTAAATACCTGTGTTGTTTATTTTCTCTGTGATGTGTAGACTGAGAAATATAAACATTTTGTTAACAGTCCACACCCTTTCTGGTGGTTTCAGCTCTTCATTTCAATAATATGTTTTAGGCCATAACTACCAATGTTTCAAATGCCCTAAAAAGGACACTTTTGTTAAAAGTAGTTTGCTATGGATGTGACTGATTGGAGGGGCATTACTAAGAAGTTTTAGTTTACTTCACGGCCTACTTAAAGCCCTGTATGTAACTGGATTCATTATTTAGATAAAGAAGAAAGTATTTTATAGAAACAATCATTAATGTGAGTTGTTGTGAAACAATGTGATAAATTTATATACTCTACTCATTATAATCTTCTAAAATGAGGGACGTTAAAGTGGGAAAGAGGAACTAGAGGATTTGGGATTCTGCGAAGGACTGTCCTTCTAAAGATGTATTTACATCTTTCTGACTGAGTCACTTCTGGGTGTAAACTACAGTTTTTATACCCACCCATTCTTCTACTACATCCAATCTTAATCTCTCCCACAGTTCATTGCAGTGATCAGGGCATGCCCATCTGGAATTATATTTTCAATTTATGCATTTTTGCAAATTATTCTAGGGGGAAAAAACTCTCTAAGTATGAAACAGTTAACCACAGGTCCGTTTTTTTTTTTTACTTTATTCCTGAAAATTATGCTGCATGATGAAGTGAGCTGCCCAAACCTGGGCTTGTTGAGAGAGGAACCAATGCCCATCCTATATAATAATTTGCTAGAATGTGTGTAACGCCACAACATGCGCAGTAAACACTGCTGCGTGTGCTGCAGTCATGCGCAGTAGAGACTGCCCGCGCCGCGGCTGAGCGTCCAGCTCTGTATCAGCCGTGGTACGGGCAGTCTCTACTGTGCGTGACTGCCCCCTGAACGGGTGGCAGTGGCATTGTGGCCCGTGTAACGGGCTGTTCAACTAGTGTGTAATAAAAAAGAGCTGAGATGGAGAAAATCTAGCACAAAATATTGGACCCAAACACAACAGAAAGGAGTAGAAGAAAGACTAATAGTTAAATGCAGTGGTTTTATTTGTTGCAAAAAATAGCTCATGCTTACTAGGCTTTCTATACCATCCCCTGTACAATTAGCACATTGTATTAGGCCTGGCAGGTTCATTTTAAATTAAGTTGTTATAGTCTTGACAATCCCTCTAATTTACAAAAGAAGCCAGACTTATTGCAGTTCTTTTTTTTGTTTTTACATTTGCCAGAATAATTAGTTACGAGCCATTAGGTAACACATTCACATATTAGACCAGCAAAATGAGGCCAGTCACATATTCCTTTCCTTTCTTAAAAATTTGTTGTTATTCTTGTTACTTACAAAGTTGCAAACAGTGCCTTACATTAGGCCCCATTGCAAAAATACTGGTCTAACAAAGTTCCCAGCAGTAAATCCATTATTCTACATAGGAGCATTTTAATGCATAGGCATACTCAGTGTTCACTGGAGGCCTCGTATTTCAGGCCGCCTCACCTTGGTTTCTCAACAATCCTTTTTTTTTAAAGAAAGAAACCAATTTGATCTTACTGTCGGATGGTAAGGGAGGAGAATGAGGCTTTTGTGAGCTCAAACACATAAATGTGACTGCTTTTTCCATAGAAAGGGAAAGCTATCACGAACATTAGATGATCCTAAATGTTTATTATAATTGAGGCCTCCATTTACAATTCCTACATCGACACCAGTAGTTCTTTATGACTACGCATGTCACAACAGATATCAGTCACAAGCCTTTTATACACTGATTCATTTCTTTAGTAAAATAGCTATTTTTAATATTCTCCTGTGTCACTGTTCCTCCAAATTCAATGTTGAGGGATTTGGTGGATTTTATTCAGTTATAGTCTTTTTATGTAAAAAAATAAACAAAAAAAAAGGTGTCAATTATTTATTTATTTTTCTATATGAACTGTATACATTTTTATAGGATATGTATGTATATGTAGTATATGAGAAAAATGATGCCTTATTCACCCTCTGGTACTCAAAGGGTTAACCATTTGCACCATATTTCCTTTGTTTTAAGTCAGAGGTTCCCAGTTTCAGTCCTCATGAGCTACCAATAAGCCAAGGTTTAAGGATATCCCTGATTAAGCTCAAGTAAGTTAAATCAGTGGCTTCTTCATCTTAACCCTTTAAGGACCCATTACGTGCCAGTGTACGATAATGACCCATGACAGTCCTGGCACATAATGGATTTCAGGGCTCCCCGAATAGCTTCCCTTGCTCCGTGGTCCTTAAAGGGATAGTAATACTTCATTTTAACTTTATTTTATTTTGTAGGCATTAAAAAAACATGAAGAATGATATAAGTCTTATCTCTGAAACCTTTATGGTTTAAGAGATATTCACAAACAAAGTATCCCCCCCCTGTTCAACCAGATAAGAAGGGAGATGCCCAGGTAGACTGCAGAGAGGGACAATCTTCAATTAAGATAATGGAAAAAGCTGAAAAACTTTTCAAGGGGGGAAGGGCTTTCATTGTTTTCATACAAAGAAAATTGTCCCCTTCTGTTATCTGTACTGTCATACAACCTGATCCACATCTGAGAAGAGATGGCTTACACTAGGAAAAAGGGGTGGGGAGGGGAACTTTGCTTGTGAATATCTCATAAACCATAAAGGTTTGAGAGATAAGACTTGTATCATTCTTCATGTTTTTTTAATGCCTACAAAATAAAATAAAGTTAAAACGAAGTGTTACTATCCCTTTAAGTGCCGGCCGCAGTCATTCAGGAGTTAACTGACACACCTGTGTCCTAGCAGGGAAATCCTTAAATAACGGTCTATTGGTAGCCCTTAGAGACTGAACCTGGGCAGCCCTGATTTAAGATGTGCTTTGAACACCTTGAGTGACAAAGAGGTCTGTAAAGCATTGCATTCATGGGGGTTAACCCTTTGAGTGCCAGAGTGGCTTTGCAAAGCATTGCATACTCCTCTGGCACTCAAAGGGTTAAAAGCATCATTAAATGAATGTGCATTTGGGGAGTTGTTATTCTTTCCCTGTGCTGTAGTTAATTTACTCTTGGGATCGCTCTGCATTTGGGCATAATGGCCCATATCATTTGCATCTTTTTGTATATTAAATGGATAGTAATGGCTGATTTTAACAAACTTAAAAAGATATTACAAAAATAAATTAATTGATGCAAGTCCAGTCTTTCAAACATGTATAGTTTGAGAGATATAAGCTTCTAAAGTTCCCCCCTCCTGCCCCTTTCACAGACATCAGCGCTCTGACAGCATGAGATTCTGGTCGTGCAAATGGACGTCGGCTCTTCAGCAGAGCCAAAATAGCACTATCTAAAAATAAATCATTGATTGGAACGGTCTACAAAGTGTGCTTGCAAACCAGACACACTTGGTAGACCATTCCAATGAAGTATTACTTTTTAGATAGCGCTATTTTGGCTCTGCTGAAGAGCCGTCCGATTGCACAACCAGAATCTCATGCTGTCAGCTTGAGCACTGACGTCTGTGAATGGGCAGGAGGGGGAACTTTAGAAGCTTATATCTATCAAACTATACATGTTTGAGAGACCGGATTTACATCAGTTAATTTATTTTTTTAAAATCTACAACAGTACATTTTGTTAAAATCATCCGTGACTAACCCTTTAAATATGTGATTTGGATTATTCTAGATGACTGTTTGCGGTGGTTATTAATATAACTTTTTCCTTAACTAAGAATTTTATAAACCTTGCAGCACAGAGGAAAATGAAGATTATAATGTAGAATGTCCCAAGCCATTTTGTCTGTATGGGGACTTAACAATAAAATGGATAGACATACATTTATTTAGTAATTAGTTTTTCTCTAAGTTCCAAACTCGTTCCTGCTAGGCACCACTGGTTAAAATTATACTCCCTAAATGAAATTGCTTCTTCCAGGCCTTTAAGTGTACACACTGTGCTGGCTTCACTTAATAAGACTGATTCATTTGGGAGCTATATATGTCTCTATTTTCTGGCTCAATCAGATCTGCTTGCTTTCCTATATAAAGCAGCATCGTACCTCTTAAGTAACAGCTCAATAAAAATGTAATGACCGTCTCTGGCTTTAATTATCTTCTACTGACATAATCAGTCACTGGACACCATCAATGTCTAAAGTGGTTAAGAATGGACAGAAGCAAAGCTTAGTATTTTCTGACCCTAATCGTGAATATCTTGCAGGCTCACAAGTTTACCTACCTTTTGTTCTTTGGACTCCGTCAGGGATAAGTACCAAGCTGATACTTAAAGTGGAATTAACACCTTATAACAGGCATGTCAAACTCAAATACAGTCGATAGCCACAGCACTGGCTGCTAGTATGTGTATGTGTATATATTTGCAAACATCACATGTCTCTATCCGTCCATCCTTCTATCTGTTTGTCTGTCTGTCTATAATAAAGAGAAGGCACAGTATTTAACTCCCTATCTAAATACCTTAGGAAAAATAATGGCAAAGGCTAATCAGTACACAAACCATCTAAAATGAATAAGTGAAACAATCTCACACACTGTCCATACGCAGTTTATATATGGCCTGCATGATGTCCATGTAACACCACAATAGTACACAAATGCAAGTATAACATGTTCATTGCATAATCTCAGATAACAATATATATATTATTAGGATGTTACATGGACACCCCTCTGGCATTCAGGGTTAAAGTGATCAAAAGAAAAAATCCAATAGATCTAAATGGCGCAGTAAATGCCTTGATGCTGGACTGCAGGGCACTTAAAAAGTTTCTCTCTGTGGAGAGCTTTACACTGCTGGCTAGCAGGCCTCAGCGAGCTGCATGTTTGACATGCATGCATTGTAAGTGATTTTGAAAGGGGATTCAAAATCATCTTGATTTATGTTAGCTATTTTTAATTTAAAACTATAGTTTACAACCTATATAGATTTATTCCTGGTAGGATAGGAAGAATGGAATGTTAGTACCTGATACACCAGGCTGTGTACTGCCGCATTTGCATAAACTGACAAATAAATAAAGCTAAACATATCATAAACTATATAAACATACATAAAGCTCTTTCAAAATCCCATACATTTTTATAAGGTCCTAGTTCTACTCTACATTGACAAAATATATATTGCAGGGTTTGCTTTGCTGAAGCCCCCTGGCCACTCCTGTTCAAATCACTGCAAGACTCTGCTGGCTTTCTCTCCTTGCCTCTTCCCTACATGTTATAGTATACATTTTTACATGATTGGCCAAGGGGACTTTGTATTCCTGACCAGTCCTGTATAAATCACTTCAGGACCCTGCCCACTCCTCTCCTCATCTCCCTTGACCCCTTATGTGTCCTTGGCGCCCCCTTCCCTAATCTTCAGTGTCTGCTTGTCTACCCATCACCCTAAATCTACTAGCTTTATCTCCTTGCCTCTCCATGTTGTGGTGGTAATTGAGAGAGGGGTTGCTAGGGGATGAAAGAAGGATTTTAGTTAACTTACATTTAGTTTTCTTTTAGTCCATGTGGAACACATTAACCATGGGGTAAAGTTCCCCCCTCCAGAGGGCAGGGCATTTAAAAAAGGCAGGGTCTTTGAGGCTGAGACTTCCCTTTTCAAATTTGAATCCCCAACCCCCTCAGTTTCAACATATAGCAAAGTAGCTTAAAGAAACATAAGCAAGAGGAAAGAAGGAAATCCTCTGAACAAAGACCCCAAGAAAACGTATCTGTCCAGGGACTTAAGCCAGGTGTTTTTTCTCTGGGTTGGAGTTCTGTCTTCCACATGGACTAAAAAAATGGAATTAAAGGTAAGTTCACTATAATCTTCTTTTCTCTTACACCCAGTGTGGAACACAGGAACCATGGGATATACCAAAGCATCCACCAAGATTCATGGGAGGAAAAAGAGAAACAAAGACTCCATTGTAGACCAGAATTCCACAGGGCTAACTGGTACTATCAAAACCTCAGGTGTCAATGGACACCAATCTTGCACATCTAGCAACTGAACCAAAACAAGTGCCTGAAGTATCTTCTGGCCAAAGCTGGCCTCAGCCATGTCCAAACAATCACCTGGTGCATGTACAGTGGGCTGTGTGCCCCACTCATACCTCTATTGGAACTATATATTGTATTAGACATGTTTTAGTTAGGTAACTAGTTTTAAATCTCTACGGCCACATCACCCTGAACAGGCCTGATCTCGTCTGATCTCAGAAGCTAAGCAGGGTCAGGCATGATTAGTACCTCACCGCCCATATTAAATTTCTTGCTGTAGGTTCCATGGCAGCCATATTGGGGAGGCCCTGTCCTGTTTCTTCACCTTCATCTCTTGTCTCACTCTTCTCACTGAGTTTCTCTCTTGGACTTTCCATTGGTACCCCCCCCCCATGATCTTATGTCACAGCTGCCATTTACAACATATATTTTTGCATAGCCTTCTCTGTGGGGAAGGAGCACACATTCAACTCACACTGAGTTTTTTTTTCTACCCCCTGTATCTGTCTAGGTTTTAAATTCCTTTCCTCAAGTTGTGCTAGTGATTCACTGAATCTCTTGTGTTAGCTAGACTCCATAGCACCATCATTCTGTATTTCAAACATACATATAACCCCTTCAATGCTGGTAAAAGGCCAGCGCAAGAATGAGAACATAGTGGGGTCAATGGGAGTCACTGAAAACAGACAGGGTTAATTCTCATTGTGACAACCCTGTCACGGCAAAAATAACGATACTGGAGTCCGTACTATTTCACCAGAGTTTATTAAGAAACACACACACAGGCAATGGTACAGAAAAGTACAAGGCAACACGGTTGGTAGCAATACTGTTCTTCCGAAGTACAAGGAACTGAGTCCCAAAGATAGCTAGGAAGGACTTGACTCAGGTCCGCACCGGAGC
This sequence comes from Rhinophrynus dorsalis, assembly GCA_037306005.1. Lineage (NCBI taxonomy): Eukaryota > Metazoa > Chordata > Amphibia > Anura > Rhinophrynidae > Rhinophrynus > Rhinophrynus dorsalis. Next base: position 566,645,743 of record CM074718.1, read on the forward strand.
TCCACTACCGGTCCGCAATTGCACGGCCAACTGAAACACCCACATAAGTGAAACACCCAACAGGTCCGCACCTGTACTAACCAAGGTAGGAACGCCCAACAGGTCCGCACCTGTACAACCAAGGTAGGAATCGCCCGACAGGTCCGCACCTGTACCACAAAGAAAGGAAACGCCCGACAGGTCCGCACCTGTACTACAAAGATAGGAAACGCCCGACAGGTCCGCACCTGTACTACCAGAAACCAGGATCGAGAGGCCACTAGAGCTACCAAGGTGCCCAACGGCTATCCCCTGGAGCATTTGTATGCTGGTTGCGCAGTTGACAACCGCAAGCCAACCAAGGTAGATAGCGATATACAAGAAATGAGCTGTAGGTCTGATCCCAGAGGCAACGGGACCAACCAGCGTAACGCACAGAACAGGAAATCAGGTAAAGCCAAACGTCAGCACCAGAACGGATAGTCAGCCAGGCCCGGGTCATTCACAAAGAGGGTAGTCTACCAGAGCCGCAGATTATGCACCAGAATGGTTGTCAGACAAGTCAATATCATACACAGAGCAGATAGTCAGAACAAGCCAATGGTCATAACCAGAACAGATAGTCAGTACTACAACCTCCCAACCTCACTGGACACCACGAAAGGGCAACTGAGAGTAGTGTCCAGTGGGTTATAAGGACCAGCCCCCAGGAAGAGGAGGAGACCAAAAAGGTGTGCCTGTCTCTTTAAATACAGACACGCGTCTAGTTGGACGCGCGACAAGGCACACTGAGAGCCCGCCGGAAGAGGCTGCGGCAGGCTGCAGGAAGGAACGGACCGCAACGCTGCTGACAGAAAATGCTGGCGAACCAGCAGGTAAGGTAGCGGTCGGCTCGGCAGCCGCCGCTACTGTAACAGTACCACCCCCTTAAGGGTCCCTCCTCCGAGGATCGGGGCGAGGTTTGTCTGGAAAGCGGGAATGAAACCTACGAATCAGTCTGGATGCGTGCATATCTCTGGAAGGGACCCAAGAGTGCTCCTCCGGACCATAGCCCTTCCAGTGCACCAAATATTGTAAACTCCCCCTTACCCTCCTGGAATCCAGTATACTTTGCACCTCGAATTCAGCATGGTCCCCCACCTGAATGGGAGCCGGGGGACTGGAGGCAGAAGTAAACCGGTTACAGGTTAAAGGTTTCAATAGCGACACATGAAAAACATTATGAATGCGCATGGTAGCGGGTAGCTGTAATGCGTATGCCACAGGGTTGACCCTCCGAATGATGCGAAATGGACCAACAAACCGGGGAGCCAATTTGTTGCATGGAACCTGGAGGTTAAGATTCTGGGATGATAGCCATACCCTATCTCCAACCTGAAAGGAGGGTGCGGGTAGTCGCCTACGGTCGGCCTGCCGTTTATGTCGTTGCATAGAACCATGTAGGGTATGCTGTACCTGTACCCAAGAGGAGCGGAGAGCCCGTAAATGCTCATCCAGAGCCGGAATAGGTTGTGCCTCAAAGGTCTCCGGGAGAACAGAGGGTTGGAACCCATAATTTATCAAAAACGGAGAACTCTGGGTTGAGGAGTTGATGGCACAATTCCTGGCAAATTCCGCCCAGGGTAACAAAGTAGCCCAGTTGTCATGGTGGTGGTTTATATAACAACGAAGGAATTGTTCCAGGCCCTGGTTAGACCTTTCGGCGGCACCATTAGATTGAGGGTGGTAGGCAGAAGAGAAGGCAAGTTGAATCCCCAATTGCGTGCAAAAACATCTCCAGAATCGGGACACAAACTGGCTCCCACGGTCGGAAATAATCACATTAGGAATGCCATGTAAACGGAAGACCTCCTTAGCAAATATCTCCGCCAACTGTTGGGCAGAAGGCAACCCCTTCAAAGGTACAAAATGCGCCATTTTGGAGAATCTGTCCACCACCATCAGGATCACCGTATGGCCCAGGGATGCTGGAAGGTCAACCATAAAATCTATGGACAGATGAGACCATGGGCGATCCCCATTGGGAATGGGTTGAAGGAGACCCACAGGTAGGCTACGTGGGGATTTATTCTGTGCACAGGTCTGACAGGCTGCCACGAAGGCTGCGCAATCTTTCCTCAAGCTTGGCCACCAAAATAATCGGGAAATGGACCAGATCAACTGATCGCGTCCATTGTGGCCAGCGGTTTTGGAGGTATGGAAAGTTTCCAACAGTCTGGTGCGCAGTAGAACTGGTACAAAACATCTCCCAGCGGGTTTCTCTGCAGGAGCCGAACCCTGGGAAGCCAAAATCTCCTCACCCAGAGGAGACGTAATACTAGTACGAATGTGAGCCAGAATACGATCGGCTGGAATAATCGGGGCGGGAGGGGGTTCCTCCTCAGAATTAGGACAATATTGACGGGATAAGGCGTCTGCCCGAATGTTCTTAGAGCCCGGGAGATACGAGACAATGAAGTTAAATCTGGACAGAAACAATGCCCATCTGGCTTGGCAGGCAGACAGACGTTTAGCCTCAGACAAATAAGTTAAGTTCTTGTGATCCGTGAGGATCAAGATCGGAGTACTAGTTCCCTCCAGCAGGTAATGCCATTCCTTCAATGCCAATATAATGGCCAGCAGTTCTCTATCACCAATCTCGTACAGCCTTTCCGCCTTAGACAATTTCTTGGAAAAGTATCCACAAGGAAGCAACGCCTCCCCAGGAGTCGAGCGCTGGGACAGGAGGGCGCCTACTCCCGTCTCAGATGCATCAACCTCCAGTGTGAAGGGCAGGACGGGATTAGGGTGCACTAAGATAGGGGCCTTGGCAAAGGCAGATTTCAGAGTCTCGAATGCCCCAATGGCCCTGGGAGACCACCTGGATGCGTCTGATCCCTTACAGGTGAGATCCGTGAGAGGTTTTACTATCGAGGAGAAGTTTTTAATAAACCTACGATAGTAGTTAGCAAAGCCCAAAAAGCGTTGGAGGGCTTTCAACCCCACTGGACGAGGCCATTGTATGATGGCAGATAGTTTCTGTGGGTCCATAGCAAACCCCGAGGCAGATATCACGTAGCCCAAAAAAGTGACCTGGGATTTATGGAATTCACATTTCTCGAGCTTACAGTAGAGACCATTCTCTCTCAGACGCTGTAAAACCCTTGACACATCTGTGAAATGTGTCTCAATTGATGGCGAGTGTATGAGTATATCATCCAGGTGTACCACAACCGAACTTTGCAACAAGTCTCTGAGGACATCATTGATCAACTCCTGGAAGACAGCCGGGGCATTGCACAATCCAAAGGGCATCACTAAATACTCATAGTGCCCACTACGGGTATTAAAAGCTGTCTTCCATTCGTCACCACTCTTAATACGGATAAGGTTATAGGCCGCCCTCAAATCGAGTTTGGTAAATACCTTGGACCCTTTTAATCTGTCAAACAATTCGGTTATCAGGGGTATCGGATAGGCATTCTTGGTTACCAGCTTATTTAGACCACGGTAATCAATACAGGGACGCAGTTCCCATCCTTCTTTTTGACAAAAAAGAAACCTGCACCTGCCGGTGAAGAGGATTTGCGGATTATGCCTCTCGCAAGAGCATCAGCAACATATTCCTCCATAACCCTTGTCTCCTCAGCAGAAAGTGGATAAACACGGCCCCTAGGAGGGGTAGTACCGGGAATCAAGTTAATTTCGCAGTCATAGGCCCTGTGAGGAGGCACTGCCCCAGCTTGACCCTTGTCAAACACATCACGAAATGCTGTGTACTCCTCTGGTAGACCAGGAGAGGACGTACAGAATAGTCTAGTAGGGTGAGCCAGACAGGAACTAGTACAGCTGGAAGCCCAGGAGATTATGTCACAGGTCACCCAGTCTATCCTGGGGTTATGCTTCTGCAGCCATGGATACCCCAAAACAATGGCGTAATGTGGAGACTGAATAACCTGGAACTGTACAGTTTCAGAATGTAGGGCTCCCACACGCAGGGTTAAAGGTAGAGTCTCATGAGTGATGTGGGAGGGTTGAAGGGGCCTCCCATCAATGGCCTCAATGGCCAAAGGAGACTCGCGGTTCTGCAAAGGAATGCCATGTCTTCCAGCAAATTCAGAGTCAATAAAGTGACCTGCCGCCCCTGAATCGATCAATGCGGCGGCGATTATGGAGCAGTTGCCCCAAGACAGGAAGATCTCGAGGATAGGTTTACCCTTCCCCTCCTCTGGGGACTGAGATATTCCACCCAAGATCTGTCCCCGACAGGACCTTAGGTGCGGGCGTTTCCCGGCCGTACAGGGCAGGATTTTAACAAATGACCGGCTTTACCACAATACAAGCAAAGACCCTCCCATCGTCGGAAGGCTCTCTCTTCCCCTGAAAGACGAGTCGCTCCCAACTGCATAGGCTCACTGTCCCCAGAGACAAAGCCAGGAGGTGTGGGAGGCGTGGGAGGACTGGGTGGGTAAGTAAAGCTGGGAGCCAGACGAGATGGAGGTCTACGCAGACGCTCCCTGAAGGAAGGTCTCTCCCTGATCCTGGTATCAATCAGGATAGTAAATGATATGAATTCGTTTAAGTCTCTGGGTAACTCACGGGCCGAAATTTCGTCTTTGACTAAGTCGCATAGGCCCTGAGAGAATGCCGCTACTAGAGCCTCATTGTTCCACCCAACCTCAGCTGCCAGGGTACGGAATTCAATCGCATATTCGGCTACTGTACGAGTACCCTGGCGTATCGTCATGAGGTGCTTGGCAGCCGATGCCTTACGACCGGGCATGTCGAAGACTTTACGGAAGGCATCCACAAAAGCCAAGAAATCATACACAATCGGTTTGTCTGTCTCCCATAATGGATTGGCCCAAGCTAAAGCCTTGCCCGAGAGTAGAGAAATGAGAAATCCAACTCTACTACGATCGTTAGGAAAAGCCTGTGGAACCATTTCCATAAATATGCCTACTTGGTTCAAGAACCCACGACACAGAGCTGGGTCTCCCTCATAACGTTGAGGAGTAGGAGCATGCCATGAGGAACCCCTGATCACACTTGCATCAGGGTTGGCTGAAGCTATCGGTGCCGGGTTGGCAACTGGGGAGGCCACCGACTGACCGGCTGGGCGGTCGAGATGAGCAGTACGGTTCAGCAGGGTTTGCAAGGCCAACGTCATTTGATCCATATGCTGCTCTTGAACCTCCATTCTGGCTAGGAGGTCTTGGTTAGAAGGGTTGCCAGTACCGTCCGTAGACATGGCCCTTTCGTACTGTCACGGCAAAAATAACGATACTGGAGTCCGTACTATTTCACCAGAGTTTATTAAGAAACACACACACAGGCAATTGTACAGAAAAGTACAAGGCAACACGGTTGGTAGCAATACTGTTCTTCCGAAGTACAAGGAACTGAGCCCCAAAGATAGCTAGGAAGGACTTGACTCAGGTCCGCACCGGAGCTCCACTACCGGTCCGCAATTGCACGGCCAACTGTGTGAAACACCCGACAGGTCCGCACCTGTACTAACCAAGGTAGGAACGCCCAACAGGTCCGCACCTGTACAACCAAGGTAGGAATCGCCCGACAGGTCCGCACCTGTACCACAAAGATAGGAAACGCCCGACAGGTCCGCACCTGTACTACAAAGATAGGAAACGCCCGACAGGTCCGCACCTGTACTACCAGAAACCAGGATCGAGAGGCCACTAGAGCTACCAAGGTGCCCAACGGCTATCCCCTGGAGCGTTTGTATGCTGGTTGCGCAGTTGACAACCGCAGGCCAACCAAGGTAGATAGCGATATACAAGAAATGAGCTGTAGGTCTGATCCCAGAGGCAACGGGACCAACCAGCGTAACGCACAGAACAGGAAATCAGGTAAAGCCAAACGTCAGCACCAGAACGGATAGTCATCCAGGCCCGGGTCATTCACAAAGAGGGTAGTCTACCAGAGCCGCAGATTATGCACCAGAATGGTTGTCAGACAAGCCAATATCATACACAGAGCGGATAGTCAGAACAAGCCAATGGTCATAACCAGAACAGATAGTCAGTACTACAACCTCCCAACCTCACTGGACACCACGAAAGGGCAACTGAGAGTAGTGTCCAGTGGGTTATAAGGACCAGCCCCCAGGAAGAGGAGGAGACCAAAAAGGTGTGCCTGTCTCTTTAAATACAGACACGCGTCTAGCTGGACGCGCGCCAAGGCACACTGAGAGCCCGCCGGAAGAGGCTGCTGCAGGAAGGAACGGACCGCAACGCTGCTGACAGAAAATGCTGGCGAACCAGCAGGTAAGGTAGCGGTCGGCTCGGCAGCTGCCGCTACTGTAACACAACCATTCCGTCACAATCACCAAAATGTTTTTAAGCGACACTGTTACTCTAATATTTCTTAATATTTCTAATATTTAACAATCAATCATGCAGTTAATTCTTCTTATATAATTTAATACCTCAAAACATAAGGTACTTTATTAGCTGAGCTATAGACTTCCTCATTTTGATCATGTTTATCTTTATTTCATTATTTTATAGTATCCAGCACTTGATTCACTGCTATTTCACAGGAAGTGAAAGAGGAGCCGTCTTGGGGCAATGAAATGCACGACTGGAATAAATAACAATTCCCCAAATTCTACTGACTTAAATGTATCTTTTTTTTTAACCTCTTGACCTCTTCAAGGGGTTAGAAGCCTGATTTAAAGGGGATGTATCACCTTTTAACATTTTTTTTTTACCACAGCTTTTTTTAATAACGCAGTAATAGGAAAGCTGTTTTTTTTTCTTTTTGTAAGTACTTTAAAAGATATTGCTTCTTCAAGGTTTGCTGATAAGCATAATGTACCACACTGACTCTTCGACAAAGCTCTTCTTGACTGCCTAATTCTCCTCCCACCTCCCTACCATCTGCCTCAGGGAGAGCGTTCACTCTTCCCTTCGGTGTAGCATGAATTGCTTCTATCATTGTATCAAGCTCTGGTTAGCATTATACTGAGGTTGCAACCTCAGTATATTGCTAACCGGAACTTGATATAACGATAGAAGCCATTCACAGCACACCAAAGGGAAGTGTGAACTCTCTTCCTGAGGGAGGTGGGAGGAGAAGAATAGCTGTGCTGTGCACATTATGCGAAAGTGCACAGCACAGATGATATCATATCTTTTAAAGTACTTACATTAAAAGAAAATTTAAAAAAAATCAGCTTTCCTATAACAACGTTATTAACAAAGGCTATGGTAAAAAAAAAATTATAAGGTGATACATCCCCTTAAAAAAATGAAAGGGAATGGTTATTTAATCCCTGTGGTGCAGTTGGTTTGATCCAGAATTGTTCGTATTTTGTTTCTCAATGCATAAGTCCCTAAAGACCACTCAGCAGTGAATTTCCTCATCTATATTGTCCTTACAAATGTTGGTAATATTTTTACCATTTGGATTTAAGAAAAGGAAGAGATTATTAAATATATGGTTTTCATTTAAAGAGAATAAAACTTTCTATATTGCATTATACTGTTAAATTCCCTCTTATTATTTAATTTTGTTTCATGCCGTGAAAAGAAATGGATAATTTAAATAATTATCCAGTTCATACAAAAAGCCATTTTTTGTTTGCCTACATTAAAAAAACACAAAAAACAGCAGATAGACATTAAATATTTAGTCCCTTCCAGCATCACTGTTATCAGATAGCTAAGGAAGAAAAACATCCAATTAAAAAATGTCTGGATCAAAATATTTTTGTGATGAAAAAATAATGAGTTGTTTGTTGGTTTTGCTGTAACTATTAGTGTTTGATGGGCTTCTTTGGTCAGTGATTATTTGCTGCATGTTGCAGATGTGCGTACTGCTTAAAGTGGAACTAACACTTTATAATGACATATGAAATTGAAAGATCTTTCAAAATTTCCTATATTTACTTTAGCCATTCATTATTTAAAACTTTAGTTTATGAGATAATAACTTTATTTGTCAATTAATTAGTCTGTTCTGGCTGACACATCCTTGTGTGCCAGATGCTAACATTCTCCTCTTCCTTCCAACTAATTTGTAAAAATCTGACAAATAAATAAAGCAAAGTCTACTGTAAATAATAGTTTTAAATAAAGAAAAGCTAAGATATAGCCCTTTTATAACCACCCATCTTTGTAAAGCATTAGTTTCACTTTACAGGGATGTTGCTATTAAAGTGTTGCTCCAAGTCTTCTTTATGGCTTTTATAACATGTTGCGCTATATATCTTTACATACATATTTGTAGTTTAAATGCTATTCAAGCTGAAAAGATCCCCCTGCCGCCCCTTCTGACTGCCTCCCCTTAGAACTGCAATCCGGTCCTGAGACCACACGGATGCAGCGAGGGACAATCTTCACACAGTAAATATAAGGAAAATCCTGTCCCCCTTGATGAAGGAGGGCAGGATTTTCCTTTTGCTTACTGAAGTTTGTCCCTCGCCTCTCTCCATCCAGACCAGACAGAGAGGCAGTGTGACGTGGGGAAAGGGGTGGGCAGAGAATCTTTTCATCTTGAATAGCATTTAATCTACACAAATGTAAGTAAATAAATATAGAGCAACATGTTATAAAAACCATAAAAAAGACTCAAAGCAACACTTTAATAGCAACATTACTATCCCTTTAAGTAGTCTTGATTATATGACATTGTCTTTGATGAAGACTGAGGGACCTTAGTGTCCTGAAAGCTTACACTTTTTGTATTCTCAGGTAGTCATTAAAAGGCATCACCTTTACATCATTCTTGTGATTTCTTTGTTAGAAAAATTTGTTGAATTCCGTCTATGCTACAGGCTAACCCTGTGCCACCTTTTTTCATGAAGATTTATGGGAAGAAACAGGCCTTCTTTTAAATGAATGACGCTGTAATATGTAATATGCACAGTGATATATCTAGTTATTAGGTTTGAGTGTAACGGAGAACTTAATTTCACTAAATATAGAGAGCAGAGAAAAGAGATATTAACCCTATGAGTGCCAGAAGGTTATGCAAGGGTAGGCATTGTGTACCCCTCTGGCTCTGAAAGAGTTAATGTAGGACAGGCTGGGTCAGATTTGCAATTTCAAAAGTATAAAGGATGCAACAGATTATTCAAACAAGCAATTAGACTAGCTAAAATTGAAAATGCAATAAGTATTGCATAAGAAAGCAAGAAAATTCTTAAACACTTCTACAAGTTTATAAACGACAAAAAGATTAAGGTTGATATTGGTCCCCTCAAAAAAGTAACAGGTGAATTAATTAATGAAGATAAGGCATTGACTTACACCTTAAATTTTTCCCTCTGTATATACAAAGGAAGCAACAATGACCGGCTATGAACAAACAGAGAAAACCACAGAATTTCATCCATCGTGTACATGGTTTACTGATGGCAAAGTCCAAAAAGAGATTGAAAAAGTATTATTATAGATAAATGTAGGGATACGCATGTTGGGCTGCACAAACAAGCACACTACATATGCACTAAATGGGAAACTACTCGGGAATGCTCATTAGAGAAAGATTTAGGAGTACTGATAGACAATAGACTTCACAGCAGTGTGCAGTGTCACTCATCCACTGCAAGAGCCAACAGGGTACTATCACATATAAAATGGGGTTTAGATGCACGGGATAAGAATTTACTTGTACCGCTATATAAATCCTTGGTGAAACCTCATCTAGAATATGGAGTAAAGTTTTGTCTACCAGTTCTTACAAAAGACATTACTGAACTGCAGAGACAGGCAACAAAACTTATAAATGAAAATGGAAACACAATAGGAAGAGTCAGGGAACATGAAATTAACCATCCACAAAACAAAGAATACTAATCACATTGTATGTTTGTTAGTTAAGGCAACAGTAGCTTGTCTGAGGGATATTAACTCTGCCCCCACACAGATTGCTGGAAATCCAGCCTCTCGATCACCCCACAACGCAGTCCTCATGAACAGTTTCAAACAACCAGAAACAAAAAAAAACAAGCTCAAGTAGAGCATCCCAATAATATCGTATGAAAACACAATATTCTTGAAAATAATTAATGGATACGTACAAAAAAAATCCTCAGACTGCCCCATACTGCGATATACTGGTCTACGGGCAAGCAGAGAATTAGGATGCAGATCCTCCCCGCAAATGGACCAATCAAGTATTCAGAATCAACGTAGAAAGGACCATAAGAAATTGTAAAAGATATTTTATTCTAAAACTTGTTTCGTGGTACCAGTGACCACTTCTTCAGGATGGAGTTGCTTTTGTTTTTACTTTTTCTTCTGAAGAAGTGGTCAGTGTGGCAATGAAACATGCTGAGGCGTACATTTTAAATGTTTTAGAATAAATTATATTTTACAGTTTCGTCTGGTCTGCTCTACATTGATTCTGAATCTTTCAAGGAACCAGTGATGCTCACTTGTGTGGTCCCTTAACTTTGTAGGGTGGATCTGCAAAAGTTATAAATTTATTTGAGGATCTTAAGTTATAAAGAGAGACAAGAGAAAATGGGTTTGCTTACATTAGAAAAGAGAGGTCTAAGGGGTGACATTATTACCATTTACACATATATTCAGGGTTAATGCAAATAACTATCTGAGGAACTATTTATTAAAAGAGGTGAGTATAAAAGAAGAGGTCATCCAGAATAGAGGAAAGGCAGGATTTTTTTTACAGTAAAGACAGTAAAGTTGTGGAATTCTTTGCCTCAGTTTGCTGTGCTTTCACATACTGTATTTGTTTTCAAAAAATAATGGATACCTTTCTAGCTAAGATCAGTATTGAGAATTCTGACAGTTGATTTCATAGCAGGTGGGATGTTGATCCAGGGAAATATCTGACTGCCTTTTTGGAGTTGAAAAGGATTTTTTTATTTTTACCTGCTCAGGGCTTAGTTGGAAATGGCTTCAATATGGTTATTCTTTTGCTTTGCTCTGGATCAGCAAGGGTGATAATATGGCATGGACTGAACTTGATGGATACATGTCTTTCAGCCCAGGGCTCAAAATTTAGAGTGGAAGGCGAATGGAATTTGAAACCCTGTATGAAAATGGCCCACTTCCCTGCAATCCCTGTCTAATTGTTAAGAGCAAGTCCGGGTGCTTTAGGAGGGATAGGACATTATATCACATGACAAGAACACAGTCTGGCTTGTACAGAGGTGACTCAGGCATATAGTGAAATTACACACACTCAGCTCAAAACACAGCTACACAAATGTCCTGTGCACTGTTACAGATAGGATGAAACTGAGTTACAAACAATCATGACAGAGAAATAACATGGTTATACAGCTACACAGTGATAAACAGCACATACATATGCAATGGCCTTCTTACAAAAACAGACAAGTTCATAGGTAGAGTGGTAGGGGAAGCTGAACACATACACATTACAAATGCAATAGTTTATTTCAGTCTTAAATTATAAACGGCAAATGTTATACAAATACAGTTTTATATACATGCTTAGAAACAAATACATTTCACTGGAGAGGCCACATGCATGAACAATGATAGAGACCAGGGGCATCGTTAGTGGCGGGCTAAGTGGTCTGAAGTCCCGAGTGTGTCAGTGACCAGCACCTAATTGACACTGTCACATAGCAGCTACACTTACTCTGCATAGGGAATTGGCTGGCATCTGAACATTACGCTCTTATATCAGAAATACGTTGTGTCCCGCATCCTCCAGTTATCAGCTGCTACTGCTTACTCTGCCTTGGATGCGATGTTAAAGAAGACAGCAAAGCATGATTTGTGCCATGCTTTCATGTGCCATACCTGTAGCTCTCTGCCTCTGCAAATATAGCCCACATACATGAAGATCTTAGGTAAGCTGTACCTTGTTTGCTCCCAGTTTATACAATTTGCCTCTCCAAGCCTACATTCCCTCTTTTAAAACTTGAAGCAGCCTTGGACTCATAAAAACTGCATCTTTAAATAATTTTCAGTGTCAGCACGAAAGTGTACAATAAGAGTTAAAGATGGAGCTCTAATGTGGGAACTGACATAAATTATGACTTAGTCCTACAAAATCGGGCAATAGTTAACACCTTTATCTCAGAAGTTTAGGATTCAGTTAACCCCTACTGTAGCTGCTAATTGAAGCCTAAAATGCATAGATTAATGTGTTATTAGCTGACCACTCATGCAGGACTAAGTCATAATTTATGTCAGTACCCACATAAGAGCTCTGTCTTTATATCTTGTGCACTTCTGAGCTGACAGTGAAAACGATTTAAAGACACAGTTCCTGTGTGTGCACGGATATAAGTTATTAAGCTCTGCAACTGATGTTTCAATGAGCAACTACAGTACTGATGGTCAATGTGGGGCTGGAGTCTTGGGGAAGCAACTTCTATTAGTTATGTGAGCTGGGAGCCTGGTCCAATGATGGGGCTGTGCCTACAGTACAAATAAACTGTGAAGTAAGGGTGTGAGAGGAGGGGTTTCCTCATTTTTCTATCTGTTGTATTGCTTCTTTTTTAACCCATTGTAACGGTTTTGTAAGACACTCAGACCAGTAGGTTAGAATAAAACACAGTTTTATTAAAAGACACGAAAGACTGCCCACTACAGGCTATATAATATAACAGGAAAATGGCAATCACGTACAGATGCCCTCTCAGGCCTAGTATACAGGGAAAAGAGTAGATACTGTCACAGGACAGGCATAATCAGGCAATACTAGCACAATATGGGTTAAGTTCATGAAAATCAATCAGTCTCTGTTGTGGTGTGTTTGACAACGCCCAGTAGATGGTAAAGGAGCGAGACTGTGGTGCGAGATGTGAGAGCACCAGTTAATAAGGCAGAACTGAGACTTTCTCTTGTGTTGAGCAGGAAACGGAGGCCACAATACTCTGCAATAGCAAGCACACATTGAGCCATGAACACCTGACCGTTGCGGTAAACGGAGACACTGACACTGCAAGAGCGGAGGTGTTTTAGAGCACTGCAAGAGCTGATGGAGCAAGAGCCACTAGCACCCAGCCGGTGCGGTAATGGAAACTCTGTACACTGCAAGAGCTGATGGAGCAAGAGCCACTAGCACCCAGCCGGTGCGGTAACGGAAACTCTGTACACTGCAAGAGCTGATGGAACAAGAGCCACTAGCACCCAGCCGGTGTGGTAATGGAAACTCTGTACACTGCAAGAGCTGATGGAATTGCCCAATAGCACCCAACGGTGCGGTAACAAGTCACTGCGAATAGAATGGGTTAACGGAAGCGCAGTGTTAACGGAGGCCACAATGCTTTGCAAGTGTTAACAGAAGGCTCAGCGGAACGGAGGCTACAGTGCTCTGCAAGTGTTAACGGAAGGCTCAGTGTAACGGAGACAACAGTGCTCTGCAAGAGTTAATCGGAAGGCTCAGTGAATCGGAGGCAACAGTGCTCAGTCTGCCCTATATAAGCACAGCGGAAGTCAGAATGTCGCCCAAGCAACACAGGATCAGGATCATGGCTGGAACACAAGCAGGGACGTCAGGATAGCTGGGTCAGGTCACGGAGCAGGAACGTCAGCCAGACCGGGTCAAATCACGGAGCAGGAACGTCAGACTAGCTGGGTCAGATCACGGAGCAGGATCGTCAGTCAGGCCGGGTCGAATCACGGAGCAGGAACCAATGAGAGTAGTCAGACGGGCCAAGTCGGTACACAGGAACGCAGGAACACAGCAACACAGTAGCACTGGTACAGGAACACCACGAAAGGGCACCTGACAGGTGCCAGAGGCCCTGTATAAGAAGGCCATACTGGGCGGGCTAAACAAAGCTCAGCCAATGGGAGCGCACCACAACAAAGAGTGACAGAGCAAATCACGGGAACCGTGATACCCATAGATTATATCTCCACTGCCTTATTCACTAGGCTAATGTCATCCCATTTCTTTCTATTTTTTCCCTCTGCTTCTTGCTGTTCATCCCATCCCCCTCTTCTTCCTTCCTTTCCAGAATCCCATCCCCTCACCTCCTTTCTAATTCCCCAGGGTGGAGTAATGTGTGCACCCATGGGTGGGGCTAAGGGAACCCAGGTTTGTCATGCATAGGGGCTCCTGAGCTATAAATCTGAGCTCGATTTACATTGTGCCCCACTTTTCTTCCCTTAGTGGCCTCAGTCTGTTAAACCCTTATTCTTATGTTTTATGGTGTCTTTGGCTCATGGCTCCTGAAATTATCTGGCTCCACACACATACGCAACCTGTGTCACTTTGGTACATCTCTGTACCTTCAGTTGCCACCCTGGATCTCCCAGGTACCATCCTGCAACTGCATGTGTCCTTCTTTGATCCTCTTTGCCATAATTCTCCTCTCCTTGTAGCCACACACACACACACACAGGGTGCTTGTAAAAGAGTCTGTAACAGACTATAGTTAACAAGTGTTCAACTTATGGCTCTCTAGCTGCTGATTAAAACTACTGTAGTCCTCAAGATAGTTGGTGTTGTAGTCCAAAAGCAGCTAGAGAGCCACTGGCTGAGTACCCCTACAAAACATGCTTACTTTGTTGTAGGGGTTAAAACGGCAGCACAGGAATACAGTATATAGTTTTACAAGTCATTTAAATCCAACCACGCTATTGAAGTTTGCCATGGACTATAGCCTCAGATCTTTTTGGAACCTAGCAATGCCCCTGAGTGACACCCAGTCAGCACACAGCAGGCTGCCCCATGATAAATGCACAACTGCTATCCTCCTTGCACATACTGCCCATTCCTTCCAAACACATAGACACTGGAAAATTCCTTAGGCTATTGCATAAACCCATTGATAAATTAAAAAAAAATACATATAGAAGTAGCTAGCGTTAACTTTTTCACAAAGAATGTATAATAATTGCCATAAATTGTGGGTTCAGGCAATCTTAATTTAGAGACCAATAAATAAAATTCAAAACTGAAGTCAAATAGGTGTAGAGATTGTTTAGCATGTAGGAAAAAAGGCTGCAACAGTCAAGAGAACTTGAGATGGGTGGGGTTAAAGGTGGGTATATGGGTGGGGTTAAAGGCAGGAATATGGGTGTGGCTAGGTATGGAAACTGGTGGCGAGTAACTTTTCAGGGCTGCCTAGTAGCTCAGGACTTGAAATTTTGAGCTCTGTTTCAGCCGCATCGCCTATCATACTATGTAATTCTTGAGTGGTCTCCAACATACGATGGGATAAAAGCCTAATTGAAATCAATTGTCATTTTGAGAATTTTTATATGTCCTTTAGGTTGCTTTTGGTTTGCCCCAGAATTGCTCCATTTTTTTGTCACTATATCAGTCTCAATGAGGCTGATGCACTGTCAAAGTTCAGCAATTCTGAGTAATTTACTTGCATCTAGGGGAGCAATTCTAGAGAAAACCACATGCATCTAGAATTTGTATGGCTTTACACTGTATACCACTTTGAATGTATATTTATTTTGGGTTGGTACACAGAGTGCCCTATAAATTAAAAAAAAGTGAAATAATTCTGGGGTAAACCAATTGCATTATAGGAGACAATACGGTTCCCCAAATTTTGATTGATTTATATGGGACCTTTAACCACTTGAATGCTAGAGATACATCCAATGATTTGCCATTTCCTTTGCTTCAGAAATTAGTCTTAACATTTTGAGTACTGCAGAGGTTAGGAATGATCAGTTATGAAGAGTTAATATCCCAATTCTCAAGCTTGATTTATTTTAATTACCTTTACCAATTAAAATATCCCTACTAGAATTCTGCACTATAATTTATGTTGTAATTAAAGCCTACTGGGGTTACACCTTCTCAAGAATTCTGTGTTTCAGATCTGTAGACTAAACAATGAGGTCATCCCAGCTGGAAGACTTCTCACTTCCTTTGAGTCCTAAGGAGTTGTCCAGTTAGATTGTCCTTGACCAGCTCTTACACATAACACATAGTGGCACATAAGAGGAAACTCCCTGCTGTCTTTTTACACAAGGTTTTTATTATAACCCTGCTGTGAGTTGTCTGATCTTAAAATAAGATCCAAATAGGAGATAGTTAAACAGATATTAATATAAACTCAGGTTGAAAGAATTACCATTTTAATATTGTTGGAAATATTTCACTATGCCAATGAAAAAAAGATTCCTAGAAAACTTAACATGCCATTAAAGGCACACACACCTTTAGAGCTTATAGTAGTAAAGGTTGGCTATCATGCAATAGTTACCCTTTTTGTAGGTGTGATCCTCTCGGAGCAGGCCTGTGAAATACGGGACTGCATGGTAAGTCCTGGCTACTCAGAGAGAGAGAGAGACATAGAGTGAGAGAGAGAGAGAGAGAGAGAGAGAGAGATGAACAAAGGTCAGAAGAGTGGTTCCTGGTACTCTCCAGCTGTGAGACAATCTGAGCTTCAAGAATTTTAAATCTTACTTTTCAGTAATGGAGGCCATGACCATAACTCAGACAGACCTTAGCAATCTATGGGGACTGCTCAAGCAACTGGGAAAGCTTGTGGCTTTGAGTCTGAAACTGGAGCAATTCTGAAGTAAGCCATTTTTGCTATAGGTACAATAAACATTCAACTCCATTTAGATCTCCTTCCAATGAGCAACAGAACTGTTGCAGTCCCCAACTTGTGCATCTTCACCAATCTCTCCCCTGTATTTCCCTGCAAATCAGAATGCAGAAGAGATGTGTCTGATGTCCAGCCCATTTCAGTGCCATCCAGTATTAATGACTGGTTCCCACATGGTTTGGCCATTACTTGGAGTTTGCTTTGAGAATCTCAATTTCCAACACTGCTGGTGTGAAAGTTCTTCTGGAGGGCCCCATAGGCTGCTGTGTAGACCTTTCTTATTGTAACTTTACTGCTTTCCAGAAGGAATGCAGTAAAGAGCCAAAATGCTGGATTTGGTGCAGTCACACAAGGCAATAGTCAACTGTATAAAAATAACCATAGTCCAGCATGTTACCATTTACCCCCAGTGATGAATACAATGCTGAAACACTATGCTGGTATTGTCCATGTGAAAGGAGCCTTAAATAAGACTTTAACCCCTTCAATTCTTTAGATCTCTTCAACCCAATTGTATAACACTGCGGAATTAGTTAGTGCTATATAAATAAAGAATAATAATAATCCATTGCAAAGCGTTGTGAATTTTAATCCTGAATCTATATGGGAACAAAATTAGTAGAAACTGCACCCAGACACAGATGAGAAGTCTGATCCAAAAGAGCAATGGTAACAATCCTAAACTTGACAAGGATATTCAAAAGCAATGAGGGAGGAAGCAACAGCCATCTTGGAGGATATTCAAGCATAATATTGAAACATATTATTTGTGTTTCAAAGAGACATTGCCTCTTAAATGGAAAATATTCCTTTCTTAATAGACTGTAAGCTCTCACGAGCAGGACCCTCTGATCCTTCTGTTCTTCACATATGATTTACTATTTAATATCCCTGTATGTCTGTTCCCTGTTGTACAGTGCTGTGGATTAAGTTGGCGCTATATAAATAAAGAATAATAATAATTAATAATTAATAAATACAACATTAGGGACTTTCTCCATGACATTCAATATTGTCCTTACAAACTTAAATATATATATATATATATATATATATATATATATATTATTTATTTATTTATTTATTTATTTATTTACAAGTTTTCATAATTACCTGAATCTCTTCAGGACCTCTAATTTCAGCTTTCTTCCTTTTCTTTCTGTCCATTTTTTTAAATATGAAGGAAGAGCATGAGCTGAGATGGCTGGGTAGGATCGGAGACATGACTGCCTGTTGCCATATCAACATAAGAAGCTTGTTCAGTTGTTTGTTAAATATATTGTGTGAATTAGTGATATCAGGACAGAAGTAAAAACACAGCTCTAATTTATTTTCTCCTAACATGCTACTGTACAATCTCAATTTTGCCTGAGGAGGCATATCTCCATCGACTCTTTGAGTGCAATTTGCATACCCCTCTGGCACTCAAAAGGTTAATACAGTGCAAAAGTATAAACATTTATTGCATTACCCATTACGCCTAGTTCACACATAAGGTGTGTGTATTACAGGAATGTGTTTGTACATGTGCTTACGTGTGTGTGCACGTGTTGTGGTAGATAGACAGATTGTGGACTGCAGGAGAAGCCTCTGAGGACCACATGTGCAGCATTGATCTAGCGGATTAATGCATCTTGTTTAATACAAATAGCTTTGTTCCCAAATAATCTATTAGGTTTCACTCACAGAACAACATTAGGTTTCTATTATGGTTTCACAGAGTATAGAATTTTAATTAATTTTAAATATAAAGTGTATTTAGCTCTGAGTAGTTCATAAATTAATGAAATGTGACATATTTCAATTGTGTGGATGATCGAATGTCTCTCATACTCAGGTTGTTTGTTATGGCAAAAACAACTGAATAGTTCAATGCAATGTAATTTAGCAATCTTCTTGATTACTGCTTCGCATTGAAAGCATTTGCAAATACATGTTGCACACTACAGACTATATTAGTGCTCCATTTAATTGGCAATTGCCAGATAGCTTACTTTTATTGGTCATACAGCAAATAGGCTATCATAGCAAAATGGTTACTGAACTGCATGCACCACATTAGATGCAGAAACATATGTGTTTTGGGATATACTAATGACTTAATTAGAAAAGAAAAATATGCCGCATGTTTAGAAGTGCAAAGGATTTCTAGAAATTCCTCCTCTGAGCTTATATCTTAAGCATCTAATCAGTAATATGCACAGTTTCTCATTTCACTAGATACAGAGCTATTTTTTTGTATACTAAGTGCATAAACACACTGCTGTATTTTAGAATATGGACATACTGGGAAATTGTTTTTAACATCTAAGATTTTAACCCTTTGAGTGCCAGATGAATACGCAATGCATTGCAGAACAATGCTTTGCGTACCCCTCTGGCCCTCAAGGGGTTAAGACCTGGCACTGCCCCTTTAATCCAACGGATTAAAGGGGCAGTGCCTCAAACAGTTTTTTAAATACACTGTTGGGGAGCTTATGTCTGACACTCCTAAGAGTCCTTACAAGCCTAAGAAATGTAGCTTTTTTTTATATTTTCACAATTTTCTGAATTTCTACATTCAGCTGGTTTCCTTTAACTTCTGCCCATTTTTCCTTCAAACCTTCCACTGATGATCAAAACCCAGCTCCACTGATGGACATCTGAAGGAACAACATGAGCTGAAAGGGCTGGAAGATTATTTGAGGAACTGATATCACCCCACTAAGAGAGAAAGCAAGAAGCGAATCTGCCTGTTGACATAGCAACATGAAAAAGCTTCCTTTTTTTAATTGATATATTTTAATGTGAATAAATGATATTAGGAAAAATTATAATGCATATATGATATATATTTCTTTCCTTGGCATGCTACTTATCTTTGTTTTAATCTAGGATACACTGCACATTTAAAAGAGAAAAGAAAACATTCCTCTAAGGAAAAGTTAATTTTTTTAGATATGCCATTGGATACCACTTATGTGACTAGATAAAATATCATGTTGAGAACAATTAGAGCTAATTTTAGGATTTACACTTAAATCCAGGAGATATTGGCTTTTAAACATCAGTAAAAACTTACATAGCGTTAGAGTTGACAAGGTCAAAAATGGACAGCGGTCCATCAAGTTCAACCTTTGCCAGACAGTGTTTCTGTTGACCCAGAGGAAGAAAAACAAAGGTCCACTGAACTCATTTAAAATATTATCTCAGGAAGGGAATGGGGAATCATCTTGGCTTCAAAATAAGATTTCTCCCTAAATCAACATCTTACCTGCTTTGAAATAAATTGTTCTAATTCTGTATATTTCTTATAAAAAAATCCCAAACTGAAGAAAGCATTTCTAGGCAAGGAATACCACATTTCACTTACTCTAAAATAAATACTTTGCAAAATTTGAAAAGTAAAATGAGAGGAGGAACAAAATAGTAAAAGAACAGAAATGTTTAAGTCTCATTTTTTTCATTTTATATAAGGGTTGGATCAAAGTAGTGGGAACTAAGAAATGTTCAGTAGCACAGAGATGTGAATAGCCTCTTAGTCTGGGAGTTAGTGAGATATCTTTATAATTAAAATGGAAAGTGCCCCAGAATGTTCTATCAACAATAATAGTAAATAAATCCCATCCCCAGATTCAGGCCTAGTTTCATATGACAAACAAAACCACTACCCAGTGTTCCCTTTTAGTATAATGACTTTCACATTGTTTAGACTATTTTCTTTTTATTCATTGGGTAGTGATGGAGATTCATTATTTTCCTCAATGTCTGTCATGTTTCCCCAATGTATTACCCTTGCATGGGGCATTGTGTACACATTATAAAGGATATCACTTTGGATGAAGCACAGGTAACAGAACTGTTAATCTAACAGTCATGTTGTCTATTTGGTATTTGTATATTTTGTTTGTATAAAATTTGTAGACAAGCCTTTCTTTTTTTATTCCATAGGGGAATGTGCCAGTTTTTGTGGGTTGTGACAGGGAAGTTTTGACAATAATTTTCTTTAAGCTTGAGTTTTTTCTTGTATGAGATAAGTGGTATATCTTGTTTGTAAGTCTTTTGCCATTTTCCTTTCTGCCTCCAGCTGGGGATTAAATGTGACAACAAGTGGTACCCTAGTATCATCTGTTCACGGTCTGTTTTCCAGAACTGTCTCTCTATTTTATTTGCTCTGTGCATTTGATTGTCTGTGGTTGTATTTACCTAATTTTTAAACCTGCTAAGGAACAGATGATTGTTATTATGTCCTGAGAGAACCATAGAATTCAAAGAGGGTGTACTTTTTGACTTTATAGTTTATAGTTTCAGTCAATGTACCTGCCCCAGAGATGGTGTCAGTCTCTAAGATGGACTAACACAGAAGTCGTTCGAGACAGGACAGGATGGCCTAGTCGACAAACACTGAAGAAGTTCGAGACCAGGCAGAATGGCCTAGTCAAAGGCTTTAGTGACAGTTCAACATTAAAGGGAAATTGCGAGTCAAGCCAGGAAGGTTTGAAGACTCAGAAGTTCTAGTGGGATGATGATGTCATAGGCTTAGAGTCGAGAGGCGGACAGTAGGGATCGTCAACTTCGAGTTGCAAGTCGAGGAGACAGGCCTTCACTAGATAGGGTGGTCGACGGACTACAACTACCGCTGGTCTCAACTAGTCGGAGGTTTAAGAGGGGTCGACCAGATGTCGGGGATGACCCTGTTGACTAGTTGGACAGGCGGATGGCAGGAAGATGTCGAGTCCCTACGCCCTCGACTGGCCGGGGCAGCCACCATAACAACCGGTGATGGCAACCCGACTCAACCAGAGAGCCTGAGGTGCAGGGTCAAGCAGACTGGAGTCGGACAATAAGTTGAGAAGCGAGAGAGTCAGATCTGGACGATAAGATCAGCCTGAGTCGAAGCTTGGGAGCAGCTGAAGGGACTCCTGTTGCGCAGCAAGAAGGAGTTTGTAGGGAAAAGCGTGGTCGAGGATAGCAGAGGTCAAGCCAATACGGAGACGAGAAGCCAGGGGATCAGACGGAGACGTAGTCAGGAGGGAAGCCAGGTCGAGATCCAAGACAGAAGGCAGGAGACTCGGTCAAAAATCAAGGCAAAGGTCCGGTACACGGATTCAGGAACTCTGGAACTCTGCAACAAATACTCTCAGAATTTTGGAGCTAAAATCGAGCAAGACTAGGAGGTTGACCAAGGTAGATAAAGCCTGCAGCAGCCAATAGGGATGATGGTAGGAGGAACGATCTGAAGAAGCGTGACAGATGGCATGTTTTGCTGAGTTCCCCTGTTTATCTATTTTAGGCATCATATAGTAGGAACCTATACTTGGGGTCTTTGGTATCAAATCTTGATGTGGAGGGGACTCTTTTGATGACCAATTTTGGTCCCTTAGTTTATAACTGTGTGAAATCCCCCTATAGTTTGAATTAATGTCTGGAGTTAGAAAGTTTTTTCTGTGCTTCCCTGGAATTGTTTTGAATCAAGAATAATGGGCATACAGTATATTTAAAGACAAAAGGGTAAGAATTTTGAGTTAAATGAACTGCACCATAGGGTACAAATAAAAATTCCCATACTTCCTGTTTTATTTAAATAGGACCTTTAAGTCATTGAATTCTATTTAAGGTATCTCTCTAGCATTCAAGGGTTTAAACTCATATTTAAATCAATGGATATTTTTGTCCCTTTTGGTCTGCCTCAGAATTGTCTGTTTACATATGTTCCAATGTAGTCTAACTGACTATTTTTGTTGTTGGTAGGCTTAGTGATGGGAGTGCAAGTGTAGGGGTACATAGGTAACATGGGTGTAACTAGAACCCCCCTCCACACACACACAGTGAGAAAATACTCACACATTCATGGAAACACACACACATGTCATATATACACACAATCATACAAACACACTCTCAGTCATATATACAGTACATACATACCATGCACATACACAGAGACAGCTACATAGTTACTCACATATCATACACATATAGTCATACACACACACACACACACACACACACACACGCTAGTCATACGCATACTAGGGTGACCATGTGTCCCAGATTGCCCGGGACAGTCCCAGAGTTTGTGTGTGTCCTATTTCCCGGGCATCCCCTTCTAGGACAATACAAAGTCCCGGAATGAAGACTCCAGAGCAGAGTTCAAAACACTAGAAGAAATGCCCATTTCCTACTGTGACAGGAAGTGATGCCTCTTCTGGGCTACAGGAAAATGGCCTCCAGACAGTGCTCTAAACACTATAGTCTTGAATCTGACATCAAACAAAAGCTGCAGTAGAATATTGTTGTAGTGTAAAGCTCATCTAAGGGTTTGGGCGTAATGTACATTATCTTGTAGTACACCACACGCATGGCTTTCAGTCTCAACACTCAATGGGCAGTTCTCCCTCTAGTGCCAAGAACTCTGTGGTGAATTCTTCTCTCTGCAGTGTCCCTGAATGGGAGAATTGAAATGTGGTCACCCTAACGCAAACACACACACACACTAACATACACAAAGTCACACCATATACTCTAGTCATACACAGAAACACACTCTTATACAAATATAATCATATATACAGTACATGCATACACACATACACATACACAGTTACACATACGCCATACACAGAAACCACTTAAACACACACTAGTCATGCTGCCACACACACTCACAAGTCACTTACTTTTTTTTTTTTTTTTTTTTACGATTTTGTTTTGCACACTCACCCACATACATAAACACAGGTACATATGCACACTAGTCATACACACACTTGCATACACAGTACACAGTCACATGCACACACGCACCCACATACACAAACACAATCACACATTCTACTCATACACACACACACACACACACACACACACACTATAGTAATAAACATATACTCTCTCTCTCTCTCTCTGTCTCTCTCACCTGTTTTGACCACTCACAGCTCCAGGTCAGAGGAAAAAGCAGTAGGTCTGATTTATTTAAGCAGATGGAATGGAGAGACTGGCTCTGATAAGCTCAATGAATCTCCACTCTGCTCTCTTGCTTTTAATGCTTTTGTGATCGGAGGCAATAAAAACAAGGCAGCAGTGGGAGTGATTCATTCATAGAGGTTATCAGAGCCAGTCTCTCTATTCCGTCTGCTTAAATAAATCATGTACCACAGTATGCTGGCATTGTGTCCTAACTATTAACCTTCTATGTGCTAAGGAGGTGCTCACTGCTGCATGGCACCTGCCTCATCAGTGCTTCTGCTCAGACAAGCAGAACTTTGAGTGGCAGCACACAATTGCTTACACATGGGTGGACAAAGTGAGGCCTTTCAGCTGCTTCCAGATTACAGTTCCTATCATCCCTGAGAGCCGACATTTGAGGGGATGATGGGAGTTGTAGTGTGGCAGCAGGTGGAGAGTCTCACATTGTCCAACTCTTGTTATACAGTAGAACCCTAAAGAGGCATGAAGGTGAAGAGGCACTGGTTAATGACCCATGATGGTCCTGGGCCGTCAGGGAATTCCGGGCTCCCCGCGCTTCAGGAAAAAAAAATGGTCTCTGGTCCTTAAGTGATGGCCACATGCGTGCACGGCCAGTCCTTAAGGGGTTAAAGCACAAGCCTTGAGGGAAAAAAAAATTCCCTACTCGCCTAGTGTCAGCAGTTGATGTCCTCTTGGCCAGTGGCCACTGTCAAATGCCCTGATGTAGATGCAGGATGATTAGGCAGCTGAAAGGGAATTGGATCAACAACAGCAGTAACATGGTTGATGAATGGTGTAGGTTCCACTTGTCACGACTAGCTCTAGTGATGCATCTGAGGCAGTAGCAGCACAATAAGTAGCCCCCAGTCTATGTGGAGAAAAGAAGAAGTTGACCAATAATTCTTCTCTACCTGCTCCTCCTCCAAAATCATGGGTGTGTTGTTATTAGAATAGAAATGTTTCCCTTGAGAGCAGGAACTGTGCCTCTCATCAGCAACTGCAATGTGCACAGTGTGTGTGGCAAATAACACCTGGGGGTACAACTGTATCCAAACACCATGACACCAGAAACCAAGTACTGTCGTTGTCACTATACCCGTGTCCAGAGTCCGCTAAGGACACATGACAACTTGCTGACAGTTTCATATTAATGATAAACCCTCCCTGCCAGCATCTTACCATATTCTGAGGGATGGAATCTCCTCAGATGCCGCTTGATGCCCTGCTTGTGTGCAATGGGTGGAGACAAACTGCCACATCCTAACATCAACAGAGTGGCTATCATTTGGCGGGGGAGGTAACGATGAATGAGGTGGATTGGCAGAAGATGTAGTTACCATAGAGGAAAAAGGTGATGGCGAGCTAGTTATTTTGCTTGTCATGGAACTTCCAGTTTCTGTCTGGGTTTCTCAATTCTTCCTCCTCTATGAGCTCTGCCTCTCCTCTGGTTGCCTTTCTGGAGAGTCAGGAGGTACAGCAACAGTTGTGCTTGATTTCTGTGGTGGGTGTTTCAGGGTGGTTGTGCCAAGACGCATTCCCTCCTTTCCCCTTCTCACTGACTTGTCACAAATTGTGCACAGTGCCACTGGTGATGACTGCACTGTGCCTGCCCCAAGAAAAAATAGTCCCACACCCATGACTTCAGGTGATAAGGATAGGGAACAGATGGAGAAGAATGGCCTCTTTCTTCTTGTCCTCCACTTTCCCCTTCACTGTCTGTGCTGGCAGCGGATGATGTTGATGCTGTTGCTGCTACTGTCTCAGAATCAGCACTGCAGCTAGGACCAGGAATATTGCTACTGCTGGCAAGTGGAACCTGTTGTAGTCCCACATCACTTGTTGACCCCATTCCCACTGTTTCCACAGTGGTCTGTGGCACAATAGCTTGCTTCTCAGCATCCTGCTGCCCTTGCAACTCAGCAGCAGATGGAATTAGAGCAGTTGCAAATTCCACAAATTACAAAAGCTCATTGCTAGTGCTTGGAGGAGGTGACAAGCAATGTGAGAAAGGGTCCCCTAATGTCACACTTGGCATTTATTTTTGACCTGAAGAAGGCAGACTAGTAGCAGGCACAGGCAGCTGATCTGTGCTCCTGCTGGTGGTGATGGTATTAATTCTGCGCCTGCTCTCCTCCAACACCAGTTCTGGCCTCTTCAGTATCATGTTCCACTTGGACACTGTAGTGAAGGGAAGGGGAGGACCCTCAGAGCCAGTGGAATGGTGTGGGCTCCCTTGACCACTAGTCTGAATGCTTTCAAATACTTCCCCTACCACTCCCCTAACACTAGTCCCACTGGCTGCTTCACCATTACTTCTACTACTACTAACACCAACCACATCAAGTTCAGCTACAGAGTCTTCCTCCTCACAGTCACTAGTAATATGAGGATATTGATTACCCCCTCCTTCACTCCAAACACAAAGAAGCTGCTGGACCTTCTTAGTACTATCACTGGTGGGACTGCTTGGGGATGGCAAGTGTGACTTAGGGTCCCCTGCTGTCATACTTGGCATCATCTTCTCCTTCCCCGCCCTCCTGAGTATTACAAGACGCACTAGCAGCAGGTTCAACGCTGACAGCAGGCACAGCACTGGTTACAGCAGGGGCAGCATGTCTGACAGCAGGCACAGTATTGGTGGAATAGGTTCAGCACTGGCAGCAGGCACAGCACTGGTTGCAACAGAGGCAGCATATCTGACAGCAGGCATAGCACTAGTGACAGCAATGGTGGCAGCAGGGGTAGCACATCTAGCAACAGCCGTAGGCAGCTGACCTGTCCTGCTCTCACTAGTACTACCCTTTTCTCCCTCCCTTCCCATTAAATTGCCCATGATCCCTAGGGTTGATATAGGGGGACTGAACAGTATTGGTTCAGTAGTGCTCACTTCCTCCTCCTCCTCAGACTCAGTGGACACATAAGGGTCCTTCCACTTCCTCCTTTTAATATTTTTAAACCTGCTCATAGTGCTAGCAGTCGCTAATGAACCTCTCCTGCCTCAATTTTGGAAAAAGATCACAGCAGAATAGTACAGCGCATCTACCTCACTCTGTAGCTGCTTCTATTGTTTTTGATGTCCGCAAATATGTCATGTTTTTATAGCGAAAAGGTGAAAACCACATAAATCAATGGGCGGACACTTTCTAGCCATTGAAAAAATGGAGAAGAATTTTGGCAAATGGGCGAAAAATTCAAAAATTTTAATTGCTAGTTTTAAAGTGCATTTTCCCGTGAAAAAGCGGACAACGACATGGTTTTAGTGGAAACCACTGCCTGTAATAATGCAGCTCTGTAAACAAATCTTGATTGATGAAATGGCCTAGGGTGTATTCTAAAGTCACTGGTATAAACCATGTCAAAGAAGTTGAGAATTGAGTAAAGGTAGGAAATAAGATTAGAAACAAATATACTAGTACTTCGATTAGCATACACACAGTTGATAAAGCAGATATAAGTAAGGATCCTGATAAAGAGAAAAGCTATCTTGTTAATTTACAGTTATTCTGGGACAATCTAAATGAACATAGTGGACAATTACACACATGCACTACACCACACGCATACAACCCTTGCACCACACTCCTACCACCCCCACAGCACACGCATACCACTCCCATAGCACATGCATCACGCCCATAGCACACGCATACCACACCCACACCATTACATCACACCCATACCACACCCCTAAACCACACGCATACCACCCCCACACCATACTCACACGCATACCACCCCCACACCACACGCATACCACCCCCACACCCCTCTCACACTCCTACCACCCCCACATCACATGAATACCACCTGGTCCAGGGACCAGGATCTCCTTCTGTCCGCTATACAGCTGACATCAGTGCAAAGGGAAGGAGGGGGAACTTTAAAATGTTATATCTCTCAAACCAAAAAGGTTTGAGAGACAGGACTTGCGCCAGATAATTTCTTTTTTTAATAGCTACAATATAACATGACATTATACTAAGACATTACTAACGCTTTAAGTAGGTTCATGCACTCTACCTGCTTCTGTCAAAAACTGCCTAAATGGACATGACATCCAGGCCTGATTAAGGTGTTATCTCTTGAACAAAGGCACAAGGGCAAAATCCACAATGGGCCATTAGGATTTTCTGGCTGTAGTAAGATAAGTTGGAAGTTATTATTTGAAGATGTTACTCCTGGATTCCAGGATTGTCAGCTTTTTAGTAGATGGAAAGAGATAAAAGAAAAAATCAAATCAGGAAGGTAATTTGTTCATCTGATGATATGAGTTCGTTATTGCTGTCCCAGTCACATTTCCTTATGAATAATTTTGCTGTGAATTGTTTTAGAAAATGATTCCTCAAAGGATATTTGCTGTTGGTGGCTGCATTGAATAAATGTAACAATTTTTCCCTGATACAGAATAATTTTTTGTTTGCTATTTACAGTTCTATTCATTGAGGTACAGATATGTATCTTTTTGAATGCCAGCGGTATATATGCATCCCATTTCTTCATAACGCATTGCACACCCCTCTGGCACTCAAAAGGTTAAACCCTTGGGTGCTAAAGAAGTCTGCCAACAAATTGCATCACAATGCCTTATAGACTATACTAGCATTCAAAGGATTAATGGGAATTGTATTTGTACCCTAGGGAGAGGTTTTGCCAGGATTACTCCAGGGGGACATGCACTAAGGTGCAATGAAATGGAAATGATTTCTCCAGGCTGATAAAGTCTCCAGTTCCTATGTTATTCTATGGAGCCAGGGAAAGCATACTTCTACAGCTTGAGAATGCAGAGGCTCCACAAAGTAACACAGGGATCTGAGAGTTTATCTCTCTGAAGAAGTTTTTTCCTCTTTATCACACTTTATTGCAATTCCTTCAATTTTCCTTTTAAAGTAACATGGAGGAAGCAACATGGAGGAAGTGTGTCACCGAATCATATCTGGCAATCACGTATTCTTTAGTGAGCAATGGCAAGACAGATCAGGGGAGGGCTGGCAACTTATAGCCCAGAAGGCAATACATTCAAGTGGCCCATTTCTATATCATTCAAGCCCCTTACTATAGAGCTTACAAGGGAAATGGTTTATGCTACTAGTTTAGCTCCATTTGGATTGTTCCTCTGTGGTGTGATTTGTGTAGCTCCATTTCAATTGTAAGCTCTCTGGTATCATTAGTGTAGCTCCATTTACAGCAGCAAT
Source organism: Rhinophrynus dorsalis (assembly GCA_037306005.1). NCBI lineage: Eukaryota > Metazoa > Chordata > Amphibia > Anura > Rhinophrynidae > Rhinophrynus > Rhinophrynus dorsalis. The sequence continues at coordinate 566,674,342 of CM074718.1, forward strand.
TGGGAGATTTAGTGAGGAGCAGTGGCCCACCAGCCCAGACATATGACCGGCCCAGGGGGCAACTGCCCCCCTGCCCCCCGGGCCAGTCCTCCCCTGAGACAGATTGTCATATTCAGTTGTATCCCATTGTAGGCAGGAGAGGCAACATTCATATGCTGTATACACGTTTGTGTATCGCCAAAATAATGGCATTTACTTCATGGTTTCATCCTACTTCACTGCTTTGCATACAATTGTTCATTACTAAATATCTGAAGATATCCGTCAACAATTGTAGAGGACAGCAGCATATTTTATATGCTGCTTTTCCCACACCTTGATGAATTGCTCCCCATATTGTGTGCTTGAATATTATGTCTGTCTAACAGACAAATTTTCTTTATTAATGTAGTCACTGTTCCATGTTGCGGCTTTCTGGAGATGGAGAATCTGAATTTTCCTCACCTTCCTGAAGCTCCAAAACAGTTGTTTCACCCTTTGGAACAAGTGAACATAGAGTCTCTGTACCCTTAAAGGGATAGTAATGTTTCATAATAAAATCAGCTCTAATTAATCTTCATAGTATTTGGACTTTGGAGAGTGTTATTTCTAATACTGTCAGAGTTGTAGTTCAAGAGTAATTCAATCCCCCTCCCGCCCCTTTTACTAATGTAACACTGCTCAGCTAGAGCAGAAGTCAGGTGCCCAGGTAGACTGCAGAGGGGGACAATCTTCAATTAAGATAAGGGAAAAACCTGAAAAGCTTGTCAAGGGGTGCAGGGCTTTCATTGTTCTCATAGGAAGAAGATTGTCCCCTTCTGTTATCTGTCTGGTCTATAGACTGCATTCCACATCTGAGAAGAGATGGCTTACACTAGGTAAAAGGGGCGGGAGGGGGAAACTTTGCTTGTGAATATCTCTCCATAAACCATAAAGGTTTGAGTGATAAGACTTATATCGTTCTTCATGTTTTTTTAATGCCTACAAAATAAAATAAATTTAAAATGAAGTATTACTATCCCTTTAATAATGTAGACATGGAGGGCAGCCCCACATACTGTTCTCTGAGGGCCAGTGCATAAATAAGCAGCAAACTATGGTAAACAAGTTTTTGTGACTGGTGTAGGAACAAAAATGTAAATGTGTTAGAATGTCTGGAGTTCATGCACTCACTTCATTGCAGTGTGGTGCACAGTGTAACATTGGGTAGTTCACTACTGCCTTCCCACTGCTGCCAAACCCTCTCACATCCCTTACAGTCTCCAACTAATGGCAGCTTATGCAGCTAAGTCCACCACTGAATAGGCGAGTAGATTGAAAAGTAAAATATATTTACATTTTAGAAATATTTTTTTAAAGAACTTTTCATGTGTTTTAATACTCTATCATTTTTGTGGGAGGTCTGTCGTTAATTTTAAAAAGTTTGAGCTGAAGAAAAGCAGTGGATGTACCTTGTACAGTATATATATTTTAATGTATTTACATTACTGCTTATTTAAAATACTGTATATAAAATTGTGTGTACCGGGTCTGAGGCATCTGAGGAAGATTAATTCCATAAAGATTCCTCACTACACGGTCAGGAGACTGCACTGTACTATTAACCCTTTGAGTGCCAGGGTACATGGCACTCAAAGGGTTAAGGGATGAGAGCAAGGTAAAATGTCTTATTCTACCACTCTGAGGTGTATGTACTAACTAAAAGTGGTGCAATTTTGGAACAATTCAACTGTACAATAGAGACTAAATAACAATTATGAAAATTCACATTGATTTAATTTGACCTTTAACCCTTTAAATGCTAGAGCGTTTCCAAAGCAATGATTTGGATACCTCATTAAAGCTGAACTTTCAATTTGTGTAAAGTCGCCCACCAATAATTAAGCATATGGCGACTAGCTTCATAATAGTTCTGTTACATCTCAGAAGTACCCGATTCTAAAGTAATCCTTAAAGCGGAACTACCACCGCTAAACAACTTGAGCTTAAATAATTCCCCATCTGGCGACTAGCTGCTTAGAAGTCTAGTCGCCAGAATTATTACCTTGTTAAAAAGGTTATCAGTTCTTGTCGGGCTGACAGGCAGGATGGAGCGCAGACTTCTTCCCATACTGATGCCTGCACGCCTGCGCTGTCAGTCCCAGACGGCTCTAGGAGGCATTGCAAGGAGACGTTCGGGTCTGGAAGGGACTGACAGCGCAGGCGTGCAGACGCCACTATGGGAAAATGTCTGAGCTCCGTCCTGCCTGTCAGCCCAACAAGAATTGATAATCTTCTTTAACAAGGTAATAATTCTGGTGACTAGCGCTACTAAGCAGCTAGTCGCCAGTTGGGGAATTATTTAAGCTCAAGTTTAGCAGTGGTAGTTCCGCTTTAAAGCTCGGAAACCGGAAGCCATGCATCAGCGCAGACATCTTGTCTTGGAGATGTCTGCGCGCCTTCGATGTCAGTCCCAATCTCCTCTAGGAGGCATTGCAGTGTGCCATAAGGCACCGGAAGGGACTGACGGCGCAGGTGGCACTAACCTGGCCGTCAGTCTCAGAAGATTAAGGATTACTTTAGAATCGGGCACTTCTGAGATCTAATAGAACTATTATGAAGTTGGTTGCCATATGCTTAATTATTGGAGGGCGACTTTATACAAGGTGAAAGTTCCTCTTTAACATTGAGGGGTTAAAAACCCATTTAACCCTTTAAGTCCAGACAGATTTACAACTGATTGATTTGCAATGCATTGGCCACCACTCTGGCACTCAAAGGGTTAAATAACTAGGAGTAGTTCCCTACAGTGCAGTTTGTATGACTCAGGACTCCACCATTTTCTTTAGTCCTTCAGCACGTTCCTGTCATATTTTCATGAACATAAATCTGAAATGATTTTTAGTGAAGCATGTGACTTTTCATCGAGTTTGCCAGCCTTGGATTAAATCTATTTTCTGGTTCCAGTCTGTCCACTTTTAATAATTAATGTTTCATAAGTTAATTATTTCAGCATTGAAGCCATGTCTTTACCAAGCTGGGAAGTCACCATCTTGCAGGCTTACTCTGGCAGACTGTCGTTTCTTAGATGCCTTGACCAGTTTTGCTGCACACTCGTTTTTATTGATAGAAAGCAAAAATAATGTAGACTTGCAAAGCACATTCAAATGTTAATTTAGAATTTCATCAAGCACTACATTAATGTCTCTGATGGAGCCATTCCCTTTCACACCTCTGAGGTGATTGAAACGCAGGCCTTTAAAGTGATGTCTGATAACCAGAGTATGGCAGCTCCAATTAGCTTCACTTTGCCCTGAAGTGCATCACAAACAGTAACAAGGTCTCTTAGGACCTCTACTTTTGCAAGCTCCATACTCATTTTTCCTCATTAGTTTCTTTCAATTGCCACTAATGCCATGTACCAAACATCTGAGTGATAGACAACAAAAAAAACATAAAAAAAAAAAACTTTGCCTGCTCTACATACAATTATTTTCCATAATTCAAGTCTCTCTTGAATTCTTTTGATACTTTAGAAGGTGGCATACCTTTATTCCATTAACCTTTCAGCCTTTTGTAGGTCAGAACTTTTTTTTAGTATGATGTTCATGTTTTTGACAAGTTATATACAGTCCCTATCCGAGTGTGGTATGAAAAAAAAAAAAGACTGTGTTTGGCATTCAAAGGGTCAAAACATGTGGCATCATAGTGTTGTCCCTGGAAATCAAAGGGTTCATTTTGCCTAATCCGTTCACACAAATGTCTCAGAGAATGACTGTCCCTTTATGTTCATCAAAATACATTTGATATAAATGATTTTAAACAGCCCTAGTTATAAAATATGTGGAACTTAAGTTCTTTAACCCTTTGAGTGCCAGAGGGGTAATCAACACTTTGCTAAGCAATACATTGGATATCCCTCTGGCACTCAAAGGGTTAACATAAATACATATCTAGACAGAAGCCCTGTACATTAATAACCACAAACTCCTATAAGTGTAATATCACTTAAATGTATTCTTATCTTTAAAGGCATAGTAATGTTTCACAATTAAAGCAGCTCCAATTAATCTTTATATTATTTGGGCCATGGAGTGTGTCATTTCAATACTGTCAGAGTTGTAGTTCAAGAGTAATTGAATGATATTGTTTCTCCCTCCCTCCCCTTTTACCTAGTATAAGCCACCTCCCCTCAGATGTGGAATCTGTTCTTAAGACCTGACAGCTCACAGCAGGGGACAGTTTTCTAATTATGAGAACAATGAAATCCCTGACCCCCCTTGACAGGTTTTTCCTTATGCTAATTGAAGATTGTCCCCCTCTGCAAGCCATCTGGACACCACCTTTCTGTTCTGAGGTGAGCAGTGTTACATCAGTAAAAGGGGAGGGAGGGGATACTTTATCATTCAATTACTCTTGAACTACAACTCCTGCAGAACTGAAATAACACTCTCCATGGCCCAGATACTATGAAGATTAAACTGATGCTTTTGTGAAAGATTACTATCTCTTTAATTGAATTAAGTGCCAAACATTGACATCTTATTTATATCATAGCTTTAATTACAGATCTGTATAATACAGACACAAAATAATAACTGCATGAATCTATAACAAAATCTGTATTTTGTTTTCTATTATGTAACATTTGAAGAAAAATGATCACATATGATACCCTTTTCTGTATTTGTTAGATTTATACTTTCGCCCCTTCAATTCAGCATTAAAAATTATGCTATATGACGTTTACCTACAATTCTTCAAAGCTGGTAAAATAAATCACTTTGAAGCAGCAATGCCCATGTTAATTACAATTAGGAACACTACGCACACTGATGTTATAGTAGCACAAAATAATAATGCTGATCCTGAAATCTGCTATTAGCATGGGCTGCTTAAAGGGGCAGTGCCTCCTAGAAGAAAGAAAAATCATTTTCTTTGTTAAATACGGCACTGAGGAGCTTATCGCTGACACTTCTTTGTGCCCTGATAAACTTAGAAAACACACATAGTTCTGAATATTTTAACCATTTTCTGAATTTCCAAGGGACCTCTAAATTCTGCCAGCTTCCTTTTCCTTCTGCCATTTATAGCTTTAAAGGGATAGTAATACTTCATTTTAACTTTATTTTATTTTGTAGGCATTAAAAAAACATGAAGAATGATATAAGTCTTATCTCTGAAACCTTTATGGTTTAAGAGATATTCACAAACAAAGTATCCCCCCCCTGTTCAACCAAATCAGAAGGGAGATGCCCAGGTAGACTGCAGAGAGGGACAATCTTCAATTAAGATAATGGAAAAAGCTGAAAAACTTATCAAGGGGGGAAGGGCTTTCATTGTTTTCATACAAAGAAAATTGTCCCCTTCTGTTATCTGTACTGTCATACAACCAGACTCACATCTGAGAAGAGATTGTTTACACTAGGTAAAAGGGGCGGGGAGGGGAACTTTGCTTGTGAATATCTCATAAACCATAAAGGTTTGAGCGATAAGACTTATATCATTCTTCATGTTTTTTGAATGCCTACAAAATAAAATAAAGTTAAAACGAAGTGTTACTATCCCTTTAAGTCTTTTGATTAAGAAGAAAACCAACACCAATAATTGAGATTTGAAGGAAGTGTATGAGTTGAGACTAGATTAAGATAAATTGAGAGCCTGTTGGCATAGCCATACAAGAAGCTTGATATACTTTTTTTATATTTCTATGTGAATAAGTAATATCAGAACTAAAATAAAAACAAAGGACATACTTATTTTTCTTTCTTAACTTACATCTGTACTTATCTAAATGCTGGTTTAGGAGGCATTGCACCTCTGGGGCTCGATTTTATTACCAGCGCTAAAAATAAAACAGGCGTTTTTTTTTTAAGTCAGTTTTTGCTATCCTGTTACCCGACTTGTGAAAGCAAAATCAGCTGTAATTATACTTACCGCCAGTCTGAAAAAGCCCATAGGAAACAACTAAAAACAATGTGCAATTAGTATCCTATTACCCACGCTCAGTATTACTGCCTGTTTTGTGGTTACATTTAAGTCAGAAATTTTGCTCCTCTGAGGTTGAGGCATATAAGACATAATGACAGTTTCAAAACCATCGTTGTTCGAACAAAAGCAGTGTATAATACAGTATACAGCATAGAAATCTGACATAAAGTGCTCCCTCGATATATTAACCCCCCCTTTTAAAAGTCATCTTACAGTGTTTTCTTTCACCACATTAATCCAACAAATATTGTTCAGTCGACAATTAACCCTTCCCCTTCCAAATCCGACTTACAGTGCTTTCTTTCACCACATTAATCCGACAAATATTGTTCATAGTCCACAATTAACCCTTCCCCTTCCAAAGCTGACTTACAGTGCTTTCTTTCACCATATTAATTCAATGAATATTGTACATCCGACATTTTAATCCCCCCTCCCCCTTTAAAAGTCAACTACAGTGTTCCCATGACTTTCTTTCACCAAAGTACTTCAAACCTCAAGAGAGGTATCATGACCCCTCATGACACCCCCCCCCAGCATGGGGGCAACAATTGCCCCCTTTATTAATTAAATAAACATAGGTTATATGCTCTTTAATTAAAAAAGGGGGCAATTGTCACCCCCATGCTAGGGGGGGTGTCATGAGGGGTCATAATACCCCTCTTGAGGTTTGAAGTACTTTTTAATACAAATTACATATATAATTAAAAAAAGGGAAATCATTGTTACACATAAATTAAATATTTAATTACATTTTCACACAAATTACAAATATAATAAAAACAAACACCTTTTTTTATACATATACAGGTTACTTAGTAACCCTATGAGTACCAGAGGGGTAGCAAACACATTACAATACCTCTCTGGTACTCATAGGGTTAATCTTGCAATATAAAATATGAGGGCATGTCGAATATAATAGGAGCAGAAAAATGTGGGATAAAAATGGTGAAAGAAAATCATGGGAGCACTGTAGTTGACTTTTCAAGGGGGAGGGGGGGTTAAAATGTCGGATGTACAAGATTCATTGAATTAATATGGTGTAAGAAAGCACTGTAAGTCGACTTTGGAAGGGGAAGGGTTAATTGTCGACTATGAACAATATTTGTCGGATTAATGTGGTGTAAGAAAGCACTGCAAGTCGACTTTGGAAGGGGAAGGGTTAATTGTCGACTATGAACAATATTTGTCGGATTAATGTGGTGTAAGAAAGCACTGCAAGTCGACTTTGGAAGGGGAAGGGTTCATTGTCGACTATGAACAATATTTGTTGGATTAATTGTGGTAAAAGCACTGTAAGTCGACATTGGAAGGGAAAGGGTTAATTGTCGACTATGAAAAATATTTGTCAGATTAATGTGGTGTAAGAAAGCACTGCAAGTCGACTTTGGAAGGGGAAGGGTTAATTGTCAACTATGAACAATATTTGTCGTATTATTGTGGTGGAAGAAAGCACTGCAAGTCGACTTTTAAAAGGGGGGGGTTAATATGTCAAGGGCTGCACTGTCGGATTTTGTTATGTGGAGAAAACATCTAACACTGAACTTGATCTTTCTGTCATCAAATGTACGCCTATTTCCTTGGAATTTGACATTTTGTGCGTTTTTTTGTAGGCGGTAGGTGGAAAAAAGCAGACAGCGCCAGTTTTGTTACTACTCTGAAAAGTGCTGTCTACGCCAGTTTTGTTTTACCGTGGTTCTGCAATAGAATATTGACATTGCACATGTTTGCAAAATTTGCGCTACTTGTTTTTCTTGTAACGCCGATTTTAGCGCGGGTAATAGAATTGAGCCCTTAATCCCTTGTATGCTAATAAGCAATGGAATAGAAAACTGTCAATCATATGAGCCTTTATTTAAAGTATCTTTATGCAATATCATGATTTGAGTTAAATGAGATATGAGCAGAGAACAAGTTTTGTCCTTCAGAAGCTTTATTTGCCCTGCGTTTCGTTTTGACATTTGTAACATTTTATTTTGATGGCAGAGCAAAACTGCCAAAAGCAAAATGTATCAATCAATCACGTTCTGTAGGTATATGGAATGGTAAGAAAAGGTTTTGGTAATTTAGTAGTGGCAGTTTCAGTGTCCAAGTAAAAGTAGGAAAATTATACATTTAGATTCTTATGCTTATACTGATAGTATTTCGAGCTCTAAAATACAATTTTAATATCATATTTATGTGCAAAATTCTGGAATTGCCACATATCTTCTTATCTTGATTTATAGTAATCTGATGGGCTTTGTTATAGGCAGGAAAACATCCAACAATATTAACCCAAGGTCCAGAGGCACATGATGACTCAGTGCATTGCACGCTCCTCTAGTCTTCAAGCAGTAACAAAGTCAAACTCTTCTTTTTTTTATTTATTTTTTTTAAAGTGTTTATTTTATTAGAAGTTAAAATATACAGGCATACACATATAAAGTAGACCGGTGCTTTCACATTACAGGGCAAAATAGAAAATGATTAGTACATATATCAAAGAAACAAGCAGAATATACCGAGCTAATGCAGCAGAAACACAGTCGTAATCGATATGCCCTATGTCTTGGTGCCAACTGCCCAACTCATGTTCCAAAAATATAAGAGATGAGGCTCTGAAATAAAATAGAGAGAGAGAGAGAGAGGAGAGAAGGTAAAGAGAAGAGAGGAGAGAGAAAAAAGTAAAGGTAGGAAGAAGAAAAAAAAAGGGAGGGAGATTTTTTTTGTGTGTGTGTGTGTGTGTAAACATGAGTGCTGCAGAGTGCTTAGCACTGAGTGTAGAAATGCCCGGAGATCGCTGAGATGGATTTACTCCAATATGAATGTTCGCCAGGGAGCAAAATCAGCCTCAACCAGAGATAGGCCATTATTCGATAAATAGAACAATCTCTCCATATCTACCAAGTTGTGTATTCGTGATTTCCAGTCAGATAATGTCGGTCGTGACGTAGAGTGCCACCTGGCAGGAGTGCAAGCCCTAGCTGCTGTAATAAGCAGAACCCATTTACAAAGGGCATGCTGGCTAGAAGGGGTGAAGCCCGGAGAAAGGATAGATAACAGGAAAGGCAGAGGGCCTAAGGGGAGATTGGTGCCTGGTAAGTTTGGGAGCAAGAGAGCCACTTTGTCCCAAAAGGAGACAATCATATGAAGCAATGAACCATAATTACTCCCACATCTCCAACATTCATTAGGGATTGAGAGATCAAACCTTGAAAGAGCAGCCATGGTTCTGTACCATTGCAGCATCAGTTTGTAGGCCGTCTCTTTCATGGGTATACTATATAAGAGTTTTGATTGCAAGCGTATTGTGGTCATCCATTTGGAGTCTGAAATTTCAATATTCAAGTCCTTTGCCTGTGTGCTTCTCTGAGGAGGGAGAGTGGAGTCCTTAGAGAGGCCAACAAATGGTACATAGTAGATAAGGCACTCTATCCAGTGCGTGGTCTGATTAAAGCTATTCAAAGGAAGTAAGACGACATGGTCTAAAATCACAGAGTGGCGCTGAGAGCAATAGGTGTCTGATCTGACAATAGCGCCAAAATTCAGCTGCAAGGAGATTATGTGTAGAGCGGAGATCCACGAAGGAGGGAAGAACTAGTTAGGTTATAATGTGGTCAAGGTCCCCTAGGCAACATTGGGACCATCGAACACAGGCTTCTGGGTGGAAGTTGCTGGGTATAACCCAGATGGAGTAGATGGGAGATGGTGAGGGGACGAATGAGCATAGTGTGAATTACAGAGATGCCAGATTCTAACTAGATGTCCCAGGACCATGTGATATGTAATATGGTGAGGTACACTGCCAACAGAGGCCAGAAAGAGTTGGATAGGTGCTACTTGACCCAAGAGTGGTTGAAGTAGGGAGGGCCAGTCTGGGCCAATGCGATCCTGGCAAAATTCCAACATCAAGGCCAGAGCGCTGGAAAGGTAGTAAGCAAAAAAGTCAGGGACTCCCAGACCCCCAGCAAGGACAGGTCTCGACAAAGTGGTGAAGCTAACCAAACTCTTTTTATTTTAACCCTTTGCGTGCCCTCTGGCACGCAGAGTTAAGACCGTTCTTATGTTTTTTTTCCCTTGACAACCTTGACTGAAATCTCTTACTAAAATATTAGTAAATTATATTTTATTTTGTTTTAATGAACAGTTTATATCAGCTCATTAAAATAATATTACAATATGCAGGCTTTTTTTTTACTGCCATGTGATAGCTTCATAGATATACATATATGGATGGGGTATAAGAGAGGTGCCTTGTGCACATTGGTATGCTTCTTGGTGAAATTCTGCCTTAACCTCTTAAGGCAGAAAGTGATGGTAACTGAAATTGCCTGTAATCAGAATAAAAAAGTTCTTACGCCATGGTCTATCAATTCTCAGATATGTTTCCATAATTTTTTGCATCTAATTCCTCCATCTTCGTCAAAGAGAAAAAGATGTCTTAAAAGTGGGTGTGGTTTAATCTACCACCATATTGTAAGGTATTTTCAGACTAAAATATTCTTTTTAATGTCACTTTTTTGTGCCATTAACTTCGTTTTTTCCAAACAAAATAAAAATAATCAGGACGTGAATTTATTGTGCATTTACTTCCTGAAAGTTCTGACAGGAAGTGACTCATCAGTTTCTATCACATTCTATGGAGAACTGTATGTCACTGACTTTTCTATTAGAATGTAACAGAATAACTATTGGACCACTAGAGGTCACTGCTAATGTAAAAAAAAACACTGGTTTAAATTATAACAACTCTGGAAATCTGCATTTCACAGCAGTGAGAGTACCCTTATTTTACTCAACAGGAAATACCCTACAATATATACTTTTTTATAAAAAAACATTTTCTGCTCCTTTAAAGGGTTAACACATTGACAGGATTGACATTAATGAGCAAATCACTTAGTAAGTGTATTTTTCAGATGTACACGTGACTGTATAGTAATATATTAGAATAATTTGGGCATGACTACAATATAAACACGGGATCAAGTGTAATGTGTTTATTTATTAAAATTACCTTCATGCATAATCACACACTGTTTAATGAAAGTTGAAGGGCATGTGTAACTTATGGACGTGCCTTTGTTTAACAATAAAACCCTCTTTGTTAGGTGTTATGCTTTAGCTCATTGCCTGGTGACAGAAGCTGTAGCCAAAGGAGTTAGTTCTATTGAATGGCAAATATATTAAATAACGTAATCAGCACATTTTTTCTTTGTAAAAGATTAGCCCAGAAGAAGGTGTTGATGTGTCTAGAAAAGAGGTGTTCTCATTTTGAGAAATAACAGAGTGTGAAAGTGTGTTAAGAGAATATTCAGTAAAATTGTGATATTTATTTTTTAAATAAATTTAAGTTTCACAGAATTTGAAATGAGAAATTACATAAAGCTTAAGTATGTTAGGGGGTCTCCAATACTTTGTAAAGCAATGCATTAGAGACTGCTCTAACATCCAAGTAGTTTACTAGTATTTTTAGGTGTGTTTCATCAGTTATAGTGTCCCTCATTATACTTACTATGTCCTTTTTCAAGGGCATATTGAGAGATCTGATTGGTGCATCTGTCACTTAGGTACCGAGGAGGACATGCGGGGAGCATTGTCAGTGGGCAGAGCCTTAGACTTGTCAATTCACTTAACCCTTTGAGTGCCAGAGAGGTACGCAACAATTGCTTTGCTTTCACCTCCAGCATTCAAAGGGCCAATGGCACGGATTTATTAAGCCATGGAGTCAGTTGTGCCATTGATCTTTATCCTGTATACACAGGACAGTTTTAACCCTTTGAGTGCCTGGCACTCAAATGGTTAAGAATCCCCAGGGGTGCTTGTGAAATTGTGAGTGGAGGCCCCCAAATAATGGAATTCATTATAGGACAAACCAACATCCTCATAAGGGACAAATAAAAATTCTCCAAATTTCCAAAGAAATAAATAGATATTTTAACCCCAATTGTATAGAGGTGTGCAATACATTACTCCACAATACTTTGCAGACTTCTCTAGCATTCAAGGGGTTAAAAGCCCCATTTTGGTCATTTGAAAGTTTTATTTGTCATCTTTGATGTAGATGGTTTGGACCCACTTTGCCTTTATACAATAGGAGCTTAGCATCATTTTAACTCTTTATGGACCAGAGGAGAGTGCTGTACAAAGCGATCCACACTTAAACACCAGTGATGGTCCTGGATTGCGCTAAGCACCTTTGAGCGTCCTGGGATGTCATGGAATTCTGGGATGGCACACACCACTCTGCCAGCCCAGAACTATTGCTAAAAAAAAGTGCTGTAGTCCTTAACGGTTGTCCCCCCTGCCAGATTGGGTGGTTGTTTATGGGGTTATAGTGTTACACTTAGTGGTTGTGTTCATTTGTTATCTCTTGTTTGTGAGAAAAGCAGCCACCCTTATGTGTTGTGCACCCAGAATAACATCACTTCTCCCCGACCATCTGACCACAGAATTAAATTGGTTCCTTTCAGTAATACGTGACTTTTTCAAAATGAAGTGGTAGCACAATGACCTTGGGGAAAACCTGGGTACACCATACATTAAAATACCCCTCTGCACACTGAAATGGATGTGTAGAAATCCCTAGTTTACTACTTAAGGAACTTAGTTAATTAATAGCAAGACTATTATACTTAATATTTATTGATTCACTTTCATCAGACATAGTGCCCTATGATTGGAGGAAAGCTGATGCAGTTCCATTGTTCAAAAAGGGTGCAAGAGCCAAACCAGGAAATTATAGACCAGTGAGCTTGACTTCCATATTGGGTGAGATATTAGACGGTTTACTAACTTACAGTATTCAGAACTATGTGAAGACAAACAATATTATTAGTAGGAGTCAGCATGGTTTTATGAAGAATAGATTGTATCAAACTATCTTACTTTCACTTTTCAAAAGAGTAAGTAGTAAGCTGTTGATGCAGTATACTTGGATTTTGCAAAAGCATTTGATACAGTGCCTCACAACAGTGTACTTCATAAATGAAAAGGCTTTGGTTTAGGCAGTGATATCTGTACATGGATTCAGAACTAGTTAAATGATAGATGACAGAGAGTTGTTGTAAATGGAACCTTTTCATGTTGGTCTAAACATTTACATTCAGTGCCACAGGGTTTTGTCCTGGGCCCAGTGCTTTTTAATTTGTTTATTAATGATTTAGACGTGGGAATTGAAAGTAGCGTCTCAGTCTTTGCTGATGACACTAAGCTGTGCAAGGAAATACATAGAGGGCTGGATGGTTTTGCTCTGTAGAAGGATTTAGATAAACTGAGTGAATGAACAGAAAAATGGCAGATGACATTTAATGTAGATAAATGTAAGGTTATGCATTTGGTTTGTAGAAAAAAACATGCTACATATACTCTAAATGAGAAACAATTTGGGGAAGCCACATTTAGGAGTACTGGTAGACTTCACAACAGTGTGCAGAGTCACTTAGCTGCTGCAAGAGCAAATCTGGTACTAGCCTGCATAAAAAGTGGTATAGATGCAAGGGATGCTAATATTATTCTACATCTATATAAATCCTTGGATAGGCCTCATCTAGAATATGGAGTACAGTTTTGGGCACCAGTTCTTAAAAAATACATTATTGAACTAGAAAAAGTGCAGAGACATGAAAAAAACTGATAAAGGGACTGGAGGATCTGAGTTATAATGAAAGACTATCCATACTGGGTTTGTTTATATTAGAGAATAGACAACTAAGGGGTGATATGATTACCATTTACAAATATATTCAAGGTCAATACAAAGAACTATCCAATTAATTATTTATGCAAAGAGCTGAGCTAAAAACGAGAAGTTGTCCATTAAGACTAGAGGAAATGCGGTTGCAACTAAAACAAAGGCAGGGTTTTTTTACAGTAAGGGTGGAAAAGCTATGGAATTCTTTGCCTTTGGATGTTGTACTTGAAGATATTTAACTGCTTTCAAAAAGACAATTGTACCTATAAAACAAACAAAAAAACACTGATGCATATGGAGAAATTGTTTTACCCCATGTTTATGGAACTTTTTTGTTGATACATATGCCTGCTTGTTTTACATCTCAGACCCTCCTAGGCAGGGCATCCTAAGGGCCCTTAGGCAGACCTATGATCACACACCACTCTTAACTTTACTATGCCCCTTGTACTATCCAATACATTGCCGACCTCTATAGCATCCACAGGGTTAAATAACCACCAGTAAAAGGCTGTGAAAACTGTTAATAAAACATCCACCATAAAACAAGAGAGGCTGTCTGCTGAAGGTACAATGGGGTTGATTTAACCATAACCACCGCAACTTATAATAATGACCAGCACAGCTGAAACACCCTTGAAAATGTATCTCTCTAGGCAGATGCTTACTTTGCCTAATGTTAAATCCAGCCTTGTTCACCCCCCTGTTGTACTCACAGAGGACCAATTTCCCCTTAGTAAATCTCTGCAAATGTCATACTTTTATCTAGGGTGGCAGATAATCTGTAAAGCCCATTCTCAGAGGTATGATAGACAACTCCCAGCCCGTAGATGTGTAGATTGTCAATCATAACATTGAAACCAGGCAGAAAAATCTAGAATAACATAAAGATTGATTTGTGTTTAATCGCTGGCATTTCTCACTGCTGATTGTTTTACTCCCCACAACTATGGAAAAACTGATTATAATTAATTAAAATGCATTGCCTAAAGAATTAGTTGAATGCAGCAATACATAATTGTTGTTTTATTGTGTCTAAAAGAGATGTTTAGAGCTCTTTACAATACACTGATACATGTGATGAAATCAAACACCACTTCTCACAGTTTCTTACAGCAAGATTTATAGACATTTTTTTCAGGCCGATGGGTACAAATAATACTAGGATTATTTTCTTATATACTGACAGCTAGATCAGTGAATTTACAGAATCATTTGAAAGATTTAATAATAGATCAATGTTTTGGTGCTTATAATAAACCATCATCAGATAGATTTGTCTGATCATAATATACTTTTATATGGAAATATGTTTTGCTTGCTGTTACAAATCCTCTAAACATTAACACTTTATAATGACTTGGGTGATTTTGAAAAAAAACGTAAAAAACATTGTATGTGTGTTTCCTTATTTAAAACTATAGTTTGAGATATTTAGCTTAATTTATTTGTCAGTATATGCTAATTAGGCACCACTGGCTTGCAAAATCTGGTGTGGTTGATACTAGCATTCCACTCTCCCTCCCAACTGGTAATTCCTACCAGGAAGTACTGCCTAGACTGCATAAACTGACAAAGCAATAAAGCTAAATACGTAATAAATTATAGTTCTAAATAAACAATGGTTAATATAGGTATAAGAGTTTTTGAAAGCCTCTTCAAAGTCGTCTAAGTCATTATAAAGTGTTCCACTTTAACAATCTTTCAGGAAAGGTTTGTATTGCAGTTAACTGTTGACTTTTATATGGTAGATGTGCGCATTAAAATGGAACTATCTCCAGAGGTGTAACTAGTAGCCTCTGGGCCCTGGTACAATAAATGCCATGGGCCCCCTCAACCACATTGCCCCCCAATCTCCACAATGCCCCTCAATCTCTACAATGCCCCATCTCCTACATCCCTGGAGCTCCCGCGCGGTCCTCTTCAGTAATGCAGAGCGCTGGGAGATGATGTCATCTCCAAGCGCTCTGCATTACTAGAGTGCCAGAGGGAGATTGTGGGTGCCAGACAGAGGGGTCACAGGGGGTGGCCGGGCCCCTGCAGTGACTGGCCCGGTCACAGGTGCAACCCCTATAGCTAAGCCACTGATGCTATGTAACAAATACACATACATGGGAACTCTCCAGAGACTAACTCTCCAAGAACAGAGGCTGATTCTCAAGTGCTGGTGATTTTTTCACCTTCCCACCCTGTTCCTCCCACTTCTCGTTCTCTCTTTGTTTTGCCCACTTCCCCCCCATTTTGTGACAGAAAGCTGATTAAGCCCTGCCCCCTTTATGATGTGCATCACGTCATTGACATCCCCCTGGTTGGCAGCACATTAGCCCACTCTAGGAACTCAAGAGGACGAAATTCATAGGTATACAAATATGTGATTTTTAAAGCACCTATATATTTTAGTTATGAATAGTTTATGAGATGTTTATTTTAATTTATTTGTCAGTTTATAGAAATGAGACAGTACTTAATGGTAGAGATGGCATTTGAGATCAGGAGCAGCGTGGCATTGCTGACAGTACCTGCTATATTTACTCTAACTGATAAGCAAAGTATTAGTGTTTTAAATAAAGATAAGACTAACATAAATATCAGTGCTTTCAAGCTCTTTCAAAATCATGTATTTGTTACAAAGTGAGTGTTTCACTTTAAATGTGAATGTGATCAGAGACAGACTGAGACCATTAAATTTGAAAGAACAATGGAATAGTTCTGGGCCAAACCAACTTCATCATAGGGAACAATTAAACAAACCCTATTTATGTCATTAGGTTTGTAATCCATTTAACTAATTGGATAACTCTCTAGCAATCTAGGGGTTAAAGAAGCCACATTAAAATAAATGGGAATTTGGGGAGTTTTTATGCCACCCTCTTATTTCATGATTGAATACTTTTCAGACCTACCCAGCATTTAACCCTTTAAGTGCCAGAGGGGTATGCAACGCATTGCAAAGCAATGTGTCGCATACCATTCTGGCACGTAAAGGGTTAAGGAGATAAAAGCCCCATTTAAATCAGTGTGAGTGTATCCCTCCCTTACCTCATAGTGCAGTTGGTTTTTTCCTCTCTTACCATAAAGCAGTTATATATGTTTAGCAGGGAAACAAAGGCTTGCTCCATATTATACAAAACACATAATGAAAAAGATCTTCTTTTCTCTGTACTGTTTGTGCAGGTGTGTGGAAATGATCGCCAAGGAAGGAAGGAAACTTAAGGAGCTGTACTTGGTGACCTGCAAGATCACAGATTATGGTATGTGATTTAGCACACAGATTACACTTCAACATCTGCAATCAGCTTTACCAATTCTTTTTTTAACGCCTTGGATACTAGAGAGGTCTAGTCATCAACGTATTTCTTTAAAATGCATGGAGACCACTCTAGTATCCAAGGTTTAAGAAGGTGGTTGATCTAGTCTAAAAAATATGCCATCTTAAAGTGTACCTGTCACCTTAATTTATGTTTGCATATTTGAAATATTCCTGAAACATTGCCTATGTGTCATGTTAGACTGAAGACCAGCATATGTGTAGTTAAGAGATATTCATAGTTGGCACCATATGCTAATTGTAATACCATTGCAGTACCGGTGATGTGATCAAATGCTATTTACATTTTTCACTGACGTTTAATATCATAATTAAGATTTTCAGTGAGGTTTCATTTGACAATTAACCCCTTAACAACTGCTCAAACAGATCCACGGGCAGCTGTTAAGGACCACAGAGCTTTTTTTTTTTTTTTCTTTTTTCTTTTCACGATTTGAATTCCAGGAAGGCAGAGTCACTCTGACATCCCAGAATCCCATTATGTGCCGTCACCCCACATCACGGTGACGGTCCGTCAAGGGTCCTTAAAGGGCTAAGAATTGTGTTGCACCATGAGACTTACACTTTAATATTTTTCAGAAATAAAATGTGTAATATTTGCTAAGCTAAACGTCTATAGAACGTTCAGTTAACATGAGACAAAAGTAGGGGGTTTTGAATTAAGTTTTCGAATATATAAAAGAAAAATCCACTTTAAAGGAGCTGAAAGCTTGTTTATGAAATTATATTGTAGGGCTTTTCCTGTTCAGTAAAATAAGGGTACTCTCACTGGGGGGAGATGCATATTTCTAGAATTATTACAGTTTAAATCATTGTTTTTTTTACATTGCCCTCTCGTGTCCAGATTTTCCTACATTTTGTTGCATTCTATGGGAGAGTGAGTCACTGACGAAGAATGGTATAATACCAGCTTCATCACTTCCTTTCAGTTTGAGCTTTAGGAAGTAAGCTCCTGGATTCCTGTTTCCAGGGAATATAACAGTTTTTAACATTGAATAAAACAAATGATAATCGTAGAAGAACCCTTATTTTACTCAGCAGGAAAAGCATTGAAACATATACGTTTTCATGAAAAAAAGAACGTTTACTGCTTTTGTGTTACACAAAATGTACACCTTTCACATACACATGCAATAATGCATTTAAAATGTTTAGTAAGGTTGTCTGATATAATTTGTTTTTGTATTTTGTAGCGTTAGTTGTGTTTAAAAGCTAACACTCACATTCACAGAACTCTAGCGTTTCTGATTTATAGTGTCCCTTTCTCAAAATTATAACTCTGTTAAGCAGAATGGCAGATGGTTACGTAGAACATGCTTTGCTCACCCCTTCTGCCCCTCAAGAGGTAAAATGCACCAATCAGAGAGCAAATGAAGTGCTTCTGTCACTGACTAAAATTTTATAGAGATTAACCTCTCAAACTATATGTTAACTCCTTGAGGACCAGAGGTGTATAGGTATGTGCAAATCATTGCCTTGCATTATGGTGCTGACAATGCAAAGGGTTCAAAGGGGTAAGTGCAGAGTGTTATAAAAGTCACTGACATGCATTTAAGGCGAGATGTATTTAATCTTGAGGTTCTACAGGAATATCCACAACATTACATAGTAGCTTTCTAGGTTCTTGCTAGCATCTAAGGGGATAAACCAGGAGAAGGTAACCTTTGACTCTCCATTATCCATTCAGTGCCGGATGGGTACGGAACTCATTGCTTTGCAATGTGTTCCGTACCCCTCTGGCGCTGAAAGGGTTAACCTTCTGAGTGCCAGATGGGAGCTCTGCTGACAGAAGCCTGTGTAAGAGGTTTGTGCCGAAGCCTGCCACACAGGGTCTTATTCATCAATCAGTAAAGAGGCAGTTCTGGGGCAAACTACTGAGAGATATCGGCGTTCAAGCTTTGATGTGTCCTACTGTCAGCTGTAAAGGTGTCACCAGGAGATCCGTGTCAGCTGACACGGAGGCTCTGCAGCAGAGCCGCAATCACGTTATTTGAAGCAAATGACTTCCTTGGAATGGTCTAAAAAGTGTGCCTGGTTGCAGATCCTCCGTGTTGGCTGACATGGATCTCCTTCTGACAGCTTTACAGCTGACATCAGGACACATCAAAGTTTGAATGCAGATATCTCTCAAACCATAGCCGTTTGAGAGATACTCTTTTATGCATTATTTTCAACTTCTGAAGCTCTACAAAATAAAAGCTATTTATAATGGGACATTATTAACACTTTAAAGGAGCAGTAAACTTTTTTAATGAAAACTTATATATTATAGAGTTTTAAAACAAGGTCACTCCCACTGCTATCGTTTGCTTTATTCAAATGTTATAACAGTTCAAATAATCAGGAAGTTAATTTACTTTGTTTACTTCCTGATTGTTCTGACAGGAAGTGACTTGACAGTTTCTATCACGTTCTATAGAGAACTGTAAGTCACTGACTTTTATCTCCATTAGAATGTAACAGGTTAACTAATTAGCATTTGACCACTAGAGGCCACTGCTAATGTAAAATGTAATTATGGAAATATGCATCTCTCATCAGTAAGAGTACCATTATTTTACTCAACAGGAAACACCCTACAATATATATTTTTTTAATAAAAGAATGTTTACTGTTCTTTTAAGTACTGAAAGGAGGTTACATTTACATAAGCAATAAGGTAGGGACGATCAAATCATATAATGTTAAGTAATGTTTATTTTTAACAAAGTCATATTTATTAAATGTATTTAGGTGTAGTTTATGATTTCTTAATATGTGTTGCAAAATATGATAAAAAAAAATATCAAATGAAAATTTCCATGTAAGACATATTTTATAATGCACATGAGCGGTTGTGGTTAGGCTGACACATTTTTAACACTGAAATCATCAGTAGTATTGTGGTGATAAACCGTGCTGCAAGACATTGTGGAAGTCTTCTATACTTGCCAAGAGCCACAGGTATAAAATGGCACAATTCACTGGTGATTATCTAAAATGAAAGGTCTGTGGTCAACTTCTTCTTGATGGAAAAAAGTGGCAAAAAGTGTCTGAAGTCACCGAGTAAAGGTACAGGGTTTCTGACCTGGCTGATAAGCAGCCCTGAAGCAATTCTGGAGCAACATAACTGCTCCATAGCAGACAAATAAACATTCCTAAATTCCCAGTGATTTAAATTGGACTTTTTACCCACTGAATGCAAGAGAAGTCTCCAATGCATTCAAGGGGTTAAATCCCCATTTATCTCATTGGAGGAATTTTTCATTTGTTTCCAGTTCCAGTGATCCAGAATTGTTCTTTTATAAATATTCAACCTTTTTGTGATGCATCAGTAACCTGGATTAATCTTTTGGCTTCTTTTTGTCTTCTAGTGGTTTTCTTTTCTATTCCTTATTTTAGTATAATTGCATTAGGCAGGGAAAAGTAACTGGAGAGAATGGTAGAATTGAAATAGGCAGCAGATGATAAGTTAGCTGCAAGAGCGGGGAGGAGAGCGGCATCACTTACTGAAGACTGGTAAGAGAGCTGGACGGTTCTCAGCTGCAGGGAGAGTATGTGTCAAATGAATTACAGTGATGTGAAGATGTATAGCTGTGAGATAGGCAGGACTTACGGACAGACTTGTGAACCTGGCTTTCCAATTTTCTGCTCTATTTCTGGAGTTCATTGATTCCCAGGGCTTTGGTATTTATTAACAACTAAAACTTCCTTTCCTGAAATGTTATGTCTGGTGCAATGGGAAAAGAAAGTAAGGATTCTGAAATACCTTTGATGGCTTCATTTGCACCAGTAGTACACTCATACACAGAGATATATTTATTATCTATTTTGTTTGGTTTCCAGTTGTGTCTGTGATATCTGCAGAACTACAGAATTCTGTGAGCACTTGACTGGACTTTCTGTTACCACGTTTTATGTTGACTTATAATTTATTCTTCAGATAAGCTAATTTTATCTTTATTTCTTCATACTTGTTTTTTGTTTTGTTTTTTAAATCACTATTTTATACCCTTTACTGGAAAAAATTATTGGCTGGTTATGAGAAAAACAGATCTTGCCTCCGCAGTTAAAGGGATAGTAATGTTTCATAATAAAAGCAGCTCTAATTAATCATCATAGTATTTGGACTTTGGAGAGTGTTATTTCAATTCTGTCAGACTTGTAGTTCAATGACAAAGTATCCCCCTCCTGCCCCTTTTACTGATGTAACACTGCTCAGCCAGAGCAGAAGGGAGGTGCCCAGGTAGACTGCAGAGAGGGACAATCTTCAATTAAGATAAAGGAAAAACCTGAAAAAGTTGACAAGGGGGGGCAGGGCTTTCATTGTTCTCATAGGAAGAAGACTGTCCCCTGCTGTTATCTGTCTGGTCTATAGACTGCATTCCACATCTGATAAGAGATGGCTTACACTAGGTAAAAGGCAGGAGGGGTAACTATGCTTGTGATTATCTCTCAAACCATAAAGGTTTGAGAGATAAGACTTATATCATTCTTCATGTTTTTTTAATGCCTACAAAATAAAATAAAGATAAAACAAAGTATTACTATCCCTTTAAATGCAATCTAAAAAGTGATGTTGAATGAACCACCTGCGCAAATAATCAGTGCAAGAAGTAAAGCTGAATGTGGTAGTCCCAATAAACAATAATATAATGGAAATGATCCTTATAAGGAAAACACTTTCCACAGTTAACAGTACCTTGATATTCTTATGGATAATGTCATGGAAAATGAAATTATGTTGATGATGATGTTACGCAAAAGGTGAATGGATGATGGAAAGATGAGGTATATGGAAAATATAGTTCCTCTATATTCTGATGGACTAAGGGAAACTCTAGGGTAGTAAGAGCGCAAAACAGAAAGCAGAGGAATGGTGAAAATATCTAAGTGTAGTAATTTATTAAAAAGGAAACATAATAAACATAAAATATTGCTCTCACATGACGCCCGACTTGGGCTGTATGCATATAGGGGGTCCCAACCCCAATAGCCAACATGCTGTGCCGTCTCAGTTCTGCTGCTGCCACCAGTACCCGATAGTCACTCTTTGCTGTGATGATGAAGAATCCAGATGTGCGATGTAATTAACAAAAATCCTTGTAGAAGAGGATAATTCTCCAAAATCTGTGTTGTATAGTCCCTTCTTTGGTGGTAAAGGATGCTGATTTGTACATGAGAGCAACTGGCTCCACGTGTGAAGGCCATCGCTGTCTGTGTGGAGAGGAACACTAACCAGGAGTGATGGGCAGGTTCTCACAGGGGGCATGGGATTGACCCGAATCAAACTGAATGCTGGAAAAGACCCAAAGCATATTGTGGAGCTGCAACTTCACTTCCTCAGGGGTAACAGCATTGTGCTTTGATTCTACATTCTCAGCTCTTAAAATATTCAGTGCTGGGGTTCAAAAATATATTTTTCCATTGGGCTACAATCACTTCTAGATGTTGTCCCTGCAGTTCATAAGAATTACCGTAAAATATCAAGTATAAAATGCAGGTGTAAATTATACCCAAGATTTATGTTAAATTATAAAGTACATTTGTATAATACACACTCGCTTTAGCTCCCTCTACTCACAAAAAATGAATGCGCCTCCACAATCTCACTCACCCTTACCTCCTTCTACCTACCTCAATAATTTATCTGCAACCCCCTCTAGCCTTAAAATAAACTTAAATTGCTCTTTCCCCCTCCCCTACCTCAGTAATGTTATCTGAGTGCCCCCATCCCCCTCCATTACCCACCTCCATAACAAGGATCCCCACTCCTGAAGCAGCCGGGAGATTCATGCAGTAGGAAGCTTGCTTGCTTTTGCCTCTCATTTCCTCTTCTGCTGTACCACCTCCTCATTGGAAACAGGTTTGTGTCTTCAGGCCCTGACATGTTAATACCATAGATTCAATGTGCTCAGCTTAAACGGACTTTGTCTCTCTCTCGTAACCACACTTTGGATTATCTATGGCTGTAGGGAGCTGTGACAGCACAGTTTGTTTCCCTTTGCAATCCTTCTTCTGTGTCTTCTAAACTCACTAAGCCAACCTTTGCTTTTTAGTTTGAACTACAACATCCTTGCTAGCACCACAAGTGTACACAGCTCTTTACAATTTAAGGGTTTAGACAATACTGTCGATCACGTTGTACGTATGATGACATCACATACTGTCAATCACATTGCACAAATGATGACATCACATGCCATACCTTTTTATAGAGGAAGCTGCCAGTAGTACAGTGCTCAGTTGTACTGGTCCTTAAATTTTGTTAACAGTGATTCCTCTTCTCTGTACCTGGTTCCTAATCCTTGACTTCCATTTGGGCCTTGATCCTGTGCTGCCTGCCCCAGTCCTTGATCTGCAGGACCACTCTTTTGGATTTCTCCCTTTGGCTTTGTTTGTTGGAATTTTGTTTCTTGCTGCTCTGCTTCTGAGTAAGTCTCATCTAGCCATCAAGCAAATACCTGTGTACTTCTGCCTGCTGCCTTCAGCATACTGTTCAGCTGTAACCCTGTACAAGCTATACACCTGTGTACCTCTGCCTGCTGCCTTCAGCATACTGTTCAGCTGTAACCCTGTACAAGCTATACACCTGTGTACCTCTGCCTGCTGCCTTCAGCATACTGTTCAGTTGTAACCCTGTACAAGCTATACACCTGTGTACCTCTGCCTGCTGCCTTCAGCGGACTGTTCAGCATTAACCCTGTACCAGCTATACACCTGTGTACCTCTGCCTGCTGCCTTCAGCATACTGTTCAGCTGTAACCCTGTACAAGCTATACACCTGTGTACCTCTGCCTGCTGCCTTCAGCATACTGTTTAGCTGTAACCCTGTACAAGCTATACACCTGTGTACCTCTGCCTGCTGCCTTCAGCATACTGTTCAGCTGTAACCCTGTAAAAGCTATACACCTGTGTACCTCTGCCTGCTGCCTTCAGCATACTGTTCAGCTGTAACCCTGTACAAGCTATACACCTGTGTACCTCTGCCTGCTGCCTTCAGCAGACTGTTCAGTTTTAACCCTGTATAAGTTATACACCTGTGTGCCTCTGCCTACTGCCTTCAGTAGACTGTTCAGCATTAACCCTGTACAAGCTATACACCTGTGTGCCCCTGCCTGTTGCCTTCAGTAGACTATTCAGCATTAACCCCGTACAAGCTATTCACCTGTACACCTCTGTATCCTGCCTTCAGCAGTCTGTTCAGCTTAACCCTGTACAAGCCATACATTTGTATAAGCTCTATACCTGGTGTACCTCTGCTACCTGCCATCACCTGTTTCACAGTCTTACTCTGTATCTATTACTTCTCCCTTCTGAATGTATAGCCTGCCATTGGGTTCCATTATCTGTACAACATTTCCAGAATAGAGAATCTTTCTGCTATAACTCTGTGAAGCCATCTCTTCTCAGGGTACGTTCCAGTAAGCTTACATTCGCAGAGTTAACCTGTACTGTGACAAATACAGGGTTACAAGTGCTTTGCAAAGGAAAACACTGAAAGTGGGGTCTTTCCACAATAGCTTACTATCTAAAGTGGTAAAGGGAGACATAGAAAGTATATAACAGTTAATTGCAGAGTACAGTGCTAGAGTTCCGGTCAAGATAGAAGACACATAAATAACAAAGTCAGTGCTTTCTTGCTTCTTGAAGCCTTGTTGAAAAGTATAATTTTAAACAAGACATGAAGACTGCAAAAGAGGTGCAGTGGGGCAGGCTGGGAGATAGAACATTCCACAGATAATGAGCAATGAGAGAAAAAGAAGTGATATGAGAGAGGGCTGTAGACACAAAAGGAGCTGAAAGAAGAATATCATTGGCTGATCGTAAGTCGCAGAATGGGGTATAGCGGGAAATGTAGGATGGGGTAGATGAGAGAAGGATCTTGAATTAGAGAAGCAGTATTTTATAAGATTTCCAAAGTTTGATAGTCAGACATTGAAGAGATTGGAAGCGGAGTAGGGGGGAAGGGACAAACCATCTGATAATATAATATTTGTACTGCAGAATTCTGTATGGATTGATGTGTATGGAGCTGGGAAGCAGGAATATTAGAGAGAAGAAGGTTAGAGTAGTTCACGTGGGATAGGATGAGTGCTTGTGTAAGAATTTTTGCTGTAGAGGAACAGAGAAAAGCATGGATTTTTGCTGTTACCAAGAGAAAATGGAAGAATTTAATGATAGCATTAATATGATGAGAGAATGAGAGAACAGCATCAATTATCACCCCTGGGCACCATGCTTCTGATACTGGATTAATGGTAGTGCCATTTACTGTCACCTGGAAGGGACTGCTGGGCCAGGTCTAGGTGTGATTAGGATTAGCTCAGTTTTAGACATATTGCGCTTGAGCCATCCAGTCTGTGACTTCAGATGGAATATCATGTGTCAGTCGAGGTACAGATAAATAAAGCTGGGTGTCATCTGCACAGAGGTTATATTTGTGTATGAATGAGATAATATGTTCACCAAGTCTTATTGTGTAAAGAGAGAACATAAACAGTCCTAGAACAGAACCTTGAGCAACACCAGTAGAGAGGTGGATGGGAGAGGATGACAAGGTGGCAGTGGAGACACTGAAGCATTGGTTAGTCAGATAAGAAGACAGCCAGTTCAGTGCTAAGATACAGATGCCTAAGGAGTGAAAGGAGAGAGCATAATCTACGGTGTCAAATGCAGCTGAAAGATCATGCAGGATCAGTATTTGAATAGTGACCTTGCAATCTGGCAATGTGTAGATCAATGACAACTCTTGTGAGAGCAAGAGCGGTCAATGTGAGGCACTTTGTAAAAGCATGCAGAACATTTTAGTCCTACTCAACTAGATAGGACTGGTATCCTACCCAGGGTGCGATCTCTTTTAGCTCACAGGTGCCATTCACAGAGAAGAAATATCATGAAGCATATCATACTATATACTGACATTTTTCAGCAATCCTTTATACGAATAGGTGACCGTTGCACTGAATTATGAATAATAATAATGATAATAAAGAAAAACAAAAGCTGTGATTAAAAAAATAAAATGTGATAGACTACCTTAACATATGTTGTACTTTTTAATATGTTTGAACTGTTTTTTTTTTGTTAGTCATTGTTAATTTTACTCTTTCCATCTAAAAAGTTTGCTTCAGATATCTTGTCCAATGTAAAAATATGGACCCAGCTCCAGGCAAACTCTTACATTTCCACCATACACAGACACAAAACAGTCCACTCCACTGTGTGTAGATTCGAGAACGCTGAGGCCTAGTAGCATCCTCTGATGAAGGAGGCCTGTATTTGCTCATTTTTCTATGCTGTGTGCTTCAAAAAATAAAGTATTGAATTTTTATTCATATCCTCCTTCTCATCAGTTTGTTTATATGGGATGTCAGTATGCTTAGAAGGCATTAAATATAGTAGCATTTTTTGTGCTTTCAAATATCTTGTGCCTTCCCGTTTTATCCCAAAATAGTGCTGAAGTAGTCCCAAAGTACTTATGAAAATATGAATCCAAAATAGTGGTGTTTTTACAAAAATAAAATACCCATCAGATTAAAATAGCTTTTGTATTATTATTTAGGGAAGGTTTATTTGTTTTAAGAAGTTTATGACGTTACTAAGTTATTTCAAGTTGTAAAAGCTGAGCACTATGAGCCCTATTATACATCATATTTCCTTATTCCACCAGGGATATCAGTGTATCCCTGTAATGTACTGTATTGATAGTTGGCTATAGTTGTCAGGATTATATGACAGATTCCATGTATTATGTCATTTATCATGTTACTAGCTTCCCAGCACACAAAACAATGACATGTGATATACAATAATTGAGCCCAAAGAGATCCAGCTTGCGCTGGAAATAACATTTTTACAAGTGGATAAGGATCATAAATTGCAGCAATGTAGCAATACTTTTAAAGTCAATAATCTGTTACTCTTTTATGTATTTTCTTATCTGCAGCATGTTTTATTGAATTTTCCTATGTATTCATTTATTTACAACAAATATACATTAGTCAAGCATGCTACTCAATGCGCTTAGTTTGAATTTCTAGATTAAGATCCATATGGTCTCATATAGAAAATGTTGAATTTTTTTGTGTGGTGTGTTGTGTGTCTTATTCATTCATGTATTTACTTTATTACCAACTAGTATGGAAGCCCGTATACACGGGCTAATGTGCACCCAGCCGTCCCGGCTGCTGACCCGAAGCCGGGAGCAGAGGCATGACATGAGCCGTCCAGAGTGGGGCAGCGCGTTCGGCAAGTCACTACTGAGCATGACTGCAGTCATGCGCAGTAGAGACTCGTCGAACAC
The DNA here is from genome assembly GCA_037306005.1 of Rhinophrynus dorsalis. NCBI lineage: Eukaryota > Metazoa > Chordata > Amphibia > Anura > Rhinophrynidae > Rhinophrynus > Rhinophrynus dorsalis. The sequence goes on from CM074718.1 coordinate 566,701,582, forward strand.
GCTGATCCTTAGCGGGGAGCTCCAGACGGCTCACAGCGAAGCTCCCTGTGTGCGAAACCACACATGCGCAGTAGAGACTCTCTACTGCGCATGTGCGGTTACGGCTCACAGTGAGCGACACATTCTACCGCTTTATGTTATATTATGTGATTTTCATTTATGTTTCATTTTTAAAGTTGTGAGAACAATTCAGTTATTTCAATAGCGCTGGAGGGACCTGGTGCTAAAACGGTCAAAAAAATATTCCCTCAGGGCCATAACTAAATCTTATTGGGCCTTAGGATCAATGGGAACACTAGGACCAGCTAACCCCAAATGTAAATTTCGATCTATGTTAGGAATCATCAGTGAGGTGCAGTTGGCTTCCCTAGATACTGAGAGCACTATGCACTAGATCTATCACTGTAATTTGGAACTGCTAGGAATGTTTCTGCAGCTCTCTTGATATCATTAAAAGGACAGGAATGGCCCATGGTCAATCATCTGATGTGTATAATACTTTTTGAGGGTTTGGGAGTCCTTGAGCCAGGGTGCTTTTAGCTTTAATAAACATGATAATGCACAGTGTATTTGAAAAACTACATTGCTGTATAAAGGTAAAAATAGACTTTTCATCATGTTATTATCAAATAGTGTTTTGGAATTAAATATAAATTTGTTACACCTAGCGTTTGAATTATCACATTTGTGTGAATACTGTTACAATTTTGGTTAAATAAATGATAATATATTTAAATATATTAGACGGTAGAAAATAAATATATAATTCAGATACCTTTTATGTTTTCTTTTTCTGCTCACATGCAGAGAAAGGTGGCTTACATGCCCTTCAATAAATGAATCTAAGCCAGCTAGGTTATTTTTGAATAATACTGCTGTGATCACTGTTGGAGTCCAGGGGAAGGGGTGACAATACAATTTTTTCCCCTCTCAATCCAAAGACCTTAGGGACTGTCAACACAAGATTTTATGATCAGAGAGACCACTGTATCTAATGAAACTGGATATTTGTAAGTTCTGTATTTTCACTTTTAAATTAAATGTGAAGCCTAGGGACATTTTATAGGATAATTATATTACATATATTACATGTCATTTACATCTTGGAATGCTCAAAACTTCTGTTCTTTTTTTTTTCAGCAACTCTTTCTTTTCTAATGACTTTCAAGCTGATAAAATTAAGGCAGAATCCTTCAAAAGAATATGAATATTTTATTTAAAGGCATAGTAACACTTAATATGCAAAACAATACATATTGTAGGGTTTATCCTCCTGAGTAAAACAAGGGTACTCCCACTGCTGAAATATGTTTTTTTATTCAAAAGTTATTCTAGCTCAATCCTGAATGTTTTAGGTGCAATATATCAATGGCCTGAAATTTTATAGTGGAGCTGTTGCTACACCATCCTATGGAAGTTTATGGTCCTTTGACCAGAGCTGTCCATAGAATGGTGTAGCAACAGCACCACTGTAAAATTTCAGGCCATTGATATATTGCACTAAATACATTCAAGTTTGAGCTGAAATAACTTTTGAATAAAACACTTCTCAGCAGTGGGCGTGTCCTTTTTTATTCAGGGGGATAAACCTTACAATATATATTAATTTGTATACTAAGTGTTGCTATCCTTTTAACCAGAGGGGTATGCAAGTCATTGCTTTGTAATCCAGTGCTTCATGTCCCTCTAGCATTTAAGGGGTTAAAAGGCAATGAATTGAATACAGTCAGGGTTGTAAATACAGGAGATGTAAAGGGTGCAGTTGTGGTGTAGTCCGTCATCAAAGGGGGACTGCAGCCCCTGGGCTTATTAGGTTGTAGTTGTCTCCTTGGGAGGATATCTGTTGGAATGGCAAGAAAATGGATTAATGGGACCTTCAGTGACTAGTCACATTAACAAATGCAGTACATGTTTTGTTTGCACAGCTGGCTCATATTTATGCAGTAGGTATGTTTTTTCTTTATACACACTACTGTGCAAAAGCCTTAGGCAGGTGAGAAAAAAATGCTATAAAGTAAGCTTTCAAAAATAGACATGCATAGTGAGTGAACAGAAGAAAAATCTAAAACAAATCAATATTCGTTGTGACCACCCTTTGCCTTCAAAACAGCATCAAGTCTTCTAGATACACTTGCACAAAGTCAGGGATTTTATCTACATATAGTCAGGTGTATGATTAAACAATTATACCAAAAAGGTGCTAATGATCATCAGTTTAATATATGGGTTGAAACGCAATCATTAATTGAAACAGAAAGAGCTGTGTAGGAGGAATAAAACTGGGTGAGGAACAGCCAAACTCGGTTAACAAGGTGAGGTTGCTGAAGACAGATTAATGTCAAAAGTAATTTCAGTGCAGACAGATCTGCTGTCCAAACTCTTTTTAAGAATCACAAAGAAACAGGCAACATTGAGGACCATAGACACAATGGTTGGCCAAAAAAACATAGTTAAGCAGATGAGAGACGCATCATGCTTACTTTCCTTCATAACTGGAGGATGTCCAGCAGTGACATCAGCTCAGAATTGGCAGAAAAGAGAGGGATCCTGGTACACCCATCTACTGTCCGGAGAAGCCTGGTCAGAAGTTGTCTTCATGGCAGACTTGAGGCCAAAAAGCCATACATCAACTATGTATACTCAACTATGCATGAAACCACAGGAACTGAGATTCAGAAAAATGGCAGCAGGTGCTCTGGACTGATGAGTCAAAATCTGAAATATTTGGCTATAGCAGAAAGCAGTTTGTTCGCAGAAGGGCTGGGAAGTGGTACAAGAATGAGTGTCTGCAGGCAACAGTGAAGCATGGTGGAGGTTCCTTGCACATTTGGGGCTACATTTCTGCAAATGGAATTCGGGTTTTGGTCAGAATTAATGGTTTCCTCAATTCTGAGAAGTACCGGTAGATACTTATCCATCATGCAGTACCATCAGGGAGGTATCTGAGTGACCCCAAATTTATTCTGCAGCATGACAATGACCCCAAACATACAGCCAAACTAATTAAGAACTATCTTCAGCTTAAAGAAGAACAAGGAGTCCTGGAAGTGATGGTATGGCCGCCACAGAGCCCTAATCTCAACATCATTGAGTCTGTCTGGGATTACATGAAGAGAGAGAAGCAACTGAGACTGCTTAAATCCACAGAAGAACTGTGGTTAGTTCTCCAAGATGTTTGGAACAACCTACCTGCTGACTTCCTTACAAAACTGTGTGCAAGTTTACCTGGAAGACTTGATGCTGTATTGAAGGCAAAGGGTGGTCATGCAAATATTGATTTGATTTAGATTTTTCTTCTGTTCACTCATTATTATTTTTTTAATTGATAAATATAAAACTATTAACATGTCTATTTTTGAAAATATTCTTACTTTACAGCATTTTTTCACACCTGCCTTAGGCTTTTGCACAGTACTGTATATATATATATATATATATATATATATATATATATATATATATATATATATATATGGACAAGCACTTTGACACTCATGCTCAACACCTTTAAAGTAAAATATATAATGGAAAGTGTATGTACCAATAAGAGTCTACTTCAGTCTATTAGCTGTAGTGAATACAGCCAAAAGGTAGAAAAGACAAGCAACAGTATAGAGAGAACCTCTTTTTAGTATCTAAATATAAAGATTTAACACAATTTATGCATAAAAAACATAATCAGATATTGGTATCAAATATTATACACCAATAAAACTTGTATAAAGTTTGTTTAAAAATGCACAGTGATTTCCCATATTTATTTAAGCAGACGGTAGCAGTTAAACGAAGGTAGCACCTTCAGGGTGCTAGTAATAATATCTCTCCCATCTAGAAGTGTGAGAGGTATTATACCAGCAACCTTAAAGGTGTTACCTTCGTTTAACCTCTACTATAGCCTGGTTACATAAAGGCGGGAGATCACTGTGTATTTTTATACAAGCTTTATACAGCTTGTTGTGGTATATAATATTTGGTACCAATATTTGATTGTTTGTATGCATAAATCATGTTACATAATAAATCTTTATATTTAGATACCAAACAGAGGTGCTCTCTATACTACTGCTTGTCATATGTGTGTGTGTGTGTGTGTGTGTGTGTGTGTGTGTGTGTGTGTGTGTGTGTGTGTGTGTGTGTGTGTGTGTGTGTGTGTGTGTGTGTGTGTGTGTGTGTGTGTGTGTGTGTGTGTGTGTGTGTGTGTGTGTGTGTGTGTGTGTGTTATATACACACATAATTTTGGAGCAATGCATTAAAGACATCTCTAGCACCTAAGGGGTTAATCAAAAATTGAGGCTGCAGTATCTATTCATTATAATCGATATTGTTGTAGATAAGCTTAATTAGAGCAGTCGCCAAGTGGTCATTTACTCAGTGACATACTGTAGATAATTGTATCAGTAAATCCTTTTAGGGAGAAATTAGGACATTGACCTATAGTAAAAATGCCCTTTACAGCACACCAATAAAGTATAGTTTAAGGCTTCAGGAAATAAAGTAGGACTTATTGACTCAGTGTCTACATTAGGGCCGGGCAACAATAGCACAACAGCTCAATAGCTGTTGAAGCTGGCTTAGAGTGATGGGAGTTGTATTCCAGCAGCAGCTGCAGGTTGCCCAGCCCTGACAAACATTAACCCTTTGAGTGCCAGAGATGTTTCCAACGCATTGCTACACTGTGACCTAGATATCCCTTTGGCGCTCAAAGGGTTATAGAAAAAAATGTAATGTATTATGAAAAAAACAAAATAATAATAAAAAAAAATAAATGTGGATGTGTGGATGTATTTGGTTAGAGATTTATGGTACTTGGTAACTAAAAGAAGGGTAATCGTGGGATTAAATTTATTCCAAAAGTTATTATAGAGCAAATCCCCAATTTTGAGTGTAGTACCTTCATGGCCTTTATATTTTATGGTGATTTTTTTGTTATTTTTCTGTATTGAGAGCTATGGTCAGAGACAAAAACTGTCGATAGATGGTGGTAGCAACAGCACCACCATAAAATGTACAAACTGTACAAAAAAATAAAGTTTTGAATAAAGTGTCTCAAAGCAGGGCGAGTTCCCTTGTTTTGCTCAGCCGGAAAACCATCATCACCGTCATGAATATACTGCACCAAAAATGCAGTTTTTTGCTGTAATAACTATGGAACAACACATTCCCCAGCATTGGGAATACCCGTATTTTACTCAGCACACCTTTGCAATGTGTTGTGTACCTCTCTGACACTCAAAAGGTTAAACCTTTAAATACAAGAAAGGCTTCACAATGTTTGAAGACATAGCTAGCATTCAAGCTCCAGTTAAATTAATGGTGATTCTGAGAAAATGTATTCGTCCTCTGAGGTGCAATTAATTTGCCCCCAAATTCCCTGGTTTAGCTTTCTTAGTTTGTATTGCTGTTAATAGCAATAGTTATCTTAAAGAGATAGTAATGGTTAATTTTAAGTTGAGTTAACATTGTAGACATTAAAAAAGGTTAACATCAATGTAAGTTTTATCTCTCATATCTTTATGGTTTGAGAGATATAACTTTCTAAAGTTACCTTTTCCTGGCTGTTTTACTCAAGTCTGCCATCTAGCTGACAGCTGCAGATTCCAGTCATTTGACCAGACAGTGGCTCTTCAGCAAAAGCTGAAATCACGCTATTTAGAAATAAATACTTAATTGGAACGGTCTACAAAGTGTGCTTGCAAACCAAGTGTGTACATGCAACAATATTTTTAAATTGTTGTATATTAATGGCTCCTTGAGGACTGATTGGATTCTCTCTCTATTACAGTGAGCAGGGCACGTATCGCATAGAAGCTGTATTATGGGAACTTTAAAGGGTTAGTAATGTAAAAAAAAAAAGTTTTTCGCATTTAGAAGAGCTTAACCCCTTAAGGCCTTAAGGCGTACGTGCGGCCATCACTTGGTGACAACGAGGCTTTTTTTTGTTTTTTTTACTTCCGGTTCAGGGCTTCCGGATCGGCGTGCAGCCGCTCCGGGAGCCCTGAACGCCATGACGTGCCAGGACCATCACTAGTCCTTAAGTGCCGGACCGCCGTGATGGTCCTGGCATGTCAGTGGTCGCGAAGGGGTTAAAAAGTTGAGCTGAATGCAAAAAAACGTATCTCTCAAACCGCTATCGCTTGAGAGATACAGGCATTTAAAGTTTGATATCTCCTGCTGCCATCTGAAAAGCTGTCATCAGGAGATCCGTGCCGGTCGACATGTGCTTGCAAACCAGGCACACTTTTTAGACCATTCCAATGAAGGGATTCATTGTAAATAACGTGATTGCGGCTCTGCTGCAGAGCCTCCATGTCGACCGACACAGATCTCCTGCTGACAGCTTTACAGCTGTCAGCAGGAGACATCGAACTTTAAATGCCTGTATCTCTTAAACCAGTGTTTCTCAGCTCCTGCCTTCAGTACCCACTAAAAGGTCAGGACTTAGGGATTTCTCTGCTAGAACACAGGTGTGGTGATCAGAGGCTCATTCACATTGATTAACTCACCTGTACTCTAACAAGAAATCATCACATCCTGGCCTGTTAGTGGGCCCTGAGGACTGGAGTTGAGAACCACTGTCATAAACCATAGCAGTTTGAGAGATACGGTTTCTTGCATTTAGCTCAACTTTTTAAGCTCTTCTAAATGCAAAAAAACATTTTTTTTGACACTACTAACCATTTAATGGTTAATATTTATAAGATCTCAGGGTCAGTTCATCTTGAAAGTTCCCAGATATGCAGATCTGCTCTACTGAATGTTTTATAGACCATGGCTTCAGTGGTCCTTTTTAACCTGTTGAGATTGGGAGGGTTCCTGCCTGTATTCTGTTCCATTTGCATTCCACATGCTTGTCATGTAAAAGATCAATTATACGAAAATTCAAGAGCATGTTGTAATAAAGAAACACATTAACCCCTTATTATCCCCTGATTAAACCCTTCTTTCTTGGGATGGGACCATATTTTATACATCCTCATTCACTCCCCTTTTCCAACATCATTCTTCTTCCCTCAGATCTGAAATCTGGTTGCTTGACCAGACAGATTGCAACGAGAGACAATATTGTCAGAGTCTGGATAAGGAAAACCATGTAGAGCAGGGTTTTCCTTATACTGACACGATATTGTCCCTCATTGCGATCCGTCCAGACCGATTTACTGATCTGAAGGAAGAACAGTGATGTTGGGAAATGGGGCTGGAGGGGGAAACTTTATAATATAAGCACAAAAAACTATATTGATATGAACATTGCCAAAGGTTGGAAGCATTATTAAAAAGTAAAGGAATAATTGGATCTTCATTTACTGCATGACATTACTATGTCTTTAAAACCCCATTTATATCTATGGGAATTTTTAATCTCTCCCTCCATATGGTGCAGTTGAATTGCCCCAAAATGACTTCTCTTTTGGAGATTTTTGTACATACTACTCTTGCAGCACATAAAGTACCATAAATCTCATCAGGGTTTAGGCAATGTCCTTCCATATCTGTGAATGTTATAACATACACTTCCATGTGACAGCAAGCTGTATATTGGCTTTATTTTGCCTTTACGCACTCTTGTTAAATGTGTCCTTTGTATCTGAAAGTAATGTATTCTGTTTTTTCGCTTTACACATTTAATGTGGATATTGACAGTAATTGTATATTCCCATGTGACCCATTTAGTGAAGAGGAAAAATACCATAGGAGCAGCTTACAAGACTCGGATTCATTGTACCCTTGACTACTTCTTGATCTCGTTATAGCTTGCATTTAGGTGCAATGAAGTGGTACAGGATTGCAGCAAATGATGTACTGTTAATGGGGCACATATTCCAGCATTTTCTAACTAAATTGGTAGATGGTATCCTGCATTTCCATATGGGCCCTGATCATATGTCATTACATATGTTCTTCTCAACAAATTTCTGCTTAAAAGAGAACAATCACCTCCTGATATTACCAAACACCACATACCTTATTACAGCCAGAAAATGTTTATGTCCCCTATGGGATTTTTCCTTGCACCTTGGTTCACGTCAGTCCTGGAAGTCGTATCCATGGAGAGGGACATGACAGTTGCTAGTAGGGCCACAGTACCTCAATCTTAACCATTTAAGAGCCAGAGGGGTTAAGTATGTTCAGGCATTCTACCTACTGCAGTTTTGCAAGGGTAAAACTCTTGAGGGCCAGTGGGATTTTATGGTTCTTGTACAGTAAATAGGGTGGTGCTATTATTAGGAGATGTTAGTACTCCATTAACACTTAGGACCATATATATAGAAATGAAGTGCAGAGCAATGTGTTGCATACCCCTGTGGCACTCAAAGGGTTAAGTGGTGCATTAAACACCTTGGGGGAGATGCACTAAGGCGTGATAAAGAGGTGATAAAGTAGAGATGATTTTTACAGTGATATCACTTCTCCAGTTCCTATGTTATTCTATGAAGCTTATGCACTAAGATTTCTCCAGATCTGGAGGTTTTAGTGCATTGGCTCTGTAGAATAACACAGGAATTGGAGAAGTGTTATCACTGGAAAAGTCATCTCTACTTTATCACCTCTTTATCATGCCTTAGTGTTTAAACCCCACTTGAATGTTAAAAAGGTCATATCTTAAAGTAGTAGTGCTTTTCTCCACGGATGCTTAAAGCGCATATGTAAAGTCGCCCTGCAATAATTAGGCAGGTGGCGACTAGCTTAATGATAGGTATCTTACCTCTTAGAATTACTCCTTTCTAAAAAAAATTCTTATTGTTCCAAGGCAAGAAGCCAGGCATCAGAGCCGACATCTTGTCTGCGCACCTGCGCTGTCAGTAACGGTCTCCATTGAGACACCTTGCAGTGTGCCACATAGTAACCGGAAGGGACTGACGGCGCAGGCACGCAGACTGCACTAACCTGTCCATCAGTCTGAGAAGATTAAATATTTCTTTAGAAAGGGTCATTCTAAGAGGTAAGATAACTATTATTAAGCTAGTCGCCACCTGCCTAATTATTGCAGGGCAACTTTAGCAATACTGAAAGTTACGCTTTAATAGAATTTCCAGTCAAACAAAAAGGATGAAGTCCAGTCTTCCAATGTAAATAAATAAGGTCCAGATACAGTCAGCAATAAACCCAGGAGCAATGGAAAGGCAAAAGATAGGCAGTCATTGAGGGGTCCTCCTGTTCACCAGTACTCCCGTGCAGGATGTTTCCAGAATCCCTGCACAAATGGCCAGTACTAGGTAACAGGTGACAAGTGTCAGGGTTGAAGGATAATCCACAAACATGGCAGGAAAGGTGAATGAGCTCTGTGAAATTGTGATTATCTGGGTGAGAGGAGCATCATACTGGAGGAGGAGGTATTTGTGACATCAGTGGGCATAGTAGAGAAAATGGGTCGTGTAGGATGGTTCACTTATACTATGGGTGTGCAGCCTGTGGCTTTGCAGCAGCTGCAGCCATAGTATACTAGAACTATGTGTTTTTGATGTGTGCTGGCTCTTCCTTTTACCATAGATGTACTCTCTATATGGCTGCTTCTGGGAGTTTCAGAGATGATGTCTATGATAAGGGGAGGGCCAGCCCTGCACACTTACACCTCCTGTTGGTTTACAGCAAGAAGTGGAAGCTGAAGTGAGGCAGTGGCCCACCAGCTCAAAATATAACTGGCCCAGGAGTTAATTGCCAGGCCAGCCCTCCCCTGTTCACAGCAGTGTACAATGTCACTCAGCCACTGCAATAGGGTACTAAGGGGTTTAGATGCACCTACCTCTATATAAATCCTTGGTAAGGCCTCATTTAGAATATGGAGTACCATTTTGGGTAACATTAAAAAAAAAAACCAAAAGACATTATTGAACTGCAAAAAGTGCAGAGACATGCAACAAAACTGATAAAGGGATTGGAGGAGGAGACTAGCTAAACAAACCCTTTTACATTAGAGAAGAGATGTCCCAGGGGTGATCTAATTACTATTTACAAATATATTCAAGGTCAATACAATGAAGTCTTTATGGAACTATTTACGCAAAGAACTCCGCAAAAATAAGATGTAATACATTAAGACTAGAGAAAAGGTACATTTGACTAAAGCAAAGGCAATTTTTTTTATAGTAATGGCAGTAAAGTCATGGCATTCATTGCCTCAGGATGCTGAACTTTCAAATATCGTAGATGATTTAAAAAAATTAATGGAAACCTTTCTAGCTCAGAAAAATATTAAGAGTTATTTCAGTTGGTTTCCAAGCAGATAAGATGCTGATAAAGGGAAATATTTGAATCCTATTTGGAATAGGGAAGTAATTGATTTACCCGATTGGGCCTTAGTTTGAAATAGCTTTAACTGAGTTTTTTTTACCTTCCTCTTTATCAACAAGGATGATGAGGCATGGGCTGAATGTCATGGAGATGTTTGTTTTTTTTCCACCTCATTAACTATGTTACTTCCTTATATCATATGGATACACAAATTAAACCGGAACTACCACCCAAGTAACCACCCAATAATTAGGTATATGGCGACATGCTTCTTGATAGTGTTGTTATCTGCTACAAGTACCGCGATCTGAAGTAATCCTGTTTCTTCAGAGACCGACAGCCAGCCTTGCACACAGACATCTTGGCTTAGAGACATCTGTGCGCCTGTGCTGTCCGTACCGGTCTCCTCTAGGAGGCATTGCATGGAGCTGAAAGGCACTGGAAGGGACTGACGGCGCAGGCGCACAGATGGCTCTACAGCAAGAAGCCTGGCCGTCAGTCAGAAACAGGATTACTTCAGATCGTGGTGCTTGTGGCAGATAATAACATTATTAAGAAGCTAGTCGCCATATGCCTAATTATTTGGAGGGCATCTTTATATTCGGTGGTAGTTCCGCTTTAAGGTTGTTAAGGGGTTATATGAACACAAATTTTTGGAATGTTTATTTGTCCCTTATTTTGCAGTTAGGTTTATCCATAATAATTCCAGTCCTCCTTAGTACATCAGCATCTGTATCAAACTCATAACCCATTAAGGTCCAGTGACGTGCCAGGACCATCATGAGTGTCCATGCTTTAAGGACCGGCAACGATCCTGGCACGTCATTACTTTTTTTATCACAACGCTTCTGTGAGTGCTCTGTGATCATGCAGGGAGTCTAAAACTGACTGCATCCTCTCTTTCAGTGATCGCTCACATGTACCGGCTCCCCGAATGAAGTCCTTATGGGGTTAATAGATATCGGTAATGTCCACTGCAAAACATGTAGAGACTGCAGGCCTTATTTATCAAGCTAAAGAGGTGCAATTGTGAGCAAACCAACTGCTCCATAGGGTTTAACCCCTTAAGGACCGGTGTACATGCATGCGGCCGGCACTTAGGGACCACTGAGCTTTTTTTTTTTTTTTTTTTCCGGCATTCAGCTGCGCAGGGAGCCCTGAAATCCATGAAGTACATGTACGTCATGGGTCCTTTAGGACATACACCCCTGACATACATGTACGTCCTTGGTCGTTAAGGGTTTAAGTAGGAAATCCATTAATTGTCATTGGTTTAAATGGTGATTTGTAACCTCTTGAATATTGGTGTGGTTTCCAATTTAGAAATGTTTATTAGTATCCTATGGTGATGTTGGTTTAACCCAGAATTGCATCTAAAGAGTGCTCCCAATCTCAGTATCATATATACATACACATGTCATATAAAGGGTTAAAGTGGTAAGCTGCATTAAAAAGTCCAATATGTCAAAGTCTCCTATTTCCATTGACCTCCTATAAAGAAATTAAGTGCAACTCCCGGGAAGAGAACGAGTGTTCTTGTGCGGCTGAACCTGTGACACATTGAAGCACTTCAACTTGACCATTATGTTTAAAATCAAATAATGTAGCACACGGTCTGGAAACAGGAACATTCAGACAGTGGGAGAAAAAACTTCCCTGTACTGCTAAAATTATTTACAACTGCTGTATAGGGTGTTTGGAAAAAAAACCAAACAAAAAAAACGACATGTTATTGCTGTAATTTAAGTCTTTGTATGAGGCACTAAAAATGCACAGTGGCATTCAAGCTAACGTTTAAAGAAAATGTAATGGGGTTTTCACAACAGCAGGCAGGTTTTTTAAAGTTCTCCTTTTTTTAATGGCTCTTGATGGCCACACATTGTAGCCCTGTCATGAAAAGTTCAGCCGATCACTATTATGGTCTAACATACAAGAGAAAGAGCAAACAATTCCGGGTCAAACCAAACCACAGAGAAGAAATACAAATTCCAGATGCCCCCATTGAGTTCAATGGGACATTTAACCCATTCAATGCCAAAGGGTCTCAACGCTTTTCTAAGCATTGCTTTGAAAACCTATCTAGCATTCAAGGGTTAAAAGCACCATTTAAATAAATGAGGATTTTTCTCTGTCCTGAATGCAGTTGGTTTACCCCGAGAATTGCTCCTCTTTTCATTTGTGCATAAGGATCTAAACCCTTTGAGTGGCAGAGGGGTACGCATCAAAATGCATTGCGTACCCCGATGGCACTCAAAGGGTTAACCCCTTGAATGCCAGAGAGTTATTAATGCATTGGCATGTTCAACAACAAAGAGGTGTAATTCTGAAGCAAACCAGCTGCACTATAGGGAAGCACATAAAATTGCTAGTGTTTTAAATTGGACTTTTAACCCTTCATTGCAGATCTTATAAATTATTTAGAATGTTTTGGGTATGTTTATTTGTACCTTATGGTGCAGTTGATTTGCTCCTGAATGAAACCACTTTGACCTTCTGAGGCCCTTAGGCCTTATCAGTAAGGTCAGTGATGTAGTTTGGGAGTAAAGCAACTGCACCATAAGGACAGATAGCCATTTCAGTGGCAGAGTGTTATCCATGCATTGTGTTGCAATGCTTTGGATACCGCATTAGCACTGATATTATTAAACGTTCCCAAAATTCCTAATGATTTAAATTGGCCTTTTAACCTCTTGAATGCTAGAGAGGCCTTCAAAACTTTGTTTTGTAATGTGCTGGAGACTTCTACAGTATTGAAGAGGTTAAAAGTCCAATAAAAATCAATAGAAATGTGTACATTTCCCCAATATGTACCATTAGTATGCTCCAAAGTGACACCTCTTTAGCTTATTGAAGATGTCGTTATTCTTGAAGTGGAGCAATCTTTTGTGTCATTGTAACCCAGAAATATGAGAATTATATAAGCCTTCTTGCTTCCAAATTGAGTATTAGTCTATTTATCAGAACTACCTGTTTTACCTACTAATACACAGTATAACCCTGTATGTTCCGTCCTGCTAGAAATACATTGACTCTTCTCTTAAATGTATCCATTATATCTGCCATTACCAAATCCTTGGGCAAAGAATTCCACAATTTAACAGCCCTTACTGTAAAAAAGCCTTTTTTTCTGGTGATTAATAGTCTCCATGATAAAGTAGATCAAATCCAGTGTAAACTAACAGTACCATAGGAAAAAATACATTTCTCAAATTTCTAATGATAATCATGATGATTATTTGACTATTGAGAAAGTGACAAATTGTTATGAAAAAGTAGCCATATTTTTGTAGGTTTCTATCTTCGATCTTACTAAACTAACCCTTATGGGTGTCAGTAAATGGTAAAGCTGGTCGAGGGTGTAGTGATAACTAACCTTAGACAAACCAGACCCTACCATAAAAGCCAAGTAAGGAACGAGAACCAACTGGAGATTCCATATACTGCTTGTGAGATACCATACTGGGGTGACAGCCAGTGAGTGTCAGATCATCCGGAGACAGGATATTGCCTCTGAAGAAAGTGAGTAGAATCTTTGAAATTTCCATTGTTCTGATTGTGGTGGTGAAGGATTGAGAACTTAGAAGATATTGCTTGCGCCACTTTTTTTGCTAAAAATAAGGTTATGCCAGTTTTGGAAGCCTTAACATCATGTAGTTGTGATTCTGAAAAAGTAACGGCAAAGCTGGTGGAAATTCTTGTGCAGGGAATTTAAAAAGAAATGTTGCTAATTGTTACAAGTTAGCATCAGAATTTTTGCCAGAATCTAAACTAGAAAGTATCATTTGTTTTTAAACAAAAGGAAATTCTGCTCGTCAGATCCTGACCTTTACAAATAAATAACTTTTGACTTACTATAAACAATAAACCGTGGGGTTTGGCAAAAAGCACAATAAGCTTGCCTGCCCCATCAAGGCACCCCAGATATAGTCAAGTCCCTATCTGCCTCATATCTGTGAACATGTGTTTAGTATAAAAAGCAGTGATATCACCTCACCTCCACTGTGAACAAAACCCTTCTGAGGGAAATAAGGAAGGTATTTATACCGTTCCTAATTCAGCTACAACCTGAAAAGACTAGGAGCTCCCAACCAAGAGAGAAGGAGCCTTAACCTTCAAATTGCATTAAAAATATCTAAAATATACAGGTTCCTGGGGAGCTAAAAATAGCATTTATTAACCCCTTAGTGACGGCCGCGTGCAGACGCGGCCGTCACTTAACGCCCGTCTAACATTTTTTTTTTTTTTTTTTGCATTAGAATCCGGAGTCCCCGAACGGCGTGCAGCCGTTCGGGGATCCGGATTTCCTGGACGTACAAGTACGTCCTCTGTCACTAAGTGACAGCCACAGAGGACGTACATGTACGTCCTTTGTCGCTAAGGGGTTAATAGTATTCTGTTAGTTACATATACGTATGCAAGAACTTGCTCTTGGCTACATATACAAAGTAACCAAAAGGAAATTCTGTGCATGAGTTAAGGAAATAGCTGAATTATGGAAAATATAGTAATGTGCAACATTTTTAGGCAGATGTGAAATATTGCTGTAATGTAAGAATGCTTTCCAAAATAGACATGTTAATAGTTTAATTTTATCAGTTAACAAAATGCATAGTGAGTGAACAGAAGAAAAATCTAAATCAAATTAATGTTTGGTGTGACCACCGTTTGCCTTCAAAACAGCATAAATTCTTTTAGGTACACTTGCACAAAGTCAGTGATTTTGTAGGCATATAGTCAGGTGTATGATTTAACAGGTGTGATCAATTTAATACGTACGTCGAAACACAATCATTAACTGAAACAGAAACAGCTGTGTAGGAGGAATAAAACTGGGTGAGAAACAGCCAAACTCATCTAACAAGGTGAGGTTGCTGAAAACAGTTTAATGTCAAAAGTCATAAACCATGGCAAGACTGAGCACAACAACAAGACACAAGGTAGATATAATGCATCAGTGAGATCTCTCTTAGGCAGACGTTTAAGCTCAGACAGGGGTTTCCAGATGTGCTGTCCAAGCTCCTTTGAAGAAACACAAAAAAACGGCAAAACACTGAGGACCATAGATGCAGTAGTCAGCCAAGGAAAGTTAGTGCAGCAGATGAAACACACATCCTGCTTACTTCCCTTCGCAATCGGAAGTTGTCCAACAGTGCCATCAGCTCAGAATTGGCAGAAAACAGTGGGATCCTGGTACACTCATCTACTGTCCGGAGAAGTCTGGTCAGAAGTTGTCTTCATGTAAGACTTGCGGCCAAAAAGCCATACATCCGATGTGGAAACAAGGCCAAGTGATTAAACTATGCATGAAACCACAGGAACTGGGATTCAGAAAAATGGCAGCAAGTGCTCTGGACTGATGAGTCAAAATCTGAAATATTTGGCTATAGCCGAAGGCAGTTTGTTCTCTGAAGGGCTGGAGAAAGGTACAAAAATGAGTGTCTGCAGGCAACATTGAAGCATGGTGGAGGTTCATTGCAGGTTTGGGGCTGCATTTCTGCAAATTGAGTTGGGGATTTGGTCACAATTAATGGTCTCCTCAATGCCGAGAAATACAAGCAAATACTTATCCATCATGCAATACCATCAGGGAGGCATCTGATTGGCCCCAGATGTATCCAGGAGTCCTGGAAATGATGGTATTGCCCCCACAGAGCCCTGATCTCAACATCATTGAGTCTGTCTGGGATTACTTGAAGAGAGAAAAGCAACTGAGGCTGCCTAAATCCACAGAAGAACTGTGGTTAGTTTTCCAAGATGTTTGGAACAACCTACCTGCTGAGTACCTTCCTAGAAGAATTGATGCTGTTTTGAAGGAAATGGGTGGTGACACTAAATATTGATTTGATTTAGACTTTGCTTCTGTTCACTTAATAGGACTTGCCTAAATCTGGGATACCTTGATGGGGCAAGTAAGCTTTTTATGCTTTTGGCAAAAAATATTTACTAAGCCCCACTGTTTATCATTTATAGTAAGTCACAGGTTATTTCTTTGTAAAGGTCAGGATCTGATGCACACACTTTCCTTTTGTTTACTTTGTATATGTAGCTAAGATGTAGTTCCAAGATGTTGTGTGCTTCTCTCCTGACTATAAACACATGTAAATATTTGAACACTATTAATAAATGCTGTTTTGAGTTCTCCAGGAACCTGTATATTTTCTATTTTTTTGTATGTAATTTGGGAGGGTTTGGCTCTTTCTCTCTTGGTTGGTAGCTCCCTAATCTGGTTATAGTTGAACTGGGGAAGGTATAAATACTTGCCTTATTTCCCTCACAAAGGTCAGGGAACTAGGCATAGAGCTGCTAGATGAACATATGAAAAACCTCAACAACAGGTTTTGTGAACAGCTGGATCAGAACACAAACCCACTGATCAAGAGACTTGCAACGATCTCTGCAAATCCATTTGATTGCTATCTGCGACCCATCACAGCGACGATCCTATGAAACAAACTCAACTGTGGAAAAGCAACACAGATAGAGAAGCACATATCACTGCGACTAAAAAAAATAAATAAAAAACAAAAACACAATTAGCTAATTTGGAGTAATGAGGCACTAGCCTCGGTATCCAAAATCATTGCTGCCAGTTTAAGTCTGACAGCCAGAGAAGAACTTCTATCTCACAAAGGTTTTGTTCACAGTAGCTGTAAGGTGGTATTACTATGTTTTAATTGCATACTAAGCACATGTTCACAGATTTGAAGATAGGGACTTGCATAAACCTGGGGTGCCTTGATGGGGGCAGGCAAGCTTATTGCACTTATAGCCAAAAACATGTAACTAAACTAAACCCCAGTAACTATAGTAAGTCCCAGATTATTTGTAGTTCAAGAGTAAGTCAATGACAAAGTATACCCCTCCCGCCCCTTTTACTGATGTAACACTGCTCAACCAGATCAGAAGGGAGGTGCCCAGGTAGACTGCAGAGAGGGACAATCTTCAATTAAGATAAGGGAAAAACCTGAAAAATTTGTCAAGGGGGGCAGGGCCTTCATTGTTCTCATAGGAAGAAGATTGTCCCCTGCTGTTATCTGTCTTACAGCAGAGATGGCTTACACTAGGTAAAAGGGGCAGGAGGGGGAAACTTTGCTTATGAATATCTCTCAAACCATAAAGGTTTGAGAGATAAGTCTTATATCTTCATGTTTTTTTAATGCCTACAAAATAAAATAAAGATAAAACAAAGTATTACTATCCCTTTAAAGACAATTCTTAAAAAAGTATATATATAAATAAATGTTTTTATTAAATCCCACCCATAGACCCCGATGGTTGTTATTTAAAATGACTGATTTAGCACAGGAGTAGGCAACCTTGGTCCTCAAGAGTCACCAATAGCAAATGTTTCCATGATACTGCTAAATTATTATTTATTTATTTATTTATATAGCGCCAACTAATTCTGCAGCACTGTACAATTGGGAATAGAGATAAAAGGGTATTAAATAGTACAATCAAATGTGGAGAATAGAAGGATCAGAGGGCCCTGCTCGTGAGAGCTTACAGTCTAGAGGAAGGTTGGATTGACAGAGGAAGTAAAGTGACTAAACCACTTAGTCCACCTGTGCTCCAGCTGGAATATGCTGGAAACACTCACTGTTGCTAGCTCTTAAGGCCAGGGTTGGTCACCTCTGTTCTAGCAGTTAAGAGGTTAACCCTTTGAGTGCCAGGGAGGTATCCAATGCATTGCATTACACTGCGTTGGTTACCTCTCTGGCACTCAAAGGGTTAAAAGCCACCTCTTGTTAGCTTTCAGAATTGCAGCTATGATTTTTTTTTTTAAAAAGGAGATCTATCACCCCTATACATGTTGGTCTCAGTACTTAGTTTATGTAGCGACTAGCTGGAAAAACGTTTTAATTTTTTTAATAAAATCTGTATTTTGCTGAATTTAATCAAGTAAGTATCTGTACCGCAGTCTGCCACTCTGCTCCCCTCCCTCTATCCAGCATCCTCCGATGATGAAGGCTTTCTGCGTGTATTCTGTAGCGCTCTCATTGGCCAGAGAATGTTCTAGCTTACATGCAGAAAGCAGGATCGAGGGAGGGGAGCAGCGGCAGAGTGACAGACTGAGATATAGAGCTGGTAGCCGCAGTCGGTCTGGAAGTAGGATGCAGGGCAATATTTACTTGATTAAAATCTGCAAAATACAGATTTTATTTAAAAAATTAAAATGTTTTACTAGCTAGTCGCTACATAAACTAACTATTGAGACCAACATGTATAGGGTTGATATATCCCATGTAAATGTAGTCCCTGTGTGTCAGCAAAAGACTATGCTGATATGAAGAAAGTTATTGTAAGATGCAGTTATAAGCCTTTCACACATGATGCTTCATGCATCTAAGGGGTTAAACAGAAGATATAACTTCCATTAAGTTAGGATACCTTGTTGTCTAATATTGTCATGAAAATGTCTAATTTTGATCTCTAAAGAGATGCTTTTATAATGCAAATGTGTTAGGCTAGCAAGAAGACACTTCTAATCTTTCATTTTCATTACAAAATACAACTCTCGTACACGAGATTGAATGTCATCAGAAACCACTGAACAAAAGGAAAATTATTGTTCATGAGCTTTCTTCTGTTCACAATTCCCCGGATACTGCTGCAATTGGCAGTGTGAATAGCACACCCTGAAACTCAATCCTAATTTGTGCTCTTAACACAGCGTTATTATGAATTTCAAGTGTTTTGAAGTTGTGAATGGTAGTTGGGTTTGGCATATTGGGAGAGGATTATTTTTGACATTATTGATTTTAACAGGGAAAGAAAAGAAACTAGAAAATCAAAAGTGATGGCTAGAGCTTTGTCGTATTAGTACAGCATATCAGCTACTGGTATTAGCACAGTCAGTCTAGAGATATTAATGCAGGTACTCTAGTGGTGTTATCACAGTCAGTCTAGTAATATTAGATCAGTCAATACAGTGTTATAGGTTTTGTCAGTCTAGAGATATCAGCAGACTCAGTTTAATGGTATTAGCACAATCATTCTAGCAGTGATAGCACAGTCAGTTTAGTGATATTAGCACAATCAGGTCAATGGTATTAGTACAGTCATTCTGGTGCAATTAGTATTGCCAATCTAGAAATATTAGTGCATGTAGGCAGTCTAGTGGAATTATCATAGTCAATCTAGTGATATTAGCAGTATCCTTTTAAAAGGTTGCACGCAAAACAGCGTGCGACCACATAACACATTAAACATGTCACCTGCATACAAATGCTGACCTGAGAATCTTGCGCTGCATGACAGCACAAGATTCTCATGTTGCCTACTAAAAGGTCACATCCCAGTCTGTGCTGCACTGGCTCTGTCTCCCCACTCAGTTGAGATGTGCTGCTACCTGCTCTGGACCTTAGCCTCGATTACCATCTCCCCCATTATTGGTGTTATCCTCATCTCTGCCCAAATTTACTGCACCCATATACAGTACGGTACACGGTGCAGCCAAATAACCACCTCTTACAAGGAAAACAGCTTTAAAACTACAGTAAGGTACAGAGTACAGCCAAATAAACAACACTTGAAAGGAAAACCAATTAACCTATTCTGTATATGGCCATATACTTGTAATTAACATACATATATGGTATAAGTAAAACAAACACTTACACAGAGAGAAGCAACACGAAGGAGCTGCTGCAAAACATGACCAAATCTCGATCATGATCTGCCCCGTTATTGGTGTCATCCTCAGCTCTGCCCATATTTACTGCACCCTACTACATGTTCTGCTACCTTTTCCAGCTCAAGTATCAACCTGTTAATAACATGACCTGCTCTGTCTTATAATTCATACAGTGTTACAGTCTTCCGGCAGTGTTGGCTCATGTGCGTCAGATCACCGGAGTTAACATTGGTTACGCTCAAGCTCCAGCACATCTCAACTGAGTGAGGAGACAGAGCCGGGGCAGCACAGACTGGGATGCGACCTTTTAGTAGGCGAAATGAGAATCTCGCGCTGTCATGCAGCTCGAGATTCCCAGATTGCCATTTTTATTCTGGTGACATGCTTAATGTGTTAAAAGTAAACCAATATTAGCATGAGCCATGTAGAGAGATTAGTGCAGTCAGTTTAGTGGTATTAGCACAACCAGTCTAGAGATTTTATTACAGACAGCCTAGTATTATTAGCACCATTAGTCTAGAAGTACTAATGCAGGGACACTAGTGATATTAGTACCAATCCAGTGTTATTAGTTTCATCACTCTAGAGAGAGATCAGCAGACTCTTTTTAATGATATCAGCACAATCATTCTAGCGGCAATAGTACAGTCAGTCTAGTGGTATCAGTTGAGTCAGTCTGGTAGTATTAGCAGAGTCAGCATAGAAATTATAGCACAGCTAGGCAATCTAGTGCTATTAGCATAGTCATCTAGAGAGATTATTGCAGTCAGTTTAGGGGTATTTGCATAACCAATATATACATATTAGCACAGTCAGTCTATAGATATCAATGCAGGCACTCTAGTGGTATAAGCACAGTCAACCTAGTGGTATTAGCACAATCTAGATATGTTAATGCAGGGACTCTAGTGGTAATAGAACAGTCAGTTTAGTGGTATTTGTGCAGTCAGTCCAGTGTTATTAGTTTTGTCATTCTAGAGATATCAGCAGAGTTGGTTTAATGATATTAGCACAATCATTCTAGAGGCAATCGCACAGTCAGTCTTGTGGATTTTGGCACAATCAGTCTAGTGGTATTAGTACAGTTAGTCTGGTGCTATTAGCACTGCCAGTCTAGTGTTATTAGCACAGTCTGTCTAGTGATATTGACACAAGTCATCTAGAGAGATCAGTGCTGTAAGTCTAGTGATATTAGCACAGTCAGTCTGGTGGAATTAGCACAGTCACTCGAGACATTAGCAGTTAGCACAGTCAGTCTGGTGATATTAGCACAGTCAGTCTGGTGGAATTAGCACAGTCACTCGAGACATTAGCAGTTAGCACAGTCAGTCTGGTGGTATTAGCACAGTCAGTCTGGTGGTATTAGCACAGTCAGTCTGGTGGTATTAGCTCAATCATTCTGGTGGTATTAGCATAGTCTGGAGATATTAGCAGAGTCAGTCTGGTGGTATTAGCTGTCAGACAAGTGGTATTAGCACAGTCACTCTAAAGGTATTAGCACATAGTAGAATTTAATGTATAGATATAATTCTGAGCAAAAACAGGTGCTGGAATTGAATTTCTAGTCCTTCACTTGCCTAACCAAATAACTATGCTGCTTGCATCAAGGTGAGAACAGTGGGGCTGTCTATGGGCATTTATTGTGTTCCTTTCCTTTATGCCTTGTTTAACAATATGTTTTAAACAAAGTGCAGAGGAAATGATGCTTCATATTTTTAGGTCTAGGACATTCTAGGCCTCATTCTGGGGAACGTTAGTACACTGATATCATCCAGGCATTGATACAGTAGAGTTTTATGTACAAAAAAGTATTTTTCATTAGCCATCTCCAGATATTTGTGGCCTTGTAATCTCTCTCTATCTCTCATTCAGTTATTTGGAAGTACGTCAGTTCCCACCAACCATGAAAATTTGGCCCAAATCCATGTAGTAGAAAAATATGTTCTTTTCCATTATAATGTGTCATAACCATATCTATCAGTGCCTAGACACCAAATTTCACATGGTGATATATATTATGTAGGGCTATTTACTTTATTTTAAAGTAAAAAAAAAAAAAAAAGAAAAGAAAGTAAGTAAGTCACCCCTGTTTCTGAGATAATTAAGTTTTTACAACATCCATATGGAAGACTGTGATGTAAACCGTTCCTGGTATTTAAGCACACTGTCTCAAGTTCAAGTGGTTCAGTCATAGGCTATGTTTCTCATTTTTAAACCTAAGTATAGTTTTAGTAAGTATGCACTGAGTTGCAATGCGTGGAATACCTGTGTGATAGTCAACATTTATTTATTTATTTTTTAAATTTCCAACCTCGTGACCCCTCCTTATGCCCCCACTGCCTTGGCTGGGAGATCAATAGAGACAACACAGGGGAGAAAGAGAGTGTCCCAGTTTCCATTGTTCCTGGAGTACCAGGTAAGAGTGGGCTTCCTCCTCAGCCAACTCAGATCCTGCCTTACACATCCCATTGACCAGCTACTGGCAGTAATCCAGCCCCAGGGTGTGGCTGACACCTATCCAGAAAAAGCACACACACACACACATAAATCTTTCAATAGTTAATCATACTTTATTTTTGTGAAAGTGATGTTACATTTGGAGGAGTAATAGTAGATCATTTGTCATATCCTGATGTATCAGTTGTACTAAGCATGTTCTCGTTTCTTTCGTGTTCCTTACTGATTAAATGATGAATGATTCCTCCTACTGCATTAACAACCTTTAGCAACCCCTTTCCCTTTACTTCCGAGGATTGCAATGTCTTGCTTCTTTTGTACATTTCCTTACATGTTCTTGCAGATGTAGTTACTAAGAAGCAGAACAAAAGCTAACAATTTGGCATGATCTACAGATTTGCAGAAATGTTCTCTTAAGTATATGTAACTTCTGATTTGATTACCCAGTAGCTAAATTAGGGCTTGCCTATCACTTTCACAATGTCTTTCACCCTCTTAATTCATTGCCATCACTTTATCACATGTTTCAGAGGATCAGACGTTCGAGTACAAAATAGTAAACCGTTAATGTCTGGGCTGATGACTTCTAAAATGGAAACATCTGTACAAGCTCTACTTTTATCTGTTTTCTGATGCATATTTCACCAGTCTTTCTTTTGCCTTGAATGAATGGATTTTATGGAAATATAGAATTTGAGAAAAATTTTAAAGTTGAATTTCTAATGTATTTTTGTGGACATCATTATGCAACATATGCTCTCTATTGTCATCCCGATTGTGAGATCTAAGAATATCTATACATTTATGCACTGTTCCCTTCATTATGCCCGTGATAAATTATCTTTAAAATGTGAGAAGTCTCATGAAATTTCCAGATTATTTGTTAGGGGTGCCTTGAACAAAAAAGATTAAGAAACACTGCTTTTAGCTAAATTGTGATATTATTTTCCTTTGCCTAACTTATGTACTGTATGTTTTGGAACTATATATTGTCTGACATGCATTGGGACATGTTGACACAAAGCACTTTGGCTGTCACTCGTTAGCTCAGCAGAACTCTGGAAATGGTTGGCACTTGACACTGGGAGGAGGGCACTGGCACTGGAACTGTCTTACATTTTAAATGACAGAAGAGCTATGGAACTGATACCTGAAATGGTAGGAGAGCACTGGAACAGGCAAGAATGTCAGATAGTAGGAAAACACTGGAACTGAAGGACACTTGAAATGATAGCAGAGTAATGGGACTGTCTGATGCTTAAGATTGCAGGAGTTCATTAGAACTGATCAACACTTGAGATTGTAGGAGAGGGAACTGAAGCAACCAACACTGGAGATGGTAGAGAGCTCTAAAACCGATTAACATTTGAGATGGTAGAAAAGAACTGGAACTGATGATATGAGTTGATAAGAGAGTGTGGTAACCGACAGAAATTTGAGTAGCTAAGAAAACATTGGAACTGACTGACACTTTATATGGCAGGACAGCCCTGGCACTGACTGATACATGAGGTGGTATTAGAACACTGGAACAGACACTATGTCGCTGGACGGCGACACTAGAGGTTGATAGGAGAGGCAGAGGACCCTTACATAACTGGAGAAGTAGAACTCAGGAGGTAGGAACTGGTGAACTGGTGAGGTCGACTTCTGGTCGAAGTGAGACTCAGGCAGTCGGAAGGCTCTCTTAGTCAAGGACCAACTGGCCGTTGGTTACCAGAAGTCTACTATTCCTGGAGCGGTTGAAACACTTATATGAGGATCAACTCGCAGTCCAAGATACTCGGCTAGTCTTATGGTACACCCAGTCGAGGACCAACTAGGAGTTGAAGAATCTTAGGTAGTTGGATGATTCACTTAGTCGAGTACCGACTATCAGTAAAACACCAGGAGGCTTCAAAGGAAGGAACAGTAGACACAACAGTACTATCTTGATTCAGCAGATGGCATGGGTTGGAACCGGAGCAACAACAGCAAAGGGCCTGGATCTGACGGCCGTCGGGGAGTAGCTTGGCCCAGTCAGAGATTCTTGGCTGGGATCAATCCCATAGGCAGTTGGAGAATAGCAGGCCCTGTCGGATATCAACCTGCCATAAGCATATAACTGGGATTGATCCACCAGGCGATGGATAGTAGCTGACCCTGTTGGAGATCAACCAGTCGAGTAAGGAATACTCATGGATGAACGTGCAGCAAATGGGTAGATGGTGTCGGAAGCAAAGGTCATACCAGAGGATCAATAGAGGTATGAGTCGAGCCAGGTCACAACAGAAGATCAAGCACTATAAAGGATCAGATAGGAATGGTGGTCATGAACAAGCTGGAGTCAAAACAGGATCAAAATGTCAGAGATTCACTAAGGAACATAGTATAGCTCGAAGATCGGGAGCAGGAAGTCAGAAACAGGAAGACATTAAAGGGCTATCTTCCAATCTGGAGTGAGAGGGGCAGAGGACAGATAGATGGATTGACAACTTGAAATGGTAGGAGAGCATTGACACTGACACTTGAGGTGGAAGGAGCATAAGTAGACTGTCTGACAATTGTTAACAACAAGGCATTAAAACATTACATGAGACTAAGAGGGCATTGAGACCAGCAGGGCATTGCACAATTACATAACACAATGGGCCATGTGTAGAAGGAAAAGTGAAAGAATTCTAGCTCAAGAAATAAAAATTAGGAGTCCAACATACAATGGTCAGGTAGAGGTATATAGTTCTGTTTATAACAGAGGGATGTGCCTAATTATGTTAAAAGGTACCACCAGCTTTCTTCTAACCTTGTTTTTTGGGCCAGAAAAAAGGAAGGGAAAGAAAGCATTAAGAAAGAAGGGACACAAATGGGGTAGGATATAGCAATGTTGCTAGACGCTGGAAGGGAACAAATATAATTGATGGACGGCACCACACTTTGTATTATGGGAAATTAGGAGCCAGTAACCATTAATGTACAGTTATTTATATTTAGTATTGTAAACCCCTAGTGCTACCTTCACTCAATGTTTACAGCAGGGTTATTCAATTGTTATACGGGTGTATACCCAAACCGTAGAAAGTACCTAGAGTTGTACCTATCCACAGAAGTGGAGATAAAAATGTGTTATCAAATTACAGACCAATATCGCTACTACCCACATAATCTAAAGTCCTAGAGAAAAGAGTCCATATGCAACTATACAAGTATTAAGAGTATTTTCACCAGGGCCGGATTTTCCATAAGGCAGAGTAGGCATCTTCCTACAGGTGCGCCCTACAGAGGGGAGCCTGCCATTGCAAATCAATATATATATATTTTTTTTTAAAGTGGCATGCCGCGCCGCATGGTAAGGTCTGTGCCTTCTTCGGCACAGACCTGTAGCTGCTGAGCTCCCCCGGCTCTTTAGCAATACAGAGCGCTGGGAGATGACATCATCTCCCAGCGCTCTGCATTACTGAAGGGAAGACCGCGCGGGAGCCCCAGCAGCTACAGGTCTGTGCAGAAGCACAGATCTCTCCTGCCGCTGGACCACCAGGGAGGTAGAAAATGGATGGGGGATGGGGGGGATGTGAGGCTTAATGTGGAGATGATGGGGGAAATGTGAGGGCAATATGGAGCTGATGGGGGGCAATGTGAGGGCAATGTTGAGATGATGGGGCAATGTGAGGGCAATATGGAACTGATGGGGGCAATATGGAACTGATGGGGCAATGTGGAGCTGATGGGGGCAATGTGGAACTGATGGGAGCATGGAGCTGATGGGGGCAATGTTGAGATGATGGGGCAATGTGAGGGCAATATGGAACTGATGAGGGCAATATGGAACTGATGGGGGCGATGTTAACATGATGGGGGCAATGTAGAGCTGATGGGGGCAATTTGGAACTGATGGGGCAATGTTGAGATGATGGGGGCAATGTAGAGCTGATGGGGCAATATGGAACTGATGGGGGCAATGTTGAGATGATGGGGCAATGTGAGGGCAATATAGAACTGATGGGGGCAATGTGGAACTGATGGGGGCAATGCTGACATGATGGGGGCAATGTAGAGCTGAAGTGGGCAATGTGGAACTAATGGGCAAAAATAGAACTGTTGGGGCAAAATAGAACTGTTGGGGCAAAATAGAACTGATGGGGCAATATGGAACTGATGGGGCAATATGGAACTGATGGGGCAATATGGAACTGATGGGGGCAATGTGGAACTAATGGGGGCAATGTTGAGATGATAGGGCAATGTGTGGGCAATATGGAACTGATGGGGGCAATGTGGAGATGATGGGGGCAATGTGAGGGCAATATGGAGATGGGGGGTAATGTGGAGATTTGGAGCACTGTGGAGATGGCCAATGGGGGGCCCTTCAGATTTCTGTGCCTACAGGCTCCTGAGATGTAAATCCGTCCCTGGTTTTCACCCTGCTGTAATCAGGATTTCAACCAAATCAATGACCTCCTAAAAGTATGCAGTGATATCAGACTAGCAAGGAAAATGGTGAGCTCACTGGATCTAGATACAGTAGACCATAATATTATGATAAGAAAAATCTAAATTTGAGGATTGGGTACTCTAAACTGGTTCTAACCCTATTTATGAGACAGAGCTCAATATTTGTCTAATGCTGACAATATTTCCCTTCCACTCAAGTGGAACAAGTGGGGTTCCCCAAGGCTCCATTCTTTGCCCTCTCCTATTTTGTCTGTTTATAAATGATCTGCCAATGGTTTGGAAAGCATCTTCTTTGCACGTGTATGGAGATGACAAGATAATCTATACTAAAAATCCAAACATACCTCAACTTGAGGCTGTATTACAGCGTGATCTCTCTGAAGTTGAAAGATGGATAGATAAAAAACGAACAGTTCATAAACACTGGCAAAATGGTCACAATGGTATTTGGTACAAAGAACAAACTACTTAAACTTGGCAATACCCATCTAACCGTTGATTCCTAGAAATATCTTGGTATGTGGCTTGACCCCAACCTCACTTTTGGTCTTCATATTGATAAATTAACAACCAAACTTTTTCCTAAAATAGGTGCCCTGATTAGAAACACAATCCTGACCTCAGGCTGGTTGGGGAAGCTGGGAGTTGTAGTTTCCAACAACTGTAGATCCATCTACTGACTACCTCTATTTTATACAGCTTTCAATCAAAGGAGAAGGGAGAGTAATGTGTTGGTGCACGCTTCCTTAACAGAGATAAATTAACCCCTTTGTTGTTGCATTATGAAACATTGTGCATTATGTTGTTGCTGTTTATAATCAAACAGCAATTTCAGTTACAGTTTTGAATAAAAGCCACACATCTTTTACATAATCGTTTTCAGCAATCCCTGTTAGCGCCACCTACCACTGCACAGAAAATGTACCCTAAATTTTAAAAAAGTGTTTTAACTGATATTGTAATAAAACATCTGTATGGAAGTAGACATTTTTTACACTGATAGCAAATGAATATAACTCTATAGCAGTCACCTTCTCACGTTCCCAAAACACTTGACTTCTAATTAAAATTAGAAGTACATATACCCCCTGGGATATATTTAGTTTTAGGTGTGTTTGACACAACATACAAGCAACCTCTTCAGTCATTCATGGATAACATGTAAATGGAGGCGGACATGACAGTTGCTAGCAGGACCACAGAATATCAGACTCTGCTCACTGCACATGGTGATTTTAACCCTTTAAGTCCCAAAGGAGTGTTCAATGCATTGATTTGCAATTCGATTGGCATCCCACATGATGTTAAAGAGTTAAAGCGGAACTACCACCCCTAAATAAATGTGTCCCAAATAAATACCCATCTGGAGACTAGCTGCTCAATAGCGCTAGTCACCAGAAATATGACCTGGTGTTTTAGAATTGTACGCTGTTCCGGGACTGACAGGCAGGAAACAGCGCAGACATCTTTCCATAGTGATGTCTGCGCGCCTGCGCTGTCAGTCCCAGCCTGCTCTAGGAGGTGTTGCTAGGAACTGCTCGGCTCCAAAAGGGACTGACAGAGCAGATGTGCAGACGTCACTATGGAAAGATGTCTGCACTGTTTCCTGCCTGTCAGTCCGGGAACTGCGTACAATTACTTTAAGCACATATAACCTATGTGAAACATAGGTTATATGCGCTTTTATGCTTACAGTAAAAGATCAGACCTCAAATGGGGGCACCAGGACCCCTCCTGTTAGCCCCCCTCCCATGTATCATCTATCCAAAAGGATAGATGACCCATGGGGCGACCCCAAAGGCGTTTACTGCCTTCTTGATACTGCCGGATTTACAGCCTCATGCAGCATGAAGAGCTTAATGAATGAATGAACCTAGTAACTGGGTTCATTCAAGGTAAGCGGAGCGCTGTGCTCCCATCATTGAATCAGTCAACGGGATCAAACCCGGTGACTCATTCAATGATCAGAGCGCAGGGCTGCTTTCTAAGAATGAACCCGATGACAGGGTTCATTCATTGAAGGGAGCGCTTAGAGTAGATGCGGCTTTTACATCTACTCTAAGCGCTCCTTTCATTGAATGAACCCTGTCACCGGGTTCATTCTTAGAAAGCAGCTCTGCACGCTAATCATTGAATCAGTCACCGGGTTTGACCCTGGTGACTGATTCAATGATGGGAGTGTGGCACTCCGCTTACCTTGAATGAACCCAGTGACCGGGTTCATTCATTCATTAAGCTCGCGGCTGTAAAGCCAGCAGCATCAAGAAGGCAGTAAATGCCTTTGGGGTCGCCCCTTCTGGATATATGATCCATGGTAGGGGGCTATCAGGAGGGATCCTGGTGTCCCCTTTGAGGTCTGATCTTAGACTGTAAGCATAAAATCACATATAACCTATGTTTCTCTTAGGTTATATGTGCTTAAAGTAATAAAAGGGCATTTGTGTTATGGAGTGTCATGAGGGGTCATGATACCTCCCTTGAGTTCTAATATTTTAATCATTAAAGTTAAACACATTTTTTAATAAAAAAATAAATTGTTACAATACACACACATATACAGGTAAGGTATGCAGTCCATACCTTGCCTATTAACCCTTTGAGTACCAGAGGGATAGGAAACACATTGCTAAGCAATGTCTTCCTACCTGTCTGGTACTCAAAGTGTTAAGTGTCGAATAAAAGACAGGTTCATCTATTAAATGTCAGTCCCTGAGGTAAATGTCGGATGGAGTTAGTATGTAGAATATATGCAATATATGTCGACATACTAAGGGGGGGCATTGTGTAGTGCTTGGTGTACTATTTCTGTTTATTTTAACCCTTTGAATGCCACAGGGGTGAGCAATGCACATCAATATGGCATTCAATGCTGTCCATGGTGCTGAAAGCCTTCTCTGTATTCCCCTGCTGGCTGGGTAGGGAAGCACAGAGAATGCTGTTCAGAATTGTCATAGTGTTGGTGATGTGTGAGGGGAGGAGATCCCTTCCACACCGACAGCACTTCGAAAATCCTGTAGGGTAATAGGGACCTTCTCCAGCCCTACCATTCTGTCCGACAATTTTTGTGAATATGCATGTGCAGATTGAATTGTTGGAGTGATTCGAACACATCGACAATATCATACAGACACCACATCGACAATATTTCTGGCGACTAGCACTATTGAGCAGCTAGTCACCAGATGGGTATTTATTTGGGACAGTTTGAAAAACAAAACAAAAAAAAAACGCTACCAGCAACTGTCATGTCCACTTCCTCCATGGAGGTGACATCCCTGATTGCCTGTTATCTCTTGTACAAAGGCACAAGGGCAGTAAACATAGGGACCATTAGTATATTCTGGCTTTAGTAATGTAGGTGGGGGTTATTAATTGGAGGTGTTACTTCTCCTTTAATAGAATTGTTAGAAATAGTCTAGATTTTTTTTTAGCATTTGTCTTAGTCATGTTAAGCTAAATCTGATTGCCATTTAATCTTAAACATTGATGACAAATGCCTTTGGAATTTAAATGTAAATTGAATTCAGTCACTTATTCAGAAAGTTTGGTCAGGGACTATTAATCCGTACTTTCCGTCATTGGTGCATGGAGGAACTTATTGTATTAATGATCCTTTTGTAAACTAATGAGCCAAGAAAAAGTTGTGGCCATTTAGCTCGATGGAAAAATGAACAATTATTAATATGTTACACATTAAAAATGGATTGTTAGAATTAGATTTTTAATAGAAATATCTTGTGCTAAGTGCACTTTTTTGTTCAGCTCTATTGTTAACTTGATGTATCAGTAAAACCAGATTATTGAATCATCTGCAATTCAATAGGAGTCACATGGCTGTTTAAACAAAAAATAAATGGAATACCAGCCCCACGTTCCATTACACTTTATCTTTAGCCATTAAGGTAAGGTCAACAAAGTATAGGTCAACTGAATAATAATCATGCACACTGTATATTATGAGTATAGAGTAACTGAATACCATGTAATCATGCAGACTGTACATTGCAAATATAGGGCACTTGAATACTATGTAATCATGCAAATTGTACATTGCAAGTATAGAGCATCTGAATACCATCTAATCATGCAAACTGTACATTGAGAGTATAGAGCTAAGCAATGCAACATGACATTGCCATTTGTGTGGTATTCAGTTGATATATTGGTGCACAATTGCAATATAAAATTAGTACCTATCACTTCCTCACATCCATAAAATGAGACCCCCATCCTTTCTATACCTAAAATGAGACCCCTATCCCCTACCATATATAATATTAGACCTCATCACTCACCCCATATATCAAAAATTAGATCCCCACCCCATCTACGTACCCCCAGAGGTGTAACTAGAAGCCACTGGGCCTTGGTGCAAGAACTGCCATGGGCCCCCCCAACGACATTGCCACCCCTCAACCACATTGCCCCCCCATTGGCCATCTCCACTGGCCACCTCCACATTGCCCCCCATCATCACATTGCCCCCAATCTCCACATTGCAATCTCCACATCACTATCACACTGCCCACCTCCTACATGCCTAAAATGAGACAAGCACTACTCCACATACCAAAAATGAGACTTCCATCTCCCGATGCCTAAAATGAGAGCCCCTTCCCTCTTCCTATACCTAAAATGAGACCTCCATTCCCTCCTCCAGATAGCTAAAATGAGGCACTCATCCCCATTCCTAAAGTGAAACCTCCTTTTCCAAATGACATACCAAAAGTGAGACCCCATACCCTCCCCCATACCTAAAATGAGACCTCATTGATTACCCACACACCTAAAATGAGATGCCACCACCATCCACATACCCAAAATGAGACTGCCATCCCACCATACATAAAATGAGAACCCCTTCCATCTGCACATACCTGAAATGAGACCTCCATCCCCCCACAAACCTAAAATTGGACCCCCTTAACCCTTTTTCTCATACCTAAAGTGATACCCCCCATTTTCTCCAAATACCTAAAATGAGACCCCCATGTCACCCCTCATACCTCAAATTAGCCCCCGTATCTTCCTCATCCACATACCTAAAATGGTCCTTTAACACTTCTCCAATTAATCCACCCACCCCTGCAGAAGAAAATATATCTATGCTCACCCCAAAAATAACCCCCCCTATTTCCATACCTTTTTGCTGGTAGGACGACCTCTTGCACCGGTGGTCTAGTGGCTTGGGCAGTCAGGGGAGAAAGATCCATCCTGCTATCTCTTCGCTGAGTCTCCTTAAAAGTCCTGCTTAGTCTGTGTGAAGAATTGAGTAAAAGAAGATGGAGTCACGCTCTGCATGTGAGCGCACAGGACCATGAGGGAGTGACAGTGAAGAGATAGCAAATAATCCCTCAGCCCTTGCCATCATGAAATAAGCCAGAGACTGGTAAAGGCACATGTTGATTGGTGTCCAGGTTGGCCACAGGACACATGGCCTACAGGGAAATTTTCTGGTGTCCCTTTAGGCCAGTCTGATAGGTATACCGCTACCCAAACATAAAAATGTGGAACCTTCTGTACTTTTTTCTCCCCTGTGGTCTGGGAACACAATACAGTTTGTTCATTTGTGAAATAAAGTGTGAAAACTCAAAAGCAATGCATTCAGTACCCTTCTGGGACTCAAAGGGTTAATAATAAAAACAAATGGTACTCTAGCAAACCTGTTAATGGCTAAAAGACATCTAAAACAATAATACTTTAACACAAATTATCCATTCCGTATGGTAGTCTGATAATATGGCAACGGTATGCAGTACATACAAACAAGAAGTATATCCTGCTCCTCAGAGGGTTTAACTAGCAGAAGCCAACTTGATCCCTAGCAATGAACACTCCGTATTGTACCATCCAGGTCTCGGGGTTCAATTAAATCAGCGATCAAAATCAGCCACTACCCAACAACCACACTATTGGACAAGGGTAATACATGTGGTGTAGTGCTTATAAACCACCACCCACACTTCCCAGACAGCTGCATGGACTGGGAAAATTAAACATTAATATTAACCCCTTAAGGACTAGATGATGTGCTATGACTATCACGGTCCTTATACCCTTAAGGACCGGTAACGGTCATAGCACGTCACATACTTTTTACTTACATCGCTGTACCGGGTGCGTTGTAAGTAAAAATGGGGCCTAAAATTGACCGCTCCAAGACTGGAGCAATCTCTCTTAGGCCCCAAAGTGGCACGCCTGTACGTGTAACAGGTCACATGTACCGGCGCGTCGTCAAGGATCAAAGCGGTCCTTAATGGAAGGTAACTTCCCTGGACTGCTGGTCCTTAAAGGGTTAATAATACAAATACAAGATTGCCTTAATACCGCATACGTATCCACCCTTAAGAAAAGAGAATCCTCAATCTCCTCGAGGGGGGACACAAATGCAATTGCTAATCACCTGAACACCCTAAATTAAATAAAATTCTAAAGATAAAAAAAATTGAAAAAATATATATAAAATATGATCGATCACAAAAAATAAAAAAATTTAAAAATTTTTTAAAAAAAGTAAAAAATATCAAAATGCAAGAAATAATCCCAATGGTAGCTTTTGAGCTCTGATTTATAGTTTAATAGTCCGTCTCTTGATTTCCCAACTCTTGCAGTGTGTATATTATGTCAGTCTTATCTCATGTGTTTTATATTTTTGATGTTAACCCACATAAAGAACTCTTCTCAATGTGCAGTCATTTATGTATGTCTTATTCATTATATTGGACTGCTAGTGTTTCAATGAGTGTTATCAGGACTTCCTTCGCTTCAATTCATTCAGTATGTCAGAATCCAAATCACCGTTACTTTTATCTCCAACCTCACTTGCTTATAAGTAGTTCTTTCACCACTCCACAATATGTTTAGAGGTTATCAATGTAAACCTTGGCATAAGTTGAACTCACGGTTCTGGTGTCTTCTTGGATCTTTTTGATTCTTTAGAGCAGAGTCCTTCTCCATCGTCCTTTGTCTTTAATCTTCCCGCTTGAATGGAATCACTTCATTCAGCTTCTTCGCAATGGACTACAAATACTAGCGTCCTTAACTTGACCGTGAATTCACACTTTTTTATCAACGTACTTCCAATGCGTTTCGGGATCAACCAGACCCCTTCATCAGGGAATTTTTAATTCTGTTGCGGAATACAACAGACCCCAGGATCACCCAGTTCAAAAGAGTGTGAAGTTCGAATGAGCATGAGTACTAGCTTTTTGTGATTACTTAATTTATTAACCCCTTGGATGCAGGTGAGTTCTCCAATGCATTGGGAAGCAACGTTATGGAGAGCTCTCTATATACCTGGGACTTTTCAAAATGAGATGTTCCTGTGATCTTTAAAAAAATGAGCCCATATTGCTCCCCATAATGTAGACTATGGATTAAATGTCCCTGCTTGCTGTAACACAGAGGTGCTGTAATCAGTCATAAATAAACCTACACCATGCTATGACTTAGAGACATCACTACCTAAACACACACAAGCAGGACTTCTCCCTCTACCTTTCTTATAGAAATACAACCAAGGTAGAAACTAAGAAACAGTTCATTGGTGCAGACCATGTAGTAGATAACACTGGACTCACCCTTAGAATCTGACCCTTCACCCGAGACCCTGATATTTGGGTCAAAACCCTGAGAGTTTCTAGGTATGTCTTTCTAGTATCCCAGGGGTTAATCGAGCCTGCCATTTTATACTTTGCCTGCAGCACACTGGTGACTTAACTCTCTGAGTGCCAGAAGCCAGTTGACTTCTTAGGGTCAATGTAATCCTCTGAGTGCCAGAGGGGGTATCCAACACATTGCTTTGGATACCCCTTCTGGCTCTCAGAGCATTAACCCTTTGAGTGCCAGAATGGTACACAATGCAGTGCAAAGCACTCTGGCACTCAAAGGGTTAAACCAATCCTGAAGAGTCAACTGGCTTTTGTATACAAAATCCAGAACTATAGTGTATATATACATATAAGCTGAAAGACTGTTCAGGTGATCACACTTACATTGCAGTATTAACCCTTTGAGTGCCAGAGTACTTTGCAATGTATTCTGTACCCCTCTGGCACTCAAAGGGTTAAAAGAAAGAAACATCCTAATCAGCTGTTGACTTCAAAATGCATTAGGGACCTCTCTAGTATTAAAGGGGTTAAAAAGACCAATTTAATTCAATGGGAAATGTTAATTATCCCCTATGGTGCAGTTGATTTGCTCCAGTTCTTTTAGTACAACAGCTTCACTGGTGCCCATGTCTAAGCAACGGTAGTGCAAGGAAGGTACCAAACCAACAACACAGTAGGGAGCAAATACTAATCCTCCCAAATTCCTATTCATTTAAATGGAGCTTTGAACCCCTCAAGTGCTAGAGTTTTTACAATGCATTGCTATGCAATGCTTTGAAGACATCTCTAGCATTCAAGGAGTTAAAATCCCTGTTTAGCTCAACAGATATTCGTATTTATTCCCTATGGTATATTTGGATGCCCCCTGAGCTGCAGTAGTTTACCTTCATAGCTGGGAACTCTCCGGATTTGCCCCGGAGACTCCGGTTTTGACTCTGCATTACCGGGTCTCTGGGGCAGAGTCAGATTCTCCAGGGTGTGGGCAGTTTCTTAAGAAACTCTGCCCATTGGTGCTCCTTCCCTGTTGGTTCCACCCACACCTCATCCTTCCCCAGCCTATTGCCTATATTTTTAGCATGTTTCTGAAGTCCCGCACCAGCTGTGATTAAGCCCCACCCACTTTTGATGCCAATTGCTTCATTTGTCTCCCTCAATGACATCACAGGCCTCCCTCTCCGGGAGACCAGAAGAAAAAGTTCCCAGGTATGTTTCCCTTAGTACATCAGCATCAGCGGGGTTGATGTACTAAGAAGAACTGAAGCAAAGTCCCTGTTCCATAAGGGACTAAAGCAATTTCCATTGATTTAAATGGGGGTTTAACAACATGAATGCTAGAATGGTCTCCAACACCTTATGAAGCAGAGACCCAGCTAGCATTCAAGAGTTTAAAAGCCCCATTTATTTGTCCCTTGTGGTGCAGTTGATCCAGAATTGCTCCACTTTGTATTAGTACTTCAGCCTCACTGAGGTAGTGGAGAGGAACGGATGGAGGCAGCAGCATGGGACAGTGGGGAGTTAACTCTAGGGCCCAGCACTGCAGCAGCCATTTTGTAGTTACCATGGTGACCTATTTCATAGGTTTTGTTGAGGCTTGGCAATTAGTAGCTGATAGAAACCTTCGTTCTAGACACGTATTTTTCCTGAAAAGCAATCCAATTGTAGCTCTGCTATAAAAAATATTAAGGGGTAAAAGCAAATGGCATGAACAAATATGGCTCTATCCTCATGCTGTTTAAAAGCTGTGTTAACACACTGCTCTTAAGAGAAACATTTCAAGGACCAATGTAACAAGGTTGGTCCTTTTTACTTTTAAAGGCTGCATCTTAAACTCAAGGTTAAGCACCCTTTCAGGAACCACTTGACTAAGACGTAGATGGTTTTAATATACAGTAGAGCAGAGAGCTGTATATTGCCATAAAAGCAATAGACAAAAGACTATGCTTCACTCTTTAGTAGTACTAAAGAAAAACATACTCACTTATAAACATGGCGTACATAAAGTTGAGATATTATAAAATCAATTACAATTAGTAGTTTGTTATAATGGAATTATTGAATGAAAACTACTACTTAAAAGGGAAATATTAGCCCTTTGTGTGCCACATGGTGAGCAATACATCACTTCACAATGCATTGCACACTCCTCTGACCCTCAAATGGTTAAAGGAACAGACTGGGAAATATGGAGTCCTATTTCACTTAAAGAAACAGACAGATCCTTATAATAACCCCCATTTGTTTATTATATATCAAATGTCTATAGATTGGGTCTCAAAATGTATCTTTAATTATTAACCCTTAGAGTGTCAGAGGGGTTCGCAATGCACTCTAAGGGTTACTAGATCTCATGCGCATGGAGGCAAGCTAATGTCTCACCCTGAAGTCCTCCTGAGAATACTTCAGGGGAGCAGTTTGGGTTCCTGGAGCCCTGAATCACTATAACATGATATCCAGTACTGACTGAAGATTCAATTTGGAGAGACAACCCCACCACCACCACCACCAATTAAGGTCATTAGCATGTTCTGCCCAGATTAAAGTAAGTGTTCTTTTGTTATTAAGAAGTGTGATCACTTTAGCATCCAAGTCAAAGAGAAACTGAGAGGGTGTTTCAAGTACCCAGAAACCACCCTTGTGCTCTTATACCCTATGAGAACAGTGAGACACAAACCTTTAGCAACCCAACAAATAAGAAATATTTCCTGCTGTTATGTATGTTAGGGGCAATTAACCTTGCAGCTTTCCAGCTTTTGTCAAGCTACAATTCCCATCACCCTCAGCAAAAACAGCCCACGCCTGTTTTATGCATGACTAGGTTCAATAAATTTTGGATGCAGATTTAGAGAAAAACTCTAATGTTCATATTTTAGTTGAATATTTCTATTGGTTTGAAGGAGCCGTAAATAGGTTTTTATAAAAACACATTTGTTATAGGATTTTTCCTGCTGAGTAAGCCAAGGGTTTTCACATTACTATCAGTGATTTTATTCAAATGTTATAACAGTTGAATTTGTCAGGAAGTGAATGACAGAGTGACTACTTCCTGAAAGGTCAAATTAACAGCATGACTCAGCAGTTTCTTTCACATTCTATGGAGAATTGTTTATGGCTCACTCGCTTCTCCCATAGAATGTAACAGATTCACTACTTGAAATCTGATTACTAGAGGACACAGGTAATTAAAAAATAAAAAAAACCAAGAGTTTAACTGTAATAGCGTTGGAAATATGTATTTCCCAGCAGTGGGAGTACCCTTGTTTACTCAGTAAGAAAAGCCCTACAATATAGATTTTATCATAAAAAGTTTAGTGCTCCTTTAAATTGAGATAATGTGTTGAAGCAGACAGTGAATTAAATAGCCAATTTTAAGTGAATGGGAATTTGTATTTGTCCCCATGATACAGATGGGTTCCTCCAGAAACGCTCTGTTTCTTTGTTTGTGTATACGGCCATTACGAGTTGATATTGTACGTGTATACTAATTTTATTGGAGATCCTGTGTTTGTATCTGAGAATGGCATGTGTTACTTAACCCTTTAAGGACCAGAGAAGGGTGCAGTGCATTGCAGAGCAATGTGTTACACACCACTCTGGTCTATAAAGTCTTAACAGTGTGTTAGATACCCCCTATGGCAGTCAGAGGTTTAACCTTTTGAGTGCCAGAGGGGTACGCAACGCATTGCAAATCAATGCTTTGTGCACCCCTTGGGCACTGAAAGGGTTAAAACTCCAATTTAATTGCAGTATGGTGCTAGGAAAACAAAAACAATTTCTTATTGTTATCCACTGGGTCCGGCTGTCCCGCTCTATTTAATTGTGCTTCAAATTACCAGCTTCACTGAAATAATAAGGCTTAGAGAGACATATTTCAAGTCTGGATGACTAATAATTTAGATCTGATTGATGTGCTTATTGTGTAGTGTAGCCATGCAAGACACTGCACGGGAGAGAATTATCTTCTTCAGGATCCTGGGTTCATTATTTGTACCATGTATGCATAGTTTTCAGCATCCCTCACTTCTCATTATATTTAATATAGATTTGTAGATGTAGGCGGATTGTGGAGTAATGTGCATGTGTGTTTAGGTTTATATTACTCATTTGAAACTGGTAAAATATGAGCAAAAAATCTAATTGGCACCAATGAATTTTTCCTTTGTTATGACATCAATAAACAACCCTGGATGTCATATCCACGGAGAAGGACATAACAGTTGCTAGCAGGACCACAGGACCTCAAAATCTGCGCACTGCACATGGTAATTGTAACCCTTTAACCCCTTAACGACGGGGGAATCCGGACCCGGATGCGACTGAATAACAACGGAGCATTTTTTTTTTATTGCTCCGTTGCATTCTGGACTCCCCGAACGGCGCGCAGCCGCGGGGGGAGCCCGGAATTCGATGACGGTCATAGTACGTCATCGGTCATTCAGTCAAATCGACCCTTGACGTACTATGACCGTCAAGGGTCGTTAAGGGGTTAAGAATCAGGGGGTTGTGCAATGCATTGTTATCTCTTGAACAAAGGTGCAAGAGAAAAATTCATAAGGGCCATTATGGTTCTCTGGCCATAGTAAGATAAGTTGGGAGTTATTATTAAGAGTTGATAGTTCTTCTTCAGCCCTTTGAAAAATTGACAGGCGTACAACGCATTGTTTTGCAATAAATTGCATATCCCCTCTGGTGCTCAGTGAGTTAAAGGGAAGTGTCCATGAATATACAAGTTGTTATAAGCAAATCTCGGAACCTGTTTAGCCCCGGAGAAACACACAGGGCTGGGATTGTCCAAATTAAGCTATTTGCATCATAACGTGGGAGGGTCTGAATTGGGGTGACAGAGGTGGAGGATTTGCACTTAATCCCTTAACGATTGCCCGATTTGGTGCTCGGAAGGGTGTTAAGGGCCACAAGGCTTTTTTTTTTTCTTCTTTTTTTGCAGATATTATTCTGTGATGGAAGACCGGCGTGCAGCCATGCTGCCGTCCCAAAATTCCATGACATGCCGGGACCACCATGAGTCCTTAAGGGGTTAAAGGGGTGGGAAGAAGAAGGAAATGTGTGGGAGTGGGTGGAAGGCTGGTAAAGTGGGTGGGGTTACCACTGAACTCACAAAGCCAGAGAATCAGATTCTGTCCCCGGTGACTCTGTAATTCAGGCAGAAAACTGAAGCAGATCTGGAGATTTCCTGGGAATGCATATAAGTGCATGTAACCATATATTGTAACAAATAAAATAGTATAGTGAGATAAATGTCATAATCACTTAAAGGGATAGTAATACTTCATTTTATCTTTATTTTATTTTGTAGGCATTAAAAAAACATGAAGAATGATATGTCTTATCTCTCAAACCTTTATGGTTTAAGAGATAGTCACAAGCAAAGTTTCCCCTCCCGCCCCTTTTTCCTAGTGTAAGCCATCTCTTCTCAGATGTGAATCTGGTTGTAAGACCAGACAGATAACAGCAGGGGACAATCTTCTTTATATGAAAAGAATGAAAGCCCTGCCCCCCTTGACAAGTTTTTCAGCTTTTTCCCTTATCTTAATTGAAGATTGTCCCTCTCTGCAGTCTACCTGGGCACCTCCCTTCTGATCTGCCTGAACGGGGGGGGATACTTTGCTTGTGAATATCTCTTAAACCATAAAGGTTTGAGAGATAAGACTTATATCGTTCTTCATGTTTTTTTAATGCCTACACAATAAAATAAAGATAAAACGAAGTATTACTATCCCTTTAAGCACAAAGAAATGAGAAGCAATTCTGGGTTAGTCCTTTGAGTGCCAGAGGGTTACGCAACGCATTGCTTTGGCACTCGGTATCCTTTTAAAAGGTCGCACACAAACACAGTAACCATGTGGCCATGGTTAAAATAGCGTCATGAGAATTTTGCACTTCATGATAGCGCGAGCCTCTCATGTCGCATAGTGAAACATCTCTGGACGACTCACATCTGTGGGGTACCAGTGACAGCTTGCAGTTCATTTTCATCAGGTATTAAATCCTTGGTTAAGGCTCTTGGCAGCTTCCACAACACACCATGTCAGTTTTTAAGCCCTGTATACAGATTTCACTTCTAAAATTTAGTGTGGACCATTGTGAACTATACAACAAGATTAGATCTGGGCTGAACATTAAATAGCTGCTCTCTTCCAGAATTAAAGCTCTGGTGCAAATTATGGCTCTTCGCCTGTTACTGAATTGCCATTTACTTTACCAGCAGCATGTTATAGTCCAACAACAGATGGAATAATAAATAGCTGCTCTCTTCCAGAATTAAAGCTCCGTTTTGTAGGTAAGGCTGTCCCTGCTGCCGCCTGTATTCACCATATCTGAAAGTAAGGCAAACAAGTCGGGAGGTACACCAGGCCAGAAAGAATGGACCAGGGAGGTAGCAGGCAGAAACGAGGAGACAAGGAAGCCTACTGCCCTGCTGTACCTAACCCTTCTTCCCAATACTGATCCTGCCCAGCGATATGATGCTCAAAAGAGAGGCAGAGTAAGACCGCTGCAGGTATCCCCAAGTAGTCCTGAAAGGATTATGCTAAACTAAGCCAATCAAACCTCTATGACAGACCCAGGGAACTACCAGCATCTCCATAAGCAGCTGTACCGCGGCCGACACCTCAGCAACTCCCAGGGCTGTTTGGCGAGAGGAGTGGGAGTTCAATATCTCCAGGTAAGGATGCTGGGAGCTGTGTTTTAATACACTCGTTCAGGTCGATATTTGTCTATTTCAAGGACCTTTTTTTCTCTAGTGTAAATACAGTAAATAGCGGCGTTTAAAGAGGCGACATAACAATCTTGCGCTTTTATGCAGCACAAGGTTTTCATGTCGCCATTATAAACATGGCGACATGGTTAATGCGGCTTCTAGCCGCACAACATTTTTAAGGTGACGTTTCAAAAGTGAACCCTGGCACTCAAAGGGTTAAAACAAATGCATGCTATGGAACAAATAAATATTTACAATATTCTCATTGATCTGATTTGCAATTTTAACAAGCTGAATTCCAGAGACGTTTCCAATGCATTGTTTTGCAGTGTGTTGGAAACCACCCTAACATTTAATGGGTTAGAATCGCATTTAAAATGTATCTGTCACATTGATTTTCATGTGTTTTCATATTTGAACATTTTATTAAAACTGCCACTTTGTCATTTTAGCCCAAAGACCAGCAAATGTATAGTTAAGGAAATGTTTCTGTTGGCACCATATGCTAATTGCTGAAATGTGTGATACCAGTGACTTTTCATATGCCAATTAAGCCCTTCAGTGCTGTTTCATATGCTAATTAGGTTTTTCAGTGCTGTTTCATTTGCTGATGAAGTATTTCACTGAGGTTTTATATGCTAATTAAGCACTTTCAGTGACTTGTATATGCTAATGAAGAGATGAGCTGCACCAGTAGACTTTCACTTTTCCCACATTATGTGAATGTTTTCTAGACTATAAATCTGTTTTTGTTATCATGACACATAGGACGCTTTGAAAGGAGTTGTCAAGTATGTAAAATAAATCAATAATCAATAAGTAAATAAGTTAAGTAAATGGAAACTTTGTTAATCGTATGTTTATCCTATGGAGATGCAACAAAAAGAGACTATGAGGCTAATGTATCATAAAAATCTGGAGTAATTCTGGAACAAATCAAGTGCACCACAGCGGTGAGAAATCAAA
Organism: Rhinophrynus dorsalis; assembly: GCA_037306005.1. Lineage (NCBI taxonomy): Eukaryota > Metazoa > Chordata > Amphibia > Anura > Rhinophrynidae > Rhinophrynus > Rhinophrynus dorsalis. The sequence goes on from CM074718.1 coordinate 566,743,625, forward strand.
ATCTGCATTCATTTAAATGGGGATTTTAACCCCTCGAATGCTAAAGAAGTCTCCAATGCATTACAAAGCAATGCACTGGAGAATTTTCTAGCATTCAAGGAGTTAAAACTCCCATTTAACTCAATGGATATTTTGCTAATTTTCATTTATTCCCTGCAATGCAGTTGGTTTGCTCCAGAATTACTCAAGTTCTTTGTTCTACATCAGCCTCTTTAGCCCTAAAGGCAAAGAACAGCAAATCCAGGGCAAACCAACTGCCCCATATGGGACTCATATGAATCCCCAGCATTCCCTTTTATTCATTTGTGCTTTTTAACTCTCTGAATGCTAGAGGGGTCTCCCACATATTGTGAAGCAATGCTTGGGAGACCACCCTAGCATTTTTCGGTGTTAAGATCCCCATTTAAATGAATAGGAATGTTCAGGGGTGTCCACAGAGATGTTTCTGGGAGGAAGGGGGGTAAAGCCAAAATATGACCCCAGGCCTGCCCATCAGGCTTTATATTTATGTGTGTGTGGGGGGAGGGGGGTTGCAAGTGCCCCTCCTCCAGGCACCCATGGGAATGTTTAGTTCTCCCCCTATGATGCAGCTGACTTGGCCCAGAATTACTATACTATGACTTTCTACATAAGACTCAATAGGGTAAAACCCATTTTTAGTGTATTGTAACCCTTTGAGTGCCTGAGGGGTACACAGTGCATTGCGGAGCAATCCGCTGCGTACCCGCTGGCACTCAAGGGGTTAATAATTGTTTCTAAAATTCACAACTGGTCATATGTATGATGAACTAAGGTCAAGTTTATAAATATGTCTGTCTGAGAATATTCTGAGAAAATCGTGAGAAAAATGCACAAATGAGAATTTTTTTTCACACATCTATAGCTTATACACTATCACTGTATACTTCCATTAAGAGCAGGTTATATCTGGAGTTAAGATTTAAAGCAGAACTAGGACCCCTTACAAACATGGCCCCAAATAATTACCCATCTGGCTGTTCAGCTGCTCAATAGTGCTAGTCGCAAAATTATTACCATGTTAATGCGAATTATCCACTTCTCTGGGACTGACAGGCAGAAAACAAAGCAGACATCTTTCTATAGTGACGTCTGAGCACCTGCGCTGTCAGTCCCAGCCTGCTGTAGGAGGTGTTGCTAGGAGCCGTTTGGCTCCAAAAGGAACTGACTGCGCAGACATCACTATGAAAAGATGTCTGTACTGTTTCCTGCCTGTCCGTCCAGGCGCAGTATAGAACAGGTAATAATTCTGATGACTAGCGCTACTGAGCAGCTAGTCGCCAGATGGGTAATTATTTGGGACCATGTTTGTAAAGGGTGGTAGTTCCGCTTTATATTTTTGCGTGTCAGAAGGTTATGCAATACATTGAAAGCAATGCGTTGCCTGACACCCCTGGCACTCAAAGGATTAATCACTAAAACTGCCTTTATTTTTTTTTTTAAATTAGTAAATGTCTTTATATATATATGGACAAGAGCATTTCTACTACACTTTTCAAAAAGAAAAGAAAAAAATCGACTGACTGAAGTTAGCATTTAGCGAAAATGTAGGTAAACATTTATACAAATGTTTATGTTTTATAACAATATTGCAGACACTTTATTACTCCATTTTTATTAATCTCCATCATAGTCTCTTGTTGCTTGACAGTCTTTAGTTGTGTTAATCAACGGACTTGTATTTTCCTTCACGCTGATTAAAAAAACAGCATACCTCCCAACATTTCAAATGGCCAAAGAGGGACACTTGTGTTTTAGGGGGTGTTGCTGGTGGGCAGGGCATTACTGAGAGTTTTTAGGCTATTTCATGACCTATTGACACTTCGTTGTGTAACTTAATAAATTACTTACAACAAGACCAATGTATTTTATGTACACAGGCTAATTTATAAACACATTTACTGACATTTAAAAAAACATTAATGTGCATGTTATTGCTGTAGAGCAATGTGATACACTTATATACACATCACACAGTCTGATCTTCTAAAAAAGAGGGACATCAGGGTGGGAAAGAGGGACAGAGTTGTTTGGGTCTAAAAGAGGGACACTTGGGAGGTATGAAACAACACAGTAGAAGGAAGACGCAGTAATTCTTATGTCTGCACCAGTGAAGTAAGAATCACAGTAGAGATTTACAGAGGTGGACAAAAAATGGAAACACTAGGGAATTTAGAGATAAATATGTTTTTTGTTGGCAACACTGAAATAGCACTTCTAATTCGCTTTTGCTCTGTTTCTTGGGGGGATTATGTGGTTTATAGCTTGTTTAGATTGTCTGGAGTATAAAATTGTATGAAAACATTTTAAAATGACAGACTTGTCTGATTTTAAAAGAAAACTGTCATTGTATGTTTAGCTGGAGCCTCTATAGCAGAAACTGTTAGGTGTACCCTGAGCAACTGTGTACAAGGTAATGATAGCATACATAAATAATGGAGGACAACATCCGCTAAGAGCAATAGTGGCCAAAAACATAAATTAACTGAATTGGATTTCACTACTGTTTCCATTATTTTGTACTATTGGGGGGCGATATGATTGGTTAACCCAGACAGGTAAGCAGCGCAGTCCAAAGCAAAGCATTTTGTACCCCTCTGGCATTCAAAGGGTTAACAAAAGAAATTAAGGAAAAGGCAGAAGTCAATAATGTTCAACTATGACACTTATTCAGTAACCTAAAGAGATACAATTCTGGGGCAAACCAACTGCACCATAGGGCACTAGAAATTCCTAAAATTACCATTAAAATAAATGGATGTTTTAACCCCTTCAATGCTACAGGTCTTACTGTATTTCTTCACTCATATTTTAATTTATCCACCAAGCTTCTTACAAGAATCCCAGCCTGTACATGTAGAATATTAGATTAAGGTTAGTTTTAAAAATTTCTTTTCACAATGTGTTGGAGGTATCACTAGCATCCAGGGTGTTAAAGAGATAGTATTGTCAAAAAATAAATATACATCTGCTTGTTCAGTTTAATTTTTATAATGAATAGCATGTTCTGAAAATCCTTTGCCTTCATGTTCAGCTTAAAAATCCCCCTCCTGGAAGAAATACCATTCAACAGGTCCTAACTTTACTTTTTGGTCTGGATCCCTTTGTAGATGATAAATGGTAGCACTTGTTTTGATCTCACCGATTCAAAGTCTTAGGAGAAATTTTGATTGAAAACCAGCAATAAGGTTATCACTTACAGTGGAATCCAGAGCTTTGCAAGATGTTTTTTTTCCAAACAGCTACAGAACCAGTTTAACTATAATTCACTAGAATGTTTGTCAGAAGCCATCATTTGCAGTAGAGCCTGCAGCGCGCGGTGCAGTCATGAGCAGTAGAGACTGCCCACTCTTCAGTCATGTGCAGTACTGACTGCCCAAACCTGGGACTGCTTGGTCCCAGGAAGGTGCGCAGAGAGGACTACGGTCTGAATTTGGATCGCCTCGCCCCATATCAGCTGTGGTGCGTTCGGGCAGTCAATACTGCGCATGACTGCAGCGCCGCCAGTGAGAAGAGGGGCTCTGGCCACCAGCCGAGGTTGCTGGGTGGCACTGTGGCCTATGTGCACAGGCTTTAAAACTAGTGCTAAACATAAAGCAGAACGTAGGGCTTATTATAGGCCTCAAGATAAAAAGGAGCAATTATGGAACACACAAACTGCACCCTGAGGGGTGTGGGGGGCTGAAAATATCATTGATTTAAATAGGACCTTTAACTACTTTGATGCCAGTGATTTCTCCAACCCATTTCAGAGGAATGTCATACCTGGAGCCTTGATATTCACAGCACTTGGCGTAAGAACTGGAGTTGGGGGTGAGAGCATCCAGATGACATGATTTGCGTCATAATGTGTACAGGGCATAACATGAGTGGGTGGAGTTAGACTGAGAAAAGGCAGGGTCTGTCCTGAAAAGAGATGGAATGGGTTGGGACAGTAGATGGAGTTACCCTGAGAATCACCCTCTGTACTGGATACCTGGTAATTTACTCAGAAAACTACAGTCCCTGGGCCAGATCTGGAGAGTTAACATTTCTGACCGTGCTTTGCAGACCTACTGTTAAAATGGGAAACCTACTAGCCATGTCAAATGCTGAATTTCACTCGCCACATAAAATGCTGGTTGTGGGTTCGGAGCACTCCCCACAACCCCAGCCCAGGGCTCCGACAGACGTGACGACAGCTGGAAAGGAGTGCTTCAAAAGGACCCACCCGACACAAGAACAGCCTTTGGACCTTCAGTGGTTAAAACACAGCTGCTACCAACACCTAATGCGTTTTCGTACTTGAAGGTCCAAAGGCTGTTCTTGTGTTGGGCAGGTCCGTCTGAAGCACTCCCTTCCAGTTGTTTAGTGTTTTGCAGACCTCTCTAGCATGGGGAAGGTTAAAAACTCCTTTGCGATCAATGGGAATTTGCAGAATTTTGATTTAAAACCTACAGTTTGCTCCAGAATTTCCCCTCATTAGTTCAATGAAAATGTCCCTATATGTTTTAGCGTTTACATTTAAATAAAAATATACAACCGAAGTATAACTAGATAGCAGAGTTTTAGTATGCATTGTTTATCTTCATAAATCAAAGCAAAATGATTCCACCTCTTGAAATGACCTACCACAGCTAATAACATAACTCGATTTGTAATTCTGTTTCATGCCGTGACATACTCTTGCTTATTTATGAGCAGAATGCACTGAGCTACATTACAGTATACACATAACTAATAACTAATTAGTGGATGTCAAGAGCCGAACAAAAAATGTCTATAAATATGTAAGCTTGAGGTTGTTAGTATAGATAGGATAAATGGGGGCAACCCAGCGCTGGGAGACAAGCTGTCAAAGTGGAGTAAATAAAATCCTTTGAGATGCTATTTCTAGATTCTTAGAAGCCAAAAAGGCAGAGTATTTTAAATTATGTAGTGTGATTTCTTTTTTGTTTTTATTCATCTGGTTTAAATTTCTCGCCAGCACTAATGGGGGGAAAAAAATGAGTAGCATTGCTTTATTTTCAGCTGATTTTTATGTTTTATTTTACTCAGTGTTTCCAGCCATTGTTTCTGTGTTCCATTAGCACGGATAGAAGTTTGGAATTCTACATCAACACCCATATCATGGCAATTTCTCTGTGCCGAGGGTCAAATCTGCTTTTCATTTTGTTGAGATGTTTGCATTCTGTCTAGCACACATGCATCTCCTTTTATTGTGTGTATTTGGCCAACAAAGCAAATGACACACTCACAAAATGATTCACTGGCTGTAGCAGAACGTTCACTCAGTTTTGTCTGTGTCATGATCCATTAAAAAAAGTTAATGCAAAGCAGTTATCAGAGTTGATTAAGTTGGCATGGTGTTGTCCAAATTCTTAGGTTGTTTGTGACATATAACCTCTTTGGGGGATATATATATATATATATATATATATATATATATATATATATATATATATATGCACACACACATTTTTTTTTTCTACACACACACACACACACACACACACACACACACACACACACACACACACACACACACACACACACACACACCTCTCTTTTGATGGTCTATACACCATATAAACAGTTGCGGCTTGAGGGCACGTCCTTCATTTCTCTTGCTTACCTGATGCAGCCCATAGACCACCACCAGTTGTACAACCCTTATCCTATTATATAAAAGGCCAGATGTATGTTTGTCAGATGCAGTAATGCTCAGTAGAGACTGCACGAATGGACAAAATGCGTCATAGTCCCAGCCGCTCTCCCAGCCCTGCGAGCACAGTGTCCGCCCCGATGTGTGAGGGAGCCCTGACCCCGGTCGAGCGGTGTCTAGCTGAGCCCAGAGGTGTGAGGCGTGTTCATGACCCCCTGCTCTGGGACAAGGAACATTCATGAACCCCCTGTTCTGGGTCAAGGAGCGTTCATGAACCCCCTGTCCTGGGTCAAGGTGCACTCCCACATGCACACCCTCTCCTGGTACCTCACGCGCTGCTGTTACTGATGTCGCAAAGACTAGCGGGTACACGGCTATCTTAACTCTTTGAGAGCCAGAGGGGTATGCAACGCATTGCACTGCAATGTGTTGCGTACCCCTCTGGCGCTCAAAGGGTTAACCCATTCAGTGCCATTCACTTTGGCCCGTGTACACAGGCTTTTACACTAGTTTAATATATTGCATTAGAGTAAGATGTCTGTGTGGTCCTAGCAGCTAGAGTACATTCACTGTCACGCATCCACATAAATATCATTGGAGAACGTCCTCCTGTGATCTGTCTGTTAACATCTTGTTATCACCCCAGCTTGCTTTTATGGGATATTTTTGTGCTCTTACTTTATAAGTCCTGACAGACACTATAAGGTCTCATTTGGGAGGCAGAACAGTAGCTGCTTCCTACAGTTGTGTGGCCTGTACTGTAAACTCACCTTTCTCCTGTGTTCAGATACCAATGCTGATGATTGATGGCTGGCCTACAAGAGCACCAGCTGAATGTAATTAGTTGGCGTGCAGGGGGATTAACCATCCATTGGAGGTTACAATAACCATCTCAACCTCCAACATTGCTCATGTGAAAGTTCTGCTGTGGACCCCCAGGCTGGCATGAAGCCCTTCCTTGCTGCATCTTCATTGTGTTCCTGAGAAAACACAGTAAAGTTGCAGCTTACTAGTCTTTGTTGAATTCATGCAAGGTGATAGTCAGCCATGTGATAGGTACCTTTTACTATCATCTCTGTGTTGGTGTTGCTCATGTGAAAGAGGTCAAATATTCCCTTCCTTAGTGCCTTAATCTCCTTTTCTATTGGCGTGTTCACTTTTGCATTGTAAAAGTCTCTGTGTGTTTCATGGCAGGCAGCCATTGCCCATGACCACAATAACGTTATTACTCACTCAGAATCAACAAGTTTGATGTACTGTAAAGAACTGGAGTAATTATAGGGCAAAACCAACTGCACCATAGTGTACCTCCCAAGTGTCCCTATTAGGAGGGACAGTCCCTCTTTTAGTCCTAAATCCCTCTGTTCCTCTTTCCCATCCTGATGTCCCTCTTTTTAGGAGATCAGAATGTGTGGTATATAAGTGTGTATATAAGTGTATAATATTGCTCTACAGCAATAAAACTCACATTATTGTTTAAATGTCAGTATATCTATGTATATAAAAGAATAAGCCTCATTGCATAATTTATGGTCCTCACACACAGAACATAATTTATGTCTCCTCAGAACACACATACAAACATTGCACAGAATGCCTCATTACATAATTTATGTCTCATCAGGAGACAAATATCCTATTGGGTGATTCAGTGAGACATTACTGCTCCCATTGAGTGATTCAATGGGGGCATGTTTATTATACAAGGAGTTGGCCCACCCCCTCCAGCCCGCCCACCACTATCCAACTGACAGATAAAAATATAGCTGCCACTCGCTCCTGAAGTAGGGGATATCAATAACTTCTCCCAGTCCACACATACTCTCACTCAGGATCATGACCCTACAAACACACTGTTTCACCTCCCACAGATAATTGTAACCCTCCATGCACTCTGTTTCAGTACGAGGGTGTAATATTTCCATAAAATACAAACTCAGGGATAAACTTAATAGCAACTCTTTTATTTAACTCTTTTCATCTCTTCAGTCAACCTCACTAACTGTCTGTTTTCAACTGTCACTCCTCCACTTCCTGCTTCCTGCTTCCCGCCCTTTTTCCTTAAAGGGAGAGAGATGCTTTGCTGTATGTTACAGAGGGCAAGCCTCAAACACCACTTTCTATTTGTTCCCTCAGCATATTGCTACGTTGCCTTAACTGAAGAGCCACCATGTGTTATATTGCTATGTTGCCTCAGCTTAAGTAAGGAGGAGTTACTGCTCCCATTGGGTGATTCAATGGGGGAATGATTTAAATCATGCGGGGAGTTGGCCTGCCCCCACTATCCAGCCTGCCCACCACTATCCAAGTGACTGAAAAACAAAATGGCTGCCACTCGCTCCTACACCACAGACACAAACACGTCAGACACAAACACACACACTCTCACACACACTCACACTCAATCACACACACTCACACTCACTCAAACTCTCACTCACACACGTCACACACACTCAATCACACACTCACACTCTCACACTTTCTCACTCACACTCTCACTCACTCACACTCACTCACACACTAAAAATCAATACACTCACTCACACTCTGTCACTCACATACACACACACACTCACACTTAATCACACACACTCTCACTCACACTCAATCACACACACACTCTCACTCACACACTCTCACTCACACCCCGGGAGCCAGCACGATCCACCTTCCACCATAGTATGTGCAATTACCACATGCATTTCAACTACATGAATGAATGCCACAGTGGAGGCATAAGTACAAACACAAACTCATTACAATGACACATAAGTCACCCCCTTATGACTCACTTCTGTGTGTGTGTGTGTGTGTCTCTGTGTGTTCCTCACTGTGTGTGTGTTGCATGTGTGTATGTCTGCATGTTGTGCATTGCATGTATGTTCGTATGACTGTGTCGCTCTTTATGCATCTCAGTGCATGCGTGTGTGTCTCTGTGTGTGTGTGTGTCTTGCATCCATGTGTGTGCATTAATTCCCTATATAGCCTGATGGGCAGCGCTGTCCCACATTGCTAGTGTGTTTATAATTTAGGCTGTGTAAATGACATACTTTGGTCTTGTTCTAAATCATTTATTAGGTTACACAAGTAGGTGACAATAGGTCATGATAATAGCTTAAAAATTCCTGGTAATGCCCTGCCCACCAGCCACACCCCCAGAAACACCCCCTAAAACACAAGTGTCCCTCTTTGGCAATTTGAAATGTTGGGAGGTATGCCATAGAGGAGAAATCAAGATTCCCACTAATTTAAATGAGGTGTTTAACTCAGTGATTGCTAGAGAGTTCTCATGCATTGCTTCACAACATGATGGATATTTCTCTGGCATTCAAGAGGTTCAAAAGCTCAATTTATATCAGTTGGGAGTTTTTAAATTTGTATTTGCCCCCAGTGAGGCCGTCAGTTTGCTCCAAACGAACCCTAGACTAAACTTCCCATCATCCTCAGCTGACCCTTGGCTGGCTTAGGATGATGAGAGTTGTAGAGCAAAAATAATTGGGGTACTGTAGGTAGCCCGCCGATGATCTAAACTATAACATATTTAATAGCAAAATCCCTATTCTATAACCTGTATATAATACAACACATTACATGAAAGAAACAATAAAGTGAAATATAAACTAAAAGTAACAAAATGGTTGTATGCGCTGGTTCAGCAGGGAGATGTTTAGTTTCTTTGCCATCAACCAGATACGCGTTCTATACCCACTGCATTTTATTCTGTATTTCGCAGCTCTGTAGAATGTTTTCATCTGTTATAAATAAAGTAAACTAGGTGTTTTAAATGGTCATCTACAGTATTTTTTTCAAGAACAATGTCAGTAAGAAGGAAAGCAACACATTTCAGTTGTTTGAAGCACTTTATATGGCAAACAGGTAATTTAAGCACACAGTACATGATTTTACTTCAAGTACATGATTACATTCAGAAAATTCCTAATCCCTACATTGTACTGTAGTATGCATGGGGCCCATAAATCAGAAAATTGAGAATATCATTGGTAATGACTGACAAGTTTAGTTTGACACATTCAAAACAGGAGCTTACATATGAAACAAGATGACTGCCATGATTAGCACATAATGCTGAGTGCTTCCATGCTTACTGCGTGTACAGGAAATTCACTTATGAAATGATAGGAAATACACCTATCAGCCTTTTTCGTTTGCATTTGCAGTCATTTTGTCATGTAGAAAACCATTGTTAGCCACATAAAAACTTGTGGGATGAGGAGAGACATGTTGAAACATACAATTACTCCATAGAAGGCTTCTTCTAAAGAATGGTTAATGGTTCTATTTGCTTTTTCAGTGCCTCTGGTTACCTTAGTAACATGATTTTTTTTTAACTCTGTAATTTCATCATAAACATAATTTGTGTGTTTGCTTGGTCTACAGAATGACTAGGACCCCAGTGTTCTGATTATTATGCAAGATTCAGAGAGGTGTTTCTCTTAGAGGCTATAAAATGCATCTTTAACCCCATCCCGACAATGTACGTACATGTAAGTCCCGCAGAATCTGTCACTTAGTGACAGAGGACGTACATGTACATCCAGGAAGTCATTGAAGGTAATGGGGGAAAGAAGTTTGGTGGGCGTTAAGTGCTGGCCGCTCCAGTGTGCGGTCAGTCACTAGGGGTTAAATTGTCATGATCATTCCTTAAAATAAGTTGGAGCAGTGGTTCTCAAGTGTGGTCACCAGCGATGTTGCATGCGGCCACCAGGGGTGGACTGAGAGGAGAGGTCAGGCATTTGCTCATGGACCAAGGGCCGGCCATGACACAATTGAATATCTGCCAACTTTCCAGATTTAGGAGCACAATCTGGCCAGCAGCACATTAATTCCTGAACACTTTCCACCCCTCGTTTATTTCTGCAAATGGTTCATTCCGACAAAGGGAGTTGACGTCAAGTGAAACGAGACCAATCATCTAACACAGGGAAATGTAAAAATGTTTTTGTGGCTACAGCAGTTAAAGTGTGTTTGAGGGTGCAGCCCCTTACATAGATGTTAGGAGGAATACCTTATTATTTGCCTTATCCCCTTCTCTATCAGAAGAAGGGACAAAGTCATTTTAGTACCTGCAATGTGTTGCACACCCTCTGACACTTAAATGGCTGCATCACTTATTTTTGTATGACTATTGCTCTGCATGTCTCTATTTGCCTCTGTTTTTATCTAGAATTCTCCTGCTGTCACCTACCAGCCTCTCCAGCCCACTTTTTACCGGGCCCACACAGTCATCACTTCACACACCAGAGATCTGATCAGACTCATTAGACAAAAATTGTGCACTACGAGAAATCCAGTGCTGCCATCTCTATTGCACATATCATGATGTTAAGATCATGCAGGGACAGAGCTGAAGCACACTAAGATGGGAGAGGGAGAATGAACAGTGGAAATAATCAGCTGAGAAATATTTCTTTAGATGTGTTAAAGACATTTTGTAAAAAGAGTGGAATAAAAATTCCAAAGAAAGTTGTGGTAAAAAAAAGTTACGGGGGGAGAGGAAACTGCAAAATGCATGCCTCTCAAGTGTCGCATTTCTCTATCCCTCTTGTCTACCCTGGGGTCCCTCTGTTTAGTAGATCAGACTGTAGTGTGGCCACCAGAACATGGCAGTAGCCACAGTGGTGGCCACTAGGACTTGGCTGTGGCCACATTGAAGCCCAGCAGAAAAAAATTCTTTGAGAACCACTGAGTTGGAGGGTGTGGATAGATGAATGGATGGATCAATAGACAGATTAATAGATGGATACATATATAGATGCATAGATTGATACTTCCATAGCTAATAACCTGGGTACAGCTGCAAAGGGTGCCCACTCGTTCTGTGAGTGTGGTCTCCAACACATTGTAACGCAATGTTGGAGTTCTTACTTGCATTCCAGGGGTTGAAAGACTCATATAAATAAATGAGGATTCTTATTTCACTCCTATGGTGAAGTTGCTAGTATTTCAGCCTCCTTATGTCTGAATACTTACCTCCCAAGTGTCCCTCTTTAGGAGGGACAGTACCTCTTTGGGACCCAAATCCCTCTGTTTAGGAGATCACACTGTGGGGTGTGTATATAAGTGTATCACATTGCTCCACAGCAATAAAACTCACAATAATGTTTGTGTAAACGTCAGTATATGTGTTTATAAATTAGTTTGTGTCAATAAAATACTTTGGTCTTGTTCTAAATCATGTATTCAGTTACACAAAGAGGTGTCAGTAGGTCATTAAATACCCTAAATAGTCTCAGTAATAACCCACCCACCAACCATGCTCCCAGCAACACCCCCTAGACAAGTGTGTCCTTCTTTGTCCATTTGAAATGTTGGGAGATATGTGAATAGCTGAATATTGATCTCCATTCCTGTTTATGTAGGTATCTATCTCATTTCAGCATCCTCAATTTCTTGGTAACAGTTTTAGGGGCAGGTTGCTGGGCAGCACATGATAGTTGTGTACCACTATAGCACTGAGACAGAAAACACAGAGAGAACCCATATATTTCTTACAGATCCATAGTACCTTGACTAATCATCTGTCATCTAGTAATGTTCTAACTGAAAACGGGACTAATGTATAAAGACAAAGTGCAGGATGTCTGGGGCAAACCATCTACATCATAGGAGACAGAGGGTTAATTATTAGCCATTGAATGGGTAGGTAAACTGGTAAATAAACCTTTACAACAAACCAGTATTTGTTTAACCCCTTAAGAACTAATGATGTGACAGGACCGTCACAGAGGTTCAACACTTAAGGACCAGTGGCAGTCCTGGCATGTCATGGAATTCTGTAGCCGTGCGGGGACCCCTGAATCCCATGCGCCAATAAAACTTGATGGGTATCTTCAGTGAACTCAGTCTGAGAAGCTTTAGAACATATGGATGGGTGGGGAGACTGCTTAGAGGAAGGATGGGGAGTAGAGCAGCTATGTGCACATAGTCAGATGGACTGGCAGGGGAAACAAACAGGGGGCGGAAGATGGTGTGGGTACCCTGTTAAACTGCATCTGAAGGGTTAAATTCTTTGATTGACAGAGATGGACAGAGAGTCATGAAGTTGAGTAGATTTTCTTTATTGCATCGTGGATCTTACAGGAAGCTTTGATCTTAACAGCATTTAATGACATGAATCAAGTTTATACAGCATGATGTCATCACTGTGTGGTGATCCTAATCTACAATGCCATGTGACTGACTATATATACACCTTTAAGAGTTTCTAAACATGGTCAGTACCTCACAAAATAGAACATCAAATGTCATTAGTTTGAATATGTTCAAAGATGGATATTATATACTGTGGAATAATATATATATGTATATATATATATATATATATATATATATATATATATATATATATATATATAGTAGGTGTCATGGTGATTCAGACAAATAAAGACTCTGACAGGTACAGTTAATATCAAAACCACTTTATTAAAAGATATAATATATATAGCAAATAAGCACCAGCAAGCAATGCTCAGATACACCACAAAAGGGAACAGAGGCTAGGTCTAAAGGCCGCATATAAGACCTACCAGAGAGCTGGGACAATAATCGGCCAATTAGGCCGCGGGTACAAAATAGTGAGCTCGCTATAGTGACGCGAAATGCAAACAGGAAGGCCATCAGACAGGTAGCAACCAGACATGCTGCTGCCGAACCATACGAGGGAATAAGGCTTGTAATGCCACGGGAGATAGATCACAGGCACCGTGATAGTAGGAGACCCTTGGCTATTTAACTATTAATACAGCTAGCATTTCAGCTGACTTATTACAAATGAACAAAGTTACTTTTTATTTAAAGAGACAATGTTTTTAGATTTAACATATCCTTAATTCATCACTGGTGTCTCTAGTTCACCACGCCTATCTTAAGACATGAAAGAAAACAAAGCATTCTGGGCCATATGTTCAAAGAAGTAGCGAAATAGCTTTTGTCGTTTGTAACAACTTTTCAGAATAAAGTGTCGTTGGGATCATTAATATTTTCAGAGAGTGTCAGTTGTGATTGGAAATATGTCGTTTGTCCTGACTGAAATTGGCATATGGAAAAATAAAAAGATGTCTTAACTAATGACAAAAAATGTCTTTAAAAATGTCTTAACTAACGACAAAAATGTCTCAAATTCAGAACACATTCCCTCCACTTTTTTCTTAACGTACAAATTTTGTCTTTTGAACGACATTTTTTTGTTGTTAGTTATGACAAATTTTCTTTTCCTCTATACGATACTGGTGAATAGTTTAGCCACGCCCTTTCCCCGCCCCTTTGCCCGTCAATTCTGCAGTTGTGTCGTACACAATGGACATTACTAGTTTTTATTGTATACTCTATAGAAAATATGTCGTTCATACATTCGATTACTTATTTTTGTCTTTCATACAACATTTTTTTGTCGTTATCCCTTTGAACATACGGCCCTCTGTGTCTGAATAACTGCATTATGTGCATCCACTTTGAATATCCCTAATTATTTGTGTTGATCATAAAGTGATATATCAATGTTTTGGGTATAGATATTAAGTCTGTCCGAGTTACTGAATTGTTTTTGCTATATGAACAAACTCCAAACCTTTTCTTAATTTAAATTTTGTTTTTCACATTGCAGAATGGTCATAGGGTAAATTGATTATGTAATGTACAAAGCTGCAAAGCCATCCAGGTGTTAGCAAGTGATAGCATAGCAGAATAAATAGTTGGATTATATTCACAAAAGAGATTTGTTCATTGAGTCACCACCTCCACTTTTTAATTACCCATGTCATTATTGTTTTAGTTCACAGTGTTGCTGTGAGACAGTTGCAATGGGAACCATGCACCAAAGGGCTGACCAAGGTTGATGTCTGTCCACAGGCAGCCAGACACCTTACTGCAACTCCTTGTAGACCATCACTAGTTGTCATACAATTTTAATGTGCTACACCTATACATGGCTGTCAGCCAACACAGTTGCCCATGTGCACAGTTCCTATTTTTGGGTGATAGTGTTGCCATTCCACAGTCACCTGTGTGAATGGAGATATAGTTTTTTTAAGACTTGAATAAAAAAATGATATGCTTATCAGCTTGTAGAACAATTAATGAGTTACAGCATGAATTGGTACAATAAGTTCTTAAAGAACTGTTTTATTCTAGATTTATATTCCCATTCATTTCAACGGGATTAGTGCATGATTGAAATGAATATAAAAATCAGCACAGACTAAATTCAGAACTGATGAACAGGAGAGTGGTAAAATAAAAGAGCAGGAAAATAAACTGATCACATTAAGGGGCTATTCGCACCTTCACTAAATGTACAAAAAGCTGATTTGAAGCAATGCATTGAAGAAATATTTAACAACCAAGAGTTAAAATTGTATTGCAGTAAAGGTAATAGAAGTACATGCTATTTCATATCAATATGTATGTGCGAAGCGTGACAGTCCATATACATTTTAGAAAAATAAGAATGTTGCCACTAATTAATTCCTGAGAATGAATGCATTTGTTTTAAAATAACAGGTAGGTGGCAGGAAAACGAACATCAGTGATTCTAATAGGTAGTAATAAGCATTGCAAGCATGCTATAGCATTTGAACAAAAGGTCAGTGACCTCTTTGGTATTATTCTTTGTTCAACCAATTCTGTCACTCTGAATTAAAAAACGCCTGCAGGTTTTAATTTTTTTTGTAGAGTTGTAATTTACTTCAATTCAGTTTTTTTCTCCAAAAGCCAAGAATTCAGGTAACTCAATAATTGATCTAGCGTTTCCTTTATTTCAGGTATCTGCAACTGCCTGTGTTTGCTGCTCCCCTTTTAAGGAATAGTAACCCCCTAAACCTAAATTACATTATTTGAAAGGCCAAATGTCCCTGATTACCACTGTGTCATTGCAATAGTTCCTGTGTTAATAGTTACTAATTCACTCACCTGATCCCATGTGCATTACTGTAGGGTCAGATGGAGCTTTCCTCTTTTTTTTTGCTTCATCAGCAACTGGTAAGATTTACTATGAGAACATTGCCGTTCATCAAAATGGCGAGATCAAAAGGTACATTTAAAAATCATAAGGTCAAATATGTCAGTGAGGTGAAGCACAATTTTTCACTTGTGCCTGTGGCAGGCAGTGACAGAAAAGCGGTACATAGCAACCAGCAGCTCAGTGACAGTGTGAATAGCATCCAGGTGGTGAAGGACAAGGGTGCATAGCAATCTTAGGAAATATAGGCCTTGAGAAATGTTTACCATTTCTCATGCGCCATTCAATATAGCCCATAATTTCCTCTCTGAGTGTCATCTGCCATTCAATATAGCCTATTATTCCTGTTACCATTACTCATGCACCATTCAATATAGCCATTGTGAACAGTGTCAGGTCAAAAGCCAGGGTCATTTTTGGGGAAGCTTCCATTAGAGCAGGTCATGTTCCCCTGGAACCATGTTGCAGCAAGGTGGGAATATCGAAACCACTGTGGCCTTTTGACACGGCAACATTTTTATGTCGCTCTTTAGATGCGGGCAACAAATTGATGTTGCTCTTTTGAGGGCCTCCATCTATGCATCATCATTCCAGTAGGACCGACTGATAATATGGGGCCTGAGTATGGATACACTTCCTCACTACTTAAACCCAGTATTATTACGGGCAGATTTTGCCCTTTCCATTCACGTAATTTAGATTCAGGATTTATTATTCCTTACACTTCTCCTTACAATATACAATAGGTTTTATAATTTTGAATTAAATTTGCCATAGAGCAAATATCCTTACCTACAGCCCTTTAGATTTATGTGAATATTCTCAACACAGTAAAATGTGCAGTTACACCCTGGATTACAATTAAAATTCAAATAAATGCTAAAAAAATAAAATCTACTTTAAGAACAAATGCACAATTCCTGTTTATTATAAGTAAAGAACCACTTATTCCAAGGGCAAATTTCCCTTTTAAGGTTGGCAAAAAAACCAAAAGAAAACACAACTTTACACACCTTGCATAAAATATGTTACATTTTAACACAAAATATCTTAGTAAGATTTCTAGTCCATTGCTGATCTTCATTTACCAGCTATTACAACATGTGTCATGGCCAAAGCTAATATTGCAGCTATTAGCAATGATGACTGGCCATTAGCAATGCTAGAAGCATATTTAAAATAGAAATGAACTGTCTGTGTTCATTTCTGTTAATTCATGGTTAAATGATATACTGCGGTAATGCACCTCTTTTTGGGCTTATGGAAAGAAATTTAATTTAACCTGTTGCATAACTCCCAAATGTTCCTCACTGGAGGCAAAGTCCCTCTTGAGACAAATCCATCTGTCCCACTTTCCTACTATGGTGTCTCCCGTTTATAAGATCACACCTTGTAGTGTGTATATAACTGTATCAAGTTCCTCCATAACAATAAAAATCACATTAATGTTTATTTAAATGTCATTGTATGTGTTTAAATATTAGGCTGTGTATCAAGTTACATAAAAAGCTGCCAACAGGTTATGAAGTCACTAAAATGCTCAGTAATGCCCTGCCTACCAGTCAAACTCTCAGCAACACAACCTGAAACAAATGTCTTTCTTTGGCATTTTGAAATTTTGGTAGGTTTGCCAGAAACATCTTCAAGTATCTTCAGTCTGATTGGCGATTGGCAATACATCTGAGCAGGGACAAGCACCTTCCCTGCTCATATATAGATACAGACATGATTCTTTGATGGTGAACAGCTGGACTCATGACCTTAAACTCCTCCTACTGTAGTCTTCTGAAAATGGATTTGCCAGTAGGAGGAATTTGGGGCCTGGAATCTGACACTAAAGGATCTTGTCATGATATCCAGTACTAATAAAGAATACATTTTAGAGAACAAATCAAAAGAAAATTAATTCATAATAGCCATTAGGATTTTTTTCCAGTATCATAACCCTAAATAGTTACCACCATGATTAAATGATATAACAAGAATGTAGTGTATACTTATAAAATGTTAAAAAAAAATAAGCACCACATATGCCTTTGTAGACCAACCAGGCCTTTTCATGTGTATACCCATTCCTCTTTTTATTGGCTGAAAAAGTTGCTGTTTCATTGTCCTACTTTTTTTTTGGGGGGGTTAGACCCTAGGGAAGTATTTCTCAGTTTTTTTTTTTGGCCAGAGACACCCTAAAACACAGTCCTGGGCACTCCTAAAATATTTTATGTAATTTACTCAAAATTCATATTTTGTCAAAAAGGGGCACCCTAAATGGAATTTCTTGTGAGCATGGCCCTGAAGGACCCCCACTGTCTGCCACGGGAGAGCCAAGCATGGTGTCTTGACAGCATGGGAGATCAGTAACCTGTATTGACTAAGAGAAAAGGATTTAAAATCCCCTTTTCTCTGTCGTCCAATACAGGTTACTGGTAACTTTGGGATGTCCAACCATTGAGTTTCCCAGAGGCGGGAAGTAAGACAAGGACCAGGCGCAAGGCCCCCAAAATCACCAGAGCAGATATGAACCATCAGATCAGAGATAGCCCAACAAAACAATGAAGTGTCAACGGACACTGAACAGGGGTAGCAACACCCCAAACTGTTACACAGCACACTGAACTAGAGCCAAAAGGGCTCAGAAGTGAATGAAGCACCAATAACTGAAGAAAATCTTAGACAGGCAAGACTGCCTCCAGGATCTTCCTCCCAAAGCTGGCGTCAGCCGATACCAGCACATCAACACGGTAGTGTTTAGAAAAGGTGTGCACAGACGACCAAGTGGCAGCCTTGCACAACTGATCAGCAGAGGCCTGATTCTTGTAAGCCCAAGAGGCCCCAATAGATCTTGTAGAATGAGCTGTGACCCGAAAGGGGACAGGTTTCTTCCTCAGCTCATAAGCTTTACGAATAGTGGACTTGATCCTAGAAGCAATAGTCACTTTGGATGCAGGTCTTCCTGCACTGGGGACTTGATGGACTTGTGTCTTTTTTCAACCTAATTTACTATGTCACTAATATATATAGTACCATTAAAGGTTCAGTAGCACTTAATATGAAATAAATAGATATATATGTGTGTGTTTTTTTAGGTACAGTATTTCAATGGCCTGAACTTTTACAGTGGCGCTGTTGTACACCATCCTATGGGCAGCTGTGGTCATCCTCTCCATAGGGTGGTGTAGCAACAGCATCACTATAAAATTTGAGGACATTGAGATATTGCACGTAGAAAAAAAATTCCAGTTTGAACTGTAATAACTTTTGAGTATACTCATTTTTTTCAGGAGGATAAGCCCTACAATATATAATTTTTTTATATATTAAGTGTTGCTATCCCTTTAACCCCTTAAGGACCCATGACGGAAGGTCCGTGGTCCTTAAGTGCCGAACATGTGCTCTCGCGGCCGGTCCTTAAAGGGCTAAGAAAAGGTTGTATTTGGCTTTAAGCTTTAAAGGGGAACTCTCGTTCTTATCTGAATGTTCCATGTCAACAAATCTTCAATCCTGTTTTATTTTATTTTTTATATGCGGTATTGATGGAGATGTAAGCTTTGGAATGTAAACCCGTGATATCAGTTCAGGACAGGCTGCAGTGCATCTCTATACCACAGCCTGTCAATATCAGTCTCTTCCCTCCCCAGTTGTTCCCCGTTACCACCTACTCTGATGACAAAAAAAAAAAAATCCAAATTATTTAAGTGAACCTTTTAACCCATTGAATGCTAGGGAGGTCTCCATAAGAAATGTGGAAAGTATAGAGAGATTAAAAGTATCAAACTTAATATTCTGAATGTCAGGTCAACTTTAAAGCAAATAAAGCATTCTTAATGAACACAAATAAACTGATATTTTAACTCACCGTCTGCTGCTATAGATTTCTCTTTCATCCTTGACGTTAAAAATGGCAATGCCATTTTAAAAGGCTCACAGAAATACAGTATTTGGTCTGTTCTTTGAGACCTCACATTTAAGACATAAGCGTATTGGGGCCTGTTTGGTAAGGCTTAAGGACTGTTCACTAAAATAACATTCTGAAATAGATTGAAAAACATGTAAGAGAAAGTGGCGCGGTTTGTGACATTTGCAGCAATTTATATTGTTGTGAAAATGTTGATTACCCTTTTAGATGCCAAACCACCCAGAAGTAACATTTCAAGTAGAAAGATGAAGGAAAGAAATAATAAACTGTACATAGGGGATATAGAAATGGCGACTATAGGATTCTCAAATTGATCTGTTGCTGCATTAGACAAGACAAATTATATATATGGAGAAATCCCTATAGGCCACTGCTATTAGATTCACAGCAGATTAATAGGGATATTTGTGCTTTAGGTCCAAACTAAATCAAATTAGATAGTTTTGTGTTTGTTTCAATAAAACTAAATCTAAAATGATCATTATGTAAGAAGCTCCAAGCAACTGAAGTATTAATTGCAAGGAACACAAAGTAATCATTTGGCTAATTGATGTTGTAATGATTTGAGAGTCCATTTCAAAACATTAATATTAAATATTTATCATACTTTTTTAAGCTGTGGTTTCTTTCTTCTCTTTTCAAGGGGCAGTAAACCCTAATTCTGAAAGATATGTATCTTGCAGGGATTTTCATGTTGAGCAAAACAAAGTTACCCACAAGGCCATGGAATGCTTCTTTTGGAAGTTATTCCATTTTTCTGATAGCTTGAGTTCAAGTAGTGTTGCTGACAGGTGGCACTGTTGCTTATCCATCTTTGGAAGTCTTGGGTCTGCAACAATCATTTTTTTTCAGTGGTGGTAATATCAACAGCACCACCTGACTAAAAAAAATCTGGAACTCAAACTCTCAAAAAGTATACAAGTTTCATCTGTATTTTCAACTAAATTGTTTCCCAACAGAAGTACCATTGTATTAAGCGGAGAAAGACCTACACTATAATACAGATTTGCTGCCTCTTTAAACTAATGCACATATGTCTGACTTTATGTATTGTACTTTACTGTTAAATTATCAATAGCCAACAATCAGCTTTTGGTTCCTGTTTGATGAGCTAAGAAGACAGGTCATGAATTATACCTGACTTTAAAAAAATAAAATACAAGTTTCATCTGTCAGTATTTTCAAATAAATTGTTTCCCAAAAGAAGTAACCTTGTTTTATTAAAGGGATAGTAATATTTAAAATGTAAAAAATATATGTTGTAGGGTTTATCCCCCTGAGTAAAACTAGGGTACTCCCACTGCTGAGAGATATTTTATTAAAAAATTATAACAGCTCAAACATGAATTTTTTAGGTGCAATATCACAGTGGTGCTGTTGCTACACCATTCTATGGACAGCTGTGGTCTGTAGACCATAAATCTCCATAGGATGGTGTAGCAACAGCGCCACTGTACATTTTCAGGACACCGTGATATTGCACCTAAAAAATTCAAGTTTGAGCTGTTATAATTTTTTAATAAAATATCTCTCAGCAGTGGGAGTACCCTTGATTTATTCTGGGACATAAACCCTACAACAATTTTTTTTTTCATCTTAAGTATTACTATCCCTTTAAGCAGAAAAAGATCTACTTTATAATAAAGGTTTGCTGCCTCTTTAAACTAATGCACATACGGCTAACTTTCTATATTGTTCTTTATTGTTACATTATCAATACCCAACAGTCAGCTTCTACTTCCTGTTTGATGAGCTATGAAGACAGGTCATGAATTGATTTACTTTATTAAAAGTTAAAACCACAGTCTGACACATGATTTATTACCTATCAGTTAAACTGGAACAGTCACATGCAGAACTAGACACTCCAACAAAAATATCCCAAGAAATGATACCAAAAAGAAAACACTGCACATAGCTATTAAAAAAAACAACAATAAACAACTAAGTTAATGGCATGGCTGGTTTGCCCTTAGTGCGAGCTGCCATGTTACCTGAACATCCTGACCATTTGTGGCTCCATCCTGTTTAATATGCTTGTATCCGGAGGTGTGGTCTGCTCATGTGTCTGTGCTCTTTAATCTTTATCCCAGCTGGCTGTTTAACTGCCCATATATACTCTGCACATTTGCGGAGGGATTCAGCCTGGAAACAATCACTTCCTGCCAGGGAGTCACAGTGCATTGCACCTCCCCTCTGGTCCTCAAGGGGTTAACATACTAGATGGCCGATATGTTGGTGGATGGAACACTACGAGGTTAGGATTAATCTGTTTAATAGTTAATATTTTGTAGATATTTAGGGTAGAACATGTCAGAGTAATAGCCAAATAGATGGATTAAAAGTTAGGCACATTTGTATAAACTGGTTTCCATTTAGCACTGCCATGAGTGGGATGGATTCTCTAGTCAGAAAATATGACCTTGAGACAAGTTTTGAAAACCACTTGTTAAGTCCTAATGTACACTGGAACATTGGTGCAGTATTCTACAGTAAGTCTTCCTAATATAATATTTTCAGGGAACCATTATTAACACTCTCCAAATCAGAGAAAGAGCCTTTGCCCCCAGGGATCTGATGCTCAACACTCGAAACAATAGTCTCTGGGGCAGATACAGAAAGTTCTCGGCTGGTTTTGGTACACTAGAGCAAAGTTAGAAGAAGGGTCCATGTTTCTCCTCCCTTTGAATCTGTGATGCAAAGTGTGCTATCACTGAGCATGCACTTTCTTTTTTTTCTCCTCAAACCTCCTCCATACTTCCTTTATTTGTTCTGTACCCTGATTACCATTCTTGGAAGTACTAGAGAAGGAGGAGGTCAAAGAAAAGAGCATGGACACTTCTGCAGACCTTGATCCTCATTCAGCATGCTTAATTGGTGCCCAGGCTATCTGGTAAAGATACTTGGAGCAATTCTGGGACAAACTCTACTCTAGAGGACTAATAAAAATGTTCACTCCCTGATTGCTAAAGAGGTCTCCAATGTGTTGAAAACCTCGCTAGGATTCAAGGAACAGTGGAACATTTGGGAATTTTTATTTCTCCCCTATGTCACAGTTGATTTGCCCTACTTGATTGCTACACTTTCCTTCTATACAGTGGTATTTCAGGATACCATGAGACATTACATGTGTTATTATTATTCTTTATTTATATAATGCTAACAAATTCCGCAACTCTGTACAATTGGGAATAGACATACAAAGGTAT
This sequence comes from Rhinophrynus dorsalis, assembly GCA_037306005.1. Classification (NCBI taxonomy): domain Eukaryota; kingdom Metazoa; phylum Chordata; class Amphibia; order Anura; family Rhinophrynidae; genus Rhinophrynus; species Rhinophrynus dorsalis. The sequence goes on from CM074718.1 coordinate 566,766,388, forward strand.
TAAATAGTACAATCAGATGTGGAGAAACAGAAAGATTAGAGGGACCTGCTCGTGAGAGCTTACATTCTAGAGGAAGGTTATTTTTGACACAGAGGGAGTAAGTACTATTGGGTGTAATTGCCTCCAGCCATATAAACTTCCAGTCAGTGGGTGGGAGAGAGAAGTGCTGTTGAGTGCAGTGGTCCAGGCAAGGGGTGAATCTTGGTGATAATGTTTATGGAGGCAGTTGATAGGCTTCGCTGAAGAGGTGAGTTTTCAGTGAGCGTCTGAAGATTTGAAGGCTGGGGGAGAGTCTGATTTGTGGAACATGTAGTTTAAAAACACTTTTCTCAAGGTAATGCTTCCTCTTTAAAGGAGTAGTAAACTTTTTTAATGAAACCCTATATATGATAAGGCTTTTAAAACAAATGTACTCCAACTAATGGAAGTTGTTTTATTCAAAAATGTTATAACTATTCAAACTGTCATCAGTCATCAAATGAGCATCAGTGTCATAGGTCAATCGCTTGCTATTCCTGGTATTGCCAGTTCAGGTATACATGTGACTTTATAGCACAGACAGTCCCTGGTATTGCCAGTTCAGGTATACATGAGACTTTATAGCACAGACAGTCCCTGGAATTGCCAGTTCAGGTATACATGTGACTTTATAGCACAGGCAGTCCCTGGTATTGCCAGTTCAGGTATACATGTGACTTTACAGCACAGACAATCCCTGGAATTGCCAGTTCAGGTATAAATGTGGCTTTACAACACAGACAATCCCTGGAATTGCCAGTTCAGGTATAAATGTGGCTTTACAGCACAGACAAGCACAAAACCCAAACACAACTCCCCTGTCCCATGGATGCAACAGAATAACTGCCTGAACACAAGGTGAACAATAGGCTAATTTTATGGCCATTTGAAGGCAATGGCACTTAAAAAAAGATAAAGATGCAATAAATCTGGGAAGACACATCTCCCAGCAGGAAAACCAATACAATGTTTTTTCTGTTTTTAAGGTTTACTTCTTCTTTAAGATCCAGATGTGAGTGGCCTGGCACCAATTAATGCAATGGTATTACACAATAAAAGTGCACAAAACAATGCATTACAGTGTGTAATTTAAAACATCAGATAAGAATGCATGTTCAAAACATAACAACAAATGAGGATCAGTGTCATAGGTCAATCGCTTGGTATTCCTGGTATTGCCAGTTCAGGTATACATGTGACTTTACAGCACAGACAGTCCCTGGTATTGCCAGTTCAGGTATACATGTGACTTTACAGCACAGACAATCCCTGGAATTGCCAGTTCAGGTATACATGTGACTTTACAGCACAGACAATCCCTGGTATTTCCAGTTCAGGTATACATGTGGCTTTACAGCACAGACAATCCCTGGAATTGCCAGTTCAGGTATACATGTGACTTTACAGCACAGACAATCCCTGGAATTGCCAGTTCAGGTATAAATGTGACTTTACAGCACAGATAATCCCTGGTATTGCCAGTTCAGGTATAAATGTGACTTTACAGCACAGACAATCCCTGGAATTGCCAGTTCAGGTATAAATGTGGCTTTACAGCACAGACAATCCCTGGAATTGCCAGTTCAGGTATAAATGTGGCTTTACAGCACAGACAATCCCTGGAATTGCCAGTTCAGGTATACATGTTACTTTACAGCACAGACAATCCTTGGTATTGCCAGTTCAGGTATACATGTGACTTTACAGCACAGACAATCCCTGGTATTGCCAGTTCAGGTATACATGTGACTTTACAGCACAGACAATCCCTGGAATTGCCAGTTCAGGTATACATGTTACTTTACAGCACAGACAATCCCTGGAATTGCCAGTTCAGGTATACATGTGACTTTACAGCACAGACAATCCTTGGTATTTCCAGTTCAGGTATACATGTGACTTTACAGCACAGACAATCCTTGGTATTTCCAGTTCAGGTATACATGTGACTTTACAGCACAGACAAGCACAGAACCCAAACACAAGAAGACGCTGCGTGTTTTGCAGTCAGCACTACAGCTTTGTAAGGAGTACAGATTGTATTATAAATAAAAAATTGCCTTTTGGACACCAGTTGGTACTGGTTGATAACAAATGTATTTAAAAGTAGGTCTGAGTCATAAAAAGCTTGAATGTCAATGTATCATTGTTTTATTCAACAGCATAAGCCCAATAACTTAGTTTTAATTAAAACAAAGTTTACTTCTTTAACCCCATCCCGACAATGTACGTACATGTACGTCCCGCAGAAACTGTCCCTTAGCGACAGAGGACATACATGTACGTCCAGGAAGTCATTGAAGGTAATGGGGGAAAAAAGTTCTGCGGGCGTTAAGTGCCGGCCGTGTGCATGCGCGGCCGGTCACTAAGGGGTTAAATGAATATTACTCTCATTTTAACCCCTTAAGGACCAGAGGGGTGTGATTTAAGGGGTTAAAGCCAAGTTGAAAAGGGAAACAAGCCCTTGGATTCTCAAAGTAAGTTGGAAATATATTTAAAATATAAGGGATACAGAGAGGTATGCAACAACACTTAAAGGTTGCATTTTCACCCAAATTGTGGTAAAATTATTTTCTATATCAGTGTCATACTTTATTAGTTTTATCATGCCTCCCAACATTTCAAATGGCAACAGAGGGACACTTGTGTTTTCAGCGGTGTTGCTGGGGACATGGATGGTGGGAGGAGCATTACCAAGAGTTTTTAGGTTATTTCATCACCTACTGACACCTCTTTGCCTAAATCAATACATTATTTAAACCAAGACCAAAGTACTGTATTTACACAGACTAATTTATAAACACATATAATGAAGTTTAAGTAACAATTAATGTGAGTTTTATTGTTGTGGAGCTGCAATGTGATGCACTTCTGTACACACCACACACACTCTGATCTCCTAAAAAGAGGGACATCAGGATGTGAAAGAGGGACAGGTAGATTTGGATCTCCTAGAAGGACTGTCCCTCCTAAAGAGGAACAATTGGGAGGTATAGTTATATGCAGCTTTGACATGGCGTTTTATTGTTCTGTTGTGTTATGTTTGTTTACCTGACAAATCTAGGACACTGTTCTATTTCTGTACCCTATCAGCTAATTTTCTGAGTTCTGAGAACAATTTGTAAAACATTTCTTGCACGTGTTTTTCTTCAAATTAAGTACAAATGGCTGTAGGGGGTGAACTTCTGGGATGGCAGCCTTCACTTATTGTGAAGATGAGTATCTAATATTTTATACAAATTCATCTGCATGTGCTCATATTCTTTTAGATTGCTGTTAGGTTGCATGCTCATTGTATTCTCTTTGTATTTTCTTAATTTGTTTTTTTTTTTTAATATATTCCTTCAGGGCACAATTTTGCATCTCCCACCTGAACTATTTCTATATTTCTGTGGCTATTTCTCACTGTAGATTCTTACTTGTCACTGATGATCATGTTTGTACAGTCTAAGATGGATGCGATCATTTCAATCCCAAGTCATAATGTTACAGCTATTTAAAATGGACAGGACACAGAAAGATGCAGCTTTGAGAAATGGTCTGCAATAGTTATACATGTGAACAGACCCATACGACTGAATTATATTAACCCCTTGAATGCCAGAGGGGTACACAACGCATTGCAAAGCAATGTTTTGTACACCTCTCTGTCACTCAAAGGGTTAATATATAGCTTTTGCTATAGCACAGACAATGTCATTTATGTCAACAAGCGTCATTGTTTTTAATAACTCACATTTCTTTACTTATGGAGAAAAGCCCTACTACCTATCCATACCTATTTGTCTATATATTTGACTATATTTATAACCAAGGCTGTCAGCACTCACAACGAAGGACACAATTTTAAACCCAGGTGTATCAAAAGCATTCAATGTACACCGACTTTTCTGCTCTCTCGTGAAGCCTTTATCAATATACACTTACATACATATACACACTTCATAAGTGGTGTTTCGGGGAGGTTCACTAAAGTGTGATAAAGAGGTGATAAAGTGGAGATGACGTCTCCAGTGATATCACTTCTCTAGTTCCTATGTTATTCTATGGAGCCTATGCACTAAGGGCGAGATGTTCAGAAAGTGGTGGTAACTGAAATTGTCTGTAATCAGAATAATAAAGTTCTTATACCACGATCCATCAATTCTCAGACATGTTTCCATCATTTTTTGCATCCAATTCCGCCATCTCCGTCAAAGGGAAAAAGCCGTCTTAAAAGTGGGTGTGGTTTAATCTCTCATCATAATGTAAGGTATTTTCAGAAAAAATATTCATTTGAACATCATTTTTTTGTCTGATTAACGTCATTTTTTACAGACATAATAAAACTAATAAAACATAATAAAACTTGGAGAAGAAAAATTTGTTTCAAAGACAAAAAAATGTCTTTGTTTCTTTGAAAATTTTCGTTTCAAAGACAAAATGAAAGACAATTTTTAAGATCAGAATTTTTAATGGTAATGTGCATTGAGATCTTCTTACCGTTATTTTTAATTCTTTAGATGAATTTTCAAACGTGACGGATTTACTTCTGAAAATATTGTCCTTCTTTTACCACCAACTCATGATCCGACAAGTTTTTCATTATGATGACTTTTTGAAAATGTCGCCCTAAGATTGCTCCACATTGAAAGATCTTAGGAACTGGAAGTCATCTCCACCTTATTGCCTCTTTATCACACCTTAGTGAATAACCCCCTTCCCCATATTGTCTTTATTCTCATATAGCCCTACAGGTTATAAATCTCTTTGCATGCAGTGTTTCAGGTATTGAATGTCTGTCCAGAAGTGCTTATAGCTTACATTTTAGTACCTGGTGCTCAAAAGATGCACTGCCATGTTGGGCATAAAGCTGCCACCTTAATTCTCCCTTTTATCAGTGATGTAGGGACAAGTTTTTCTTCATGTGCCTCAGCCCAGCATGGATCACATGGATTTCAGTAGGAGAATTTTACTGACTCATATGAATTCAGACATTGTGTGCACAAAGTTCACATATAGTTGTACATGCTACAAGGCTTCATTGATATTTTTAAATACGTATATAGAAGTAATGTTTTCCTAATTTTTGAATAGGGTTATATTAAGTTGCCATTTAATATCACAATTTATTGCCAAATAAAAATATGCATTGTTCATTTTCAGTGATGGTTTATCATACATCCTCTTTGTATCTTGAAAGCCCCTTTCATATGAGTGACACAAGTGCAGCAATACTGCACTGATTTTGTCACCTGTTATAGAAGGTCCTATGGTGTATTATGGTGCCTTTCACAAGAGTGACTATAACCTTGTGTTAATGGACCAAAGTCTAATGTGCTGCATCTCTATTGAGTTTCCACAGGAATGTAGTACTGATGCAGCAAGGAAGGTCCGCATGGCAGACTACGTGGATGCTGGCAGACCATTTTGCATGAGTGGTGATGGAGGCTGTGATCATTGCAACCTCCAATGAATTGCTTCACAATGCAGTGGAAAACTCTTGCTTTCAATGGATGATAAGTCCCATTTGAATCATTAGGAATTTTAATTTCTCCTCTTTGGTGCAGTTGAATTACCCCAGAACTAAGCAGCGTATTGAACAAGGAACTATATTTTTTACACATCATGGCCTCAGTAGGAGAGGATTATCTTCATAATAGTTTATTCAGTGGGCAATAAATTAAAGCTGTTTTTAAAACTTTAAAGGGTTCGTAATGTCTTATAGAAATAAAAAAAAAAATAATAATACTGTAGATAATCAGAATAGAAATCCATCAATGCCAGTTTGATCTCTCAGACCTTTATGGTTTGAGAGATATAACATTTTAAAGTTCCCCCTCCCTCCACTTTCCTGATATCAGCCTCTATCTGATAGAAGGAGATCCTGGTCCCGGGACCGGCAGGCGGCTCTTCAGCAGAGCAGAGATAGCTCAATCTAAAAAGAAATACTTCACTGGAATGGTCTACAGTGTGCTTGTAAACCAGGCACACTTTGTAGACCGTTCCAATGATGTATATCTTTTTAGATTACGCTGTTTGGCTCTGCTGAAGAGCTGCCTCAAGTTGGCCGACATGCATCTCCTGCTGTCAGCTTTACAGCTGACATCAGTGAGGGGGGGACTTTAAAACATTATATCTCTCAAACCATAAAGGTTTGAGAGATCAGACTGGCATCAATGGGTTTCTTTTTTGATTATCTACAATATTATTTTTTTCAATAAGACATTATTAACCCTTTAAGGACCAAAGGGGTGTGCAGCACATTACTAAGCAATGCGTTGCACAACCCTCTGGTCCTTAAGTGGTTAACTGACACAGCAATGTTGGCACTTTATGTCCTGTAGGTATTACGTTGCTTGTACATGATCTGTGCCAGTAATACACGCTGTGCTCAGTGACTTTTGTAACTCCCTGAGGCATATATGATAAAGTTATCATTGTAAGAGATTGTTTGTGTTGTACAACATATTCATATTTTAAGGAATAGTCATATTTTATTTGAATCATTGCAGTAGTGTACAATTATGTGTTTAACCCAATGATATATTTAATTATGCATACTTATCTTGTTATTAACTGCAGTTCTATTCCTTTGTCTATCAGTGATGTGAATGCCCTCTATCTGCAGTCTGTAAATAGAGTCTGTGACTTCTATGTGCCTGTATAGGATCTGACTTAGTAAAAATAAGCCCAGGCCAGCACTGTCCCCAGATGGCTCCTGTCAGCTGTTATGGGGGTCAGAAAATGGACCTTCCAAGCTGGAACACAAACTGAATATTTGTGGCTCTCAGACACAAGCTCCAGGTATGCGTGTGCACCAGTAAGGAATTGTATCAAGCAGGACACTAACGTATCATGTGTGATCCAAACAGAGATATATCAGGAAACATCAGTGTCTCCTTTCAGACCCCCCATGCTGCTAAACTGTTGTTCTGCCTAGGCTCACAGTGAGAATCCTTGGTGCTCCAAAGGGAACATATCAACTGATAGGATAACTATCACATGGATGTTGCCCTTTAACATAGAAGTGACATTTAACTGTGGGCTTGTTGCTGCTCTACCCTAATACATATTTCATATATAATAGACTAGAAACACGAATGAGAGCACAGCATTATACTGAAATATACCCAGATGAATAAGATATATGTCCCAGTTTAGACATATGTTCTAGACCTATAGTGTATATTGGGATTTATGTGTAAAGGCAAAGAGGAACCAAACAGGGATTTTAACCCCTTCAATGCCTGAGAGGAGACCTAATTAACATTCTAGAAGTTGAAATCCTATTTAAATCAGTGGGAATTCAGAGAATTTGTAGTTGCCCACTATGGTGCAGTTGGTTTACCTCCAGGTTCCTCCACTTTGCATTCCATTCATACATAACTCCCATTTTGTGTTTCAATGTGCTGCAGTCATTTCCAGAAATATAATTTAAAGGAACAGTAATACCTAAAAACCTAAACTAACTAAAAGATTGGCCATGTCCCTGACTACCGCTAGCATGAGTGGTTAATGTTTACCCAGCCACAAGGTCAATCAAGATCTGTATTCTGAAGGAGGAGGCTCCACTCCCTGATCTAATGAGAGAGTGTATGGGAGCTGAGATTAGCATTGTAGAAATGGAGGCCCACTGAATTTGGTTGTGTGGGATTTCTGCTCTGCAGAAGGGCACTGGTATTACAGCGGTACTGAGATATAACTCTCAGCTGTCCAGGGGAGGGCTGACAACTTGTGGCTTGGGAGGGGGGAAAATACAATCAAGTGATCCATTTCTACTGTCATTCCAGTCCACTGTCCCAGCTCACTCCCTTTTGTTAATTAAAAAATTGGTGTTAATGTTATGAAGTAAGGCAATAGATACCACATAGCTTACAACTGAAATGTGTATACATTAGTGATACTACAAAACTTACAATTTATGTAAAGCTACTCTAGTGATACCATAGAGCTTAGAATGGAAATATGTTATGTTACTAGTCAACTCCATTTGGATTGTAGCTTCATTCAGTTGTATTCTCTGTGGTATCTCCACTGTAGCTCCATTTACTGCAGCAAGAGGAACATTGATTGAGGCAATGGCCCATTGGCTTAGACATATGTCCATCCCAGGGGACAATTGCTCCTCCCCCCCAGGCCAGCTCTCCCTTGCAGCTCCCTTAGAGGCAGTAACTCAGCAGATCTAGAAGTGGTGCTGCCTTTTTCCCTACTCTACAGAATACATCTCAGAACTGGCCATGTAGCTGGATAAATACTAACCCCTGATCTATTGCAGAATGTTAGTTGTAGTCAGGGATACACAGTCAATCTTTTAGTTAGTTTAGGTTTTTACGGTTTACTGGTTCCTTTAACTATCACTTGACCAAACAAGAAATCATCTGAGGACAAGACCCAGAATGTGATCAGTAAGGAAAAAGTGACATTAATTCAAAGCCAGCATGTCAGTCTGCCTGAGAACTGGCCAATTTACTTTCAAAGAGTTTAGGAAATGTCAGGTTCATTTTTAAACACATGGGCAGTTTTCTACTCCGTAAACTACAAGTGACAAAACAGTAATGACTAAAAAGAAAAAAAAAGAAAAAATCTGTGATGCTGCTGTTGGTTAATAAGTCAGGGAACAAGTTCAATAAGCTACAAAGTGACAAAACGGGAACAGATAAACTTGGGATAACAGTGATTAAAAAGCTTTTTTATTAGAAATATCTAAACTATTTGGACATATGTATAAAAAAAGTGTAACAGAACCAGAACGAATAGAGGAATAATTATGGTTTCTGTGATAATTATGTCTTGTATAGTACATTTCCTAACTCTTTCAGTGCCAGAATGATATGCATAGGATGCCTCTCTGGCACTCAAAGGGTTATTAAAGGAACACTACTGCCTTAAACATAAGTGGGATCATGTATTTTTAAAAGTCAGGTAATCCAAACTTTAGGGCTGGCTGTATGTTCAAAAGTGGAGGAGTTCTAGGGCAAACCATTTGCATAATAGGGGAAGCAATGTGCTGGAGACCTCTTCAGCATTCAAGGTGTTAACCCTTTGAGTGCCAGAGGCAATGTGTTCCATACCCCTCTGGCACTCAAGGGGTAAAAATGCCCATTTAAATGTATGGGAATTTTTTGAATTTTTAGTTCTCCCCTATAGTGCAATTGGTTCGCCCCAGAATGGCTTCACTTTTCAGATAGATAGATAGATAGATAGATAGATAGATAGATAGATAGATATCTACATTATTTTGCATGTGCAGCTTGTAATGAGAGACAATGGCTAAGGCAGTTAATGTTCTGAGATTGCCCTTCTGGTCAGAAAATGTGTTACCTTATCTCTCACTGCAGAAAATACTACAGTGTCCCCTGTGACATGGGTGATATTGCTTGTGGGGTCCTAGGACCCTGCAGAAAGCATGAATGGATGCATCCACAGGGCATATTTAAAACTAGATTAGAATAGTCTGCACTACGTAGCATTGGTAAAAAAAAACCTCAAATTTTTTCTGTGGCCTAAAATCTAGTCTATGTTCTCTCTGGTGGCTCCAGGTCCTGCCTCTTCAGTGACTCCCATTTTTCTGCTCTCCCGTTGATCTGCCTGGACTCACAATGCAGCCTTAGCATCATAAGAATGTGTGGCTCTAAGGGAATAGATCTGCAGATGGGGCACTATCCATTTGTTAACTGCCCAGTAAGTAGTGTAGGCAGAATAACAACAGAAAGTTAATTTAAGCAGGTTATATTGACACCTTTAGTATAATTTAACTGAGTCTTGTTGTGCCAATTCTCTTTCTTACTTGTTTCTCAGAAAGGGTTACACTAGTAAGCCATTTAGTGAAATCTATTAAATATGACAGGAAGATAAATTGTAGCCTTTTTCTGCTCCTGACATTCTAATCGGTATATGTGCTAATTAAGAATGCTCTATTGGAATGCTGTCTACAAGACCAATCCGTCTGCATGTGCGTCCGTGATGAATCAGTAAATGGGTGGCACCATAGAAAGTCAAAAGCAAATGCAATATTTTAATTTGTTTACAAACGAATGTACCTGGGCTGTCATCAGTAATACTTTCTTCTGCTGTTTTTTCTGGTAATTAACAATTTGATAAAAGCATGTCATTAGCAGAATTTGCATTTCAAACAGACTCGACTTTCCTACTGAACCATAAGTACCATTCCTATTAAATGTACCCATTTTGTTAGCAGGAGAATAGATGAAAAGCAATTGATGACTGCAGCAGGTAGCAAGTAATGTGAAGTATAAAAGCTCAATGCCAGTGACATATGAATTGTATTTCTTTTAACGATATCTTGCAGACCTTAGGGTATTTTATTCTATGCTCCGATAAGGGTTCTGGCATTTGACAGGTGACCGATTCCCCTGCCTCTGTTCTCCAAAAAACATAGAAATAAGATTTTAATTATCACAATTCCAGCAAAAATGTGAAATATGTCTCATTATACTACTGACAGAAAAGGACTGATTTACTTAGGAGAATTAGAGCAAATCTGGAGCAGGTACATGGGGTGTGTGGGGGCAAACAATATAAAATGAATACATTAAATTGTCCTGATAAATAAATAAAACAAGACACAACCATGAAATTGGTGGTGAGGCAGCAAAACTTTATTAACCCCATTAACGACCACCCAATCCAGTGCACTGGAGGCCATTAAGGACTACAGAGCCTTTTTTGGCCTTAATTTTAATTCTGAGCCACCCTGTCATCACAGAATTCCAATGGCGTGCCAGGACCGTCACTGGTCCTTAAGTGCCAGGACCAGCATAACAGTCCTGGCACGCCAAGGGTCATTAAGGGATTAAATCAAATTAAAATAGATTTAAACATAAACATATCTGTTTAAAGGGGCTCTATCACCATCCTACTTCTGGACAGACTGCAGTTGCCAGCTCTGTACCTCAGTCTGTCACTATTCCTCTGCTCCCCTCTTTCTATCCAGCCTCCTCTAGTGACAGAGTTTTTCTGCGTGTAAGCTGGATTGCTCTCATTGGCCGGAGACCACTCCAGCTTACAGGCAGAAAGCCTCCGTCATCGGAGGAGGCTGAATAGAAAGAGGGGAGAAGAGGCAGAGTGACAGACTGCGGTACAGAGCTGGTAACTGTAGTCTGTCCAGAAGTAGGGCGCAGGGCAATATTTAATCATTAAATTTCATCCAAATACCGTTTAAAAAAAAAAAATTATGTGGAGTACTTGATTAATCGCTATATAACCTAACACGTAAGAGAAACTTGTATAGGGGTGATAGGTCCCCTTTAAATTATTTATAAATAAAGGATAAACACTAATAAATAATACATTGTAACAGCATAACCAATTCCATAGTTGAACAACCCAAAAGAGCCATTAACAAAATATGTCAATGTAAATGTAACCATATTACGTTAGCACCAACTTCAGTCCAGGAGCTACCCAAGACATCAACTGTATATCTAAGCACATCATTCGGACAATTTTTTCCTTCGAAAATAAAATTATTATAACAAACTAGTTGAACAGCCCGTGTAGATGGGCCACAGTGCCAGGCAGCAACGGCTGAGGTGCAGTCATGCACAGTAGATACTGCCCATGCCGCAGCTGCATTATCAGCCGTGGCGAGGGCAGTCTGTACTGAGCATGACTGCAGCGAGCGCAGCCATCTCTATTGTGCATGACAGCTTCTGACAAACATACATTAGCAAATAATTATATAGGATAGCTAGGGTAGGAGGGAGGGAGAATGCAGACTCCAGGCCAGTGCAGGTATGCTTAACCCTTTGAGTGCCAGAAAGGTACGCAACACATTGCTTTGCAATGCATTGCGTACCTCTCTGACACTCCAGAATGCCATAAGAATAAGCACATATTTATAGGTTCTATTTGCACCACTTTACCTGGCATGGAAAAAAGCAACTATTTATAGGCTGAATTTGTGCCACTTTACCTGGCATGTGCCAGGTATCTCTTTTTAACCAAATAATATACAATACGGGGGGATTAGCAATTAGCCAATGAAATCTGCACTGACAGTGCTCTCGCTCCCAACCTCTATCTTTTATCCTGACTTAAAGGAGCAGTAAACTTTTTTTTTATGAACATACATATTATATAGAGATTTTCCTGCTTAATAAAACAAGGTCACTCCCACTGCTGTCAGACGTTTTATTCAAAATTCATAGCAGTTCAAATAATCAGGAAGTGAATTTACTGTGTTTACTTTCTGATAGTTCTGACTGACAGGAAGTGACAGGCAGTTTCTTTCACATTCTATGGAGAACTGTATGTCTCTGACTTTTCTGACTTTCCTCTCCATTAGAATCTAACAGGAAAACTAATTAGAATTTGACAACTAGAGGGCACTGCTAATGTAAAAAAACATGGGTTTAAACTGTAATAACTCTGGAAATATAAATCTCTCAGCAGTGGGTGTACCCTTATTTTAGTCAGTAGGAAAATCCCTAAAATATATATATTTTTTTCATTAAAAAAAGTTTACTGCTCCTTTAAACTAACACTACTCTTTATTGTGTTTCCCTACACCCCCATGAGGACCTCATTCTAAAGGAACAGGGTCCATTAATTATAGGAAACCAAAATGTTCAAATGCTAATTGATTTAAAGGTGGCTTTAAGCCCTTGAATGCTAGAGAGCTCTCCAGCACTTCGCAATGTGTTGGAGAGCGTTCTAGCATTCAAGAGGTTAAAAGTCACAATTAAATCAATTAGCAATTTATTTGATGTAGCTAGTGGACCCTAGAATAGCTTCAGTTCCTTTTAGTACATCAGCCTTACTTTAGTTACTGGATGTCTGATGCCTGTCTGTCAAAGAAAGCCTCATTATATGAGAAAGTAAAGTTTCACTTGCAGTTGTACCATCATACCAGGAGAGGGCATTCACTGCACAGTACAAACTACAAACCAATTCCCAAACTCTTAATCTGTAACATTTACAGCATCCATGTTTTATAAAGAACAATTTAGTCAACGCTGATACATTTTCTACAGTACTTAGCCTCATCCTGATATACACTGTATTTATATTTTAGCTAATCACTTTACTCTGCAGTCCTTGTTTGTAGTTGCGTTGTTTAGATGGTGTAGATGCCACTCAGGTTAATATTGTTTGGCACTAAGATAGAATTTAAAGCAACAAAAGATTAGGATTTGGACTATCGAGTTAATCTTAGATTGATATTCAATGAAGAGAGTCAGGTAGATGATCAGTCTGTGGGAAAGTAAAAAGTTCACTATAACCAGATGTTTATTATTATAAATATCCAATTGTTTCAGTCTAAATGTCGGCCTGTTTCTCAAGTTGTAATATATTATTTGAAACAAGTCTTTTAAAGTAGGACTAACACTGTATAATGATTTGTGATTTTGAAAGAGTTTTCAGAATCTTCTATCTTTACTATAATTTAGCCATATAATTCCTGAGATATTTAGCTTTATTTTTTTGCCAGTTTATGCTCATTAGGTAGTTCTGGCTGACAGCCTGGTGTGCCAGATATGAACATTACACTCTTCCTCCCAACTGCCACTTCCTACCAGGAAGTAATGGTTAATTTGCATAAACTGACAAATCCCAAAATCTCATAAACTATAGTTTTAACTCCTTAACAACCAGTGGTCAGGGAAGTGACCTTCCTTTAAGGACCATTTTGATCATTGTCGGCTACCGTCCAGCGTGACTGATGACTTGCCAGTGTGCCAATGGAGGACTGAGACAGACTGATCTGGTCTTGGAGCGATCAATTTCAGACCCCTCTAGTGCTTATAGCCCTCCCATAGGAGGGATATAAGCACAAAATACTTGACGTGCCAGAACTGTCACCAGTCCATCAGGAGAAAAAAACAGTGATGGTCGTGACGCATCACCAGTCTTTAAGGGGTTAAATATTATATAGACAAGCACTGGTCTGTTTTTCTGTTTGCTAAATAAGGAATGGTTAACATAAATATTGGATATTTGGAAAGCACCTTCAAATTTCACAATACATAATAAAGTATAAGATCCAATTAAACAGGGTGCAGAGGAACTGAACACCCTCAATAACCTATAAGCATACCTGGAAACTCTACGGTTTTGCCCCGGAGACTCCGAATTTCACAGTGAATTACCGGGTCTCTGGGGCAGTCTCTCAATCTCCGGGTTATTCTCCATCTCGCCCCAGTTCCCCCCATTCCCTACCCTCTTACCCTCATTCAACATATATTTTGCCCCCTTTTTTTTTTGTCCTGCCCCCCCCACGACTAAGCCCCACCCCTTTTATGACACAAATTGCATCATTTCCCTCCCTTATCGCGCTGGCCCTTCGGGTAGCCCTGTCTGTTAAGTTCCCAGGTTTGCCTATAAGCCATTGTACTGCCTTTCCCTTGGTGCAAACAGTATAAAGACCATTTTTGGTGAAAAATAGCTTAGTACATGGGAGATATGTAGGTGTCTCACACAATAATAGGTTTCTTCCACTTATTTTAGTACTTTTTCCCTCAATATATGAGTATTTCTATGTATATATAGTATATTTTTTGCATTAACTTGCAGTTGCCTGTATTTGTTGTACACCATGTTTCGTCTAAATTTAGTTTCTCTTTTCATATAATAATAAATAGAATTTATCAGTATGAATGAGGTTAACCATATAGAGAAGGCTACACACATGACTATAAAGGGCCTTGAAAACCTTCTCAAGGTAGTAATATGTCCCTGTCCTGTTTAAACACAAAAGAAAAACAAAAACATTTATTTCACTGGCTGATGGAAGAAGAACAGATTATTGAGTAAGTCCTTCTATTAAAAAAGTAAGAGACTTGTTTCAGGGTTTCAATTCCCATTTAAAGATATACTAACACATATATTGTAGAATTTATCTTCCTGGGTAAAACAAGGGTATTCCACTGTTGAGAGGTGTTTTATTCAAAAGTTATTGCAGCTCAGACTTGTCCTTTATTTTTAGGTGCAGTATCTCAATGGTTTGAAGATATACAGCAGAGCTATGGACAGTTCTGTTCAGTTGACCATATACCTCCACAGGGTGGTGTAGCAACAGTGTCACTAAAATTTCAGGCCATTCAAACTGCACTTAAAAAATTCAAGTATGAGCTGTGGTAACTTTAGAATAAAACAAAACACACACACACACACAGTAGTGTAAAAGCCCGTGTACATGGGCCAAGGGCCGGGTAATGTTAACCCTTTGAGTGCCAGAGGGGTACACAACTCATTGCTTTGCAATGCGTTGCATACCCCTCTGACAGTCAAAAGGTTAAGAAACCGCTACTTCACTGCTCCGTGCGATGCAGTCTTGTGTCGCCTCACTCATGCGATGCAATCATGCGCAGTAGAGACTTCCCGAATGCGGGCAGTCTCTACTGCGCATGACTGAATCGAGACAAACACAACTGGCCTTTTATATAATCCCGTATTATAATTCTCTAGGCTTCTGACAAACATCCTAGCAAATTATAATATAGAATAAATATACACTAATAAAAGGAGAATGTTGGCAAGGTACCATAATTCTCCGTCTCCTTCACACACACCCATGGCAGACAAATACACCCAGGGGTGGCAGTAAGGAGATATTCAAATCTCCTTCATACTGCTTCTCCAGGGCATACACGGGGTGTGTGATATTCACCCACTGACGACTCCTGACAAAATATGTGCAAGAAGTTTCCACTCCCTCACACTACCCTGTATAAAAAGCATGGAGCTTCACAAGCCCACAAACTGCCTAACAATTCAGACAGAAAGCCAGGACCAGTGACTGACCACGAGGACGGCATCAGGTTGCTCAGACCTCCACCACTTAGTGCCGAGGAAGAGAGCACAGGCCTGCACTGTAGGACTATTTGCCTGCTCATGTTATGGCATTGGCTGCCTTAACAGGGTGTATATGGGCAGAAGAAGGGAGAACCGGGTCGATGAGCTGCTGGTGGTTGCAGTGAGGGGTTGGGTACAGGGCGGATGTGGCCACATCATTGCAGAGCTGGGAGGCAGATGCGTCAGAGCCTGGGTCCTACTTTTTCCAATTGCAAAGACGTTGGAACAGCTTTGGGAGAGGTGTATCAGGGGTGAGATATAGGGACTGTGCATTAGGTCTCCCCGATCATGCACACATACCACTGGCCCACCGTGCTCCCCTCTAAAAAATAGTCTTGAGAGCTTTCTGTTAGAATGCTGCAGGTGATATGAGCCCTCCCTGTGCCCCCTCCTAGCATTCTTCCACCATGGATGTTATAGAAGTGACAGGTCCCAGTACGGTTCAGTATTGTTGATCGAGTGTCTGCAAGTGGAGGAGAAAGTTACTTGTGCTGAGCTGGAATGCAGGGAAGCTGAGTTTAACACTTTGAGTGCCAGAGTGGTACGCAACGCATTGCTTTGAAGTACATTGCGTACCTCTCTGTCACTCAAACGGTTAATATCCAGTTAACTCCATTTCACTGCATTGCATCTCAGCACAAGTAACTTTCACCTTCACCTACAGACACTCGATCATTAATACTCAACCGTACTGGGACCTGTCACTTCCACCCGGCCAATTGCAATGGAAAGTACAATCGGCTTACTGAACTATCCCTCAGGGACTAAGAGGTGCCACCCAGAGCTGTTGTACATTGGCAACCCTTTCCTTCCAACATTCAATGTATTTCCCTCTTTCAGTTACCTAAATGTTTTGTTGAACCGCTCTTTATTGGATATTGGCATTGTCTATCATCTTACTAACCGCCCATTAACCCTTTGAGTGCAATGCGTTCTCTACCCATCTTCCACTCAAAGGGTTATACTCTTCAAGGGAAATATCCTTTTAGCTGGCCCCTTTCTTCTCTCTCCCCTTTCAAGGATATCACTTCTCCAGTTCCTATGTTATTCCATAGAGCCTATTCACTAAGATCTCCAAAGCTGAAGAAATCTTAGTGCATAGGCTCCATAGAACAACATAGGAATTGGAGAAGTGATATCATTGGAGAAGTTATCTCCACTTTATCACCTCTTTATCACCGCTTAGTTAATCTCCCCCATTGCCTCGCAATGGGGTTAAAAGGGTCATACTTGATGTTTATATTGGTTACATCCCAAGACAACCAAAGAAATGCCTGACATACTTTCCATTACATTCAGCAGCAATCTCAATCATTAACTCACGCTCTGCCAAGCCCTGCACAAAACAATTAGTTCATGCAAATCTGTCACCATTTCTAAAACACCCTGCCTCTTCTTGCACAGCCATCGTTGTGCTTCTTTTTCTGCTGTGTCGGAAAACTCATGAGACTTCAAGCACACAAGTATATTTTAAAGGGATAGTAATGTTTCATAATAAAAGCAGCTCTAATGAATCATCATAGTATTTGGACCTTGGAGAGTGTTGTTTCAATTCTGTGAGAGTTGTAGTTCAAGAGAAATTGAATGATAAAGTATCCCCCTCCTGCCCCTTTTACTGATATAACACTGCTCAGCCAGAACAGAAGGGAGGTGCCCAGGTAGACTGCAGAGAGAGACAATCTTCAATTAAGATAAGGGAAAAAACTGAAAAACTTGTCAAGGGGGGCAGGGCTTTCATTGTTCTCATAGGAAGAAGACTGTCCCCTTCTGTTATCTGTCTGGTCTTACAACCAGATTCCACATCTGAGAAGAGATGACTTACAGTAGGTAAAAGGGGCGGAAAGGGGAAACTTTGCTTGTGAATAGCTCTCAAACCATAAAGGTTTGAGAGATAAGACTTACATTGTTCTTCATGTTTTTTTAATGCCTACATAAAATAAAGATAAAACAAAGTATTACTATCCCTTTAAAGGCTATTTCATCCTTTGTGAGCCACATAGGTATCCAGCAAATTACGTTTGATACCTCTCTGCTACACAGATGGTTAAAGGAGAAAGTGTGTGTGTATACAGACCTTCTAAGGAAGGAGACAGCTGATGAGCTGTGAGGGACAGCTTGATGAATGGGGCTGAACAGTACAGGGAGAAGTGGGTGATCAGGGTGAATAACATAATTTGCAATGAGTGGCTGTATTACTGTAACACAATATCTTCAAAGTGTCTCTCTTTAGAAGGAACACTCCCTTTTTCAGACCCAAATCCCTCTGACACTGTTTCCCACCCTGCTGTCCCACTGTGTTGTGTGTATATAAGTGTATCACACTGCTCCACAACAATAAAACTCACACTAACCCTTTCAGTACCAGAGGGGTACACAAAGCATTGAGTCGCAATACTTATCTCTAAGCCAAGATGTCTGCATACAAGCCTGGCTTCCAGTCTCCAAAGAATAATGATTACTTCAGAACCGGGTAATTATGAGAGGTGATAGCACTATTATGAAGCTTGTTGCCATATGCCTTATTATTGAAGGGCGACTTTATACAGGGTGAAAGTTCCGGTTTAAGGACAGGTGACGGTCCGGGCACATAAAATATTTCATGATCACAGAGTTCCCCAGGGTATGTTGTGATCATGCTGGGGAGGCTCTGGCCCTGGAGCAGTCAGTTTTAGCAATTCCTGGGGGCTTGGTATATGTGATCACTGCTACAGTGATTATACGTGCCAGTTGAGCCAGTGACAAAGGCATTATATATAGTATACATTGCCTTTAGCAGTGTTCTCTGGTTCTCTCTTCCTCTCAGTGACTATGAGGAAATGGCAGCAATGGGGGGCACGTTCAATTAAATGTTAGGTGCTGGGGCCAGAACTAGAGGTAGAATAGGTTTGGTCACTTGATGACCTACTGTCACCTCATTGTGTCACTGAATAAATAATTTAGATTAAGTTCAAAATATTTCATTTACCAAGCCTAATTTATAAACACATGTACTGAAGTTTAAACAAACATTAATGTGAGTTTTATTACAGTGGAGCAATGCAAAATACTTATACACACCACTTAGTTTGATCGCCTAAAAGAAGGACACCAGGGAGGGAATGAGGGTTATAGGGATTTCTAGCTCAGAGGGACAGTACCCCCTCTAAAAAGGGACATATGGTGAGTTATGAATTACTGTTGATACCTTTTATCCAGTCCTTATTAAAAGTGAACCAATTGAACACAAATTAAGGCCAGAAAATCTATAAGAGGTTGTGTTTTTTTATTTTTATTTTTTCTCATATTTTGTATTTTTATCAAATGAATTGGTAGGATATACATATAAATGTGGTGTCAAAATTAAGATCTACTTCTGCAAAAGCATTGAAAAAGACCAAAATTGCTCGTCCTCTAGTGTCAAAAAGCCCTCGTCACTAAGGGTTTAAACAAGGTTGGGCAACAAGAGACCCTTCAGCTGCTGTGGACTACTTCTCCCATTACCTCTGGCCAGCCATTGGCTGTCAGGTTTGATTGGAATCGTAGTGCTCAATAGCTGGAGGGAATCAGGTTGCCCATCCTTAGTTTAAAGTGGAACTATCACCCCAACTAAAGTTTCCCTCCAACAATTACCCATCTAGCGATTAGCAGAACAATGGCAGTATTCGCCAGAATAATTACCATGTTATAGAGAAATCCTACTGCTGCCGAGACGTCCAGGCTTCAGAACATCTTTGCTTAGAGACGTCTGCTCACCTCCACTGTCAGTCCTGGTTTCCTCTATGAGGCGTTACTTGGTACCTTAATGACCCATGACATACATGTACGTCATGAGGTTGCGGTCCCTAAAGGACCAAGTACGTACATGTACGTCAAGGGTTAAAAAGATAATCATGACACATTAGCAAAGCCCAAATGGCTAAGCAACAATAAAAAGATGGAATAACAATAGTTCCAGTGGGGGGAGGAGAGAAGGGTGCAGAATTTAATGAAACAGGTACCCCTTTACCTGTATAAAGGCATACATACTGCAAGTCCATGGTCTGTAACATTAACCTTGGTCTAAAGAAAGCAAAAAAACATATTGCTTGAACAAATGACAGAAGCTTATGGTGGGGTTTGCAAAGGGTGAGAACTGGGTCATTAGTGTTGCCCTTCCAGTATGCAGTGACATCTGTGTATGCGCCCGACCTTTCAGTTGCAGACATTGAGGCTGTTGGGGCTGTTGTAAGCTATTGCTGAGCCTGGACAAAATAATAAATTAACCCATTGAAGGCTATAGATGTCCCCGACGCATTGTTTTGCAACATGTTGAAATCCTCTCTAGCATCCAAGGTTGTAATTCTCAGCTCCAGGCCTCGGGGTACAGGATTTAAGGATATCCCTAATTAAACCTTTGAGTGCCAGGCAATTTGTACCTCTCTGGCACTCAAATGGTTAAACACAGGCAGTTCACTCACAATAATTGAGAAACTGATTACTTATCTGTGATTAAGCAGTGATACCTGGAAAAGCTGGCTTGTTGGTGTACCCCTAGGATTAATGCTGCAGCAAAATACTGATCCTTGGGATGAAATAAACAGTTGTGATTCAGTATCAGTCTTACAGTAACTTCACACCATTTCAAGTTTATATATTAACTTCATAGAGTGTATGCAGATACGGTATACTGATCTTTCACACCTACCTTCACACAGTGATGAGTTTTCACAACCATCTTCACACTATACTGAGTTTTCTTACCTGGCTTCATACATTAAGCAAACTGTATTGTGTGCTGCAGATAAGTGAAAAACATACTTTCCAACATAAAAAAAAAATCCATGGACATTTTTCTGTTTAGTAGTTGCATTACAGAAGGTAACGAGTGGTCCATAGTACTGTGTAGTGCAACTTCAACAGGAAACCTTGCACAACAGAATTAGAGGTGCACTTGTACAGCAGAATAATTCTTATACATACCTAAATATGACATAAAAATATATAAATACAAGATTACCATGTGGAGGAGTTTATAAATGATTAACATTATAATAATAAGCACATAAAATAGTGTATGAAATGCAATTTTAAAACCAAGGACAAAACCAGGTGCAGCGGGATCCAGGTACAGGGAGCCAAAGTCAGGGATTGTCCCTGGAAATTATGGATAGTTGTCAGGTATTGGAGAAATGGAGATTGAGGGGGTTCCTTAACTTTGAGGTCTCTTTCCATCAATAGTCAGGTTTCTGGACTCATTTAAAAGAACTGCACTCAGGTAATTCATCATCTTTTTGCCCATTAGCTTCATCTGTATTGAAGCGAAAGCTCAAGCCTATCTTCCTGCACATATGAACCCACATTCCTCTGTCTTCATGTATGCACAGAGGGTAAGGGGGTGAGAGAACTGAAGCCTTACATAAATGTGTCTACGAACAGAAAAACAGACATGATTTCTATACCTGGGAACTCTCCGGATTTGTCCCGGAGACTCCAGTATTTGCAGTGAATTATCGTTTCTCTGGGACAGAGGCTGATTCTCTGGTGGTGGGGAGTTTCTTATGAAACTCTGCCCAGTTCTGCTCCTTCCTACCCTGTTCCTCCCACTTCCCTGCCACTTCTCCTCCTTCCTACCCTGTTCCTCCCACTTCCCTGCCACTTCTCCTCCTTAAGGATCAATTCACAAAAACAAACAAGAAAACTTTTTATAAATCTCCCGCTATGTTTCTTAATTGTGGAGATTCCCAGGACCGGAATCTCCTGCTGTGAGCTAGATGGCAGACTTCTCTGAAACATCCTGGAGGGGGGAAATTTAGCCAGTTATATCTCTCATACCATAAAGGTTTGAGAGATAAGACTAACATCAATGTAATTCTTTTTTTTTATGCCTACACTATTAAATAAACTTAAAATGAAACATTACTATCCCTTTAATTCCAGTGTACCACTCTGAGCACAGAGGGTTGTCCAACTCACTGGGAAGCAATGCTTTACGCACCCCTCTGTTGCTCTAATGGTTAATCCTTTCTTTTAATTACAGAGAAATCTAGCTAGCTAAATTTACGTTATATAGGTAGTCATCGCTGTGTGGTATCCAATTTATATATCTTGAAAGTCATTTTATTAACGGAAATCATGACATTTAATGAGAGATTAAATAATTAGTATTTCTCAGACAGTATTGTTTATTCATGTATGAAAGCAAAGCCTTGTGAGACACTGTGTGTGCCAGGACATTGTGAAAAACAACTAATGACAGCACTTTGAATTGTACAGGAAAAAAACAGTTTGCAGAAAAAAGAAGAGGCCATCTTGTTCTGCTGATATTTTAACACCTCCTCTTTAAACCCCCCCCCCACAAAAAAACAACTCCACAGCATTGCTTCCCAGTGCACTGAACTCCTCACTTTCATCTAAATGGGTTAAAACCAATTTATGAAGAGACTTCATGGCATGAGTCAGAGCAGTGTATCCACTATAGGCCATATGTTCAACTGAAATGTTGGAGACCTTTCTAGCATTCAAGGAGTTAATCCTTCAAGTGCCAGAGAGGTACCTAACACATTGCAGTGCAATACGTTGGTTATTTCTCTGTCACTCAAAGGGTTAAAAATCACCATTTTAATCAATGGGAATTTTTTTAGTTTGCCTTGGAACGCCAATTTTATTTTGAACATACAGCCCTATGCTTCTTCTTACAGTCACATGCATATTCCTTTCGTATTTATCAGTGACTGGCCGTGTTTTCCTTACTTTTGTTAATGAGACAGGTACAATAACCCTTTGAGTTCCAGAGGGTTATGCATTGCAAAGCATGGCCCTTTTGGCACTCAAAGGGTTAAAAAGAAATGCAGAAATGCTGCCATAGACACATATGCATATATTGTATGAGCAGACATCCGCCTCATGGTTACACCAAATTGGACCTGGCAGATTTACCTGATGAATAACAAGTTCCAGATGCAATCCAGACTCTTTCAAATATGCAGATGGCAAATACACCAGCATGTTCAGACTTTCACCCTCTGTATTCCCTCCATATGATGTTTGCTTCCACAATATGTAAAATAAATGTAAAATTACCAGAATATGCATTTAAGAATTGCATCCCTTTGAGTTCAAGAGGAGTGTCCAGCGCATTGCTTCTCAATGCATCAGACCCCCAAAAGGCGCTCAAAGGGGTAACACACTTCAGTATTCTTTTAAAAGCTTTGTTCTTCCACTCTGAATTTTCTAAATACCAAGGGTGTGAATCAGGATCATTTTATGTTCTTTATTTCTTTTTTCAGTAAGGAAAATGTAAATTAATTTACAAATACTTGGAAATAGTACTCTTCATTGATGAGGTTTGGAGCAGGCATTTACTTAGGGCTTTCTGTAAAAATTGTTTTACCTGTAGATCAAATTTGTGTTACTGCCATGCATGAAAAAGGCTGTTATTTAATTTTCCCAATTTTTATTTTTCAGAGCATTGATTTAGCCAGTGCTGTCAAGGGCAAATTGAGAGGGGTTTTCCAGTAACCCAGAAATCTATTTGCACTCTACTGCCCCTGTCAGATCAGAGAGACATAAAGCTTTAGTTCCCTGAATAATGATAAGTGTTTGCCACTCTTGTATGTACTAGTTGAAGAGCCTTTGTACACGGGCCACAGTGTGACCCAGCAATGGCCTCGCTGCAGTCATGCACAGTACAGACTGCCTGCACCGCGGCTGATTCAGACCATAGTCCTCTCTGCACACCAACTACAGTCTGAATTCGGAGCCCTGCTCCATTATCAGCCGCGGTGCAGGCAGTCTGTACTGCTCATGACTGCAGAGCTCACAGGCGTCTGTACTGCGCATGACAGCTTCTGACAAACACACACTTAGCGAATTATTATATAGATGTCTTTGCTGAGGTGTGGTAATTGATGCCTTTTATCTGTTGTTGGTCATCTTCCATCATACTTGGTGAACCACTTGTTGCGTATTATGGTTTCAAAAAGCATATTAAACTCATTGATGTAAGAAAGATTTTCAACACCTTGTGATGAATACAATGGCTTAACCCTTTGAGTTCTAGTGAGGTATCTAGTGCATTGCAGGGCAATGCATTGGATGCCTTTCTGGCAGTCAAAGGGTTAAAGGGATAGTAATACTTAAAATGTAAAAAGAAATATGTTGTAGGGGTTATCCCCCTGAGTAAAACAAGAGTACTCCTACTGCTGAAAGGTGTTTCATTCAAAAGTTATTAATTTTCAAAGTTGAATTTTTTAGGTGCAATATCACAGTGGCCTGAAATTGTACAGTGGCGCTGTTGCTACACCATTCTATGGAGATTTATGGTCCCGGGACTAGAGTTGTTCATAGGATCGTGTAGCAACAGTGCCACTGTACAATTTCAGGCCACTGTGATATTGCACCTAAAAAATTCAACTTTGAAAATTAATAACTTTTGAATGAAACACCTTTCAGCAGTGGGAGTACTCTTGTTTTACTCAGGGGGGATAACCCCTACAACATATTTTTTTACATTTTAAGTATTACTTTAAAGGGCAGCATTATGAGTATGAAGAGTAGTTTGTTGACAGGTAAAAGAATGATGATGCCTTAAATAGTCCCTTCAGTGCTAGGATGAGTAAAGTGGGTTTTGTAGTCCAACAGCCACTGCAGGACAGCTGCACACCATCTACTCCATGTCTATGCACAGATATCTTTATTTGTTTTTGTGTGCAGAATTACACCAAAAAATTATAGGTTTTGGTATTGTATATCGGGATGGGGGAAACTTTTGCTGGGGAAAATAGTCAGAAAATAGCCAGTTTGACGTGGAATACGTTCCTGTTGTGATGTTGGCGAGTGAATGTTTGCATTCATGTGTGTACGTGCGTACATATGTGTGTGCACCAGTGTGCATTCTGGAAAGATAAGCCCAATGAAATCTGTATTTTCCAAACCAACTGTACTACTGTATTTGGTAGAAAATCCCTTGGGAAGAAAGTGAAACATTTCACCCATCGCTAATTACATACTTACTGTATTCTTTTGGAAAGCACTATCGGGAAATCCTGGGTTTGCCCATGACTGTAGCTAGTCACACACACACTTTTGTGCAAGTACTTACATAGTAACATAGTAACATAGTAACATAGTAGATAAGGCTGAAAAAAGACATGCGTCCATCAAGTCCAGCCCATGCCAATAACACCCCCGTTGATCCAGAGGAAGGCAACAAAAAAAGCCCTCTGGAGCAATTTCCAATGTAGGTGTGTGTGTGAGTGTGTCAAATAGTTCCCCGGCTCAATATCCTATTTGCTTTGAAGCCATCTGTCATAACTGTCAATATTGTTCTGTGCTAGATAGGCATCCATTGCTTTTTTGAATGCAGTTACATTATCTGCAAGCACAGCATCCCGAGGCAAAGAATACCATAGCCTTACCGCCCTTACTGTAAAGAATCCCTGCCTTTGTTTTAGTTGAAAGCGCCTTTCCTCAAGTCTTAATGGATGACCTCTTGTTCTTAGCTCAGCTCTTTGCATAAATAATTCATTGGATAGTTCTTTGTATTGACCTTGAATGTATTTGTAAATGGTAATCATATCACCCCTTAGACGTCTCTTTTCTAATGTAAACAAACCCAGTTTGGCTAGTCTCTCTTTGTAACTCAGATCCTCCAATCCCTTTATCAGTTTTGTTGCACGTCTCTGCACCTTTTCCAGTTCAGTAATGTCTTTTTTTAGAACAGGCGCCCAAAATTGTACTCCATATTCTAGATGAGGCCTAACCAAGGATTTATACAGAGGTAGGATAATATTAGCATCCCTTGCTTCTACACCTCTTTTTATGCAGGCTAGTACTCTATTTGCTCTTGCAGCAGCTGAGTGACTCTGCACACTGCTGTGAAGACTATTGTCTATCAGTACACCTAAATCTTTCTCTAATGAGGATTTCCCAAATTGTTTCCCATTTAGAGTATATGTAGCAAGTTTGTTTCTACAACCCAAATGCATAACCTTACATTTATCTACATTAAATGACATCTGCCACTTTTCTGCCCATTCACTTAGTTTATCTAATTCCTTCTGTAGGGAAAAAACATCAAGCTCTATATGTATTTCCTTACATAGCTTAGTGTCATCTGCAAAGATTGAGATGCTACTTTCAATTCCCACTTCTAGATCATTAATAAACAAATTAAAAAGCATTGGGCCCAGGACTGAACCCTGCGGTACCCCACTTATAACCCTAGACCAATTTGAAAAAGTTCCATTTACAACAACTCTCTGCCATCTATCATTTAACCATTTCTCAATCCATGTACTTGTTCACACCGGTGACATTAGCGCAGAGATAATAGTGCTCTGAGGGGAAAAAACTGTGTAATTGTATCTACAATTTTGTTGTATAGCTTTCACTGGAACTGAATCACACACAGTGAACATAGTGCATTTCCTTTGTTATTTTGTTTATTCTGCTTATATTTGGAGGAAAGGATTTGGATGGGAAAATGTCCTACTACATCACATGTAAAACATAGCAGTGAAATACAAATGAAATAGAAAATCTGACCATTTCTGGTGTATGTGCAGATTGTTAACCCTTTGAGTGCCAGAGGGGCATGCAAGGCATTAAATTATACGTTGGTGGTTATAAACTTTTACTTCTTCAATTACCATTGACAAGGATATTCCACTCAAATATGCCGAAATCCCTCTTCCAGGTCATAGCTAGTATATCCCATATTACTCAACTGGTGCAAATATGTAGACTTTGTATCTCTATATTTTTATCATTGGTATTTAGTAGGACTGTCAGTAAGACTTTCATATTTTATTGCACATGGTATACATTTTTAAAGCGGAACTACCACAGCTGAACAAGTTGATGTGTAATAAATCCCCATCTGGTGTCTCAGTAGTGCTAGTCGCTAACATTATTACCATATACAATAGAATTCTCCATTCTTCCTGGGATGACAGGCAGAACGGAGCGCAGACATCTTTCATAGTGACGTCTGTGCTCTAGGAGGTGTTGCTAGGAGCTGTCCAGCTCCAAAAGGAACTGACAGCGCAGGCGAGCAGACATCACTATTGAAAGATGTCTGCTCTCCGTCCTGCCTATCAGTCCTGGAAGAATGGAGAATTCTATTGAATAAGGTAATAATTCTGGCGACTAGTGCTACTGCGCAGCTAGTCACCAGATGGGGATTTATTACACATCAACTTGTTTAACGGTGGTAGTTCCGCTTTAACATTGTCAAGAAATTTATTCTAATAAACTATAGTACAATCTTATGATAAAACTGCCAGTTTACAGCTCCAAACGGTACAAGTCACAGCTCTGTAAAATAGGTAATAGACATACAGAAATATTAAATAGTACAAATCAGATGTGGAGAACAGGAGGATCAGAGGGCCCTGCTCATGAGAGCTTACAGTCTAGAGGAAGGTAGGTTGGACACAGAAGGTATAAGTGCTATTGGGTACACTTTGAGTGCAGTGGTCCAGGTAGATGCAGGTACATGTTGCTGACTGAAAACAAGAAATTCTTTTGACAAAGTCATCAACTTTACCATGTAGCATCACAGAGGACTGAAGTGTGACATAATATCACAACACAAGAAAATGGACCAATGAGAAAGTGCAAAGGAAAAGATAGGAATGTGGGGGGAGCAAAATAATTAAGGGGGTTTTGGTTTTATAGTTAGATTGTCCAGTGCTTAGCATATATGTTAAAATCAACCTTAGATATATTAGGTGATAATTGCTTCCCAGGTTTACAATACACAGGCAAATACAGCTGACCTTTGATGATTAAATGAAGACATTTAACAACAATTGTGATGCCCTTAGTGCAGGCCAGTTTATCTGATATACTGTTTTTGTTAAATAGTAAATAAACCCCTTTGATTGCTAGGTGGGTGAACAATACATAACTTTCCAATGTGTTTCCAGTACCTTTGCTACTTAAAAGGTTAAAGCAGTGTTAGAAATATGTACCTAGCTTCCATTAATCCAATGCATTGTGCACCCTCATGTCCCCAAAGGGTTAATTTCTTTATCTCCTGCATCAAACTATTGTGCATTGAATGCAGAACACATTTCGCATCTGAATTACAAACTCTTATTTAGGTCATTGTGTTAAATGCTGTAAAATGCTTTCTATATGACAATTCAGGCATAGTATTATAATTAGAATTAATTAGTGCAAAATCAAACCAGCAACTTAATGGAAGTGCACTTTTTCACTGTAAGATCAAAGCTATGTCTCTGCAGACTATCAAAGTCTCAAATATTTAATTGCACTTAAGCGCTAATTGGATTGTGAAATACTTTCATATGCCTCCTCCAAAGGAACTAGTCATCCTGACTACATCTACCAAAGAAGGGATTGAGGTTACAAAGCTCCTGTTCAGATTGATTGGTCTTCTCTGTTTGAAGCATAGATATTGCTGCCATTTTCTTTATGTCTAGGAATCAATGATGAATGAAAGTGTTTGACATTGTTTTTTACATTGCGGGCTGTTTTTTTTAAACCCATTTACCTAAATTATGTCAAGATTATTTTATTCTTGAAAATAAAATAAAAGGAAATCTACATAATGCATTAAATTTAAAAATAAATAAATAAATATATATGTATATGTGTGTATATATATATATATATATATATATATATATATTTAAAGGATCAGTAATGCCCATTTATAACTTTATTTAATATTGTGTAGGTTACAAAAATAAAGTATTTGGAGAAAGTGCCATCTCTCAAACCCTTAAGTTTCCCCCCCTCCCCTTCTCCTGACATCAGCGCTGTGCTGACAGCAGGAGATACCGGACCTGGGACCAGACGGCGGCTCTGCAGCAGAGCCAAAATAGTGATATTGGAAAAGAATTACTTCATTGGAACGGTCTACAAAGTGTGCCTGGTTTGCAATTTCGGCTCTGCTGAAGAGCCTACTTGAGTTGGCCGACTCGAATCTCCTGCTGTCAGTTGTAAAAGGAAAACTTTAGTGGTGAATATCTCTCAAGCTGTAAGGGTTTGAGAGATGGCATTTTCTCCAAATACTTTATTTTTGGAACCTCTACAATAGGGAAAAGGTTTGTAGGGAAAGTGGAAAGGTGACAGGTTCACTTAAGGTAAAATATAGAAATTTCTTATGTTAAAGCTCTTAAAATGTTCTGCTGTTTACGTGGTGCATTGATAGCTCACCCTCCTTAACCTGTCCATTTTCCTAATGGTATTTTTATTTATTTTTTTACTTCTTTGGAACTTAGGTAGAAATGTCAAGTCTAGGTGAATGTTGTCTCATTTATCTTGCTGAGTTTCTGCCATTTCAGGTTTTTAGCAGTACCAAATTCATGACTTTATCATTTTACTCTTTTAAAATGTAAGCAGGTTTGCAAATAGCTGATTTCCTAGAAGTGAAATACACAGCTGTTATCCTAGTATAAGGACTTTTTGAAACACAGCATGTTCAGGTAACATCTATTTCCAGTACAGTATCCACTAAGGTTGCTGAGTAATTGACAACTAGTGCAGTGTGGAAAGGCAGAACAAATGCTAGACCATATATAAGATGTTTTATTAGGAGAAACAGAGAGGAAATGATGCCAAATGAAAGACCCCTGGTAAGAGTTCCCCTAGTATACAAAGCCTGGTATATTATTGTGAGGCTGATGTGGTAAGATTAATTGGAGCCATTCAGGAGCAAAATAACTACACCAAAGGGATCATATACAGATTTTAAATCAGTCTTTTAAGCCCTTTGAATGGTAAAGAGGACTTCCCTAGCATTGTGAAACAATGCAATTAACACATCCTTAATTCAAAGGGATAATTATTTGTGCCTTGTGGTACATAGGTATCAACCTTTGCCTCTTTTAGACTGTGAAACTGACCTTTAACTTTGTCTTGAATACAATCCAGTGCAATGACCTTAATTTTGGCTCCAACTTGACTAACTCCTGCACTTTCTCTACCTCTTCAGTACTAGCAGGAGATTCCTCATTTCCACTTCCTAGAGTTGCAGTGATCTCCATCTATAGCTGTACCATTTGGACCCAGCTACCAGCTGACTTGTTGGTTTAGCCATCCTGCAATAGTCCCAGCTCATCTGGTCCTGGCCATCCAAACTTGTAGTCATTTCCTTTACCGTGGCTGGCAAGTACAGCAAGGTCTCACTTTTTGTCGACTAGGCTTACAAGACTGCTCTCAAGCATTTCTCTCTAAAAACAGCTGGTATCATTTGGTCCTTGTGGAATGTACTTCCACTTGTGATCACCTGTGCACGACAGTGAACAACCAAGTTTGCTAGTCTTTGTTACATGTCTCTACTTTTTCAAGTTCAATAATGTTGTGGTTTAAGAACTGGTGCCCCAAACTGTACTCCATATAGGTTATGTGGCCTTACCAAGTATTTTTCTCTGTCGTCCAATACAGGTTACTGGTAACTCTGGGTAGGTGATCCGCCCCTTTAGTTGTAGGCAGGAATAATTCTAGAATTGTATGCAGGGGGTGGAGCCTACCTTCCCTCCTTGGCTGCAGCTAGCCAACCAGCTCCAGAAAGATTTGTTCCTTGGAGAAGATAACACAGGCAAGAGAACAGTTCTACTATAGCTTTAGAAGTTTTTTTATTTTTCTGTTAGAAATGGAATACCATCATTAGGCGGATTACCATAACTGACAATGCCCTTAGATGTGGCTAGCTCAGTGACCAGGTGCTTTTTGTGGACCTTAAGCCCTGGGGGGAAAATCTTGGCTACAAGTTCTTTCCTCAGGAGTTGCCCACTGAGGATTCTTCTTAAAACATGGTAATCTGAAGACAGAAGATCTTCAGGAAAGGTGAGCAAACCTTTGAGTGCTGCAGGTCCACATGTCCCACAGTACCCCTATGCACAGGGGTTTTTCATTTGGAGTTCCTATTATACACTCCTGCATTCATTAGGTCTATCTGTATGTCTGTTGGGTGTTTGGAGCAGGATTATGTGGTACTTAACCCTTTAGCTGCTGGTTTTGCATTCATTGGGGGGTTTGCTGACACTTTTCCTACTGGTTCAGTGTTTTTTGGGGATCCCAGTATGTTCATGTCTTTTAGTTTTACACTTTCAATTTTGTAAAATTTGAGTTAAAGGCACGCTTTACCACATAGTCGCCACTGCTCCATTCCCTCCTATGAGACAGTTTAGCCTAGCGACTTCAGAGATGGCTCATTTTACTTGTCTGCCTTTGCTCTATCATCCGGTTCATGTTTCTAGTGTGTTGGGGGGCTCAGGGGGCTTCAGGCACTGTTTGAGGTACTTTTCTGGGAAAACTACGTTTCCCATGAGCGCTTGCTTCGTGCAATCGTTTTCTGATTGGCTCCTGCCGCGGCAGCCATTTTGTGCTATTTCCAGAACGAGTATACTACACAGGGCTTGAACTCTCCTTCTCTTCTCTGCTGATTAACCCTTCGCCTGCCATATAAGTCTATTTTAGCGTTTTCTGGGGTGAAACTTTAATTCTACACACTGTAATTGGGTGATTTATTATACAGTAAGATTATTTGACACTGTGAGAATGCCTATACCGTTGGAGCTTGGGGCCAGACCTAAGACTAAGGATGCTGGGCTCTCTGTATCCCCTATTGCGCATTTCTTTTCTATCATTCAGGGTTACCTAGAGAATTCTCAGGTCATTTATGCCCAGCATGTTCTGATGTCCCGGAGAGTATTCCAGGGACCTCCAGCCATGCATTAGAGCCAGTTTGGGTGCAAGAGTTCAAGGCTGCTACTAGGGACCTTAGGTCCACTTTGCAACTCTATCCATCCCAGTTACAGGGGGTCTTTCATTCGTGGAAGACCCCCTCCTCCGTCAAGTCTTCCCTGCCAAAGCCTCAGGGTGTACCTGACATGTCAGATTCCTCTGAGGAGGAACTGCTGGTAGATTCAGACGTTGAGGAATGTTCTGCGGTGGGCTCCTCTCAGTTTTTTGGGGATCCTTTTGAGGCTGATCCTGAGCCCTCGACTGAGGGCCAGATCAGGGCTGTTTTAAATACACTAAACATTCCCTTAGTGCAGGAGTTTCCTTCTGACCCTTCTGATGTATTTCAGGAGCCTAAAAAGCCCTTTATTTGCTATCCTCCTAACCCCACTCTTGACCGCCTTGTGTCGGAAGAGTGGAAGTCACCGGACAGGAAACCTTCTGTCTCCAAGAAATTTGCCAAGCTTTATCCCTTCTCTGAGGCTGCGCTTGCTCTGTGGGTTCATCCTCCCAAATTTGATGCTCCTATCTCCAGGCTATCCAAGTCTACTGCCTTGCCAGTGTCTGATGCATCTGCCCTAAAGGACTGGATGGACAAGAAACTTGAGATCTCCCTCAAGTCTATCTTTGCCATTGCTGGTAATTCCATGTGTCCAGCATTTGCTGCTTCATGGGTGAACAGGACCATAATGGTCTGGACTTAACCGCTCACTCTTGCTGTCCATCAGGGTACTCCTACTTCAGATATGTTGTGCCTCCTTGCAAACATTTCTGAGTCACAACATATGTTTCTGCTGCCTTATTTGATGCCATCCGTTTGGAGGCTAGGGTTTCCACCATGTCTGTGGTTGCCAGACGGGCTCTTTGGCTCAGGATCTGGTCTTCTGACACTGCTTCCAAGAAAGCATTGCTCTTCTTACCTTTTCAAGGAACTTCTGTGTTTGGGCCAGATGCTAAGGATCTGATCAATGAGGCCACAGGGGGTAAGAGTACACTTCTACCCTTAGTTCCTAGGAAGAAAACACCGCTAAAGTGTAACCGGTATTTTCATTCCTTTCAGAATGAGACACGTCCGGCGAACCAGAGGGTTCCCTCAGCTCCACGTACCTCCTCCAAGCCCAAACAGCAATGGAAGCCCAAGGTCTCCTTCAAGCCCAAGGCTTCCAAGCCTTCTTCGGCATGACTCACCGAACCCAGGTCCACACTCTGTTGTGGGTGGTCATCTGCGTCACTATCACAGCATTTGGGAGGATTCAGTGGCGGACCCATGGGTTTTACAGGTGGTGACGGAAGGATACAGGATCCCTTTCATCTCTCTTCCTCCCTTTCGCTTCTTTCCTTCTCATACGCCTCAGGGTGCAGAGAAACACTGTATGTTTGAGGGAACTATTCAGGCTCTTCTGGACAAGGATGTTCTAGAGCCGGTTCCAGTTCAGGACACAAGTATGGGTTTTTTACTCAAACCTCTTTGTGGTCTCCAAGAAGGATGGCAGTTGTCGTCCCATTTTGGATTTGAAGGATCTCAATTCCTTTGTGATCCAGACTCATTATCACCAGGAGTCTCTACAAACGGCAATTGCTGCCATGTCCCCGGGGGTATTCCTTTCATCTCTGGATCTTCAGGACGCGTACTTACACATTGGAGCTTCGGGTGATATTTCATGCCCTTCGTCATTGGACATCTCAGTTGGAAGACTGTCCAGTCCAGGTAGAGTTCGACAACGCCACAGTCGTGGCTTACATCAACAAGCAGGGTGGAACAAGAAGTCTCACTGCTTAGTTAAGGTCAAGGCTATTTTGTCTTGGGCAGAAGAACACGTTCCTGCCATATCCGCAGTGCACACTCCTGGAGTAGACAAGGTCATGGCGGACTTCCTCAGTCGACACACAGTGGACAGCGGAGAGTGGGAGCTGCACCCAGAGGTGTTCGCCCTTATTATTCAGAAATTGGGTCTTCCTTACATCGACCTGATGACAACAAGACACAACAGGAAGGTTCCAAGGTTCTGCTCGCGATGGAGGGACCCTCTAGCTCTGGCGGTAGATGCAATGTCCATTCCTTGGTTATTCCCTCTGGCCTACATTTTTCCTTCTGTCCAAATGTTGCACAGGGTGTTAAGGAAGTTATGACTGGAGGATTGTACAGTCATTCTGATTGCTCCGTACTGGCCTTGGCAGACTTGGTTTCCGGAGCTTCTGGTCTGTCAGTGGCGGAGCCATTCCGGCTCCCTTGCCAACCGGATCTTCTTCTACAGGGTTACCTGTTGAAGGAGGATGTTCATCGTCTAGCTTTGACGGCTTGGAAATTAAATCCTCAATACTGAAGAAGGTTTTTTCTTCTAGTGTGGTGGCTACTATGCTTAGTGCCCGCAAACCGGTTTCTTCTAAGGCCTGCCATCGTGTTTGGTCTACCTTCCTATCTTGGTGTGCTGATAGGGACCTCTCTCAGGATTTTGATCTGCCTACAGTCCTGGCTTTCTTGCAGGATGGTATGGATAAGGGCCTCAGCTTGAGTTCCCTTAAGGTTCAGACTTCTGCTCTCTCTGTATTCTTTCAGAGATGCATTGCTATTCTTCCTGATGTCAAGGTTTTCTTCCAGGGCATTGCTCATACTCGTCCTGTCTTTAAGACTCCCGCTTCTCAGTGGGATCTTAATTTGGTCTTGGGCGTCCTTCAGCACCCTCCCTTTGAGTCCTTGGCTACTATTTCTCTACACCTGCTGACGTGGAAAATGGCCTTTCTCCTGGTGATCATGTCTGTTCGCTGTGTCGCGGAGTTACACTCTCTGTCCTGTAAACGACCCTATTTGGTGTTTCACAAGGACAAGGCGGTGCTTTGCACTTCTCAGGAGTTTCTCCCGAAGGTGGTTTTGGAGTTCCACATCAATCAGGAGATTGTGGTGCCCTCTTTGTGCCCTGAGCCCACTTCTGACAAGGAGAGGGATCTCCACTTGTTAGACATGGTGCATTGTCTCAAGTTTTATGTGCATCGAGTCTATAAGGCATTCTGACGCACTGTTCATCATTCCTGAGGGTCCCAGGGCAGGAAGACCAGCTTCCAAAGTGATTATTGCATCCTGGATCAAGTCCACCATTCGTAAGGCTTTCAAGCTGAGGAAGAAGCCTGTCTCCTTTCGGGTCATGGCTCATTCTAAAAGGTCTATTGGGGCCTCTTGGGCTTACAAGAATCAGGCCTCTGCTGATCAGTTGTGCAGGGCGGCCACTTGTCGTCTGTGCACACCTTTTTGAAGCTCTGTCGTGTTGATGTGCTGGCATTGGCTGACTCCAGCTTTGGGAGGAAAACCCTGGAGGCAGTTTTGCCTGTCTAGGATTTTCTTCAGTTCTTTGTGCTTCCTTCACTTTTGAGCCCCGTTGGCTCTAGTTCAGTGCGCTGTGTAACAGTTGGGGTGTTCTTACCCCTGCTCAGTGTCCGTTGACACTTCATTGTTTTGTTGGGCTATCTCTGATCTGATGGTTCATATCTGCTCTGGTGACTTTGGGAGCCTTGCGCCTGGTCCTTGCCATACTTCCCACCTCTGGGAAACTCAATGGTTGGACATCCCAGAGTTATCAGTAACCTGTATTGGATGACAGAGAAAAGAGGATTTTAGTCTTACCTGTAAAATCCTTTTCTCTTAGTTCATACAGGTTACTGGTCTCCCACCCTGTCAAGGGACCATGCTCGGCTCTCCTGAGGCAGACTGGGGGGGTACTTCGGGGTCATGCTCACAGGAGTCTTCTTTCCCTTCCACTATCTAGTCAATAGATGGTGTCTCAAATCTTTTTGGAGCTGGTTGGCTAGCTGCAGCCAAGAAGGGAAGGTAGGCTCCTCCCCCTGCATACAATTCTAGAATTGTTCCTGCCTACAATTAAAGGGGCTGATCGCCTACCAAGAGTTACCAGTAACCTGTACGGATTAAGAGAAAAGGATTAAACAGGTAAAACTAAAATCCTCTTATATAGAAGTAGAATTATATTCATATACAGTGCATGTATACTCCATTTTATGAAAGCTAGTACCCTGTTTGCTCTTGCAGCAGTTGAGTGACTCTGCACACTCTTCACTATTGTCTATCAATATCCTAAATCTTTCTCTAACAAGGATTCCCCAAGCAGTTTCTCGTATAGTGTATATGTAGTATGGTTGTTTCTATAGTCCAAATGCATAACCTTACATTTGTCTATATTAAACCTCATCTGTCACTTTTCTGCCCATTCACTCAGTTTATCGAAATCCTTTTGCAGAGAAAAAAATATCCAGCCCTGTATATATTTCCTTACACAGCTTAATTTCACCAGCAAAGACTGAGATGCTACTTTCAATTCCCACTTCTAGATCATTAATAACCTAATTAAAAAGCATTGGGGCCAGGACTAAACCCTGTGGCACACCTCTTACAACTTTAGACCAACTTGAAAAGGTTCCATTTACAACAAATCTCTGCCATCTATCATTTAACCAGTTCTCATTCCATGTACAGATATCACCTCCCAAACCGTAGCCTTTTAATTCATGCAGTAACCTATAGTGAAACACACATAGTGTACGTGTGTGTGTTTGTGTGAGCATGTCCGTCATTGGGGTCAGTATCTTTTGGTATCAGTATGTAATTTTCTTTATCAATATGTCTACGAGTGTGTCTGTGGCATCTTTATGGGCGTAATGAAAACAAATCATTCAGGAGCATGCTAAATGGCTTCTCAGTGTGACAGGTTTTACAGTCGTCCAGTAGGAAGAAAAGCCCTACAGAGATCCACATACACACTGAGTGTAGCAGTTCTGGGACAGACTAACTACACCATATAGAAAAATACAAATTAAATGCCAGAGAGATTTTCAGCACATTATGAAGCTATGTGAGACCTCTCTAGAATTCAAGGGGTTAAAAGCTCTGTTTCAATCAAAGGGAATTTGTGTTTATTTTTTGGTTGGTTTGTTCAGAATTTCCACACTTTGTCTTTGCACATATGGCCAAGTAATTGCTTCTGAAGATCTTTATGTTACCAATAAATAGCACAAAATTTAAAGGAGTAGTAAACCTTTTTTTATGAGTATATGTTATAGTGCTTTTCCTGCTGAGTGAAACAAAAGTACTCACACTGCTCGGAGAGTTCTCATTTAAGAGCTACTAACATAGTTGATGAGGCTGAAAAGGAAATGAGTCCATCAAGTTCAGCTCATGCTATTTATTACTATTACTATTCTGTATTTATATAGCACCAACTTATTCTGCAGCGCTGTACAATAGGGAATAGACATACAGACATATTAAATAGTACAAATTGAATATGGAGAGCAAAATGATCAGTGGGATCTACTCATGAGAGCTATATATATCTAGATGCTATATCACCCCTTTTGATCCAGAGGAAGGCAAACACTTCCTTCCCCATTAAAGCTATTTTCAGTTAAGGTCCAGTTGGGTAAAACAAATCCTTCCTTACTCAAGTTAGATGTTGGCCTTGATCAATATTCTATCTGCTTTGAAGCTAACTGTCAAAATACTCACTATTTTTCTGTGCTAAAAAGTTATCCATTACTTTTTTAAAAAGCAATTACAGTATCTGCAAGCCCAGCATCCCAAGGCAAAGAATTCCATAAATGTCATGCCCTTACTGTAAAAAAATCCCTGCCCTTGTTTTTGTTGAAAGCACCTTTCCTATAGTGGATGACCTCTTGGTTTTTGCTCAGCTCTTTGAGTAAATAGTTGCAGAGTTCATTGTATTGACCTTGAATATATCTATACATTGTAACTCATCACCCCTTAAACTTCTCTTTTCTAATGTATACAAACCCAGTTTGTCTAGTCTCTCTTTATAACTCAGACCATCCAATCCCTTTATCAGTTTTGTTGCATGTCTCTGGACCTTTTCCAGTTCAATGTTTTCTTCAGGAACTGGTGCACAAAGTGTTATTCCATATTCTAGATAAGGTCGTTCCAAGGATTTATATAGTGGTAGAATTATATTCACATCCATCATCTAGACCCCTTTTTATACAGGATAGTACCCTATTTGCTTTTGCTCATTCACTTAGTTTATCTAAATCCTTCTGCAGAGAAAAAAACATCCAGTGCTATATGTATTTCCTTACATAGTTTAGTGTCATCAGCAATTACTTTCAATACCCACATCTAGATCATTAACAAAAAAATTAAAAAGAATTGGGCCCAGTACTGAACCCTGTGGCACCCCACTTATAACTTTAGACCAAACTGAAAAGATTCAGTTTGCTGCAAGTCTCTGCTATGTATCATTTAAACAGTTCTCTATCCATTCATAGCTCCCAAACCAAAACCTTTTAATGTACAAGCCTTTCCTACAGCTCAAATTGTTTTTTTTTAATCAGACAGTGTCCAAAATGAAGTTTGTTTTTAGAATGCACTCTGTGGGAATGATGAGTTATGGAATACATCTCTCCATAGTAAGTGAGAGAAACTCCACCACTTGATGACCACAATGGAAAATTGCAGTTCACAAAAAAGTTTGTGCTCACTGGAAGTACCTTCAGAACTATGTAAACAGAATTCCCATAGTTTATAACTCACAATTCTCTTCCAGTTTGCAGTGTAGATTACTGATATCTACAATTCTGGGTGACATCAGAGCCTTACTGTGTGTTCATGGGATCTTTCTCCCATCCTAATAGAAGCCAACTGATGGCAGAGTCTCCCTGTTGTTCAGATACCTGTGATCTGCACAGAAACTAGGAAAGAACTGGTGATTTATAAGCTATAGGAATTCTGTTCCCATAGCTCTGTGGGTACTTCCTCTGGTTTAAAAGAAACTTATATTGACCCTATACTGTTCCTATAATCTTTTTGTATATTATATATAATACTATAAATCTCAAAGCAAGCAATTTTATTGCATTTAATTTTGTTTAGATGCAGGCAAAATCTATATTAAATGAATATTTAAAGTAATTTGTATTTGTTGTAATAGACAGTTCTTACAGTACTTTGCAGTGTATGATTCATGCTGTGTTAATATTTACACCCCACTGAAAAAAAATGTCTCTGGTTTCATTTGGACACTTGAAAAATGATCACGTAGCAGTTGCTGCTGTGTAATAATTTCAGGGGTCGTTACATGCCCAGTAGCTGCCCAACTATGATTGATCTGTGATAAAGCATGGATTTTCAACAAGCGGTGTGAATAAAATACCTTAATCTAATGCATTTCATTTTGTTTAAAACAGTTTTCCTTCAGCCCAAGACATTTTTCATAAGGAAGGGCTACCAGTGACACATACTAAAGTACCATAACATTTTGCTAATTTAAAAAGGTCTACCTCAGATTGACTGCGACCTTATCAATAGGATGGTCCCATTCATCTCCTAAGTAGACTGCTGTCACATTGTGCAGTAAAGGCTCCAGGCTGTGTTTCACCCGGTACTGTTTAAAGATTGTATTTTAATAGGTACTCGTATTCAGAAACACTACTTGTATCTTCAGATCCATGACCCAGATATTGAAGTGGATCACAGACAACTTGTTTAGTACCCATAGAAGAGCAGGGAATTTGCAGATGAAAGACAAAATGTTACATTTGAAGAAAATTATTTATTTTTTAAATGTATTTATATTGTTGTAGTCTTAATGCCTTGGATTGTACAAAGTACTGAGAAGCATATCCCTGTGGGTGCTAAGAGAGGGGCTCCTTTATAGCCCAACCCCTCCACATAATCTAAATAAAAGCAACATGTAGGAGAATGGGGAGCCAAGATATGTAATCTTAAAGAATCCTCCCCCTCATACATCTTTATTTGTGGACATCATTTGAATATGTTTGTTTTGAGTGATAATAGATCAATCAGCCAGCATGATACCTATCATTTGTGTCATTGCTGTGATGCCTGTTGTATGTTGGTAGGAGCTTGGGGAGTCAAGTTATGGCTGCTAATGTTGGGCAACCACTCCAGTTTCTACCATATGCATTTCTCTGGTGGTCCAGTAGGAGCTGCCATCTTGTAACATCACTATGCATACACTATCTCATTCCAAGATGGTGGTAGAATCTGGGCATCACAGGGACAGAGGGTCCATTGTTAGATTCCAAAGTAAGTACCCCCAAAAAACCTGTGATTAGCCCCCTTGAGTGCCATGAAATCTTGGAGACGCCAGCTGCACTTAGCGCATAAAAGGCATGCACTCAAATGGTTAAATTACCAGCACATTTTTTAAAATGAAAACATACGTTATAGGGGGTTTTCTACAAAGTAAAACAATGGCACTCCCACTGCTGTGTGATTGTTTATTTGAAAGATATTACAGTTTCAACTTTTTTAAATGTAATTTAAAAAGTATATTCATTAGAAATATAAATAATATTACTGTGTATGTTTGCCTCTTGGCATCTCATAGTGCCTATTAAAATGAAATAGAACTCACCCTCAGGAATACCATAAATACATGAGATTCTGTCATTTGGAGCTTGACTGCTAGTTTACTACTTAAAGGGAAAGTATACATTTGGGAAAAAGTTGCTTTTAAATAGTTTTATAGAACAAACCTACTTGCAAGAGTGCTTCATATAACACTTGGTATTTCTCTCCATTTTTGGTATTGAAATATGCATTTGTTTAAATCTGGAGACCTTTATTTTGCAGTGTCATCCCCTTCACTGCTCAGGAAAGATGTACGTTGGCATATGGAACATCTCTTGTTATGGATTACTTATTCACAATTTGTCTGTCTTGGACTGTGAGAAATCAACAAAAAAAAAAGCAAAATGGATATCTCCAGATATGCAATGCACAAAACCCCCAACTAATGACTCGATTAAATTTTATGTGGTAAAACATGATGTCGGACAAAATTGGCTATCAACCGACAAGTCTACATCCGTATTCGAATGGCCCTAACAGCTGAAACCACAACGGACGTTAGGTCACAGAAAAGGACTTGTGGCAAAACATCAATTTTGTGTGTTAAGTTCCCAAAATGCATGCTAAATATTGCGAATATTGGGAATATCAAAAGCTAATGATCGGTGCCTAACATACTGTCAAGCACCATTAGCTCAAATACAGTCACACTCCCAAACACCCTACACGACCCCTAACAGTAAAGTGCAACACAACTACCCCTAACACTAGCCTAAGACTCAGATCTGTATTAGACTTACATGTTTGTTTTCCTGTTCAATCTTCCCTCATCAGTTCTTTCTAATCTTGTCTTCTTATCTTTTTTTTTCTTCTTTCCTATAAAAAAAAGTCAATTCAAGTTTTAATTAAAAAAAAAAAGAAAAAAAGCCTCCAAGATATGCCATAGTTAACCCTTTGAGTGTCAGCGGCGGCATCAGTGTCTACTGGCACAGACCCCCCCCCCCCCCACACACACACACCATAAGTACCAGGCTGTTGTCTGAGTCCTAATGAGGGAGGGAATTTTGAACAGAGACTGGCTTTTTTTATATGGCCAGTTTCTGTTCAAAATGGATGTCAGGCTTCAATTGGCTTGGATGTGGTGCTTACGCACCACCCACCCAATTAGCCTCTGGGGGGGATGATGAAACCCACTCATAGGGTTAATTCTACTAACATTTGACACATTTTTTCAGTACTTTGGATGCATTGATATATGGCTTAGGGCTTTCAATTCCTACTTCAACACTTTGGAGAGCCATTAAAGGACTCTGCAACCAGATAAATTGGGTGCAGATTTTAAAGTGAATCTTAGTGCCTAATGCATGGAATTGAATTGCATGTTTCAGCGTTTTTTCTATGGGTGAAAACACCCGCACATTTATTGCCCAACATTTTTGTTATCCAACATATTTGCACAGCACAGGTAACTGAATAGATTACGGCTCTTGAAAAAATACCATAGACTGTTTTTTATTGTCATCGCTGGGAATTGAATCGAGGCCTTAAAGTCTACATTACAGCTCTCACACAACTGTAAAAAGCATGAAAACTGGAAGAACTTTAACCCAGAGCGTGCTTTATTGATGAGTTAAAATATATCACAAGAGAATGAATACAATTAATGAAAAACACAGGAAATTAAAGTGATATATAATACTGAATAATATTCATTTTTGCCTTTTAATTCTTACCATTTTTTTATTGATAGCAATGTTTTTGTTAAGCAATCAAACTATTGTCTGCTTTTGAACAAGTAAGCTTTGTGTACTTGATGTTTTGTTTTACATAACATTTTTGCTTTGATTGACCATGCTGACTTCTCTCACTTAATCAGTTTTATATACAGTGTTCTTTTTGATGAATAAAGCACTCCATGCCCTTGATTGAAAAAGTTTAATCAATCAATTACATTTTAAATCTGTTTGTTAAAGTTTCAGTGATTGATCATACTGTATGTGGTCCTTGTCTTCAACCTGCTTGAGGGCTGTGTTTGTATTAAGCAATTGAGCAAATATGCAGAAAGCAATTGATCAGTTTAAAGTACAATATAATCAATAAGGATATGTTCTAGGCAAAGTTGGGTTTGCACATACTCCTGAATTATGCTTTTCTGCATAAAATGTTCTGTGCATGAGTAAAGTCATATTATATGTAAGGAATGGGAACAGATTTTTAGGTATAGTATCTCTTTGTGAAATTTGGCATATTTCTGTTCTGTCTGTTGCTCTGTCAAAGTTTGAAATTGTATAGTTGGGACAATATTAGTTTTTCTAGAGACCTTCATTTTTTTCACAAACTTATTTGGACCAAATTTGTAGAGCTTATGGGGTCTGTCTCTGGGTCCTAAATTTGTCAGATAGCAGCTGAATTTGCCAGTGGGTTGCAAAAGTTATAAGTGGTTGAAAATCAGCATTTTATATAGAAGTTGTGATGAACTATAAGCTATCATAATATGTATGATTTCAGTAACTTGTACTGGTATGAAAAATGTTACATCTTTAGTTAAAGAAAGAGTAATACTGCTTACCTATCTGTGTAATGCACAAACTTTCCTCACAATTTTTTATTGAAAGTGTAACAATTGCAAAGAGTACAGGTATTTAAGGGTTCTTTCCAGACTTTATGACATGTACTACAAACTGTTGTCTGTTATAGCAACTATCTAATTGTTAGGATTCTTTAAGTTAAATATAGCTTCCTTTGGGGTGTATGCTATAATGTTGAAGTACCATTTCACAGATAAACATAAAGAGAAACATCTGTGTATCCTCTTGAATATCTATTTCATGTTCCAATAGTAAAATTGTTAGTAAAATATCTTGCCCCTGCTTTAATTGCTCCATCTGTTGATTTTAGTTTAATACGTGATGTCCTTGGCTACACTTACTTTTATTGTTATAACATGATGAATTACAAATACTTTTACAATTTTTAACCATGTTTTACATTTGAAACATTATCTCTCTTAAATTATGTAAAGGATATTATTAACTGGTAAGTTCCCCATGTATGGTACAGAATGTTGAACTTATTATTGTGTCAATTATATAGGGGCTGCTTAAAATAAAAGGGAAATACATGCTTTGTGTTTTTAATTCAGTGAAGCATATGTCAAATGTGTGAACTGCTGCAGCATATAAAACATGTTGAGGTGTGTAGTTTGTCTGAATTGTTTGCAGGAATATTATATTATCATTTCAATTAAGAGTGATACAGGGTCCTTAATAGTGAAATTGTAAAATGATATGAAACTGTGGTTCTTACAGTGATAGTATTATTTCAAAATAAA
This sequence comes from Rhinophrynus dorsalis, assembly GCA_037306005.1. Classification (NCBI taxonomy): domain Eukaryota; kingdom Metazoa; phylum Chordata; class Amphibia; order Anura; family Rhinophrynidae; genus Rhinophrynus; species Rhinophrynus dorsalis. Next base: position 566,809,539 of record CM074718.1, read on the forward strand.
AGCAGCTCCAATTGATCTTCATAGCATTTGGGCCATGGAGAGTATTATTTCAATACTGTCAGAGTTTTCGTTCAAGAGTAATTGAATGATAAAGTATCCCCCCGCCCCTTTTACTGATGTAACACTGCTCACCTCAGAAAAGAAAGGTGGTATCCAAACAGCTTGCAGAGAGGGAAAATCTTCAATTAGCATAAGGGGAAAACCTGAAAAACAAGTCAAGAGGGGCAGGGTTTTCATTGTTCTTACAGTAAGAAGATGGTCCCTTGCTGTGAGCTGTCTATTCTACATCTGAGGGGAGGTGGCTTACTCTAGGTAAAAGGGGTGGGAGGGGTATACTTTATTATTCAATTACTCCTGAACTACAACTCTAACAGTATTGACAATGAAAAGGCTGGGGTGACAGGCAATTTAACCCTTTAAGGGCCACAGTGCTGTGCAAAGAATTGAGAAGCAAACCGTTGCATACCCCTCTGGTTCTTAAAGGTTTAAACATGAAATAATGAAATATTTCAAACATGCAATTTTGTTTTATCTGGTTATCTAATAATAAGCACCATATGCTAACTTGCTCTTATGAAATAAAATAATTATCAGATAAAATGGCCCGTTACCTGTTGCCTGCCAGACTTTATTGTAATATTTCAGTCTTTTTTCAATCAATTAACATTTAAATACATTGATATTGTACTATATTGTTTGATTTTATTTGAGGCTAAAATGTTTCTCCACAGCAAAACAGTTTGAGAACCGTAAAAAAAAAAGATTTACTGCAGAATGTTTTTCACTTCATATTAAGTTTGAATCAATTCTTGCTTTAGCTTATGCAAGGACACAGTATATACCTATTGTGTTTTTTATTTTATTTATTTATTTTTAAAATTTTTCACCCAAACTGCCTCATTTTATATTCATCTGAAATCCCAAAACCCAAGCAGAGAAATATCTCAGTAGAACATATTATGTACCAAAATAGCTTTTTGTACGATATCATTGTGCGCATGAGTTGTCTATGCTTAAATAATTAATTACGCATTTAAAGTTTTGTTGAGTAAAAAATATTATTAATATTAAAATTATTGGCATATGTCCCTAAAGCAAATTTCAAAATATTATTATTTCAGTGTTAGCATGGCCTAAATTTTGCAACACACTGATCCTCATCCCTCTTTATATGACCTATGCTATGTTTTTTTTTTTTTAATATGGCTTGGGCACGCTTGTGGCTAAACCCATTGTGTGCCAGAGGGGTATTCAACACATTGCTTTTCAAATTGTTGGATACCACTCTGCCATTCAAAGGATTAAATAGTTAATTTTCAATAAAGAGTGGATTACCTCTGTCCGCCTTAAATGATAAATACTGCTTCCTGTTTAGGCTAACTGGCATTGACCTTACAGTCACAGAATACAGAATGTTTAGTCCATACTGAGATCATCTAAATATGTTATACTAGTGTAATAGCCTGTGTACACTGGCAAGGTCCGGGTGATGTTAACCCTTTGAGTGCCAGATGGGTACGCAACGCATTGCTTTGTAATGCGTTGCATACTCCTCTGGCACTCAAAGGGTTAAGAGGCCGCTACCTCACTGCTTCACGTAATGCAGTCTTGCGTCGCCTCACTCACGCAATGCAATCAGTCGCAGTAGAGACTGCCCCAATGCGGGCAGTCTGTACTGTGCATGACTGCATCCTAGCGAATTACTATATATGATTACTCACAGCTTCTTCAGCTTTCTTACATAATAAACAATATGGGTCTAAGGTGTAAAACACACTGGAGATAAATTGGTGAAAACTAATGTCAGAGGGGACAAATAAACATTGCCAAATTGCCCATTCATTGAGACTGGGCTTTTAATCCACTGAATGATGATGGATGGAGTATTGCATCGAAAATGTGTTTGAGTCTTCACTAACATTTAAAGGGTTAAAGGGATAGTAATGTTTCAAAATAAAAGCAGCTCCAATTAATCTTCATAGTATTTGGGCCATGGAGAGTGTTATTTCAATACTGTCAGATTTGTTTTTCAAGAGTAATTGAATGATAAAGTATCCCCCTCCCTCCTCTTTTACCGAGTGTAAGCCGCCTCCCCTCAGATGTGGAATTTGGTCTTGAAACCAGACAGGTCACAGCAAGGGACAATCTTCTTACTGTGAGAACAATGAAAGCCCTGCCCCCCTTGACAGGTTTTTCGGGTTTTTCCCTTATGCTAATTGAAGATTGTCCCTCTCTGCAAGCCATCTGGACACCACCTTGCTGCTCTGAGGTGAGCAGTGTTACATCAGTAAAAGGAGCGGGAGGGCCAGTCATGGGAAAGGGAGGGCTATTTAAGTTTTAGTTTGGTTCTGTTTCCTTTGTACTCTGTCTTGTTTATTGTGTATCTGCCTACTACTTGAGAAAGCAGTTGCGGAACGTTGTGTTTGATTGGCAGTGACATTTTTCTTTATTAGTGTAGGACCACTGATGTCATTATTATATTTTTATAATTAAATAATTTTTTACAAAGTCCTGGAGCAGCACCTTTTCTTTGCCTGTCCTGATTAAAGCTGGAGTTCCCTGAACAGAGACAGGGGGATTTTCTCTGTATGCTCATTTGTTGTTAGTTGGCATATGTCAATGACAACCATCTGCAATTGTGAGTATAAACATTGAAGATTATACTGTGTCATATTTAGATGCCATGTAAGAGACTACTGGGCACCCTCTTGTTGTTCTTTTCTTGCATGTTTATCATCCCGGTGGATGTTGTGAGGAGCTGCCTTCACTGAGTTACTGAGTAGGGGACAGTACTCAAAAAAACCCCAAAAAAACCCAAGCAAGATTCTCAGAAAGCATGTAAGTGTTATTCTGGGCGATATCTTTGTGAGTATATTTCATATAAGATTGAAGATTTGAATATACTTCGATCCCTGGGATAATACACTAGGACCACCTCTTGTTTTGTTTTCTTTTTTAGAATTTAGAGAGATATATAATCTTAAAAACATTAACTAAACCTATCTATGTGTGAGGGGTAGTTCCTTACAAAATTCTGTCACAGCTGGACCTAATTTTTCTTAGATATACTGAGAAGGATGTATGCTAATCCAGATGGCAAGATACTTAATTTGAGAAACGTAATGAAGAGTAGGGGGTGATGGGCAGACCTAAACTGCCTCTGATCTGTTGGAAACAAAACCAGCTTATAAGTTCACCCAGAGATCAGAGAAGTGGTTGAATTTATATAGGGTCAAGCGGGCAATCCAAGGAGTCACAAGGATCTCCCAATAAAATAACTTATCTTCAATGTAAAACAGAATATGCTCTTCTAAGGCACCACATCTTAACCCCAGCATTTCAGTAGATAACCTTAACAATATAGCCATTGGCTCAATTGCTAGAGTAAATAGTGCCGGAGATGAGGGGGGATAGTCATGCCTAGTACCTCTACTGAACTCAAAGGAATGGGATGCTGTTATTAGACCCTAGGCCTTGGAGATGTGTATAGCAGTTTAACCCATTTAATGAACTTGGCACCTGTACCAAAGCATGACAACACTCAACAGAGTCAATGGCTCGAGCTATATCTAAAGAAGCCACCACTCTGGAGCCAATGTTATCATGTGAGATCTGTATGTTATGGTGAAGGAATCTAATGTTGATGTCTATACCCTTTCCTGTCATAAAGACTGACTAATCTTGATGGACAAAGTTAAGAATTCCTCTTATTTTTACATGTGCAAATTAACTATTAGTTTGCTCTCTGATTTACCGAGTCCCTTAGTGTAAGGAGTTTCCTGGGTTAGGGACTTCATCAGGATGGGGGTGAGGAAAAAGACCAGAGCTCCCTAAAGGGTCTTAGATGGATTGCTTGGGAGGCATTGTCAATAGATCCCTTGCAGGAGGGGTAACATAGGTGATGAAGACATGCATCCATGCAGTTCAGCTTTTGCCACATCACCCTTGTTGAGCCAGAGAATCCAAAAAATTATCCTTATTGAAGCCATTACCAATTAAGCCCCAAGTAGGTATCAAATGAAATGTCCTGCCAGAGAGGCTGAGGCGTATAGAAGAGAGTCCTAGAAAGGAGGGGAGGCAGAAAAGACATTGTGAGTTCGGTGTTCATATTTGTTATGTGTTGGGGGAACTGGTAAAAAAGTTACTGTTCTGGAAACCCATATACATACTGTATATATACAGACACACTGCTCAAGCAAGTTCTATGACCTGGAGAAAGATTGAGCAGGAACTCGATGTGCACTTGGGGCTGAAAGTCAAATTAACTTATTTCAGGACCTTGCTGATCAAAAGGGTGTTAGATATCTATCTATCTATCTATCTATCTATCTGTCTGTCTGTCTGTCTGTCTGTCTGTCTATCATCTATCTATCTATCTATATTAAAAAAGTTACAAAATATAAACAATATGGTGTGACTACTCCTGTTTTTATAGACCATTTATAGGACATATTGCATTGCTATTGGTAAAACATCACATCTTTTTAAAACCATTTTACTAGGTTTTTAGAATATTTTGTATGTTTTTTTAATAATATTCATGTAATTGTGCTTTTTAGCTATTATAATGAGGTTTTCTGATAATGAGCCAATTTATAATTAATTTTGTCCAGATACTTAATGTGTTGTACAGTGAAAATATCAGGACTATTAAACTATTTACTATAATTAGCCTATACAATTAAAACTGACTTAATTTGTCATTTTATTGATGTTAGAGTGGCAGATTCAATAGTATCCTAATTTTGACAAATTGTATTTAACTTTGCAGCTCCTGTGGGACTATCCACTACTATATATATATTTTCATTTTTAGACTTTTATAAGTACTATATTCATAAATATGCATACATAATGATGCCATTAAATTACATTTAAAGAAACACTAATACCGATTTGTAATAAACTCCCACTTATCTTGATCTTTGTTGAACATTCTAATAAATAGTAACAGACAGCATAAACCAGGGGGTACTAGAAGATGTGACCACATGATGTATATGAATGGCAACTATGAATCAATTTTGTGTGGACTGATAGCTAAAAATTAATAATTAATTAGTACAGGACATCATGTCCATTGAGACAGATATGACTCTTCATTACAGAATTCAGTGACTGTAGACTTCTCCTATTAATGGTTTCTTACAAAGTCTTCAGTGGGAGATGTTTGGGATCCTTGCTTACTGTAGTAAAGAATCATGCCTGCCTCCTATACTAAAAAAAATCTATATATTTTGAGGAACCAGCTGTTCGGGGAGCCCAGAACCGGATGTCACAAAAAAAAAAAAAAAGGTCCGTGGTCCTTAAGCGGAATTACCACTTTATCTTCAATAACTTCCCATCAGGCGACTAGCTGCTTAGTAGCGCTAGTCGCCAGAATTCTGACCTTATTAAAAAGAAACATGCATTCTTACCGGGCTGACAGCAGCACGGAGCGCGGACATCTTACCATAGTGACGGCTGCGCACCTGCACTGTCAGTCCCAGCTGGGTCTAGGAGGCGTTGCTAGGAGCTGGCCGGCTCCAAAAGGGACTGACAGCTCAGGCGTGCAGACGTCACTATGGCAAGATGTCTGCGCTCCGTGCTGCTGTCAACCTGGTAAGAATGCATATTTCTTTTTAATAAGGTCATAATTCTGGCAACTAGCGCTGCTAAGCAGCTAGTCGCCAGATGGGGAGTTATTGAAGATAAAGTGTTTTCAAGGTGGTAGTTCCGCTTTAAGGGGTTAAAGACACAACAGTATAATCTAAGAATGCTTTTTATACATACCATACTTCTAATCCTAATTCAACAAACTAAAGTGGTGCAATTCTGGGTCAAACCATCTGCGCAATGGGGACAAATGAAAATTCTCCTTTGAATGAAATGGAACTTTTAACTCCTTGAATGCTAGAGAGGTCTCCAAGCATTGCTTCACATCCAACGGGTTAATCCCCAATTTCAGTCAATGGTAATAAGAGGTTTGTTCATCTGTTCCCTGTGGAGCAGTTGGTATACTCCAAAATTGATCCACTTTATTTTGCTGAATTAGGGTGTTAATTCCTCTGAATGTTTTTTCTCAGAAAATGTTATTCTTAGTGTTTACATGTTATTTCAGCTCTAGACTTATGATTCATTTGTCCCCACAGTGAAAGCAGAAGCAACATAGTAGCAAATCCTATATAATAATTTGCTAAATGTATGTTTGTCAGAAGCCGTCATGCGCAGTACAGTCGGCTGCGCTTGCTGCAGTCATGCGCAGTACAGTTGGCTGCGCGTGCTGCAGTCATTCGCAGTACAGACTGCCCACTCCACAGCTGATAATGGAGCAGGGCGCTCCGAATTCAAACCATAGTCCTCTCTGTGCATTCGGTGCGGGCAGCCTCTATTGTGCAAGACTGCACCTCGGCCGTTGCTGGATGGCACTGTGGCCCATGTACACGGGCTCTTCAACTAGTATGGAATAATCCAGCAGTATCATAGGGGACAAATATTCCTGTTGAGTAAAATGGGGCTTTTAATCCCTTGCATATCAGAAACATCACAAACTGCTCAGTTTGCTTTTTAATTCAAATGGTTTAAAGGAGCAGTAAACCTTTTAATGGAAATCTATATATTGTAGGGCTTTTCCTATTGAGTAAAATAATAGTACTCCCACTATTGAGGGATGCATATTTCTAGAGTTATTACAGTTTAAACCCGTGGTTTGTTTTTTACATTAGCAATGCCCCCTAGTGGTCAAATTCTAATTAGTTATTCTGTTTCACTCTGAGAGAAAAGTCTCTGAATGTCACTAGAATGTGATAGAAACTGCTGAGTCAGGTCAGTTACAAGGAAGTAAGTACTCTGTAAATTCACTTTCTGATTATTTGGACTGTTATAACATTTGAATAAAACATCAGAGAGCAGTGAGAGACCCCTTGTTTTACTCAGCAGGAAAAGCCCTATAACATATAGGGTTTCATAAAAAAAGTTTACTGCTCCTTTAAAGTCCTATTTAAATCAGCAGAAATGTTGCAAATTTGTATTAGTCTACTAAAGTGCAGTTGTTTTCCTTCCTCATGTGGCCCTTTGTTTTCTTGTATGCACCAATAAACAATGCAAAATATATTATGCAGTTTAGATACATATTTATTTACAAGGCTATGCATGCTACAGACCAAGGATAGGCAACATGAGACCCTCCAGGTGTTCCTGGACTACAACTTCCATCATCCAGGGACTGCTGGAGTTGTAGTTCTGCAACAGCTGGTGGACCTCAAGTTATCTACCCCAAATATAGATGTACTCAGAGCATACTTTCAAAATGTCCCTAGCATTCAAGAGTTAATAATAGCTTTCTTTGTCTTGATTAAAACTATATATATATATATATATATAGAGAGAGAGAGAGAGAGAGATCAATATATAGTCATATATAAAGGGAAGCATTTCTGGGGTATACCATGTGTACTATATGGAACAAATTCAAATTCAGATTTCCATTGATTTAAATGGGGGCACTTAACCCCTTGAATGTGAAGCAATGTACTGGAGCCCCAGGTGACCACATATCCCTTTAAATCAGGGACACTTAGCATTCAATGTTTCATTTAAACCAAAGGGGAAATGTATGTGTTCACTACAGTGCAAGTGGTTTACTCCAGAGATGTTCCCTGTGTTTTTGTGCATAAGGCCAAAGTGATTTAGGCAGGAGTTAAGTTAATTTATTGTAATAGCTGTTGCTCATTTTTATACCATTTTAACCACAGATATCCACAATTAAAGGAACAATAACACTGCTTTTTTATAAATCCAGACCTCTCACCTTAAAGGGATAGTAATACTTCTTTTTAACTTTATTTTATTTTGTAGGCATTAAAAAAACATGAATAATGATATAAATCTTATCTCTCAAACCTTTATGGTTTAAGAGATATTCACAAACAAAGTATCCCTTCCCTGTTCAACCAGATCAGAAGGGAGATGCCCAGGTAGACTGCAGAGAGGGACAATCTTCAATTAAGATAATGGAAAAAGCTGAAAAACTTGTCAAGGGGGGAAGGGCTTTCATTGTTTTCATACAAAGAAAATTGTCCCCTTCTGTTATCTGTCCTGTCATACAACCAGACTCACATCTGAGAAGAGATGACTTACACTAGGTAAAAGGGGCGGGGAGGGGAACTTTGCTTGTGAATATCTCATAAACCATAAAGGTTTGAGAGATAAGACTTATATCATTCTTCATGTTTTTTTAATGCCTACAAAATAAAATAAAGTTAAAACGAAGTATTACTATCCCTTTAAGAAAGGTTTACTGAAATCCTGAAATGTGGCTCAAATACAGCCTCAGAGTCAAACCCTGATAGTTCTCATGTATGATATGGTGTAGTACAGGTCCCAACCCTGTCTTCAGGGACATGAAGGCTTTTCCTGTTGAGTAACAAAAGGGCACTGTCATTGCTGAGAGATTAATATTTCCTCAGTTATTACAGTTTAACATTTTAAGGACCAGGGATGTGTGCAATGTGTTGCACACTCCTCTGGTCCTTAAAGGGTTACTTTTTTTTTTTTTTTTTTTTTAATTTAACAATAACGGCACCCTCTAGTAGTCAGATTCCAATGAGTTATTCTGTTACATTCTATTTGAGAGGAAAGTTACTGACATACAATTTTCAATATGTTATAGAAACTGCTGAATTATGCTTTCAGTTACAACTTTCAGGAAGTATGCATGCTGTAATTCACTTCCTGATAATCTGAACTGTTATAACATTTAAATAAAACCGCTGACGGCGGGGGGAGTGCCAAACGTACTGCCACGTTAAATACAAGTGAGTTATTCAGAGGCTCAGTCCTTTAACCCTTTAAGTGCCAGGTGTCCAACACATTGCAGAGCAATGCATCGAACACCCCTTTGTCACTCAAAGGGTTAAATAACTTGCCTTTGCTCAAGCAATCAAATCCTAAAGACATGGCTTGTAAACATGTTTGCATAATGTAAACCATTTTTATTTAATGCATTATTGCTGTTTGTTTTTCTCTGTCCTTTGCTGTGCACTACGGTGTCCTCATTACTTATATATGTATTATTTTTGTACTGATGTTATTATGATCTCTTGTATTATGTGCATACGTGATATGGAGTGGAAAATCAGAATATGTTTCCTTGGTTCAGGGAAGTTCAGATTCTGAGAATATGCACTCTCTTCTACAGAACTAAACCCCCTAATAATAACCTTCTAGTTACCTTACTATGGACAGAAAATTCTAATGACCCCTATGAATTTTGCCTTTGAGTGTGCAGCTCATTTGAAGGTGAGAATACATTGCTTCGGCTGGTTGGGTATGATGGGAATTGGAGTCCTGAACAACTGAGTGCCTCAGGTTACTTAACACTGATCTAGACGCAGATTTCCTCAACGTTCCCTTTATAGTAAAATAAAGGTGCCATGCATATGTCGATAGATGTAAGTGAATGTTGTATGAAAGACACCTCAGCAAATTATATGCCTTTAATTCCTAGGCAACAGTTGCCTGGAAATACAAACCGCATACGTAGAGGGAAAAGAAGAGCAAATCTGAAGCTAACTAGCTGCACTATAGAGGACAATAAAAATTCCTAAATTTCCTATTGGTTTGCATTTTAACACCTTGAATGCCAGAGAGGTTTCAAAAGCATTCTGAAGTGCGGTGAACAGCAGGGGCCTAATTCAGCAAACTAAAGGGGTGCAATTCTGGGTCAAACCACCTGCGCTATAGGGAACAAACGTAAATTCTCCTTTAATTGAAGCAGTGCTTCTAACTCATTGGACGCTAGAGACGTTTGCTTCACAATGCATTGTTGAAGACCTCTCTAGCATTTAAATCAACGTCTGACCTCTGTGGTGCACTTGGTGTGCTCCAAAATTGCTGAATTAGGCCCCAGGTTCTTGCAGCAGTGTGTTGAAGGGATAAATTAATAAGAATTTGTCCTTATAGTTCAGTTGGTTTGTCTCAGAATTCCCCCCCTTTTCTTTTGTACATAAGATCCAAACTGTCATTATAAAGAGCTTCTCATTATGTCATCTTCTGACAAAATGGTGATAGTACCGTCAAAATTTTAAAAGTGACTTTTTTTTTAACATTCTGGTTTAAAAAAAAAAAGTGTACCGAACATGTACTTTTGATTACCATTTTGAACATAGGACCATTATTGTCTCAGACATACGTCCCAACATTTCAAATTGCCAAAGAGGGACACTTGTGTTTTAGGTGGTGTTGCTGGGGGGCGTGGCTGGTAGGTGGGGCACTACCGATAATTTTTAGGCTATTTCATAACCTATTGACACCTCCTTATGTGACCTAATAAATTCCGTATAACAAAACCAAAGTATTTTATTTACACAGACTAATTTATAAACAAATACCCTGATGTTTAAACAAACAATAATGTGAGTTTTATTGCTGTAGAGCAGTATGAATTATTTATATATCCACCTCACCAGTCTGATCTCCTAAAAACAGGGACATCAGGGTGGGAAAGTGGAACAGAGGGATTTGGGTCTAAAAGAGGGGCTGTCCCTCCTAAAGAGGGACACTTGAGAGGTATGGCCTCAGATCAAAAAATCCAGAGCTGCAATGTGCAGCCTCAAAATGGCTCCTATCAGCCATTCAGGGGGTTCAGAAAACTCACCCCTTGGCTGGAAAGCAACCCAGAATATGTTGTTTTTAAGTCTTTGTTTTGGTCCTGAAGCAAAGAGTGTATGTGTATAGCATTTTGCAGGGCATGAAACTGAACTTAGAGACTTGAGTCTTCTAGTTAAAGGGATAGTAATACTTTGTTTTATCTTTATTTTATTTTGTAGGCATTAAAAACATGACGAATGATATAAGTCTTATCTCTCAAACCTTTATGGTTTGAGAGATATTCACAAGCAAAGTTTCCCCTCACTGACCAAAACGGCCAAGTCTGCCATATAGCTGTCAGATTTGGAATCCGGTCTGCAGATCAAGTGCTGACTCTCCAGCAGAGCCGAGATCGCAAGATATAAAAATAACTATTTCGTTGGAAAGGTCTAAAACGTGTGCTTGGAAACCAGACACACTTTGCACACTATTCGAATGAAGCAGTTCTTCTTATATCTTGCCATCTCGGCTCTTCTGTAGAGCCACGACCACTCCGCGGACAGGATTTCAAATCTGACAGCTAGATGCCAGACTTTACCGTTTTGGTCAGTGAAGGGAAACTTTGCTTGTGAATATCTCTCAAACCATAAAGGTTTAAGAGATCAGACTTATATTGTTCTTCATGTTTTTTTATGCCTACAAAATAAAGATAAAACAAAGTATTCCTATCCCTTTAAGTTTCTTCTCTCTGGACCAATGATGTAGCTGTCGGGGTCTCTTTACAGACTTCTGTTCTGCTCCCCCATTGGCCCGCTGCTGCTCACAATGTACTTCCAGCTTCATCTGCAGGTCTGCTCCCTTATGAGATAATCTGAAATGGGGCATTATTAGACTGATAATGAAAACTTTAACCCTTTGAGTGCCAGAATGCACAACCCGCTGGTACTCAAAGGGTTAAAGATGGAAAATGTTTGCAATGCGTTCCGTACCTCTCTGGCACTCAAAGGATTAATACTGCCTTTGATTTACTCATTGCAAAGAAAATTGATAAGCGGAAAAGACACGTATAAGCATAAATATTTAAAGTGGATCTATCACATATAGAAGAGAGGCTGCTCCCATCCGTTACCCAGCATCCTCTGATGATGGAGGATGTCAGTCTCTAAGCTGGAGTAATCTCAATGGCTAGATATCGATCTCTGCCAATGAGATTGCTCCAGCTTAGAGAAAGAAAGCCTCCGTCATTGGAGGATACTGGGTAGTGGGACGGGAGCAGAGGCAGTGCTGCAAGCAGGAAGTAGGCTGCTGAGCACCTTTTGCACTTTTTTAAAAATGTTTGCATAGATAACGGGTTTTTTTCACAAATGACTAACATGTTTAACTTTTTCGCTAAATGCTCTAACTAATGAGCATTACTTTTCTATATGTGATAGATCCACTTTAAATGTGTTTGATAAAAAACTGAAAACATTGCATTGCAAATTGTTTTGTTGGGGGGGAGTTGCTTGCAAATGACCCCATTTAAATGTTAAAATGGCGGCTATAGAGCAGTATTAATATCTGTAACTGTTCTAGAGCGCAGAAATATTTGCATAAATGGCACTAGCTGTAGAATAGATCAATGATTGTGTGATAAATTTATAATTGTAAAGCGAGATTAGCATCCTAAATAGATTTATAACAAACAATGAATGTAAGATAAACAGTTGAACCCATCAGTGTCCAGTGATTATGAAAAATATAGCATGAAACAGAGACTGACATGAACAGTTATAAAGCCAGCTTCCAAACAAATGTTCATCATTGTCTTGTATAAACAGCGAGCATTCTCCATGCTGCAGAAACTAATAGTAGAAAGTGCATCAAAGGATTACTAAAGCCCATATTTTCAGTGGTATTTGAAAAGTAATATCTGGATACCCTCTTTACCATTCGAGGTATAAAAAGTCCTTTTAACTCAATGAGAATGTTATTTGTCCTCTATGGTGTAATTAGTTAGCCATATAATTTTTGGCAATTGCCAGTTTTCTTATGAACATAGGACCATAAGCTATGGAAGGTGGCAATTAAACAAGAATGAGAGGAATTTGCCTTGCTAATGCCACTAAACAGTGTAAGGAAATACAGCTAGAGCAAGATTTTTTTTCTCTGCAGAAAGATTTGGATAAACTGAGTGAATGACCTGTGAAGTGACAGATCAGGTTTAAAGGGATAGTAATATTTCAGATTACAGATAGCTCAGAATGTTGAGCATATGTAATAGTACTACTCTGCGATGCTCATATGCTGCAAAACATGCTAGCTACAATGTAATATTATGTTAAAGATGGTCCATCCCGCCCCTTTCCTTGACAGAATGATTTTTGTCCCAGATCCAATAGCGGATCACAACACGGGATAATCTTCATGCAGTATTAAGAAAAACCTGCCCTCCTCCATCAAGGAGAGCAGGTTTTTCCTTATACTGAACGAGGGAAGATTGTACCTTGTTGTGATCTGTCTGGTCAAGCGACTGATCTGAGGGGAGGTGGCTTCTGAACAGGGAAAGGGGAGGAATAATCTTTAACCCTTTGAGTGCCCTTTGAGTGCAGAAACAAGCATACTGCATATACATAAACTGGGAAACTACTTGGCAAATCCTGGTTACGGAAAGATTTAGGAGTACTGATAATGCATTAGATTTCATGAGGATAGGATTATAGATACATGGAACGGGAATATAATTCTACCTCTTATAAAGCATTGATAGGGCCTCATTTATTATTATCCTTTATTTATACATCAACAACTTATTCCGCAGAGCTGTACAATAGGCAACAGTCATACAGAAACATTAAACAATACAAATGGAATGTAGTAAATAAAAGGATCAGAGGGTCCTGTCAGTGAGAGCTCACAGTCTAGAAGAAGGTACGTGGCAGAACATGGAGTACAGTTTTGGACACCAGTTCTTGAAAAAGACAATATTGAAATGGAAAAAGTACAGGTATCTGCAACAAACCTGATAAAGGGATTAGAAGAGAGAGACTAGCCAAATTGGGTTTGTTTACATCAGAGACGAGATGTCTGAGGGATGATAACATTACTATTTGCAAGTATAACTCTCTGGAAAATGATTTCCTCAGAGGACTAAGCAAAAAACAAGGGATCACAATGCACTGAGACCTCTCTGTCATTCAAGGGGTTAAAATCCAGATTTAATTTAACAGGAATGTTTTTGTCCCCTATAGTGCAGTTGGTTTACTCCAGAATAACCCCAGTGTCTATGGGTCTATGTATGGTAATTGTAGTCCAGCATTATTTTAGAAGCCAATGGTGTCCTAATCTGGTGTACTTAACTCTGTTGTGCCAGCGGAATGCACTTCATAATACATTGGGTACCCCCTCTGGCATTCAAAGGATTAATGCAGAACTTTCATTCAAATTAAAGAGCCCTCAAATTATTATTCACATAGCTATACGCATATCAATACTTGTATTATCCTGAATAAGTCTGGCATTATTGAGAAATCCAACTTGTTCAGAGACTTACCGTCAGGCATCTTGCTGTAGAGGCATCTGTGTGCCTGCGCCGTCAGTCACTTCCTGTACCGTGCGATACAATGCAGCTCACCAGTCCTAGAGGAGACCGGGATGGACAGTGCAGATTGAGATATACCATTCTGGTTGATGCCTGCTGGTGAGTCTCCGAACAAGTTGGAATTCTCAATAATGCTGGACCTATTGAGGAAAATTAGGGTTACCCCCCAGCCAGTATTTTACCAGCAGGCCGGTAAAAATTGGCTTCTGTCCAATGTTAAGTCTATGGACGGAATGCCATGGCTGGTATTTTTTGGAAGAAAAGGTGGCAACCCTAAGGAAAATACAAGTATTGATATGTGTATCGCTATGTGATTAATGATTTGGAGGGCACTTTAATTTGAACGAAAATTCAGTTTTAATTAAAAAAAACTGGAATAATACTAGAGCAAATCAACTGCACCACGATGGTCTAATACAATTTCTCCATTGATTTAAATTAGATTGAATCCTAAATAGGTCTCTGACACCGTGAAACAATGCACAGAGACTATAAAAGCCTCATTTTAAAGAAGTAACCCCTTCTATTAATAACTACCCATTTACCTTACTATGACCAGAAGATCCCAATGGGCCCTATGAATTTTTCTTTTGTGCGTTTGTTCAGACAAAACTTTTTTACTCCGTCCTGATGGTTGCTGACTTTTTTTCCCAAACTGAAGCAGGAAGACTTGCTTAACCCTTACAGGAACAGAGGGGAGTGCAACACATTGTGAAGCAAGACATGCATATCCCCTCTGATGCTTACAACTTTAACCCTTTAAGGACCAGCGGGGTGAGCAATGCATTGCACACCCTCTCGTCCTTAAAGGGTTAAGATTACCATGTGCAATGAGCAGATTTTGTGTCTGGCAGCTCTGCCATCATCTACCATGTCCTTTTCCATAGACATGCCATCCGTGACTGACTGAATACAGTGGATGCCTTTAAAAAGGGCCTGGATACTTATTTAAAAGAGCAGAACATAGAGGGCTATGTCTGTAGTGTTGGGATTAATATTTAGTTAGTGCTTCTTGATCCAAGGAGAAATCTGATTGCCATTTGGAATCAAGAAGGAATTTTCCCCCCATTCAAGGCAGAATTTGAAATTGCTGTATTGAGGGTGTTTTTTTGCCTTCTTTTGGATCAACGATGGTAAACAAGAATAGGAAAAGGGTTGAACTAGATGGACGCAAGTCTTTTTTCAACCTAAACTAGTATGTTACTATGTTATATTTTGAACAAAGGCCCTAGGGCACAATTCATAGGGGCAACTAAGGGTTTTGGCTGAAATAAGTAGTGAAGCGTTAATATTATGAGGTGCCTTTTAAGTGGTTGTCTGAGGATGATGGAGATTATAGTCCAGCATTTGCTTAGAAGCCTGCACTTAACCAAACTGTGAGTGTATCATAATACGTGGGAACTCTCTGGATTTGCCCCGGAGTGCATTACCTTGTCTCTGAGAGGCTGATTCTCCGGATGTGGGGAGTTTCCTTTAAAACTCTGCCCACTTCTGCTTGTGCCCACCCAGTTCCTCCCACTTCTCCTCCTTCCCCACCCAGTTTCTCCCACTTCCCACCCACTTGTGTGATGCCTCAGAAAGCACCACCCCCGCATGTGGGTAAACTCCGCCACTTTTTTCCACGATTTGCAGCAACTATACTTTCCAGCAACATCAGAGGAGTCCCTTCCGGGGACTTCAGAAATGAAAGTTCCCAGGTATGTGTATCATTGAAACTAATGTAGTTAAAAGAGTTCTCCACTGATTTAAATGAGGCTTTTAGCCCCTTAAATGCTAGAAAGGTCACAAATGCCTTGCAAAACAATGCATTGGAGACATCTCTAGCATTGAAGGGGTTAAAAGCTCTATCAATGGGAATGTATATACCCCCTGAGGTGCAGTTGGTTGCTCCAGGACTCCAGTGCTCAATACATCAGCCTCAGTGTCTCCTCTTCCACCTCATAGAGCTCTTGAGCAGTTAGAAGCAGCCTATTAACACCCTGAATAACAATACCACTCAGAGATTGCCTCGAATAATTTTGATATTATCAAGTAAGTGTGACAAGATTTATTACCCATATGTTAACATTCTTGTCTGTCTCCATCACTAAGTTATCCTCCGTGTCGATTCTTGAAGGAAAAAAAATGAGAAGTATATTGGCTTGAGAACAGGATGATTGAAGACCTGAAAAATGACACTGTACATTAAAATAAAAAATAAATGGCACACCGAAGGCAAAAGAGAAGTGTTTTTAAAGTAAAACAGCTTTAGGGAAACTGATTGTGTTGGAGACACACAGAAGTTACATTCTACTATATAAACCCTTGACTGCTAGAGTGTTTTCTAGTGCATTTCTCTTTAAGACCGCGATATTTGATTATGGTGCTCTTTCGCACAGGGGACATCAGTGCAAACATAACACTCATGCCAAGCTTTTTTTTATCCATTCACCTATTCAGCAATGGCTGGAGTGTACCTGACTATCTCTTATTCATCAATAAGCTTTGGCCAGATAGATCCAGCTTCAAGCTGGTTGATCCCATTATTATCAACTAGTTTTAAAGCCTGTGTACACAGGCCAACACTGGCGGTGCTGCACTCATGCTCAGTACTGACTGCTGAACGTGCAGTGGCTGATACAGAGCGGGGCGCTCCAAATTCATACTGTGGTCCTCTTTGCGCACCTTCCTGGGACCAAGCGTTCTTAGTAAGGTGCTCAGAGAAGACTCAGGTATGAACTCCGAGCTCCCCGCTCCGTATCAGCCTCTGAGCGGGCAGTCTCTAGTGCACATGACCGTCTCTACTGCGCATGACAACTTCTGACAAACATCCTAGTGAAATATAATATAGGATGGGGCACACACATGCAATGAAAACTATGCATTTTAGGTTTTTTGTACTCAGAGGATTCAGGACTTTTTCACAACCAATATAAATGAGTAATTTTTGTTTTACTTTTTTGTATTCATGACATCATAGCTTGTCTCATGATGCAAAATTTAGTTTTTATGAAGAGCAATGGGCGTTACACTTTAACCCCTTGGATTCTAGACAGATGCCCAAAGCAGTGCTTCTCAATGCGTTGAAGACATCCCTAGTATCTAAGGAGTTAACACATATATTGGAAAGGAAGCACAAGAAAGAAATAAGACAATTATGTACAATAGAGTGAATATAAATGGTACATAATAAAGACAAATAGCTATATGCATGGGAGCTTGAGAGATATTTACCTGAAATAATAGCAATACAATGTATACAGATGTAGCAAGCATTATTGATTGTATTGTTTAGAAATTTCTCACAAAACGTATAGGGCCCTATGCACAGGTCTAAGAGGTGCAACTTTGGAGCAAATTAATTGCACCATAAAGGGACAAACAACCTGTCTCATTTATATAAATGTGGCTTTTAACCCCTTGAATACTAAAGAGAATAAATGCCACCTCTAGCATTCAAAGGGTTAAAGTGTTCCACGCTTCACTGAAGCTCAGAGGGTTACAGTAACACTAACACTAAAAAACTAAATTGGTTGATATCTACTTAAAGGGATAGTAATACTTAATTTATCTTTATTTTATTTTGTAAGCATTAAAAAAAATGAAGAACAATATAAGTCTTATCTCTCAAACCTTTATGGTTTGAGAGATATTCACAAGCAAAGTTTCCCCTCCCGCCCCTTTTACCTAGTGTAAGCCATCTCTTCTCAGATGTGGAATCCAGTCTATAGACCAAACAAATAACAGCAGGGGACAATCTTCTTCCTATGAGAACAATGAAAGCCCTGCCCACCTTGACAAGTTTTTCAGGTTTTTCCCTTATCTTAATTGAAGATTGTCCCTCTCTGCAATCTACATGGGCACCTCCCTTCTGCTCTGGCTGAGCAGTGTTACATCAGTAAAAGGGGCAGGAGGGGATACTTTGTCATTGAATTACTCTTGAACTGCAACTCTGACAGAACTGAAAGAACACTCTCCAAAGTCCAAATACTATGATGATTAATCAGAGCTGCTTTTATTATGAAACATTACTATCCCTTTAAATGTCATGCAGTAACAGTTAACATTTGTAAAATTACTTATTTTGCTATATCTAGAAAATATAATTCTAAATTAACTTTTTTAATGTATGTGAAGACTGTTATCTGCAGACAACATCTGTTTAAATTGGTTTGTGTTTGTAGTAATTAGAGAATAGCTAAGAGTTCATTTATTTAGATTAGTACCCACAACTAATATTCAGAAGGGTTTTTACCTTATTTCAGACCATTTACAAACAATAGTGCACTTCTGAAGATTTCTATGGTAGTGGCAGCCAGGGATTCCTGCAAAATACAATAACCCTTTGAGTGCCAGAGGGGTAGGCAATGCATTGCAAAGCAATGTGTTTGCGAACCCCTCTGACACTCAAAGGGTTAATGGGTGCTCAGAGATTGTTAGACTACATTTAAAGGAAATAGATTTTTTTTAACAGATGCTACCGTGAAATACAAATCAATGCAGATTTATTTAGCATTGAAGGGGTTAAATGACCTTTTAAAACAATGGGGGTTTGGGTAATTTTTATGGTAGTAGTGAATGAATTCAGAAAAGTTGTAAATAGTATTATTTATGCAGCTAAATAATAAGATAGCATGGGACTAATAAGGCACCTTTTGTGTGCAGTGCTACTAAATAATAGCACAATACTTTGCTAATTAGGTGTCCCTTTCACAATGCAACATGCACCCTAATCAGTGCAGTACAGTGACATTTTATAACTGATATCATTGTTCTTTATTACCAGTTTAATTATTGGACAGTTCCTACATTTCTGTTGCATGATAACCAGTGCT